>OX328265.1:0-2500000 GCA_946814005.1 Chamaenerion angustifolium
AACCCCAAAACCCCAAAACCCCAAAAACCCCAAAACCCCAAAACCCCAAAACCCCAAAACCCCAAAACCCCAAAACCCCAAAACCCCAAAACCCCAAAACCCCAAAACCCCAAAACCCCAAAACCCCAAAACCCCAACCCCAAACCCCAAACCCCAAACCCCAAACCCCAAACCCTAAACCCTAAACCCTAAACCCTGCGCTCGTCGCCCTGATCCCTGCGCCCTGCGCTCGTCGCTTGCGCCCTGCGCCCTGCGCCCTGCGCTCGTCGCCCTGCGCTCGTCGCCCTGCGCTCGTCGCTTGCGCCCTGCGCCCTGCGCTCGTCGCCTGCGCCCTGCGCTCGTCGCCTGCGCCCTGCGCTCGTCGCCTGCGCCCTGCGCTCGTCGCCTGCGCCCTGCGCTCGTCGCCTGCGCCCTGCGCTCGTCGCCTGCGCCTGCGCTCGTCGCCTGCGCCCTGGCGCTCGTCGCCTGCGCCCTGCGCTCGTCGCCTGCGCCCTGCGCTCGTCGCCTGCGCCCTGCGCTCGTCGCCTGCGCCCGTCGCCTGCGCCCTGCGCTCGTCGCCTGCGCCCTGCGCTCGTCGCCTGCGCCCTGCGCTCGTCGCCTGCGCCCTGCGCTCGTCGCCTGCGCCCTGCGCTCGTCGCCTGCGCCCTGCGCTCGTCGCCTGCGCCCTGCGCTCGTCGCCTGCGCCCTGCGCTCGTCGCCTGCGCCCGGCGCTCGTCGCCTGCGCCCGGCGCTCGTCGCCTGCGCCCGGCGCTCGTCGCCTGCGCCCGGCGCTCGTCGCTTGCGCTCGTCGATTGCGCCCTGCGCTCGTCGATTGCGCCCTGCGCTCGTCGCCCTGCTCTGCGCTCGTCGATTGCGCCCTGCGCTCGTCGCCCTGCTCTGCGCTCGTCGCCCTGCTCTCTGCGCTCGTCGCCCTACGCTCGTCGCCCTATGCTATGCGCTCTTTGCCCTGTGCTCTGGGCTCATCGCCCTGCTCCTTACGCTCGTCCCTTACGCTCTTTGCCCTGTGCTCTGCGCTCGTCGCCCTGCTCCCATACGCCCGTCGCTTGCGCCCTAAGCTCTGTGCCCTGCGCTCGTCGCCCTGCGCTCGTCGCGCTGCGCTCGTCGCCCTGATCCCTGCGCCCTGCGCTCGTCGCCCTGCGCTCGTCGCTTGCGCCCTGCGCCCGTCGCTTGCGCCCTGCGCCCGTCGCTTGCGCCCTGCGCCCGTCGCTTGCGCCCTGCGCCCGTCGCTTGCGCCCTGCGCCCGTCGCTTGCGCCCTGCGCCCGTCGCTTGCGCCCGTCGCTTGCGCCCTGCGCCCGTCGCTTGCGCCCTGCGCCCGTCGCTTGCGCCCTGCGCCCGTCGCTTGCGCCCTGCGCCCGTCGCTTGCGCCCTGCGCCCGTCGCTTGCGCCCTGCGCCCCGTCGCTTGCGCCCTGCGCCCGTCGCTTGCGCCCTGCGCCCGTCGCTTGCGCCCTGCGCCCGTCGCTTGCGCCCTGCGCCCGTCGCTTGCGCCCTGCGCCCGTCGCTTGCGCCCTGCGCCCGTCGCTTGCGCCCTAAGCTCTGTGCCCTGCGCCCTGCGCTCGTCGCCCTGATCCCTGCGCCCTGCGCTCGTCGCCCTGCGCTCGTCGCTTGCGCCCTGCGCCCGTCGCTTGCGCCCTGCGCCCGTCGCTTGCGCCCTGAGCCCGTCGCTTGCGCCCTGCGACCGTCGCTTGCGCCCTGCGCTCGTCGCCTGCGCCCCTGCGCTCGTCGCATGCGCCCTGCGCTCGTCGCATGCGCCCTGCGCTCGTCGCATGCGCCCTGCGCTCCGTCGCATGCGCTCGTCGCCTGCGCTCGTCGCCTGCGCTCGTCGCCTGCGCTCGTCGCCTGCGCTCGTCGCCTGCGCCCGGCGCTCGTCGCCTGCGCCCGGCGCTCGTCGCCTGCGCCCGGCGCTCGTCGCCTGCGCCCGGCGCTCGTCGCCTGCGCCCGGCGCTCGTCGCCTGCGCCCGGCGCTCGTCGCCTGCGCCCGGAGCTCGTCGCCTGCGCCCCGGCGCTCGTCGCCTGCGCCCGGCGCTCGTCGATTGCGCCCTGCGCTCGTCGATTGCGCCCTGCGCTCGTCGCCCTGCTCTGCGCTCGTCGCCCTGCTCTCTGCGCTCGTCGCCCTACGCTCGTCGCCCTATGCTATGCGCTCTTTGCCCTGTGCTCTGGGCTCATCGCCCTGCTCCTTACGCTCGTCCCTTACGCTCTTTGCCCTGTGCTCTGCGCTCGTCGCCCTGCTCTCATTCGCCCGTCGCTTGCGCCCTAAGCTCTGTGCCCTGCGCCCTGCGCTCGTCGCCCTGCGCTCGTCGCCCTGCGCTCGTCGCCCTGCGCTCGTCGCCCTGCGCTCGTCGCCCTGCGCTCGTCGCCCTGCGCTCGTCGCCCTGCGCTCGTCGCCCTGATCCCTGCGCCCTGCGCTCGTCGCCCTGCGCTCGTCGCTTGCGCCCTGCGCCCGTCGCTTGCGCCCTGCGCCCGTCGCTTGCGCCCTGCGCTCGTAGCTTTGCGCTCGTCGCCTGCGCCCTGCGCTCGTCGCCTGCGCCCTGCGCTCGTCGCCTGCGCCCTGCGCTCGTCGCCTGCGCCCTGCGCTCGTCGCCTGCGCCCTGCGCTCGTCGCCTGCGCCCCTGCGCTCGTCGCCTGCGCCCTGCGCTCGTCGCCTGCGCCCTGCGCTCGTCGCCTGCGCCCTGCGCTCGTCGCCTGCGCCCTGCGCTCGTCGCCTGCGCCCTGCGCTCGTCGCCTGCGCCCTGCGCTCGTCGCCTGCGCCCTGCGCTCGTCGCCTGCGCCCTGCGCTCGTCGCCTGCGCCCTGCGCTCGTCGCATGCGCCCTGCGCTCGTCGCATGCGCCCTGCGCTCGTCGCATGCGCCCTGCGCTCGTCGCCTGCGCCCTGCGCTCGTCGCATGCGCCCGGCGCTCGTCGCCTGCGCTCGTCGCCTGCGCCCGGCGCTCGTCGCCTGCGCCCGGCGCTCGTCGCCTGCGCCCGGCGTTCGTCGCCTGCGCCCTGCGCTCGTCGCTTGCGCTCGTCGATTGCGCCCTGCGCTCGTCGCTTGCGCCCTGCGCTCGTCGATTGCGCTCGTCGATTGCGCCCTGCCCTCGTCGATTGCGCCCTGCGCTCGTCGCCCTGCTCTGCGCTCGTCGCCCTGCTCTCTGCGCTCGTCGCCCTACGCTCGTCGCCCTATGCTATGCGCTCTTTGCCCTGTGCTCTGGGCTCATCGCCCTGCTCCTTACGCTCGTCCCTTACGCTCTTTGCCCTGTGCTCTGCGCTCGTCGCCCTGCTCTCATACGCCCGTCGCTTGCGCCCTAAGCTCTGTGCCCTGCGCCCTGCGCTCGTCGCCCTGCGCTCGTCGCCCTGCGCTCGTCGCCCTGCGCTCGTCGCCCTGCGCTCGTCGCCCTGCGCTCGTCGCCTGCGCCCTGCGCTCGTCGCCTGCGCCCTGCGCTCGTCGCCTGCGCCCGGCGCTCGTCGCCTGCGCCCGGCGCTCGTCGCCTGCGCCCGGCGCTCGTCGCCTGCGCCCGGCGCTCGTCGCTTGCGCTCGTCGATTGCGCCCTGCGCTCGTCGATTGCGCCCTGCGCTCGTCGCCCTGCTCTGCGCTCGTCGATTGCGCCCTGCGCTCGTCGCCCTGCTCTGCGCTCGTCGCCCTGCTCTCTGCGCTCGTCGCCCTACGCTCGTCGCCCTATGCTATGCGCTCTTTGCCCTGTGCTCTGGGCTCATCGCCCTGCTCCTTACGCTCGTCCCTTACGCTCTTTGCCCTGTGCTCTGCGCTCGTCGCCCTGCTCCCATACGCCCGTCGCTTGCGCCCTAAGCTCTGTGCCCTGCGCTCGTCGCCCTGCGCTCGTCGCCCTGCGCTCGTCGCCCTGATCCCTGCGCCCTGCGCTCGTCGCCCTGCGCTCGTCGCTTGCGCCCTGCGCCCGTCGCTTGCGCCCTGCGCCCGTCGCTTGCGCCCTGCGCCCGTCGCTTGCGCCCTGCGCCCGTCGCTTGCGCCCTGCGCCCGTCGCTTGCGCCCTGCGCCCGTCGCTTGCGCCCGTCGCTTGCGCCCTGCGCCCGTCGCTTGCGCCCTGCGCCCGTCGCTTGCGCCCTGCGCCCGTCGCTTGCGCCCTGCGCCCGTCGCTTGCGCCCTGCGCCCGTCGCTTGCGCCCTGCGCCCCGTCGCTTGCGCCCTGCGCCCGTCGCTTGCGCCCTGCGCCCGTCGCTTGCGCCCTGCGCCCGTCGCTTGCGCCCTGCGCCCGTCGCTTGCGCCCTGCGCCCGTCGCTTGCGCCCTGCGCCCGTCGCTTGCGCCCTAAGCTCTGTGCCCTGCGCCCTGCGCTCGTCGCCCTGATCCCTGCGCCCTGCGCTCGTCGCCCTGCACTCGTCGCTTGCGCCCTGCGCCCGTCGCTTGCGCCCTGCGCCCGTCGCTTGCGCCCTGAGCCCGTCGCTTGCGCCCTGCGACCGTCGCTTGCGCCCTGCGCTCGTCGCCTGCGCCCTGCGCTCGTCGCATGCGCCCTGCGCTCGTCGCATGCGCCCTGCGCTCGTCGCATGCGCCCTGCGCTCGTCGCATGCGCTCGTCGCCTGCGCTCGTCGCCTGCGCTCGTCGCCTGCGCTCGTCGCCTGCGCTCGTCGCCTGCGCCCGGCGCTCGTCGCCTGCGCCCGGCGCTCGTCGCCTGCGCCCGGCGCTCGTCGCCTGCGCCCGGCGCTCGTCGCCTGCGCCCGGCGCTCGTCGCCTGCGCCCGGCGCTCGTCGCCTGCGCCCGGCGCTCGTCGCCTGCGCCCGGCGCTCGTCGCCTGCGCCCGGCGCTCGTCGATTGCGCCCTGCGCTCGTCGATTGCGCCCTGCGCTCGTCGCCCTGCTCTGCGCTCGTCGCCCTGCTCTCTGCGCTCGTCGCCCTACGCTCGTCGCCCTATGCTATGCGCTCTTTGCCCTGTGCTCTGGGCTCATCGCCCTGCTCCTTACGCTCGTCCCTTACGCTCTTTGCCCTGTGCTCTGCGCTCGTCGCCCTGCTCTCATTCGCCCGTCGCTTGCGCCCTAAGCTCTGTGCCCTGCGCCCTGCGCTCGTCGCCCTGCGCTCGTCGCCCTGCGCTCGTCGCCCTGCGCTCGTCGCCCTGCGCTCGTCGCCCTGCGCTCGTCGCCCTGCGCTCGTCGCCCTGCGCTCGTCGCCCTGATCCCTGCGCCCTGCGCTCGTCGCCCTGCGCTCGTCGCTTGCGCCCTGCGCCCGTCGCTTGCGCCCTGCGCCCGTCGCTTGCGCCCTGCGCTCGTAGCTTGCGCTCGTCGCCTGCGCCCTGCGCTCGTCGCCTGCGCCCTGCGCTCGTCGCCTGCGCCCTGCGCTCGTCGCCTGCGCCCTGCGCTCGTCGCCTGCGCCCTGCGCTCGTCGCCTGCGCCCTGCGCTCGTCGCCTGCGCCCTGCGCTCGTCGCCTGCGCCCTGCGCTCGTCGCCTGCGCCCTGCGCTCGTCGCCTGCGCCCTGCGCTCGTCGCCTGCGCCCTGCGCTCGTCGCCTGCGCCCTGCGCTCGTCGCCTGCGCCCTGCGCTCGTCGCCTGCGCCCTGCGCTCGTCGCCTGCGCCCTGCGCTCGTCGCATGCGCCCTGCGCTCGTCGCCTGCGCCCTGCGCTCGTCGCATGCGCCCTGCGCTCGTCGCCTGCGCCCTGCGCTCGTCGCATGCGCCCGGCGCTCGTCGCCTGCGCTCGTCGCCTGCGCCCGGCGCTCGTCGCCTGCGCCCGGCGCTCGTCGCCTGCGCCCGGCGTTCGTCGCCTGCGCCCTGCGCTCGTCGCTTGCGCTCGTCGATTGCGCCCTGCGCTCGTCGCTTGCGCCCTGCGCTCGTCGATTGCGCTCGTCGATTGCGCCCTGCCCTCGTCGATTGCGCCCTGCGCTCGTCGCCCTGCTCTGCGCTCGTCGCCCTGCTCTCTGCGCTCGTCGCCCTACGCTCGTCGCCCTATGCTATGCGCTCTTTGCCCTGTGCTCTGGGCTCATCGCCCTGCTCCTTACGCTCGTCCCTTACGCTCTTTGCCCTGTGCTCTGCGCTCGTCGCCCTGCTCTCATACGCCCGTCGCTTGCGCCCTAAGCTCTGTGCCCTGCGCCCTGCGCTCGTCGCCCTGCGCTCGTCGCCCTGCGCTCGTCGCCCTGCGCTCGTCGCCCTGCGCTCGTCGCCCTGCGCTCGTCGCCCTGCGCTCGTCGCCCTGATCCCTGCGCCCTGCGCTCGTCGCCCTGCGCTCGTCGCTTGCGCCCTGCGCCCGTCGCTTGCGCCCTGCGCCCGTCGCTTGCGCCCTGCGCCCGTCGCTTGCGCCCTGCGCCCGTCGCTTGCGCCCTGCGCCCGTCGCTTGCGCCCTGCGCCCGTCGCTTGCGCCCTGCGCCCGTCGCTTGCGCCCTGCGCCCGTCGCTTGCGCCCTGCGCCCGTCGCTTGCGCCCTGCGCCCGTCGCTTGCGCCCTGCGCCCGTCGCTTGCGCCCTGCGCCCGTCGCTTGCGCCCTGCGCCCGTCGCTTGCGCCCTGCGCCCGTCGCTTGCGCCCTGCGCCCGTCGCTTGCGCCCTGCGCCCGTCGCTTGCGCCCTGCGCCCGTCGCTTGCGCCCTGCGCCCGTCGCTTGCGCCCTGCGCCCGTCGCTTGCGCCCTGCGCCCGTCGCTTGCGCCCTGCGCCCGTCGCTTGCGCCCTGCGCCCCGTCGCTTGCGCCCTGCGCCCGTCGCTTGCGCCCTGCGCCCGTCGCTTGCGCCCGTCGCTTGCGCCCTGCGCCCGTCGCTTGCGCCCTGCGCCCGTCGCTTGCGCCCTGCGCCCGTCGCTTGCGCCCTAAGCTCTGTGCCCTGCGCCCTGCGCTCGTCGCCCTGATCCCTGCGCCCTGCGCTCGTCGCCCTGCACTCGTCGCTTGCGCCCTGCGCCCGTCGCTTGCGCCCTGCGCCCGTCGCTTGCGCCCTGAGCCCGTCGCTTGCGCCCTGCGACCGTCGCTTGCGCCCTGCGCTCGTCGCCTGCGCCCTGCGCTCGTTGCATGCGCCCTGCGCTCGTCGCATGCGCCCTGCGCTCGTCGCATGCGCTCGTCGCATGCGCTCGTCGCCTGCGCTCGTCGCCTGCGCCCGGCGCTCGTCGCCGGCGCTCGTCGCCTGCGCCCGGCGCTCGTCGCCTGCGCCCGGCGCTCGTCGCCTGCGCCCGACGCTCGTCGCCTGCGCCCGGCGCTCGTCGCCTGCGCCCGGCGCTCGTCGCCTGCGCCCGGCGCTCGTCGCTCGTCGCCTGCGCCCGGCGCTCGTCGCTTGCGCCCTGCGCTCGTCGCTTGCGCTCGTCGATTGCGCCCTGCGCTCGTCGATTGCGCCTTGCGCTCGTCGATTGCGCCTTGCGCTCGTCGATTGCGCCCTGCGCTCGTCGCCCTGCTCTGCGCTCGTCGCCCTGCTCTCTGCGCTCGTCGCCCTACGCTCGTCGCCCTATGCTATGCGCTCTTTGCCCTGTGCTCTGGGCTCATCGCCCTGCTCCTTACGCTCGTCCCTTACGCTCTTTGCCCTGTGCTCTGCGCTCGTCGCCCTGCTCTCATTCGCCCGTCGCTTGCGCCCTAAGCTCTGTGCCCTGCGCCCTGCGCTCGTCGCCCTGCGCTCGTCGCCCTGCGCTCGTCGCCCTGCGCTCGTCGCCCTGCGCTCGTCGCCCTGCGCTCGTCGCCCTGCGCTCGTCGCCCTGCGCTCGTCGCCCTGCGCTCGTCGCCCTGCGCTCGTCGCCCTGCGCTCGTCGCCCTGCGCTCGTCGCCCTGCGCTCGTCGCCCTGATCCCTGCGCCCTGCGCTCGTCGCCCTGCGCTCGTCGCTTGCGCCCTGCGCCCGTCGCTTGCGCCCTGCGCTCGTCGCTTGAGCCCTGCGCTCGTCGCTTGCGCTCGTCGCTTGCGCCCTGCGCTCGTCGCTTGCGTCCTGCGCCCCTGCGCTCGTCGCCTGCGCCCTGCGCTCGTCGCTTGCGCCCCTGCGCTCGTCGCCTGCGCCCTGCGCTCGTCGCCTGCGCCCTGCGCTCGTCGCCTGCGCCCTGCGCTCGTCGCCTGCGCCCTGCGCTCGTCGCCTGCGCCCTGCGCTCGTCGCCTGCGCCCTGCGCTCGTCGCCTGCGCCCTGCGCTCGTCGCCTGCGCCCTGCGCTCGTCGCCTGCGCCCTGCGCTCGTCGCCTGCGCCCTGCGCTCGTCGCCTGCGCCCTGCGCTCGTCGCCTGCGCCCTGCGCTCGTCGCCTGCGCCCTGCGCTCGTCGCCTGCGCCCTGCGCTCGTCGCCTGCGCCCTGCGCTCGTCGCCTGCGCCCTGCGCTCGTCGCCTGCGCCCTGCGCTCGTCGCCTGCGCCCTGCGCTCGTCGCCTGCGCCCTGCGCTCGTAGCCTGCGCCCTGCGCTCGTCGCCTGCGCCCTGCGCTCGTCGCCTGCGCCCTGCGCTCGTCGCCTGCGCCCTGCGCTCGTCGCCTGCGCCCTGCGCCGCTGCGCTCGTCGCCTGCGCCCTGCGCTCGTCGCCTGCGCCCTGCGCTCGTCGCCTGCGCCCTGCGCTCGTCGCCTGCGCCCTGCGCTCGTCGCCTGCGCCCTGCGCTCGTCGCATGCGCCCTGCGCTCGTCGCCTGCGCCCTGCGCTCGTCGCATGCGCCCTGCGCTCGTCGCATGCGCCCTGCGCTCGTCGCATGCGCTCGTCGCATGCGCTCGTCGCATGCGCTCGTCGCATGCGCTCGTCGCATGCGCTCGTCGCATGCGCTCGTCGCCTGCGCTCGTCGCCTGCGCTCGTCGCCTGCGCCCGGCGCTCGTCGCTTGCGCCCTGCACTCGTCGCCTGCGCCCGGCGCTCGTCGCCTGCGCTCGTCGCCTGCGCCCGGCGCTCGTCGCCTGCGCCCGGCGCTCGTCGCCTGCGCCCGGCGCTCGTCGCCTGCGCCCGGCGCTCGTCGCCTGCGCCCGGCGCTCGTCGCCTGCGCCCGGCGCTCGTCGCCTGCGCCCGGCGCTCGTCGCCTGCGCCCGGCGCTCGTCGCTTGCGCCCTGCGCTCGTCGCTTGCGCTCGTCGATTGCGCTCGTCGATTGCGCCCTGCGCTCGTCGCTTGCGCCCTGCGCTCGTCGCTTGCGCTCGTCGATTGCGCTCGTCGATTGCGCCCTGCGCTCGTCGCTTGCGCCCTGCGCTCGTCGATTGCGCTCGTCGATTGCGCCCTGCCCTCGTCGATTGCGCCCTGCGCTCGTCGCCCTGCTCTGCGCTCGTCGCCCTGCTCTCTGCGCTCGTCGCCCTACGCTCGTCGCCCTATGCTATGCGCTCTTTGCCCTGTGCTCTGGGCTCATCGCCCTGCTCCTTACGCTCGTCCCTTACGCTCGTCGCCCTGCTCTCATACGCCCGTCGCTTGCGCCCTAAGCTCTGTGCCCTGCGCCCTGCGCTCGTCGCCCTGCGCTCGTCGCCCTGCGCTCGTCGCCCTGATCCCTGCGCCCTGCGCTCGTCGCCCTGCGCTCGTCGCCCTGCGCCCTGCGCTCGTCGCCCTGCGCTCGTCGCTTGCGCCCTGCGCTCGTCGCTTGCGCCCTGCGCCCGTCGCTTGCGCCCTGCGCCCGTCGCTTGCGCCCTGCGCCCGTCGCTTGCGCCCTGCGCCCGTCGCTTGCGCCCTGCGCTCGTCGCTTGCGCCCTGCGCTCGTCGCTTGCGCCCTGCGCTCGTCGCTTGCGCCCTGCGCTCGTCGCTTGCGCCCTGCGGTCGTCGATTGCGCCCTGCGCCCGTCGATTGCGCCCTGCGCCCGTCGCTTGCGCCCTGCGCCCGTCGCTTGCGCCCTGCGCCCGTCGCTTGCGCCCTGCGCCCGTCGCTTGCGCCCTGCGCCCGTCGCTTGCGCCCTGCGCCCGTCGCTTGCGCCCTGCGCCCGTCGCTTGCGCCCGTCGCTTGCGCCCTGCGCCCGTCGCTTGCGCCCTGCGCCAGTCGCTTGCGCCCTGCGCCCGTCGCTTGCGCCCTGCGCCCGTCGCTTGCGCCCTGCGCCCGTCGCTTGCGCCCTGCGCCCGTCGCTTGCGCCCTGCGCCCGTCGCTTGCGCCCTGCGCCCGTCGCTTGCGCCCTGCGCCCGTCGCTTGCGCCCTGCGCCCGTCGCTTGCGCCCTGCGCCCGTCGCTTGCGCCCTGCGCCCGTCGCTTGCGCCCTGCGCCCGTCGCTTGCGCCCTGCGCCCGTCGCTTGCACCCTAAGCTCTGTGCCCTGCGCCCTGCGCTCGTCGCCCTGCGCTCGTCGCCCTGATCCCTGCGCCCTGCGCTCGTCGCCCTGCGCTCGTCGCCCTGCGCTCGTCGCCCTGCGCTCGTCGCCCTGCGCTCGTCGCTTGCGCCCTGCGCTCGTCGCCCTGCGCTCGTCGCTTGCGCCCTGCGCCCGTCGCTTGCGCCCTGAGCCCGTCGCTTGCGCCCTGCGCCCATCGCTTGTCACCCTGCGGCATGCTCTTGTCACCCTGCGCCCTGCGCTCGTCGCCTGCGCCCGGCGCTCGTCGCTTGCGCCCTGCGCTCGTCGCCTGCGCCCTGCGCTCGTCGCCTGCGCCCTGCGCTCGTCGTCTGCGCCCTGCGCTCGTCGCTTGCGCCCTGCGCTCGTCGCCTGCGCCCGACGCTCGTCGCTTGCGCCCTGCGCTCGTCGCCTGCGCCCGACGCTCGTCGCTTGCGCCCGGCGCTCGTCGCTTGCGCCCTGCGCTCGTCGCTTGCGCCCTGCGGTCGTCGATTGCGCCCTGCGGTCGTCGATTGCGCCCTGCGCCCGTCGCTTGCGCCCTGCGCCCGTCGCTTGCGCCCTGCGCCCGTCGCTTGCGCCCTGCGCCCGTCGCTTGCGCCCTGCGCCCGTCGCTTGCGCCCTGCGCCCGTCGCTTGCGCCCTGCGCCCGTCGCTTGCGCCCTGCGCCCGTCGCTTGCGCCCTGCGCCCGTCGCTTGCGCCCTGCGCCCGTCGCTTGCGCCCTGCGCCCGTCGCTTGCGCCCTGCGCCCGTCGCTTGCGCCCTGCGCCCGTCGCTTGCGCCCTGCGCCCGTCGCTTGCGCCCTGCGCCCGTCGCTTGCGCCCTGCGCCCGTCGCTTGCGCCCTGCGCCCGTCGCTTGCGCCCTGCGCCCGTCGCTTGCGCCCTGCGCCCGTCGCTTGCGCCCTAAGCTCTGTGCCCTGCGCCCTGCGCTCGTCGCCCTGCGCTCGTCGCCCTGCGCTCGTCGCCCTGATCCCTGCGCCCTGCGCTCGTCGCCCTGCGCTCGTCGCTTGCGCCCTGCGCCCGTCGCTTGCGCCCTGCGCCCGTCGCTTGCGCCCTGCACCCGTCGCTTGCGCCCTGCGCCCGTCGCATGCGCCCGACGCCTGTCGCATGCGCCCGGCGCTCGTCGCATGCGCCCGGCGCTCGTCGCATGCGCCCGGCGCTCGTCGCATGCGCCCGGCGATCGTCGGCGCTCGTCGCTTGCGCCCTGCGCTCGTCGCTTGCGCCCTGCGCTCGTCGCCTGCGCCCTGCGCTCGTCGCCTGCGCCCGGCGCTCGTCGCTTGCGCCCTACGCTCGTCGCCTGCGCCCGGCGCTCGTCGCTTGCGCCCTGCGCTCGTCGCCTGCGCCCGGCGCTCGTCGCTTGCGCCCTGCGCTCGTCGCTTGCGCCCTGCGCTCGTCGCCCTGCTCTGCGCTCGTCGCCCTGCTCTCCGCTCGTCGCCCTGCTCTCTGCGCTCGTCGCTCTGCTCTCTGCGCTCGTCGCCCTACGCTCGTCGCCCTATGCTCTGCGCTCTTCGCCCTGTGCTTTGGGCTCATCGCCCTGCTCCTTACGCTCATCGCCCTGCTCACTACGCTCGTCCCTCTGCTCTCTACGCTCGTCGCCCTGCTCCCTACGCTTGTCGTCTTGCGCTCGTCGCCCTACGCTCGTCGCTTGCGCCCTGCGCTCGTCGCCCTACGCTCGTGGCTTGCGCCCTGCGCTCGTCGCCCTACGCTCGTCGCTTGCGCCCTGCGCTCGTCGCCTGCGCCCTGCGCTCGTCGCCTGCGCCCTGCGCTCGTCGCCTGCGCCCTGCGCTCGTCGCCTGCGCCCTGCGCTCGTCGCCTGCGCCCTGCGCTCGTCGCCTGCGCCCTGCGCTCGTCGCCTGCGCCCTGCGCTCGTCGCCTGCGCCCTGCGCTCGTCGCCTGCGCCCTGCGCTCGTCGCCTGCGCCCTGCGCTCGTCGCCTGCGCCCTGCGCTCGTCGCCTGCGCCCTGCGCTCGTCGCCTGCGCCCTGCGCTCGTCGCCTGCGCCCTGCGCTCGTCGCCTGCGCCCTGCGCTCGTCGCCTGCGCCCTGCGCTCGTCGCCTGCGCCCTGCGCTCGTCGCATGCGCCCGGCGCTCGTCGCATGCGCCCGGCGCTCGTCGCCTGCGCCCTGCGCTCGTCGCCTGCGCCCGGCGCTCGTCGCCTGCGCCCGGCGCTCGTCGCCTGCGCCCGGCGCTCGTCGCCTGCGCACGGCGCTCGTCGCCTGCGCCCTGCACTCGTCGCCTGCGCCCGTCGTTTGCACCCTGCGCCCTAAGCTCTACGACCTGCGCTCGTCGCCCTGCGCCTTCCGCTCGTCGCCCTGTGCCCTGCGTTCGTCGCCCTGCGCCATGCTCTTGTCACCCTGCGGCATGCTCTTGTCACCCTGCGCCCGGCGCTCGTCGCCTGCGCCCGGCGCTCGTCGCTTGCGCCCTGCGCTCGTCGCCTGCGCCCGGCGCTCGTCGCTTGCGCCCTGCGCTCGTCGCCTGCGCCCTGCGCTCGTCGCCTGCGCCCTGCGCTCGTCGCCTGCGCCCTGCGCTCGTCGCTTGCGCCCTGCGCTCGTCGCTTGCGCCCTGCGCTCGTCGCCTGCGCCCTGCGCTCGTCGCCTGCGCCCGGCGCTCGTCGCCTGCGCCCTGCGCTCGTCGCCTGCGCCCGGCGCTCGTCGCCTGCGCCCTGCGCTCGTCGCCTGCGCCCTGCGCTCGTCGCCTGCGCCCGGCGCTCGTCGCTTGCGCCCTGCGCTCGTCGCCTGCGCCCGGCGCTCGTCGCTTGCGCCCTGCGCTCGCCGCCTGCGCCCGGCGCTCGTCGCTTGCGCCCTGCGCTCGTCGCTTGCGCCCTGCGCTCGTCGCCCTGCTCTGCGCTCGTCGCCCTGCTCTCCGCTCGTCGCCCTGCTCTCTGCGCTCGTCGCTCTGCTCTCTGCGCTCGTCGCCCTACGCTCGTCGCCCTATGCTCTGCGCTCTTCGCCCTGTGCTTTGGGCTCATCGCCCTGCTCCTTACGCTCATCGCCCTGCTCACTACGCTCGTCCCTCTGCTCTCTACGCTCGTCGCCCTGCTCCCTACGCTTGTCGCCTTGCGCTCGTCGCCCTACGCTCGTCGCTTGCGCCCTGCGCTCGTCGCCCTACGCTCGTGGCTTGCGCCCTGCGCTCGTCGCCCTATGCTCGTCGCTTGCGCCCTGCGCTCGTCGCTTGCGCCCTGCGCTCGTCGCCTGCGCCCTGCGCTCGTCGCATGCGCCCGGCGATCGTCGCATGCGCCCGGCGATCGTCGCATGCGCCCGGCGCTCGTCGCCTGCGCCCGGCGCTCGTCGCCTGCGCCCGGCGCTCGTCGCCTGCGCCCGGCGCTCGTCGCCTGCGCCCTGCGCTCGTCGCCTGCGCCCGGCGCTCGTCGCCTGCGCCCGGCGCTCGTCGCCTGCGCACGGCGCTCGTCGCCTGCGCCCGGCGCTCGTCGCCTGCGCCCTGCACTCGTCGCCTGCGCCCGTCGTTTGCACCCTGCGCCCTAAGCTCTACGACCTGCGCTCGTCGCCCTGCGCCTTCCGCTCGTCGCCCTGTGCCCTGCGTTCGTCGCCCTGCGCCATGCTCTTGTCACCCTGCGGCATGCTCTTGTCACCCTGCGCCCGGCGCTCGTCGCCTGCGCCCGGCGCTCGTCGCTTGCGCCCTGCGCTCGTCGCCTGCGCCCGGCGCTCGTCGCCTGCGCCCGGCGCTCGTCGCTTGCGCCCTGCGCTCGTCGCCTGCGCCCTGCGCTCGTCGCCTGCGCCCTGCGCTCGTCGCCTGCGCCCTGCGCTCGTCGCCTGCGCCCTGCGCTCGTCGCCTGCGCCCTGCGCTCGTCGCCTGCGCCCTGCGCTCGTCGCCTGCGCCCTGCGCTCGTCGCCTGCGCCCTGCGCTCGTCGCCTGCGCCCTGCGCTCGTCGCCTGCGCCCGGCGCTCGTCGCCTGCGCCCTGCGCTCGTCGCCTGCGCCCTGCGCTCGTCGCCTGCGCCCGGCGCTCGTCGCCTGCGCCCTGCGGTCGGCGCCTGCGCCCGGCGCTCGTCGCTTGCGCCCTGCGCTCGCCGCCTGCGCCCGGCGCTCGTCGCTTGCGCCCTGCGCTCGTCGCTTGCGCCCTGCGCTCGTCGCTTGCGCCCTGCGCTCGTCGCCCTGCTCTGCGCTCGTCGCCCTGCTCTCCGCTCGTCGCCCTGCTCTCTGCGCTCGTCGCTCTGCTCTCTGCGCTCGTCGCCCTACGCTCGTCGCCCTATGCTCTGCGCTCTTCGCCCTGTGCTTTGGGCTCATCGCCCTGCTCCTTACGCTCATCGCCCTGCTCACTACGCTCGTCCCTCTGCTCTCTACGCTCGTCGCCCTGCTCCCTACGCTTGTCGCCTTGCGCTCGTCGCCCTACGCTCGTCGCTTGCGCCCTGCGCTCGTCGCCCTACGCTCGTGGCTTGCGCCCTGCGCTCGTCGCCCTACGCTCGTCGCTTGCGCCCTGCGCTCGTCGCTTGCGCCCTGCGCTCGTCGCCTGCGCCCTGCGCTCGTCGCATGCGCCCGGCGCTCGTCGCCTGCGCCCTGCGCTCGTCGCCTGCGCCCGGCGCTCGTCGCCTGCGCCCTGCGTTCGTCGCCTGCGCCCGGCGCTCGTCGCTTGCGCCCTGCGCTCGCCGCCTGCGCCCGGCGCTCGTCGCTTGCGCCCTGCGCTCGTCGCTTGCGCCCTGCGCTCGTCGCTTGCGCCCTGCGCTCGTCGCCCTGCTCTGCGCTCGTCGCCCTGCTCTCCGCTCGTCGCCCTGCTCTCTGCGCTCGTCGCTCTGCTCGCTGCGCTCGTCGCCCTACGCTCGTCGCCCTATGCTCTGCGCTCTTCGCCCTGTGCTTTGGGCTCATCGCCCTGCTCCTTACGCTCATCGCCCTGCTCACTACGCTCGTCCCTCTGCTCTCTACGCTCGTCGCCCTGCTCCCTACGCTTGTCGCCTTGCGCTCGTCGCCCTACGCTCGTCGCTTGCGCCCTGCGCTCGTCGCCCTACGCTCGTGGCTTGCGCCCTGCGCTCGTCGCCCTACGCTCGTCGCTTGCGCCCTGCGCTCGTCGCTTGCGCCCTGCGCTCGTCGCCTGCGCCCTGCGCTCGTCGCATGCGCCCTGCGCTCGTCGCATGCGCCCGGCGATCGTCGCATGCGCCCGGCGATCGTCGCATGCGCCCGGCGCTCGTCGCCTGCGCCCGGCGCTCGTCGCCTGCGCCCGGCGCTCGTCGCCTGCGCCCGGCGCTCGTCGCCTGCGCCCGGCGCTCGTCGCCTGCGCCCGGCGCTCGTCGCCTGCGCCCGGCGCTCGTCGCCCTGCTCTGCGCTCGTCGCCCTGCTCTCCGCTCGTCGCCCTGCTCTCTGCGCTCGTCGCCCTACGCTCGTCACCCTATGCTCTGCGCTCTTCGCCCTGTGCTTTGGGCTCATCGCCCTGCTCCTTACGCTCATCGCCCTGCTCACTACGCTCGTCCCTCTGCTCTCTACGCTCGTCGCCCTGCTCCCTACGCTTGTCGTCTTGCGCTCGTCGCCCTACGCTCGTCGCTTGCGCCCTGCGCTCGTCGCCATACGCTCGTGGCTTGCGCCCTGCGTATCAGTAAACTGGAATCAAACCAGATTTGAAACGAAGAACATAGAAGAAGACTTAGAAAGCAAGTAACTGTACTAGAGAACAATAACAGAAAACTGAACTTTGAATCTTAGCATTGAATCAAGTTAAGTTTACATTTGAGATTACACCTATATTTATACTAATCACAATGCCTAAGCTAGCCTTGATAATCTAGGAACACTCAAGACTCTTCTAGAGAAATCTTGAATCGCAAGTAATCTTCCTTAATCTTCCTTGAGCTTCCTTGAGCTTCCTTGATAACTTGCAATGTACGTAACCACAAAAGTGGTCTTCATTCATTAAACTCATACATCCTAACATTCCTCTAAAAAGATCTTTTCTTAACATCTCTTTCAAGCTTGCGAATCATCCTCCTGATAACACTGATTATCAGCAGCTTATCATCTATCACCGTAGCAGCTTTGCAAGTTTACCATTCTGCTGTCAAACAATCTCTCAGAACTTTGATCAGATCAACAATAAGATAACCACACGTTCATCATATCAAACAAGATCTGATCATCGATAAAACTCATCACCAATTAATCAGGATGATCAAATAATACCCAGCTTACCAAGAACACCACAGAACATCAGATTCAGTTCAGACTCAGACCGATCCCCTTTTTTAATCATACAACCTTTTCATTTTCATTGATTAACAGATACTTCTTTTATTTTAATTCTGACAGGAAGGTTTTCATTTGCCTCCATCTTACCAGTGAAGCTGGGAGGTTTTCAATTTTCCTCCATCTTACCCGCCTCAAGTGTTGACAGAGTATCTTGACGTTATCTCTGCAACATCTGTTTTTGGCATCTAAGCTTCACCTTATGCCAGATAAAACTCTTGATATTATAAGATTGATTTTTTTTAACAAAGCTGATCATTCCTGAGGAACTGAAAGAACTGATGAACTGCATGTTCTGAGAAAAGCAAGGACATATGAAAACATCACTGATTAACAGAGAGTTTACCCGAATGATAAGAAAGTTTGATGCTGACAAACGAACAATCATCTCATTGCAGATCTGCACTCAAAGAACTAACAGATCATCATATTCAGCAGAATGAAAACCCATAAATTGCATGATGGATAGAATTATAAGCAGCAGATAATACAGCATATCAAGAAGAAAGATCGAAGGCAAAACAGATGTTTAAAAAAAACAGAGGAATGCCCGAAGTAGAGTAAGATAATGAATTACCAATTTTGATATACGACATAGCAAGTAATCATTAGATTCATAGCTCATCATTGTTACTTAGATCATCAGCACTACCATCATCAGAACTACTGCTGAGAACACTTTTGGCTTCATCAGAACAAACATCATCAGGAGCTGCATCAAATGTCAGGACTCCAAGCTTCTTTCGAAACTGAGAAAACAGCTTCTCAGTCAGGGGTTTAGTAAGAATATCAGCTACTTGATCAGCTGCAGGTACAAAATTAACAATTATCTGTCCATTTTGAACTTTTTCCCTCACAAAACACAGATCCAGCTCAACATGCTTCATCTTGGAGTGTTGGATTGGATTTTCAGTGAGGGCAACAGCTCCTGTGTTGTCACACCAGATAATAGGAATGGACGACAGCTTTACACCTAACTCAGACAGCAGTGAGACTACCCACATTACTTCACACATGGCATTTGCCACAGCTCTATATTCAGCCTCAGAGCTCGACCTGGAAATAACAGATTGCTTTTTAGAGCTCCAAACAATTGGATTGTTATTTAACAACAAGTAGTGGCCAGACACAGATTTCCTATCAAGAGAGTCACTACCCCAGTCAGCATCAGAGAATGAAATCAGACTTACCTCAGATGAAGGAACTGGAGGTGCTCTAAACAACAAACCATGATTGATGGTACCTTTAAGATACCTTAAAACCCGTAACACAGCCTTCCAATGATGTTGAGTAGGATGTTGCATAAACTGACTAAGCTTGTTGACAGCAAAGCTTATGTCAGGTCTGGTGATGCAAACATGCTGTAATGCCCCGATAGTACTTCTATACAAGGTAGGATCAAATGGTAAAGAAACAGCACCTGTCAAAGATTTACCAAGAAAATTGCCCGACATTGGAGTCGGCAAAGCAGAGGCATTGGACAGCCCAACTTTAAGGAGAACCTCATTGATGTACTTCTTCTGAGAGAGTAGCAAGCAGTCCTCACCAACCTGTACATCCATACCCAAAAAATAGTTAAGTAAACCCAAGTCTTTTAGTTTAAACTCACGATTGATCTGCTCAATCACTTTTTCCACTCCTGATGAATCACTACCTGTGACAACAATGTCATCAACATATACTAAAAGATATATACTACCATGATCAGTATTTTTAAGGAACAAACAATTATCAGCTAGAGATGTAGTAAATGACAGAGAATTGAGCAAGAAACTTTTAAACCTCTCAAACCAAGCACGGGGGGCTTGTTTTAACCCATAGAGTGCTTTGTTGAGTCTGCACACTAGCACCCTTCCTTGATCATCTCTTTGTTCAAATCCTGGAGGTTGCGTCATGTACACATCCTCAGCTAATTCACCGTGAAGGAACGCATTATTGACATCAACCTGTCTCAAGAGCCACTTATGTGTTAGAGCTAGAGTAAGTATAATCCTGACAGTGGGGGACTTTACCACAGGACTGAATGTATCCTGAAAGTCGAACCCTGGTTTTTGAGAAAACCCCTTTGCCACCAAGCGAGCCTTATATCTAGCTACTGTGCCATCTGGATTTTTCTTAACTTTGAACAGCCACTTGCAACCTACTGGTATTCTTCCACCAGGTAATTGAGTGAGACACCATGTATTGTTGATCGCCAATGCCTGTAGTTCGTCTTGAACTGCTTGTTTCCAATAAGGAGACTGCATAGCCTCATAGATGTTTTCAGGCGGAGAGTGGCTAAGCTCTTCAGAAGGCAGAACACTGGTAGTCAGCGCATTAAAAGACTTCTCTTTAGACCTGGTGATCATGGGATGAATGCTCGGACGAGCAGAAGAAGAAGGAATAACAATCACAGATGGATCAGTAATACTGGATTCATTATGCATAGTTGAAGCTGCTGGGACAAGATCAGAGTTATGTGGCACATACCTGACTGGTAGTTGATCACTAGCAATATTATTAAACTGTGAATAACCACCTGCTGAATCAGTACCTGACTGGTCGACTGGTCGACTGGTCGACTGGTTGACTGGTCGACTTGGCGACTGGTTGACTAATCGATCACATACCTGACTGGTCGACTGGTTGACTGGTCGACTTGGCGACTGGTCGACTAATCGATCACATACCTGACTAGTCGACTGTTGAGGTGTAGTGACGGATGGCAGCAATTCTGAGCCATGGGGCACATATCTGATGGCATGAGGTGGGATGGGAATAGAACAGACAGGTGATGACAGCTCATGAACAGAGGTAGTTGGGGGCGATGTCTCGATTGCTCTATCAGTAGAACTGATATATCCTGAGCTGGTAGACACAGGTGAATCCACTGGTGCAGAGGTAGGTGTGGCAACCTTCGAATTTACAAGATCAATATCAGCGTGAGGCTGAGATATAGAAACATCAGTATCAGACACATGATCATCAGTAGGACTACACATATTTGAATTGAATGGTAAGAAGAAAGGGATGGAAGTAGCTGTGTTCTTAACAGCCGATGACTGCATAAACTCTCCCTGTTTGTTAGCAAATGGAAAAACATTTTCATGAAACTTAACATGTCTTGAAACATACACACGACCAGATGAATCAAGGCACTTGTAACCATGCTGATTTGAGCAATAGCCAATAAACACACAAGGTGAGGAACGAAAGTCCATTTTATGTCTGTTATATGGTCTTAATAATGGGAAGCAGAGACACCCAAACACTCGCAAGAAATCATAGTCAGGTGGGGTAAGGAACAACTTTTCATGAGGAGATACACCCTGCACAACTTTAGAAGGCAGTCTGTTAATCAAAAACACAGCAGTAAAGAAAGCATCGGTCCAATACTGCATAGGTAAGGATGCATGCTTCATTAATGTCAAACCTGTTTCGACAATGTGTCGATGTTTTCTCTCAACTATGCCATTCTGTTCTGATGTATATGGACAAGTGAATCTGTGTTTGATGCCATGATGAGACAAATATGAAGCAAGAGCACGAAACTCACCTCCATTGTCAGTTTGGATAGCTTTTAGTTGCATGCCAAGTTGCTTTTCAGCACACTTGTGAAATTCTGTAAAAACTTGCGCAACATCACTCTTTTTCTTCAAAAAATAAATCCATGTAAATCGAGTGAACACATCAACAATACTTAGATAGTAAGCACATCCATTTGACAACAACGGAGCTGGTCCCCAAAGATCCATCTCAACAAGTTCGAGAGGACTTTGATATACAGTTTCAGATTGTTTGAAAGGTAATTTGCAGCACTTACCTATGGCACACGCAGTACAAGAAACAGCATCATCAATCACAGCAATGTTATTATTCTTAGCAACTAAGGTAAGAGTTTTGATCGAAGGATGTCCCAATCGTTGGTGAAGAGTGGACGATTTCATTTTAACTTTTGTAGAAAAACAGAACATACCAGAATCACATGCTTTATTAAACTGATTGTTGTCAGAAACCGATCCATACAACACAGAATTCTCATTAACCGATTTGTCTAATAAGGTGGACTGATTACACACAGCTCCAACATGTCCTATCTTGCTAAAATCAAGCTTATACAGACCATTGCATTCTACTCCAGACAGAAGAACCTTCTTTGACACAGCATCACGAATAAGACAGCAAGTCGGATGAAATTCAAAGAAAACCTCATTGTCCTTTGTAAACTGAGAAACAGAAACAAGATTCTTTGTTATTTTAGGAGTATATAACAGGTCTTTTAAGATAAGAGACTTAGAATCAGTATTAATAACCGAAGTACCAACACTAGCTATGTCAAGATAGCTCCCATTGGCAACCTGAACTTTTCCTAAACCATGATAGGGATAGAGAGTAGTACCTGGAGGAGGTCCTTGAGCAAAGTGATTGGTGGCTCCTGAGTCTGGATACCAGGCTTTTTCCGAGACTTGTATAGGACCAGAATTGGTTGTCATGTGAGCTTGATTGACAGCGTCTAGTGTTGGAGCTTGAGGAGCTGGAGGAGCTGTAGGAAAACCAGGTGAAGACTGAACAATATAGTAAGGTGTAGGAGAGGAGGCATACTGATTAAACATCGAAGCACACATCATAGGATTCTGAGGTTGTTGAAAGAACTGAACCGGAGGAGGTTGAGACAGCTGTTGTATTGGAGGCATCATCGATTGTTGATATTGTTGCATCTGCTGAGGTAGTGGCTGTGGCTGTTGTCCATCAGAATTCCAAGGCATCGTGGAGACAAGATTAGCACTCATCTCGCCTGCAGGAGCTGTCACGCCTTGAAAGTGCACATTGAACCTCTGAAAGCATCTGTGGACAAGGTGTCCAAACTTGCCACATAGCTGACATTGTGGCTTGTTTCCATTGCCTCTGCCCCTACCTCTTCCTCGGCCATATCCTCCTGTGGAGTTGGCTTGATACTCCGGAATCAATTGTTGTCCTGAATTAGTATTTTGCAGACTTACATTTTGAGGATTCGGTTGTCCTAGACTTACTGGTGACTGATCTGAACTTGATTTTTCAGCTATATTTGCAACTGTAAATGAATTATCGAAGGCTATCTCCTTCTGTCGAGCTTCGGCATCTAACAGCACAGAGGATATAGAGGACAGATCATATGGATTTCTGCTGGCATGGATGACAGATACAACGTTATCATACTGTCCTTTTACACCATTGAGGACAATAGAGATTTGTTGCATCTCTTCAATAGGATGACCACATCCAGCAAGGCTATCACATATCAGCTGTATTTCTGTAAGATACTCCCTCATTGATTGATTGTAGTGTTTGCGTACCTTTAATCTGTCATACAGATTCATGATTCTGGTTGTGGATGATGAGGAGAAGTGATGATGTAGCTTTGTCCAGATTGAGGCTGCAGTCATGCATCCAGTGAGCCCCTTGCTGATTGGAGTGGAGATGGAAGCTAGGAGCCAAGAAGCTAACGAACTGTCCTGTTGATTGTGCTTGGCAAAATCAGGATTCACAATTTTATTACCTTCTCCATCATCGATCCAATGAGGTACTAGGATAGCACCAAACAGGAGATCTTCAAGATTGAATCCTCTGACTGCTAAGAGAACTTGTTGTTTCCAGGACTGGAAGTTCTCTTCTCCAGTCAGTTGACAGATGCGTTTGTTGAAGAAGGTTTGCTGATTGTCTTCCATGGCCAACTCTTCAAACAGAATGCAGAATGAATCGATAGTTTCAGAAACAGAGACAGTACCAGAAACTGAAGAACAGAGAATGACTGATCTTCGCAGAACGAAATCACGACAGGAAGAACAAATGCAGCGATCAATCAAGGCTTCAGTCTTCACGGAATGACAGCGGAATCTACTGATGAAAGCTCTGATACCATATCAGTAAACTGGAATCAAACCAGATTTGAAACGAAGAACATAGAAGAAGACTTAGAAAGCAAGTAACTGTACTAGAGAACAATAACAGAAAACTGAACTTTGAATCTTAGCATTGAATCAAGTTAAGTTTACATTTGAGATTACACCTATATTTATACTAATCACAATGCCTAAGCTAGCCTTGATAATCTAGGAACACTCAAGACTCTTCTAGAGAAATCTTGAATCGCAAGTAATCTTCCTTAATCTTCCTTGAGCTTCCTTGAGCTTCCTTGATAACTTGCAATGTACGTAACCACAAAAGTGGTCTTCATTCATTAAACTCATACATCCTAACACTGCGCTCGTCGCCCTACGCTCGTGGCTTGCGCCCTGCGCTCGTCGCCCTACGCTCGTCGCTTGCGCCCTGCGCTCGTCGCCTGCGCCCTGCGCTCGTCGCCTGCGCCCTGCGCTCGTCGCCTGCGCCCTGCGCTCGTCGCCTGCGCCCTGCGCTCGTCGCCTGCGCCCTGCGCTCGTCGCCTGCGCCCTGCGCTCGTCGCCTGCGCCCTGCGCTCGTCGCCTGCGCCCTGCGCTCGTCGCCTGCGCCCTGCGCTCGTCGCCTGCGCCCTGCGCTCGTCGCCTGCGCCCTGCGCTCGTCGCCTGCCCCCTGCGCTCGTCGCCTGCGCCCGGCGATCGTCGCATGCGCCCGGCGATCGTCGCCTGCGCCCGGCGCTCGTCGCCTGCGCCCGGCGCTCGTCGCCTGCGCCCGACGCTCGTCGCCTGCGCCCGGCGCTCGTCGCCCTGCTCTGCGTTCGTCGCCCTGCTCTCCGCTCGTCGCCCTGCTCTCTGCGCTCGTCGCCCTACGCTCGTCACCCTATGCTCTGCGCTCTTCGCCCTGTGCTCTGGGCTCATCGCCCTGCTCCTTACGCTCATCGCCCTGCTCACTACGCTCGTCCCTCTGCTCTTTACGCTCGTCGCCCTGCTCCCTACGCTTGTCGTCTTGCGCTCGTCGCCCTACACTCGACGCTTGCGCCCTGCGCTCGTCGCCCTACGCTCGTCGCTTGCGCCCTGCGCTCGTCGCCCTACGCTCGTCGCTTGCGCCCTGCGCTCGTCGCTTGCGCCCTGCGCCCGTCGCCTGCGCCCTGCGCCCTAAGCTCTACGACCTGCGCCCTGCGCTCGTCGCCCTGCGCCTTCCGCTCGTCGCCCTGTGCCCTGCGTTCGTCGCCCTGCGCCATGCTCTTGTCACCCTGCGGCATGCTCTTGTCACCCTGCGCCCGGCGCTCGTCGCCTGCGCCCGACGCTCGTCGCCTGCGCCCGGCGCTCGTCGCCTGCGCCCGGCGCTCGTCGCTTGCGCCCTGCGCTCGTCGCTTGCGCCCTGCGCTCGTCGCCTGCGCTCGTCGCTTGCGCCCTGCGCTCGTCGCCTGCGCCCGGCGCTCGTCGCCTGCGCTCGTCGCTTGCGCCCTGCGCTCGTCGCTTGCGCCCTGCGCTCGTCGCCTGCGCCCTGCGCTCGTCGCCTGCGCCCGGCGCTCGTCGCTTGCGCCCTGCGCTCGTCGCCTGCGCCCGGCGCTCGTCGCTTGCGCCCTGCGCTCGTCGCTTGAGCCCTGCGCTCGTCGCCCTGCTCTGCGCTCGTCGCCCTGCTCTCCGCTCGTCGCCCTGCTCTCTGCGCTCGTCGCTCTGCTCTCTGCGCTCGTCGCCCTACGCTCGTCGCCCTATGCTCTGCGCTCTTCGCCCTGTGCTTTGGGCTCATCGCCCTGCTCCTTACGCTCATCGCCCTGCTCACTACGCTCGTCCCTCTGCTCTCTACGCTCGTCGCCCTGCTCCCTACGCTTGTCGTCTTGCGCTCGTCGCCCTACGCTCGTCGCTTGCGCCCTGCGCTCGTCGCCCTACGCTCGTGGCTTGCGCCCTGCGCTCGTCGCCCTACGCTCGTCGCTTGCGCCCTGCGCTCGTCGCCTGCGCCCTGCGCTCGTCGCCTGCGCCCTGCGCTCGTCGCCTGCGCCCTGCGCTCGTCGCCTGCGCCCTGCGCTCGTCGCCTGCGCCCTGCGCTCGTCGCCTGCGCCCTGCGCTCGTCGCCTGCGCCCTGCGCTCGTCGCCTGCGCCCGGCGCTCGTCGCCTGCGCCCTGCGCTCGTCGCCTGCGCCCTGCGCTCGTCGCATGCGCCCTGCGCTCGTCGCATGCGCCCGGCGCTCGTCGCATGCGCCCGGCGCTCGTCGCATGCGCCCGGCGCTCGTCGCATGCGCCCGGCGCTCGTCGCATGCGCCCGGCGCTCGTCGCATGCGCCCGGCGCTCGTCGCCTGCGCCCGGCGCTCGTCGCCTGCGCCCTGCGCTCGTCGCCTGCGCCCGGCGCTCGTCGCCTGCGCACGGCGCTCGTCGCCTGCGCCCGGCGCTCGTCGCCTGCGCCCGGCGCTCGTCGCCTGCGCACGGCGCTCGTCGCCTGCGCCTTGCACTCGTCGCCTGCGCCCGTCGTTTGCACCCTGCGCCCTAAGCTCTACGACCTGCGCTCGTCGCCCTGCGCCTTCCGCTCGTCGCCCTGTGCCCTGCGTTCGTCGCCCTGCGCCATGCTCTTGTCACCCTGCGGCATGCTCTTGTCACCCTGCGCCCGGCGCTCGTCGCTTGCGCCCTGCGCTCGTCGCCTGCGCTCGTCGCCTGCGCCCGGCGCTCGTCGCTTGCGCCCTGCGCTCGTCGCCTGCGCCCTGCGCTCGTCGCCTGCGCCCTGCGCTCGTCGCCTGCGCCCTGCGCTCGTCGCCTGCGCCCTGCGCTCGTCGCCTGCGCCCTGCGCTCGTCGCTTGCGCCCGGCGCTCGTCGCCTGCGCCCGGCGCTCGTCGCTTGCGCCCTGCGCTCGTCGCTTGCGCCCTGCGCTCGTCGCCTGCGCCCTGCGCTCGTCGCCTGCGCCCTGCGCTCGTCGCTTGCGCCCTGCGCTCGTCGCCTGCGCCCGGCGCTCGTCGCTTGCGCCCTGCGCTCGTCGCTTGCGCCCTGCGCTCGTCGCCCTGCTCTGCGCTCGTCGCCCTGCTCTTCGCTCGTCGCCCTGCTCTCTGCGCTCATCGCTCTGCTCTCTGCGCTCGTCGCCCTACGCTCGTCGCCCTATGCTCTGCGCTCTTCGCCCTGTGCTTTGGGCTCATCGCCCTGCTCCTTACGCTCATCGCCCTGCTCACTACGCTCGTCCCTCTGCTCTCTACGCTCGTCGCCCTGCTCCCTACGCTTGTCGCCTTGCGCTCGTCGCCCTACGCTCGTCGCTTGCGCCCTGCGCTCGTCGCCCTACGCTCGTGGCTTGCGCCCTGCGCTCGTCGCCCTACGCTCGTCGCTTGCGCCCTGCGCTCGTCGCTTGCGCCCTGCGCTCGTCGCCTGCGCCCTGCGCTCGTCGCCTGCGCCCTGCGCTCGTCGCCTGCGCCCTGCGCTCGTCGCCTGCGCCCTGCGCTCGTCGCCTGCGCCCTGCGCTCGTCGCATGCGCCCTGCGCTCGTCGCATGCGCCCTGCGCTCGTCGCATGCGCCCTGCGCTCGTCGCATGCGCCCTGTGCTCGTCGCATGCGCCCGGCGCTCGTCGCATGCGCCCGGCGCTCGTCGCATGCGCCCGGCGCTCGTCGCATGCGCCCGGCGCTCGTCGCATGCGCCCGGCGCTCGTCGCCTGCGCCCTGCGCCCGTCGCCTGCGCCCTACGCCCGTCGTTTGCACCCTGCGCCCTAAGCTCTACGACCTGCGCTCGTCGCATGCGCCCGGCGCTCGTCGCATGCGCCCGGCGCTCGTCGCCTGCGCCCGGCGCTCGTCGCATGCGCCCGGCGCTCGTCGCATGCGCCCGGCGCTCGTCGCCTGCGCCCGGCGCTCGTCGCCTGCGCCCTGCGCTCGTCGCCTGCGCCCGGCGCTCGTCGCCTGCGCACGGCGCTCGTCGCCTGCGCCCGGCGCTCGTCGCCGGCGCCCGGCGCTCGTCGCCTGCGCACGGCGCTCGTCGCCTGCGCCTTGCACTCGTCGCCTGCGCCCGTCGTTTGCACCCTGCGCCCTAAGCTCTACGACCTGCGCTCGTCGCCCTGCGCCTTCCGCTCGTCGCCCTGTGCCCTGCGTTCGTCGCCCTGCGCCATGCTCTTGTCACCCTGCGGCATGCTCTTGTCACCCTGCGCCCGGCGCTCGTCGCTTGCGCCCTGCGCTCGTCGCCTGCGCTCGTCGCCTGCGCCCGGCGCTCGTCGCTTGCGCCCTGCGCTCGTCGCCTGCGCCCTGCGCTCGTCGCCTGCGCCCTGCGCTCGTCGCCTGCGCCCTGCGCTCGTCGCCTGCGCCCTGCGCTCGTCGCCTGCGCCCTGCGCTCGTCGCTTGCGCCCGGCGCTCGTCGCCTGCGCCCGGCGCTCGTCGCTTGCGCCCTGCGCTCGTCGCTTGCGCCCTGCGCTCGTCGCCTGCGCCCTGCGCTCGTCGCCTGCGCCCTGCGCTCGTCGCTTGCGCCCTGCGCTCGTCGCCTGCGCCCGGCGCTCGTCGCTTGCGCCCTGCGCTCGTCGCTTGCGCCCTGCGCTCGTCGCCCTGCTCTGCGCTCGTCGCCCTGCTCTTCGCTCGTCGCCCTGCTCTCTGCGCTCATCGCTCTGCTCTCTGCGCTCGTCGCCCTACGCTCGTCGCCCTATGCTCTGCGCTCTTCGCCCTGTGCTTTGGGCTCATCGCCCTGCTCCTTACGCTCATCGCCCTGCTCACTACGCTCGTCCCTCTGCTCTCTACGCTCGTCGCCCTGCTCCCTACGCTTGTCGCCTTGCGCTCGTCGCCCTACGCTCGTCGCTTGCGCCCTGCGCTCGTCGCCCTACGCTCGTGGCTTGCGCCCTGCGCTCGTCGCCCTACGCTCGTCGCTTGCGCCCTGCGCTCGTCGCTTGCGCCCTGCGCTCGTCGCCTGCGCCCTGCGCTCGTCGCCTGCGCCCTGCGCTCGTCGCCTGCCCCCTGCGCTCGTCGCCTGCGCCCTGCGCTCGTCGCCTGCGCCCTGCGCTCGTCGCATGCGCCCTGCGCTCGTCGCATGCGCCCTGCGCTCGTCGCATGCGCCCTGCGCTCGTCGCATGCGCCCTGTGCTCGTCGCATGCGCCCGGCGCTCGTCGCATGCGCCCGGCGCTCGTCGCATGCGCCCGGCGCTCGTCGCATGCGCCCGGCGCTCGTCGCATGCGCCCGGCGCTCGTCGCCTGCGCCCTGCGCCCGTCGCCTGCGCCCTACGCCCGTCGTTTGCACCCTGCGCCCTAAGCTCTACGACCTGCGCTCGTCGCATGCGCCCTGTGCTCGTCGCATGCGCCCGGCGCTCGTCGCATGCGCCCGGCGCTCGTCGCATGCGCCCGGCGCTCGTCGCATGCGCCCGGCGCTCGTCGCATGCGCCCGGCGCTCGTCGCCTGCGCCCTGCGCTCGTCGCCTGCGCACGGCGCCCGTCGCCTGCGCCCTGCGCCCGTCGTTTGCACCCTGCGCCCTAAGCTCTACGACCTGCGCTCGTCGCCCTGCGCCTTCCGCTCGTCGCCCTGTGCCCTGCGTTCGTCGCCCTGCGCCATGCTCTTGTCACCCTGCGGCATGCTCTTGTCACCCTGCGCTCGGCGCTCGTCGCCTGCGCCCGGCGCTCGTCGCTTGCGCCCTGCGCTCGTCGCTTGCGCCCTGCGCTCGTCGCTTGCGCCCTGCGCTCGTCGCCTGCGCCCTGCGCTCGTCGCCTGCGCCCTGCGCTCGTCGCCTGCGCCCTGCGCTCGTCGCTTGCGCCCTGCGCTCGTCGCCTGCGCCCGGCGCTCGTCGCTTGCGCCCTGCGCTCGTCGCTTGCGCCCTGCGCTCGTCGCCTGCGCCCTGCGCTCGTCGCCTGCGCCCGGCGCTCGTCGCTTGCGCCCTGCGCTCGTCGCCTGCGCCCGGCGCTCGTCGCTTGCGCCCTGCGCTCGTCGCTTGCGCCCTGCGCTCGTCGCCCTGCTCTGCGCTCGTCGCCCTGCTCTCCGCTCGTCGCCCTGCTCTCTGCGCTCGTCGCTCTGCTCTCTGCGCTCGTCGCCCTACGCTCGTCGCCCTATGCTCGGCGCTCTTCGCCCTGTGCTCTGGGCTCATCGCCCTGCTCCTTACGCTCATCGCCCTGCTCACTACGCTCGTCCCTCTGCTCTCTACGCTCGTCGCCCTGCTCCCTACGCTTGTCGTCTTGCGCTCGTCGCCCTACGCTCGTCGCTTGCGCCCTGCGCTCGTCGCCCTACGCTCGTGGCTTGCGCCCTGCGTTCGTCGCCCTACGCTCGTCGCTTGCGCCCTGCGCTCGTCGCCTGCGCCCTGCGCTCGTCGCCTGCGCCCTGCGCTCGTCGCCTGCGCCCTGCGCTCGTCGCCTGCGCCCTGCGCTCGTCGCCTGCGCCCTGCGCTCGTCGCCTGCGCCCTGCGCTCGTCGCCTGCGCCCTGCGCTCGTCGCCTGCGCTCGTCGCCTGCGCCCTGCGCTCGTCGCCTGCGCCCTGCGCTCGTCGCATGCGCCCTGCGCTCGTCGCCTGCGCCCTGCGCTCGTCGCATGCGCCCTGCGCTCGTCGCATGCGCCCGGCGCTCGTCGCCTGCGCCCGGCGCTCATCGCCTGCGCACGGCGCTCGTCGCCTGCGCCCTGCACTCGTCGCCTGCGCACGGCGCCCGTCGCCTGCGCCCTGCGCCCGTCGTTTGCACCCTGCGCCCTAAGCTCTACGACCTGCGCTCGTCGCCCTGCGCCTTTCGCTCGTCGCCCTGCGCCTTTCGCTCGTCGCCCTGTGCCCTGCGTTCGTCGCCCTGCGCCATGCTCTTGTCACCCTGCGGCATGCTCTTGTCACCCTGCGCCCGGCGCTCGTCGCCTGCGCCCGGCGCTCGTCGCTTGCGCCCTGCGCTCGTCGCCTGCGCCCTGCGCTCGTCGCTTGCGCCCTGCGCTCGTCGCCTGCGTCCTGCGCTCGTCGCCTGCGCCCTGCGCTCGTCGCCTGCGCCCTGCGCTCGTCGCCTGCGCCCGGCGCTCGTCGCTTGCGCCCTGCGCTCGTCGCTTGCGCCCTGCGCTCGTCGCCTGCGCCCGGCGCTCGTCGCTTGCGCCCTGCGCTCGTCGCCTGCGCCCTGCGCTCGTCGCCTGCGCCCTGCGCTCGTCGCCTGCGCCCGGCGCTCGTCGCTTGCGCCCTGCGCTCGTCGCCTGCGCCCTGCGCTCGTCGCCTGCGCCCGGCGCTCGTCGCTTGCGCCCTGCGCTCGTCGCCCTGCTCTGCGCTCGTCGCCCTGCTCTGCGCTCGTCGCCCTGCTCTGCGCTCGTCGCCCTGCTCTGCGCTCGTCGCCCTGCTCTCCGCTCGTCGCCCTGCTCTCCGCTCGTCGCCCTGCTCTCTGCGCTCGTCGCTCTGCTCTCTGCGCTCGTCGCCCTACGCTCGTCGCCCTATGCTCGGCGCTCTTCGCCCTGTGCTCTGGGCTCATCGCCCTGCTCCTTACGCTCATCGCCCTGCTCACTACGCTCGTCCCTCTGCTCTCTACGCTCGTCGCCCTGCTCCCTATGCTTGTCGTCTTGCGCTCGTCGCCCTACGCTCGTCGCTTGCGCCCTGCGCTCGTCGCCCTACGCTCGTGGCTTGCGCCCTGCGCTCGTCGCCCTACGCTCGTCGCTTGCGCCCTGCGCTCGTCGCCTGCGCCCTGCGCTCGTCGCCTGCGCCCTGCGCTCGTCGCCTGCGCCCTGCGCTCGTCGCCTGCGCCCTGCGCTCGTCGCCTGCGCCCTGCGCTCGTCGCCTGCGCCCTGCGCTCGTCGCCTGCGCCCTGCGCTCGTCGCATGCGCCCTGCGCTCGTCGCATGCGCCCTGCGCTCGTCGCCTGCGCTCGTCGCATGCGCCCTGCGCTCGTCGCATGCGCCCTGCGCTCGTCGCCTGCGCTCGTCGCCTGCGCCCTGCGCTCGTCGCCTGCGCCCTGCGCTCGTCGCATGCGCCCGGCGCTCGTCGCATGCGCCCGGCGCTCGTCGCCTGCGCCCGGCGCTCGTCGCTTGCGCCCTGCGCTCGTCGCCTGCGCCCGGCGCTCGTCGCTTGCGCCCTGCGCTCGTCGCTTGCGCCCTGCGCTCGTCGCCCTGCTCTGCGCTCGTCGCCCTGCTCTCCGCTCGTCGCCCTGCTCTCTGCGCTCGTCGCTCTGCTCTCTGCGCTCGTCGCCCTACGCTCGTCGCCCTATGCTCTGCGCTCTTCGCCCTGTGCTTTGGGCTCATCGCCCTGCTCCTTACGCTCATCGCCCTGCTCACTACGCTCGTCCCTCTGCTCTCTACGCTCGTCGCCCTGCTCCCTACGCTTGTCGTCTTGCGCTCGTCGCCCTACGCTCGTCGCTTGCGCCCTGCGCTCGTCGCCCTACGCTCGTGGCTTGCGCCCTGCACTCGTCGCCCTACGCTCGTCGCTTGCGCCCTGCGCTCGTCGCCTGCGCCCTGCGCTCGTCGCCTGCGCCCTGCGCTCGTCGCCTGCGCCCTGCGCTCGTCGCCTGCGCCCTGCGCTCGTCGCCTGCGCCCTGCGCTCGTCGCCTGCGCCCTGCGCTCGTCGCCTGCGCCCTGCGCTCGTCGCCTGCGCCCTGCGCTCGTCGCCTGCGCCCTGCGCTCGTCGCCTGCGCCCTGCGCTCGTCGCCTGCGCCCTGCGCTCGTCGCCTGCGCCCTGCGCTCGTCGCCTGCGCCCTGCGCTCGTCGCCTGCGCCCTGCGCTCGTCGCCTGCGCCCTGCGCTCGTCGCCTGCGCCCTGCGCTCGTCGCCTGCGCCCTGCGCTCGTCGCCTGCGCCCTGCGCTCGTCGCATGCGCCCTGCGCTCGTCGCATGCGCCCGGCGCTCGTCGCATGCGCCCGGCGCTCGTCGCATGCGCCCGGCGCTCGTCGCATGCGCCCGGCGCTCGTCGCATGCGCCCGGCGCTCGTCGCCTGCGCCCTGCGCTCGTCGCATGCGCCCTGCGCTCGTCGCCTGCGCCCGGCGCTCGTCGCCTGCGCCCGGCGCTCGTCGCCTGCGCCCGGCGCTCGTCGCCTGCGCCCGGCGCTCATCGCCTGCGCACGGCGCTCGTCGCCTGCGCCCTGCACTCGTCGCCTGCGCCCGTCGTTTGCACCCTGCGCCCTAAGCTCTACGACCTGCGCTCGTCGCCCTGCGCCTTCCGCTCGTCGCCCTGTGCCCTGCGTTCGTCGCCCTGCGCCATGCTCTTGTCACCCTGCGGCATGCTCTTGTCACCCTGCGCCCGGCGCTCGTCGCTTGCGCCCTGCGCTCGTCGCCTGCGCTCGTCGCCTGCGCCCGGCGCTCGTCGCTTGCGCCCTGCGCTCGTCGCCTGCGCCCTGCGCTCGTCGCCTGCGCCCTGCGCTCGTCGCCTGCGCCCTGCGCTCGTCGCCTGCGCCCTGCGCTCGTCGCCTGCGCCCTGCGCTCGTCGCCTGCGCCCTGCGCTCGTCGCCTGCGCCCTGCGCTCGTCGCCTGCGCCCGGCGCTCGTCGCTTGCGCCCTGCGCTCGTCGCTTGCGCCCTGCGCTCGTCGCCTGCGCCCTGCGCTCGTCGCCTGCGCCCTGCGCTCGTCGCCTGCGCCCGGCGCTCGTCGCTTGCGCCCTGCGCTCGTCGCTTGCGCCCTGCGCTCGTCGCCCTGCTCTGCGCTCGTCGCCCTGCTCTCCGCTCGTCGCCCTGCTCTCTGCGCTCGTCGCTCTGCTCTCTGCGCTCGTCGCCCTACGCTCGTCGCCCTATGCTCTGCGCTCTTCGCCCTGTGCTTTGGGCTCATCGCCCTGCTCCTTACGCTCATCGCCCTGCTCACTACGCTCGTCCCTCTGCTCTCTACGCTCGTCGCCCTGCTCCCTACGCTTGTCGCCTTGCGCTCGTCGCCCTACGCTCGTCGCTTGCGCCCTGCGCTCGTCGCCCTACGCTCGTGGCTTGCGCCCTGCGCTCGTCGCCCTACGCTCGTCGCTTGCGCCCTGCGCTCGTCGCTTGCGCCCTGCGCTCGTCGCCTGCGCCCTGCGCTCGTCGCATGCGCCCTGCGCTCGTCGCATGCGCCCGGCGATCGTCGCATGCGCCCGGCGATCGTCGCATGCGCCCGGCGCTCGTCGCCTGCGCCCGGCGCTCGTCGCCTGCGCCCGGCGCTCGTCGCCTGCGCCCGGCGCTCGTCGCCCTGCTCTGCGCTCGTCGCCCTGCTCTCCGCTCGTCGCCCTGCTCTCTGCGCTCGTCGCCCTACGCTCGTCACCCTATGCTCTGCGCTCTTCGCCCTGTGCTTTGGGCTCATCGCCCTGCTCCTTACGCTCATCGCCCTGCTCATTACGCTCGTCCCTCTGCTCTCTACGCTCGTCGCCCTGCTCCCTACGCTTGTCGTCTTGCGCTCGTCGCCCTACGCTCGTCGCTTGCGCCCTGCGCTCGTCGCCCTACGCTCGTGGCTTGCGCCCTGCGCTCGTCGCCCTACGCTCGTGGCTTGCGCCCTGCGCTCGTCGCCCTACGCTCGTCGCTTGCGCCCTGCGCTCGTCGCCTGCGCCCTGCGCTCGTCGCCTGCGCCCTGCGCTCGTCGCCTGCGCCCTGCGCTCGTCGCCTGCGCCCTGCGCTCGTCGCCTGCGCCCTGCGCTCGTCGCCTGCGCCCTGCGCTCGTCGCCTGCGCCCTGCGCTCGTCGCCTGCGCCCTGCGCTCGTCGCCTGCCCCCTGCGCTCGTCGCCTGCGCCCGGCGATCGTCGCATGCGCCCGGCGATCGTCACCTGCGCCCGGCGCTCGTCGCCTGCGCCCGACGCTCGTCGCCTGCGCCCGGCGCTCGTCGCCCTGCTCTGCGTTCGTCGCCCTGCTCTCCGCTCGTCGCCCTGCTCTCTGCGCTCGTCGCCCTACGCTCGTCACCCTATGCTCTGCGCTCTTCGCCCTGTGCTCTGGGCTCATCGCCCTGCTCCTTACGCTCATCGCCCTGCTCACTACGCTCGTCCCTCTGCTCTTTACGCTCGTCGCCCTGCTCCCTACGCTTGTCGTCTTGCGCTCGTCGCCCTACACTCGACGCTTGCGCCCTGCGCTCGTCGCCCTACGCTCGTCGCTTGCGCCCTGCGCTCGTCGCCCTACGCTCGTCGCTTGCGCCCTGCGCTCGTCGCTTGCGCCCTGCGCCCGTCGCCTGCGCCCTGCGCCCTAAGCTCTACGACCTGCGCCCTGCGCTCGTCGCCCTGCGCCTTCCGCTCGTCGCCCTGTGCCCTGCGTTCGTCGCCCTGCGCCATGCTCTTGTCACCCTGCGGCATGCTCTTGTCACCCTGCGCCCGGCGCTCGTCGCCTGCGCCCGGCGCTCGTCGCCTGCGCCCGGCGCTCGTCGCTTGCGCCCTGCGCTCGTCGCTTGCGCCCTGCGCTCGTCGCCTGCGCTCGTCGCTTGCGCCCTGCGCTCGTCGCCTGCGCCCGGCGCTCGTCGCCTGCGCTCGTCGCTTGCGCCCTGCGCTCGTCGCTTGCGCCCTGCGCTCGTCGCCTGCGCCCTGCGCTCGTCGCCTGCGCCCGGCGCTCGTCGCTTGCGCCCTGCGCTCGTCGCCTGCGCCCGGCGCTCGTCGCTTGCGCCCTGCGCTCGTCGCTTGCGCCCTGCGCTCGTCGCCCTGCTCTGCGCTCGTCGCCCTGCTCTCCGCTCGTCGCCCTGCTCTCTGCGCTCGTCGCTCTGCTCTCTGCGCTCGTCGCCCTACGCTCGTCGCCCTATGCTCTGCGCTCTTCGCCCTGTGCTTTGGGCTCATCGCCCTGCTCCTTACGCTCATCGCCCTGCTCACTACGCTCGTCCCTCTGCTCTCTACGCTCGTCGCCCTGCTCCCTACGCTTGTCGTCTTGCGCTCGTCGCCCTACGCTCGTCGCTTGCGCCCTGCGCTCGTCGCCCTACGCTCGTGGCTTGCGCCCTGCGCTCGTCGCCCTACGCTCGTCGCTTGCGCCCTGCGCTCGTCGCCTGCGCCCTGCGCTCGTCGCCTGCGCCCTGCGCTCGTCGCCTGCGCCCTGCGCTCGTCGCCTGCGCCCTGCGCTCGTCGCCTGCGCCCTGCGCTCGTCGCCTGCGCCCTGCGCTCGTCGCCTGCGCCCTGCGCTCGTCGCCTGCGCCCTGCGCTCGTCGCCTGCGCCCTGCGCTCGTCGCCTGCGCCCTGCGCTCGTCGCCTGCGCCCTGCGCTCGTCGCCTGCGCCCGGCGCTCGTCGCCTGCGCCCTGCGCTCGTCGCATGCGCCCTGCGCTCGTCGCATGCGCCCGGCGCTCGTCGCATGCGCCCGGCGCTCGTCGCATGCGCCCGGCGCTCGTCGCATGCGCCCGGCGCTCGTCGCATGCGCCCGGCGCTCGTCGCATGCGCCCGGCGCTCGTCGCATGCGCCCGGCGCTCGTCGCCTGCGCCCTGCGCTCGTCGCCTGCGCCCTGCGCTCGTCGCCTGCGCCCGGCGCTCGTCGCCTGCGCACGGCGCTCGTCGCCTGCGCCCGGCGCTCGTCGCCTGCGCCTTGCACTCGTCGCCTGCGCCCGTCGTTTGCACCCTGCGCCCTAAGCTCTACGACCTGCGCTCGTCGCCCTGCGCCTTCCGCTCGTCGCCCTGTGCCCTGCGTTCGTCGCCCTGCGCCATGCTCTTGTCACCCTGCGGCATGCTCTTGTCACCCTGCGCCCGGCGCTCGTCGCTTGCGCCCTGCGCTCGTCGCCTGCGCTCGTCGCCTGCGCCCGGCGCTCGTCGCTTGCGCCCTGCGCTCGTCGCCTGCGCCCTGCGCTCGTCGCCTGCGCCCTGCGCTCGTCGCCTGCGCCCTGCGCTCGTCGCCTGCGCCCTGCGCTCGTCGCCTGCGCCCTGCGCTCGTCGCCTGCGCCCTGCGCTCGTCGCCTGCGCCCTGCGCTCGTCGCTTGCGCCCTGCGCTCGTCGCTTGCGCCCTGCGCTCGTCGCCTGCGCCCTGCGCTCGTCGCCTGCGCCCTGCGCTCGTCGCTTGCGCCCGGCGCTCGTCGCCTGCGCCCGGCGCTCGTCGCTTGCGCCCTGCGCTCGTCGCTTGCGCCCTGCGCTCGTCGCCCTGCTCTGCGCTCGTCGCCCTGCTCTCCGCTCGTCGCCCTGCTCTCTGCGCTCGTCGCTCTGCTCTCTGCGCTCGTCGCCCTACGCTCGTCGCCCTATGCTCTGCGCTCTTCGCCCTGTGCTTTGGGCTCATCGCCCTGCTCCTTACGCTCATCGCCCTGCTCACTACGCTCGTCCCTCTGCTCTCTACGCTCGTCGCCCTGCTCCCTACGCTTGTCGCCTTGCGCTCGTCGCCCTACGCTCGTCGCTTGCGCCCTGCGCTCGTCGCCCTACGCTCGTGGCTTGCGCCCTGCGCTCGTCGCCCTACGCTCGTCGCTTGCGCCCTGCGCTCGTCGCTTGCGCCCTGCGCTCGTCGCCTGCGCCCTGCGCTCGTCGCCTGCGCCCTGCGCTCGTCGCCTGCGCCCTGCGCTCGTCGCCTGCGCCCTGCGCTCGTCGCCTGCGCCCTGCGCTCGTCGCCTGCGCCCTGCGCTCGTCGCATGCGCCCTGCGCTCGTCGCATGCGCCCTGCGCTCGTCGCATGCGCCCTGTGCTCGTCGCATGCGCCCGGCGCTCGTCGCATGCGCCCGGCGCTCGTCGCATGCGCCCGACGCTCGTCGCATGCGCCCGGCGCTCGTCGCATGCGCCCGGCGCTCGTCGCATGCGCCCGGCGCTCGTCGCCTGCGCCCTGCACTCGTCGCCTGCGCACGGCGCCCGTCGTTTGCACCCTGCGCCCTAAGCTCTACGACCTGCGCTCGTCGCCCTGCGCCTTCCGCTCGTCGCCCTGTGCCCTGCGTTCGTCGCCCTGCGCCATGCTCTTGTCACCCTGCGGCATGCTCTTGTCACCCTGCGCTCGGCGCTCGTCGCCTGCGCCCGGCGCTCGTCGCTTGCGCCCTGCGCTCGTCGCTTGCGCCCTGCGCTCGTCGCTTGCGCCCTGCGCTCGTCGCCTGCGCCCTGCGCTCGTCGCCTGCGCCCTGCGCTCGTCGCCTGCGCCCTGCGCTCGTCGCTTGCGCCCTGCGCTCGTCGCCTGCGCCCGGCGCTCGTCGCTTGCGCCCTGCGCTCGTCGCTTGCGCCCTGCGCTCGTCGCCTGCGCCCGGCGCTCGTCGCCTGCGCCCGGCGCTCGTCGCCTGCGCCCGGCGCTCGTCGCTTGCGCCCTGCGCTCGTCGCCTGCGCCCGGCGCTCGTCGCTTGCGCCCTGCGCTCGTCGCTTGCGCCCTGCGCTCGTCGCTTGCGCCCTGCGCTCGTCGCCCTGCTCTGCGCTCGTCGCCCTGCTCTCCGCTCGTCGCCCTGCTCTCTGCGCTCGTCGCTCTGCTCTCTGCGCTCGTCGCCCTACGCTCGTCGCCCTATGCTCGGCGCTCTTCGCCCTGTGCTCTGGGCTCATCGCCCTGCTCCTTACGCTCATCGCCCTGCTCACTACGCTCGTCCCTCTGCTCTCTACGCTCGTCGCCCTGCTCCCTACGCTTGTCGTCTTGCGCTCGTCGCCCTACGCTCGTCGCTTGCGCCCTGCGCTCGTCGCCCTACGCTCGTGGCTTGCGCCCTGCGTTCGTCGCCCTACGCTCGTCGCTTGCGCCCTGCGCTCGTCGCCTGCGCCCTGCGCTCGTCGCCTGCGCCCTGCGCTCGTCGCCTGCGCCCTGCGTTCGTCGCCTGCGCCCTGCGCTCGTCGCCTGCGCCCTGCGCTCGTCGCCTGCGCCCTGCGCTCGTCGCCTGCGCCCTGCGCTCGTCGCATGCGCCCTGCGCTCGTCGCCTGCGCCCTGCGCTCGTCGCATGCGCCCTGCGCTCGTCGCATGCGCCCTGCGCTCGTCGCATGCGCCCTGCGCTCGTCGCATGCGCCCTGCGCTCGTCGCATGCGCCCGGCGCTCATCGCCTGCGCACGGCGCTCGTCGCCTGCGCACGGCGCTCGTCGCCTGCGCCCTGCACTCGTCGCCTGCGCACGGCGCCCGTCGCCTGCGCCCTGCGCCCGTCGTTTGCACCCTGCGCCCTAAGCTCTACGACCTGCGCTCGTCGCCCTGCGCCTTCCGCTCGTCGCCCTGCGCCTTCCGCTCGTCGCCCTGTGCCCTGCGTTCGTCGCCCTGCGCCATGCTCTTGTCACCCTGCGGCATGCTGTTGTCACCCTGCGCCCGGCGCTCGTCGCCTGCGCCCGGCGCTCGTCGCTTGCGCCCTGCGCTCGTCGCTTGCGCCCTGCGCTCGTCGCCTGCGCCCTGCGCTCGTCGCCTGCGCCCTGCGCTCGTCGCCTGCGCCCGGCGCTCGTCGCTTGCGCCCTGCGCTCGTCGCTTGCGCCCTGCGCTCGTCGCCTGCGCCCGGCGCTCGTCGCTTGCGCCCTGCGCTCGTCGCCTGCGCCCTGCGCTCGTCGCCTGCGCCCTGCGCTCGTCGCCTGCGCCCGGCGCTCGTCGCTTGCGCCCTGCGCTCGTCGCCTGCGCCCGGCGCTCGTCGCTTGCGCCCTGCGCTCGTCGCCCTGCTCTGCGCTCGTCGCCCTGCTCTCCGCTCGTCGCGCTGCTCTCTGCGCTCGTCGCTCTGCTCTCTGCGCTCGTCGCCCTACGCTCGTCGCCCTATGCTCGGCGCTCTTCGCCCTGTGCTCTGGGCTCATCGCCCTGCTCCTTACGCTCATCGCCCTGCTCACTACGCTCGTCCCTCTGCTCTCTACGCTCGTCGCCCTGCTCCCTATGCTTGTCGTCTTGCGCTCGTCGCCCTACGCTCGTCGCTTGCGCCCTGCGCTCGTCGCCCTACGCTCGTGGCTTGCGCCCTGCGCTCGTCGCCCTACGCTCGTCGCTTGCGCCCTGCGCTCGTCGCCTGCGCCCTGCGCTCGTCGCCTGCGCCCTGCGCTCGTCGCCTGCGCCCTGCGCTCGTCGCCTGCGCCCTGCGCTCGTCGCCTGCGCCCTGCGCTCGTCGCCTGCGCCCTGCGCTCGTCGCCTGCGCCCTGCGCTCGTCGCCTGCGCCCTGCGCTCGTCGCCTGCGCCCTGCGCTCGTCGCCTGCGCCCTGCGCTCGTCGCATGCGCCCTGCGCTCGTCGCATGCGCCCTGCGCTCGTCGCATGCGCCCGGCGCTCGTCGCATGCGCCCGGCGCTCGTCGCCTGCGCCCGGCGCTCGTCGCCTGCGCCCGGCGCTCGTCGCTTGCGCCCTGCGCTCGTCGCCTGCGCCCGGCGCTCGTCGCTTGCGCCCTGCGCTCGTCGCTTGCGCCCTGCGCTCGTCGCCCTGCTCTGCGCTCGTCGCCCTGCTCTCCGCTCGTCGCCCTGCTCTCTGCGCTCGTCGCTCTGCTCTCTGCGCTCGTCGCCCTACGCTCGTCGCCCTATGCTCTGCGCTCTTCGCCCTGTGCTTTGGGCTCATCGCCCTGCTCCTTACGCTCATCGCCCTGCTCACTACGCTCGTCCCTCTGCTCTCTACGCTCGTCGCCCTGCTCCCTACGCTTGTCGTCTTGCGCTCGTCGCCCTACGCTCGTCGCGTGCGCCCTGCGCTCGTCGCCCTACGCTCGTGGCTTGCGCCCTGCGCTCGTCGCCCTACGCTCGTCGCTTGCGCCCTGCGCTCGTCGCCTGCGCCCTGCGCTCGTCGCCTGCGCCCTGCGCTCGTCGCCTGCGCCCTGCGCTCGTCGCCTGCGCCCTGCGCTCGTCGCCTGCGCCCTGCGCTCGTCGCCTGCGCCCTGCGCTCGTCGCCTGCGCCCTGCGCTCGTCGCCTGCGCCCTGCGCTCGTCGCCTGCGCCCTGCGCTCGTCGCCTGCGCCCTGCGCTCGTCGCCTGCGCCCTGCGCTCGTCGCCTGCGCCCTGCGCTCGTCGCCTGCGCCCTGCGCTCGTCGCCTGCGCCCTGCGCTCGTCGCATGCGCCCGGCGCTCGTCGCATGCGCCCGGCGCTCGTCGCATGCGCCCGGCGCTCGTCGCATGCGCCCGGCGCTCGTCGCATGCGCCCGGCGCTCGTCGCATGCGCCCGGCGCTCGTCGCATGCGCCCGGCGCTCGTCGCATGCGCCCGGCGCTCGTCGCCTGCGCCCTGCGCTCGTCGCCTGCGCCCGGCGCTCGTCGCCTGCGCCCGGCGCTCGTCGCCTGCGCCCGGCGCTCGTCGCCTGCGCCCGACGCTCGTCGCCTGCGCCCGGCGCTCATCGCCTGCGCACGGCGCTCGTCGCCTGCGCCCTGCACTCGTCGCCTGCGCCCGTCGTTTGCACCCTGCGCCCTAAGCTCTACGACCTGCGCTCGTCGCCCTGCGCCTTCCGCTCGTCGCCCTGTGCCCTGCGTTCGTCGCCCTGCGCCATGCTCTTGTCACCCTGCGGCATGCTCTTGTCACCCTGCGCCCGGCGCTCGTCGCTTGCGCCCTGCGCTCGTCGCCTGCGCTCGTCGCCTGCGCCCGGCGCTCGTCGCTTGCGCCCTGCGCTCGTCGCCTGCGCCCTGCGCTCGTCGCCTGCGCCCTGCGCTCGTCGCCTGCGCCCTGCGCTCGTCGCCTGCGCCCTGCGCTCGTCGCCTGCGCCCTGCGCTCGTCGCCTGCGCCCTGCGCTCGTCGCCTGCGCCCGGCGCTCGTCGCTTGCGCCCTGCGCTCGTCGCTTGCGCCCTGCGCTCGTCGCCTGCGCCCTGCGCTCGTCGCCTGCGCCCTGCGCTCGTCGCTTGCGCCCTGCGCTCGTCGCCTGCGCCCGGCGCTCGTCGCTTGCGCCCTGCGCTCGTCGCTTGCGCCCTGCGCTCGTCGCCCTGCTCTGCGCTCGTCGCCCTGCTCTCCGCTCGTCGCCCTGCTCTCTGCGCTCGTCGCTCTGCTCTCTGCGCTCGTCGCCCTACGCTCGTCGCCCTATGCTCTGCGCTCTTCGCCCTGTGCTTTGGGCTCATCGCCCTGCTCCTTACGCTCAACGCCCTGCTCACTACGCTCGTCCCTCTGCTCTCTACGCTCGTCGCCCTGCTCCCTACGCTTGTCGCCTTGCGCTCGTCGCCCTACGCTCGTCGCTTGCGCCCTGCGCTCGTCGCCCTACGCTCGTGGCTTGCGCCCTGCGCTCGTCGCCCTACGCTCGTCGCTTGCGCCCTGCGCTCGTCGCTTGCGTCCTGCGCTCGTCGCCTGCGCCCTGCGCTCGTCGCCTGCGCCCTGCGCTCGTCGCCTGCGCCCTGCGCTCGTCGCCTGCGCCCTGCGCTCGTCGCCTGCGCCCTGCGCTCGTCGCATGCGCCCTGCGCTCGTCGCATGCGCCCTGCGCTCGTCGCATGCGCCCTGTGCTCGTCGCATGCGCCCGGCGCTCGTCGCATGCGCCCGGCGCTCGTCGCATGCGCCCGGCGCTCGTCGCATGCGCCCGGCGCTCGTCGCATGCGCCCGGCGCTCGTCGCATGCGCCCGGCGCTCGTCGCATGCGCCCGGCGCTCGTCGCCTGCGCCCTGCACTCGTCGCCTGCGCACGGCGCCCGTCGCCTGCGCCCTGCGCCCGTCGTTTGCACCCTGCGCCCTAAGCTCTACGACCTGCGCTCGTCGCCCTGCGCCTTCCGCTCGTCGCCCTGTGCCCTGCGTTCGTCGCCCTGCGCCATGCTCTTGTCACCCTGCGGCATGCTCTTGTCACCCTGCGCTCGGCGCTCGTCGCCTGCGCCCGGCGCTCGTCGCTTGCGCCCTGCGCTCGTCGCTTGCGCCTTGCGCTCGTCGCCTGCGCCCTGCGCTCGTCGCCTGCGCCCTGCGCTCGTCGCTTGCGCCCTGCGCTCGTCGCTTGCGCCCTGCGCTCGTCGCCTGCGCCCGGCGCTCGTCGCTTGCGCCCTGCGCTCGTCGCTTGCGCCCTGCGCTCGTCGCCTGCGCCCTGCGCTCGTCGCCTGCGCCCGGCGCTCGTCGCTTGCGCCCTGCGCTCGTCGCCTGCGCCCGGCGCTCGTCGCTTGCGCCCTGCGCTCGTCGCTTGCGCCCTGCGCTCGTCGCTTGCGCCCTGCGCTCGTCGCTTGCGCCCTGCGCTCGTCGCCCTGCTCTGCGCTCGTCGCCCTGCTCTCCGCTCGTCGCCCTGCTCTCTGCGCTCGTCGCTCTGCTCTCTGCGCTCGTCGCCCTACGCTCGTCGCCCTATGCTCGGCGCTCTTCGCCCTGTGCTCTGGGCTCATCGCCCTGCTCCTTACGCTCATCGCCCTGCTCACTACGCTCGTCCCTCTGCTCTCTACGCTCGTCGCCCTGCTCCCTACGCTTGTCGTCTTGCGCTCGTCGCCCTACGCTCGTCGCTTGCGCCCTGCGCTCGTCGCCCTACGCTCGTGGCTTGCGCCCTGCGTTCGTCGCCCTACGCTCGTCGCTTGCGCCCTGCGCTCGTCGCCTGCGCCCTGCGCTCGTCGCCTGCGCCCTGCGCTCGTCGCCTGCGCCCTGCGCTCGTCGCCTGCGCCCTGCGCTCGTCGCCTGCGCCCTGCGCTCGTCGCCTGCGCCCTGCGCTCGTCGCCTGCGCCCTGCGCTCGTCGCCTGCGCCCTGCGCTCGTCGCCTGCGCCCTGCGCTCGTCGCCTGCGCCCTGCGCTCGTCGCCTGCGCCCTGCACTCGTCGCATGCGCCCTGCGCTCGTCGCCTGCGCCCTGCGCTCGTCGCATGCGCCCTGCGCTCGTCGCATGCGCCCTGCGCTCGTCGCATGCGCCCTGCGCTCGTCGCATGCGCCCGGCGCTCGTCGCCTGCGCCCGGCGCTCATCGCCTGCGCACGGCGCTCGTCGCCTGCGCCCTGCACTCGTCGCCTGCGCACGGCGCCCGTCGCCTGCGCACGGCGCCCGTCGCCTGCGCCCTGCGCCCGTCGTTTGCACCCTGCGCCCTAAGCTCTACGACCTGCGCTCGTCGCCCTGCGCCTTCCGCTCGTCGCCCTGTGCCCTGCGTTCGTCGCCCTGCGCCATGCTCTTGTCACCCTGCGGCATGCTCTTGTCACCCTGCGCCCGGCGCTCGTCGCCTGCGCCCGGCGCTCGTCGCTTGCGCCCTGCGCTCGTCGCTTGCGCCCTGCGCTCGTCGCCTGCGCCCTGCGCTCGTCGCCTGCGCCCTGCGCTCGTCGCCTGCGCCCGGCGCTCGTCGCTTGCGCCCGGCGCTCGTCGCTTGCGCCCTGCGCTCGTCGCCTGCGCCCGGCGCTCGTCGCTTGCGCCCTGCGCTCGTCGCCTGCGCCCTGCGCTCGTCGCCTGCGCCCGGCGCTCGTCGCCTGCGCCCGGCGCTCGTCGCCTGCGCCCGGCGCTCGTCGCTTGCGCCCTGCGCTCGTCGCTTGCGCCCTGCGCTCGTCGCCCTGCTCTGCGCTCGTCGCCCTGCTCTCCGCTCGTCGCCCTGCTCTCTGCGCTCGTCGCTCTGCTCTCTGCGCTCGTCGCCCTACGCTCGTCGCCCTATGCTCGGCGCTCTTCGCCCTGTGCTCTGGGCTCATCGCCCTGCTCCTTACGCTCATCGCCCTGCTCACTACGCTCGTCCCTCTGCTCTCTACGCTCGTCGCCCTGCTCCCTATGCTTGTCGTCTTGCGCTCGTCGCCCTACGCTCGTCGCTTGCGCCCTGCGCTCGTCGCCCTACCGCTCGTGGCTTGCGCCCTGCGCTCGTCGCCCTACGCTCGTCGCTTGCGCCCTGCGCTCGTCGCCTGCGCCCTGCGCTCGTCGCCTGCGCCCTGCGCTCGTCGCCTGCGCCCTGCGCTCGTCGCCTGCGCCCTGCGCTCGTCGCCTGCGCCCTGCGCTCGTCGCCTGCGCCCTGCGCTCGTCGCCTGCGCCCTGCGCTCGTCGCCTGCGCCCTGCGCTCGTCGCCTGCGCCCTGCGCTCGTCGCCTGCGCCCTGCGCTCGTCGCCTGCGCCCGGCGCTCGTCGCATGCGCCCGGCGCTCGTCGCATGCGCCCGGCGCTCGTCGCATGCGCCCGGCGCTCGTCGCATGCGCCCGGCGCTCGTCGCATGCGCCCGGCGCTCGTCGCATGCGCCCGGCGCTCGTCGCCTGCGCCCTGCGCTCGTCGCATGCGCCCTGCGCTCGTCGCATGCGCCCTGCGCTCGTCGCATGCGCCCTGCGCTCGTCGCATGCGCCCGGCGCTCGTCGCCTGCGCCCGGCGCTCATCGCCTGCGCACGGCGCTCGTCGCCTGCGCCCTGCACTCGTCGCCTGCGCACGGCGCCCGTCGCCTGCGCCCTGCGCCCGTCGTTTGCACCCTGCGCCCTAAGCTCTACGACCTGCGCTCGTCGCCCTGCGCCTTCCGCTCGTCGCCCTGTGCCCTGCGTTCGTCGCCCTGCGCCATGCTCTTGTCACCCTGCGGCATGCTCTTGTCACCCTGCGCCCGGCGCTCGTCGCCTGCGCCCGGCGCTCGTCGCTTGCGCCCTGCGCTCGTCGCTTGCGCCCTGCGCTCGTCGCTTGCGCCCTGCGCTCGTCGCCTGCGCCCTGCGCTCGTCGCCTGCGCCCTGCGCTCGTCGCCTGCGCCCTGCGCTCGTCGCTTGCGCCCTGCGCTCGTCGCCTGCGCCCGGCGCTCGTCGCTTGCGCCCTGCGCTCGTCGCTTGCGCCCTGCGCTCGTCGCCTGCGCCCGGCGCTCGTCGCCTGCGCCCGGCGCTCGTCGCCTGCGCCCGGCGCTCGTCGCTTGCGCCCTGCGCTCGTCGCCTGCGCCCGGCGCTCGTCGCTTGCGCCCTGCGCTCGTCGCTTGCGCCCTGCGCTCGTCGCCTGCGCCCGGCGCTCGTCGCTTGCGCCCTGCGCTCGTCGCCTGCGCCCTGCGCTCGTCGCCTGCGCCCGGCGCTCGTCGCCTGCGCCCGGCGCTCGTCGCCTGCGCCCGGCGCTCGTCGCTTGCGCCCTGCGCTCGTCGCTTGCGCCCTGCGCTCGTCGCCCTGCTCTGCGCTCGTCGCCCTGCTCTCCGCTCGTCGCCCTGCTCTCTGCGCTCGTCGCTCTGCTCTCTGCGCTCGTCGCCCTACGCTCGTCGCCCTATGCTCGGCGCTCTTCGCCCTGTGCTCTGGGCTCATCGCCCTGCTCCTTACGCTCATCGCCCTGCTCACTACGCTCGTCCCTCTGCTCTCTACGCTCGTCGCCCTGCTCCCTATGCTTGTCGTCTTGCGCTCGTCGCCCTACGCTCGTCGCTTGCGCCCTGCGCTCGTCGCCCTACGCTCGTGGCTTGCGCCCTGCGCTCGTCGCCCTACGCTCGTCGCTTGCGCCCTGCGCTCGTCGCCTGCGCCCTGCGCTCGTCGCCTGCGCCCTGCGCTCGTCGCCTGCGCCCTGCGCTCGTCGCCTGCGCCCTGCGCTCGTCGCCTGCGCCCTGCGCTCGTCGCCTGCGCCCTGCGCTCGTCGCCTGCGCCCTGCGCTCGTCGCCTGCGCCCTGCGCTCGTCGCCTGCGCCCTGCGCTCGTCGCCTGCGCCCGGCGCTCGTCGCATGCGCCCGGCGCTCGTCGCATGCGCCCGGCGCTCGTCGCATGCGCCCGGCGCTCGTCGCATGCGCCCGGCGCTCGTCGCATGCGCCCGGCGCTCGTCGCATGCGCCCGGCGCTCGTCGCATGCGCCCGGCGCTCGTCGCATGCGCCCGGCGCTCGTCGCATGCGCCCGGCGCTCGTCGCATGCGCCCGGCGCTCGTCGCCTGCGCCCTGCGCTCGTCGCCTGCGCCCTGCGCTCGTCGCCTGCGCCCTGCGCTCGTCGCATGCGCCCTGCGCTCGTCGCCTGCGCCCTGCGCTCGTCGCATGCGCCCTGCGCTCGTCGCATGCGCCCTGCGCTCGTCGCATGCGCCCTGCGCTCGTCGCATGCGCCCGGCGCTCGTCGCCTGCGCCCGGCGCTCATCGCCTGCGCACGGCGCTCGTCGCCTGCGCCCTGCACTCGTCGCCTGCGCACGGCGCCCGTCGCCTGCCCCCTGCGCCCGTCGTTTGCACCCTGCGCCCTAAGCTCTACGACCTGCGCTCGTCGCCCTGCGCCTTCCGCTCGTCGCCCTGTGCCCTGCGTTCGTCGCCCTGCGCCATGCTCTTGTCACCCTGCGGCATGCTCTTGTCACCCTGCGCCCGGCGCTCGTCGCCTGCGCCCGGCGCTCGTCGCTTGCGCCCTGCGCTCGTCGCTTGCGCCCTGCGCTCGTCGCCTGCGCCCTGCGCTCGTCGCCTGCGCCCTGCGCTCGTCGCCTGCGCCCGGCGCTCGTCGCTTGCGCCCTGCGCTCGTCGCTTGCGCCCTGCGCTCGTCGCCTGCGCCCGGCGCTCGTCGCTTGCGCCCTGCGCTCGTCGCCTGCGCCCTGCGCTCGTCGCCTGCGCCCGGCGCTCGTCGCCTGCGCTCGTCGCCTGCGCCCGGCGCTCGTCGCTTGCGCCCTGCGCTCGTCGCTTGCGCCCTGCGCTCGTCGCCCTGCTCTGCGCTCGTCGCCCTGCTCTCCGCTCGTCGCCCTGCTCTCTGCGCTCGTCGCTCTGCTCTCTGCGCTCGTCGCCCTACGCTCGTCGCCCTATGCTCGGCGCTCTTCGCCCTGTGCTCTGGGCTCATCGCCCTGCTCCTTACGCTCATCGCCCTGCTCACTACGCTCGTCCCTCTGCTCTCTACGCTCGTCGCCCTGCTCCCTATGCTTGTCGTCTTGCGCTCGTCGCCCTACGCTCGTCGCTTGCGCCCTGCGCTCGTCGCCCTACGCTCGTGGCTTGCGCCCTGCGCTCGTCGCCCTACGCTCGTCGCTTGCGCCCTGCGCTCGTCGCCTGCGCCCTGCGCTCGTCGCCTGCGCCCTGCGCTCGTCGCCTGCGCCCTGCGCTCGTCGCCTGCGCCCTGCGCTCGTCGCCTGCGCCCTGCGCTCGTCGCCTGCGCCCTGCGCTCGTCGCCTGCGCCCTGCGCTCGTCGCCTGCGCCCTGCGCTCGTCGCCTGCGCCCTGCGCTCGTCGCCTGCGCCCTGCGCTCGTCGCCTGCGCCCGGCGCTCGTCGCATGCGCCCGGCGCTCGTCGCCTGCGCCCGGCGCTCGTCGCATGCGCCCGGCGCTCGTCGCATGCGCCCGGCGCTCGTCGCATGCGCCCGGCGCTCGTCGCATGCGCCCGGCGCTCGTCGCCTGCGCCCGGCGCTCGTCGCCTGCGCCCGGCGCTCGTCGCCTGCGCCCGGCGCTCGTCGCCTGCGCCCGGCGCTCGTCGCCTGCGCACGGCGCTCGTCGCCTGCGCACGGCGCTCGTCGCCTGCGCACGGCGCTCGTCGCCTGCGCACGGCGCTCGTCGCCTGCGCACGGCGCTCGTCGCCTGCGCACGGCGCTCGTCGCCTGCGCACGGCGCTCGTCGCCTGCGCACGGCGCTCGTCGCCTGCGCACGGCGCTCGTCGCCTGCGCACGGCGCTCGTCGCCTGCGCACGGCGCTCGTCGCCTGCGCACGGCGCTCGTCGCCTGCGCACGGCGCTCGTCGCCTGCGCACGGCGCTCGTCGCCTGCGCACGGCGCTCGTCGCCTGCGCACGGCGCTCGTCGCCTGCGCACGGCGCTCGTCGCCTGCGCCCTGCACCCGTCGCCTGCGCCCTGCGCCCGTCGTTTGCACCCTGCGCCCTAAGCTCTACGACCTGCGCTCGTCGCCCTGCGCCATCCGTTCGTCGCCCTGTGCCCTGCGTTCGTCGCCCTGCGCCATGCTCTTGTCACCCTGCGGCATGCTCTTGTCGCCCTGCGCCCAGCGCTCGTCGCCCAACACTCGTCGCTCTGCGCCCAACGCTCGTCGCCCTACGCCCAGCGCTCGTCGCCCTGCGCTCGTCTCTCGTCGCTCTGCACCCTGCGCTCGTCACCCTGCGCCCAGCGCCCTGCCCTCGTCGCTCTGCGCCTTGCGCTCGTCGCTTGCGCCCTGCGCTCGTCGCTTGCGCCCTGCGCTCGTCGCCTGCGCCCTGCGCTCGTCGCTTGCGCCCTGCGCTCGTCGCCTGCGCCCTGCGCTCGTCGCCTGCGCCCTGCGCTCGTCGCCTGCGCCCTGCGCTCGTCGCCTGCGCCCTGCGCTCGTCGCCTGCGCCCTGCGCTCGTCGCCTGCGCCCTGCGCTCGTCGCCTGCGCCCTGCGCTCGTCGCTTGCGCCCTGCGCCCGTCGCTTGCGCCCTGCGCCCGTCGCTTGCGCCCTGCGCCCGTCGCTTGCGCCCTGCGCCCGTCGCTTGCGCCCTGCGCCCGTCGCTTGCGCCCTGCGCCCGTCGCTTGCGCCCTGCGCTCGTCGCCCTGCTCTCCGCTCGTCGCCCTGCTCTCTGCGCTCGTCACTCTGCTCTCTGCGGTCGTCGCCCTACGCTCGTCGCCCTATGCTCTGCGCTCTTCGCCCTGTGCTCTGGGCTCATCGCCATGCTCCTTACGCTCATCGCCCTGCTCACTACGCTCGTCCCCCTGCTCTCTACGCTCGTCGCCCTGCTCCCTATGCTTGTCGTCTTGCGCTCGTCGCTTGCGCCCTGCGCTCGTCGCTTGCGCCCTGCGCTCGTCGCTTGCGCCCTGCGCTCGTCGCTTGCGCCCTGCGCTCGTCGCTTGCGCCCTGCGCTCGTTGCCCTGCGCCCGTCGCTCTCCGCTCGTCACTCGTCTTTTGCACCCTGCGCTCGTCGCCCTGCGCTCGTCGCTTGCGCCCTGCGCCCGTCGCCCTGCGCTCGTCGCCCTACGCCCGTCGCCCTGCGCGCGTCGCCCTGCGCTAGTCAGCGTGCGCCCTAAGCTCTGTTCCCTGAGCTCGTCGCCCAGCGCCCTACGCTCGTCGCCCTGCGCCCGTCGCCCTGCGCCCGTCGGTTGCGCCCTGCGGCCGTCGCTTGCGCCCTGCGCCCGTCGCTTGCGCCCTGCGCCCGTCGCTTGCGCCCTGCGCCCTGCGCCCTGCGCTCGTCGCCCTGCTCTCCGCTCGTCGCCCTGCTCTCTGCGCTCGTCCCTCTGCTCTCTGCGCTCGTCGCCCTACGCTCGTCGCCCTATGCTCTGCGCTCTTCGCCCTGTGCTCTGGGCTCATCGCCATGCTCCTTACGCTCATCGCCCTGCTCACTACGCTCGTCCCCCTGCTCTCTACGCTCGTCGCCCTGCTCCCTACGCTTGTCGTCTTGCGTTCGTAGCCGTACGCTCGTCACTTGCGCCCTGTGCTCGTCGCCCTACGCTCGTCGCTTGCGCCCTGCGCTCGTCGCCTGCGCCCTGCGCTCGTCGCCTGCGCCCTGCGCTCGTCGCCTGCGCCCTGCGCTCGTCGCCTGCGCCCTGCGCTCGTCGCCCTGCTCTCCGTCGCCTGCGCACGGCGCCCGTCGCCTGCGCACGGCGCCCGTCGCCTGCGCACGGCGCCCGTCGTTTGCACCCTGCGCCCTAAGCTCTATGACCTGCGCCCTGCGCTCGTCGCCCTGCGCCTTCCGCTCGTCGCCCTGTGCCCTGCGTTCGTCGCCCTACGCCATGCTCTTGTCACCCTGCGGCATGCTTTTGTCGCCCTGCGCCCAGCGCTCATCGCCCAACACTCGTCGCCCTGCGCCCAACGCTCGTCGCCCTACGCCCAGCGCTCGTCGCCCTGCGCTTGTCTCTCGTCGCTCTGCACCCTGCGCTCGTCACCCTGCGCCCAGCGCCCTGCCCTCGTCGCTCTGCGCCTTGCGCTCGTCGCCTTTCGTTCGTCGCGCTGCTCTCTGCGCTCGTCGCCTTGCGTCGTCGCCCTGCGCTCGTCGCCCTGCGCCTTTCGCTCGTTGGCCTGCGCCCTGCGCTCGTCGCCCTGCGCTCGTCGCCCTGCGCTCGTCGCCCTGCGCTCGTCACCCTGCGTTCGTCGCTCGTCGCCCTGCGCTCATCGCTCGTCGCCCTGTGCTCTGCGCTCTTCGCCCTGTGCTCTGGGATCATCGCCCTGCTCCTTACGCTCGTCGCCCTGCTCCCTACGCTCGTCCCCCTGCTCTCTACGCTCGTCGCCCTGCTCCCTACGCTTGTCGTCTTGCGCTCGTCGCCCTACGCTCGTCGCTTGCGCCCTGCGCTCGTCGCTTGCGCCCTGCGCTCGTCGCTTGCGCCCTGCGCTCGTCGCTTGCGCCCTGCGCTCGTCGCTTGCGCCCTGCGCTCGTCGCTTGCGCCCTGCGCTCGTCGCTTGCGCCCTGCGCTCGTCGCTTGCGCCCTGCGCTCGTCGCTTGCGCCCTGCGCTCGTCGCTTGCGCCCTGCGCTCGTCGCTTGCGCCCTGCGCTCGTCGCTTGCGCCCTGCGCTCGTCGCTTGCGCCCTGCGCTCGTCGCTTGCCCACCACCCTCCAACCTTGACCCTCGATACTCAACCCTCGACCCTCCATGCTCGACATTCGACCATCCACCGTCGACCCTCAACACTAGACCCTCGAACCTCAACCGTAGACCATTGACCCTAAACCTTTAACCATCGATCGTCGACCCTTGACCCTCAACCGTTGACCCTCTACCCTCAACCTTCCACCATCAACCCTCGACCCTGAACCCTCGACCCTCAAGCGTATACCCTCAACCCTTCACCCTCAATCCTCGACCATCAACCCTCGACCCGCCACCGTGACCCATGACCCTAAAACCTCCCTCCATCCTCGATCGTAGACCCTCGAACCTCGAACCTCAACCCTCGATCGTCAATCCTCCATCCTCGACCCGCGACCATCAACCCTCCATCCTCGACCATCAATCCTTAACCCTCAACCAAATACCCTCAACCCTTCACCCTCAACCCTCAACCCTTAACTCTCGACTCTCGATGGTCGACCCTCAACCATACACCCTCCATCTCGATCCTCAACGTTAGAGCATCAACCCTCAACCCTAGAGCCTCAACCCTCGAACCTAAACCCTAAACCCTCGTCCATTGAGCTTCGACCCTCGACCCTTGATCCTCAACCCTCGACACTCAACCACCCTCCCTCGACGCTCCACCCTCTACATTCGACCTTCCACCATCGACCCTCGACCCTTAACACTAGACCCTCGACCATCAACTTCCCCTATCAACCCTCGACCCTCAAACCTTCACCTTCAACCCTCGACTTTCAGCCCTCGACCATCGATCATTGACATTTGATCCTCAACTCTCGACCATAGACCCTCGACCCTAAACCTTCCACCCTCAACCCTTAGTCCTCCACCCTCGACCCTAAACCCTAAACATCGATTATGGATGAAATCTACAGATTATGGATTATGATGAAATGTACATATTATGGATTATGATAAGGGGTGCCAAAAATTGACCCAACCCGTGGGTGACCCGTCCACGGGTCGTATTTGGGTCAAGCTTTTTGACCCACCACCCTCCAACCTTGACCCTCGATACTCAACCCTCAACCATCAACCGTTGACCCTTAACCCTCAACCCTCGACCCTTAACCCTCAACCCTCAACCCTCGACTCTTGATTGTCGACCCTCAACCCTCCACCCTCGACCGTAGACCCTCGACCATCGACCCTCAACCGTCCACCCTAAACCCTTGACCCTCAACTCTCGACCATCAACCCTCAACCCTAACCCTAAAACCTCGTCCATCAACCCTCGACCGTCAACCATCGATACTTAATCCTAAACCCTAAACTGTAACCCTAAATCCTCGTCCATCGAGCCTCCACCCTCTACCCTTGTCCCCCGATCCTCAACCGTCGACCCTCCAGCCTCGACATTCGAACCTCCAATGTCGACCCTCAACCCTCAACACTAGACTCTCGACCCTCAAACCTCCACCCTCGACATTCGACCCTACACCATCGATCCTCAACCCTCAACCACCCACCATCGACCGTAGACCCTCGACCCTCAACTCGCCACTAGGGCTGGCAATGGTGCGGTGAAAAACCCATAACCACGGTTATAACCGTTACTGTTTAATATGGTTAACCGTACCATTATGGTGCGGTGCGGTTATGGTGATGAATTCTCTACCCATAATGGTTATGGTTATGGTTATGGTATTTGAGTTATACCCATGGTTATAACCATGGTTATTTTATAAATATAATAATTATTTATTATTAATAAACTAATATATATATATATATATATTATACTAAATATAAATTACAGCATAAAAGTGAAATCAATTGATGATATTGAGCAAGATGGTGATTGATAGAAACAAATACGACAAGTTTGAAATGGTTAAGTGTGTTGCTTGAATCATTACTCGTTATGGGTGTTTGTTGAATTTTAATGTTAATTCAGTGGTGTGAATGTTAATGTTGAATGATGTTAGTGTTAATGTTGAATGATGTTAGTGCTATATATTTTTATTGTTGGTAATATAGATAGATGTATTTTTTAAAATTAAATTTTCGGTCTTTTATTATATTACATGTGGAATAAATATGGTTATACGGTTAAAACCATGGTTAATAACCACGGTTATTTTGATGGTTATGGTATTGAAAATTGTACCCATAATGGTTATGGTTATGGTTATGGTACGTGGTTTAAAAATATGGTATGGTTATGGTATTTGGCATACCCTGACCATACCCTAACCATTGCCAGCCCTACTCGCCACCCTCGACCATAAACCATTTACCCTCGACCCTAAACCCTCAAATCTAAACCCTAAACCCTCTTCCAGCGAGCCTCGACCCTCGACCCTTTACCCTAAATCCTAAACCCTCGTCCATCGAGCCTCCACCCCCGACCCTCAACTATCGACACTCAACACTCTACCCTTAACCCTCAACCAAATACCCTCAACACTCAACCCTAGACCCTCAAATCCCTACCCCCTCAACCCTCAACCCTCAACCGTAGACCCTCGACCCTCAATCATTCACCCCCAACCCTCGATCGTCGATCCTCAACCCTACACCATCGACCATCAACCCTCCAACCTCCAACCTCCAACCTCCATCCTCGATCCTCAACGCTAGAGCATCAACCCTCAACCCTAGAGCCTCAACCCTCGAACATAGACCATCAAACCTAAATCCTAAACCCTCGTCCATCGAGCTTCGACCCTTGATTCTCAACCATCGACACTCGACCACCCTCCATCGATGCTCCACCCTCGACCTTCCACCTTCGACCCTCGAACATCACCACTAGACCCTCGACCCTCAACTCCCTCCTCCATCAACCCTCAACCCTCAAACTTTCACCTTCAACCCTCGACCCTCAGCCCTCGATCATCGACCTTTGATCCTCAACCCTCGACCATTGACCTTCGACCCTCAACCCTCAACCTTCCACCCTCGACCCTAAACCCTAAATCTAAAACATGGATTATGGATGAAATATACAGATTATGGATTATGATGAAATGTACATATTATGGATTAAGATTAGGGGTGTCAAAAATTGACCCAACCTGTGGGTGTCCCGTCCACGGGTCGTGTTTGGGTCAGACTTTTTGACCCACGGGTCATTTTGAGGCGACTCATGGATGACCCGTGAAAACACGGGTCAAGTTTGGGTCCGTAGCCTTGACCCATGCACCCATGCCCCGTCCTGAATTTTATATTATATTAAATATATATATAATTTTGACTCATGAGTCAGAAGTTTTGACTCATGGGTCAGTAGTCTTGATCTATGGGTCAGTTTGTTTCTGGGTTTTTATGTACTGGTAGGTCGAACGGGTCAAACTGACCCACGGGGTCATATAGGTCGAACAGCTCAGTTTGACTCAAGCCTTAACACGGTAATAGTATGAGTCAGTTTTTGAAACTCAAACGTGACCCGCGGGTTGACCTATCAACCCGCGGGTCACATTTGAGTTTCAAAAACTGACTCATACTATTACACGTGTCATGTTTGGGTCAGAAGGTTCCTGACATGACCCAAGGCCGACACGACCCATGGGTCGACCCATGACTCGTTTTGACACCCCTAATTATGATCATCATCGCTAGAGATCCTGATGTATTCATTATATTCTTTGGTTTATAGTGTATGGTTATTTGTAATGGTTATGGTTATTTATAATGGAATATGATATTTTTGATATTGTAATTAATTATATTATGGTTCGGGTAAATATAGCCTCGATGGATATTGGTAAAAAGAATGGATTTATATTAAAATTTACATTAATTCAACTATTTAATCTTAATTAATTAATGTTTTTTTTAATATTAATTAATTAAATTATTTTAAAAGCTTTTTTAATTAATAATTAATTATATTATAAATTTTGTATTATTCTTAATTTTTAAAATTAATTAACACAAATTATATGTATTATATACTATATATATATAAGGAAGGGCAAATATGTCATTTTACCACATTCCATTCTCTTTACATATACAATTTCACCAAAGAAACAACCGAATTTCTTATTCCATTCAACCAAAGAAATAATTTCATATTCTTATCTCCTATTCTTTATTCCCTATTTCTTATTCCTTATTCTGAATTCTATAAAAGAAACTCCCCGTAATTTTTACGAATACAGAGATCTTAGTGTGAATATATTAAAAAGATACAAAATTAGTTGAAAATCAATAGTACCGCAGAAAAAAAGTATTTTAGTATGAGTGGTGATAAAAAAAAGACTGGTTAGACCGAATTCCCGACACGACTAGGAACAAGACCGAGCGAGTGATTTTTTTTCTTCAAGGTCGGTCTCAGTCTCGATTTTTGTTTTTTCAAAAAGTTCGACTAGAACCGGCCCGACCTTGAAGAAAACCCTAGAAATTCATGGTGTAACCCGCATGACCTTGAAGCATTCAACCCTTGGATCGGTTCCATAAGGGAAGTGTGACGGAAGACAAGAAGCGAGCGGGTTCAAGACTAAAACTTCGGCGATTTTTTTTACCAAACATTTTGGTATAAGACCGAGATCGGCCCGAGTCAAGCAAGACCGACTCGGGCGGGCTTTTTTGGCCAAAGTCAGTCTCAGTCCTCCAGGTGTCAAGACCGAAATTTCGGTCTCGGTCCTACCTCCAAGACCGGCTCGGTCCGCCCATGATCAGACCTATTTAGTATAGGAAATAAAAATTATCTACATATTACTACTACAATAGTATAAGTCAAATAAGAATGTAAACAAAACTGATTAGAAAATGTGTCTAGCAGGGCTTGCATGCATCTAGGCTCACCAAAAAGCCGGATTTGAATATTCATGTGTCGGATCAAGCTCGTTTGATAACTTTCCCTAAGCTCACTAGCTCATGTTTGAGAACACGGGTATTCTATTTGTAAGCTCACTAGCTCATGTTTGAGAACACGGGTATTCTATTTCAACTTTCGTCAAGCATCTAACATAGACATTCCCATTATTTATTGGAAAAATATATTTTAAAGAAATGATTGTTTGATTAGAGTATTAATTGATAAATAAATACATTCACATTCATTAATAATCAATATGGCAAATGAGTTTAGAATTATAATAACAGAGTGAGTAATACTGAGTATAGACTTAGTACCACATAGAGTGTACAGACTTATAGTAGAAATATTAACTTTTTCAACTGCAGAGAAATGGAGAAACAGCAAGCATGGGTTTGTTGTCGGTCCATATGCAAGAGAAATTAACTAGGGAGGGGTTGCAGCGGCTAGTATAATCCATAATGTATATTTTTTTGGCCAAAAGCTAGTATAATATATAATATATAAAATGCAGCATATATATATATATATGCGTATATTTGGCAGGCAGGCAGGAGGCTTGAGGGTGGGTTTTTATACTTACTAAATGAATGGAATGTAGTTATAAACGAGGAGCAACCCGAGGCTTGTCCCAGTCGGCTGTGATGTGGTCCCGTGTGATTTCTTTGAGGGAGCGGCAGCCACTTAATGCCATTGTCAGCTCAAACTCATCCCTCATCATCTCAAGTACTTTTCGAACTCCAGCTTCCCCATCAACTGCCAGAGAGAACACCACTGGCCTCCCGATCTGTATGTATATCATGATACTCATTATATATAACCAACATTAATGATTGTTTTCATTAATAAAATTGGCTTACAAATATTCCTGCAGCTCCCAGTGCAAGTGCCTTGAACACATCAGTTCCTCTACGAACGCCACCGTCAAGGAATACGGGAACTCTCCCTTGCGCTGCTTTCACCACCTACATCGTCAAAATTACAATTATATTCATCTGTAAACTAGTTAAAACGATCCATAATTAAGCACGGTTTGAGGATCCTAGCCTAGCTGAACCTATCTAACTAAGTACCTCTTCTAAGGCCAAGATGGTTGCAGGAACATAGTCGAGTTGGCGAGCTCCGTGATTGGACACTATAATTCCAGCAGCTCCAGCTTGGATAGCCAACCTCGCTGATGATGGATATTTGATAAAACAAGGTAAGTCACTGACAAAAAGCCATCTTGTACTCATTAATTACATACAACATATAATGTCAAGTTAGATCTAAAGTACTGTTAATTATAGAGGGAGAGAGATGATCATTTAAATTCTAATGTATCCAATAAGTAGAGTGACAAAGTGTATGAACTTAGGAAGAAGGTTCAGTAATTAAGTTGATCTCTTACTGTCTTCAGCAGTTATTACACCCTTCACCAGAATAGGAAGGGAAGTGATTGTCTGCAGCCACTGCACATCCTGGTAAGGAGAGAGAGAGAGAGAGATGAAATGTCAGTGTGTAACTAAATTGTTTGTTAACTACAAAAAAAAATGAAATACATCGCTATGGTGATAAGTCTACGTATATATGTTGTTGATAAAGAAATCTGACGCCAGGCTCAGGTAGCGATTAGCAATTAACTGACCTTCCAGCTAAGTGTTCTGTCAATCTGACCGGCAACATACGATGCTAACCCAGAATCATCAGCCTGCAAATCAAGATTATGTTATGTGGGACAATAATGAAGTATATGTGTGTAGTGTGTGTCTGTGTGTAGTGTGTCTGTGTGTGTGTGAGAGAGAGAGAGGTCTTAAATAAATTGTTTCTTGTTTTCCAAGGAAGCATGGATCAATTGAAAAACAACCATCCAGTCCAAGTACATTTTTATTTTGCTGAGTACTAATTAATGTAACGTACATACCCACATAGGAAACGAGTGTTAATTCTCATATCTCACCTTATCCATTGTTCCAAGATCCAATCCCTCAAAGTTCTTCAATGTCAGATTAGAAGGCAGAGTAAATCTGCACGAATAATTAAGTGCATAACAAAAAAAATAAAAACATCATCACGATCATTAATTAAATTTTTGGACTTGTACGTACCGGTTCTTGATATCAGCTTCCCTGCGTCCGAGCCTCGGAGTGTCCACCGTGAGGGCTATGGCCTTAAAACCAGCTTTCTCAGCTCTCCTCACAAGTTGAGCTACAACATTTCTGTTCTTGTACACCTAGTACACCAAGTAGAGTAAGGGAAACAGTAAGAAATGTAAATCCAATAAACTTCTTCATATGTGTAATTAGGACTCGTTTGTCTTTATTATTACTTTATTTTAAATAAATAAATAAAAGAACAGCACATATGGATCGATGTAGGAAATAAATGGTTGAAGATCATAATCTCACTACTCACATAAAGCTGGAAAAAGCGAATTCCAGGTCCGGTTGAAGCAACCTCTTCGACACTTGAAGTAGCCCATGAGGACAGTGTCTGAAGAAAATAGATAACAACACCAGAATTATATATCAATGAAAATGATCAAACCATAAGTCAGTCAGTTAGCTAGGGGAAACATGTATATATATATATAGATAGATAGATAGATAGATAGATATAATTAAATGACGAAGAAAGAATAAAAACAAACCATGATGGTCCCTGCAGCAGATGCTGCTCTTGCTGTGGCATACTCTCCTGCAGCAGGAAGGAAGGAGAAGGGAAGGTGAAATTTTTTCATATTATTATAAGCTGAGATTAATAGTAATATATTCTTAAATGAAATTAAGTAACTATCTCGATCCATCTATAAATACCATCTGGATGAGCCATTTTCTGCATGGCGGAGGGAGCAATCATAATAGGCATGGAGATTTTGAAGCCCAGGACAGTGGTTGTCATGTCTATCTTGCTCACATCAATAAGAATTCGAGGCCGGAATCTGAATGATATAGCCATCAATCATCAATACTCAAGCAAGCTACTACTCGTGCGGGTGAATATAAAATGAAATAATTATTAAGAAAGAATAATCGGCCACATTTATCTTTAGTATATATTCTATTAATATCCAAATGAGATGAGAAGAAGATAGGGCTTACAGAATCCTTGAGAATGCATTTCTGTTTTCACGAAGGGTCCATTGATCCTCTGCACCAGATGCATAATAGTCATAGACCATCTTTGGCAGCCTTTCCTTGGCAAGTCCTTGATACTCCTCCACATTGGTTATCTCCATCTTCAGATGATGGTGATGGCAACTTACACTACCTTAATTGATCTTCAATCTGTAGTACATATATAAATAGGTTAGCTGATTTGGTTTCCTGGGAAACTACTTTAATACGTGCATCTATCATCCCTGCATCTCAAAGAACATGTCTAATCTAATTTTGTTGTATATCTATCTAAGATGATACACAATTAACCTCATCAGATTGATTTTTGCAGCAAATAAATATTGATGCGATCATCTTCTTAATAGTTATCAACTTCTTTTACGCCTCCAAGCTAGGTAGGTAGCAGCCATACTAATTAATTATTATCCTGGTCGTCTTCAAGTAGTACGACAATTAAGGAACTGTACATGAGAGCTAGTTAATGAAACTTACCAAACCTCGAATATACTAAGCAGCTACTCACAGATTGATCATGAAGAATAGTTCTAACTCAAGCTGTGCATGTGTGCCCTATTACTAATCATAATAAAAAGAGGTGGTAGACATACATGCTCAAACAAGAAAGTAGAAAGGTTGCATGCAGACGAAAGAAACTAGAAGAAAATTGGATATAGAGAAAGAGTGGGCACACCTTGAGGAGTGAGTGAGTGTAGTTGGGAAGAGGTCCTGAATAATTGGGGGTTTTGATGAGAAGCCAGATAGAGCTATCAACATTATTATCTTAAGCATAATTGAATTTATTACATAAAAAGTTATCAAAGGAAAAAGAGAGAGAGACACGTGGCTATAAGCCTACAACACAAGAAGACAAGATAATAAGATGGATGGATTGTAACTACAATAGGTGAAATGTAAAGGGCCGGGAGAGACACATTATGGATTGGTTTTTCAAGGTGAGAAGTGGAAGCCTATTCTCCTCCAGAGATATACATATATATATATACATACATAATACTGGATTAGATGAGATTTTTGTGGTCTAGAATATTATTATACTAGAAAATTCATTCGAACAATATAATAATTATTTTAATTTATAAATTAATAGTATTTTTTAAATAAATATAAATATATATTTATAACATGATTATTTACACTTTATTAAAGTATATTTAATTAATATTAATTCAATTACACAAGATAAAAATTATTTAGATTTATGAAAAAAAACTTTTTTTTTATATAATATTATACAATATAATAATTATTTATATTTTATAAAAATATTTAAAAATAAATGAGTAGATAATAAAAACAAATATAAAAAATTATGAATATGAGGCTAATTAATAATTTTAAAATTCATTTTATGACATCTATTATTTTCATATATTTTTAAATAAATACTAACTATTAGAGTATATGTATATATATATATATGAATATTAGTTATAGTAATTATAAATTATTTTTAAATTTTGTAATATATGTTGATTCTAATAGAATATAACAATGATATTTTATAAAAAATAGTTTTAAGAAAAGTATGAAGAAATTATATTATAATTAATATCATAATTTTTCATACCCTAAAATTTATGTCATAATTATAAATATGTACATAAAATTAACTTGTGATTATTATTTTCATAAAATTGATATATAATATACATAATAATCCTTAATTTTATTTTAAATTATCTTGTAATAAAAAGATTTAATTTATACATCTTCTTACTTTTCATAAAATATAAAACTTAATAAATAAAATAAATAATAATAAAAAATAATTTATACATCTTGCTTTTCATAAAATATAAAATTCAGTAAATAAAATAAACTTAAGAAAAAACATAAATGCACATAGAAAATAAGAAGATATTAATGAAATTTTGAAACTTATTGGGAGAATGAATGAGAGAGTTTGAAAGATTTTAAACTATGTTACATGTCATGCCACATATGAGTGAGAATTATATGTTTGACATAGATCAATTAGAATTTATGAATTTGACATTAGAAATGAGAAAATGTCTTAAAAAACTTACTTGTCACAATTCTACATAACTTAGCCAAATTAATATAGAGAGAGAGATATGGACCTACTGCACGATCCAAGAGCTAGCATTTTATTCTATTCCCATTTGATTTATAATGTATGTATTTGTTTCCAGTTCTAATTAAAGAAGACAAATAATGTCCTTTGAATGACTTATATTTTTCTTAAATCGGGCGCATGATCATATACTAGTGTTCCTGTTGTTACCGTATACAATTGATATGTGATAGAAAAGGAAGTAGTGGTGTCTCCAATAGAGTAGTGATGTCTCCACTAGTAGCACTAAGTAGTGATGTCTCCACTAGAGGCATTTGTAAGTCTTATATAAGGCAATTAAGTTTTAATCAATAAAAGGGGAGGTTGGATAAAAGACTTACAAAGACGTATTGGAATCACCAATAGTCTCGTGGCGGAACTGTGGGCTATAAGAGATGGTTTAACCATGGCATCGAATTTGGGAGTGCAGAATCTTCACGTCGAAGCAGACGCACATGAAGCAATTAACTTGATAATTGAGGATCCATATGCAGATAGACCATTAATGCCTCTCATATTGGATTGCAGGAAACTTATTTTTGATTTTAACAAATTCAAAATCAGACACGTGTTCTGGGAAGCAAATGGGGTGGCAGATGCTTTGGCTAAAGATGCTGTTAATCTGGATGATCCATTTCATACTCTAACGAATCCTCCCTCGGACATTTTGAAGCTCCTGATATTTGATAGTGAAGGAAAATTCACTACTAGAATAGTTAAAAACAATTAGAATTTAGTTCTGTTATGTTGTAGTTTCTGTTATACCAAAAAAAATAGTTTTAATCAATAAAAAGTTCAATCAATACAATGTAATCCGTCAAGAGTTTATTTTGAAATGGTATCAGAGCCTAGGGTTACCTCTTCTTCTCAGTTCATTCGTCGTTCACCTCCTGCTCCTCATCAGCTTGTTCTCTCCGCTCGCCTCGTCTCGTCCATTTCACCTCGCCGCTCCCGTCGCGAAGCCTCCGTTTCAACTCTTGTCGCGCAACTTTCGTTCCTGTCACGCAGCCTCCGTTCAGCCTTTCCAGCCTACGTCTGCGGTCTTCCTCGACCTCGTCAGCTTCTGCTGCGTCGTCTCCTCCTGCTGCATGGTCGCCTCCGCTTGTATGTCACCTCCTGTTGCTTCCTGTCATCCGGTCGTTTGATCGCCGACCTCGTATCAGCTTCTTCTTCTTTGGTTTCTTCAGAGCGGTGTCAAAAGTTTCTTTAAAGGCAGCAACTTCCTTGCGGGAGGGAGGCAGAGGAATGGAAATGAGGCTAGGGTTTATTTTTGTTGTTTTAATCTGGTTTTCTAGTCCAGTTCAGTTTTCTGGATCAGTTTGATTTTATGGTCTGGTTCAATTTTATGGTTTGGTGGTTCGGTTCAATTTGATCAGGTTCGGTCAGGTTTTCTGGTCTAGTTTGATTTTCTACTCCAGTTTGGATCTGTTCAGGTAGGGTTTAGTTATTGGGTTTTCGGTTTCTTGGTCGACTTTTCAGAAGTCAAGGCGACTTTTCAGAGTCTTGTTTTCTTGGTCGACTTTTCAGAAGTCGAGGCGACTTTCCAGAGTCGTGCATTCTTGGTCGACTTTTCAGAGTCGACATGTCCTCCGCTCTGGTTCACTCTGTTTCTATTTATATTTGCAGATTCTAGAAGAAAAGAGTAACAGAATACTTCGTATATTGATAACTGAACTTCTACATTCTGTTATTAGTTATATATAGCCGCTAGCTAACTAACTTTCTAACTAACTGTGACATCATCAGAGATAAATATAAACTTCTACATTCTCCATCAGTTAGTTCATTTTCTTTCCTTGGTTCTCTGTTGTTGCTGATTGGAAAACATCCTTAACACCATACCGATTTAAGAGAGACTCATGTTGTTGCCGTTCTAGAGCTTTAGTGAGCAAATCAACAACTTGATTCTTGGTAGCAACATAAAAAACATTAATTTTGCGATCTAAGATCCGTTCTCGAACAAAATGACAATCGAGCTCAATGTGCTTGGTTCGTTCGTGATACATTAGATTCTTAGTTATCTGAAGAGTTGTCTTATTGTCACAGAACAATCGAACAGACTCTGTTGAAACATAACCCAAATCATACAGCAGCTTCTTCAGCCAAAGAGTCTCTACAACAACCATGGTCGATATTCTGCCTCAGCGCTAGAATGAGTAACAGTAACTTGCATTTTATCTTTCCGAGCAGTAGTAGCTTCTACAACACAAACACAGTATGCACTAATTGACCATGCACAAGATCCTCAGTCTGAATCACAGAAAATGTCAATATTCATGGAGTTTCGAGCAGAAAACAGCATTAACAGATTTGATCGAACGGAGGCAAAGGTTTCATTCATACCTAACAGGAACTGGATTAACCTCTATTTTTCTTTATTGGTATTCAACATAACATTATCAGCTTCACAAACTAATACAAGGTCATCAATCGCAGTTAATTCGTCCCATAACATCTTCAATCTACCAAAATATGTAGTAATCGGAAGAGTACCTTGATTACTGCGATAAATCTCTCGATGCAATTGGAAAATACAAGTTTCATCGACTTTATTGAACATTTCTCGTAAATCCTCCCAAATTGATTGAGTTGTAAGATTATATATCAATTCACTCATCATATCTTTAGAGATTGCATTACGAAGCCATGCATTCACAATGGCATTGCATCGATCCCACCTCGCATTTTTTTGGACCAGAACAGAATCTCGGGGACAAGATCCATCGATAAAAGAGATCTTACTCTTGACAAGCAATCTTGTTATGTGTTAGATTGATTGAGGACGTTATTGGTTAATAAGAGAAGTTTATGGTCTGTTTGTAATAAATGATAGTTAGGCTATTATAGTCGTTGTAACTGAATCAGTTCCATCCCTTGCTTATAAGGTGAGGAAGAGTGTTAATGAAGATATCTAATGAATTGCTGAGAAACTCTCCTCTTCCACTACTATTCTCTCTTCAAGGATACTTCCTTGACATTGGTATCAGAGCTTCGATCCTCATCGGAGCTGGTGGTGCTGGGCAATGGCGACATCAACAAGAAGTCAAGAAGCGGGCAAGATGGAGCAGACTTTGCGTGATCATGAGAAATCACTGCAAAGGATAGACCATCGGATGGACAAGATCAATGAACAACAATCACGTTCATACCAGGAGCTCTAGGACCTGCAATCAATTGTGAAGGGAATGGCGTTGCAACAGGATCAATACTTATGAGCAGCACCAGTAGCGGCGGCTGCTGTGGGAGATTCACCAGTCGAAACACAATCAAGAGGATCGAACACGTTCCAAAGGTCGATGCGAGTGGGAAAAGTGGATTTCCCAAGATTCGGGGGAGATGATTTACAAGATTGGTTGTATAGATGCGAACATGTTTTCGCTATGGATGAGACACTGGAGATGGAGAAGCTTCGGTACACTGTTGTTCATTTAGAAGGAGACGCGTTACAGTGGCACCAGTCGTATATGAAGACACGAAGGTTATCGGTTATAGACCTGTCTTGGCCAGAGTATGTAAGGGCAATCACAGCTCGTTTTTCGGATGCGTTGGTTGAGAATGCGATGGAAGAATCGACAACGTTGATGTAGACCAACACTCTAAGAGAATATTGTCGACAGTTCGATGCATTGCTGAATAAGGTGACGATTTGTGAAGAATATGTTGTTAGCATTTTCTTGAGAGGGTTGAAGGCTGAGTTACGTTGTCCGGTGAAGATGTTTAGGCCGAAAAATCTACATGACGCCTATTATTTGGCAAGACTGCAGGAGATGACCAATTCGGCTCTTTCTGTCATACCAAAATCTTCATCTGCAGTTCAGCAGCGTTATAATTCCAGTTATGGCCGAATTCCACCACCAACAAGCACTACAAGCCTGCCATTATTACCTACGCCAAATGCTACGAATAATGGTGTATTAGGATCTAAAGTCAATCCAAGGGCTACTAGGTCTCTTACAAGCAAGGAAATAGATGCTAAAATAGCTAAAGGAGAATGTTTCTGGTGTTCAGAAAAATTTGGGCCAGGACATCGTTGCAGCAACAAGAAATTATTCCTCATTGAAATGGATGGGGAGGATGATGCAGAGGAAACTCTTATGATGGACGAAGAAGTGGGGAAGAGACACACATTTCGATTCATGCTTTAACCGGGGTGCATTCGTTCTCTACTATGAAGGTGGTTGGATCGGTTGGAACTCGTCAATTACAGATTCTAATTGATTCGGAATCCACTCATAACTTCATCAACACACGGACAGCAGACAAGCTTTGTTGTGACAGGAAGGAGGTCAAACCTTTATCGGTAAGGGTTGCCAATGAATCTCATCTTTCTTGTTCATCTATGTGCCCTGATTTCAAGTGAAAAATGCAAGGGTTCTGGTTTACTGCTGATGTCTTCCTACTGCCATTAGATAACTATGATATGGTTTTGGGAATTCAATGGTTATCTGTTTTAGATGATATTGTTTAGAGTTTTAGGAAGCTTACAATGAGGTTTCCTATGGGTGATATGGTCTGTGAACTTCAAGGGGTTGGGTCTAATGGCTTATCTTTATGTCCGGTGGAAAAGATGAACGATCCGTTAAATCATTCGAAACATCTTGCTGCAATGCGTTTGTATAGTTTACAGATGACAGGCTCAACCATGATAGAAAACTCGGTTGTGGTTCCAAGAATTGATGATCAACCTACTGCAGCTATTAAGCAATTATTGCTGCAGTTTAAAGATGTTCTCAATGTGCCAAATGTCTTACCTCCTCCACGAAGTTATGATCATCAAATCATTTTGAAGGAAGGAACAGTTCTGATTAATCAAAGGTCATACAGATATTCGGGTGCACAGAAGGATATTATTGAGAGGATGACAAAGGATTCGTTGGATGCAGGGGTGGTGCAGAGAAGTAAAAGCACCATTGAAGTAAAAGCCCTCATGAAGGTCATTTGAGTTCCTTGTTATGCCATTCGGATTGACAAATGCCCCAGCCACATTTCAGGCATTGATGAACGACACATTTAGACCTCTTCTACGTCGATGTGTCTTGGTATTTTTTGATGATATATTGGTGTATAGTCGAAGTATCTCGGCTCATATTGAAGATTTGAGACAAGTGTTGATGTTGTTCAGGAAACATCAGCTATATGCGAAGGAATCAAAATGCAATTTTGGAGGTCCTAAGGTGGAATACTTGGGTCATGTCATATCAACAGAAGGTGTGGCCACTGATCCTGCGAAGATGGAGGTCGTGTGTGCTTGACCTAGACCACAGACTGCCAAACAATTGAGTTTTTTTTAGGTCTCACAGGTTATTATCGTCGCTTTATACGTGGATATGGAATGCTGGCGAAACCATTGACTGATCTTTTGCGTAAAGAGGGGTTCAAATGGTCAGAGGAGGCCATAGGTGCTTTTGAGCAGTTGAAGAATGAACTCATCTCAGCTCCTGTTCTGTGTTTTCCAGATTTTACGAAGGTATTTGTTTTGGAAACGAATGCTTCGTCAATGGGAATAGGGGCAGTCTTAATGCAGGATGCTCATCCTATCGCTTTTATTAGTAAAGCGTTATCACCCAGGCGCCAAACGTGGTCAGTATATGAAAAAGAGTTGTTGGCAATCATTTTTGCAGTTAAACATTGGCACTATTATTTGATCATAGGTCGGTTCACTATTAGAACTGATCATAAGAGTTTAAAGCATCTCTTGGAGCAGAAGGTTACCACTCCCTTGCAGCACACTTGGTTATCAAAGTTGATGGGTTATGATTACGAGATCGTGCATAAGAGGGGTGTTGAAAATTCAGCAGCAGATGTTTTGTCTCAAGTTTCTGGACTTGAAGTTTTCAGTATAGCAATGTCTTCTTTACAACCTGCATTGATAGATCGTATTGTTGCTTCTTATGTGGCTGGCTGATATCGACATTCAGCAGTTGATTCCAAAGGTAACTCAACTTCATGTGCCTTCAACAGTAGTGCATTTCTCATTTGATGGTAGATTGTTGCGTAGGAAGGGCAAGTTAGTGGTGGGAAATAACAGTGAGTTGCGTCGGGAAATATTGGCTTTGTGTCATGATTCATCGTGGGGAGGTCATTCAGGTTTCCACTCTACTTATCAAAGAGTGAGAAGCTTGTTTTATTGGAATGGTCAATCGAAAGAAGCTATATGTTCGGAAATGTGCAGTTTGTCAGCAAGCAAAATCAGAAACGGTGGCTTCTCCTAGTTTGCTCAGTCCTTTGCCAATTCCTCAGGGGGTGTTTTCTGATATATCGATGGACTTTATTATTGGTCTGCCTAAGTCTCAAGAAAATGAGGTAATTTTTGTAGTGGTGGATCGCCTTACAAAATATAGCCACTTTATGGCCTTGGCACATCCATATACCGTTGCACAGGTTGCGGAAGTATTTATGGATTCAGTTTATAAGTTGCATGGGTGTCATGCAACTATAGTTTCAGATCGAGACTCTGTCTTCCTCAGCAACTTTTGGCAATCTTTTTTCAGGCTCCAAGGGGTACAACTTGCTATGTACACAGCTTACCATCCTCAAACAGATGGTCAAACTGAAGTTGTTAATCATTATGTGGAGGCTTACCTTCGTTGTATGGCAGCAAATCGTCCAAGCACTTGGGTTTGCTGGTTGGCTTTGGTTGAATGGTGGTATAACACCACTTATCATTCGGCTATAGGCATGTCACCCTTTCAAGCACTTTATGGATTTTCACCGCCCTTACATATTCCTTATGTTCCTGAAGATTCGAAGGTAGTGGTTGTGGATGAAGTGTTTGAGGCTCGGGAAGAGACTTTGAGATTGTTGAGGTAGCATCTTCTCAGAGCTACTAATAGAATGAAACAGATTGCTAATAGGAAAAGGATTGAACGTGTGTTTGCAGTGGGTGATTGGGTGTTTCTTAAACTTCACCCTTTTCAGCAGCATTCTGTTAGGCCAGCTCCTCAAATAAAACTGAGTATGAAGTATTATGGACCATTTCTTATATTGGAAAAGGTTGGTTCGGTTGCTTATCGTTTGGACTTACCAGTGGAGTCTTTGGTTCACCCAATGTTTCACGTTTCATTGTTAAAGAAGGCTCATGGAATCACAAGAACTGTTACACCATTACCTGTTGTGGGAGGCTCTACATCAACATTATTTGTGCTTGAATCTATATTGGAGAGGAAGCTAGCTAAGCGTCACAACAAGGTTGCTGTCAAGGTTCTAGTTAAATGGCGTGATAGATCAATAACATATGCTACTTGGGAGTTTTTGGATGATTTGAGAATTTGTTTTCCTGATTTTGATCCGTGAGGTCCCGAATCTTTAGGGGGGAGTTTTGTTATGTGTTAGATTGATTGAGGACGTTATTGGTTAATAAGAGAAGTTTAGGGTCTGTTTGTAATAAAAGATAGTTGGACTGTTATAGTCGTTGTAACCGAATCAGTTCCCTCCCTTGCTTATAAGGTGAGGAAGAGTGTTAATGAAGATATCTGATGAATTGCTGAGAAACTCTCTTCTCTTCCACTACTATTCTCTCTTCAAGGATACTTCCTTGACAAATCCCTCCTTGATTGCACAACTCCAAACTTAGTAATTCTCAGATTCGAGCAGCTGAAATGATACTAACGATGTGCATGTCGTATCAACAGTATGAAGGTATAGACTGTCATCCACAATTGTTTGATCTGTCATTGTCGGAGAAGTTTAGAGCTCTGATACCATATAACCTTATGGAAAGGAGAAGAAAATACTTGCAGATTCTAGAAGAAAAGAGTATCAGAATACTTCGTATATTGAGAACTGAACTTCTACATTTTGTTATTGGCTATATATAGCAGCTAGCTAACTAACTTTTTAACTAACTGTGACATCATTGATGACATCATCAGAGATGAATATAAACTTCTACAAGAGGCTCAAAAAATAATTAAGGCCCTCCCACTTCACCAGGAAGTAAAACAAGACCACCAACAAGGCTTCTTTCCAGACGGCTAAGCTAGCTAGTTCATTTATTAAGGGTCGGAGTAATTACAGAAAGAAAAGTTGGTGTTAGAAGATCAGTTGATGATGATCAATAAAGACTAGCTAGTGTTGCCAATGAAAATGAATTTCATCATTTTCTTCACAGGGCAGAATGGTTGGAACTGAAGAAGTCGAATATACATAGTAGTACACCTAGTAATGGTGGTGGTGGTGGTGGTGGTGGAGTCCTCACTAAAGTAGACACACTTCTTTTTTGGTGGGGTGAGGGAGTATGATAATCATCACTATCCAAGTAAGATTAGATCAACCCACACTAACCGATCTTTTGTGTTTTCTTTTCTTTTAGTATTTTAACTATTGAAAAAGCAACTTGCTTTACGCACGTATTATACAGAAGACAGACAAACACCGATATTGATTATGTTGGATATGATGAGTTCAAAGAAGACAAACAATATATATAATAGCAACAGACAGTCAGTAAGCCAACCTAGCGCACCTGCTTCATTCTAAAGCATTTTGCCATCTTCAATCATCATTGTTCTCCCACTCAAAAAAAATGCAATTATTAGGAGAGGAAAAGAATGTCAATTAATTCATATCAATACAGGAGTTGAACGAATTATTAAAAAGAATTTGATCAATATAATCTTCTTGAAGACACCAACACTACCGTAATTCATGAATCTCCACTCCGCTCCACTGACATATAGAGGTTCTGAAAGTTACCAACCTAGGTGTTTGAAGAGGAAGAGGAATGCTCTCTTATGATCATCAAGATATGCATGGGAAAACCTTTGATGATCAGGTATGCAGCATTTGTTCTTTGTTAATACAAGATGTCTGTTGTTGATAAATGTTTGGAGTTGCAGTTGGAGAGAGAGATAGCAATTCATGGAATTGTGCTATGGACATCCATGGGCTTCTTAATGCCTTTAGGAATTCTTGTAATGAGACTGTCCCTTCCACAAGAGAACCGCTCCAATATCTTCAGGCTCAGATGCCTCTTCTACATTCATGTCATTTTGCAGGTACGAGTTTGACTTACAGCTGCAACATCTTTACTTATACTGGGATCGAGTACACTTATACAAGCCTATCTGCAGGTATTTTCCGTGAGTGTAGCGACAGCAGGGGCAATCCAGTCGATTAGAAGCTTCGAGAATACATTCAACAACAACCACCAGAGAATAGGTGTTCTTCTCTATTGTCTTATGTGTATACAGGCCATAATTGGTTTACTGCGACCGAGAAGGTGATCCTATAGAATAACTCCATGTTCTTCCAGCTGTAATATATCTCCTCGGTCATTTTATTGTATGAGTGAATGAATGAATTATCCAGCAGGGGGACAAGAAGAAGAAGAACATGGTACCTAGTGCATTGGATATTAGGAACAAGTATCTCCGTGTTGGGGATGATCAACATCTACACAGGGATTATGGCTTACCATGAAAAGTCTCATTCGAAAAAAGGAGGGGCCTGGCTTTGGAACATACTCTTTACTGCTCAACTCTGTCTCATCGTCTTCTTGTACCTCTCCATTGAGAAATGGGACTATTTGCAACACCAGAAGATCAATCATACTACTGCATCTGCCAGTGCCACATCAACTACCATGGATCTCGAGGATCAGTCCACTCATTCAATCTCCAACGACCATAAGCAGCAGCAGCTTATGGTTCTGGAGCCAGCTTGTGGCAAGGCCAATGCTCTCAAGAACTTATTTGACTAGCTAGCTAACTACTAATGATATATATATATATATATACATATTAGGTTCTTTTTTCTTTCTATGAACCCCTAGCCATATTCTATAATAATAAGTTGATTGAATGGGCGTAAATAATCCATATGATATGTATATATTGATACATATCTAATTTAAAATCAGCTCTACCATATATACATAACCATTGTAGGACACTGATTATTGTAAGAGAGTGACTGAGTCTTTGTTGACGCCTGAAAGCAGGGCAGGGCAGGGCAGGGATGATCTCCTAGCTAGCTACTGTGGATATATTGGAAAATATCCTGTTTGATGAATACAAGGATACTAATTCCTGGATTATAAAATATGTTTGTTATTCTAATAAGTCATACAGGTGATCACCCTGCGTTGCCCGGTTGGTGTGCCTCTTTTAAATTCCCTCCATCTCTTTTTAATTCCTACAGTCTTGTTGTTTTCCATTAAGGATTTAATTTGATTGAAGTGGGCAGTGGAAGTTGTAGATACCGTCAGTAGTCTCCACTAAAAATTACAGCAGCAAGAATGTAGCTATCTCATAGGGCAACAAAGCACCGCATTAATGAAAATATAAAGTACTCGAGTTAAGTAATGAAGCTCACAAACCTCCAGAATTCATCTATGGTAGAGAAACTGTAGATCAGGTTCATCGTGCATGGATTTGTCGAACCAGAAGGTGAAGGTCCAGGCGTGCTCGAGCGGATGCATTAAATTCGACGCCGCAACAGGTCTCCAAAGACTGCGCCTCCCCGACAATCTCGCCCTCCGAACCGCCACCCGGCCTTAGGGTTTAAGAGCTGATCGACGACAGAAATGCCATAGATTTTATTGTATCTTCCAGCTCCATTAATTTATAACGAAGAAGAAGAGATTGTCCGACAGAGACAGAGTCACAGACATACTCTGGAGTCTGGGCATCAATCAATGGGCTAAGCACGTGACAACAAAAATAGTGAATAAGGTAATTAACGGTCCAACTAACAATTTAATTGTATTTATTTGCATAGTACTACCTCATACTCTTATTAATATAGAGATGGTCCTTATTTTTCCACTGAGGTCCCGTCAATCTGAGACTTATTATGAACCGTTCGATTCAGAAAGTTGAGTCGACCTTAATTTCTATCTGCCGTCCGATCTAGGGCACGTACACTTCTTGAGACCTGCATTATATAGCATTCAGTCCTTCCCCTGCAATCGACGGCCATTTGTCGGCAGTAACTCTAAAGAGACGAGCGAAGATGGTGCAGCGTCTCACTTATCGGAAGCGACACAGCTATGCCACCAAATCCAACCAGCACAGGGTTGTCAAAACCCCTGGTAAGCTGACGTCGATTTGTTCAGATTCTGATGGGATCATAGTGCACGCCTTCGATTTTGCTTGTGGATGATGATTGCTATCCACTATCCAGTCGTCTGTTTTTTTTTTGGCCAACATCCAGTCGTCTGTTTGAAGCTAGATTTTATGGGAAGGAATTTTGAATTAAAACGTCAGTTCGTTTGATATTGGCGTGTAGGTGGAAAGCTTGTGTACCAGACAACCAAGAAGAGAGCTAGTGGACCCAAGTGCCCAGTTACTGGGAAGAGGATTCAAGGGGTATGTCCTCATTCTAGTACTTATTTAGCTAATGTGATTTCTGAAGCTGCTTAGAGATTATCAGCGTAGGTTACAGTTCATGCTTATTAGTTTCTAGTATAGAATTTTGAGGTCCTACTATATATTAATGGTTAAATTTTGATGCAAATTGGGTTTGCTTACTTATGAATAATAGAGCTGAAAGCTTGAGAGCTCTATATTGATTGTTGTTTAGGAGAATGTTAATGGACTCGATGTATATGCTATTGTTTCTTTTATTCACTCAAACCAGTTAAGGATGTAAACTAAGTGTGCATTCAGAAACATGGAAATTCTACAAGTCCAAGCTACATTAAATTGCCATTGCTAACAGACTTATGATCGTAGTGTATCTTGGATAATTGTTGCCTTTACTCAATCGTTCAATACTTTGTGCCATGTTCCCGTATCTTAGCTTGTAATGAATTAGGTATCGATGAAAGCTTGTATAAGAAGTGATCATTTTTCCCCTTTTAGATACCTCACTTGAGGCCTACTGAGTACAAGAGGTCCAGATTACCAAGAAACCGCAGAACTGTCAATCGTGCTTATGGTGGAGTATTGTCTGCAGGAGCTGTGAGGGAGAGGTAACCGTTGACAACAATTCATGCTTGAATCATTAGGTGTGTATAAATGTTCCATGAACTATTTGCTCACTGAACTGCCACTTATTCGTGTAGGATCATTAGAGCCTTTTTGGTGGAGGAGCAGAAGATTGTGAAGAAAGTTTTGAAGATACAGAAGTTAAAGGAAAAGGTGGCCTCCAAGAACTAAACACTTATTAGTCGCTGAGAGTAATTTTGGGTTTTACAAAGTGGATCATCAGTACTTTAAGTTAGAGATTTAAGGTGTTACATGTTATTGTATTGGTTGGTTTGAACTCAGCTTTGTTATCTTTACATTTGATTGCCTGGTGATGAAAGCTGTGAAGCATGAACATCTTTCCAAGTGAATGTTACCTTTGCTTTTCCTTTCTGCGGTGAACTTTGCTCAAAATGGCTCTTTTTCCCGTTTGGCATGGGTATTGAATATTATTTCCGGATTTATTTGGAAAAAAAAAAGAGTAATTTAGTCACATTGTAAAATATAAATAACTAAATAGCACAAATTTGAAACGTGATCTAATAACGTTTGGCATCAGATCATAAAAACCAGTTGCATCTTATGCATTCATAGCAATATGGTTTTGCTACTTGAACATAAACATATATATATATATATATATGATACAAATGGCAGATTTAATTAATAAAATTTAAACACAAATGGGGCAAGTGACCAAGGTGCCAAATTCATCCATTCTTCTAGCTTTTTGTTTGTTTCCAAAAGCAATAATAATCATCTACTTATATTTCTAGGCAAGATAGCGATACATTTTCCTATCAACACTGTCCCTCTCCAAGAAATCCCTTTCGATTAGTGACTCGATCCGCTTCTTAATCTCCGTCGGGTTTGCCAAGAACCTTGACTGCAACTGCTTGGTGACCTCCGTAATTATGTTATTGTGGTCCAACACCCTCCTCGACTTCATTATCCTCACAATGGCAGCCTCGATCTGAGGTTTCCTGTCCTCCTCCACTCTCTGTCTTGTTTCTTGTTTCTCCGGTTCAGATTCCTTCTGCGCAACAACCGTACCGATCTTCACTTTGTAGAACTTACTTGTGAACTTATCATTCACGAAGAAGGAATCATCAGCCTCACTGATATCTTTACTCATAGGCTCCTTCCTCAGTACGTTCCGACCCTTCACAAGGGACAGTGATTGGAGGCATCGCTTCAGATCCGACACAGGGATTTCCGTTGCTTGCTCGATTTCTCTGTACGTCAATTTTTCCGAGTTGTTAAACAGCATCAACACACACATTTGGTAAGTAGAAACGTTCAGTTCGTGTTTCTGCCCTTTCCCAAAAGTTGCCTTGATGTCTGCTGTCCCCATGTTTGTCTGCCACGATAGCCGACGACCCGTGTGGGTCCCGAGGTAATACGTGCGGAATTTCTCACACAAAGCTGATACCTCGGCAGGCAAGTTACACGTCATGCTCGGTTGGGTCGGCCACGACCCAGTTGTCAGAACCTGAACAGTCAAAGTGGGCCCCTCACTGAGCTCAGGGTGGCTCGAGAAGAAACCTTGCATTGTGTCTTGAGAGGTCTTCATGTCTGTGAACATGCCCTCGAGCTTTGAAGTAAACTGGTACCCACATTCAGTCTTGAGCTTCACTATGAGACTCCTTTCCGCATCATCCGACACGGTTTTTCCCAATAGAAGACGTTTGGCCAAATGTTGTTTGTAGTACTTCTCAAACACATCCTTCTCTTGCAAATATCGGAACAGCATCATCACCTTGTCAAGAATTACCTCCACATCCTCCTCGCTCACCCCCTTCAGTCCTTTCCTTAATTTGTCATCAACAAACAATGAGATAAATTCAGGGGACCGACCATTCAAGTTGATGAAGTACTCGAATGAGGAATTTAAGGCATTTTGGAAGGTCTTGTCGTTGTTGAATGCCGAGCTTATGACTCCATCATACTTGTCCTTCTGATCCAGAAGCCGCTGCACAAACTCAACTGGGTCCTTCAACCTTTCAGGATCGGTAACCAATTGCTTACCAATTTCTCTGATATGAGAAGTCATCACCTCTCTGATGGTCATGAGACCGTTTGGAACTCGACGGAACAATGAATACAATCTTCCAAGATCTTCGTATTTGTCATTAAGAAGCATCTTCACCAAACCCGAATTCTCCATATGCACCAAAGTCAGCATGTGATTCGTTATCATCTCTTTCTCTACCACATTCGTGATCTTGGTTTCACTCTTTGCATCCAAGTAGTGTGTCACTCTCTCCATCTCTTCATTGAGCCGCCTCTCTGCTTTCTTCAAATACTCCCCACAATCGCAGGACTCGATGAATTTCTGAGATTCGACTTTGTAAAACTCAGCTGACACCTCAAGAAATAGATGCTCGAATTCTTCTTGATAAACTGATGAACCTAAGTCCATCAGCATCTTGATTATATTCCTCATAAGTCCTCGATTAATTACTTCACCAGTCCTTTCTCTATGAACTAGCTCAAGCAATGTATCCAAAAGCCGACTACGAATCTTGCTGGAGTATATTACATTGTCTCTCCAGAGGATCAGGCCGAGCTCATGAACAGGTGTTTTGCGTGTACTAGGGATGAATGTTCTGTCCATGTACATTAGTATGTCTCGGATCATTTGCAATGCCTTGTTGTGGTCATTCCACTTCCTGTTCAGTTCCTCTAGAAACAAACTCCCCTGTGCTTCCTCGATAGATTTAGATATTTCCTTCAAGTGAGATGTCATTGTTGTAACCAATCCAGAGTATAACTTCTCTCCAAACTTGTGCAGTACCATATTGTAGGCATTCCTATGTTAAACAATAAACCAAACCATTAGGTCTGAGTGAGGCAACAAGATATGATGCCACAGAAAGAACCAGGGAGGAAGAAGTATACAGATTGTCCATCATTTTTGGTGAGCAATTCTTTCAAATAATAGCATGGATAGTAGAAACAAAGAACGTGGTCATTGGAGAACAAATAGTAATAGGACAACCAAAATATTTACATACCACACTGCCTACCAGCTATACCATCCTGTTTGTCCAGTTGAACCCACTGTAAATAATTTCCTTCATTACCAATGTAGTCATAAAAAATAAACGTTCCATGTAACTCTAGACCAAAGCTCAGACAAGTTTTGATATTTCTAGGCTGAAGCAGATCATCACTAACTATTAACTATGGATGACAATAACAAAAGGTGCATCCAACATTCATGGGTATCAGTGAACTATTCAACAACAAAATTAGCGAAGTACTCCTAATGACTAGTGGAACTCATTATATTTCAGCCATAAAACTTGAGCAACAAATGCTTCAATTGGAAAGGTAAAAATAGCAATCTTCAGAAAACCTGAGCTAGAAATCCGACCTAATACACAGAAAACAGGGTAATCAGGGTATCATAACTATCAATCTAGTGTCGTACACAAAGCCAATTGAACTATCCTATTTGTTTTTTCATTTAGTTATGCAAAAAAAATCACCCACCTTATTGAAGTCAATCCTACTCAATATGATCCTTTTGATTAAAACAAAAAAAGAAAAAAAGAGCACAGAAATAAGAAAGGATCAACAGCGAAAGAGGAGCATGCAACCAAAATAACCTATAGAGCTCTTCGAAGCTGAGTCCGCTAGCATTGTGATTGTAAATCTCATGGATTGCGTGCTCAAGAATCTTCCAAGTCTTGTCTGCGTATTTGGGATCCACCACCACCTTGTGCTTGAATGCCTCAATTTGGAAGTTCCTCTTCTTCTGTGGATTGCTCATCGTATCGCCTGATAAATGGAAGCCTGAATCAACGCTGGAAGCTTCGTAGCTCCAATGAGATGGCTACCTTACCTATCCACACCGATTCTGCTGTTCCGATGAACCCTAGTTCCAAGCTATCAAACGGTAGTAGAAGCCTGGAAATTTGAAGAGACAATTGAGAAACAGAGGAAAGCTGCGATAAGAATTCTTGAGGTTTTCAATCCGAAGAAGTCCGATTTTCGTTCGCTTTTCAGTTATTGGATATTCTACTCCTCGACTTGTATCCATCTTCAACTAAGTCCTAGATCTTGTTTAGGAGACTATTGAAATTTCTATTTTATTTGTTAATTTTAGGAGAGATTTTGATTTCTTGACAATTACATTCTGTAAATCTCCGTCGATTAACAACTTTTTCTAAACAAGTAGACCATAGTGCTCTAAACATAAGATTATTAGTTTCTTATTGATTAGTTTATCGGTTGTGAGAATTAGTGTATTCTAAAGAACGAAATAAAAAAAATGATTTTTTTTATTCATTTGCATGTAATTTTTTGATTGATTATTTATTGAAAAAACAGTTACCCAGTCCTCACCATAAGCACTCTCACCTCGTCCCATCTCCGGTAGGAACCATCATCTCATTCTCCTCCCAGTCCTAGTCCCAGTCCTAGTCCCAGTCCCAGTCCTGACCAACTAACCAATTGGAAGAGTCTCTAGCAAGCTAATTGGATGAATGCATGCATGCAGGCCTGCACTTGGTTCTTTTTTTAACCCCATGCATGTCCAGTCATTACCCCAAGCCTTCGGTGACGTGGAACTCTGGAAGGCCGGGTAGTCCGAGACGGGCTGGGAAATATATATATTTAAGGCCTATGGTTTGCCTCAGATGGGATGGGCGTAATGAAATGAGCCTCTCAGTCTAAGGCTCGGCTCGTCCCGTCCCGTCATGCTCTGTCCTCTTCACAATAGTACAATGAGTTACTGTCTAGCTATGTCTTATGGATATGGTTTGTTGTGCTTTTTTCTTTCCTTCCTAACTTAACCTTCCTTTCTGGAAAATGAACATATTATTGTTATTTCAATGAAGTAGATGGATGACTTAGAATGAAACTTCGACTTTAACATTGACACACCCACACACACGGGATCTAATCTCAAAGTTCAAACCTTGTTATACCAAATGAAAACGAACACTTCACTTGAAAGACCTATATCTTTCTTTAGTCTCTTCTTCTACGAAGTCCCTTCCTACCAAACAAGCAGTACCAACCACACACAACGGAAGAGGCTCGTAAATTGAAGGACACAAACAGGTCACGCCAAGCAGTATGTAGATTCTGAAATCGACAAAACACAGGATTATAGATAGCTTGAGGAGGCATGCACGTATGCATGCATGCATGTATGTATGTATGTATGTATGTATGTGAAGAAGAATAAGGGAAATATACATACATACAAAAGGCGAGATGATCAAGCTTCTTTCCTAGTTATCCTGTTCCACACAAGCAACGTTACTACCAACTATAGCATCAATGAATGAAAACAAGAGTACGTGCTATATGAGTTAGTTTCATGAGCGGAGTTAGTTTCATAACTCTAGATCCCATCTCATTACCTGAAGCAGTAGATTCCCAAGGCTGTGGTAATCTCATTAATAACCGTCGTGGCAAAATGTAAATAAAGCGCCACTGTAACCAAAGACAAAAAAAAATGCCCGACTTATACACTAACACATTTACAAGGTCAGGTCAGAAATAGAGTAATAATAATTTACAAACCTGTAAATGCAGAGTATCCAAGAAGGACCCAAAATTCATCAAACAGAGGAACACTACAAGAAGATTAAAAAAAAATATTTAATAATATGTTGTGACAAAAAAAGATGTCCAAAGAATTAGAAGCTCATATGAAGAAGGAAACAACTGCATACCCATCATTCAACTTGGCAGTGAGAGCATTGGCAATTGCAAGCGGCAGATATAACAGTGACTGCAACAAAATGAACAAGACAGACAAAATCAATCAAGTTCAACTTTACTAGCTTTAAATGAATGACTGGGTAGGGTATCTTTTGTCTGTTAATGTGGCTTACCATGCACATATTAGTTTTCAATCCTTTGGGTTCATCACACAAATGAGCCAAAATCATCCTCCCCTGCGAAAGATTTTCTCAGTGAGGATACAAACATGATAATATAGTAACTCTTTCGCAAGTAGCAATGCTACATGATGAACAAATAAATGAACAAAATGATTTCCACTAGAAAGTGATTTCTCAAAATGACACTTGAGAGATGTGAGAAAAAACTACAAAGACCAAGTACATATATCTAAATCACTATTGTGCCAATCATCCAAGACGAACATATAGCCATACAATTAGTTTTTATATGGAGATTCAACTATTTTACAGTTCGGAATCCTCCTACATGCCCTCAAACAAGCTACAAAAGAAACCTTTTTTGTTTGCATAAAATGACTCAATGAAGAACATAATGTCTTTAATATGTATGTCTACCTACCACAAGGAACCCAAATGCTAGTCCAGTCCCCATTATCATTAAATGGGGATAGTTAGCGATCAAACCAGATGGAGACAAGTAATCCCTGCATCAGAAATGAAATCAGACATCAAAGAGTGATAAACCTTCGTTTGGATACACTTCATTAAAGAAAACACAATGAGGAAATGGAAGGGAAAGGAGAGGAGAGGAGAGAGGAAAGGAAAGGAAGGAACAGTTACCCTCCCATTGTTTGGATAGGACCTTAATGAAATGAAAGAAGAGTGTTTGTGTGAACTGACCAAGTTATCCTTAAAATAACTAAATTGTAAGAAGACATAACTACCAAAATAGTCATTTCATTATGATCGTTCCCTCTTCCTCTCCAAATTCTCCTGAATTGGAGGGAGTACAAAAGCCTCTTCAAGAGGGGTATGGATGGAATGATGAATCTCTTCATTTCCCTCCATTCTCTTCCCCTCCAAAATAATATATATCCAACAAGGGAAAATAGAATGATCCCCTTCCCTTTTCCTCCATAAAAATAATCCAAACAAAGCCTAAAAGATTTTAGACCTAAACAGAGCAATTAGCCAGACTACACATACCATGCTAGAACTCCTCCCAGAAGCACAACAAAAGGGTAAAGCTGACAACAGAAGAATAACTTGTTGAGTCTTCACTAGTTAAATTATAAAATTCTGTAACAGAGTGAATCCAAGATCATACCATTGCCACTGCAAGCAACATGCTTCCTTTTCTTGCCCGGACTACTTTGTGAACATTGGAAATGCTACAACCATCAATAATAGAAAATAAATAAGAATTTTACTTTATGCACAAGCGTCTCTCTCATGCGCAAATCTATAGAGATACAATGTTTAACATATAAGTGAACTTCAATTTAATTTCTACAGAATTAATGCTAACTTAACTTCTTTGTCAGATGAATACCAGGAAAATCAAAGTGGGAGCAGGACCTATTGATAACAATAAGAACTTCCAAACTAACTCCCTCACAGTTCCTCTTACTTCTAAATTAAGAGATTTAATCTTAAGGTAATCACTACTTTCTTCGTTAACTGTCTCCCATCCATGGTCCACCCACGTGTTTACAACCTTCTAAGTTCTAAGCAAGCAATTATTTATAGTTGTACTCACAAACTTAATATAATACAATCATATTTGGCCACTGAAATGCATAAAAAATACATACTTAGATGAAACTGTTGGAACGACACCAAAAGCTGTCATGAGAAGTAACACAGCTCCGTTTGTTGGAATTGCTGTCACAGAACAGAGGATAAGTCGATGCGAACATAGTAAGAAAAAGAGAGTTCCCAAACATACACCAGATGACAGAAAACTGGAAATCCACACTACTTTACTGCAGGAAAGTAAACAAGATAAGAGAAATGAATATTTTAAACTGCTAAAGGTTCAAAAAAATTAAGTTCAAAATTATAGAGAGAGACAAACAAATGTCCAAGAAATGAGACATACACCAGATGCTATGAAATATGATCCAGAAACTAGAAAGGGAGACTGGGATATCCTTCTAGCAGCTTGATTGTTATTTAGTCAAAAGATATGTCACGAGGAAACATCATTTAGTCCATACGGTTTACGGAAGAAATTACACAAAAGACCTAAAGGAAAAACTTATTAAACATTATTATAAAATTATGACGGCATGATAGCATGTTTTGTCCACTTTGTCCAAATATGCTAAATGGAAGTCAAGAGATAATCAATCCTATTCTTACCATTTAGAATTGGTACCCATCCAAAAATGGGAACAGATTGACCAAAGTTCTGAACCCACCACTCAGCACCTTAATAGAAAGATAAAACAAGAGCTTTAAGTAGCTGTTAAAGTAAGATTATTGAAAGATAATGCTATAAATTGTTTAGTACATTTACAAATGTGGGAGGGGAGCAAAAGGACCATACCAACAATAAAGGTGAAAAAATGACCCATGTAGATAAGCATGAGACCTTCTGTAGGACCATTAATTGCTGGCAAGATGAGAGTGTTGGTGAAATAACTGCATTAACACGAGCTGGTGAGAATAACTTTACAATCTAGAGAGGTGAGTGACAACTAAATGCAAATATGTAAGCACAAGTAATGCACAAGATTATTAGCCTTCTTGGAAGAAACTAGAACCGTATGTTAAACTGTACTATTCAACTCATTCATTTGGATCAACTGATGTGTATATTTATATTATGCTAAATTTGCAGCATCTGCTCTTCCATATCATGTGTCTAGAAGAAGTATGGCCTTTACTAAAAGAAAGGTACATCAAAACTGCATGGTGGATAACTTACTGTTCCCACGTCGCACCATAGAACGTAACAGCTGAAATAACCCAATACCAGAAAGTATATCTTCCACACATTGCAGTACTCCCAAAAGCCAAGGCTTCACACTACAATTCCACAAGACTAAGATCTGGAGATCAACTTGGATGATAGCAAACAATTTCACCTTGATTTGAAATACATACCGCACATGCAAGTGCATCGCATCCTGCAAAAGAATTACAGTGAATTATAGAATGTACTTATGAGTACAGTATTTAGATACTGAATATAAATACAGCTATAGGAGGTAAGAAATAATTACCATGATCAAACAGCTCCCCCAAGGGACTAGAGGAGCTTGTACGGCGTGCCTGCTTTCCATCAACAGCATCAAAAGTCTACAAGGAGATAAAAGGACTTAATTTAAATAATAGAACATAATCCGTCTATTCTAAGAGAAACAAATAAGAACAAAATTAGATTGACATCAGTACAGTATAAGATGCGAAAATAAGGACACAACCACAAATTTAGTGGAAATTTCACCCAGATGCATCTACCTACCTACATAATAAAGTTACTCCTGTAACCTTAGCAAACATGGATCCGTTATAGGGACTCAAATAAAGAATTACAAATAATAAAGCAATAAATCAACCATAAGGAGAACATTAGGCAGAGTGCTCCTTTAAGCCACCAGATCCATGCCAAAATGGCATTTTCAAGTGTGCAATATATAGCTTGGAATGATTGACATGGAAGCTAATCACTGGTCCTAAAGCTAAAAGATACATAATCGTACCTGATAGAGAAACAAGAGAAGTCCATGAGCAAAATGAACCCATCTTGGGGGAGCCGAATCCAAGTGAGGGGAATAAATCTGGAAAAAGAAATCATATTAGAAGTACACAAAGAAAAGTAGGCCACGTCTACATATATTAGAAGTGCTTAGGAGTCAAAGACAATTTGTACAAGATAAGAATACGAGAGGGTGGATTTCTTAGTTGCTTATGAGATAGATTTAGTTAATGGTAATTCTCAATTTAGATTTGCAACAGCTACCAAACAAAATCTATACATGAAAGTGAAGCCAGAATCATATAGAGTACACAGTGATGCGAATGTAGCAATGTACTAATAGAGAGATGTGAAGTCTGACACGAGTAGAAGATGTCACTCACATAGCCAAGAACTGCGGAGGTGACTAGGAAAAGAAATCCCATGAGAGTAATCTGGAGCGTTAAAGAAAATTCCAAGGAATCAGTGAACAATGAAGAGAGCAACAGGAAAATTGCAGAATATTTTAAAGCAAAAGGAACCATCCAAATATTACTTATATTTAGAAATACTTACCATGTTTGGCCTGGATTCCATAGAAATTCGCAACCCACCCGCAGAAGAAAAAGATCAATATGCAGGAGTGAAATAATTTAGATTAGCATTTGAAATCCATATACATGAGAAGTGCTAACAGAATCAACAATTATGTATCTGCATATACCCCACATGTGCTAGAAAATTGGAAACCGTATGCCTACTTGCATATAATTAACACCGGTAACTCGTCATTATCAAGAAAGTGAACAGCAGTGGCAGCTCAGCAGATCCAATTATGACACAATAGAAACTCCCTAGTGGAGAATTGTACGTTATTAAACAAAAATGGAACAAGTATGGTATGGTGAGAAGAATTTACGGCATCCAAAGAGGAAAGAAGTTGACACAGCGACTCCAGAAGGGTTGAAAAACATATTTGGCAAGCAGGGAGTTGTCAACACCACTGTACTTGTATCTATGCAGAGCAGACACCCCGTGTCCCCCAATATATCCCATTATCCTTCCTTCCCTTCTTCGCCAACAGTTCTGAAGAATAAGAAGAGCAAATGTTAAAATATGGAAAGCAGATGCATGGAATGGAAGTGATCTTATGTACTAACTAACTAGAACAAAATAAATAAATCTTATATCAGTCTTGTTTTGTTTTCACCAAAAGAGGGAAGAAGGAAAACAAACAATACTGCAGCAACTAAAATCAACTTAAACAACTACAAGAAAGGAAACAGCTACTACAATCAACTTCGCTGACAAGAAGGCTTTATATTATGAAAGAACAAAAATAACGGTTTATTTAGGGGACGGACAAGTCTGCGTAGCTTCTCTTCGCTTTGAATATATATGGAGAAAAAAAGGTCGTCGGCCACCTTATTCATCACATCAGCAGCAACTAAACCATGATATTGTAGAATATAAACCATATTGTTAATTGTTATTATTACTACTAATAACTAGAACACCGTATACATATCGTCGCTATAGATCACGCAGCAAATTAGCGACTGGATCTTGGCAAAAAATTAAAAGACAAACAAACAGATTAGCCAGCAAGAACGCAGCAGATCAATGGATAAACAGAGCATCAGCAGCAGTAGAAGAAGACTTAACACCGTGGGAAAAGTTGGCGCTGGATCAAGTTGTTGCTGCTGCTTCTGAAAAGTGAAAAGTAGAGAACGGACACTCGGCGATGATGAAGCAGAAGAAGAACTGAGGAGGTGACCTGATTGACCTATTCAATTGGAATTCGAAGCCTTGCTTCCTGGCATATACGCAAGTGCAACAGCAACGCACGGTAGTCGGTACAGAGGAAATAAATTTTTCTATTATTATCTATATATATATTAATGGGTTAATTACCTCAACCGTTACTTATGTTTGGCCCATGTGATTAAAAGGTTACTCATCTTTTTTTGTGTAGCTGAAACGTTACTTAAGTTTGAAGATGTGACTGAAAGGTTACTCCGTGAACTTTTCGTCAAATCTGACTGTCAAAGTGTCACGTGCACAGCACATAACCTAATTAAAACGATTTGAAGACATTTGAAATGACAATAATGTCATCTTGTCACTTTGCAACGTTTCCCCCTCGTTTGATAACCATCTCCACACTCCATTCTCTCCAACCGAAACTTGCAGACCTCCTTCCGCCTTGATAGTGTCGATTTTCAGCACGGAAGGAACCCTCCTCGGCGACATTGCGTTTCAGAACTGCAACTGGAAGTTAGTTTGTGTTTTTGCTTCGATTGAACTTCGGTTTGTGTGGCTTTTCGCATTCTTTCTGTTTTCGGATTTGGGTTTGTGTTCTTCTACTTTGTTTCACTTCGTTAATCTTCGATTCGGTTGAAGATTAGGGCTTTGATGTTGGTTTGCGGTACGAAATGATGAAATTGCTACATAATATGTTCGTATTTGGGCGTGTATTCAATAATTGTTGTAAATTGCTGCATAATTGTTGTAAATTGCTGTAAATTGCTGCATAATATGTTGTTTTCCGTGAAGATAGTGGGTGGTGGTGATGATTCTGCTGTTAAATCGATGAAATGTGCAGTAATCGATTGAACAAACTTGATGAAGTTAATTGATGAAGTGGGTGAGAGTGACGAGAATGAGATTGAACAAATTAATTTTTTAAATGTTTAATTTGCTTTATGTTGGTGGGTTAATTATAATAGTTGGTCTGCTGCATTGAAGCTTAGTGGTGAAATTAGGGTCCATATAGATGGTTGAGATCTGAGAATCATAATCAACACCATTTTTTTATATACAAAACCCCTTTTGGATAGATTCATGACACTTGTGTGTTGTTTTTTGTTCAGAGTATGTCCACTTTGTTGTGGAGATGTATGCAGATCAGACTCGCACTCCACAGGGAACGAAGTCGCCAATCATTGATCTGTCTAAGATGAACTGCTGACCTGTCAAGAACACACCACCAAGGGAACATTTTCGCAAATTGCAGCATCAAGTTCTGTTGTTGATGTATTCTGAATTCTGGATTTTGATTCTGGATTTTGATTCTGGATTTTGTTGATGTATTTTGAGTTCTGTTGTTGATGTATTTTGAGTTCTGGATTATAGGACGGACCATGTTTTGGGATGTATTCTGGATTTTGATGGATTATTATGGATTCTGTGTTTTCGGATGCATTCTGTATTTTAGTAACGGTTGGGTAACAAAATGTCCAAACTTAAGTAACCTTTTAATCACAGTACGTCGAACATAAGTCACCTTTTAATCACAATTCACAAACTTAAGTCACCTTTTAATCACAGTTCAGAAAAGATAAGTCACCACCTTCGCAAAATACACATTGTTCTTCATCCTTCAGTTTCAGTTACAGACGCAGTTCAGTTACAGACACAGTTCAGTTACAGACACAGCTACAACTAACTTCTTCTAATTATTCGCAATTGAACTTAGAACAAAAACAACAACAACAACAATGACAAAGACTACAACTAACTTCCGATTGGGTCGACTTTCAACAGCTCGTTTTTTCGCAAACTCCCATTGTTCTTTCAAATTACTGCAGCAAAACGAATTAGGGTTGCAAATTAGGGTTATCCACTGTCAAATTACCTCAAAATTGGGGCAACCATGGAATCGGCGCGAGAAATTTTGCCACGTACCAGCTGATTTCACGGAGCACACAAGCCCACAGTAGCACATTCGCAGACGCGAAGCTCCGTGGTTGGCATTCGCAGACGCAGAAGAGATGGACTGATATCTAACCTTTCTACGGTTCTCAGAACCCATAGGACAGCATTCATCAGACTCCATGGCTGAAGATCTTCGGTTCTTCAGTTCTTCGATTCTGGAGGTTCTTCGCGCGCAAACTGCTTCTCTCTGTTCCTTGATTCTAAGAATCAGCTGATGTGTTAAGTAGACAGTATGTTGGGGGTAGTTTGGGAACTTCACCTTACAAGTTAATCACGTGACAAGCACATGGTGGTACTTAGCGGGAAGAAATAACGGCAGTTAGGTGATAGTAACGATTCAGTCACATGTGTCAACTTAAGTAACGGTTGAGCTCAAATTTGAACGGTTCAGTCACATTGTCAAACATAGGTAACGGTTGAGGTAATTAACCCTATATTAATTGAGTAATGCTATAAAGTATGGACTGGACTCTGGAGTACTAAATAAGCCGAAACACATGACGAAAGAAAATAAGAGCTCTTCTTCTTCGTGATAAATTAATGGCGCTGGAAGATACAGTTAAATCCATGGAACTTTCCGTCGACGACCAGCCCCGAAACCCTAAGGCCAGTGGCGGTTCGGAGGGCGAGATTGTCGGGAAGACTTGGTCTTTGGAGCCACCTGTTACGCCCTCGAATGTAATGTAAAGCATCCGGCGGAGCACGCAGGGCACCGGTTAGAATATCAGATGAATGTTTAGAAATTTGTTGTAAATTTGAGGATCTCTTTTTCTATTTTCACCGTTGAAGAGTTTCTCATTTCCAAAGTAACACCTTTGACTTGTATTTGTGAAACAGAGGAAATTTTGTTTAGGTGTAATTAAGATTGAATTGTAATGAAAGGCATTCTGTTGCTTAAAAATTGGATGGTATTCTTCTACATAATAAATGTTGTTGCTGTAGCATCAATGGTGGTTTGATCCAACTGGAGGCTATTTCTTCTTCTTTTCACTATGCAGTTACAGCTTCGTCCAATGTGCTTGAAGAATTAGGCAAAGGCCACCATCAATAAGAATGCCGCTAGCAGCACTCAATTGGAATCACACTTTCGTTGAGCAAAGCAGCACAACTACAACCCAAAAAACAATATTTTTCCTAATTACCATAAAGATTTCAAGAATCTGTTTGTTTATCTACTACCCAAGCTAGAGCTAGTAATCAAAATAATAATTTATTTCTCCAAACAGTTGTGATCAAATAGAATTGCAGCTCGAGGGGAGGCGCGATGAAATTTTACCAACTCCGTCAGCATGTAAATAAGCATCTCCTTGACATTTGGAGAAGGAGACAAATGCATTTCCTCAAGACAAGGTGAATTCCGCAGCATGAACTTTATAAATTCCATCTCATGCGGGACATAAGCCAAATCCGTCAGCTTTATCACCGTCAACTTCATCAAACTGCTACAATTGAAAGGGCATTCTTTCTTCCAAAAATCCAAGTCTGTAGCATGAGAAGCAGCAGCAGTATGCGAAGAACCCTAACATACATAAGAGAAAGAAGGAGACAACTTATATATATTATTTCTTAAAAATGTAATGGTAGAAAATTATGACAAAATATAACTTAACTTACAGATATGATGAGTTCTTGGAGATTAGGAGAACTGGTAATCAGCTGCAGAACAACAACAATTTCTTTAATGTCTTCAAAACTCACTTGGTAGAGTTCTATGACCTTTAGGTGATTGTATGTAGCTGATAATACTCCAGGGTAGTAACCTACACTTAAATACTTTTGAGAAGTAGAAGAAAAACAAGAATCAGGAAACTGAAGAAGTTCAAACCAGTCATACGAACAGACACACACCAATACGATTTGATCTGAAAGAGTAAACATGTTAATTAATGAAGTAAGCAAGAAAAATGTGAAAACATTGCTACAAAGATAGAATTGTTTATACCTTGGTGAAGTACACTTGGCCTACGAGTCTCTCTAAACGAGGCACACCACCAAAAAATTTGGTAAAATTGCAGAAGCCTCCCGAGTTTTCACTAACATAATCTTCACCCGTGTACATGGCAATGGACATGGAAACTAAGAGCGGTGTGTTCTCGAGGCATATATCTTTGAATTCACCTTCCAGATGCAAATACTTGAGCATTGGAGCAGATATTGTGATTGCTAGATCGTCAAAGTAGGATAAGGAGAGACTCTCTAGAAACGGACTGCTCGATATAAGCCGATCGATGGTCTCATCAGAGACCAAAATTTGATGGAGATTTAGGGTTTTCAAATTCAGGAAACCCTTGAAACACGGAGGAGGATCGAGCTCACATCGAGATAATTCCAAATGGGTGAGTTTCAGGCAATTGAATAGACACCAAGGAACCCTAAACCACTCAACTTCTCCTAAATCAAGAACAAGATGCTTGAGATCGTGCCTCGATAGAAATAGCATCCATTGGTCGATTTCGGGGGAGAACTGAAGGCATGAAGTAGAGAGCTTGAACTTGTGGATGGGTCCTTGATGGAGGAATAAGCACCGACTAATGAATTTGATCAGTTTTTCCTCATCTAAGTCAGGATTACTCGAGAAATCCACACAATAATCATCAAACACAAGTTCAGTTATTGTTGCCCATTTGTACCTCCAAGCACGAGAAAGGATGCTTGTTCGAACTGCATCCCGAATTGGCAATCGAGTGAGTATGCTCTCGATAATGCTTGGCGGCAGATTGCTTATCCAATCAACTTCTTCCATATAAGCAACTCTGCTAATTGATCGATCAGCAACCCCTGCACAAAAAGTAAATGACTGTCTATACCGAGTTTGATCGATCTCCTAAAATAGTTGAATTGGATCACAAAATTAAGAAAACTCAGATTGTATTCAGTATCGATGGGTGAATCTATGCCCAGCATTCGTTTATTTCATACGCAAATTGAAAGAGGCGGTTGACAAATCGAGTTTCCTCAAAGAACTAGCAAATGAATTACAAGGAATAATCGTAGAACAGTACGGAATAATGGAGAGACAAACTCACCAGTGATGTGAGATAGAGAGCATAACAGAGAGCACCGAGCACGGAGAAGATACAAGAGACAACGTCAACTGTCTGCTTTCCTTATTTCGTGGTGCGGTGGTGCCGCTGTTAACATCAGCGTAAGTCGGGTCGGATGTTCGTTTTCTCACCCAAAATTTACAAGGGAAAAAAATAGTATGTATTGAACTGCTAAAATCCGCAAAATTAATATTTCAAATAGCATTTTTCTTCTTCTACTAATCCATTTGATTACTGTCACAATTAATAGATGTCAAATTATCCTTAAACGTGAATTAATACCTTCTCGACCAAGCCTTAGTCTAGGTACAACCTAGACTAAGTCGCCTGGAGTGACGATCCAATCGAGTTAAGGGTAAATAACTTTTGGGGTCAAATTGAACCACGAGGATCGAACCCTTATCTAGATCTGATAGAGCCAAGATCTCTTTGTTAGTTTCATCGTTTTGGTTTTTTAATAAACCCATAAACAATTGAATTTAGGTTTAATATTTAAGATTTTCAGTACTTTGACATTTATACATATAATTTTTTGTTGAATAATTATTTTTTCTAAATTACTCCACTATTTTTAAGATTTTCTATATTTTTTGATTGACTTAAATTATTTTTACTTTACATCTACATTTGTCAATTTAACATCACGTCACTTTTCTTAGTTAAACTCGACAGTTAACAGTGTTTGGATCAAATAACCACATAGTCTAAATATAAGGATACATTGCATAACATATGAGTACAATCCAATTACATAGGCTAAATTTAAAGGTACATTGAATCTGTTAACCTTTTAGATAAAAAGGAGAGTCTTCACGTTGAATTGTTAGTCTAGAGAACCTTATTTATTTTATTTATTAGTAAAGAGTCTTATAGATTAATTGATAAAATATGACTGTCTATGTTTGGACTTTGGATACAAATGCAAACATTAAGGAACGAAATTTTCAAAAACTAACATTAAAGGGAAAACATGAATAGTGTTCAAAAACAATAGGAATATGGAATAAGAGATAATAATTTGATGTTGGTTAGTTGATTGATTGAAATGGAATATGGAATTCTAATGTTTTGTTGCTAGAATGGTATATGAAAAAATAATGAAATTCTATTTGCAAACCAACCATTCCAATTTCATCACGTATGGAAAATTCTATTTGCAAACCAACCAACTTCATTAAAATATCATAATAATATTTATGGTCGATGCTCAACGGTACTATGCAACAGCCATTAACATCCCTACTCGAAGCCTTCCCAGTTCCCACTCACTAATGCTTGTCTCCTCTAAAAGGTAGATTACAGAGGTAAAAACTTATTGACAGTTTGGATTTATAATTGGATCTTTTACAATAACTAAATCACATAAAGAGATAACCAAACGTTTCAACTTGGATGAGTTCAACATGCACGCCATCTAAATAATCATGCACTTCAGTTGGTATCCTTTCTTGCATTTGTTGAGGAGGTTTTCCATGATGAGAAGAAGGAAGTATGAAAAAAGAGTCCCACAGCATTTTGTTTAACACTAATAATATGATTCAACAAATCTCCTTTCATTATATATGATGATTAAGGGAAAAGACTTACTTTGGTTGATCCGTCAAACTGACGAGAGATCGCATGACTCCTGGATTGATCTTATCAGCAAGGGCACCTTTTTCGGATAGAATGAAAGCCTTCTCCTTAACGTAGCTCTGTAGCTTCTTCGAATCAAAATCTAATTCTTTCTGATCTGCATCAATGATAAGAGTCCTTCAAGATTTATTAAACCAAAATGCTTTTCTTATTACATTCTTAAACATAAACATATCCGTATGCGGATCAAAACACAAATATGCTATAAACTACATAGAACACAACAGACCCTCCAATTGATTACATTGAATGAAATTAAGAATTTGGTCATGACAGAACACAGGACTTCGTGATAACATTATTTTCATTTTCTCTTATACTTATTAGCATTAATCGAATTCCACTGTGTAGGATGATAATAGAACAGATGCATTTTAAGAGATTCATAGTTCAACAAAATGAAGGATATGGATTCAAGCCAAAACATGATATATTATGTCAAAGTTACCCCAATTATCACTCACAAAGTAAATGTAGATATCACGAATTCCATTATCAGAGAGATGTTTTAGCTGAAATATATTGCAGTGAAAATAAAGGGGGACAAAAAGGAAGCAACAAGTACCTTCTTCTAAGATTGTATGAGCAGCATGAAATGGAATACTGGCAAATACATCAGTGCCTGGGAACATCATCCAGGTTCGTTCATTCGTGTCATGGCTGCCACATGATGTACACACCTCTTGCACCAGGGATCTCGACCCAAAGCCACCCATGTCCTTCATCAGTGCCTCGAAAGGAGTTGGAACACTAGTTCTTGTTGTACGAGCCCTCTTTCGCAATGCTGTTAGTGCCTCTCGATTTCCATTTCGTAATCTATCATTTTCAACAAGCTGCCTCAACAACAGCAACAAAAGTAATGAGCAACTTATTTAATATTTGCACAAATAGAAAGGGAAAGCACGTACTAACAAGCAAAACAAGTCTAATACTTTGATCATAACAAAAGATGGATAAGTCCAAGTAGTGAGTAAGGACTTGATAAGGAACTGTCTACTTATTTTCTTTTACAATCAACGAATGCAATGGGTACGTAGTCCCTGAAAGAGATATTAGTTGAAGCATCTCTTGTTAATTCATCAAAGACTGTTAGCATTTTTTATCAAATGAAATACGATTATAAAAATACTTCAAATGGGATAATTATCAAAATCGGTTTTGAATCCTCAACCTCTTCACCAATTCAGCCAGGGATAAGATTTTATCAGAGTGTAATGATAAACAAACAACGTATATTGCTTTCTCTTTGTTTGCTTTGACTACCTGGTGTCGGGCTAACAGAACATTCTCAGCTTCAGCCTCAAGCTCAATTAAATTGCTTTGGAACTGTCTCATGACCGGGTCCATACCTCGATTTCTGTCAGGAAAAACCCACCATAAATGATAAGAAAACCCCTGCACAAAAAGTAAATGACTATCTATACCGAGTTTGATCGATTTCCTAAACTTAGTTGAATTGGCTCACAAAATTAAGAAAACCCAGATTGTATTCAGTATCGATGGGTGAATCCATGCCCAGCATTCGTTTCTTTCATACGCAAATTGAAAGAGGCGGTTGACGAATCGAGTTTCCTCAAAGAACTAGAAAATGAATCACAAGGAATAGTCGTAGAACAGTACGGAATAATGGAGAGACAAACTCACCAGTGATGTGAGAGAGAGCATAACAGAGAGCACCGAGCACGGAGAAGATACAAGAGAACGTCAACTGCTTTCCTTATTTCGTGGTTCAGTTCGGACTTTTGAGACAGTTGGTTAAGGCGTACATCTTATGATATTAACATCTTTACCTACAATCAATTCAATGCTTAGACGACCGAACAAAATGAAAGAAGAAGAAGATGAAGAATAGAATGGATTAGAATCATATCTTTTGGACCGGAACCACCTTACGATTCCTCCTAGATAGACACCCCACTGCAGTAGAGAGGAACAATTTTAGAGTTGTTATGTTCCTGAACAGTTTTAGTTAGGTTGTCAAGTGGATGGATGCATCTCTTGCCTCTATGTCCTCAACAACAGACACTAATAACGTTAACAAGGCATTCCAAACACAGCAGTGTAAGATTAAATTTACTGAAAAACTGGAATCTTTTCCATTTCTCAGAAGAATGATTGAGTAGTGTCAACTTGGTAGGCAATGTGTACGTACCCCTTCCTCTTCCATCATTAATGGGGAGAGTTGGGAAAATGAGGAAGGGTGCATCATGGTGGGTCCAGTAAATGAAACGTTGCCTAAAATCCGAAATGAAGTAGGAGGTTGGAGCAGACCATTACAATTAGAAGCAGCAGCAGCAGCAGCAAGAAGAAGACTACATAGCATCTATATTATGTTGTTAGCTTGATGGGGTTCTTCTTTCTGAGTCCTGAATACATCGATTCTGTCATTCCAGCAGTTTGGAGATTTGACAACAAATTACTCATTTGCTCGGTCTTCAGTAAAGATCAAACAAACAAATGGGTATTCACTGACCGGTCCATGTCGGTGACGGAAAGACCTTGAAAGGGGCTGCTGCTGCTTGCATCTCCTTCCGCACAAAATATCGAGCAATGCAGGACATAAAAATTCGTAATAGTCCAAACTCGGTGGGGAAGGGTCGATGCTGCTTGCATAGCTGAAAACCCACAGAGATAATAATAATAAAGAAGCCAACATAAAGTAACACAATCTTGTCTCAGACATCTTGTCTTCTGTTGTTGTTGGCCCTGCTAGAATGGTCATGTCTGTCTGAATGTGACATATCCAAACTATAATGCACTCATGGAGCGAGGTTGACTTTTCCTTGCCAAGAGTCAACAGAGGATGCAACTAATATAACCAAAATCAAACCCCCACCATCTTTATCTTTGTGTACTAAAGGAAACAAAGAGATCTGCCCTCTCAAGTAACCAAATAGTATAATACATGAACCGTGAAAGAATAAGAAATAACTTACATCATTCAACTTGGAGGATCAGACGATTAATTTACAGTTTAACTTCATTCATGCTCAAGAAACTACACTATTCCAAGACACATTTCAAAAGCATCTTATTTCCGAGTCGACTTTTAATAAATTTGAACAGATAAAGGTTTTTGCCAATCCTTTTCACATATGACCTCAGTATTTGTTGTATGGAATGAATGTCTGTGATGACTTCTTCAAGGAAACCATTTGAACCTTCCTAATGGCAAAGAAGCGAGAATTATGGATAGGACTTACACCAACCAATTGCCCATCTTAAACCTACATGAAGAAAAAGTGGTCATCAGACCAAGTCAAATATTTTCCAATCAATTTTACCTGAAATGTATTTCGACTTTAGTTATTTATAGGTTAGATTTTCATACATTTATAACCACCTTCGAGTCCCTAGCAGCTCTTTTCCTACTACTCAATCTTCATGTTCATCTTCACCTTCAGAATCTGCGACGAGTAAGCAAAGGCTCGTAAATAACTTTCAACTAACATCTCATTTTGAGTTGAGGATGCAAGAGGGAAATGTGAATAAGCTAGAGCAGCTTATATAAAATTTATCTAGCTTTTGAGCAATTAGATTTGAAAAAAGGACCCAACATGAATTAAAATATTGCTCTTGCAAATCAATCCGATGTCTCAAAACTATTCTAGCATACCTCCCGTCTAAATGCAAAAACTCCTGTACTTACCAGATCTAACATCGTCACTGAGTTTTCCTCGAGATTGAATTTGCTTCACAAGCATTCGGTACATGAGTACCCACCAATAAATATGCATAACAAGCAAGCATATCAGAAGTGTATTAAAGATGTAGAAGCATAAGGGTCCATCCACAGGATGCTTTTCCTTGTCCACTACTTGAAGAACTTCATAGCTGCAATTAATAATTATACCTTTAAGCAAATAATTTTTCACCTAAGCAAAAACAATATGATTTATGCATAATAATAATAATTTAAGACTAACATACCTTGTGCTCCAAATGATCCAGAATGGATAATAAATTAGGCGCAAAATGATCCAAGACAAGACGAAAAGAATAAAAGCAGAACTTGCGGTATTCTCAGCACCACTGTATTTGGACATCTTCCCTACCTCCAAGAACACGTCACTAGCATCATGAAGGGCTAGAACAACTGAACCAACTCGAGCAAACCTGCAGGAAATTGCTTTGACCCATCACATAATTAACCACTCATCTCAATAGCTTGAATAAGCTGACAATTTTTTTTCTTTGTTAGACAGGAAAGCAAGTAATAGATCGTAAAGGTTAGATGGACAATAGAAGTGATACATACACTATGGTGAATACCTAAATATGTAAGATAGCACAATAAGAATGACAGTAGCCACATGATGACTCATCGACACTCCAAAGTCTGACCTCCTTGTTTCCCAAAATATTAAGGCAAAGATGGAGTATGTGTAGAATCCAGCCGTATACAAGTACAATCCTTTCAATTTCAACCTGAAAAACATAAGCAGGTGAACACTTGTAACTTACGTAATATGTAATTATGTATCTTCCTGTACTTACTTGATCTTCTGGTCGGGCCACACTTGGTCTCCTGGTCCTTGCCAGAAATTTGTAGTATTTGTAAACCAAGGCTCGTTGTAAGTGACAGAGAGAGCCAAAACTTCAGCTGAAAGATAATAGATACACTTCCAGGCTGATTCCTTAAATTTCCTTATCTTCTTTATGCTTTCATTTTTCTCTACTTCCACTAGCTGTCCATGTCTCCCGAGAATTAACCATGTACCTAGTTTCTGCAAAAATGTGTATCCAATAAAAGTTTCACAATCTTAAGCTACGTTACTTGGAGCCTGACGATTCGAACTTATATTCAACTCATCGGTCTCAAACTGAAGCCCAATTAATAGAAACATCAAAGCATAAATGATGTATAATGGCGATTTATAAGACAACAATACAAAAAAATATAACATGAATTCAAACTTCAAATGATTGAGTTTTGGTTTACAGAGAGATTGATCAGCTAATAACCAAAAAACAATCCAAAAAAACTGACATGGCCAGGCTATGATGCAAAATCAAGAGTAAATGACCGCGATACAAAGAATTGAAACAAGAACAGAGGAACAGCAAACGAAAAAGAGAAGTAGTTCACATGGGAAATGCTGCAAGTGGAGGCGAGCAGTAAGTACCTCGAACACGAGTCTATCGAGGAAAAACCGCAAAGAAGGAAAAAAGAGAGCAAAGAGCGGAAGAAGGACGACATCCTCAGTAGTAGGATACGATTCTTGTTCCCAGTCGATATCCCTCAGGTGGTGGAAGAATCCAGAGAAAACCATATCACAAACCAACTGGCTTTGATCTCACAAGATTTGGTTGATTTTAAATGGAAGTCAATGATGCGCCTCGAAGAAGAATTGGATTTCTGAGGCGGACATCAGCAAAAGCCAGAACTTTTGGACTTCTTCCTTGTTGTCTGTCTCTGCGCAAGGCGGAGGAGAAAGACCATTTCTTTTAAGTAGGTGGGATCTTTCCTAATTTACCCTTAAATTATGCTTCGTATAGTCAATGATGCACGGCATTTTTTACTCAATTAATCAAAGTTGATGTTAAGGCATAAAACGTCGATATAGTCCAAGGCACTGAAAGGTCGAGCGTAGAACCTCAGTTAGGCTCTTGCGTCTTCTTCTCCAAAAGGAAAATACCCTCTTAAAATGGTCTTTTGAAATCCAGTGTGCTGAACAAAGAAATTCACAAATCAAATTCACTGCTCATAATAACAGAAGAAAGAGATACCATATCCACCTAAACTCTCAGCGTCAATAATAGCCACATATACGTCTATACTCTGTTCCATCAAAACAGCAAAGATAACTCAATAACTCCCTCTCACCGTCAAGAATGCTCCTCCGAGGCAGCATCTTCACCTCCATTCCGGACACCCTCCAACTGAAAACCACCGGCCTCCAGAACCTGAAAAAGTTCATTGTCTCAGCCTCCCATGCCTCCATCAACAGCACCTTCTCAGTATCAGACACAACACTCGATTCCCGAGGCTTCATCCTTCACCGAACAACCTCGGACCTCAACCTCGAACACCTCAACTCAGTCTTTGTAGCTGTTGGATTCCCCAGGCGGGACCCAGAGAAGATCAGGATCGCCCTCGAGAACACAGACTCCCTTGTGTGGTTCCAATACAAGAAGACACAGAAACCAGTGGCGTTTGGAAGGGCAACTGGAGATGGGGTGTTCAATGCCATCATATGGGATGTGGTGGTCGATCCATCGCTTCAGGGGTTCGGGCTTGGAAAAGCTGTAATGGAGAGGCTGATTGATGATCTGTTAGCGAGAGGGATTGGCAATATTGCTCTGTACTCTGAGCCTCGGGTCGTAGGGTTCTATAGGCCATTGGGTTTTGTTGCAGATCCTGATGGGATCAGGGGAATGGTGTACTCCAGGAAACCAAAGAAGAAAAAATAGTCAGGTAGCAAGAGCTGGGGTTTCCCAGGGTTTCCCAAATATGATGTCAGAAAATTCATTTGCTTCTCATATATGTACCTAGATTGAACAACTACATGCCATTACATAGAGACGAGCAATGCAAAAACATGTGAAATTTATTGAGATTACTATTTCAAAAGACTGTTGAGTACAAGGGTAAAATGTTCTGGAAATTCGGACATTATTAAAATGTTACATGAACTTAAAATCATGGGGCCATATTCACATCAAGTTCGGAATGGAATACCCTCCCAAAAAATGTTATTTTTCGTCAAGGAACGGTGAAAGAAAAGTTACAAAGATAATATGAAAAGAACTGCTAAAATGGTCATGTTGGACCATGTTCATTTGTTATTCTGACCACAAAGGTTGTGTTTCTGAATCTATGATACCAAGATGTTTCTTTCATTTGTTCAACATAGCTAAAGGAACTAGTTCTAATGCTTCTGCAAAAAGTAGCAATAAAAAGACAATTAAATGGCAACTCTTAGGAAGCAATCAGAGAACTTTGAAGACCATTGTTAAATGAGAATCCACATCATATTCAGATACAATAAACTCATCATTTTGCTTCAGTCCATACATGGAGGTTATGCTCATTGATTTCGATAAATAGCCAGAATGTTCACAACATCATTCTGAAGCAGCTAGTTTTCCTATTTGAATACACATGTTCTCTTCGCAGATGATAATCATGTAGCATACATAGAAACTTAAAACAATAGGCAAGTGCTAACAGACTATGAACCTTTGGTGTTCATTCTTCAATGCGGTATCCAGGGTAAATATGACTAACAAGTAACTACAAAGAGGTGAATCGATCGAAACAAGACGAGTACTTGAGCAATCAGAGAACTTTGAAGACCATTGTGATTTTATACATCCACATCATATTCAGATACATCGGTCTCATCATTTTGCTGCTTCAACTCCACCCACCCACCACCAGAAAACAAACTCATTTGACATACCAAATCCACACCACAGCGTATGGATAAGATGAATGACCCAAAAAGACTTCTCATAAAAAGAATACTACAATGGAACACTGAGCAATAGGAAACCAAAACATTGGCAGAGAACGACCAGCAAGAACATTGCAAGTCAATGCAGATCAATCGCGACACCGACAAATTGTAAATAACGGACCGTAAGCTACTCTTTCCAATTTTTTCCAGCAACCAAACGCTAGAGATGCAAGGGGCTACCGAGTGTATCGTTCGGATATATATATATATACACAACAGGGAGAGAGGGAGACATAGCAATTAGGGTTTAACATCGGCGGCAGGAAGATTGAGGAAAATACTGTAAAGTGAACATCAGCTTTCTACCCGACCGACCACCTCAACGTATAAGCAAAACTATTTTTTGTCCCTTAAACTTCAAATTGGGCAGTCTAATACCGCATTAAGTTTTTTGGCCAACTTTTTTTTTTTTTTTGGCCAACTATACCGCATTAAGTTCAAACGTACGTTTTCTACCAAAAAAAAAAAGAAGTTCAAACGTACGTACACCTTAACTAGTTTTATGTGAACTGAGCTAGTAAAGACCCTACAGTGCAAAATTGAGGAAATCTCTCTCTCTATATATATATATCAAGGTCTTAAAATTAAAACAATTGAACAATAATACAATTTTCTCTCTTAACCAAGCAAGTTATGGCATTCAATGAGCTTCCCTGTCCCTTCTAATCAGATCAATCAAATTTTATCATGTAATCACAATATACAAATTAATGCTCAATAGTCGTAGCTTGGGCTCTTCAACATGACCCTTCATCAAGTGGCTGGCAGCATCTTCTTATTTCTTTTCCTCAGCTCTATCCATATTAGCTTGACCTCCCTAGTCCAGTCATATTTACACGGGATACACCAATCACACCTTGGATAGAATCACTTTCCTTACTGATGTTCTTCTGTAAATATGCCGCTGGCTGGCTGGCTGGCATGGCTGTATGCCTGACTGCCTACACCAAGCTTGTTAGTTTGCTTGCTTCCACTTGAAGGAACATGAGTGATTCTTCTCCTAGTCTGCAATGAGTTTTTCGGAGATGCCTCACTAGTTGAAGAAGTATGGCGACTCTACTACTTCTTTGAGATCAAAGTCACCTCGGCATGGTAATGGAGGGAACTTGAGTGTAGGAAACATGTTCTGAAAGCTTTCCAATAGCTGCAAACATGAGGGGAAAAAAAGTGTACAATTAAACTCACTCAGCAAGAAGAAACCAGATAGGTACACTGGAGCAGGCAAGCAGAATTAAAACACACTTACGTTCTCGAGTATGGGTGCCTCATAAAGTTCAACAAACTTCTCCCTCAGTATCTGATTCATTCTATCGACATCAGAAGCGTGCGTCCAGTACGAATCATGAACTCCTGCTCAAGCCCCCCAGTGAGTTAATAATGTAACAACTGGCAAATACATACAGCAAAGAACGTGACTCGAAATGGCAGTACACTATGCACAGACCTGCAAAGCTCAAGCCTTCGTTTTTGCAGGCAAGAGCAGTCATCATCATGTGTGAACCATCAAGCGAGTGCACAAAGTTTGGAGGAAATGCTGTTCTTTGCCGCTTTCCCATCACCTATTTATTATGATAACAACCCCATAAATCAATCACTGCACACACTTATTAGTTTCCAACGAAAAATTCTCCATCCATTCATTGTAACAAACATTGGTAGAAGAAGAATTGCAAATGTTCTTGAAGAATTAAAGAAAACAACCTTGTCAGTTTCTCGTTGCAGTGTTAACACCTGGAGGGACGTTTTAACCTGCCAACCACAAAAGAGCAGTTATTATTGTGGCTTCTGAAGAGCGTATACATAGGCTTCAAACTACCACATGCTTTTTGTTGTTGTTGAAACGTAACTAATTACCAGATGTCTCCCTAGCTGTCGATAAGGCTGTACGACAGGCAATCCAAGAGGAGTAGTCCACCTCACTGGTTGATTCTGGGCAGCTATCAACTGTAAGTATATACACCATAACTTTATATTATTAGCACTTGATCTCTCAAAACTCTTTCTTATTTTCTCATTTGACATTTCCTTTGATCTACTTCAAACAGCAAGCAATATAACTGACGACAAACAAAACACAGCAGAAAAAAACAGCTTACCTTAGCACATTCGCCGAGCCAGTCCATGATGCTTCGTGCAGCTTGGAACATTTCTTCAAGTGCAATCAAAGTTGTCTGTTTAGGCGACAAGAAAAGAGTAAGAAGAAGAAGCCATTTATTTCAGTTGTTTTACTTGCAGAACAAACAAGAAACGCTTGGGTTATTTCTTCCCTTCCTACCTTTGCAGCATAGCAAGATGCAGCAAACATCTGTGTATCATCTGTGAAAGCACCACGTTCCTTTAACCTCCTCTTTATCTGGTCACGAGCCCCTATGTAGGTCACTCCATACACTGATGTCATCACTGTCTGCTTTACCAGTTTCCGATCAACCTAGATATCATAAACATATTATGATGATGAATATTTACCACCATCGATAATTTTCTTAATATCATGGACAAACCTCCTTGAAACTCATACAAAATGTTGGGTTCTTAGATTTTTATTCATATTGCTGGATCAGAAAGATCGTGTCAACTTATAATTGCGAGCAAACTAAGCGGCAGACACTTTAAAAGCAAAAATAATAAAAGATTCACAGCACCATTGCAATCAGTAATCTAAAATTAAAAGAATACCTCATTTATCAGAAGCCTAGCATGTCCTGCAACTGGATGTGTAGCTGGGTCCTTTTCAGCATCAACACGCATTATCTCAAGCACTCTGCAATGTTAAAATAAATTAACAAAAACAGAGAATTAATCTCTATGATATATTTCATAAATCATGTCATAGAAGAAGTCTACAAGATTCAAATATAGTAGATTATTTCTTCTTACTGTTAAAAGTTGAGGATAACAAAAGGTGCCAACTCATTTACAAAAGGTAGGGGTAGCACAACAAAAAGTATTGAAAAAGATTAACGGACAATCTATTGCACTTTGAAACAATAACATGGATCAGCAGCCAAAATAAATTTTCTTCGTCTTGTAATAGACACTTAACTATACAGATTTTGAAACACGTTCAAGTAAACCTTAATGACATGCACGATAGAGAGAGATCACCTGGAAGCAATTCCTGAGTAAACATCTGCAGGTTTATCTCCTGCAACTAGATTAACCGCAGCTGCTCCCAGCTGTATATATATATAAAAAAAACTCTTTAAGACAATTAACTAACTATACTTTTCCAAGAAATGACTGCTACAAGCAGCTAACAGATTTATTTTAAAACACCACAGAAATCCAAGGAGAACAGCTTCTGTTCACATTAACTAATTAGAGGAATACAACAGTACCTTATCACGACCAAGCGCCGCATAATGTTGAAGTCCATTACATGATCCATCCTGGTCATGAATAGAATATCAGAAGAATGCCAAAAAGTATTATTATTATTTTATAACTGCTACATATTGTAACAGTACAAAAGACCGACTTAAAAGGCACAGGAAAATTTAAAAAGATGGAGCAATATGAGATGAATAAGTACCTGATGAACAGGCATGTGTGAGGTCCAAGTCTCGGGGGATGCAGTCCTTAATGCTTCTGTAAGATTTATGCATGCTGCTAAACACTGGAAAGGATCCTCTGCACCCAACCACCAACGTTTACCCTCAAGGGGTCTGTCTGCAGAATCAATGATCTCATCCAAATGGCTTTCTGTAAATTCAACCCGCCCATCGAAAGATCTCTTGTCTACTCCCCCACAAGCATATAGATTTGCCACATGTATCTTAAGCCACCTTAGGCCTGTTTTTCCTAAACGGCGTCCTTCCGCAAATTCTAAGATACCACGACAAAGATCAGACCCAAGATGATTCAAATACGGGTGCATTGGGTACGCCCGACCTCGAAAATCAAGATTATGTGGATAATAGAATCCATCTTCATCCTTCATCTTTCGAGCCACCTTTCGAAGCCCCCAAAAAAGCATATCAATTCATCACCCATGAAGAAAATAATATGATTGGAATAATATTTAGCTGAAATGATAACTTCTTACAGCCAATTTAAGTTCAATGTCACACCGTTGTGAATGCCTCTCACTGTTTTCCTTTTTCAAATTTTTTACTTTCCATTTCCACTTTTTGAGTACTTTTTCATCTTCTGTGTCTGGCTCTTCAGGCAAAGGAACCTTACAGATAAAAGTTGAAAGATTTTAGATAAATAAAGAACATTAATAGTTTAAAAAGAAAATCAAGTTCGAGATAACTCATATTCATAAGCATACATCTTCACGGTCAACTAAGCCAGCAAGAGAGCCTCCACTGCCCCATATTCTGTCAACAACAGCAAGCACCCTTTTATTGATCTTCCATTTGGTATTGCCCAAGGTATTCAAAGCCTGTCAATAATGTTATAAATTAGGAAAATTTGCATATGTTTCAAATCACATCTGCAGACAAGCTCAAATTGTGTTCCCTAAAGAAGAATTCAAATATCAAAACAACAATAATAAGCAAGAGGATTGAAGACAGAGTCCGCAATTCTTCAAAACATGATACCAGCCTTAAAACAAGTAGAAATCAGTGGAAATGAACCATCTAGTTGCCAAACCTCGAAAACGGGTTTTAATTGTTTGATTGGGGTCCTTTTAACAGCTTCTCTCTGTTGCCTTGCACCATGTGTTCGCATGACATAGGATGGTAGAAACAAGTGAGCTCCTTTGTCATAGCTGTCAGGCACACATATCATAATTAACAAAAATCTTACAAGTATCTTTTTGTAGACTGTTTTATCATAAAACACACAAAATACTCTTCCACTAAGATAGAGATGATAGGGAAGTGGGTCAGAAATCAAGTCACTGAGAACGGAACATTTGATACTAGATGTTCCATGTAAGATCAGATCAATAGATCCAATCCAAAACAAATATATGCGATAGCAGAAAAGAGAACCGCAAGATTGGCATGAAAATAAGATTCTGAATAGCTTACCCTGTCCAGTTCACTGGAGCAACCAGCATAGGCATATAAGGAATCACCATGTGCCTTGCCTGTTAGACAATTTGAACTATGTCATTGTGTTGAAAACGATTACAAGTTATACAATTTCCACCAAGAGGAGTGCGTGGAAATTATACAATCAATAAGCATGAAAAGAAAAAAAATATATGAAAAAGCTAGAGGATGCCCACGAAATACTACTAGCTTACCGATTTCTCAAGTCCCTTCCGTACAAGTGGATCACATTCAATAACACCATATCTTCTGGTTGTGATACCTTTCCTGAAGACCAGAAAAAGAATCCTCATCTGCGCATGAACATATGAGATAAAGAGAGTGAAAGTGAGGCATGCTGAGCTTTCTTACTTGTCATCTTTTGACACGTTTCTTAGAGCATGCACAAACGCAGGGCGAATATCAGGTGGAGAATCTCCCAATTGATCTACTGGTGGCTGAAGATAGGCCGTCTCTGTCAATAATTGGATCAAACGGCAGCCAACCTGAAAAACAGAAGAACGACACAAGATAATGATGTCAAAGGCTTCATCCCTTTTTCCCCTTCTACTAAATATTATAAAATGTCAAACTGGTACAGACATAAGTACACACGGACCTTGACATGGTTTTCCTGACCCCAAGGCTTAGAATCATCCTGGGCTTTCACTATTCCTTTTATTTGCTTTACCTTCTGCTTTTTGAGCAGCATGTTGACTTTTTTCCTCAGACGCGCTTGATCTTTGCCCTTCATAGTATCAGAAGGATCTTCACTTGGGTGGGAATTAATTTCGTCGTCTGGTGTACTACGTTTTGTAATTTTCTTCTGTAAGAACTTGTGTAGCATTACCTATCCCCAACCACAAGAAATCAATAAAGTAAATCAAGATAGTCGTATAAAAAATAAAGTGCTCTTTTGCATTCTGGTTGTTTTTAGATCTTTGTATTCCCAGCAGCATAAGCTGTAGGTATTCTTAATATGTAATAACATGAATTGCCTGGCTGTTGTTCGGGGAAAAAAAGTCATTCACCAAGGTTTCTGCTTATGAAACTTGCAGATATCTCTCCGGTATTGAGCTATCAATGCTTTTGATGTGTCTGTTGAATTACATGTTTGTTCTACCATGCATTAGATCATATATGAATTTATTCCCCATATGTTCCACTACTTATCAAATTAAAGGCTTCCACTAGAGCTAGAAAGTAGGATGCCAAATTCAATTTCTTTTTATAGGCAAAGAAGCTTATTCGTGGGAAACTTCCACTAGAATGACATTTTGGATGAAGTGGTTGATCACATCATTTTACTATAGTGTTTCTTCATATACCCCAGATAATGCAAATTAGGATAATAGATCCAACCTACATAATACTCCATCTTCACGAGATATTTATATGTGACTTACGCACCTCTTGTTCAATTGCTTCACCAATCTGACAAGCTGCTTGCACAACTCGGCAACTGCCATGCTCTCCACAGGAGGTCATCAACAAGCCCATCAACTTGTGCATAGTTATAACAGCCATCATATCAGCAGGCAAGTAATTGAAGTACGGCCAATGGGAGGGCTTAACCTTCTTCTGACTGCAGAGCTCTTGCTCAGCTAAAATGGCGTCCCTAAGAGGCTCAAACCATCCGAGAAACAGTGACTTAATGTATGGAAGATTGGGAGCAAGCTTCTGCTGGCACATGTCCGTTAGTAGTTCTTGGTACTCCTTGGCTGCCTCTTCCCACGCCTCAGTCTCCATCTTTACCTGCCTCCGTTTAAGCATTTGGTACTTGGCAATCCCGATGCCACCCACCGTTCTCTTCGGCTGCTGATTGAGGATAGATCCTTGCTGTTGCTGCTGCGCGCCAATTCGAGCTTGCTTGTTCAATTCATCTAGCAGCTCATGATTCTCATCGCACCCAGATGATTCCTCTTCTGAAATAACGGCCTCTGCAACACTCCCATAATAAGCTCTCAAGTGGCCGGCAGAGCTGCTGAATTCAAGAGCCGATCTCCCCAGTAACGTCGAACCGTAACTTCGGGAAGGCAGGCCACTAAATTGGGAAAATCCAAGCGAATTAAGGCTATCATGGAGCTGTGTTATGATTATTCGGCGTTTAAGCGGAGCAGTACCGGAACTAGAAGAAGGAAATAGAGGAGCGTAGAGATTGATCTTCCTTGAAGAAACTTCTTTGGTCAATTTTCTCCACATCTTCTACACTGCAAACCTGAGAGAATCAAAGCTGAACGCAATGCAAAGACGGCGATCCAGCGAGAAGGGCATGTATAGTATTGGAAGAGAAAGAAACAGAGTATATGGAAGTAAGAGAGGATTTGAATGGAGAGGCAGCCGCCTCTAAAGTCTGAACTAAACCCTGCTTAAACCTACAATACAACTCGCTCTGTCTGTGACGGAGAGAGACCGAGAGACGGAAGAAAGGGGGGTCTCAAGAAGAAAGACTATAGCCCAAACCAACCTTGTTTTTACAGCATTGGCCCAATAAGATAATCTCTTCCTTTTGTTCCTAAATAAATATGATTGGTCTGCGTCGGGGACTTCACAGCTACCATGGGACTCGCCCTCACATTATCATTACCTATCCTTCCTTGTCCCCTCCTCCCCCAAACCAAAACGGCAGACAGAACCCACCTACGGCGGATGTCTGGCATTACTGCTTCCGACCCAAAAAAAAACACCGCGTGCTCTTCTTCCATGGTTCCTGAGGCTTATTTCTGATAAGTTCTTGCTGAACCTCCAGACTTTCTCGGAAAATTTTCGTCTTTCTTCATTTCTCGGTCTTTATTAAATATCGTCTCATCGTGTAATAAATCCGCTGGACAGTTCTTCAGTTTCAAGCCTCGAGGATTATGAAATCAGGTAGAGGAAATCAACAGGACGAAGAGTACGAGGAGGAGGAGGAGGAGGACAATTCGAAGAAAGACGGTCCTTCTTCAAACGAAGCCGCTGCAAATTCAAGAGGTACCTTATACCTTTTGTCCCTCTGTTCATGCGTGCTTTAGATCCATTATCGCAGTGCCTTAGTTTCAGTGTGCGAAGAAAAGGCGTTTACTTTACTGATTTAGTGATGCTTCTGCTTATGTTGTCTCGTTTTTTGAAGCTTGTTTCTGATTTTGATGGTTTTTCTATAGAAACTACTGAGTTTGTTGGGTTTAGGGTTAGAGGTATGAAAAAAAACAGTAAAATAGTCTTCTGTACCGTATCATGATTCTCAGAAGGAGGGATGGCACAGAATTTAAGATTGGCGGCTTATGATTAAGTACCTGAGGCTGATGATGACCTGTTCTTAGTAACCTTTGAGAACTTTGGAACTCGTCTATGTGTAATCTGCAAGGTAATGCACATTATTAAGTGGGTGTTTTTGTTGGACGCGGTGGTGGTGGGGAGCAGGTAAGAATAGCGACAGAGCAAATGCAATGCGGTCAAAGCATTCAGTAACCGAGCAGCGAAGAAGGAGCAAAATAAATGAAAGGTATGGCTTATATGAATGAGTTGATTGTGATTCAGTTTGGGATGACTCAATGGGCAAGCAACAATTTGACCTGTATATATATTATACTTCTGGACAGACGTAAAAAAATTGTTTTGATTTTATTCTATTTCAGATTCCAGATATTGAGAGATTTGGTACCTGATAGTGAGCAGAAAAGAGATACTGCGTCATTTCTGTTGGAGGTGAGACCTGTCTGTCTATCTATGGTACAGCAAGACTGCATTATGATTCAAAAGATGGAGTTCTTCTGAATCTTGACTTAAAATGTCAACAATCTTCTTATTCAGGTTATCGATTACGTCAAGTATCTACAAGAAAAGGTAGACAAGTATGAAGGATCTTACCCAGAATGGAGTTCAGAGCCCACCAAGTTGATGCCTTGGGTAGGTTCAAAACTAGTTATCCTTGCAGAACAACAACAGCTTTATCTTGTGTACTGCTTTGTTCGAAAATCTGGTCTTTGACTTCAATTCTTCTTGAGTAGAGGAACAGCCACTGGCGTACTCCAAGTTTTGTCGCCCAGACTCAGCTAAGGAATTCAAATGGTTCTGGTTCAGTTTCTACTATTTCTGGGAGGTTTGAGAAGAATAACATGATGACTGTGCAACAGAACATGGTGGAGGATGTTGCTGCCAAATCCATGGATCAGCATACTTCTGTTCCTGCCCCTGTTGAAAGTGATGGTGTGGCTGCCCATCCTCTTCAGATCCAAGGTCTAGATTCACAATCAACAATGGAGTTCCCTGTTACAAGCAATATTCTCACTCAAGCAGAAGATTTGACTGTTGAAGGTGGAAGAATCAGCATCTCAAGTGCATATTCACAAGGGTAAGAAACAACTCAATTCGTGGTAGCATAAGTAATTAATGAGGAATTGAGGTTATAAGTAAAGGTTTTTCGTTTTCCTTCGGTCCAACTGCAAAAGGTTTGATGATGAAGATGGAATCGGTTGCTTACAGGTTGCTAAACACGTTGACAGATGCATTGCAGAGTGTGGGAGTTGATTTGTCACAAGCTAGCATCTCCGTGCAGATCGATCTTGGAAAGAGAGCAGACGAAACTTTCATGGTATATATTGTGAGCAACTATAAGTTTCATTTGTATCTTAGTCCAATTCAATTCACCACATGGTTTTGTCTTGCCCTTATCAGTCCATTTGAAGCCTAAGCTGGTCAGTCTTGTTGAAGCTATTAATTAATCATGTTAGCTGCTCATTGCATTGCTTAATGTATGATTCCTGAGCAGAATCATGACGGTCCACTGCAGCATGGCGAGGTGGACAGCTCAAATCAAACCAAGCGTCAGAAGACATGAAAATATTGCTCATAACATATTCTTCTCTTAAAATTATTCTTGACGATCAGGGTCCTTGTCACTATACATGTTCTTGGCTGTGTTGTGATAGTAGGTAGACAAGCAATGTGAGGCCAGAGTTCTTGGGTCTCAGTATTTGCTTAATGTAGATCTTCAGTACTGAAACTATTAAAATGAATATGTTTCATTTTTTATTTTCTTCTTGTCGTTTCATTAATTTGCTCCTCCATTAATTAGGAGAATTAAAGGGCAAAGTACTTTCTGTAGAGCACAAAAGTCAACCATGTTTATACAATTGAGGTACCAAATTAAACCCAAGCCAATATTATCATCATGCAGGTAAAATACAGTTTATTGTCATCGCAACCTGGGGCACTGCCCCACATGCAACACGACATGGCAGATTATTAACGTTATCTTACACCACGTCCAGCAAACTGATGAATCAAAATAAATAAGGGGTTCCATGCCTGCAAGCTGACACCTTGTTTATTTGTGGCACATTTAAACAGAAAAATCATTAGTTGAGGTGCTTCAATCTTAGAGCATGCAACTCCAGTGATCATTAATACTTGGGACGAGCCTCTTCATCTTCTGTGGGTTTGTTTCTACTGAATTGTAATTGCTGCTGCTGCTGCGTGCAAAGAGTCATATATAGTGCAAATTCTTAGCTGTTAAATAGAAAAAACCTGTACCAACTAGTATAAAATGGATGAAGCAGAAATATGATGAACTAACCCAATCGTGAAAGAAGAGTCGACGTGTAATGGATGGAAACGGAAGCCGTCATCTGCTTGAGCACTCAACGGAATGATCTGGTCCTGTTGATGATGATAATGATGTTCTTGATCTTCCCAAATTGGTCCAAGTGCTGTACATGTTTCCTCCAACTGCAGCAACATTTCACATGCAATTGTGTCACTTAATAAGGACTCATGAGTTGCTGTCAATAGTGCAGCACCCGTACCATATAAATTATAAACTTATTGAGTGTTGATTTTGAAGAAAAATATCGCAATATAGAATATGACGACGATTCATCTTACGTACCTTCTCCTTCAAAGCTTTATTGGTTTCGACCAGAACTTGTTCCTGTAAATATAATAATGCAAACTCTAAACCCCTTGTTAGGTTAAAAAAAATCAAAGGATAGAAGTCATGCACATACCTTTTTGTGGAGTTCAGAGAGTTGATTTAGTAGCATCTGGGTCTGGCAAAAGTAACGTAAAATATACATGTATGTGCATATAATGTTATTTGGATTTGAAAAGACGAATGGAGCTAATGGATTATGTCACCTTGCTTGACCTGACTTTCTTGAGCGATGCATCGAGCTTAACCTCAAGCCGCTCGAGCTCCTTTGTGCTCAACTCTCCCATATCTTCTCCTAGAAGACTTCTGTATATATATTGAACAAGTATATGTGTGTGATCGATACAACTAAACTCATTCACTGTATCACAACTGATGAAAGTTTATGACTTGATCAAGTATAAATAACGAAACTCAACCTTAATTCTATCATTAGAGATCAATTTTTGTGTACATTCATTTCGACCATTGTCTGCATATACACTCATGTATATGATCGATTAGCCAATGCTATGTTGTGTTGTGTTGTGGTACCTTTGAGAATGTTGCAGTGCATCCAATTGTGCTTTCAGCATTACATATTCCTGGTAATTGTTCATCTGGAAGAAGATATTCGCAAACCATACATAATTTAGAGTCTGAAATCTGAATGATATTTTTCAAAGTCAAAGATAACAGGTATATCGTATATATGTGTGTGTGAGGAGAGATGAAGTGTACGTACGTACGTACCTGACTATCATGAAGTGCAGTGTAGCAGCATCTTTGATACCTCTCAATGATTTTATTCATGCTGTAAGTTCAAACAAGACAAATTCATGAAAATGGTCCATTAATTCATCCATATGCATGCAGCTTGGGCAGATCTGCAGTGAGATATCTCTTACAATGGTGCTCCATCTTGATCATATGATATATAACAGCGGATGAAGACCTAAACCATATGTACTAGCTCTGTATCTTTTTCTTGTGAACAAGTTACAGCTTCATATATTATCAAATCAAGAGTTAATGTGATTGGATCTGTAATAATGACAACATCTTATTCTGTTACTTAGTGATTCCCTTATCTTGAACTACACCAGAATAAAAGGAGATAAGGAGAAAGATGTGTGTTAACTAACACATTCATTATTCATTATCAGAGCAGCAGATATGAAAAGACATGGAGTCTTAAAGAAGATACATAAATGGAGAAGAACACCACAATTGAAGAGGCAAACCCCAAAACAGCCATATATACCGAAACAAAGCAAGTCCTAGCTACCTTGTACACATCCCAAAATATATATATTTCAGGCTAAATTTAGATGTTTTCCATAAGCATGATTTTCGTAAAAGGAAACCCTGGCCTGATGTGTATGGAGATAGAGAGACGTATATGCATATATATGAAATATACCTTGTGCTACCACTGCAGAACTCATAGAGCTTTCCACGAGTGGAGAAGATAATTAGAGCAACCTCCGTATCGCAGAGAATTGAGAGCTCAGAAGCTTTCTTCATTAATCCATTCTTTCTCTTAGCGAAGGTAGCCTGTCGATTTTTCTTGTTCTCGATTCGTCGAAGCTCTACTTTTCCTCTCCCCATAATATTATATTTCTTCAGTATATTAGACTTTGAGTTATATATCTGCAGTAACTCATGCTGTAAGGAGTAATGCCTAGCGAACTATTAACAGAAGGAGCTGCAGGGTTGTAGCAAGTGCTCACCAGTCTGGAATAGCTAGGTACTCTTCTCTCTAGCTTTTATCATTATTATTTATTAGTGAGGAGAGAAAGAGAGAGTGGAGAGAACTTCACAATATACATAGAGAGAGAGAGTAGTTGGCACTTCACATGCATCCAAGATATCCCACAACTAAGTGGCTATACTGATTTACATATACCACAAAAACATTGACAAAATACGAATTTTGGGGAGTAGAGAAGATTGTAACAAAATGTACTGATACTATATTTTTCATCTATTATCTAATATATATATATGCAATTACAGTTTCAAAGAGACAATGATTGTGAGAGACATAAGATTTAGCAGCATAAGATAAGATATGCATGTTTGATTTTTGGTTGACGAAATCTTTTTACTGTCTTTGTGTTTCCAAAGTGGGGTGACATTGACAGAGTGTATATATACATAAACTGTCTGTCGTAGGTTGTTGTATACTTGATCGGTTATGTTTACATAAACATAACCGATCAAGTATAAAACAACCTACGACAGACAGTCGACAGATCATAAATATTAATGAAGGGACTGACGAATCATATTCATCATCTATGTCTATCTACAAAGACCTCAACCTCGAGTGCCTGTAACGTGTGCCGCTCTCTGATTGGTGTGACAATGATAAGACCTATATATAGAGATGTATATATTCACCTGTCTCGTATCCACGTGTACTAAAGTCTGAAAAGCATTAAAAACGTGTATAACGTGTATCCACGTTTTTTTAAAACGGACCAATCAATTTAAATTATTTTAAGACTATGATATAGAAAATTGTGTAAAAAAATTATTTGTCAAAATTAAAATAGATAGATAGATAAAGACTTTAACTGAGGATTATCTAAATTTGTATATCAGGTTCCAGGTCCAACTATAATCGTTGGGTTTGTCTACCATTCATTATGTTTGGGCCTCCTTATATGGGTTGTATTAACGTGTTGCCCAGTTATCAAACGTGACCGGATACTAGGGCAGATAATTGTGCAGTGAAAAACTTATAACCATAGTTATAACAATTACTGTTAATATAATTAACTGTACTATTAGGGTGCGGTACATTTATGGTGATAATTAAATGTTTTACCTATAATGATTATGATATTTAAGTTATACACATGATTATTATACGGCAAGTGTGGAATCGTATGGATTGGTTACGGGTGTTGAATCGTTACTCGTTAGGGGTGTTTGTTGAATTTTAATGTTAAGTAAGTGGTGTGAATCTTAATGTTGAATCATATGAATATGAATATGTTAGTGTTAATGTGTATGATGTTAAAGTTATATATTTTTATTGTTGGTAATATAGATTTATGTATTTTTTAAAATAACATTTTCGGTCTTTTATTATATTACATGTGTGGAATGAATATGGGTATACTGGTAAAACCATGGTTAATAACCACAGTTATTTTAATGGTTATGATATTGAAAATTGTACTCATAATGATTATGATTATGGTATGTTGTTTAAAAATATGGTATGGTTATACTATTTGTCATATATGTACCATACCCTAACCATCGACAGCCCTAATGTAGACACTCGTAAGTTGGAAGGATGTTTTATTTTGGTTGTCGAGCAATAACCCTAAACCTAAAGCCCTAACATCACTCCACTCTACTCAAAACCCTAATTAGACTATACCTTACTCTATTCATTATACCTTGTAGGCTTGTAACACTATCCAACAAAGGTCAGATAGCATTTGTCATATTTAAAATTTATTAATTATGACTTTTTAATATACAAAGTTCAAGTCATAGAGAAAGCTAAAAAATAGATTCATTACAACTTTGACAACTTTATATGAAACCCTTTAGTTGCTATAACCCTAGGAAATATTTTAAACTCACTTGCTCCAATTTCTTCCCATCTGCATTTTTAAAAAAATGATTAGCAAATACTATTTACTATTTATAACAAATAGATGTCCATATGATGTTAAATAATATTATAAATTACCTATACTTCGTAAGGAAATAGTGAAGGAAGAGTGAAACTACCACAATCCCCCATTCCTTGCCAGGACAGAGTCTACTTCCTGCTCCAAATAAGAAGCAGTAGTTGTGCGTCTCCACACCCTTCTCCTGTTAAATTAACAAATTAAGCCCTATGATCTACAGTTGTTCTATAACTTATAGTGGTTAGATAGGCACCTTTAGCCATCGCCATGGATTGAAGGTGAATGGGTCTGGATAGATTGTCGAGTCGTAGTTGATCTCCCTTGTGTAGAGATATATATACCACCCTTTGGGTACAATGAATCCTAAGGATTGTATATATATATATATGAAACAATTTAGGGCTTACTATAGTTCCAGTATAGTAGTGGGAAATAAACAAATAAGAGAGAGTTAGGTTTTGTTACGTACCATTGATCTCCAAGTCTTCCTTTATCTTCCTCAATACACCATTCACTATTGTTGCCAATCTTGATGTCTCATAAATTACCTACATGATATGTGTATGATTGAAGAATTTCATTAGAGTCATCGAGATTATGGTGTAGGAAGAATGACTTCTTCTTTCAACATACAGCGCGAGTGAAGTGCATTGATTTGTAGTCATCCCAACTGATGGGCTCATCTGCGTTTTTCCTCTTTCTGATGGCTAAATTCTCCTCCTGCATGTTGGTAAGAAATCTATCAAAACAAACAACTCTTGCTGATCTAAAAAAAAAAAAGAATCTATTTATGAAAAACATATGTACGATGATTTCTTCAAGTGCTTTAGGATGATCCTTGAGATATTTGATTGTCATCATCGTTGTGACAGACACTGTCTCGTAGCCAGAATACAACAAAGTAATAATCTGATCAAAAATCTCATCGTCTCCGAGTCTATACTTGGAGTTGTAGTTCATCAGTTCCCCGAGGATATCACGGTGAGCTGCAGAAGAAGTTCTTCTTTCCTTCACAACTTGCTTCATCATGTTAATAACCCTTTTCCTCGCCTATATATATATATATATATTTGAATCCCAATATTATATTCAAAATCATCCAAAAAAACATCTCCCAAATTTAATAAAGTAGGTACCTTTAAAGCACGATGATAATTTGTGCCTGGAAAGTTGATAGGCAGCGCGAAAGTACCCATGGCAAGCTGATCAAACTCTTGTTTAAAGGTTGGGTAAATGTAGGGTGATTCGGCTTCGACAACGTTGATGAATGCTGTGAAAAGGGCCATCTGTAGATAGAATGATAGATAGATTCAGTAGTGTGTTAAAATGAATCAATTACGAGTTTCTACCCTGCATTAATGAAGTCATTACTTCTTTGGTCTTATCTTGCAGTTCGACAACGCTACCAGCTTCCCAATGGGATAGGAAAGAGTGAACGCTGCGATCTAGCTTGTGCATGAGATTATATCGAATCATGTTTGGCCCGATAACAGACATTAGAGAACCTCTTATATGTTTGTGAAGGGAACCATCGACGTAAGCGATATTGTACGGTCCGAGGATGTCTGCGTTTGCCTTAGGGTACCCTGGAACAACACCCTTGTCTTCATTCAAGAACAAGAATCTGTTGGTCTCTGGGTCCATTGAAATCACAGTCGGAGAACCCAAAATGTGTGTCCTAAAGAAATTTCCATACCTACATAATTCAAGCGAAATGTGTGAAAGCTAGATGATCAACAGAGCGAGCATATATAGCACACATAGGTATTATTATATTATATAAGTACGTATACATAAGCACGTACCTAGATTTCTGTTTGGTCATGAAGTTAGGTCCTTGCTTGTAAAACTTTAAGGTTTGGCCGAATAATGGCCACCCCATTGACCCTGGAGGCACCCCTTTTGTATTGCCGTACCTTAAGTCGTTCCATTTTAGCAGAAGAATCAACCCGATCGTAAACACACCCAAACCAAGAGCCACCCAACAATTCTCATCGGCTGCGGAAGGCATTGAGGCAACCTCTAGCTAGCTAGCTCTCTCAAGCAATCGATTCGATCAGATTGAAGGAAGAAGAAGATGTGCTACGCCTTTGGTATTGTCTGTCATACAAAACTATATATGCATAGGATTTTTCTCTGCACAAAATATATATGCTACCTAATAAAGAGTAAATGTATTAACAAAATTATGGAGGTTTACGGAATTTTATCAATTTGGTCAGTTAATTACCATATTAATTAACATTCTATTGAAAGTGAAACACTGGCCTTTTTTAGAACACCGTATGCAAGGCAGGTGAAGAAACTTAACAAGAAAAAACAATAATCTGTGTTTGTGGAGGGAAAGAAAAACATAAAAACCAGACTCCCAAAGCCCAAAGGTAACTACTGTTTCATTCAAATATGTAATGGGACATGGGCTTTCCCCTGCTCAGCCCACAATAATAACAACCGCGCCGCAGGGTGGCTTTCGTGCAGTTCCAGTCAGCCGCATAACCTGACGGAACGACCAGAAGGGCAGAGTTGTCGCTCTGTGGGTAGTTGGTTGGTGTGTTTACTTTCTCCTGGCTTAGCTTGGCTTAGACCACCGATTTCAGGGAAAGAAAAGACGAACAGCCGCCATCCATCGAAAGCAAGGAATTTGGGTTGAAGCCAATCAATCAATGCCGACCATCACTACGATGTACACTATGCAAGAAGTATCCCAGCATAGCTCCGGAGATGACTTCTGGATAGTTATTGATGGAAAGGTAAGCTAAGGTTGTCCGTTTCTTCTTTTATTTGTCTCACTTTTCTTCCTTGTTATTAGTTAATTGTGCTTGCTTACTTACTCCAGATTGAAATTTTTCGGTTCTAAGAATTTGTGTTTCCTTGCTATTGAATGTTGGAACTGTAAATGTCTGAGGAGGTTATATTAAGAAGCAAATATTGAATGCTCATTGAAACTGTTGAATGTTGATAATTGATATCCATTTAATTCATGAGACTGGTTTTGCAAATCTTGGGATTATTGTAGGTTGTTCTAGTTATTGTCATGTAGTTCTTCGTTGATTGCTGCTACCACGTTGGGCTTAGATTTTTTATGTGCAGTGTGCACCTCCATTGCCAATCTAAAAGGTATGTTTGAGTGGATGCTTTTGGTTGTGATGCAACTCAAGTGGTAACTGATCTTCAGAAAGTCTACATTTTTGGTAGCTAAGTGCATACTAGCAATCAATATCTTTTCTTATGTGCTGAAATGTTTTTCTGAATCGTAGGTCTATGATGTCTCATCATACCTTGATGAACATCCAGGTGGAGATGATGTAATCCTTGAAATAATAGGTACTTCCATTTATTCTTTCATTTACTAAATTCTAGAGAAATAAAGTTTACTCCTTTTCAATTCTCTCATGAGCTTGAGTTAATTGATCGTGAAGCAAAGAGTTTATTTCATATGTTTGCAGGAAAGGATGCGAAAGATGAGTTTGAAGATGCAGGCCATAGCGAAGAAGCAAGGGAGCTCCTAGAGACCTTCTGCATTGGTGAGTTGGACATATCTTCTTCAACTGTCATCCCTGAGCTTGAGGTTTACCCCACTGCAGAAGAATCTGAAACCCAGAGCTTTTTGAGTAAACGGTTCTGGGCTGTTTCAGTTACCATGATCGGTGTCTCAGTGGTGGTTGGATTCTTATTTTTGCGTAAGAAATGAAACGACATGACAGATAGATAGGATAGTGAAACACATTTTGTTGCAGATAAGAAGTTATGAAATGTTTTCTGTCTGCTTCATTTTTTGAATTACAATTCCTTGGGCTGATTTGAAGAGCAACATGTGATTGTGCAATTATTGCAAGTGTGTGGTTCTGTTTTTGAAAGACAAGTGAACAAGAACAATGTGCTAAATGTTACATCTAGAGTATGCCTAGCTTGTCCAAAGAAAGATCATTGATTTTCAATGTATAAACCAAATCAATTCGAGTTACTGGCTAAAATGTTCAATGTACAAAAAGGTAAAACCTTTTAAGGTTTGAAGAGGATAGAAAAAACAATAAAACATGACAGTATTTCAGAACGATTTAGCATCTTGAAGTGAAGTACAGGTGGTTCGAAATAGAATCGCCAAAGTGCCGGGTAGTGTTGTTGGCAGTAACACAAAATTACCTTATTCTGGGGGAGTTTAATTAGCACAAGTAAATATCATCTTCAAAATCTTGTCTCTGTTCTAATTGGAATTAAAATTTTGCATTTGCTCTTCTGCGGCTACTTTTGGGACACTACTCTTCTACAGATACAGATATAATAATACCTTGGACGTTTTTACCCTTCTATTTATTTAGAAGACTCTAGGCAAGGAGAGCCTGTTTTCTCTCCGACAATGGGTTAAGGTCCCTGGTTCTTCCGACAAGATAACCAAAGAACCTATCTTTACAGTTTACAGCGGGTTTGGCGTTCTCTTCTCAAAATCGCGTGTTTTAGCAAAAAACCTCGAAGCTCAATTACTCCTTTTAACACTTGCGTTCTTCAAATCGGCACTTCCATGAATTCTCTTGCTTTCACCAATTTATCATTCCCCAGGTTCGTTCTCTCTGTAGCTAGCTTAGCAATTTCTTTGTTTGCTATTTTGCTCGATTTTGGGTCTACTGAAGCTTGTGCTGCTGAAGCAATTTCAATTGTGTGCGTGCTGTGTAATTTTCATTGCCGTTTTACCAATTTGTATGAGCCCAGCACTTCCATGACTGCGCTCTCACTTAAATGCGCATATTCGCCAGTTTCACATTGACGGTGGTATTTCTTTGCAAAAATGAGCATTTTGGCTTCTTTGATTTTACGGGAAATTAAAATGTTTCCTTTTTGATCGGCCATTCCATTGTAGAAGCAACTCTTGGTTCGGAAGAGCATGAACTATTGAATAGTTCATAGATATGAATAATATCGCAAGGAATTGTACAGATAGCTTAATTAGCATCTTTGGAAAGCTTGCTTCGCATATTTATAAGGACAAGTTGATTCTGATGTTGTTCTGTTAATGTTGTCACATTGTTTCTGCAGCTGGTGGAACAGCAAATGGCAATTCCACCAATCTTTGAAGTTGCTTCAGATCCAACATGTTAAATATCATCACAAACGGAGTCTTGCAGCTCTCTCCATGAAAAAAATAGTTGGAAATCCATCCTCGGATGTAGTAAATGAAGATGAACCTGTTGTGAAAAAGAAAACAGCTAGAACACCCAAGAAAACAACGAGCCGAATAAGTAAAAAGGCAGCATTGCTTGAACCTCCTGATGATTCCTCTGAACTTGTTGCAAGTAGTAGCAATGAGGAAGCTAGAGCACCTTTATCAATTGAAGGTAAATTGTTTGCTTCTTTCTAATCTCAAGAGTCTTTGGAAATGTTTGGGGAAATGAATCTGATTTGTTTTGTAGCAGCTGAATCTGATACAGCAGTCATTAAAGAAGAAAAGCCTCAGAAGGCGAAGAGAGGAAGGAAGCCAAAAAAGCTTGTTGTAGAACATGAGACGAAACATCTTTCTGTAGAATCTGAGCAGAAAAGGCTAATTGTCGAACTTGAGGAACTCAAGCCGAAAAATCTTATTGTAGAGCTTGAAGAAGAGGCTATTGAAACCGAGGAATTAACTGAAAATGAAGGGAGGGAATCGGAGCTTGAGTTGGAAAAAGATGAGGGAGAAGACATTAGCGAGACCTACGGGTGGCCCCCACTTGTTTGTTGCTTTGGTTCCGCCCAACACGCTTTTGTTCCATCAGGGCGCCCTGCTAACAGACTCGTTGATTATGAAATCCACGAGAGAATGAAGGACGCTTTGTGGGCCCCAGAGAAGTTTGTTCGGGCCCCTGGAGGATCGGCAGGTAGTGTGGCAATTGCTCTGGCGAGCTTAGGTGGCAAAGTTGCTTTGATGGGGAAACTAGGAGGGGACGACTACGGCCAAGCCATGTTGTATTATTTGAACGTGAGTGAAGTTCAAACCCGATCCATTCGTATCGATAACAAGAGACAGACGGCAAAGTCATTGATGAAGGTTGGTAAGAGAGGCCGCCTGAGAATGACTTGTGTTAAACCTTGTGCCGAGGATGCATTGTCAAAGTCCGACATCAATATCCATGTCCTAAAGGAGGCAAGCCATACCCTTTTTTGTTCAAAATGTGTTCTTGACTTTGTAAGCTGCTGACCTTTGTTTTTTGCATGACAGGCGAAGATGTTCTACATTAACACGCACACGTTGCTCGAACGGAACCCGAGATCGGTTGCATTGCAAGCAATAAAGATAGCTAAGAAATTTGGAGCTGTTGTGTTCTATGATGTGAATCTTCCACTGCCTCTGTGGACTTCTTCTGTGGAAGAAACCAAGACATTGATAGAGGAGGTTTGGGATCTTGCAGATGTTATCGAGGTTACTAAGCAAGAACTCGAGTTTCTTTGCGGGATAGATCCACCTCCTGAGGAGGAGTTTGACACCAAGAACAATGCCAAATCAAAGTTCAAAGATTATGACGAGGATGTTGTTGCGCCCATGTGGCGCGACAATCTCAAAGTGTTGTTTGTAACAAACGGAACTTCGAAGATTCACTACTACACAAAAGATTTCAATGGGTCTGTCCACGGAGTAGAGGCTCCGCCTCTGACCCCATTTACTCAGGACATGTCCGCATCTGGAGATGCTATTGTTGCAGGTACTACTTCAAATTCGAGCTCTCTTGTCTTGAAGAACCCAACATAACAGAGTGTTTTGTTTTGATGTAATACTTGCAGCTCTGATGAGAATGTTGACGGTTCAGCCAGACCTGATTACTGATAAAGAGTACTTGGAGCACTCGATCAAGTATGCGATCAATTGCGGTATGACTGACCAATGGATTCAAGCACGAAGGCGAGGATTTCCTCCCAAGGAAGGTCAAGAAGACATGGTAGAACCTGACGAGAACGGTATCATCTCCCTGCTGGAGAAGGAATATCGGACATTGAAATTGGAACCTTTTATTTAGCTGATTCGTCAATGTAGTAAATTTTGAGATTTGTTTATTTAGGTGCAATTAACCAGACTACTCTTTTTGTTTAATCTCGTGAGGAGAGGCTTAATAACAAACTAAACTTGTATTGATCATTTGAAATCAAGCTTGACAAATTTTGACAGCGCAGGAAACAATACAATTGATGTTTGTTGGTCTTTAAAGAATGCCATTTCTGTATATCAATCATAAAATACACCGCACTGAACATAACTGTGCTCTGTTTTCGGCCGGTGAAACATACTAAAGATAGTTTGTAACCTGTATCAGACACTGACTAACAAAGGCATATCAACAGCAATTCATGGGAGGAAAAAATATGAGCATATTCAGTTACATGGAGTCACCAGACAGTAATTTTCCTTATCGGAAGAGGAGGAAGTCAGAGTCTGAAAGTTCTAGGACTTTGTGAACACTTATTGGCTCTACACCGAATCGGAATGAGTTTCCTTCAATGTACCTGAGAATCAGGAGAAGTTGACAGTTTGTTATTCATATATGAAAGAAAACTTATCTGCAACTTACATTTCTTTCAAGAAAGGGTGTTTGTAGAAAGCATTGGGTATTCTTTCACAAAACTGATTGTGATCCAACTACTTGAAGCTTAGGTACCTGCACAAGTATTATTCATTTGGAGCTTAAGTACAACTCTTTAACTTTCTCACTGAATTTCTCAATAAGTTTTATACTTTGTAAAAATTCCATTTGTATATTATAATCAAGAAAAGAAGGATTAAGTGGTCATAGATGGCAGTGAAAGTTGTAGAGGAAGGATGAGAGCAACCGAGTCTGGAAGGGAAGATATGACAGTCACACAAATTTCAGTTAACTAATATTCCAAGCCTTAAAAATCTTGCATTTTGCGCTTGCCTACCAATGAAATCTTGAAGTTTGTAGTCTTTCGTCTCCTCGAATCTGTTCCACCCACTAGTTCAAATGATAAATTTTCTATTGTTCTGGATTGAGAAATAAGCGACCACTGAACCTGATTAGACCAAGAATACAACTTAACCATATGCAAGAATAAAATTTCAGAAACCAAAGATCACTTGAAATGAAACCAGAGGAGAAACTAAACCACGGAAGTTACAATCACGCTTGAGTATTCTTCAGTGAACGGATAGGGAGAGAAGCAAAGAGATGATGAGTCTCAGGGATAGCGCTAATGAAGGGCGTTTCATCATCGAAGAAGCCTGACAATGAAGTTATGAAGGTGATAAATGGAGATTGGAAGATGAAAATCAAACGGGGTCGATTTTCACTTGGAGGGAAATGTAGAATTAAATTTGCAAATCAACATGAACAAAGTGGATCGATTCGCTTAGAGTTGGATCTCCCTGAGAAGTGAGAGGAGTGAGTCTATAATCTATATGTTCACCGTCTCCGACAGTAGAATACGCGGCCATGGATACCGGGGCGTCGGTCATCTTCTGTTAATATCATTTCAGGATTATATACTTTCTAAATTCCTTTTAAGTCCTAACCTTTTCCTTCTACATTTTTTCATCTCCAATGTTTCATAGCATCCATTTACGATACGCGAAATGGCATCTCGGTTTGGCATTCAATTGAACACACTTTGGTAGGTGAGTCCTTCACGGGATTCGTGGGTCCTTGTTCATAAGTTAACCATTGTAATTAATTAGCATGTATTGTATAGCAAATGATCACTAAAATTTTCTTATCCGTTAATTCTGATAACTAATATATATAAATAAGTGATCAAAGAAAGCTACATTAATATAGCATGGTGATGAACAACAACAGATCAGAGAGACTCTAGCAGCTGCTGCATGCAGTAGAAACCCTACCTCTATCTTATCATAATAAAACCCTAAAAATACAGACCCTTTGATCTCTCCCATTTACACCATTTGTTTTTTCTAGCTAATTATATATACTAGCTGAGAGATGATCTGTACGTAATTCCCTACCAAGCACAGAACCTAGCTAGTAATGAAAAATTCCTTAAAAGAGATGAAATTTCCCTATATATATGTTGGTATTTATGATATGGGGACTGGCTTGTCATTACCATATAAAGTTCCCTCCATCCTCCAGCTAGCAATAACTGCCAACAATTCATGACCGCGAGCAGCGATCACTGTGGGAGTCTGTATATACCATATCAAGAAATCTACATAATAAGAAGATATATAACATGGAAGGGCAACGATGTTGATCTGATCCTGGAGAGTGGGAGCTTGAAGCTGCTGCATTTTGACTTGTTTTCAATTGTGAAGTGGGTTGGGACCCGAGGGGACGAGCCTTTTCTCGACACCATACCTCGGATCGATTACATGATTCTCATCTGGAGATGGTGGCCGGTCACGGCCGTGGATTCTTTGAAAGTGGTAACAGAGAGAGCGAGTTCGTTGCTGAGACAAAGAGCTGCAAGAATGAATAAGGTTCTTCTGGCCTTGTTGGTGGTGATCGGAGAAGGCTGTGGCGAACAGGAAGACGAAGAAGATGGACAAGAAGCATGAAAAGGGTTTCTTCATGGTTCTTTCTCTATTTCTGGTAACTTTTCTTCAGAAGAGAAGGTTGTGGTTTGACAGAGACGAAGATGCGAGGGGAATGAAGAAATGGAGAGAGTTCAGAAGAAGGTGAGGTTTAAATGCGGGGAGCAAGAGACACATGAAGCAACATAATGGCCCTAGAATTAGAACTACAGGGAGCTCAGATCGAGGGTTTAATTAATACAACACTAACTATAATATATATATATATATCACGAATATAATTTGTTGTGAGGGCTATATTGAAATTGAAACCTCGTGATTTTTTTTTTTTACTTTTGCCTAACTTGATATATAAATTCAATTTAACTCGGTTGATGCTTTTCTCTTCAGCATTAAATTTGGGAGAATACATGAATTTAGCAAAAAGAGAGGTGTCCTCATAAGAAGGAAAATTGTGCTAGCTAGTGAATAGCAAGTAACTATCACATGCATTTTATTGGCAATGCACAATAAATAAAACATAAAAAATGTTACTATATGCAGTGTGAATAACATGACATATAATAAATACATAGTTTAAATAAAACCAAGTGTATTCAACTAATTACATGTGATATAACCTCTCACCTACCTCTTGTCTTATTTAATAAACTAGTAAATTTTTTATCCTAAAAAGGAAATCAAAATTATGCAAAGAAGGGGAAAGGGAACATTGATCAAACTAAAATGGTATGAAAGGCCTATAGTTCAAAGTATAGGGTAGAAAGAGCTTACACAAAGACTGAGGGATCACATATGCTATAATCCTATCATTTTCCATTTTTACGCATGCAAAAAAATGGACAAATTACATAATACAACGACTGCCGTCACCGACAGTCCTCAATCGTCGATTCCACCATGATTTGTCTTCTTCTCCGTCGTCTCCTCCTTCTGATCTTCTTACTCCGGTTAGCATTTGCGTCCAAGGTATCTTTGTCGGTGACCCCGAAAGTTGTCTCCAAATCTGGAGATTCCGTCCTGATCGAATGGTCGGGCGTCGACTCCCCGTCCAGCCTCGACTGGCTCGGCATCTATTCGCCGCCGGATTCCCGCAAAGACCACTTCATCGGCTACGTTTTCCTATCCAACTCCTCGACACACCTGTCATCTGGGTCCGGCTCAATATCCCTCCCTCTCCTCAATCTGAGGTTCAACTACACGTTCCGGATCTTCAGGTGGTCCGAGTCCGAGATCGATCAGTCCCATCATGACCACGACCACAATCCACTGCCAAAGACGAGACACCTGCTCGCATCTTCTCCGGAGATCGGGTTCATGTCCGGTGTCGGGCCAGAGCAGGTCCACTTGGCTTTCACAGACAACGAGGATGAGATGCGGGTGATATTTGTGGCTGAGGACGGTGGGGAGAGGAGCGCGAGGTATGGGGAGAAGGAGGATAATTTGGATCACTCTGCGGTGGCGCGTGTTGAGAGGTACGAGAAGGAGGACATGTGCGACGCGCCCGCCAATTCCACTGTCGGGTGGAGGGATCCTGGGTGGATTCACAATGCAATTATGAAGAGCTTAAAAAACGGTTTGAGGTATTATTATCAGGTAAAAGAAGAAACTTTTGTATGAAATTCTGTTTTTCTGGCATGCGCTTATTTCATTGTTCTTGATCATCTCCATTCGCTGTTTCTAAAAATAGCTTCTGTGAATTGAATTTGGAGTAATTGAGCTCCAACTCCTTTGAAGCCTACTTGTTTATTTGCCTTGTAACTTGTAAAGCTAGTACACGTTCTTGATTTCATTGTTCTTGGTTTGTTGATTTTGATTTCACTGTTCGTAATTGATTTTTTGTCCAAATTTCACTGTTCTTGATTAGTTCAGCCTCTGTTTGTCAAAATAGTTTTTATAAACTGCATTTGAAGTCCTAATGAGTTATTGCTCCTTTGAAGGTGATTGTGGATCATTATTTCTATGCCAACTGCAAAGCAAGAAAGGCATATGCTGTTGTTTCCCAGTTTTCTTGATTTTATCCAATCTGTTTGTCTAAATTAGCTTCAAAGAATTGGATTCAAAGTGCTATTGAGCTATCACTTCTTTGGAATTGCTATTGCTCACGTGTTTCTTTGCCTAGTAAGAGTAGTAGATGTTCTTGATTATCTCCATTCTGTTTGTTGAAATCAGTTCACGATGTCTTTTGAATTGAATTTTATGTTCCATTGAGATATGACGTCTATCTCCAAATTAGCTTCCATTATGTTCACTTTTTAATGTTCCTGATTTGAAGTTGTATTGTAATCCTTAGATTTTAATGGTAGACTACTCTTCTTTGCCCTGTAAGAATAGCAGATGTCGGAAGATCGAGTCCATGCTCCTTGTTTTCACAAAATGTTTCCTTTGAGACAGTTAGCTAACATCAATCGTTCATTGTAGGTTGGAAGTGACTCCCACGGCTGGGGTCCTATCCACAGCTTCATATCACGGGACAGTGACTCTGACGAGACCGTAGCATTCCTATTTGGCGATATGGGAACTGCAGCTCCCTACACAACTTTTCACCGAACTCAAGCCGAAAGCATATCGACCATGAAGTGGATTCTGCGAGACATTGAAGCTCTGGGGGACAAGCCAAGCTTTGTGTCTCACATCGGCGACATTAGCTATGCAAGAGGCTATTTGTGGATGTGGGACAACTTTTTCCATCAGATCGAGCCCGTGGCAGCCAAGATGCCCTACCATGTTTGCATCGGGAATCACGAATATGACTGGCCTAAACAGCCCTGGAAACCTGATTGGGCTACGTATGGAACAGATGGGGGCGGTGAATGTGGGGTACCCTACAGCCTTAGGTTCACCATGCCAGGGAATTCCTCCGAACCAACCGGGACACGTGCACCTGCCACACGAAACCTATACTACTCCTTCAATGTGGGGGCGGTTCATTTCGTGTACATATCAACGGAGACTAACTTCCTTTCAGGAAGTCCTCAGCACGACTTCCTAAAGAAGGATCTGGAGGCAGTAGATCGGGAGTTGACCCCATTTGTGGTAGTCCAAGGGCACCGACCCTTGTACACCACGAGCCATGAAAATCGAGATGCACCGATGCGAGCGAGATTGCTGGAGCATATTGAGCCTTTGTTAGTCAAGAACAAGGTGAACCTTGCGTTTTGGGGACATGTCCATCGATACGAGAGGTTTTGTCCAATCAATAACTTAATGTGCGGTAGTAGCAAACCGAGCAAGGATGGTGTTGGGGTATTCCCTGTTCATGTCGTTATTGGGATGGCGGGGCAAGATTGGCAACCCATTTGGGAGCCTAGGCCGACCCATCCAGACGACCCAGTGTTTCCCCAACCCTCGAGGTCTTTGTATCGCGGAGGGGAGTTTGGATACACTAGATTGGTAGCTTCGAAGGAGAAGCTCACACTTTACTACGTGGGCAACCATGATGGCGAGGTACATGATAAGGTGGAGATTCTTGCGTCGGGGCAAGTGTTGAGTGGGGGTGGTGCAGATGGAGCTGAACTCAAGAAAGTGAGTCCCGAATTTCCATTGACGGCCTCATGGTTCGTGAAGGCTGCAAGCGTGTTAGTTCTCGGGATCTTCACGGGGTATGTTCTTGGGTATGTTACACATGCCAAGAGAGAAGCTGCAAAGCAGAATTGGACCCCCGTGAAAACCGACGATTTATCAGTGATCTGATACTCTTCTGGCGCTTGAACACATAGTTGGGTATTGGTGGTTGAGGTTTGGCCCTGTGATGGCCTTGAATTACCAGACATTGGCAGGGTGATGGTCGGAGATGGATTGTTTCTTCAGATCATGGCACATTAGTTCGTTCATTGGCAGGGTGATGAAGTGGTAGGGAGTTCAATTCCTATATATTTAAGTAGAAGTTGATTTTTTTGTCGCAACTATTTTGTTTTGCCAATAATCAATAGCATTAGAAGAATATACAGATAAGGGGTTGTGTATAGATATGAAGGTATGACATCAGATAGCAGATGGGTGTTTACTTCATGGGTTGGAAACAAGACAACCATCAGAATTCTTTTTGTTGATATTGACGTTTGTGCTTTGATGGTTGTTTACTTCATGGGTTGGAAGCAAGACAACCATGAGGATTCTTTTTAGGGATATTGATGTTTAATTTCATAAACATATAAACATGGAGTTGTCTAAAAAGGAAAAAAAAAAAGGACAAACACTACCCATTGGTAACGATTTGGAAAGAGTGCGTAGCATTTTTTCGAAAACGCCCTAAAATCGCATGTTGTAAAAACAAAATATAACGCGCTACCCACGATAGCGCTTATGCTCATATTTTTAAATATATTTTTTATACACTTACTTTTTTATTTTATTTTACACACTAACTACTTTTTGAAAAAAATCTATTATTGCTTATCATTCACTCTGACTCAAATGCTTTTAGACCACACAAAAGATGGAGATGACAACAAAGAAATTGCTACTATGACTGATAATTTCTAACACGACACAATTAAACAGTACAACACGATTTGTTTTAAAGCGTATATGAGTTTGACATTAACGAATCTCGTGTCTAAATAAGCCTTATACATTTAGACACAATTAATCGTGTCTAAACACCTCAGATTTGCATATATATATGTATAAACACGATTAACTAATCGTGTCGTGTATACATATGACATGTTTAAACACATTTAAGTATAATAATAATAATAAAATATTAGAATACACACTTACATTTTAATTAGTGAATTCCGCGTTTAATCATGTCGTATTATGTCTAACAACTTCGTGTTTAATCGTGTCGTGTCGTATGATCCAATATGATTTTAAATTTTTTTCTTCATGAATGTTAATCGTATCACGTGTGACCTGCTAATTAATCGTGTCGTATTTGTGTTTGAAGTTTTGAGACACGTTTAAAATTTATACATTTAGACACAAAACGTATTTATACACAAAAGATTAATGACATCCGAAGTCGTACCTGCTAGTCCTATCTGCTACTGATATTTCCTACCTACTACTGATATTTTACACGTGGGCCAAAGATAAGAAAAAGCAGCTGTAGGAGTGCTCCCACCGCTTTACTAATTTACTATAGACTAGAGGGGACAGATCTTAGTGAGGCAGGTGGCCATTTTTTGGAACATACTATAACGTCTTCGTCGTCCCGTTGCATTTCCACTCAAAGGGCCATACTGACATAGTTGCTTGTACGTACGTACGCCTCTCATCGAGATTCTAATAATGGAGGGTCTAAACTCTAAACAACAGGTTTTCTGGTAGGTCGGTTGGGCAGATACTGAAATTTCGGTATTGACATTTGGAGGATCGAGACTAATTTTGGTCAAAAAGGTTCGCCCGAGTCAGTCTTGCTTGACTCGGACCGATCTCGATTTTGGGCCGAAATTTTTGGTAAAAAAAATCAATTGGATTGACAAAAAAAAATAACTGAAGTTTTGGTCTTAAACTCGCTCGCTCCTCGTCTTCCGTCGCATTATCCTTATGGAACCGATCTAAGGGTTGTTGAATACTTCAAAGTCATGAATTACTAGTGTTTCAAGAGTTACACCATGAATGTCTACGGTTTTCTTCAAGGTCGGGCCAGTCCGGTCCTAGTCGGGCTTTTGAAAAAAAAAACTGAGACCGAGCCCGACCTTGAAGAAAAAAAACCGCTCGTTCGGTCTCGGTCCTAGTCGGGCTAGTCTTAGGTCGGTCTTGTCGGGAATTCGGTTAAACCAGTCTTTTTTTATCACCACTACTTTCCAGGGGATCGACCTACGAATTTCTGGGACGACAGAGAAAATATGGCCCTGCTGTCAATAATAACAATGTAAATAGATGTTAGAATATAGTTGTTAGAATACGACTGTTAGTAGATAGTAAATGTAGTTAGGTAAGTGTTAGTTTTAATTAAGATAGATTAAGCAAGTAGTATAAATAGACACCTTATATGTACATGAAAGATAGATTATACAATTTCAAATCAAGATTTTCAATCCAATATGGTATCAAAGCAGTGTGAAATTGTATATTGCAAATATATTGAAATTGTATATTGCAAATATTTCAAGATTCACACTAAATGATTAGTTCATCAAACTACTTGTCCCTATACACCATAACTAAATGAAGTGATTGAAAGAAAAAATCGAATCCTCCTAGAAATGACCCAAGCTCTTCTAATTGAATCTCGTGTCCCTACGTTTTTTTGGCCTGAAACACTTGCCACAACCACTTATCTCCTAAATCGTCTTCCAACAAAATTTCTCAACTTAAAAACCATATCCAAGTCCTATAAGAATTTACTAAAATACCCCATGCCCTTACACTTCACCCAAGGATCTTTGAGTGCTCGGTCTTTGTTCATATTCTCAAAACCGACCGTAGCAAATTCGACCCTTGTGCTGAAAAATGTGTCTTTGTGGGTTATGGTGCTAACCAAAAGGGCTATCGATGTTATAACCCAAAAAGTCGTCACATGTTCACTACCATGAACTGTGACTTTCTTGAAACCGAATACTTTTACCATACCCAACCTAGTGGTCAGGGGGAGAGAGAATACATATACACACTAAGTTGGATAAGTTGGGTTCCGTCCTCGGAAGAAGTTACAAACCATCACAATATAAGTACCGCTAATGAGTCACCATCTGATACTGATTTACAATCCATGACATACTGATTTACAATCCATGATAGAACTAAGTGTCACTAAAGATAACATTCCCAACCTGACAACCGATGTAAGAAATACTGACAACTTTGAAAACTCTGATTCTAACCATGATAATCAAATGGCAGAACAAGTTGAATCTATTCACACGGAAACAACAAGGTACACACTACCACCAAGCTCAAATAGGGGAGTTCCACCCAAACGATACTCCCCGTAAAAAGAGGCTCGATGTTCAAAATATCCAGTAGGAAGCAAGACTGTTCACCACAACGTTATATTCATGACAAATTCCCAACTCAGTCCAACAAGCCTTGGAATCGAAGAATTGGACAGAGGCAATGAAGACAGAGATGGAAGCATTAATTAAAAATAACACATTGGAAAAATGTGTCGTACCAATAGGAAAGAAACCAGTTGGATGTCGTTGGGTGTTTACAATCAAACACAAATACGATGGAACTATCGAGAGATATAAAGCAAGACTAGTAGCAAAAGGCTACACCCAAACATATGGGCTTGACTACTCGGAGACATTCTCTCCAGTAGCCAAAATTGACAAAATCAATGTTCTTTTCTCAATAGCAGTGAACGAAGACTGGACACTCTACCAGTTTGATGTAAAGAACGCTTTCCTACATGGAGAATTAAAAGAATAAGTATACATGGAAGCACATCCCGGATTCACAGACTAATTTCAAACAAGAGAAGTATGTTAACTAAAGAAGTCGTTTTATGGGCTCAAACAATCACCTCGAGCCTGGTTTGACACGTTCACTTTAGCAATGAAGAGATGTGGATTAAGACAAAGCAATCAAGATCACACCATTTTCCTTAAACAAGAGGTAATTTAATCACATGTTTAATTATATATGTCGATGATATGATCATTACAGGTAACAACATTGAATAAATGACAAGACTAAAGAAGAACATATTCACAGAGATCGAAAGGAAGGACTTAGGAAGACTCAAATACTTGCTTGGAATCGAGGTATTGAGATCTCGATGAGGAATCTTTATTTATAAAAAAAACAATATATTAGATTTATTGACAGAGACTGGAATGCTCGATTGCAAACCGGCGGATACACCAATGACAACAAACCATGGACTCCGGATAGTGAAAGGAGCACAACTCGCAGAAAAGGAAAGATATCAACGAATGGTAGGAAAGTTAATATATATCTCTCACACACGTCCCGATATCACATATGCAATAGCAGTGGTAAGTCAGTTCATGCATCAACATCAAACGGAGCATATGAATGCTGTAGGGAGAATTATAAGGTACCTGGAGGGGACAGCAGACCATGGTATATTGTTCAAACCAAACAGACACTTGAAGATACAATGATACACCGATGCAGATTGGGTAGGAAATGCCCGGAGATCGATATCAGAATACTTCACCCTAATCGGAGGAAACTTAGTTACGTGGAAAAGCAAAAAGCAAAAAATGGTAGCGCTATCTAGTGTAGAAGCAAAATTTCGAGGAGTGACCCGAGAATTGGCAGATATACTATGGTTACGAAAATTGCTCACTGAAATTGGATTTCCTCTATTACAGTCAAGCAAAATTATGTGTGACAATCAAGCCGCAATCAACATCTTAGGAAATCCGATACAACATAGGGGTGAGCAAAAAATACTGGTTGGACCGAGACCGGCCCGAGACCGGTCCGAGACCGGCCCGATTAAGACCGAGGCCGACTAGGACCGAGACCGAGCGGGCGGGTTTTTTCTTCTAAAGTCGGGATTGGGCTCGGGTTCGGGATTTTTCCCGAAATTCCCGATTAGGACCAGACCGGCCCGAGTTGCCTAAAAACCTAATACATAATACTATATATACTATACAAGTATAGTAGTATACAACAACTCACAAAGTCTCCATGTGTGTTTGGATTGTATGTTCTATATTTATAATGTGTGTTTGGATTGTATGTTTGATACTTGATTTATTGTGTTTGTATGTTCTAAATTTGGTGAAAATTCGGACAAATTTTTTTTTTTTTAATTTGGATTGAAAATTTCGGTAATGGACCGAGACCGGCCCGAGTCAAGCAAGACCGACTCGGGCGGGCTTTTTATATCGAAGTCGGTCTCGGTCTCGGTCTCGGTTCTCCAAAGGTGAAGACCGAAATTTCGGGCTCGGGCTCGGTCTTGCCTAAAAAACCGGCCCGGACCGCCCAAGCTCACCCTTAATACAACATGATCGCACAAAACATGTAGAAGTCGATAAACACTTCATCAAAGAGAAACTAGAACCGGGAATCGTAGAGTTACCATTCGTACGATCCGAAGACCAACTAGCGGATATATTAACAAAAGCAGTAAACAGAAAGACGTTCAACAATATCCTCAACAAGTTAAATACCGGAGATTCCACTGTTTAACTTGAGGGTGAGTGTCAACAATAACAATGTAATTAATGTAAATAGCTGTTAGAATATAGGTGTTAGAATATGTCTGTTAGTAGATGGTAAATGTAGTTAGGTAAGTGTTAGTTTTAATTAAGATAGATTAAGCAAGTATAAATAGGCACCTTATATGTACATGAAAATAAGATTTGCAATTGATGGAAAGTATAGATATTTTGATTGAATAATCTGTTATTGATTTCACTTACATATGTCCTAATTATACACATATAGCTAACAACTATATTACTATTATAACAACTATAATTAACACTTTTATCACTATTCCTAACAGCTATTACAGACATAATGATGGATGTTCTCCTTTTACAGCTGCATTCCTACACTCCCTCTCAAGCTAAATTGTGGGATCGTACACATTTAGCTTGCACCATATTTCTTCAAACGATGATCCATTAACAACTTTTGTCAATACATCTGCAAGTTGATCTTCTGACCGTATGTATGGAAGTGTTACCAAGCCGGCTTCCAATTTCTCATTTATGAAATGTCTATCAATCTCAACATGTTTAGTTCTATCATGTTGGACTGGGTTCTCGGCTATACTGATAGCAGCCTTGTTATCACATAGTAAATTGCACACTCCTTTTATTGGAAATCCAACTTCAATTAACAACTTTTGTATCCATAGTATCTCAGTCAGGCCTCGAGCTATTCCCCTAAACTCGGCTTCTGCACTAGACATAGCGACTACCTTCTGCTTTTTGCTCTTCCAAGTTACTAGATTTCCTCCCACAAGTGTGAAATATATAGAAGTTGATATCCTATCCATCTTGCTTCCTGCCCAGTCTGCATCTGTATATGCTTCGACCTCGAGATGTCCATTATTTTGAAATAGAATTCCTCTTCCCGATGTACGTTTTAAATATCTTATAACTCGCATGGCGGCTTCCATATGTTCCTCTTGAGGTTGATGCATGAACTGACTAAGAACTCCTACTAAGTATGCCACATTAGGACGAGTATGTGACAAATAGATCAACTTTCCGACTAGATGTTGATATCGCATTTGATCAGCTGGTTCTCCTCCTTCGATGATCCTCAACCCATGGTTTACTATAATTGGGGTTTCAGCTGGTTTGCAGTCTATCATTCCTGTTTTTACCAACAGATCAAGAATATACTTTCTTTGAGAGAGAAAAATACCCTTTTTTGATAGGAGTACCTCAATGCCCAGAAAATACTTGAGATTGCCCAAGTCTTTCATTTCAAACTCATGGAACAAGTTTTCTCTCAACTTCTTCATTTCTTCTGAATCATCACCTGTGATAATCATATCATCAACGTAAATGATCAAGCAGGTTATCTTTTCACCTTTCCTTTTTAGGAACAGTGTATGGTCTGCATTACTCTGCTTGTAGCCGTATTTCTTCATAGCTGTAGTAAATCACCCAAAGCAGGTTCTAGGAGATTGTTTTAATCCATATAGTGCCTTTTTCAATCGACACACTTCCCCTTCTTCGAATTTCCCTTGTATGCCCGGTGGAGTTTCCATGTATACTTCTTCATCAAGATCGCCATGGAGGAAGACATTCTTCACATAAAATTGGTGCAACGGCCAGTCCCTATTTGCTGCTATAGAGAACAGTACCCTAATTGTATCGATCTTTGCTACTGGCGAAAAAGTCTATGAGTAGTCAACTCCATAAGTCTGAGTATACCCTTTGGCTACTAATCTTGCCTTATATCTTTCGATCGATCCATCCGCCTTGTGTTTTATCGTGAATACCCACCTGCATCCAACTGGCTTATTCCCAGATGGGAGAATACATTTCTCCCATGTCTTGTTCTTCTCTAGTGCTTCCATTTCTACGCTCATTGCTTGACGCCATTCTTCATTGGTTTGAGCCTCATGAACGTTTCTTGGTAGATTAACTGAATAAATTGCTGTGGAGAAGGCATGTGCATCTTGTGACATGTTTCCTTTTGCGAGATTTGTAACTGGGTATCTGGATCTCTTTGACACATACTCCGGTTCAAATCTACTTGGTGGTACTCCCCGGGTGGATCTAGGTGGTAGTACATATCTGACCGGCTCATTTATCTCCTCCTGCTCCCTTCCTCCTATACCATTTTCATCAGAATAACCACCTATTGAATCATAATTATATGAGATTTGGGTATTTACCTCAGGGGTATCAGTCGGGATGGATGTAACACTAGCGTCTGTCTGGAGAGATTGTACTATGTTTTGAACCGACTTGATGGTTCTTCCTTCTGGCTCTATTGAACCTGTGTCAGACCACACTGGACTTGACACCCAACTTAGTGGATCTATTTGAGTCTCCCCCTGACTGCTAGGTTGGGTGGAATAAAAGAATTCTGTTTCTAAAAAATCACAGTTCATTGTTGTATAGATACGATGAGTAAGGGTATGATAACACCGATAACCTTTTTGATGGATGCCATATCCGACAAAGACGCATTTGACTGCACAAGGATTTAGTTTGGTACGTTCAGTTTTAGGGACATGAACATAGACAGAACATCCAAAGATACGAGGTTGAAGTGTGAATACTGATGGAACACTTACATGATGAGAGAGTTCTTGAAGGTTTTTTTTTAAGACCTATGGCTTTAGTCGGAAGCCGATTGAGAAGATATACAGACGTGGCTACAACTTCTGGCCAAAAATATGTAGGAACTCGTGATTCGATCATAACAGAACGAGTCATTTCAAGAATTATTCTATTCTTTCTTTCCGCAACTCCATTTTGTTGAGGAGTATGTGGACAAGATGTTTGATGAATCATTCCTCGTTCTCTAAAGAAATTTTGCATAGTGGAGTTGACGAACTCACCTCCATTATCAGATCTCAAGATTTTTATTTTAGTATGAAACTGGGTTTGAATCATGTCATAGAAGACAGAATTTGCTGGCAACATCATATTTATTTTTTAGGAAATATACCCATGTCATTCTAGAGAAATCATCTATGAATAACACGAAATATTTAAAGCCAGTACTATTCATACAGGATCCAGAAGTCTGAGCAGGCCCCACACATCAGAATGAACTAGAGAAAAAACAGACTCGACTCTAGTTTTCGAGGGTTGATATGACTTTCTATGACTTTTGGATAACACACATGTCTCACACGAAAATTTATGCGATGACTCAAATAATGAAGGAAATAGCATATGGAGATACCCTGGCGACGGATGTCCCAACCGTATGTGCCACAACCATTGTTGTCTGTTGACTGTTTCATGTGCCAGTGCTGCAGTTCCGTGTTGAGCCACCTCGTCGACATAGTACAATCCCCCACGCTCAGTGCCACGCCCAATCTTCTTCCCCGATTGAATATCCTGTAATAAACAGAAATCTGGATACATCAACACCATGCAGTTTAATTCCTTAGTCACATGACTTATAGACATCAACATGCATGACAATCCTGACACGTATAGACAATTTTTTAGTTTGAGTGTTGGCGAGATTTCTATGGACCTCGCTCCACAAACCATTGACAATTCTCCATTGGTGCTTTGAATAGACGCCCGAGTAGGACTTGACCTTTCACCCATGTCATTTTTATCGAATGTCATTGTATTTGTAGCACCTGAATCCAAGAGCCATTGCGTATTATTTTCTTCCGGTCCATTGATCATGCATCCCTCAGACTCATTTCCTCGGTTTTCAACATGTTGGTTCGGTTTGAATACCTAGCAAAAGAAGGAGGACCATTTGTGCAAATATTAGTTTTTTTTATTTAAACCTAATATACCTAGTCGGGTGAGGGCAGCCGCATCTTCATTCTTGGTGTCTTCTCTCCTTTGTTGAGGGCAGCCGCAAGGAACTTCTGGAGGTCGGAGCTCCTTCCTCGGTCCCGTCCATCGAACTGGAGATCTGAGCTCCTCCCTCAGTCCCGTCTTCTGGTATGATTCTCGGCCCCATCCTTCGATTTGATTTTCTGTACCGAGAGCTTGTGCTCCAAAACCTACGGTTCCAGTTCGGAACTCCTCTCTCGGTCCCGTCTTCTGGTAAGGATCTTGATTCCATATTTCGATTTTGTTTTCTGTGAGGATAGCTTGTGCTCCAAAACCCACGGTTTCGGCCACCGTTGGTATTTGGACCGACTCCCTTGGTCCCGACCGCCGATTTGTCTTCCATCCGTCGGGATATCCGACGAGTTGGTAGCATTCCTCCCTTGAATGTCGATTTTTGCCGCAGTGTGTACACTTTAGCTGGTTTCTGTCACCGACGCCGTCGCCTCGCGAGGATGAAGCCGGCCACCTTCCGGCGTCTGAGCGAGGCTTGGAGGCGTAGGTTGTCCCGTCTCCGTTCAGGGGGTTCTTGGAAGTGTCGACAGCCACCGGCGATTTGCTTGGCGGCTTCACACTTAATCCAGCCCCAATTCCTGAGGCAATCGCCGATGACGGTCCACCATACTGATGCTCCAAGCCCATTACGAGCCTTCGATCTCGTTCTGTGCGAATCACAGCGTAAGCTTCTTCCGGCTTGGGTTTCAGATCTCCTTTTAGTAAGTCTTTTTTTTCTGCATCAAATTCGTCCCCTATTCCGGCTAGAAACTGATATAGTTTTGACTCTGTCGACCGAATTTGGTTGTAGGTTTCGATATCTTCACTGCACTTCATCGGATTTGGTTGACGTGTTTCAATTTCTCTCCAAATCCGTTGGAGATTGGAGAAAAATTGCTCCACGCTGTCTGATCCTTGCTTCATGTTGTTCGCCTTGATAGTAAGATCGAATATTTGAAAACTATCTCGTTTCTTACTGTATGTGCTTGAAAGTCCATGCCAAATATCTCTTGCTGTTGGATATTCACAATAGTTTGCCACCAAATCCCGCTCCATGTTATCTAGCATCCATGAACAAACAATTAAATCTGTTTGCTCCCATTGTGTGTGCTCCTCGGTTTCCTTTGCATGTGCAGCCTGTATTCCAGTGATGTGTCTCAGCTTTCCCCTACCTCCGATCGCCATTCTCATCAGGCGAGCCCAAATGGAGTAGTTGCTCTGTCCTTATTTTTCACTTAGGGTTATCCGCTGCTGTGGTTGGTTTTGAAACATGGACGCCAGTTGAGCTTGGGTGACCATAGTTGTTGAGACCGGTTCCTGGCTGGAATGAACACTTCCTTCTAACATCGTTCAGGTAAGTAACTGGTAGATGATGAAGCTGACTTGAAATCGATCTTAATTGATCGAAAAATTGAATTTTAAACTGAGCTATGATACAATGATGAAAAGTATAGATATTTTTATTGAATAATCTGTTATTGATTTCACTTACATATGTCCTAATTATACACATATAGCTAACAGCTATATTACTATTATAATAGCTATAATTAACACTTTTATCACTATTCCTAACAGCTATTACAGACATAATGATGATGTTCTCCTTTTAAAGCTCATTCCTACAGCAACATACAATTTCAAATCAAGATCTTCAATCCAATATCTGCCTCCTCATCTTTCTGATGGTACTCGAATTTCCTCCTCCTCCACTCATTAACAACTTTGCCAGAACTTCGTCGGAAAAAAGCCCGATCTTCTCCGACGAGGAGAGGGGTCAGAAGGAACACGAACCGCAAGTTGTCAGGTGCACTTCAGCCACATCGTCTCAGAGCAACAATAGTTCCTTCCAGCAAAGGTCACCACTTATTCTGGCGCCACCAAAGAATAACAAGAAATCGAGATTACTGGAATCGCCGGAGAAAAAAAGACGAAGATCAGAACAAACAGATGCTTTATCAGAGGACGATGAAGAGGAAGACCCGTTTTCAGAAGAGGACGTGCCGGATGATTACAAGAGAGGGAAAATCAGTTGGTTTGTAGCGCTTGAATGGGTGAGTCTTATCCTCATCATCGTCGCCCTGATCTGCAACCTCACAGTACCTTACATGAAGGTAAAGAAGATGTGGCATCTGCAGTTATGGAAATGGGAGGTGATGGGTCTGGTTCTTATATGCGGGAGATTAGTCTCCAGTTGGGGGATCCGTATACTGGTCTTCTTCATTGAGAGGAACTTTCTTCTTCGAAAACGAGTCCTTTACTTTGTGTATGGGTTGAAGAGAGCAGTGGTGAACTCTTTGTGGCTAGGGTTGGTGCTACTAGCTTGGCGTCTCTTGTTCGACAAGAAGCTCCGGAATGCGACCAAAAACAAAGCTCTGGAACACGTCACCGGGGTTCTGGTCTGTCTCCTCGTCGGAACCATCATTTGGTTGATCAAAACACTGTTCGTTAAAGTTCTTTCTTCCTCCTTCCATGTCAGCACCTACTTCGATCGCATCCAAGATGCATTGTTCGATCAATTCATCATCAAGAACCTCACAGGGCCTCCATTAATCCACGACGAGGATGCGATTAATGAAAATGCTGTACTTGTCAAGATTGAAGAGTTGCAGAAGAATGTAGTGCCACCACCTGGCCTGATCGCTACCTCCACTAGATCCCCGATGAAGGGCATTGCTTCAAAGTCAAGGACGATGATGAGGTGTGGAAGAATAGAGAAGACCCCAATTATTAGAGCCACATACAAGGGGAGCAAAGACCCGATAACCATTGATCATTTACATCGTCTCACACCTCGGAATGTATCTGCATGGAACATGAAGAGGCTGATGCATTTGGTTCTCCACGAGAAGCTCGTGACGTTGGATGAACAGCTCTCAAACCATAGTGATGAATCGGGAAGCCAAATCAACAGCGAGAATGAAGCTCGGGAAGCTGCGAGAAAGATCTTCCGTAATGTGGCCAAACCGTGTTCCAAGTAAGTCGTCACACACTAGTTGGATATGCATAGGAACAAGAGATTAGATAAGATGTTGAGTTGAGTTGCGTTCTCTGTAACATATGATGCTTTGATATGCCTGTGGATTAGCTTAGATTAGGCGTTAATGAAGTCCAGACCACTGAATTAGTATTCGTCTGTAGGCGTTTTAATGCATAAATGATATTTTAGAGCTAGCATAAAAGAGTTCATAATGTTCATTCAATATGCTCAACTAAAACATAATTGTAATTCTGTGTTTTTTTAGGTACATATACATGGAGGACTTGATGAAGTTCATGGCGGAGGATGAAGCTGCAAAAACCATGAGCCATTTCGACGGAGCATTAGAGAATCTACGGTTCAGCAAATTGTCTCTCGAGAATTGGGTGGTACGTACGTAAAACATTTTCAGTATTCGTTCCAACATGAGGAAACGAATGTTCTGTTAATGAATGATATGCCTTTGTTCGATTTTTCAGGTTAATGTGTTCAGAGAACGACGAGCGCTGGCCTTAACGCTGAACGATACAAAAACTGCGGTGAACAGACTTCACCATATCGTGAATGCGGTCGTCGCTCTCATTATATTCATCATATGGCTTCTCATCCTGGGAATCGCTTCGTGCAAACTACTCCTCCAAGTATGTTCCCAGCTCGTTCTAGTGGCATTTATATTCGGAAACACCTGCAAGAACGTCTTTGAATCCATTATCTTCTTATTTGTAATGCATCCGTTTGATGTGGGGGATCGCTGTGAAATCGATCAGGTTGAGGTACATATTGTTCCGTGTATATATAATCATTGTCTTCTGGATATTGTTTGGATCTTCATGTTTGTTTGGATTGTTTTCCATGCAGATGATCGTGGAAAAGATGAACATTTTAACGACACTTTTCCTGAGATACGATAATCTGAAGATCACTATTCCAAACGGTGTTCTTGCCTCGAAAGCTATCAGCAACTACCGCCGTAGTCCGGACATGGAAGAAAGGATCGATTTCAGTGTTCATATAGCTACCCCAATCGAGAAGATTGACGCCATGAAGCAAAGGATAACCAGGTCAGCTGCATTCATTCATGCATGCATGCTTACTATTATCAGTACGATGTTTGTGTATCATTGTGAGTAGGCCATGACATGCTAGCTGTTGTGAATGGGTGCAGTTACATCGAGAAGAAGAGCGAGCAGTGGGCTCCAGGTCCGGTGATAATGTTCAAGAACTTGGAGGATCTGGACAAGCTGAAAATGGCGGTGTGGCTGTGTCATCGGATGAACCATCATTACATGGAGGAGAGGTGCGCTAGGAGAGGTCGTTTTGTGGAAGAGTTGTTCAAGATATTCAAGGACCTGGATATTAAGTATGAGTATTTGCCTCTCGAGATTACCAACCCACCAACCACCGCAGCACCTGCCATAGTCCCTGGATGATCGATGGATAGAGAAGGAAGGTTGGTTGTCAGTGTAGTGTAGTGTACTGTTGTTTGTTGGGATATTAGCATTCTCAACATTGTTGTCTTCAACCTTACCTCTCATATATCTATCTACCATTCAGTCTACGTATCTATATATGGCTCTGTCTGTTTGGACCTTCACTGAAGAAAAGAAAATTGAATGCAAATAGAGATTGAAACATCTGAATCACACCAATGTATATGTAAAGAATCGACAAGTAGATTGGAGCATATGTAAAGAATCGAAGTTATATATGTATAACACTCTCACTCTAAATATGATATATAGTAGACTCTTTTGTACAACACGCTTGTTGGTTAGTTCTTGTTGTTATTACATAACACATGACTACACTTATTTATAGTGTCCTAAGATACTTCTAGTAATACCTAATTCTAGAAACTCTAGAATGTCCTCAAATAATATCTTTCTACTAATTATCCCTTGTATTTTCTACACATACTTTAATCTCTAATGTTGGCCATAGTGAGAATTCCGATCAGGCGGCGGCGGAAAAGTGGGCAGACCGGCTCTGATACCAAATGATACGAACCTGCAAATCGTATCTAAGGCACCTGAACATAATTTGAGAAAAGAAAGAGAGAGAGAAGAGAGAAAATAGAGAGAAACAGAATTTGTTGTGATATTCTTTCATAAACGTTCAAACCAGCAGACAAACAGATAAATAGCAGCTAACCATACTAACTCACGTTATCATCGACCCCAAATTATTTAACTACGGTCGGAACTAACGTTACTCCGGTTCATCAAAGCTACGATCACAACGGTTCATGGTTCGACTTGCATCACAATGTTCTTCCTTGTTGTTAGTTAATTGTACTTGCTTAATTACTCCAGATTGAAATTTTTCGGTTTTAAGAATTTGTGTTTCCTTGCTATTGAATGTTGGAACGGTTAATGTCTGAGGAGGTTATATTAAGAAGCGAATATTGAATGCTCATTGAAACTGTTGATAATTGATATCCATTTAATTCATGAGACTGGTTTTGCAAATTTTGGGATTATTGTAGGTTGTTCTAGTTATTGTCATGTAGTTCTTCGTTGATTGCTGCTACCACGTTGGGCTTAGATTTTTTCTGTGCACCTCCATTGCCAATCTAAAAGGTATGTTTTGGTGGATGCTTTTGGTTGTGATGCAACTCAAGTGGTAACTGATCTTCAGAAAGTCTACATTTTTGGTAGCTAAGTGCATACTAGCAATCAATATATTTTCTTATGTGCTGAAATGTTTTTCTCAATCGTAGGTCTATGATGTCTCATCATACCTTGATGAACATCCAAGTGGAGATGATGTAATCCTTGAAATAATAGGTACTTCCATTTATTCTTTCATTTACTAAGTTCTAGAGAAATAAAGTTTACTCCTTTTCAATTCTCTCTTGAGCTTGAGTTAATTGATCGTGAAGCAATGAGTTTATTTCATATGTTTGCAGGAAAGGATGCGAAAGATGAGTTTGAAGATGCAGGCCATGGCAAAGAAGTAAGGGAGCTCCTAGAGACCTTCTGGATTGGTGAGCTGGACATATCTTCGTCAACTGTCATCCCTGAGCTTGAGGTTTACCCCACTGCAGAAGAATCTGAAACCCAGAGCTTTTTGAGTAAACGGTTTTGGGCTGTTTCAGTTACCATGATCGGTGTCTCAGTGGTGGTTGGATTCTTATTTTTGCGTAAGAAATGAAACGACATGACAGATAGATAGGATAGTGAAACACATTTTGTTGCAGATAAGAAGTTATGAAATGTTTTCTGTCTGCTTCATTTTTTGAATTACAATTCCTTGGGCTGATTTGAAGAGCAATATGTGATTGTGCAATTATTGCAAGTGTGTGGTTCTGTTTTTGAAAGACAAGTGAACAAGAACAATGTGCTAAATGTTACATCTGGAGTATGCCTAGCTTGTCCAAAGAAAGATCATTGATTTTCAATGTATAAACCAAATCAATTCGAGTTACTGGCTAAAATGTTCAATGTACAAAAAGGTAAAACCTTTTATGGTTTGAAGAGGATAGAAAAAACAATAAAACATGACAGTATTTCAGAAGGATTTAGCAGCTTGAAGTGAAGTACAGGTGGTTCGAAATAGAATCGCCAAAGTGCCGGGTAGTGTTGTAACTTGCAGCTACTTTTGGGAGTCTTGGGACACTATTATACAGATACATACAGATATAATAATACCTTGGACGTTTTTACCCTTCTATTTATTTAGAAGACCCTAGGCAAGGAGAGCATGTTTTCTCTCCGACAATGGGTTAAGGTCCCTGGTTCTTCCGACAAGATAACCAAAGAACCTATCTTTACAGAATCGGGTTTGGCGTTCTCTTCTCAAAATCGCGTGTTTTAGCAAAAAACCTCGAAGCTCAATTACTCCTTTTAACACTTGCGTTCTTCAAATCGGCACTTCCATGAATTCTCTTGCTTCCATGATACTCTTCTGGCGCTTGAACATAGTTGGGTATTGGTGGTTGAGGTTTGGCCCTGTGATGGCCTTGAATTACCAGACATTGGCAGGGTGATGGTCGGAGATGGATTGTTTCTTCAGATCATGGCACATTAGTTCGTTGTGTTTCCTTGTCTGTGGAGTGGTAGGGAGTTCAATTCCTATATATTTGAGTAGAAGTTGATTTTTTTGTCGCAACTATTTTGTTTTGCCAATAATCAATAGCATTAGAAGAATATACAGATAAGGGGTTGTGTATAGATATGAAAGTATGAGATGAGATAGCAGATGGGTGTTTACTTCATGGGTTGGAAACAAGACAACCATCAGAATTCTTTTTATTGATATTGACGTTTGTGCTTTGATGGTTGTTTACTTCATGGGTTGGAAGCAAGACAACCATGAGAATTCTTTTTAGGGATATTGACGTCTGTGCTTTCCATATGGTTGTATTTTTTTTTTAATAAATACATAATTTAATTTTTAATTAAATATCGAATCGTCGAAAAATGAAATAAAAAATGGACAAACGCTACCCATTGGTAGCATTTTGGGAAAAATCTTACCCATAGGTAGCATTTTTTCGAAAACACCCTAAAACGCTACCCGAGTAGCGTTACCCACGATAGCGCTTATGCTCAGATTTCTAAATATTTTTTTTATATATTTAATTTTTTTGCACACAAACTACTTTTAGAAGAAAAAAAAATCCAGTATTGCTGATTATTCACTCGGACTCAAATGCTTTTAGACCACACAAAAGATGGAGAGGACAACACACAAACTGCTACTATGGCTGATAATTGACAATTTCTAACACGATACAATTTGCTTTAAAGTGTATATGAGTTTGACCTTAACGAATCTCGTGTCTAAATAACTCTTATACGTTCTAAACACCTCAGATTTGCAGATATCTGTATAAACACAATTAAACACGATTAACTAATCGTGTCTAATCATGTCGTGTATACCTGTGACACTTTTAGACACACGATTAACTAATCGTGTCGTGTATACATGTGACATTTACGTTTTAATATTGAACTTTGAAAACCTTACTTTGTATAGATGGATTTGTGTTATGAAAATATGTGAAATTAATGAATTCAGCGTCTAATCGTGTTGTATCGTGTTTAACAACTTCGTGTCTAATCGTGTCGTGTTTAATCGTGCCGTGTCGTATGACCCGGTATGTTTTTAATTTTTTTTCTTCATGAATGTTAATTGTGTCATGTGTTGTGTCACATGTGACGTGCTAACTAATCGTGTCGTGTTCAAAGTTTTGAGACAAGTTTAAGATTTATCCGTATAAATACAAGAGATGTTTAGACATATTACGATTAATGACACGGCACGACCTATCTAACTGCTAGTGATATTTCCTACCTGCTACTGATATTTTACACGTTGGCGGTTGGCCCAAAGATAAGAAAAAGCAGCTGTAGGAGTGTTGCCAGTTCCCACCGGTTTACTATAGACCAGAGGAGACAGATCTTAGTGAGGCAGGTGGCCATTTTTTGGAACATACTATAAGGTCTTCGTCTTCCCGTTGCATTTCCACTCGAAGGGCCATACTGACATAGTTGCTTGTACGTACGTACGCCTCTCATCCAGATTCTAATAATGGAGGGTCTAAACAACAGGCTCTCCAGGGGGATCGACCGACGAGCTCTGGGATGACAGAGAAGACTGGCTCTGCTGTCAATAATAACAATGTAATTATTGTAAATAGTTGTTAGAATACGACTGTTAGTAGATAGTAAATGTAGTTAGGCAAGTGTTAGTTTTAATTAAGATAGATTAAGCAAGTAGTATAAATATGCACCTTATATGTACATGACATATAGATTTGCAATATACAATTTCAAATCAAGATTTTCAATCCAATATGGTATCAAATCAGTGTGAATGGTTCTAGGACCAAATCAACATCAAAACTCATCATCTACCTCAAGAAAAAACCAATACCCGAATCAAGATCAGCTGCCATGTCAGATGACGGTAGCTCGATCAACCAAAGTCTCAATCAAATCCTCAAGCAAGGTGGACGAACCGCAGTGGAAAAAAAAGGGTCAGGAAGTCGCCGGAAAATGCTGGCAAAGGAATCGATCGGGCCGACCTTCAATCTCCCAAATGAGGTCTTGGAAGTGTTGTTGTCCGATCCGTTCGAGCAACTTGACGTGGCTCGAAAGATCACGTCCATCACACTATCGAAACGTATCTATGTTCTCGAGTTTGAGTCCTCCGATCTCAGCAACAGACTCGTCGAGAAGGAAGAATTGATCAACCCCCTCCAGTCCCAGATTGATTTTGCTCTCACAAGGCGGAAGAATCTGGACTGAAGAACCCGAACAACGAAAATGGGCAAGGATCTGAGCGACAACCAAATCTCCTCCATGAAGGAAGCATTCACCGTCTTCGACACAGACGGCAACGGTCAGATCGCCCCTTTCGAACGGTCCCTCGGAGGCAACCCCACCCAAGCTCAGCTTAAATCCATCATCGCCGAGGAAAAACTCACAGAGCTTGCTGGTGGCGTCTGCGAGGGAGGCGTCGAGGGAGTCAAAGGGGGAGGAAGCTGATGGGAAGCTAGAGAAGAAACCAGTTGGACGTCGCCGAGTGTTTACAATAAAAAACAAATATGACGGAACTATCGAGAGATATAAAGCAAGACTGGTAACAAAAGTCTACACCCAAACATATGAGCTTGACTACTGAGATACATTCTCTCCACTAGCTAAATTGACACAATCAAGGTAATTTTCTCAATAGCAGTGAATGAAGACCGGTCACTCTACCAGTTTGATGTAAAGAACGCTTTCCTATATGGAGAATTAAAATAAGAAGTATACATGGAAGCACCTCCCGGATTCACAGACGGATTTCAAACAAGAGAAGTATGTCGACTAAAGAATTCATTTTATGGGCTCAAACAGTCACCTCGAGCCTGGTTTGGCAGGTTCACTTTAGCAATGAAGGGATATGGATTCAGACAAAGCAATCCTGATCACACCCTTATCCTTAAACAAAGAGGTAATTTAATCACATGTTTAATTATATATGTCGATGATATGAACATTACAGGTAACGACATGGAATGAATGACAAGGAATCTTTATTTATCAAAAACAATATTAGATTTATTGACAGAGACTGGAATGCTCAATTGCAAACCAGTGGATACACCAATGGTAACAGACCATGGACTCCGTATAGTGAAAGGAGCACACAATTGGCAGAAAAGGAAATATATCAACGAATGGTATGAAAGTTAATATCTCTCTCACACACACGTCCCGATATCATATATGCAGTAGGAGCGGTAAGTCAGTTCATACATTAACCTCAAACAGAGCATATGAATGTTGTATGAAGAATTATAAGGTACCTGAAGGGGACAATAGGTCATGGGATACTGTTGAAACCAAACGTACACTTGAAGATACAAGGATACACCGATGCAGATTGGGTAGGAATTACAACAGACCAGAGATCGATATCAGAATACTTCACCCTAGTCGGAGGAAACCTGGTTACATGGAAAAGCAAAAAGCAGAAATTGGTAGTGCTATCTAGTGCAAAAGCATAATTTCGAGGAGTGACCCGAGGATTGACAGAAATACTATGGTTACGAAAATTGTTAACTGAAATTGGATTTCCTCCATTACAGTCAAGCAAAATTATGTGTGATAATCAATCCGCAATCAGCATCTCAGGAAATTCGGTACAACATGATCGCACAAAACACGTAGAAGTCGAGAGACACTTCATCAAAGAGAAACTAGAACCGGGAATATCAACTAGCGAATATATTGACAAAGGCAGTAAACACGAGGACGTTTAACAATATCCTCAGCTAGTTAAACATCGGAGATCCCACTGCTAACTTAAAGGGGAGTGTCAACAATAACAATGTAATTAATGTAAATAGCTGTTAGAATATGACTGTTAGTAGATAGTAAATGTAGTTAGGTAAGTGTTAATTTTAATTAAGATAGATTAAGCAAGTACTATAAATATGCACCTTATATGTAAATGAAATATAGATTTGCAATATACAATTTCATATCAAGATCTTCAATCCAATATCTGCCTCCTCCTCTTCTGATGGTACTCGAATTTCTTCCTCCTCCAATCATTAACAAATCTGCCAGAATTTCGTCGGCAAAAAGTCCGATCTTCTCCGACGAGGAGAGGTGTCAGAAGGAACACGAACCGCAAGTTGTCAGGTGCACGTCAACCACATCGTCTCAGAGCAACAATAGTTCCTTCCAGCGAAGGTCACCACTTATTCTGGCGCCACCAAAGAATAACAAGAAATCGAGATTACTGGAATCGCCGGAGAAAAAAAGACGAAGATCAGAACAAACAGCTGCTTCATCAGAGGAGGATGAAGAGGAAGACCCGTTTTCAGAAGAGGACGTGCCGGATGATTACAAGAGAGGGAAAATCAGTTGGTTTGTAGCGCTTGAATGGGTGAGTCTTATCCTCATCATCGTCGCCCTGATCTGCACCCTCACAGTACCTTACATGAAGGTAAAGAAGATGTGGCATCTGCAGTTATGGAAATGGGAGGTGATGGGTCTGGTTCTTATATGCGGGAGATTAGTCTCCAGTTGGGGGATCCGTATACTGGTCTTCTTCATTGAGAGGAACTTTCTTCTTCGAAAACGAGTCCTTTACTTTGTGTATGGGTTGAAGAGAGCAGTGGTGAACTCTTTGTGGCTAGGGTTGGTGCTACTAGCTTGGCGTCTCTTGTTCGACAAGAAGCTCCGGAGGGCGACCAACAACAAAGCTCTGGAACACGTCACCGGGGTTCTGGTCTGTCTCCTGGTCGGAACCATCATTTGGTTGATCAAAACACTGATCGTTAAAGTTCTTGCTTCGTCCTTCCATGTCAGCACCTACTTCGATCGCATCCAAGATGCATTGTTCGATCAATTCATCATCAAGAACCTCACAGGGCCTCCATTAATCCACGACGAGGATGTGATTAGTGAAAATGCTGTACTTGTCAAGATTGAAGAGTTGCAGCAGAATGTAGTGCCACCACCTGGCCTGATCGCTACCTCCACTAGATCCTCGATGAAGGACATTATTTCAAAGTCAAGGACGATGATGAGGAGTGGAAGAATAGAGAAGACCCCAATTATTAGAGCCACATACATGGGGAGCAAAGACACGATAACCATTGATCATTTACATCGTCTCACACCTCGGAATGTATCTGCATGGAACATGAAGAGGTTGATGCATTTGGTTCTCCACGAGAAGCTCGTGACGTTGGATGAGCAGCTCTCAAACCATAGTGATGAATCGGGAAGACAAATCAACAGCGAGAATGAAGCTCGGGAAGCTGCGAGAAAGATCTTCAGTAATGTGGCCAAACCGTGTTCCAAGTAAGTCGTCACACACTAATTGGATATGCATAGCACAAGAGATTAGATAAGATGTTGAGTTGAGTTGCGTTCTCTGTAACATATGATGCTTTGATATGCCTGTGGATTAGCTTAGATTAGGCGTTAATGAAGTCCAGACCACTGAATTAGTATTCGTCTATAGGCGTTTTAATGCATAAATGATATTTTAGAGCTAGCATAAAAGAGTTCATAATGTTCATTCAATATGCTCAACTAAAACATAATTGTAATTATTCTGTGTTTTTTAGGTTCATATACATGGAGGACTTGATGAAGTTCATGGCGGAGGATGAAGCTGCAAAAACCATGAGCCATTTCGACGGAGCATTAGAGAATCTAAGGTTCAGCAAATTGTCTCTCGAGAATTGGGTGGTACGTACGTAAAACATTTTCAGTATTCGTTCCAACATGAGGAAACGAATGTTCGGTTAATGAATGATATGCCTTTGTTCGATTTGCCAGGTTAATGTGTTCAGAGAACGACGATCGCTGGCCTTAACGCTGAATGATACAAAAACTGCGGTGAACAGACTTCACCATATCGTGAATGCGATCGTCGCTCTCATTATATTCATCATATGGCTTCTCATCCTGGGAATCGCTTCGAGCAAACTACTCGTCCAAGTATGTTCCCAGCTCGTTCTAGTGGCGTTTATATTCGGAAACACCTGCAAGAACGTCTTTGAATCCATTATCTTCTTATTTGTAATGCATCCGTTTGATGTGGGGGATCGCTGTGAAATCGACCAGGTTGAGGTACATATTGTTCCGTGTATATATAATCATTGTCTTCTGGATAATGTTTGGATCTTCATGTTTGTTTGGATTGTTTTCCATGCAGATGATCGTGGAAAAGATGAACATTTTAACGACACTTTTCCTGAGATACGATAATCTGAAGATCACTATTCCAAACGGTGTTCTTGCCTCGAAAGCTATCAGCAACTACCGCCGTAGTCCGGACATGGAAGAAAGGATCGATTTCAGTGTTCATATAGCTACCCCAATCGAGAAGATTGACGCCATGAAGCAAAGGATAACCAGGTCAGCTGCATTCATTCATGCATGCATGCTTACTATTATCAGTACGATGTTTGTGTATCATTGTGAGTAGGCCATGACATGCTAGCTGTTGTGAATGGGTGCAGTTACATCGAGAAGAAGAGCGAGCAGTGGGCTCCAGGTCCGGTGATAATGTTCAAGAACTTGGAGGATCTGGACAAGCTGAAAATGGCGGTGTGGCTGTGTCATCGGATGAACCATCATTACATGGAGGAGAGGTGCGCTAGGAGAGGTCTTTTTGTGGAAGAGTTGTTCAAGATATTCAAGGACCTGGATATTAAGTATGAGTATTTGCCTCTCGATATTACCAACCCACCAACCACCGCAGCACCTGCCATAGTCCCTGGATGATCGATGGATAGTGAAGGAAGGTTGGTTGTCAGTGTAGTGTAGTGTACTGTTGTTTGTTGGGATATTAGCATTCTCAACATTGTTGTCTTCAACCTTACCTCTCATATATCTATCTACCATTCAGTCTACGTATCTATATATGGCTCTGTCTGTTTGGACCTTCACTGAAGAAAAAAGAAAAATGAATGCAAATAGAGATTGAAACATCTGAATCACACCAATGTATTGACAGATCCCTTACATTGGAGCACCTATGCAGAAGCCACGCAACAAGTAGATGCAGCATATGTAAAGAATCCAAGTGCTAGGTCGCACTTGCCTAAGACCGTACTTTACTAACAATAGAAAAAGTTGTATATGTATAACACTTTCACTCTAAATATGATATATATGAGACTATTTTGTACAACACGCTTGTTCGTTAGTTCTTGTTATTATTACATAACACATGACTACACTTATCTATAGTGTCGTAAGATACTTTTAGTAATACCTAATTATAGAAGCTCTAGAATGTCCTCAAATAATCTCTATCTACTAATTTTCCCTTGCATTTTTTACACATACTTTAATCTCTAATTTTCTAGATATTTCTCCAACCTACTAAGCCCAACAACCTAAATATACTCTTGATCCAAATCTTCTAATCCAACCCATAAAGTCAATGTTGTACTTTGACACTCCCCCTCAACATTGACTTTACTTCATGTTTCTTATTGTCAATGTTATCTTTCGATCGATGTTGCTGTGGATTCTTCAACCTTATTTTTTCGCCTAAGTAATACTTTTTCTTCTTATTGATTCTAGTAAAACTTTCATTCATCACCTCGAGTTGTCTGTCTAGGTAGATCTTCGTGCTTTTATACCTTCCTCTCAAGCTCTTTATTTTCCGTGCATTGTTAAATCCATTACTAATCGACAAACAACAGTGTCTTCTTCCATTGTTCTTTTGTTGCTTTGAGACTCTTTTCGTAACTTTCTTCAATGACTTATCTTTTTCTCCTCGATTGAAGATCAAACTTCTAGCAAGCGACGAGGTATCCCCTTGATGCTCATCTTCTAGTGTAGGGATCACTGTTTCGACTTTATCAGACATCTCGAAGTTCCACTTCTTCAAGTTCTTATTACGAGACGAAATGTTTTCCTCAACTATCGGCATTGCAATGAAGCAAGAATAAGTTGTACCAATATTCTTATCATGATAGTGAGATGACTTAATGATCAATTTTTTTGATACTTGAGTCACCGCTTGTTTATCATCGACTCTTCCATGGACGTCTCTGTGAGGATTTAAACTCCCCCTTTCTCCATGAACCTCATTTAAAGAGGTTTTCTTATGTGTAACTGGTATGACATATAAGTCATCTACTCGTGCACCGATGTGAACGACATCCGCCTTGATCATCTCAACGTTTTGAAGACACTTCACATCATTCAGACCAAATAAAACATACATACATGAATCAACTGCATTCGCCACCGACAGAAGATTTTGCTTCACTCCTGGAACATGGTAAACACACTCAAGTTCGATTGGTGTCTCACCTCTGTTGTTGATCAAAACAATACTTTCTTTCTTGACTGAGGGAATGGTATCAGCCGCCATGACTATAACTTCTTCTCCTTTATGACTATGAATAATGGAGAATTGATCCTCGTCTCCGGTGATATGGTGACTGCAACTAGAATCTACAATCCACTCATTTCTTGAGTTTCTATCCGCAAGAGCAGGAATGCTCTTACCTACAAAACACTTAGCCCATTCTTTATCTTCAGTTGCGATCTTAGACGCCACCATGTTACTCTCCTTCAGTTTGGTCCGACAATTTCTTTTCAGATGTCCAGACTTACCACATTGATAACACTTGAAATCTTTCTTACAAGATGACTCCGCATTACCACCAACCTTTTTTCTGGCGTCATTCTCCTTCACTTGATCCACGAGCGCACATTGATATTCTTCTAGCTTGATCCCGACCATTTGCTTAGCCAACGACTCTTGTGAAGCTAGAAGATTCTCAAATTCCTCCAAGGACGATTGCTAAAGAAAACAAGATACCCGATTACTAATCTGGAAAGATGGAATATTCGGTTCTAAAACCAACAATTGGTATCAAAGCTATCTTCTTAAGGGATCTGTGTGAATTAGACGTGTCATGGAAGGCGAAGGCAGTTTCTCATCCATTGATCCACCAACATTCGATGGAGTCAATTACCAGCTTTGGGCAGTACGCATGGAGACATACCTGGAGGCGTTAGACCTTTGGGAAGTTGTGGAATAAGATTATGAAGTTCCTGAGCTACCAAACAATCCCACCTTGGCACAAATCAAAGTGCAGAAGGAGAAGAAGACGAGGAAGTCAAAGGCTAACGCATGTTTGTTTGCTGCAGTCACGTCCAACATTCTTATTCGTACCATGTCTCTGAAGTCAGCAAAGGAGATATGGGAGTATATCAAGACCAAATACGATGGAGATGAAATGATATGGGGGATGCAAGCCCTGAACCTAGTACGTGATTTTGAGTTGCAGAAGATGAAGAAGACTGAATCAATCAAACAGTCTGATAGGTTGCTCAACATTGCAAGACGAATTAGACTACTTGGATCATCCCTTCCAGAATCAAGGATCATTGAAAAAAATTCTTATTACGTTGCCTGAAATGTTTGAAGCAACAATTACATCATTGGAAAACCTGAAGGATATGTCAAAAACCACTATGGCAGAGTTGTTGAATGCTCTACAAGCACAGGAGCAAAGAAAAGCCATGAGGCAGGAAAGTGAAGTAGAGGGTGCCTTACCTGCAGGGTACCATGGAGCTGACAAAAACAAGAAGGGACAAGAAGGAAACGCGTTCCCTCCGCCATCGAGTAGAACCGGAAGTTTCAAGGGTAAATACCCTTTGTGTCGTCATTGTGGGAAGTTAGGTCATCCTCCTTTCAAATGTTGGAGGAGACCTGATGCAAGATGCACCAAATGCAATCAATAGGGCCACAAAGATGTGATTTGCAGAAACAAAGTTCCACAACAAGCCCAAGTTGCTGATCGAGAAGAAGAAGATCATCTCTTTGTTGCTACCTGCTTCACCAGTCGTGATTCAAGTGAAGACTGGTTATTCGAAAGTGGTTGCACAAACCACATGACATACGATAAAAAATTATTCAAAGAGCTAAGGATCACCGAAACGAAGAAAGTTAGAATCGGAAATGGTGAGTACATTGTCGTTAATGGTAAAGGAACAATAGTTATTCCAAGCTATTTTGGAACAAAACTGATCACTGATGTTCTCTATGTTCCAAATATTGATCAAAATCTGCTTAGTGTTGGTCAATTAATAGAGAAAGGTTTCAAAGTGATTTTCAAAAATAGAGTGTGTGTGATAAAGGATTCAGCAGGCCAAGAATTGTTCATGGTCAAGATGAAGGGGAAGATTTTAGCTCTTAATCCATTGGAGGAGGAGCAATCTACTTTAAAAATTAAAGAAAGCATCACAAAAGTTTAGCATAAGAGGCTCATGCATTATCATCATTAGGGACTGCCGAACTGCTGCAGATGAAAGCCAAGATGATGGTGAAGGACCTTCCCGATCTTGACGATCGTACTCCAAGCTGTGAATCATGTCAGTATGGAAAGCAATACATAAAATCCTTTCCTAAAAGGCTAAAACAGCTTGGAAAGCATCAAAGAAGCTGCATGTAATCCACCCGGATATTGCAGGACCACAACGAACGCCTTCTTTGAAAGGTAGCCTCTATTATGTTGCATTCACCTGTATGTGCTAGATTTTCTTCTTAAAACACAAGTTAGAGGTGACTCAGGTTTTCTGGAACTTTAAAACCAGAGTCGAGAATGAGAGTGGTTGTAAAATTCAAACTCTCAGATCCGATAATGGCAAGGAGTACACTTCTGCAGCATTTGACCGATTCTGCGAAGAGGATGGAATCCAACACCAGTTGATCACTCCGTACACTCCTCAACAAAATGGAGTAAGTGAGAGATGGAATTATGTTCATATTAGAGATGACACGATGTATGTTGCATGAGAATAACTTACCGAAGAAGTTATGGGTCGAAGTAGCAAATACTGTCGTTTTCTTGCAAAACAGACTTCTTATAAGAGCAGTAAAAGATCAAACACCCTTTGAGGCATGGTATGGTTATAAACCGTCTATGAATTTCCTTAAAATATTCAGATGTTTTTGCTTTACTCACGTTCCGCAGAACAAGAGGGATAAATTAGATAAAAGAGTTGTTTCATGCATCTTCATAGGTTACAATTCAGTTTCGAAAGCTTATAAAGTTTTTCACCCACAAACTGGAAAAATTGTTATAAGCATAGATGTGCATTTTGTGAAAGATGAAGAATGGAATTGGAGTGATACAAAAAAGGTGGATCCAAGCTCAACAAATTCAACACTTTTGCTCCCCGGTTCGGACACGACAGAACCGAGCCTAGGAGCCTGGCATGATGAAGTAATTGATGACGTTCCTATCAGAGGCACAAGGTTGCTTTCAAATGTGTATCAAAGGTGTCACATTGCTGTTTGTGAACCTGCAGATTTTGAAGAAGCCAAAGCATATCCAAATTGGGTCGCAGCAATGAAGGAGAAGTTGCTGATGATCGAGATGAACAAAACATGAGAGTTGATTGATCGACCCTAGAACAGAAAGGTGATTGGAGTCAAGTGGGTGTACCGAAACAAGCTTAATGTTGATAGCTCAATCAATACGCATAAAGATAGACTTGTGGTCAAGGAATATGCTCAAGTGTTCGATGTAGATAGGGCCGGTAATGGTGCGGTGAAGAACCCATAACCATGGTTATAATTGTTACTGTTTAATATGGTTAACCGTACCATTATGGTGCGGTACGATTATGGTGATGAATTTTCTACCCATAATGGTTATGGTTATGGTATTGGAGTTATACCCATGGTTATTATATAAATATAATAATTATGTATTATTAATAAACTAATATATATTAAATAATGGAAGTTACTACTATGATGTTAGTTTTATATATTTTTATTGTTGACATTATAGATTTATGTATATTTTTAAAATAAAATTTCGGTCTTTTATTATATTACATGTGTAGAATAAATATGAGTATACGGGTAAAACCATGGTTAATAACCACAGTTATTTTAATGGTTATGGTATTGAAAATTGTACCCGTAATGGTTATGGTTGTGGTTATGGTAGGCGATTTAAAAATATGGTATGGCTATGGTATTTGTCATACCCGTACCATACCCTAACCATTGACAGCCCTAGGTGTAGACTAGTCAGACACTTTCGCACCCGTAGCTAGACTCGATACCATCATGCTTCTACTTGTTGTTGTCGCACAAAAGAACTGGAGGGTATACCAGTTAGATGTCAAGTCGACATTTCTGAATGGTTTCTTGCAGGAGGAGATTTATGTCGAACAACCAGAGGACTATATGAAAGAAGGAGAAGGAGAAGGAGACAAAGTTTATCTCCTTAATAAAGCACTCTACGGACTGAAGCAAGCACTAAGAGCTTGGTATAGTAGAATTGATAATCATCTACTGAGCCTGGGGTTTAAAAGAAGCCTATTCGAGTCCACTTTATATGTCAAGAATAGTGAAACTAATACTTTAGTCATTTCACTTTATGTTGACGATCTTCTGGTTATAGGAAATAATGCAAATCTAATTCAAGAGTTCAAATAGGAAATGATGAAGGTCTTCCAAATGACGGATCTCGGGTTTATGGCTTACTTCCTTGGCATGGAGATCACACACAATCAAGATGAGGTATTCATTTGTCAAAAGAAATATGCAAAGGAGATACTCAAGAAGTTTCATATGGAAGATTGCAAAGAGATGAGCACTTCAATGAATCTAAGAGAAAAGCTGAGTAAAGAGGATGGATCCGACAAAGTTGACGAAGCTCATTTTCGAAGCTTGGTGGTGTCTGATGTATCTAACAACAACAAGGCCTGATACCCTGAATGCTGTAAGTATTCTTTCTCGGTTTATGCACTGTGCAAGTGAAACTCATTTAAGGGCAACAAAAAGGGTGATTAGATATGTCAAAGGGAGAGTCAACCTTGGAATCAAATTCCGGAAGAGTAAAGAGTTCAAGCTAGCTGGTTTTTCTGATAGTGATTGGGGTGGCTCTATTGATGATATGAAAAGTACCTCAGGATACTGTTTTAGTCTTGGATCATGTGTTTTTTCGTGGAGCTCCAAAAAGCAGGAAAATACTGCCCAGTCTATAAAGAATCGAAGTGCTAGATTGCACTTGCCCAAGACCGTACTTTAATAACAAGAGAAGAACTTGTATATGTATAACACTCTCACTCTAAATATGATATATTGGAGACTCTCTTGTACAACACACTTATTGGTGATTCTTGTTGTTGGTTACATAACACATGACTACACCTATTTATAGTGTCCTAAGATATTTCTAGTAATACCTAATTCTAGAAACTCTAGAATGTCCTCAAATAATCTCTATCTACTAATTATCCCTAGAATTTTCTACACATACTTTAATCCCTAATTTTGTAGATCTTTCTCCAACTTACTAAGCCCATAATCCTAAATATACTTTTGATCCAAATCTTATAACCCAACCCATAAAATCAATGTTGTACTTCAACACAGTCAACAGTCGAAGCATAGTTTGTTGCTGCTATGACAGCTACTAATCAAGCCTTGTGGCTGAGGAAGATTCTAATCGATCTAAATTTAGAACATATGGGAAGTACGGAGATTCGAGTTGGCAATCAAGCTGCTATTGCCATCTCTCATAATCCTGTGTTTCATGGGAAGACTAAGCACTTTAATATCAAGTTGTTCTTCCTGAGAGAAATACAAAACACTGGAGGTGTGGTTCTTCTTTACTGCAAAACAGAAGAACAGGTGACTGAAATCTTCACCAAGCCTCTACCCGTCACCAAGTTCAATTTTTTTAGAAAGACACTTGGAATGGGCAGCATCTAAAATCAGGAGGAGTGTTTTAGAGTTGCCACCTCACTCAAGTTTTAATTTGAAGTATTCAACTTAGTCAACCTAGTTTTTAGGAAAATCTGATTTTTTCTATTATCATGGGTTAGTGGTTATGTATTATGATGTTAGTGGGTTAGTGGTTAAGTATTATAATGTTAGTGGATAGTCTTTCATTTGATTATAAATTGTAATGTTTTCTGAAATCAATTCATTTAGTTTTCATGCTTCAATTCGGTACCTCTGTTATAGTAGCAGCATACCTTCAAAACAGAGCTAAGCCTCATTTTGTCATTTTCGGTTCTAAAACCAACAGAGTGGGCCCAGTGGGGGTGGTGCAGATGGAGCTGAACTCAAGAAAGTGAGTCCCAAATTTCCATTGACGACCTCATGGTTCGTGAAGGCTGCAAGCGTGTTAGTTCTCGGGATCTTCACGGGGTATGTTCTTGGGTATGTTACACATGCCAAGAGAGAAGCTGCAAAGCAGAATTGGACCCCCGTGAAACCGACGATTTATCAGTGATCTGATACTCTTCTGGCGCTTGAACATAGTTGGGTATTGGTGGTTGAGGTTTGGCCCTGTGATGGCCTTGAATTACCAGACATTGGCAGGGTGATGGTCGGAGATGGATTGTTTCTTCAGATCATGGCACATTAGTTCGTTGTGTTTCCTTGTCTGTGGAGTGGTAGGGAGTTCAATTCCTATATATTTGAGTAGAAGTTGATTTTTTTGTCGCAACTATTTTGTTTTGCCAATAATCAATAGCATTAGAAGAATATACAGATAAGGGGTTGTGTATAGATATGAAAGTATGAGATGAGATAGCAGATGGGTGTTTACTTCATGGGTTGGAAACAAGACAACCATGAGAATTCTTTTATTGATATTGACGTCTGTGGTGTTCCTATTCTTATCGAATGAGGCACAGGTTCCGCTTTCCGTTCTCTACTGAAATCATGGCTGTAGTTATAGCCATAATATTATTAAGGAAAAAAAAAACATTATTTTGCCGCCAAACTTGACTCCACGTCCTTCCGACCTACTATACCTAATACCAGCCACAACTCCACTAAGTATACACCGTATACTATATAGTCCATTATTGCTCATCATTCACTCTCACTCAAATGCTTGTAGACCACACAAAAGATGGAGAGGACAACAGAGAAACTGCTACTGATATTTTACACGTTGGCCCAAAGATCAGAAAAAGGAAAGCAGCTGTGGGATCGGAGTGTTCCCACCCGTGAGACGGGGTCACTTTGAAGTTTGAACTTCTTCCAATCGATGGCCAAAAAAAACAAAACTTCTCCCAATCAGAAGAGATACTATTATACACTAGATCTTAGGGAGACAGGTGGCCATTTTTTGGAACATACTATAAGGTCTTCGCCTTCCCGTTGCATTTCCACTCAAAGGGCCATACTGACATAGTTGCTTGTATGTACGTTCGCCTCTGATCCAGATTCTAATAATGGAGGGTCTAAACAACAGGCTTTCCAGGGGATCGACCTACGAGCTCTGGGATGACAGAGAAGACATGGCTCTGCCTCCTCCTCTTCTGATGGTACTCGAATCTCCTCCTCCTCCTCCACTCATCAACACAGCTGCCAGAATTTCGTCGGAAAAAAGACCGATCTTCTCCGACGAGGAGAGGTATCAGGAGGAACACGAACCGCAAGTTGTCAGGTGCACGTCAGCCACGTCGTCTCAGAGCAACAATAGTTCCTTCCAGCGAAGGTCACCACTTATTCTGGCGCCGCCAAAGAATAACAACAAATCGAGATTACTGGAATCGCCGGAGAAAAAAAGACGAAGATCAGAACAAATATCTGCTTCATCAGAGGACGATGAAGAGGAAGACCCGTTTTCAGAAGAGGACGTGCCGGATGATTACAAGAGAGGGAAAATCAGTTGGTTTGTAGTGGTTGAATGGGTGAGTCTTATCCTCATCATCGCCGCCCTGATCTGCAACCTCACAGTACCTCACATGAAGGTGAAGACGATGTGGCATCTGCAGTTATGGAAATGGGAGGTGATGGGTCTGGTTCTTATATGCGGGAGATTAGTTTCCAGTTGGGGGATCCGTATACTGGTCGTCTTCTTCATTGAGAGGAACTTTCTTCTTCGAAAACGAGTCCTTTACTTTGTATATGGGTTGAAGAGAGCAGTGGTGAACTCTTTGTGGCTAGGGTTGGTGCTACTAGCTTGGCGTCTCTTGTTCGACAAGAAGCTCCGGAGGGCGACCAACAACAAAGCTCTGGAACACGTCACCGGGGTTCTGGTCTGTCTCCTGGTCGGAACCATCATTTGGTTGATCAAGACACTGATCGTTAAAGTTCTTGCTTCCTCCTTCCATGTCAGCACCTACTTCGATCGCATCCAAGATGCATTGTTCGATCAATTCATCATCAAGAATCTCACAGGCCCCCCATTAATCCACGGCGAGGATGTGATTAGTGAAAATGTTGTACTTGTCGAGATTGAAGAGTTGCAGAAGAATGTAGTGCCACCACCTGGCCTGATCGCTACCTCCGCTAGCTCCCCGATGAAGGGCATTATTTCAAAGTCAAGGATGATGAGGAGTGGGAGAATAGAGAAGACCCCAATTATTAGAGCCACAGACATGGGGAGCAAAGACACGATAACCATTGATCATTTACATCGTCTCACTCCTCGGAATGTGTCTGCATGGAACATGAAGAGGCTGATGCATTTGGTTCGCCACGAGAAGCTCGTGACGTTGGATGAGCAGCTCTCAAACCATAGTGATGAATCGGGAAGCCAAATCAACAGCGAGAATGAAGCTCGGGAAGCTGCGAGAAAGATCTTCAGTAATGTGGCCAAACCGTGTTCCAAGTAAGTCGTCACACACTTATTGGATATGCATAAGAACAAGAGATTAGATAATATGTTGAGTTGAGTTGCGTTCTCTGTAACATATGATGCTTTGCTATGCTTGTGGATTAGCTTAGATTAGGCGTTAATGAAGTCCTGCATACTGAATTAGTATTCGTCTATAGGCGTTTTAATGCATAAATGATATTTTAGAGCTAGCATAAAAGAGTTCATAATGTTCATTCAATATGCTCAACTAAAACATAATTGTAATTCTGTGTTTTTTAGGTTCATATACATGGAGGACTTGATGAAGTTCATGGCGGAGGATGAAGCTGCAAAAACCATGAGCCGTTTCGAAGGAGCATTGGAGAATCTAAGGTTCAGCAAATCGTCTCTCAAGAATTGGGTGGTACGTACGTAAAACATCATCAGTATTCATTCCAACATGAGAAAACGAATGTTCTGTTAATGAATGATATGCCTTTGTTCGATTTTTCAGGTTAATGTGTTCAGAGAACGACGAGCGCTGGCCTTAACGCTGAACGATACAAAAACTGCGGTGAACAGACTTCACCATATCGTGAATGCGATCGTCGCTCTCATTATATTCATCATATGGCTTCTCATCCTGGGAATCGCTTCGAGCAAACTACTCGTCCTTGTATGTTCCCAGCTCGTTCTAGTGGCGTTTATATTCGGAAACACCTGCAAGAACGTCTTTGAATCCATTATCTTCTTATTTGTAATGCATCCGTTTGATGTGGGGGATCGCTGTGAAATCGACCAGGTTGAGGTACATATTGTTCCGTGTATATATAATCATTGTCTTCTGGATATTGTTTGGATCTTCATGTTTGTTTGGATTGTTTTCCATGCAGATGATCGTGGAAAAGATGAACATTTTAACGACAGTTTTCCTGAGATACGATAATCTGAAGATCACTATTCCAAACGGTGTTCTTGCCTCGAAAGCTATCAGCAACTACCGCCGTAGTCCGGACATGGGAGAAAGGATCGATTTCTGTGTTCATATAGCTACCCCAACCGAGAAGGTTGACGCCATGAAGCAAAGGATAACCAGGTCTGCATTCATTCATGCATGCATACTTACTATTATCCGTACGATGTTTGTGTATCATTGTGAGCAGGCCATGACATGCTAGCTGTTGTGAATGGGTGCAGTTACATCGAGAAGAAGAGCGAACACTGGGCCCCAGGTCCGGTGATAATGTTCAAGAACTTGGAGGAACTGGACAAGCTGAAAATGGCGGTGTGGCTGTGTCATCGGATGAACCATCATTACATGGAGGAGAGGTGGGCTAGGAGAGGTCTTTTGGTGGAAGAGTTGGTCAAGATATTCAAGGACCTCGATATTAAGTATGAGTTTTTGCCTCTCGAGATTAACCACCACCAACCACCGCAGCACCTGCCATAGTCCCTGGATGATCGATGGATAGAGAAGGAAGGTTGGTTGTCGGTGTAGTGCAGTGTTGTTGTCTTCAACCTTACCTCTCATATACATATCTACCATTTAGTCTACGTATCTATATATGGCTCTGTGTGTTTGGACCTTCACTGAAGAAAAGAAAAATGAATGCAAATAGAGATTGAAACATCTGAATCACAACAATGTATTGACAGACCCCTTACATTGGAGCACCTATGCAGAAGCCATGCAACAAGTAGATGCAGCATATATATATGCAGATCCATTATATAGTAGAGAAAAGAACAATAAAAGCAAGACAGGCAAATAATAAGAACAAGTACAATTGATGAAGCATTTAAATTGAAATCTGCTTTCAAGTTTGTAAATTGGTCTGTTCCTATCGCAAAGCAAATATAAATAAATTTTAAATCTTAAAAAGTCATCAACTTTTGCGATCCATCACAAGATGGTGTTTTTGAAACGCCACCCTCATTCATGGCTGAATAGACCTGTCAATTCGGGTCAACCCGCCGGGTTCGACCCGACCCGACCTGACCCGCCGTGTTTTACGGGTCGACCCGGACCCGACCCGCCGATCGGCACGGGTCAGTTTATGCGACCCGAACCCGACCTGCCGGGTTGACGGGTCAACCCGCCTGACCCGCCTGACATACCACTACATAATTTACATCCAATATATTCATTCATTTTGTAATAACACACTTGACCCATCAACCATCATATTCAGTCATTCAGATACAGAAAAATACCAATACCACACACCAACACACCATACATCATTACATCCAATGATCCAAGTACCATCACCTAAACTTCTTCAAAATAAACACACTAAGAAGAATCCAAATTCCAACGAAAAACATCTAAATTAAAACCACATAATTTCAAGTTTCATGCGTGTGACTCTTCCTCATTCGGGATAAAATCGTCAATCTCTTGCTCCAAATTTGTTTCTTCATCTTCTTCTATGCAATTGCAAACAGATATTTGTCATATATATAATCATAAAACAGTAAGAAACAAAAATTTAAAAAGATTATAGATATTACTTGTCTCGTCTTCAATCCAATCTCTAGTGCACATAATAGCTTCCACAGTTTCCGGCTTGAGCGAACTCCTGTATTGATCGAGAACACGACCACCAATACTAAATGTTGATTCAGAAGCCACTGTTGTAATAGGGATGCTGAAAATATCACATGCCATAGCAGAAAGAATAGGAAATCGAGTCGATTCCCCATGCCAATAATCAAGAACATTCAAAGTCTTCTTCCTATCAAGTAGTTCTTCTTCCAAATATCGATCAAGTTGCGATTTTTGAGTTGATTGACTGTTGGATCTTAAATCATCAAATTCCTACAACACATATTAAGAAATAAGAAACATATAAAATAATTGAAAGATTAGGAAAAAAATAGCATTAAAGAACTTACATTGAGCACATTGCCTCCAGCGGTCGAATGATGCAACACTTGATCAGTGTAAGAAAAGGTTGAACGACCCTTTTTACAAGCCTGAGATTTCTTCTGTAAAGAAGAAGATGCTACAACTGGCTTATCCACATACGCATTATATAACTCATACAACTTAGACCGAATAATTTCAGCTTCAACGACCCCATACTCTTCACCATGCAACCTTTTATAAGCAAACTCGACAAACTCAGACTTGTATCGAGGGTCCAAAATAACAGCAATTGCCAAAATGACACTGTAGTTCGTCCAATACTTGTCAAATTTGGACCTCATACGATCAACCATACCTCTCATGAACAAGCGCTCACCGTCATAATTTTTCTTCAATGTGTAACTGATAAGAAACACCAACGGGAAGTACAAATTTGCAGTAGGATACTTCGTTCCCGAAAAAATCACAGTCAAATCATAGAAAACACCTAGAAAATCTGCAATTGCTTCCAACTTTGCCCATTCAACCTGGTTAGGACACACCAATGAATTTCCTAAATCCATGTGACGAATCGCACTCTTATAGTACAAAACACTTTTAAGCATCAAAAATGTGGAATTCCACCTGGTTGGTACATCTTGCCGCAAACCCCCGACGATTATCCAACTTCTTCATCATCCATGTTCACAGTTCACTGCATATACAATTAGATCTATCATCGTCACCATTACAATTCACAGTAGATTTTAGAAGGATCACTAATCACTAATCTATCACTTATCACAGCACAAATCAGTTACACATATCAGCACTAATCTGTGAAGTAATCTATCACATAAAAAAATAAATCTGTAATGGAACGAACAGAACAAATCTGTGAAGTCAAAGTGAGATAATCAAAATAAAAAAATAAGGTAATGGAACATATCTAAGCAAGATAAGGTAAAATTTGAATAAAAAAACAATTTATATTGAAGATCTAATCAGTAATGGAACAGAACATGCAAGATAAGTCAAAGTGAGAGAACATGCAAGATAAGTCAAAGTTTTTATGGAACAAAACAAAACAATGCAACAACGTGTATTTCATCAACGCAATGGAACAGAAGTTACAGAACAGAACAGCGTGTATTTCTGTATTTCATCAGCGTGTATGCAATGGAACAGAACAAAACAAAACAAGCAATGGAACAGAACAGAAACAAGCAATACAAATTACAACAGCGTGTATTTCATCACAATTCACAAATAACCCAAAAAGAACAGAACAATGGAACAGCCGTGAAACAGAACAAGCATCCATAATGCATCCATAAAAATTAACAACTGAGTAGAGAGCTAAATGCCACAGAAAATTATTCAGTTCCGTACGATTCCAACTTAGTAGCAGCATCAATACATGAAACAACCAGACCCAACCATAGACAAGAAGAAAAATGACATAGTACCATGAAAACTATAACAGAGAATCATGAGAACACCATCATGTTCCCGAATCTCGAACAATATTTGTACAGAACTATCACCATTGTCCAACAAGCACACAACTACACAAAACACAATCACACAATCACAGATTCACAGTAGATTTAGTAGAAGGAGTGAAGGACTTACACGAGGTAGCAGCGATTAGCGAAGGCGAGGTAGCAGGATGTCGGTCGAGAGCAGGCGAAGGCGAGGCGAGGTCAGCTGCGCGATCAGGCGAAAGCGAAGGTGAAGTCGAAGGGAGTCAAGGAACTGACGTCTAGCGAGAGCAAGTGTAGTTTGTAGTGAGGTTTGAGAGAGTGAAAGATGACTGAGGGCTGCGTGACTGCGTGTGTTCTGTGACTTCTGTCAAAAGACTCAAAACACTGCGTCTGTAAGGTTTTGTTTTGGACGGGTCGGGTCCGGGTCATAAGGGTCAACCCGGAATCGACCCGTCTCTTGTGGTGGGTCAGACGGGTCAACCCGAAAATGACCCGCCATCCATTTTTTGTGACCCGAACCCGACCCGACCCCGGGTCGATTCCGAGTCATTTTCGGGTCGGGTCATTTTTTGACAGGTCTATGGCTGAAGAGTGGAGAAGAAGAAGAAGCAACATAGACCCAACCACCTGTCATTCTCAATATCCACCGGATTCAGCTTGGGCGCCAGATTGTCACCGCGCGATCTGTCGTAAACTTTGCTCACATTTATTATATCAATCAATCAATGGCGGACATGACACGCGTCTCTCTTCCTTCCTCCGCGTATCAAGACCCAACTTAGTGACTTACCGAACCCACCATCAGAAAGTGTACTTTTCTTCTGTCTGTCACAGACCTACCGCTTGCTTTTTGACTCCGATCCATCCACGGTCGTTATCGTCTTCGTTCATTGATTCATTCACTCTATATCATCCCTTTATACTTGTTTGTAGTACTGATAGACCTCTGGATGGTTCTAATGGAGGACGGCGAGGAGGGAAACAAGGTCTGCAGAGACTCGAGCTACGAGTTTTGGAGGAAGGACGAAAAGAAAGGGCAGGTAGAGGTGGAGGAGGAGACCGATAATGAGGACTTTGATTTTCAGAACACCGGAGAGGATCCCCCGTCCAAGTTAATCGGACAGTTTCTGCACAAGCAGCAAGCTTCCGGCGATTTCAGCCTGGACATGGATTTGGAGATGCAGGAGCTGAAGCAGGACAATGAGGACATGGCGTCGCCTCCGGTGATCGAGTCTCCTCCACTTATGAGCTCAGGTGCTGCTCCCAAGAAGAAGACCGCCACCAGGATACTGTCGGAAGAAAGGCCGATTTTTTCCGGCGAGGAGGTCGTCAGGTGCACTTCAAATGCGTCGTATATGAGCAACAGTTCCTTCCGGCGAAGGTCCCGACTTCTGGCGGCGCCGAAGAACAACAAGTCGAGATTGCTGGACTCGCCGGAGAGAAAGCCGGAGAAAAGCCCAAGGTCGACCCAATCGAGGTCGGGGCTGTTGTCAAAACAAGCCACTGAAGATGAAGAAGACGACCCCTTTTTAGAAGAGGACGTTCCAGAGGATTACAGGAGAGGGAAGATCAGCTGGTTTGTTGTCCTCGAATGGGTCAGTCTCATCCTCATCATCGCCGCCCTGATCTGCAACCTTACAGTATCTCCGATGAAGCACAAGACGCTGTGGAATCTGCATTTGTGGAAATGGGAAGTGATGGTTCTGGTTCTTATATGTGGGAGTTTGGTCTCCAGCTGGGGGATTCGTATACTCGTCTTCTTCGTCGAACGGAACTTTCTTCTTCGTAAACGAGTCCTTTACTTCGTATACGGATTGAGGAGAGCAGTGGTGAATTCTGTGTGGCTGGGTCTGGTCTTACTAGCTTGGCATTTCTTGTTCGACAAGAAGGTTCAGAGAGAGACCAACAGCAAAGCCCTTGAACATGTCACCAGGGTTCTTGTCTGTCTCTTGGTCGGCACCATTGTTTGGTTGGTGAAGACACTGATTGTCAAAGTTCTTGCTTCCTCCTTCCATGTCAGCACCTACTTCGATCGGATTCAAGAGGCATTGTTTGATCAGTTTGTGATCAAGACCCTCACTGGGCCACCATTAATCGACATGAATAAAGACAATAGCAAAATTGCTCTCGAGATTGAGGAATTGCAGAATGCAGGGGCTCCGGTTCCTCCTGGACTCAGGGAAGCTGTTCTACAATCGAACACCGTCAGTCCGAAGAGCATTCCTAATTCAAGAACGATTCTGAGTGGAAGGATAGAGAGAACCCCAAAAGCAACAGACAAGGGCAAGGACATGATAACCATTGATCATTTACATCGGCTCACTCCTAAGAATGTGTCTGCCTGGAACATGAAGAGGCTGATGCATTTGGTTCGCAATGGAAAGCTCATGACATTGGACGAGCAGCTGTCTGACCACAGCGATGAATCGGGAAATCAGATCAACAGTGAGAGCGAGGCTCGAGCTGCAGCAAGAAAGATCTTTCAGAATGTGGCTCAGCCTTGTTCTAAGTAAGTTATCGCACTATTTACATCATAGGCTTCGTTATTAACATCAATTAAATACACTCTGATAGATCAGACTGAATGCTGCAGAGTATGGTTTGCTATATTAGGTTCTTCTAGTATTGCATACCGAACTCTGTACCTCAATGGTTTTGCTTTTCCATGTTCAATAAAATTCAGCATAAGACTTTAAAAATGCATTTATGTAGTAAGTGAATTCAGTAAGTATTTATGAGTGTAGCTAAGCTCGATTTGAGTCCTCGAGTTGTTTTAATGTTGTGTTTGTTAGGTTCATATATATGGAGGATTTGATGCGGTTCATGGCAGAGGATGAAGCTGCAAAAACCATGAGCCACTTTGAAGGAGCATCTGAAAATCAAAGGATTAGCAAATCAGCACTCAAGAATTGGGTGGTAAGACTCAAATGTTGTCTTTAAAACAGTTTCAAGTAAACATAACAAAATTCCTACTCTGTTAATTCGATTTGTCAGGTTAATGTGTTCAGAGAACGACGAGCCCTTGCCTTCACACTAAACGATACAAAGACTGCAGTGAACAGACTTCACCGAATTATTAATGTGATAGTTGGGATCATTATATTCATCATATGGCTTCTTATCCTGGGAATTGCATCAGGCAAATTTCTCCTATTGATATGCTCTCAACTCGTCCTAGTGGCATTCATATTCGGAAATACCTGCAAAACTGTCTTTGAATCCATCATCTTCTTGTTTGTGATGCATCCGTTTGATGTGGGTGATCGGTGTGAAATCGATCAGGTTCAGGTAGTACATTAATCTTGATAATCATGTGTGTTTTTTCTCGAAATAGCTAGTCTGAAGTCTTTTAATTCTTCTATCTATGTCAGATGATTGTGGAAGAGATGAATATCCTGACTACAGTTTTCCTAAGGTATGATAATATGAAGATAATGATTCCAAACAGCGTCCTTGCCACGAAAGCCATCAACAACTACCACCGCAGTCCCGACATGGGAGATGGGATTGAGTTCTGCATTCATATAGCTACTCCAGTGGAGAAGATTGGCGCCATGAAGCAGAGGATAATGAGGTCTGTTTAAATATGTGATGTTTGTTTGGGGAATTGGAATCCTTAAAATGTTGATTTTGCGTGGTGTTTATGTTTTGCAGTTATATTGAGAAGAAGAGCGAGCACTGGGCGCCTGCACCGATGATCATCTTCAAAGACGTGGAAGATCTGAACAAGATCAGGATTGCAGTGTGGCTGTGTCATCGAATGAATCACCATGATATGGGAGAGAAGTGGGCGAGGAGAGCTCTTCTAGTCGAAGAGATGGTGAAGATCTTCAATGAGATTGATCTTCAGTACCGGTTGCTGCCTCTCGACATTAATGTTCGAGGAATGCCACAGCCACCTTTTTCTGCTACATCCGCACCTCCTGTGTGGGCATCATCTTCCAACTGAAATGGTCGGAATAATACCTTCCTTATGCGGAACAGGTTGTGAAGAGGTGAGGTAGCTAGCTAGCTGTATTAAGAAGGGGATAGATACAATAGAGGGAGTTGGAGATATATATTTAACTTAGTTTCAGGGTATAACTTTGCAAGAATTAGGAGGTTGAGGACTGGAACGTGTCGTGGTAGCAGATGAGGACCAAAAGAGAGGAATAAATAAAAGGAAACACGAAGTTCCCGCTTGTTCAGTTTTTGAACCCTTAAAAATAGGGTCCACAATAGGGAAAAGAAAAAATTGATGAAAAATAAAAAAACATCCAGTGTTCGTACTTTTTTTTTTTGGCCAAGTCCAGTGTTCGTACTTTTTTTTTTTTGGCCAAGTCCAGTGTTCGTACTTTACTTCATACACTCATTCGCTGCGCCCTCCTGTCCTGTTGTATATATATAATTGTACTCTCCCTCCGTCCGTCGCATCGCCTCTCAATGTTCTCCTTCCCTCGTTTTCCTTAGTTGCCGACTGTGCCCAACATTTTCAGACCTCACTCCTCTCTCTCTCTCAATCTCCTCTTCCACGCGGTTACTCGCCGCGGGCGCTGATCTGGACCTTTTTCTTTTTCTTGCTCACAATGTCGACGGAGAAGGAAAGGGAGGCTAACATCTACTTGGCCAAGCTCTCCGAGCAGGCCGAGCGTTACGACGGTAACTGCTCTGCTTTGTTTTTGTTATGTATCTGCTTCTGTTTCCATTGTTAGACGGGCTCGATAATATACAGGACAATGGCCATGATTGCTTGCTCAGGGTTTTCGAATTGCTGCATCCGTATAATATGTGTATGTCGCGGACGTAAACGCATCTGCTGATACTCTTTACCGATTCGATGCTCTGAAATAGTACACTTGAGGTTGTTCTGGATTTAAATTCACTGAAAGCCATGCTCATGGTCTGGTTTAGTAGATCTGTGTACTGAATGAACCAAATTCTTGTAGCTGGATACATACACCGAAGAATTTTCATAGATTACGTCTCATAAGGCATGCTTAACTGCTTTTATATTTTGAATGACTGTAACATGTCAGAATCCTTAATCAGTTGGTTGCGTCGAAGTCTTTCCATGTCTTTAGTTAATACTGCACAGAGGTATTTATAAGGAATAATAGGATTAAGGAAACGCTATAAGGAATAATAGGATTAAGGAAACGTTTTAACTAGATTATCCTTTGTTTAGAATATTTTTATCTTGTAATACATCTAGTGCCTAACTTCTAGGGTTTTCTATCTTTAGTAGTAATCTCTTTGTATATATATACTGTCGTATAATCCGTTGAAAGAAGGAATAACAATAACGCAATATTATTTGCCAAATCCCTTTTATGGTATCAGAGAGGATTGCTCCAACGAGCAGCTCTTGATTTCTGCGGCATACCCCAACCCTAGCCATGGCACACGATAGCCTTGCTGCAGCCGGTCTCATCACCATCAACGCAGCAGCTCAACTCCCCTTGAAGCTGACATCGAAAAACTACACGTCATGGCGAGCTCAATTCCTCCCTCTCATGGTCGGCTGTAACCTTGTTGGCTACATCGATGGCACCAACAAGTGCCCTCCCAAGGAAATTCTCGAGGGAACTGCAAACGTTCTCAATCCAAAATACCAGCTGTGGGTTCGACAGGATCAGCTGATCCTTCATGCCATCATCGCTTCTGTCACCGAGTCCGTCATCTCCCTGGTCAGCCTTGCCAAGACCTCAGAATTGTTCAGAACGGGAGTCGGTAACCGGTTCACCAAATACGTGGCTGTTTGGAATGCATGAGACCACATATTGAGAGGCGCATGAGCATGATGTAGTAGAGTAAGACCAGTTTCGACAAGGTGTCGATGTCGTCGTTTAGCCATACCGTTGTGTTGAGGGGTATGAGGTGGAGTGAGGAGATGAGAAATGCCGTGATCCCTAAGAAAGGGTTTCAAGGCTGTGAACTCTCCACCACCATCGGTGTACAAACACTTAATAGAGGTGCTGAAAAACTTCTCAACAATCTTCTTGTATTCCGGAAAAAGAGTAGCAACATCCGACTTAAGTTTCAACGGATAAAACCAGATATATCGCGTGAAATGATCCACAAAGATAATGTAGTAACGAAACCCATCAATAGATCGAATCGGTGCAGGACCCCAAACATCAGAGTAAATAAGTTCAAGAGGACGAGAACTCTTAAGCGATGATATATCAAAAGGCAGTCGATGACTTTTATTGCAAGAACAAGCATTACAGGGGCCCTTATTAATAATGTTTACTGCCGGAATAAAACGACGAAATAAAAGGTCTAGGGTTTTAGAAGCTGGATGACCTAGACGATGATGCCAATGGCTAGTCTTGTTGGAAGTAGCCACCATTGCCTGCGAGATTGATGGTGTGAGTTCATAGACGCCGTCCTAATTCGTTCCGCGGTGAAGTGACGCCCCTGTGCGAAGATCCTTCACAACAAAATACGAAGGGAAAAATTCAATCGATGCATTGTTAGTCTTGCAAAACTGAGAGACCAAAATCAAGTTCCGTTTGATAGCCGGCACACATAGCACATTAGATAGCAAAAAGGAACCAGAAGGAGTTGAGAGCGAGGCTTGACCAGAATGGGTGATGGGAAGACCATCACCATTGCCAACAATAACATTGTCGAGCCCTTCATAATCCGAGTATATAGATAGGTTCTGCAGATCAGAAGTTATGTGATGAGAAGCACCGGAGTCAACGAGCCATGAATCTGACGGGGTCGAGCTGTTGGTCGCTGCGTGAGCAGTTATGGCAGAATTGGCAACTGGCTGGCGGGTGGTAGCGGATCGGCAGGTTTTGGCTGAATGACCGGGACGATCACAGAGCTGACAAATGACACGAGGGGCTCTGTTATCCCGATAATTGCTACGAGAGGAGAACTGGTTCTGCTGTTCTGCGTGCTGAAGCTGCTGATTCTGCGGACGGGAGAAATTATTGTTTGAGGCATGATTCTTGTTTCCACTGTAATTGTTACCGTTCCTGCGATTCTGAGACTGCTGAGCATAATTGGCGGTGACCACTACTGAATCTGAAGAGTCATCATCACGTTGAAGAAGGCGTTCATGCTCTTGGAGTTTGTCGAAGAGATCCTCAAACGAGATAGAAGACTCACGAGCACGAACCGCAGCGGATTTCTCCTTGTAGTCTTGACCTAATCCGTTGAGAGTGTGGATTACTAGGTCAAGATCATCAAGAGGGGAGCCGATAATGGTCAGTTCGTCAGAGATGGACTTGATCTTGCTCATGTAATCGATCACCGATTGAGTGCCTTTGGTGAGCCGTGAAAGTTGTTCCTTTAATGACATGAGATGAGAACGTGACCTGTTTGCATAAGCAGCGCTGAGTTTTGTCCAAGCTTCTTCTGAGGTCTTGGCAAGGCTGACCAGGGAGATGACGGACTCGGTGACGGAAGCGATGATGGTATGAAGGATCAGCTGATCCTGTCGAACCCACAGCTGGTATTTTGGATTGAGAACGTTTGCGGTTCCCTCGAGAATTTCCTTGGGAGGGTACTTGTTGGTGCCATCGATGTAGCCAACAAGGTTACAGCCGACCATGAGAGGGAGGAATTGAGCTCGCCATGACGTGTAGTTTTTCGATGTCAGCTTCAAGGGGAGTTGAGCTGCTGCGTTGATGGTGATGAGACCGGCTGCAGCAAGGCTATCGTGTGCCATGGCTAGGGTTGGGGTATGCCGCAGAAATCAAGAGCTGCTCGTTGGAGCAATCCTCTCTGATACCATAAAAGGGATTTGGCAAATAATATTGCGTTATTGTTATCCCTTCTTTCAACGGATTATACAACAGTATATATATACAAAGAGATTACTACTAAAGATAGAAAACCCTAGAAGTTAGGCACTAGATATATTACAAGATAAAAACATTCTAAACAAAGGATAATCTAGTTAAAACGTTTCCTTAATCCTATTATTCCTTAAACCAAGATCCGCTTTGGCGTGCTGCCATGGCTGACGAATTCAATGCTCTTGTTTGAAATGGCACTTGGGAGCTTGTTCAGCCTCAGCCCGCTATGAATATTGTTGGCCACAAATGGGTCTTTCGCATTAAACGCAACCCCGACGGATCCGTTGAGCGTTACAAAGCTCGGCTTGTGGCGAAGGGATTTCACCAACGTCCCGGCCTCGACTACAAGCAAACGTTCAGCTCCGTTATCAAACCGACCACTGTTCGTGTTGTCCTTGCTCTTCCTGCTTCATATGGCTGGACTCTTCGACAACTCGACGTCAATAATGCCTTTCTTCAAGGTACGCTCGGTGACGAGGTCTACATGATGCAACCACAAGGCTTTGTCGACACAGACTCTCCCACGGCTGTTTGTTGCCTTCGCAAGGCTATCTATGGCCTGAAGCAAGCTCCTCGTGCCTGGTTCGTTGAGCTTAGCTCGTATCTCACTCGGTATGGATTTGTGAACTCAGTCGCTGATTCTTCCTTGTTAATTTTTAATCGTGATGATGTTCGCATGTTTCTACTTGTCTACGTGGATGATATTGTGATTACCGGAAGCTCTCCTACGCTTATTCGTCAGTTTATTGCGGATTTATCTCGCCGTTTTTCACTAAAAGATCTTGGACCTCTGAGTTATTTCCTCGGTGTTGAGGTACACCGCACAGATGATGGCGTTTTCCTGTCTCAAGCCAAGTACACTCGTGAACTACTTGAGCGTACTCATATGGATGGTGCCAAGGACGTTGCGAGTCCTATGGCTACTTCTCCTCTCTTGATGCTCACTGATGGCTCCGCCGCTACGTCCGCGACCTCCTATCGTCAGGTTATTGGCGCTCTCCAGTATCTCTCGTTTACTCGACCGGACATTTGCTATGCGGTTAATAAGCTCTCACAGTTCATGCATCGTCCCACCGAGCTTCACTGGGCTGCTGTCAAGCGTCTGCTTCGCTATCTCAAGGGTACCATTCATCATGGTATTCTCTTCCGTGCTCGATCGGCTCTGCGCCTGCTTGTTTTCTCCGATGTTGATTGGGCTCCTGCTTCGGTGAATTTCTCCTCGACTACTGCCTATGTCGTTTATCTTGGCACGAGCGTTGCCTCATGGAGTTCTCATCGTCAACGCTCGGTTTCTCGTTCCTCAACGGAATCGGAATTCTATGCTCTTGTTGATGCAGCTGTCGAAGCTGCATGGCTCCAAACGTTACTTCGTGATCTTAGTGTTACTCTTCCCTCACCACCGTCTCTTTTCTGCGACAATGTTGGTGCTACTCAACTCAGTGCCAATCCTGTCTTCCATTCTCGCATGAAACACATCGCGGTGGCTTATCATTTTGTTCGTGATCATGTTCAACGTGGTCTTGTTCGGGTATTCAAGATCTCCACCGTCGATTAGCCGGCCGATGTCCTTACCAAGCCACTCCCCAGGGGGCGTTTTCTTCTACTTCGACAGAAGCTAGGACTCCTCGATGGTGCGTCCTACTTCAGGGGGCGTATAAGGAATAATAGGATTAAGGAAACGTTATAAGGAATAATAGGATTAAGGAAACGTTTTAACTAGATTATCCTTTGTTTAGAATGTTTTTATCTTGTAATATATCTAGTGCCTAATTTCTAGGGTTTTCTATCTTTAGTAGTAATCTCTTTGTATATATATACTGTTGTATAATCCGTTGAAAGAAGGAATAACAATAATGCAATATTATTTGCCAAATTCCTTTTATGGTATCAGAGAGGATTGCTCCAACGAGCAGCTCTTGATTTCTGCGGCATACCCCAACGATTGATTGGTTGCGGTGTGTCTCGATTAGTGCTGCAATTTTTATCATCAAATCCTCTGGTATGTTGGTTGATTTGGTCGAGAGAGGTATGGAACAATGATCTTTTTTCTAATTTTCAGAATCAAGAACACTGCTTTGATACCATGTTGGATTGTATTGGATTAGAGATTGAATTGATATTGAATAGAGAGTTGTATATTGTCAATCTATGTTTTCTTTACATAAGAGGTGCCTATTTATACTGCTAATTCTTGATAGAGTAAATAGGTTTAGAGACTTAGGGTTTGTCAACAGATGACTCAACATGAGTCATGGTGTATGTATATATATTGTTGTAATGAACACATATAAGGAAGGCTACTGATTACAAGCACATAAGGAGACTACTAATTACAATGCAAATAAGGAATAGTATCATGCAGAATCTTGGTTAATAGCCCCTCTCAATCCGAAGTGGAATGTGCCATTGAAAGATTGCTTCGTAGTAGTCGATGACGGGATGCAGAAAGACATTTTGTAAGGAGATCGGCTAGTTGGTCTTGAGTAGGCAAATATCGAACTTTTAGTCGTCCGAAGGCAACTCTTTCCCGAACAAAGTGAACGTCGAGCTCGATGCGTTTGGTGCGTGCATGAAATATCGGATTTAAGGCTAGGTAGGTGGCGGAAATATTGTCACAGTAAATCGTCGGGGGATGTAGTAGATGAACGTCAATCTCACCAAGTAGTTGTTGAAGCCAAGTTAACTTCGCCACACATTCGGCCATTGATCTGTATTCGGCCTCAGTGCTTGATCTAGCGACTGTAGCTTGCTTTTTCGCTTGCCATGATAGAAGATTGTTGCCGAGGAAATGCAACAGCCTGAGGTTGAGCGTCGTGTGTCTGGACAACCCGCCCAGTTAGCATCGGCATACGCATGAAGCTCCACGTTCGAATGTCGTTGAAGATGAAGACCATGCTGAATGGTGCTCGCGAGATAACGAAGAATTCGTTTGACAACTGAAGATGGGGTTCCCGAGGAGTATGCATATATTGACTCACTCGACTAACTGCAAACGAGATATCTAGACGAGTCATGGTCACATATTGAAGTGCACCCACCATTTGACGATATGTAGTGGGATCCGCCAGGAGTTGTCCTTCGTGAGCAGACAAGTGTTGATTGATGGCAACGTGGGTTGCGACTGGTTTGCTGTTGGTGAGGTTAAACTTGTGAAGTAGCTCGGCAATATACTTTGTTTGTGATAAGTAGAGGCCACTTGGTTTAAGACGAGCTTCGATACCTAAGAAGAAATGGAGAGGGCCGAGATCCTTCATGGCAAAAAAATTTGACAGGCACATGATAAGTTTGTTGAGGGCATCTGCATTGTTGCTGCATACGATGATATCATCAATGTATAATAGGAGAAGTATCTTCACCGAAGTGCCTTGATAGACAAATAGGGATGCATCGGCCTTACTGGAAACGAAGCCGAAGGAAATAAGGGTGTTTCTGAATCACTGAAACCATGCTCGTGGTGCCTGCTTTAACCCCTAGAGAGCTTTCTTTAATCGGCAAACGTGATCCGAATAGTAAAACCGTGTATTCTTCAGGCATAGCCTGACGCCATTGGGGAGTCATTGCAGATTTGGAGGCGCAGGTTGGGATGTCCGTTGTTAGAGAGTGACTGAGATTGAGGAGATAACGAGGTTTATGAATTCCTGCTTTTGATCGCGTTTGCATGGGGTGTGGTGCAGGAGATGGTGCAGTCGACATTGAGATCTCAACGGCTGTTTGAGAAGACGGTGATTGTGGTGAAGATGTTGGTGAATGTGATGAAATTCCAGGTTGTGGCGATGGAGATGCTGGATGCGGCAGTGAAGGTGGTGAAGTTGGTGGAGCTGTCGGTGGTGTTTGTTGCAGTAGAGATGATGAACCCGTTGAAAGTGGTAGAGGAATGAATATGTGTGGCACCTGTGCTTCGTCGGGAAGCTGAATGTTGTCAGAAGGTGTAGCTGAAAATGGAAAGCTGGTTTCATTAAATACAACATGGTGACTTACGTGAATTCAGTTGGATTTCAAGTCAAGGCATTTGTAGCCTTTCATGGCTGTGGCGTATCCGATGAAGACACAAGGCGGCGATCTTGTTCTGAGCTTGTTTGCAAGGTTTGACACATGCAAAGGGTAGGCTTGTTCATGAACCGGTTCAGAACTGAACTGGTCTGGTTTTAAAAAAATCAGTATTTTTTTTCTAAAAAAACTGGTCTGGTTTAAGGAAAAAGAACTGGTCTGGTTCGAACCGATTCAGAACCGGTTCGAACTATTCTGGTATGTTTTTTTTATAACAATTTTGGTTCGGAAATAATCTGGTTTAAACTGAACCTAAACCAGCTGAAAATCCTATCCAACACACTGATTCGTCTGAAAAAATATTGAACCAACTGAAAAACACTGAACCGGCTGAAAAAACACTGAACCGACTGAAAAATACACTGAACCGACTAAAAAACACACTAAACAGATTGAAAATCTGTTCCACAACTGACTGAAATCTTGTCCAATATCAATATACAAGAGTCCAATATATCTCTAGGTTTGGTTTATTGAAGACATCTCTAGGTTTGGTTTAATTTCATACTGGTTTAGTTGATTTTGCTCCAAACCGGCTCTAAAATTATATAGGTTTAAATTGGTTTCATTTAAATTTAAGTATAAACCAGTATAATTAAACGAGTCGAGTCGAACCGATTCGAACTGAATTTTTGGTACTATTGTGAACTGGTCTATTTGAAGCCTAAAAACACTAGTTTGATTTTGGAACTAGTTCGGCCGAACCGGTTCGAACCAAACCAGTTCCAGACCAAACCAGTTCATCCAAACCGGTTAATTTGAACAAGCCTAGCATATTTGTTAATTATGCGGAATCTTGCAGAATTGTATCATGCGAAATCTTGGTTAATAATTCTAACAGTCATATTTGTCTAACAACTATATTTCTAACAACTATATCCGGCTATATCCTAACCGCTCTATTCTAACAATTCTATATCTTCTAACAACCTCTAATTTAATGTTGCTTCATTTTGGGATTTCCGTATTCTTTGTGTGAAAATGTGATGCCCCTAAATGATGAGGTGTATGACACTACTATTGATGGGTGATCTATCTGGACTTGTCTGATATCTGGAATTTAATTATGTAGAAATGATTGAGAGCATGAAAAAAGTTGCCAAGCTTGATGTTGATTTGACTGTGGAGGAGAGAAACCTCCTGTCTGTTGGCTACAAAAATGTGATTGGAGCTAGACGAGCCTCATGGCGTATCATGTCCTCCATTGAGCAGAAGGAAGAATCAAAAGGTAATGAACACAATGTCAAAATAATCAAGGGATACCGCCAGAAGGTGGAGAATGAGCTCTCCATGATTTGCCACGACATTCTAGACATCATTGATAAGCATCTGATTCCCTCTTCCACCTCGGGAGAAGCCACTGTTTTCTACTATAAGATGTAAGTGTTCTCAAGGGTATCTCAACTAATAGTACTGAAGTACAACTTGAAGCACAGTATCAGCCCATACCTTTCGTTTGATGCAGCCATATGCCTTTTATCATAATGCCCGGCAACAGAATTCTTCACCACTAAATCTGCTAAATAGAATTGCTTATTTTCTATCTTGATTTGAGTTGATTATCACTTTTAACTGTTGAAATGGGATGTGCTATGAACATGAGCTCAGGAAGGGTGATTACTTCCGTTACCTTGCTGAGTTCAAGACTGACCAGGAGAGGAAAGAGGCTTCTGAGCAGTCATTGAAGGGCTATGAGGCATGTTTGATGTGGCTTATATCAGATTGTATATCTGCTCTTAATCTGTGAAGGTTGACCTCTGAAATCACTTAATATGTTGTTGAATACCAAATATTGCAGGCTGCTTCCAAGACTGCAAACACAGATCTTTCTCCAACTCATCCAATCCGTCTTGGGTTAGCCCTTAACTTCTCTGTGTTCTACTACGAAATCATGAACTCTCCTGAAAGGTATATATTTCTTCCCAGACCCACACTAAGGCAAAAAAAAATGTTTGATAATTTTGAGTAGTGTGAGATACTGAACTTGCAGAGCCTGCCATTTAGCAAAACAAGCTTTTGATGAAGCTATTGCTGAGTTGGACACTCTAAGTGAGGAGTCATACAAGGACAGCACCCTGATTATGCAACTTCTAAGAGATAACCTCACTTTGTGGACTTCCGATCTCCCTGATGATGGAGGTAAGTAGACGATTATACAAAGATGAATGCTTAGATATGCCACATATGGCACTATGATTATGATCACTGATGATTAGCAACATATTGACCAAAAAAATTGATTAGCAACCATACCTTGATTTAGAAGATCAATGCTTAGGTATGCTGTTATGCAACATATGCACTTTGGTTACGATAGCTGATGATATTGAGAACTTTCATGGAGAACAGCACACCATATAATTCAGTGTTTCATAAATTACTAAGGTCTAAAATAATATTTTTACCAATAAGAACCACGTGTCTTATAATGTGTCACACTCAAAGCAGGTGAAGATGGTGCCAAAGCCGAAGAGCCCAAAACTGCAGTAGCGCAGGTATGTATTTATACGACCTAGACATTTCAAACTACATGAAAACCGAACTTATCTTGTTGTATTGCCATTGTGATATCTTGGCAGAATTAATTGGTAGCCTTGGTCATTGGGCAGAACCATTTAGATGGTAGAGAAACAATGCAGGAGTGTCACCTTTTCTTACTTCGATGATTCTCATTTGAATGCTGAACTGGGCTTCGCAATGGGGAATGGGTACTGTAGCTGAGTCTCGGATCAGAAAAAGTAGAACTGATATATGATAAGGCTTTTTTGTTTATCCGATGTTTCATTTCCGCTTGTGTTTGGCTATTTGTTTCTCCATACAAAATTGTCTGTTTTAACCTGTGGTTGATTTGCCAATGTTGATTGTGGTAGCATTTGTTTTCTGTGTCCCACACTGTTTTCATTCTTCCTCCTATTGTTATCCGGTATATAGTCTATACAGTTGTGTAATGTTATACTAGAAACAAGCTGCAACAGCTCCTAGTACTTTAAATTGTCCAAACAAGTTAGTCTGCACATGCATCAAACGTGTCCAGTGAGATTGCGTGTCTGAGTTAGGTTAGTAGGTAAGTGATGGTTTAGATATCAATATCAACAGAGTCGAGACCAAGATAGAAGTGTGCCTTTTTGTACTGAAGGTGGCTTAGCAATCCATTTCTAGATTCATTTGTTTCATGTACGTACAAGGGAGAGACTATATCTGGTCTAGTAGTGAAAGCAAAGCGGCCACGGCCAATTGCTAACAGCAACAATGGAGTTTGATTTCTCCATTGTTGTTCCTAGACAGAATATCTGGGCTAAGATTAGCCAGTAAGGAAAAATTTGAAGAGGATTTTCCAAATAAAGGGTCCGACCTTTTGTGAGGAGAGAGAGAATCCATCCACTTTGATCTGTTAAAGTGGTGGTCCGGTCCCCCATCTCTCTCTTTTTATATATACCATTCATTTGCTCGTATGTCTGAAGAAGAAAGCAACCACACAGTTGTAAGAATAAGAATAATAGTTGCTCCTTTTGGTTATTCCTTTCCTACAGGGTAGAGCTAGACTTGGAAAGTAACGTGTCTTCTACTCATTCTTGTGTTAGCTCGCTGCTCTCCCTTACCTTATTCGTTGTTTATTGGTTCATCATAACAAGATTTTTAATCAACTGTGCAGAGGCAGAGGATGACGGAGCAAAGAGATTTATTTTTTAATCGATAAGTATAAGTTGTTTAACTGTGTTAATAGATCTGTGAAATATTATATGTTTCACCTACCGTGCACAATATCAAATAATATAATAATTGAAAGTATGAAAAATGGGGACTATAAGCAAAAAGGAGATAAGATACCAACACCAGAGGCCACAGACACTCATTTTCACTTCATTATACCTTCTTTCACTTTCTTTTTCCCTCACTTTCTCTCTCTAAAACTATCATCTTCTTCATTCATTGATCACCCGTATTTCTACACTCCTAACAAGTACTATCTAGCTAGCTAGCTACTCTGATCTCAAGCCATGTCTGCAGTTCCAATTCTGTTTGTGATGCTCTTGGCCCTCAGTGGCCGTTCAAGTAAGCTCCACCTCAACTCTTCCCCGTCTCTTCCCATTTCCAGTTTACAGAGCTTGTTAGTTAATCATTTCTCATCCATATGGATCACAAAGAACAAATCGATGAACGCAGATCAAAGTTTCCATCTTTAAAGCTTGTAAACCAGAATCGAGAAGAAACTGTCTTTCTTTCAGGTGCTCTGTACTGTGTGTGCAAGGATGGGGTTAGTGAGGCAGCTCTGCAGAAGGCTCTGGACTTTGCTTGTGGAGCTGGAAGTGACTGCACGCCGATCCTCCAGAACGGTGCTTGTTACCAACCCAACACTGTCAGAGACCACTGCAGCTACGCTGTCAACAGCTATTACCAGAAGAAGGCCAGCTCCGGCGCCACCTGTGACTTCAGCGGAGCCGCTACCACTACCACCTCTGCTCCCAGTGAGTAGAATGATATCAACCCTTCAGTTATCCAAATCCATGGTACTAGCTGCAGGACTTTTTTAACCAGAATGTCTGTTTGGTTCTTTCTTGATTTTCCTGATCAGGCCAAACCTCAACATGTGTTTATCCTTCAAGTTCCACTAGGTATGTATTCTCAATTACAGAATCAAGAAACAGTTTTTCAGTAAAAGAAAAGTATTTTTGTTGTGGGATCTTAGATTCTCTACCAAAGCTTAAATTTTTCATCTCTGAACCGAAAGAGCATGGAACCCCTGTGCTGATTTTCAAGATTTCTTCCTTCAGATGTTGGTTTTCATTGAGAAATTGGGTCAAGTGATGATTTTATCAGATTTCATAACAATGGTGCAAGAGAGATTACATCCAGACATGTCCAACAAGTCCTGCTAATTCATTACAGCTGTGTGCTGTCCTGTCCTTGGTTGATTATGATGTTTCACTGTCCATCTGATCTGATGTCTTATCCTCTTTTCACTAAGTAATTACTAATTACGCATTTCATTTGAAGTTCATAACTTTTTTCGTTTTTTACTTTGCTGATCTAGCCGTAGATAATAGATTTACTGCAGCAGTGGAATTGAGAAGTAACTAACGTTCTTGTTCTCTGTGACACAACAACAGCACCACTCCCACCACTACTACCACTCCAACCTCCACCACCACACCTTCAACCTCTACCACTCCGACCACCACCACCACCACCACCACTCCGATCTTTAACAGCGGCACGGGACTGGGGCCCACAGACTCCTATTCATCTGCTACCTCTCTCTTCAGAGGCCAGACTTTTACTATGACCACCATAACCTTATTGATCTCAGTAGCTATGTTCTTTCTCCAAGCTTGAAAATCATCATCGCTAAGAGGAAAAGATGTACAACTATGACGGGGCAAGGTGGGAAATTTGCATTATCTGGAGCAGAGGCACCTCATTAGATGTTTAAAGTCCTCCTTCTGTTGTTGATTGTTGTTCTCCACTTTGTAAGAGAATAGTTGGGAATATGATTCCGAATTGAGTGGTAACCGGACTAGCTGTAGTAGATATTCACTTCTGTATATTCATAGATGTAGGTTTTTTAATTGATGGAGCATTTGACGCTACTCTACCTACCATACTAACCATGTGCATCTTTTCTATAAATGATGCCTTTTTCCATTGGTATGATCTTTGATTATTTGGTTAACATTAACTCTGACTACAATACCGAAGGTTATCAAGGTAATAGCAAAAACTTGGTGTATAGTTTGATAGAATGCTTTTGAATCTCCTGTGGAGGCAATGGTTGAAATCAATAGAGTTTCTGGTTAAACTGCGCAATCAATGGCAACTGCAGCGCCTTGTCCCGATCCAACCATGTGATTAGACCTAACATGAAGAATAGCAAATAAATGCACTGTGCATGTGTGATGATGCAGTTTCACTATGTGTTCCTTTCACTCATGATTATGTCTTCCATTAAGCTTCAAAATCTTTTGAAGTGCTCAATCAGTTAGTTGAACAAAATCCCATGAAATGGACAGTTTTGAAGCAACAACAATAGTTTTTTTCTTATTAATAGTCTACGGACAATGTTGGAATCTATATTTAAGGTAAGAAGGTGCAATAAACACCGAGAGGAGGGAGGGAGGGAGGGAGGGAGTAGAAGACAAGTTACTTCCGTTGCCAAATTACATAGGATAGGTATGAATTATGAAGATTGTACGTATACATACATATATAGATAGGTTTTCCCTCTCGCATTCGACGCAGAGCCCATTAAGCAAGCCCACGACCAGGTATGCAATTGCAATGCATCACGACTCCTTCCCGCCCAGATAGCTTCTGATTCTGTTGGGGTCCTTCATCGGCGATTATCCTCCTCACTCTTCCTTTCGGAGTCAGACGCCATCTCTTCCGCCACCACAAGAACGACGACTATTTAGACGTAAAGATTAGATTTAAATATTTCAGGCTGTGATCTGGACGTCATTTTAATCAACGACGAATTGGAGTAGAGAATGCGCAGAATTCCTCTGTACCTCCGCCATTGCAGGCCGTTCTCCTCCAAATCAGAAGCTCTCTACTCTTTCCTCGAACCGACGCTGTTCTCTGTCAAGAAACCATCTCCTACTCAACCAGTCGCCTCCTCGGACCTTTCGAGCTCACTGCAGGGGCGCCCAGAAATCCTAACCCTAGAACTCAAATTAACCCTCGAGACCACCCTCCATAAATCCATTATCACTAACGATACGGATGAGGCGTGGAAGTCCTTCAAGGCGCTTACTTCCTACTCCGTGTTCCCGAGTAAGTCCCTTACGAACTCCCTGATCAAGCACCTGTCCTCTCTCAGCGAGAACCATAACCTCAAGAGGGCTTTTGCGTCTACCATTTATGTGGTTGAGAAAGATCCCGATTTGATTGATTTCGGTACTGTAGTCACACTATTGAACTCCATCAAGTGCGCTAACACGCCAGTCCCTGCGTTTGCTTTGATCAAGACTATGTTCAAAAATAGATTTTTTGTGCCGTTTGAGCTTTGGGGCAATGTTCTTCGGGATATTAGCTTAAAGTGCGGTCAGTTGGGTTCTTTCCTGCGGATTTTTGAAGAGAGTTGTAGAATAGCTGTGGAAGAAAAGCTGGAATATATGAAACCAAACCTGACTGCATGTAATGCAGCTCTGGAGGGATGCTGTCGGTCTCTTGAATCTGTGATGGAGGCAGAGAAGGTTCTGGAGACAATGTCAGTATTGGGTATCAGGCCTGATGAATCAAGTTTCGGGTCCCTTTCTTATCTATATGCCATTAAGGGACTTGAAGCAAAACTAGCTGAGCTTGAAATCTTGATGTCTGGTTTTGGTCTATCAAATAAGACAGAATTCTACGGCAACTTGATTTGTGGATACGTTAAAGTGGACAACTTAGAATCTGTCCTCAAGACTTTGCTGCAGTGTTTGAAAGAAGGAAATGGGTCTGGTGTGATTTTTTCTGATGAAATTTATCGTGAAGTAGTGAAGGGTTTCCTCAAGAGTGGCAGTATTAAGGAATTATCAAGCTTGATTATCAATTCTCACAAGCTGGAGACTAATGATTTAAGTAGTGTTGAGAGATCTGTTGGCTATGGTATTGTCAACGCATGCATTTCTCTGGGTTATTCAGATAAAGCTCACAGTGTTCTTGATGAAATGAATATACAAGGAGTCTCGGCTGGACTTGGTGTTTATTTACCAATCCTAAAAGCCTACGGCAAGGAACATAGAACAGCTGAAGCTACACAGTTGGTGATGGATATCACCAGTTCGGGTCTTCAATTGGATTTGGATACCTATGACTTACTAATAGAATCGTCCATGTCAAACCAAGATTTCCAATCTGCATTGACATTGTTCAGAGACATGAGAGAAGCAAGGGTTCAGAATTTGAAGGGCGGTTATTTAACCATAATGACGGGTTTGATGGAAAACCAGAGGCCCGAGTTGATGGCAGCGTTTTTAGATGAAGTTGTCGAGGACCCTCAAATTGAAGTGGGTACCCATGACTGGAATTCGATCATCCACGCCTTCTGTAAAAGCGGACGATTGGAAGATGCAAGAAGAACTTTTAGAAGGATGTCGTTCTTGCAGTTTGAACCGAACGAGCAAACGTATTTGTCCCTTATCAGTGGTTATGTCACTGGAGAGAAATACTTCAATGTGTTGATGTTGTGGAATGAGGTGAAAAGAAAGATTTCACCTGAGAAAGGAAAAGGAATTAAGTTTGATCACAGTTTGGTTGATGCATTTCTCTACGCACTGGTTAAAGGTGGCTTCTTTGACGCAGTGATGCAAGTTGTGGATAAATCTCAGGAGTTGAAGATCTTTGTCGACAAGTGGAGGTACAAGCAAGCATTCATGGAGAACCATAAGAAGCTTAAAGTGAACAAGCTGAGAAAGAAGAACTTGAGAAAAATGGAAGCACTTGTGGCTTTCAAGAACTGGGCAGGTCTCAATGCATGAGTCAAGTTCTGGTGGATTTAGATATTTTGAGATGCAAATCACGTCAATATTTTAACATCCCAAATGAATCTAGTGATGCATTCGATCCAGATGAAATTATGTCATATGTGCTGTTACAAGTATTACACGATGTTGAAAGGAGGAAACTGGTAAAAATCGAAATCTGTGATGAGAATGGGAAGTAGAGTCCTGTAATCGTTCAAACAGCATAGTTGAACTATGTTTGATCGAGAGAATGAGAGAAATCTGAAGAAAAAATGGAGGAGCAATTCATGTAACTTATGATGTATTTTCCTCTTAGCCAACAACAAATGGAAGGATACAGCCTTGTGAAAACGTTGCATCAAGGGGTGGTATCTGGTATGTATGAAGTGTCATTCCATAGTTACCTTTTATGAAAGATCATGATTTTTTTAATAAATGCACAATGTTGGAAATATAATATTGCAGTTACACATATAAATGCATTTTATATATACAGTACCAGAAAAATAACTGTGTGGACCTAGTTCACAATGTGATTTCTGGTTTCATATCATGCCCCTCCATGCTACTGATATGGTTTCTTTCTTGGTTTGTTTATTTTCCTAGCCAAAATTCTCTGTTTAGTTTACTAATTGATGATTAAAGATGTTACTTTTATCAATATTTTTCATTAAGAATCTATTTTTCTCTATTCAAACTTGAAAGCATTTCGTATTTTAGCTATAATCAACAAAAGAGCTTTTCTTTTCATGAAAAAGACAAGTGGAAAAAGTTTGAAAATATCACCACCGAAAACAGTGTTGCCTCCTTTCAATGCTCTCATTTTCAACTTTCAAGAACAAACCATCTTCTTTCTATGTACCTTGCCTCCTCCCTCACTACTGTCTTCCTCTGATTTTTGGTTCTTGCTCCATTTGTGCATCCTTCTCCTTTGTAGGGTCGCCATTGCTGCTCTTCCCATCGTCCCCTTTAACAGCTCTTGCCGTGACACCTGTGGCCTGATCCCGGAGAAGTACCCCTTCGTCTGTGGCCGCTCGGTCTTTGCACAATACATATCATGCAGCAGCTCTGGGTCAATTCAGTTTTCAATTGGCACCAGAGTTTACGATATTTCCTCGGTCGTTTATGACAGCACCACGGTAATTCTAACCCATCCATGTTCTCTGCACATTATCATTAACTCCCTCGCATTGTTAACAGTCCTTGCTGTATAAGCAGGTTCTGCTTGGAGTGGGATATGGAGACTTACAAGTCAAACCCAAAACACGGTCACAGGTGCACAAGAATCAACATCTTTTTTTGTTATGTTCTCATCGTGATTGCAGATTCTGGGTTCAACTTCTTTTCAAGTTCCTATGATTATCAATTCGTGGTGTTTTGACATTTAACACGCCTAACCTCCTCCTCCTGCTGCTGTTGCTAACCTGCTACTGCTATAGCCTGCTACTGCTTCTTTCAATGTCTGAGTTGGGTTCATAATGATTTGAGACGTAAGGTTTTCTACTTTGTCTATTAGATGATCCCCTATGAAAACAAAAATTGTTAGAAACTCTACGATATTGAGTTTGAATATTTTGCAAGGAAGTTGATTTTCGTGCTATTGATGCTTTGTATATAATGTACTGTACTCGAATGCATCATCAAATGATCAACTCTTATAAAAAGAAGCTTACAGTACAATATGGTTGGGGGGTGGTCACATATACACAGAACATGGAACCAAATTCTTCTAATCTAAAAAAAACACCAAAACATTTCAAACAATACTGGACATATCCATGCACTCAATCTCAAAATGATGAAGCATTTTCATGGGGAACAAAGAAATCGAACGTCACATCAACCGACCCCGACCTCTCTCCCTTGTCCTTATACTCAATATTCATTATCGATCCAACATCCTCTGCATCTTGATACTCTTGCTTGACCCTTCTCACCGGAACCGTGACAGAGTACACAGTTCCAACGTCTGTGTCAGTAGTGACAGTTAACTGAACCTTGTCCTCGGACTCGATCTCCACGAAATCAGACAGAGCATGGATCACGTTGGTGACAATCTTCTGCTTTGCCTTATCACTGACAGCACATCTGTCGGAGAATAGAATCATCTTGAGTCTCTGCTTGGCAATCATCGCATTCGAACTCCTCCTCGTGGTCCTAGAAGGAAACACTATTTTCCAGGCCAAGTTCAAACGCTCCAAGAAGTTCATGTTTATCGCACCCAAAAGTAAGGTCTCTGCTTCATGGCTAATCGAATCTGCACAGAGCTTAAAAGCTCCAGTTACCATGGAGGTTGTTTTTGGTGCACCTCTACCACGAGGTTTATGATTCTCGACCTCGAGACAAGGCCATTTAGATCTAATGCCATTGAATTTAGGTACACCACTCTGGAAACACGAAACATTTACCTGACAGAAGATCAAAGAACGTAAGTCAATATTTTCTGTGATGATATAGCTATGCACTCCCCTTGGCCTAACTGTTGAGTGTTAAAAGGTTTGATTTTACTTCTTTTTATATAAGCTGATAAATGCTCAATTTTGCTGCTGATTCAATACATAATCAGGAAATACGAATAATCCATAGAAAAACATAATCCAGGAGTCATTCTTACTTTTTTGAAGTAATGTTGAGCTTACTCTAGAAACTGCAATCATCTATTATCTTCTTTTTTTTTTTTTTCTTTTTTTTGGTAATTATGGATTAAAAAACAGCTATAGGTGGCAAAACTATGCACCCAAGTTAACAACACACAACAAAACACTGCAATCATCTATTATCACTATCATTACATTGTCACAACTCACAACCCTCTAGCTCTTCCACATTGCAAATCAGAGCTACAATAATAATAATAATAAGGGTTAATAGGTCCACTAGTACCATAAGTTTGGGCCATGTGATCGGAAGGTACCGTATGTTTTTTGATGTGGTTAAATGGTCCGTTATGTTTGGAGCATGTTGTCCTATGGTACTCTGTTAGTCAACCGTTAGATTTTTCTGTTAAATGGTCCATGTCAGCACCACGTCAGCGCCACATCAGCGCCACGTAGATATATAATATAATATTTAATTTAAAAAATAAATAGAAAAAATTTTAAAAATAGGAAAAAAAAATATGAAAAATATCGTAAAAATTCAAAAAATATTTAAAAATTTATCTATTAATAAAATTTATTTTTTATAATTTTTTTAAAAAAAAAAAAAAAAGCTAGGGTTGGACCCTTGGGTCCAATTGACCCAGCCAAGGGTCGAACCCTGGGCTGGGTTGGACCCCCACCAGGGCTGGGTCCCTGGGCTGGGTTGGACCCCCACCAGGGCTGGGTCAATTGGACCCAAGGGTCCAACCCTAGCTTTTTTTTTTTCGATTTTTTTTTAAAAAAAATTATAAAAAATAAATTTTATTAATAGATAAAGTTTTAAATATTTTTTTATAATTTTTTCCGATTTTTTCCCTATTTTTTCTATTTTTATTAACTTTTCTATTCTTTTTTATTTTTATCCGCCACATCAGCGCCACGCCAGCGCCACGACAGTGCCACGTCAGCATTCCGTTAGTTAAACTTGACAGCAACAGTAATGTGGACCAAATAACAACATTGACCAAACATATGGTACCATAAAACAACATAGGGTACTATCCGATCACATGGCCCAAACTTATGGTACCATTGGACCTATTAATCCTAATAATAATAATAAAGTACAGTAAAGTAAAGTAGTAAACAAGACTTGTAAGTGCACATTGTAGGGTATAATCATTCAACAGTGACCAAAACATCTCAAAATCGAATATTAACAGACACCCAGATCACAAAATCGAATCTTGCACCAAAGAGATGTTCAAACTGCAGTTACGCCGAGAGCCGCAAGGTGGAAGAAAGCAACGAACCTTCGAAGATGATGGCAAAGAGTTGCGCAGAGGATGATGAATGCTGTAAGAGCTGAGGGTTGCCGATACTTTCAGATCCCCAGTAATTACCATTGTCAAATCACCTTCAGTTCCAACCTCTGAAGCTTCAATTGACTGATGAATACTTCTTCTCTTTCTGTTGGAGCAGTAGTGATAGTTGACCCCTTTGGGGCGCTGGATTCGTCTTTCGGCCCTTGGATAAATCTCTGTTTTGGGCCGACCATAGGCCCAGCAAGGCGCACCCGACTTTAGCATTTTACCGCCATCACAATTCAGAATCCCGCCTTGCGTTGCTACAAAGTTCCAATCTTCTCCTGATCTTTTCCTTTGCTCGAACTGAAGCAGCCTTCGATAAAACCCTAGTCTCTTCATCTTCCTTTGCTCAGAGGTATGGATACGTCGAGCCCTGCAGTGCTGGTCAATGGGGAGCTCCTCGGCAGATACGTCGGACGGAAGGTTCGGGCGGTGATTCAGGTCACTCGGAGCGACGGTGAGGAAGTGATCGGGAAATCCGTTGACGAGAGACAGTTGGTAGTGAAGAGCTCACTGCCATCTCAGCTGACCAACTATGTCGAGGTTATCGGTATTGCTGACAGTGAAAGCTCCATCATCGCCGATCGGTTGACCAATTTTGGTGACACATTCGGTATGAGCATCCAACACTTAAGTTGTTGCTTCTGTGGTGATTGAATCATGTGTGATTTTTCTGGGTAATGAATAGTTCTTACGCTTGAGACGAAATGTTCGGATTTGTTGATTTAATGGGTTTGTTGAGAGTGAGAAGTAGTAGCAGAAGATTCAACTTAAATTAGTAGTGCTGTAAGCTTAATGATCAGCTGTTAACTGGGAACTGAGGCTTAAACTTGGTTTGGAAATATCACTACTGCAGTACTGCTGGATCATGCTTGTTTATAGTCTGCTTTCTCTGTGAAATGATCATTTGCTGTGCTCTCTGTGATGAAGCTATAGATAGCTTAAAAATTGTTTGTAATCCACAAAGAAAAGCATCAGTGCAGTGAAATAGAGGCTTGAAGTATTGTATGCTTAATAAATTATTCAACATAATGTCATAATCTCTGTTAGGTTGATTACATCATTGCACTGGTAGAATGGGGATCCAAACAAATGAATTATAAGCAGTAATCTTTCCTTTGTCTTGCTGTGAACATCAACATTTTGAATACGAATGTTTGTCTATGCAGATGCATCTTCCCACAACAAGCTCTGTCAACTTGCAAATGGGGAATTCCAGCACATGTTCCTCTAGAATCCCAGTTGGTAAAGTAAGTGAACTGGTTCTGTTTGTGTGTCAAGAATGAGTGCATGGACTGATAGATAGATTGATTCTGTTGCTAAGGTACTGTCTATTGTGTTTGCTTGAACTAAAAGCTTCAGCATACTGTAATGTTACAAGTCTCGTGTCAATTATCTGTTTTGTTCATGGTGTACTGCTTTATTCAACTGCACAAGTAGCTCCATTTCATCTGCAGATGTTCTGTGTAGTGGATCTCTTTTACTGAGATCAATGGGTACTTTAAAGTTCATGCATGGCTACTGTGGATTACAACGAAGCAATCATGAGTTTGTTTGAATTACTGTAAGACTTGGGTTCGAATAATGATTTTTTTGGATACTCATGAAGATCTGGTACTGCAACTGGAGCATCACAAGAACGAGGAAAGAAATTCAAATTGTCCATAGGATAAAAAATTATCATTAACAGGAATTTGTAACGACATATTAGGTATAATTTATAATAAAATGAATACGATATTAAAAATATAATAATATGAAATAATTTTTGCATTTTAAATATCAGAGAATATGATTTATTTTTTAGTATTTTTTATACACGTTTATCTTAATAACTCTATCGTTTAATAATTCTATTTAATTATATAGTTTCTTAGTTTTATATTAAAAATTAGTAAAATTTAATATTTAAATTTATGATTCTTACTGTGATATTTTTCATATGTGGGCTTTCAATTTATTAATTTGGTATAATATAATACTACAATATCAATACATATAAAAAGTTGTGTAACATCTTCATCACGATAAATATAGTGTGCATTGAGAAGAATCCAACACGTTTGTATTTACGAGAGATGTTTATTGCTTAGTCTTTATTTGAACTCTTTTGATTTGGCTTTATTGTTTATTCTTCGTATTTTATATACATATATTATATATTACTATATTAATGATATAAAAAAATTGAAACGAAATGAGTTTTTTTCTTTCAAATTTTGCCTGCCGTCCATAATTTCAAGGATCGACGGTGCATGATTTTCGAAGAAAACCCTAGACCCCTTATTTAGTTTGTTTTGAAGTTGAAATTCCTTATAAATTCGTCTTTCTCCCGCAATCTCCATATTAATTCCATTCCAGCTAGTTCCCTGAGCTCAACTCAGCTCCACCGTCAAATCAGAGCCAGCAGCAGCTATGTCCGACGAGGAACACCATTTCGAGGCTAAGGGAGATGCTGGAGCTTCCAAAACTTTCCCGCAGCAGGCCGGTACCATCCGTAAGAATGGTCACCTTGTCATCAAAGGCCGTCCCTGCAAGGTATTCTTCAATTTATCTTATTTAACTTGACCGAATTGAGATCTTGAGATACGGGTGTGCAGATCAGAGATCTATGTCTCTTACATACTGTCGGTATGATCCTCTGGCTCTGAGCCGAGGGCAATCGAAAATTTCGCCACCGTAATGGATTAACTTCTGATAATAGTTTCTTAATAGATTGATCCTTAGTCAACTTGATGAGCTGATTTTATTTGACCTATATTAGCTGTTGGTTTGCACTCTATCGATCTAGACCTGTATTCGATAGTGTAAGCTAGACATCATGTAAATTGGGAACATTTGGCGAACTCAAATTAAGTTCTGTGTTGGTGTGGCCTTGTTCCTAATCATAGATGCCTATTCTACATAGCTTTATTTCAAGGTTAACTATTGCCGCAACAACTGACTTCATTGTTGACCCATGCCATCTAGAATGATTGTAGAATCTAATTCGATGGTTTTCAGTTGTGGAAAATCTTGTGCATATGTGCTTGGCTGGTAGTGTTATATGCATGTTTTGTTTGTTTGTAAGTTGTTATTAGTTTGGTTTTTTGTTTTTCACTGCCCTTTGTTATGATAGAATTGTATCTTAAATCCCATATCGATTCTATATTCCAAATAATGAAGAGGAAATCTGTGTTATATTTATGTCTGTTGCTTATTCCTTTAGTATCAGTAATCTGGGGAAATTAAAATCTGTATGATGTTTGTTTCAGGTTGTGGAGGTTTCAACTTCCAAAACTGGTAAGCACGGTCATGCTAAGTGTCACTTTGTGGCTATTGATATTTTCAATGGCAAGAAGCTCGAAGATATTGTCCCCTCGTCTCACAACTGTGACGTAAGGATATTTTTCTTGCAATTTCAAATTAAGCCAGACTTGTGATTCTTTATCCCTCACTATAGCATTTGGATATTGCAGGTTCCGCATGTCAACCGTACTGACTACCAGCTGATTGATATCTCTGAGGATGGATTTGTAAGGCTTCCCTTTTAACTGACTATGTGAGTAATTTTCATGAATTGAGTGGCTTTGTTGATTTGCTAAGTTATGCTTGCTACTTGCAGGTTAGTCTGCTGACTGACAATGGCAATACCAAGGACGATCTGAGGCTTCCGACTGATGAGAGTCTTCTTACACAGGTAACTTCCTTCTGAACAAGTGAATTGTTTTCAGTATTGTAGCATGTACGTTGTGTTTTGAATGTGTTGTCTGCATATGTGTGTACCTATTTTGGAATTTTATAGTCAAACATGAATTGATTCTTCAATTGGTGGGTTCTGATGTATTTTGTAACCCTCCTGACTTGGTTAGTGTACTCTTCTGCCTGCCAATCTCTTTTGATTTGTGGTTTTGTCTGTTTGACTGTCTGCAAATAACTTGACTTTGATCTACAACTAGGAGGCATGTATCGACTCATGTCCAAGAGTTAATAGTGCTTTCTTTCTTGCCAATATCCCCAAGTGATTTGATATTCTCTCCATATGTGCCTTTTGTTTTTCCTACATTTCATTCCCTTCACTTATCCAAAACTTTTCTACCAACCCAGGTTATCAGATGTTTACAAGAAAGACAGGATGATCTGCATACATGACATGACTTGTTTCCTTGAACTTTGATTGTTCTTATATTGTGACTATGTTTTGTTTTGGACAGCTCAAGGAGGGATTTGCAGAAGGCAAGGACCTGGTTGTCTCTGTGATGTCTGCAATGGGAGAGGAGCAGATTTGCGCCCTCAAGGACGTTGGTCCCAGAAACTAGGGAGAAGAGAAAGAGTGGTAATTATTTTGAGTATTGTTGGGAAGAGTAGGATGAGTTTGAACACTGGAGGTTGTTATTGGATGGATGGATGTGTGTGTGTAGACTCCTAAATTAATGGTGGGGGGGATTGGACTTCGCCATATCATTCATTCATTGTCTCAAGTTTTTCCTTGATTCAATCTATCTATTATTTCTACCTTTGTGTGCATTGAGGAAAAGTTTCATTGTAAAATATAACGCTGTCCCGGTTCCGTGCCGTTTTACATGTACTAGACCCATAATAAATGCATGGTGTCTTATCCCTCAGTCATAATTTTGAAGTAGCTCAGTTGGTTCGTGAATAGAGCCCACGCTAGCACTGCACTTGTAAAGCCCAGTGAGGTGGCCATGCAAGGCAACGTGTGGATCAAATGAAACCTTTCTCTTGGAAAGCCCAGTGAAGAGTGAGTGTCTTCTCTTCACGGAAGATATTTTTAGGTGTATGTATGGTGATGAATTTCTTTGTTGTAACGTCTCATCAGATTATGTCATTCTTTGTAGAAAACAGAAGAAGCCGCCATGGACGACGTCGAAGCGGATTGGCAGCAAATTCCAGATGCTGCTGCACAAGTACTTGATCAGGAATCCGCCTCAATCTCCGATCATCCGGACCTCGCCACTCAGCTTAATCATCATCAACACGAAGAAGAATCATCCATTCCTTGTAACCCAATCATCAGAGAAAACTACATGCACATCGATTCCTTTCCTCCCAACCACCATGAAGGCTTGCCAATATCCGTGCCTCACTCTCCTCCTCCTCCTCCGTTACATAAAGATGATGAGCCGAGCAGTATGATAAAGGCCATATCAGGTGTGTTTGGATTTGCTGCGAGGTTATACGGAGTCTCCGGTGTTCAGTTTTGGAAGGTTGCATCGGTGGTAGGAGCTGCAGCCTTCGCTTTGGTGTACGTGAAGAAGAAGAAGATGATGCAGCGGTGGTGGTGGCGGACACAGAAGAAAGGAACGCCTGTGGTAGTGGAAGACAAGTTCAGGCAGCTCATCAAAGAGAGAGACAAGGTACTTACTTGTACACCCTATTTCGTTTATTTCTCCATTAGCAGACCATAACTGATTTCTCCACTGAATTGGATTGATTGCAGAGGATCAACCAACTATTGCTTCAAATTGCTCACATGAATGAGATGTTGATGACAAGGCGGAGAGTCCACGTAGTTCGAGTTGGTTATAATTAAACAAGGAGTTAATTACCTACCTAAATGTCATTAGTATCTTTTATATAAAAATTAATATACGGAATGTAAAGTTTGATGTATCAACTAGTTTGCATTAAATCAGAGATGTTTTTGAAATTCATAGCTCTCCTACGAAGGAAACTATTATCGCGCTCCGGAAAGACGTTGTGGGCTTTCCTATTTAGTGAGTTGTTAAAGTTAGTTAATTTTGATTGTGTATTTTGAACTTGGGTAATTAATTGTCACCTTTAGCGGTTATTTTAATCCATAATTATCAAAAAAAAAAAAACTAGTTTGCATTATATTGTCTGATATGTTTTTTTATATACATATGTTTCTAAAGTAGGTACCTAATTATTAATCTTGACATAATAATGAAGTGAGTACATTGGGATTTCAGGATAAAATTATATAAAATAAATATTATTGTTTCTATTGGAAGATAAAAATTAGAATACTATATAACTTGTAGGGGTATGTATATTAACACAATATGATTGTATTGCAATTTTTACAATGTAGCACATGTTAGTAAGTTCAAAAATTATTTCAACTCCAAGTAAAAATATTTTACCATTAACTTAAGTTATTCATTTTATTAGTTACTTTTCATGCGTTTATTTAGTATTATATTAATGATGAATCATATGTAATAATATAATATGACACTATTCATTAGAATAAATCTAATCTTTATACCACAAACTGGACTAGCAAAACTTTGGGGACTCTTTTGCTGATAATAAAATAAATGAGGAACCTTTTTAATAACGCATAGTTTGAAGGTGAGACTAAAATTCTCCCCAAAAATAAAGTATACGCCGGTGCTTGGCTTGGCGATTGGGTCAGCTTCTTTCCATCTCCATCTCCATCTTCAGATTAGGGTTTGGAATTACAGCGAGTGGAGCTGCTTTTCCTATTAGCGTTGAATTCCTCTAGGATTTTCGCATTAGTAACTGGTAAGTCTCTTTTATCTGTTGCTGATTTTTTGACTTGTGATCAGGCGGATGAATCCGGATCCTTTTATGTGAAGATCCGAAATTTGGCTAGCCTGGATCAGGGAACCGTTGAATGTGTTGGGAATTTATGGATTCAGTTTTCTGAATGTGTTGGGAATGATTTTCCTAGATATTCCTTTAACTGAATGTGTTTTTGCAGTGAATGAAGTAGAGCGGAAATCAAATTTATACCTTTCTTTATTATTCCGAGTCAACAGTTGAAAAGTTTCTTTAGGTTCAGGTTGCAGGGGTTTTAGCTATGGTTCAGTTTGTTCATGCGCCCTCCAAGCTCTTTCTTCTTTTCTCTTGATTCGTGTACGATGTTGCTCCAACATCATAGGTGATGCCATTAGAGAGAAGTTTTGAGATTTAAGGAAATTGTGTTTTTTTGTTTCAAAATCCGTAGTATCAGTTTTCTTTACAGCTTAATTCGATGATTTAGTTCTCTTGAACCTGAAGTATTAAAATTGGCTTAACGGGTAGTATAAAGATGGAAGGTTATTGTATGAGCTTACTATGGTCTGATTGCAGTAATGCTTGCTTGACATATGTTGTTTTGGATTTGGGACTGTGACCATATAGATTGTTCATTGAAGATGCTGTCGTCTTCATGGTCTTTGCATCCTTTTCTCATCCGTAATTTAATCATCTGTTGTAAGAGTTTGATTGCTGAATCAAACTGTGTCACCCTTTTCTTTCTCCAGGATTTAAGGTCTTCTGGTTAGAAGAATGGCAACAAGTTATCTACCTGCAACTACTGATTCACTTGCCCAGGCTTTAGAAGCCAAAACACCAGCTGAATCCATCTCCTTACTATATAAAGTTCTGGAAAACCCTTCATCTTCATCTGAGGCTGTGCGGATCAAAGACCAGGCTATAACCAACCTTGCTGATCTTCTCAGACAAGAGAATCGGGCTGAGGATTTGCGCAGCCTCCTAACCCAACTGAGGCCCTTCTTCTCCTTAATCCCCAAAGCAAAAACTGCTAAAATTGTTCGAGGGATCATTGATGCTGTTGCTAAGATACCCGACACATCTGATCTTCAGATCTCTCTCTGCAAGGAGATGGTTCAATGGACCCGTGCAGAGAAGCGAACTTTCCTTAGGCAAAGAGTGGAGGCAAGGCTTGCTGCACTTTTGATGGAGAACAAGGAGTATTCAGAAGCACTGAGTCTCCTCTCGGGTTTAATCAAGGAAGTGAGAAGACTTGATGACAAGCTGCTTCTTGTTGACATAAACTTGTTGGAGAGCAAACTCCACTTCTCTTTGAGAAACCTTCCCAAAGCGAAGGCAGCTTTGACAGCAGCAAGAACAGCTGCAAATGCCATTTACGTGCCTCCTGCTCAACAAGGCACCATCGACTTGCAGAGTGGGATTCTCCATGCTGAGGAAAAGGACTACAAAACAGCATACAGCTACTTCTTCGAGGCCTTTGAGGCTTTCAACGCTCTTGAAGACTCCCGAGCCGTGTTTAGCCTCAAATACATGCTGCTTTGCAAGATAATGGTGAACCAAGCTGATGATGTAGCAGGGGTGATATCTTCCAAAGCAGGGCTGCAGTATGTGGGTCCCGATCTCGATGCCATGAAAGCTGTTGCAGATGCTTACTCAAAGCGATCACTGAAGCTCTTTGAGACTGCCCTTCGGGACTTCAAGGCCCAGTTGGAGGATGATCCGATTGTCCACAGGCACCTCTCTGCCCTTTATGATACTCTTCTCGAGCAGAACCTTTGCAGGTTAATAGAGCCATTCTCAAGAGTCGAAATATCCCACATTGCAGAGCTGATCGAGCTGCCTGTTGATCATGTGGAGAAGAAGCTCTCTCAGATGATTCTTGACAAGAAATTTGCAGGGACGTTAGACCAAGGTGCTGGGTGCCTTATCATATTCGATGACCCGAAGACCGACGCCCTCTACCCAGCATCTCTGGAGACCATTGCTAACATTGGTAAGGTGGTGGATAGCCTCTACGTTAGGTCTGCAAAGATCATGGCTTAAGCATATGATTTGGTCATTTGGTGATTCTGCTGAGGCAAGGCTATGGATTACTTGTGATTTTATATTTTCTGTTCTTGGGCCCCTTAGTGGTATCTTGTTCTATCTATATACTTTATAAGAATTTAATTTTCTTTTTTTGGGTCATTAGCAGCAGCAAGTTGCATTGCATAATTTGCATCTGGATTCTCTCTTTTAAGCCCCATTTCTTTTATATTCTGTTTATGTTATTTTAATCCTTATAATAATAATTATCTGCGATCGAACAAGGCCCATTTAACATTTCGTATTGGGCCATTGAATTGGAAGCCCAATTGTGTGGCCCAAGCACAGGCACTATGACAGAGACCGAGTAGAGGATAGAATAGAACAGATTCGCGCCAGGAAAAGAAACTGGAATAACCAACACCCCTCCCCCAGCACTCACTAAGCTCCCACCAACTTCGTCGTCTCCGACATTTTTTTCCTTCTGATGAGCAGCAGCGATGACTTTGATGCTGACAGTGGTGCCTTGCTGCCGCCAGATCCCGATAGGCCTTCTGAGAATGATAAGCAGAAGGAGAAGGCCAGGGTCAGCCGCACCTCCCTCATCCTTTGGCACGCCCACCAGAACGACGACGTCGCCGTCCGCAAGCTGCTGGAGGAGGACCCGTCTCTCGTTCACGCCAGGGATTACGACAAACGTACTCCTCTCCACGCCGCCGCTCTCCGTGGCTGGGTAGATGTGGCCAAGTGTTTGATTGAGTACGGCCCCGATGTCAACGACAAGGATCGCTGGAATAACACGGTATAGTTCTTAATTCATCTTACAGTTAGCAGTATCACTCTCGTTGTTGAATGATTGCTGCACTGCACTGTATCCGATTGTGGAACGAACAACTTTCTCTTCTTCCCTCTGATCAGATGGACTTGGTGAGAGATTAGATTTGGGCAAGTCTTCATAGAAATTTAGATTGTATTCTAGTCACTGTTGTACTTAAAGTTCATCAACTTGTGTTTTCATACATACTACTGATTCATAGTTTCTATTACTGACAGCCTCTCGCAGATGCAGAAGGAGCGAAAAGGCATGCCATGATTGAATTTTTAAAACTATCTGGGGGCTTATCTTATGTAAGTGGCTTGTGCTTCTATGTACGTACGTGATATCCTTTTCTCAGACATACAATTGGCATTTTAGTGTCATCTGCTACATCTTATCTGGAAGATGTTGCAAGCTTTGATGACTTCCCAATATTCTAACCCATCATGAACTAATGTACTAGCTGGCTATAACTTAGAACCTCTCATATTGCCTATTATACAACGTAATTGTCGTTCTTGCTCTGCTGTTCAAGATCCTTGTATTTCGAGTAGACTATTAGTTTTCTACCTCGGCATGAATGTAGTACTCATGCTGCAGGGCCACAATGGGAGTCATTCTGAATCAAAGCCTGTTCAACCTCCACTGCCAAATAAGTGCGATTGGGAAATTGACCCTTCTGAGTTGGACTTCTCAAACGCAAGTATTATTGGGAAGGTAAGGTTCATTTTTATTTTTTAAAATCATGATTACCCTTTGGAGTATGGAGGAAGGGGAAATTTGTTCGACATTTACTTAGAGACCTGCAAGTCTTGTTAAGTCCTTTTTGTATATCTGTCCCACAGCTTGTTGCATTTCTTATAGGGGTCCTTTGGGGAGATTCTGAAGGCATATTGGCGAGGAACCCCGGTAGCAGTCAAAAGAATACTTCCATCTCTGTCAGACGATAGACTGGTTATGTAAGATTAGCCCGTCCAATTTTCTCAGTTGAGGGTAAAATGCTTCAAAGAATATTGGTTATGTAAGCTTCATTAGCTGAAAAATGGTTCAAAACAACATTATAGGATGCAGTCTCCTGTCACCTCCAAGTGTGACAAGTCCACACTTGGAGACTGTAAGTGCAGGAGTTCTGTATTTCTTCTTTATCTAATCGTGATAGTTATTTCATTCTCCACAATTGCAATCCTTAAATTGTCGCATCATACTATCTTTTTCATTCAGTCAGGACTTCAGGCATGAGGTTAACTTGCTAGTGAAGCTTCGCCACCCAAATATAGTTCAGTTTTTGGGAGCAGTCACAGACAGAAAGCCTTTAATGTTAATAACCGAGTATCTAAGAGGGGTAAGATGCTCCAAACACAAGATTTGTGAGTCAGTCATGTTTAAATGCACTGCTTATTGGAAAAATTAAACTTGTTGCTATTATTCGTTGAATCTGATAGGGGGACCTTCATCAGTACCTGAAGGAAAAAGGTTCCCTTAGCCCATCAAAGGCTATAAACTTTGCATTGGATATTGCCAGGTATCCTCTTAAGGAGGTTGAGGCCTAGGACTCTTAAGAAGTCTTCATATGAGATCATTAGTATGGCATTCTTTGTTGTTGTGCTCTGTGGATGACAGTAACAATATAGTTTGTCTCTTGTTTATTAGCTCTGTTATAAAGTCTGTTGTCTTCTAGTAGTCCAGTATCTTTCAAAAAAAGTTTGTGGTTTGAGTATACTAATGGAAGTTCCATAAAACTCTCTTCATTTCAGGGGCATGGCTTGTCTTCATAATGAGCCAAACGTTATAATTCACAGGGACCTAAAACCTCGGTAATAATATTTTTCTATGCATTCTTTTTACCTACCCTTAATAATGTTAGAAGATATAGAGTTCTTAGAATAGAGCGGTTAGAAGATATAGCGGTTAGAAATATAGCGGTTAGAAAAATATAGCTGTTAGGATTAATGTATCAATAGACACCTTACATGTACCGGAAAAAATAGATTGACAATATACAATTCTCAATTCAATCCAATATAATTCAACATGGTATCAGAGCACTCTTCTTGATTCTGAGAATCAAAAAAAGATCATCGTTCCATACCTCTCTCGACCAAATTAACCCAAAACCCAACAGATCCGAACCAAACCCTTACCTGACAACCTTCGTCCAAAAGCGTAATCCCTCTAATCCGCACGCCGCAGAAGAACAAGCAATGACGATGAAAGAAGATCTTTCCATGTTATAAAGTGTCCTGATTACGATGAAAGAAGATCTTTCTTTTTAGTAAAAAGAGAGAAAATAGAAGTCTTATGATTTCATATATTATATTGGTCCTAAATCAACCTACCGTGATTCATATTCCAGGAACATCCTTTTGGTGAACTCAAATGCGGACCATTTGAAGGTAGGGGACTTTGGACTAAGCAAACTCATTAAGGTTAAGAATTCTCATGATGTCTACAGGATGACAGGCGAAACAGGAAGCTGTGAGTGTGTTGAAACTTGTAGTATGACCAGATCGATGCACATAATTTCGGGATTGGTTTCTTAACTCAACGCTTTTCTTGTCTTTTGCATGGAACAAAATATCAGACCGGTACATGGCTCCAGAGGTATTTAAACATCGGAAGTATGATAATAAGGTTGACGTTTTCTCTTTTGGGATGATACTATATGAGGTAATTTTCTACTAGACAAGATTGATTATATGGGAATGTTGGTGTCTTGATTGAAATTTTTTCTTCCTTCTGAACTCTATGTAGATGCTTGAAGGATACCCACCCTTGCCAAACTACGAGGCCTATGAAGCTGCAAAGTATGCAGCAGATGGGCTTCGGCCTGCTTTCCGATCCAAGGGATATCTCCCGGAACTGAGAGAGTACTGAAAATTAATGTCTTCCTTCCGACCAACATTATATGCATGGTTTGATTTGTTGATTTACTAATGAATCTTCTGTTATCAGATTGACGGAGCAGTGTTGGCATGCGGACATGAAGAAGAGGCCACCGTTCCTAGACATTCTCAAGAGGCTCGAGAAGGTGAAAGATATTCTACCCTCCTCGGATCATCACTGGAACATATTCAACACGTGATGTCTGTGTCTGTGTGTGTGTACGCGTGTGTGTAATGCTTGTATGACATATATCTGCCTACTTATGTCTTCTCTTCTAGTACATTCATTCCCAATACGGATATGGTTTGTGAATATTATTAAGCTGTGAAAGCTGCTTTCATTCTCTCCTTCAAAACCGTCATTTATAGAGGGCAAATAATGGAAGGATTGTGTTAAGCACACCTATGTTTTTGCTGTGTAGAATTGGCAATAGGCAGAGGCAGCCAATGGTTTTATTGTGTTTCTCATTCAATTCATACACATACATACAGTGAATGTAAGGATCTTCTTGTGTTTGTAAAGCTTGTATGTAATGTTATGCAAACGCATCAAGCATCTTTGAACCCTGCATGATGTGGAGCTGACTTTTTAATCAAATGATTTTCTTTCTTTTTTCTTGAAGAAGGTCGGTCTTGAAGTGTCTGAGGTGTCCCAACCCAACAGAGAAGTTGTTCTGCGGGTTTGATTGATAAGAGAGTGAGAGAGAGAGACCACCCATCCTGACATTGCCGCCGGCCTTCGTTAGGTCTGACGCTGCTGCTGTATTTTCACACTGCCATTGATCGACGTGGATTGGGGAAGTAAACAAATTACAGAACAACAATCTTTATTGCCGGTCCTTATGGAGATGAAAAAAGTAAAAGTATATATATATATTTTTTAAAAACTATTCATAGTATTTTTATACAAAGAAATATTATTTACAATATTAGTAGTTGTTTGTTACTACTTATTACTAATAAATAATATTTTTTTTGATGAAGTTTGCTTCTTGGAAGGCAAGGCAGGATTATTCCCTTAATGTTTGATTAGAAAAACACAAATAGGTTATGACCAACACGAACTTGGTTATACTAATGCTAGTGCAATACTTCCCGTTCGTATGGAGTTCGAATCCGACATAAAAGAAATATATTTTTACGTCTTTCGTTTTAAACTCCATTGTTGACTCTCATATTTCTTAAATTTATCCGTGCATCGCTCTGATCTGTCCCCCATGAACATCCTTCTTCCATGGATCTGACCGCTTGTCGGCGGCGTCTATCTTCACCCTTCATGCCAATCATCCGCCGCTCCGCCAAATCTCGGGAAAAGGGCCCTAGGCTCGCATCCTCCATGATCACCAGGATACTGACCGCTGCATTGATCACTCTACCGATTTTGGCGCTCTTTTTCGCTGTTTCGCGCGGTAAACCGTCTGATCGCGCCTCCTTGTTCGCTGAAGCTAGGGTTTTGGAGACTGGTTCTCGAAATGTCACTGTATCTTCTCGAGAAATTGGAGATAGTAGGGAGTCCATTGATTCAGGTAACAAAGCTGCAACATTCGTTCATTTCAAGTTGATTTGGCATACTGAATAGTTCATTGATAAATCTCATAATCATCTACATAAGGATATACCAAAATTTTCCTTGAGTGTATTCTTGGATCAAATCACTTTTGAAGATTTTATTGTCGATTAATCTGTAGATTAGATAATGGTGAAAATGCATAGGAGAATTCGTTAGACCTGAGAGATTCGATGAAGCTTTGTCGAAATAGCCATCATTTTTCTCTCTAGCTCTGTACTATTATCGGACTTAGTTGTATTGCTGGATAAGTTGATGTTAGTGGAAATGTATGCATTATCCAGTTAGGTAGCAGATATTCTTCTGTTTTAGCAAATGATTTTTTATTTTTCATCTTCAGTAGTTGATACGGACAAAGCTCTAGTTCCCAAAATAACAGGGTTTTGGTTATTTCTTATGGATCTGCTCGATTAACATTTTTTTTTGTATTATTTCCAGATGATGCATCCTCTCAATCAGCTCCTCAGCCTCGAGACGAATTGCTCGATGGGCTCCTTGCTCCTGGCTTTGACAAAAGATCATGCTTGAGTAGGTGCCAGTCAGCTTCATATCGCAAGGCTTCAACTCACAAGCCATCGTCTTATCTCATTTCCCGGCTTAGAAACTATGAATCTCTCCACAAACGCTGTGGACCAAACTCAGAGCCCTACAAGAAGGCTCTGGAAGCACTCAACTCCGGGCAGGTACTATCCACAGAATGTAAATACGTGGTATGGATTGCATTCAGCGGCTTAGGGAACAGGATCCTGACCTTGACTTCAGCTTTTCTTTATGCACTCCTCACCGACCGGGTCCTCCTCATTGATCAAGGAAAAGACATGGTTGATCTGTTTTGCGAACCCTTTCCTGATGAGTCATGGTTGCTGCCAAGGAACTTCCCTCTCACGAAACAGTTTGACAGTTTCAACCAGAGATCTCCAAACTGCCATGGAAACTTGTTGAAGAATCAGAAGATGGGTTCAAAGGGTGGGCCGCCATCATATCTCTACCTCCATTTGGGGCACGACTATAATGACCACGACAAGCTTTTCTTCTGCGAAGAGGAACAGAGCTCCATGAAAGATGTCCCTTGGTTGGTCATGAAGACAGATAATTACTTTGTTCCGTCTCTGTTCTTGATGCCGAACTTTGAGCAAGAACTCAGCGACTTGTTTCCTGAAAAGTACACTGTTTTCCACCATCTGGGCAGGTATTGTTAATGAAAATATATAGTAAATTTTCTTGATTAAAATGCTGCTATACATGAGCTAATGCTTGATTAATTGAGCAACTTAATTTATTGTAATCAATATATTATGTTATCTTATACCTATTTTCCTTTACAGGTATCTGTTTCATCCTTCAAATCAGGTATGGGGACTGATCACAAGGTACTATGACTCTTACTTAGCTAGAGCTGATGAGAGGATCGGGCTTCAAATACGCACATTTGATTCTGGAGACGGCCCTTTTCCGTATGTGATGGATCAGATATTAGCTTGTACACAGAAAGAACAATTGCTACCCCACGTAGATAAGCAAGGGACAGCTGCAGTTGCAATCCCCTCAGATAGTAATAGAAAGCTCAAATCTGTTTTGGTTACTTCTCTAAATGCAGGGTACTCGGACAACCTAAGAAACATGTACTGGATGCACCCCACGGTTTCAGGGGTCATAGTCGGGGTCTACCAGCCAAGCCAAGAGGGTCACCAACAGACAGAGAAGCCCTTACACAATCGGAAAGCATGGGCAGAGATGTATCTTCTTAGCCTCTCTGATGTATTGGTCACTAGTCCGTGGTCAACTTTTGGGTATGTGGCTCAGGGCCTGGCGGGTCTGAGGCCCTGGATCCTGTCCAAGCCTGAGAACCGAACCACCCCAGACCCACCATGTGTGAGGGCGATGTCAATGGAGCCTTGCTTCCACGCCCCACCGTTTTATGATTGCAAGGCCAAGAAGGGGATCGATACAGGTGTATTGGTTCCTCATGTGCGTCATTGTGAGGACATGAGCTGGGGGCTCAAGGTGGTGGATGGTAAGGGTGAGTTGTAGATTTGTTAGATTCATATTGAGTATTTGATTCTTTGATGCAGAAGCACATTTTTGTTTACAGTGGTTGGACTTCACTATGTAAAACCATTGATGGTATTTAACATAATTATATTCATCTGACCCCATTACTATTACTATTAGTTGACCAAAAAAAAATTAGTTGGCTGCATAAAGAGTTTAGGAGTCCATTTAATAAATAAGTAAATAAATAATGTATAAGTTTGAAGATTAGATTAAAAAAAATGATAGAGAACTAAAAGGTAATAATAAATCACAATAATACATGCCTGAAAGTAAATAAAGCTTAATGTGTGTATAAATCTTTGGGAAAGAAAAACTATATATATAAAGCAATAATAATATTGGCCCTTTGAAGAAGTGGGCCAGTATGATAAAAACAAGTATTAGGTAAAGGTTGCCCCAAAGTGAATTGAACGTCATTGCTCCTCTCCTCTCCTCTCCTCTACCCGTCAGAAAACAGAGATATCAGATCAGGTAGGAGAGGATTAGCGTTCAGGTAGACCATTGAGGAGAGGAGACCATGAGAATTCAGGTAACCATCTCCAGTTCTATTTTTCACTTGGCGAACCCGGTGTTGATCGTCGCCGCGGTTTGACGTCTTCTCGTTCCACGAGAGTTGAATCTATCTTCGTACTGATTTGAGTAGTGGAGGTCCTCTGTTCCGAAGCTGGGAAATTTGATCTGCATAAAGTGTTTGCGAGAAGTCCTAAGTGAGAGACTTGCTTGGTATGTCATTTTGATGTGCTGGGTATTGTTCAATAAGGTTGCTCTGGGCTGTGTAACTCATATTAAAAGGAATTTTGGCAGAGAAAAAATAGATCCATCATTTGAAGCAGAAGTAGAAGCAGAACCTTAGCTCCCATGTCGTTCATGAAAGGAGATCTGCTCACTCGAACCAGAAAGCTCGTTAAGGGCTTGGCAAGGGTTGAGCCCGTCTGGTTCAAAGCCATGCAAGAGTAAGTCATCATTCATCTTGCACCTTCTTAGTGCCCAGTTTATGATATTAAAGTCTTTACCTTTCAAAAAAAAAAAATTGTTTCGTTTCTTGGTCATTACCAATGGTACTAAATACTCAGATGACTTGATTATAACAACTATATCATGTTTAGTACTCTTTGGCTCAGTGTCTTTGGTGTTCAATTTTAGTGATGGTCATCTGAGGACCATGTCTTAATCTATACCCTAGGATAGCTCACATGAGGAAAATAAACAGAGATTAGCTTACCGGGTTAGTGTGTATGGCAGAGATAAGCTTTCATATCCTTGTGTGATGCAGATAGCTACTGATCCCCATAATGTTGCTCTTATCAATTTTGTACATTTTTATTGTGGAATGCAGGACACCCCCTGCTAACTTCCCTCGGATAGATGAAGTCCAAAAAATTAGCCTTCCTGAAGATATTTACATCAACAAATTCTTCCAGAAGCATCCCGATTCGAAATATTGGGATCCCGTCAAGTAAAGCTCTTACTCTTGGGTTTCTTTCACCATCATATTATTATTGGCATCTGCTTGATGAACAGTTTGTTGATATGAACTTTTGTTTATGTGCAATGATGCTGTGAGGTTGAATTAGTATGAAGACTGATCATTATTGCAGGAATAAGAGTAAAAAAAGAAGACAATAAAACCTGTGGAAACCCAGTAGTTTCTTTTGATATGATTTTGAAAGCATATGATTTCAGTTTTATTGGATCTGTTCAATAGTATTGGTATGATCTTTGGAATTGGTCGAGATTGTTATAAGATATTTTTGAAAGGGGAAGCATTTATTTATATATTAGCAGTGACCATATTATGTCATGTCAACAGGTTTAATGGTTTTAACCCTCCTCCAGCACGCATATTTGGTCAGAGAGTGCTTGAACTGAAGGAACAAGGTGTTAGCGAGGAGGAAGCCATGGCTGTTGCTGATGTATATGATCTTTTTTATACTTTTCTGCAAGACAAAGATGCACAAAAATACAAGTATGTAGTGACAATGTATATATCTGAGCCTTATATGTTTTTTTTTTTTTTTGTGTGTGTGTAGATGGAATACAGGCAAGAGAAGAAGAGTAAGAAGACTGCATACGTTCGTCTGAAAGAGATTGCAAAGCTCCAAGACAAACGTCCTCCTCCAAACCCTTTCCCAAGCGCCATTAAAGAGATTCAATCCCTCGAGAGGAAGTATGTCCGTGAACGTTTCAATTACCCTCAAATCCTCAAGTTATATCAAAAGATGAAAAGAGAGCAGGAGATCGAAAGGGAGGAGCGATTCGGAAGCAGATCTTTCTAATCTCCCTACTTAATCAAGTAGTGCATTCATTGTTTCGTACTTGTGGATTTGCATCCATATTGACTGCATAATAATAAGTTGTGGTTACTTCTTTCACACTGGATATTCTCATGTGCAGTTGGGTGCGGTTGAAGACAGTAGTTTTTTCATTGATGAGCAATGTCCTTAATCTGCAGAGATCCTAATTCCACGATTTCCTTCTCCAGTAAGTTGATGCAAGTCAAAGCTAGCTAGCTAGAGAAGTAGTAGTATGATTATTGTGTTGATTATCTTCATGTTGATAGAATCTAGTGAGCTGAAGAGCTATCTATTAGAGTGTTTGTAAGGGGTATTTGTCCTCTTAAAAAAGACCCTTGTAAAGCGCAACGCTCTTCGAAACGTGCTGGAGGAAGTTAATATGTTCACCCCAAACAAGGCAACATGCCACACCAATTAAAACAAGATAACCGAAAGTAAAGGAGACTATTGAAACCTCCTAACAAGTTCAGGGTCTAAATTGCACTCTCCTAATTTACTGTCGATGTTGCCGTTATAGGTCGAACACAATGTGACCGTTAGAAAGAAAATTATGGGGAAATAGAGTAGAGAGATGGAGATCCTGATCCCTCTTCCTTCCTTTCCTCACTTTCAACGACGATACAAGAGCTAGATCAGCAGCAGAGCCATATCCGACTTACAGCAGCTATGTCAGAAGACATGCAAGAGCTTTGATCCAAAGCTAAGAAGCTCTTGCTCCGGGAACAGCAAGAGACTCAACTCAGTTCATCTCTTCTTTGATTCCACTTTCCAAGATCCAGAAATCCTTCTGCCTTGCTTTCCAAATCAACCGAACTGAGTCTATCGGCTCCGGGATCTCAACCGAGCTCTAAGAGATTGTAACAAGGCTCTGCTGATGGAGGCAGCTCATTTGAAGACGGTACTCCCTTGCCATGGATTGCTTCAAATTGGCCTCGCTCGGGACGATCAACCTCTCCCAGTGGATCCTTAATGGATTCCGTTCGATCCGACCTCGCAGAGTTTGTCAGGGCAGTGGAGAGATAGAAGTTGGAGCAAAGCGGGTACTTACTCATCGGAGAAGGAGATTAAGTGGGTGGGGGAGTCGAGTCCCGTCCCTCCAGGTGGTGGTGGAGGCAATTGGTTCCGACGAGAAGGTGGTTCGGACTCTGGTGGAGCAATTGAACGTGGTGATTGGATTGTGGAGATGGGAGGTGCGTTACTAAAAGATGATGATTAGGAAAAAGTAGACAGAATCATAATATATGAGCTCGGAACGGATTCCACCTCTGATCCAAGCGGCAACAAATGATTGAACTTGAGGATTAAATTTAACGTAATTGAAATTTGAGGACCAAATAAATAGTTATGTAGGTTTAAGGACCAACCATGAACTGATAAAAGTAACTGAGTCCTTTGGGATTTTGGCCGACTTGGTTGCCTATATAAACCTTCGATTACTCATAACGGCACCGCCCTTTGCCCGCGATTTTCGTCAACAGTTATTTCAATTTGTTCTTGCGCCACTGTGCATTACGACGCGCTCTGCGTCCGGCTGACAGCTAGTCGGTCTTCCACGCCACAAGCGACGGAGAGATTACGTCAGGTTCCTTTTACCCCACAATGGAGATGGACCCTTCTATAATGAAGCTCCTCGAAGAAGATGATGTACGTACTAGACTCGATCAAAATCATGGGAATCTATTTTTCTAGCGCGCTTTATTCTATGTATGCATGTTTTCTTTCCAGTATTAATTTAGCCTGGTTGTGGCAGGACGAAACACTTCATTCCGGAGCCGATTTGGAGGCACTTCAGGCCGCCCTCAATCGAGACATTGCAAGGGACACTTGCCCCTCTCCGCCGTCATCTCACTCCTGTAATGGTATTTACATTTTCCTTAAAGAGTTAAGTATATGTGTGTTTTTATGTTCTATTCTACTACTGAACGTTGCTTTGATAATTTGATGTTAGTGGAACCATGTCTATACCATAGAAGACTGAGTAGCAGTGTGTGATATGGAAAAAGAGAGAGTCTTTTAGCTGTGCTGGTTAGACGAATGGAAAATATGTGTGCTATCCTTTTTTATTATAACTTTTGACATTTGGTTTGTGCAGAATCAAGTTTCTCATGTAGTTTTATTTCATGAAAATTAGTTTGTCGCTATCTTCTTGATGAGCCTATTACATATTGCTTGGCAAAGAAGTATGTGATTGCTCCAAAGATGTGTGCTAATCTTTCTGGATATACGTTTTGACGTTTGGTTTGTGCAGAATCAAGTGTCTCCTGTATTATTTCATGAGAATTAGTTTGGCCCTATCTTCTTGATGAGCCTTTTACATATTGCTTGGCAAAGAAGTATGCAATTTCTTCTATGGGGATTAATTATTTATCCTCCAAAATAATTTTGTAGGTTGGATTTCATCTCTGAGGGTTAATGATGTATCCTCCAAAATAATTTGCAGGATTGGAATTTCATAAGGATGATGTAAATGCAGCCAGTGCAGACACTCGCAAGCAACAGCAGACGCATATACCAAAAGTGGACCTGAAACCAAATGTAGCTCTACCTGGTCTAAAGAATGATGGAATTCCAAAGGGAGCCAATCACCTTCATCAAACATCACAAGAAAATCTTTTATATAGGAAAGGTCCAGAAAATGCTGTCCCTATTGTGCAGGAAAATGGAGTAACGATATGTAAAAGGGATTCTACTAGGTTTAATGGGAGAGACGGGAAACCTACTCGTGATCTAGGGAATGAGTCACAGTATTTGATTTTACAGAAAATGAGCAACGAGGACACAAACCTTTCTAGGAAACCAAAAAAACAACTAAGGAGCAGTAAGCAAGTCCCATTTGCGGAATTGCTTCCTTTTATTGTGCCCTTACTTGATAAAGATAGAGCTTTGCAACTTACAACACTTTACGAGAAACTCAAAGTGAGACTCTCTGTAAACTCACGTGCCTTCATTTTAATTTTTTGAACACGGTTTGTATTTTAATTGACGCCATAGTTTTTGTCTTGTAGAAAAATGATTACCCAAGAGATCTGTTTGTCAAAAATATGAGAGGTATTGTCGGAGATCAGATGCTGAAATTAGCAGTAGCTAGAGCAAGTGCTCAGGTAAGATCATCGTCAGTCAATGTTGTCTTGCTATGCTTGAAAGAGAGAGACAGAGAAACTGAACCACAGGCTAATTTGTCTCTGTGGTCTATTAACCAGCAAAGGGAAGGCTCAGTTCAAACATCAACACCGATACCACAAAATCTTTCAGTAAAGAAGGAACCCATCGACGTGACTACATGCAACGGATCGCATCCACCAAAAGTACTTCCTCAGAAAAGGAAGATGGTGGACACTCATTCTGGTCCTGTTTCTTCCTTCAAAGTGCATCCTACCACAGAAAGAAGCATTGGCTCAAAGACCGAGGTAATTAGTTTGTTGATATATTCATTTTTCAAGGGCTGCAAAGCAACATTTTTACATTTCATACTGTGAAAAGATAACAGACTACCAAAAAAGGACGGTGGTGCATGTATCATTCACAAATTATAAGAAAGTAGATGGTATTCTTCCTTCGAGTCATCATAATTTTGTAGTGATGGTATCTTTTACAGATACAATATTTTATTGGTATAACAGAAGAATATTTAGTATTTACCTATAAAATTTGAACTCTCTTATCATCAATTATGTTAACTGTTCATGAAATATTATTCTGATTATCAGCATACTGACTGCAAATTTACCAAAAAAAAGCATACTGACTGCAAAATATTCCCTATGGAATCTTGTGTTCTTATGTATTTGTGCTTAGTGTACCGTGGGGAGCATCAAAGGGAAAATACTAGATTGATCTATCTCCTAAGTGAGATTTTTTCTCTCGATGATCTATTTTCTTGTAAAAAGATATTCTCTATTGCTTATTAGATTGAATATTGTTTGCTCACAATAATTGATCTCTCTATTCTTCTAATGACTATTAGGTCTTTCTTTGGTAATATGTCAATAAACTGTACGTTTTTGTTGATCAGTTACACTCTCAAGCGACACATACCTCACTAGCTTTGACGGATGCAAGAATACCTTCCAAGATGCAGTCGAATTGCCTCAAGAATCCAATCGAGAAGCTTGATTCTTCTACACCAGCTGGAAGGTCATTCTGTTAACTCTATCACTCCTTTATCATTCTTGATAAATAAGTTAAAAAATTTCAGTTTAATTTTTTTGCTATTTCTGATATTCCCCCCCCCCCCCCCCCCCCCCCCCCCCCTTTGGTTTCATACAGCAAGAAGCAAAAAGTATCTGCAGCTTGTGATGGTCCAAGCATCGCAGAGTTGATTGATGTCACTACTAGTACAGTAAATCTGAGGGTATGGAATCCATACTATGGATCCTTTTGTTTATCTTTGCATTGAACCTTTCCCATCTCAGCAGTCCTATACGTGTAATGTAGTAATTAAGTATCTATGAAAATGTATTTGTTCCAGGAAGAGGAGGAACAGTTATTTTCATTTCCTAATGAACACATTGCAGTCTCCGAAGCATCACGCAAAGCAGTACAAGCAGAGGAGCAAAAACTGATTCTGCAGAAGGACCCTCTTCACAAAAAAGTGGCACAGATCAGTTAGATAATTCTTTCCCTGATTTACATACAAGTTTTGGCATCCTTTAATACTCATTTATTAGAGACGTATTTTATTTCAAATTGAGACCATTTCAAAGATTGCCTGCAACCAGCAATGAAAGATGCAAAATACTTTTCAACTCCTGTAATTCTTCACTTTTCGAAAGAATCTCTACTTTCGTGGGAGATATTATGATTAAGAGAAACTATTCTCAGTTGCATTTATTAAGAGTCAGAAGTAAACATTTGACTTGTTTGGTTGAATTTTCTTACATACGTACATATTACATGCACACACCTATTAATACTGATGTTTGGCCTCTGGCAGTGGCCAAATGTGGTGTGACACACATGAGCAAAGATGTTGAGCGGTGCATATCACTGGTAAGATATTGTCTATATTATTCTTGTTCAAATGCGTGAATTATATATCACTGGCTAATGCATCTGAATTTCAGGGTGTGGAGGAAAGAATTCGTGGATTACTTAGTAATTTAATCAGGTTTTCAAAGCTGGTACTGTTTATAAAGATTTCTGTGTTTGCTTTTATTTGTTTGTGTGTCTAAGTATTACCGTGATGACTAGGTGTTAGTTGTTGTAGAGAGTTGATGTTGAGAAGCAGAGACACCAAACAGTCATCACTTCTGATATACACCAGCACCTCATGATCTTGAACCGTAAAGCCAAGGATCTATGGATTCAAAAACAGTCTGCTGAAGCACAAAAGAACACTAGTGAGGTCTGTCATGTTTTGAAATCAGTTAGATATTGAAAATGTTATCTAATATTCCCTCTCATTTTACAGTTGGAGTCTACTAGTGGAGGAGTTGATGGTGACAAAGAGAAGGAAGAAGGTCGAGGTAAAGCCCTCAAGGTATGATATTGATGATGCTTTGTTTGTGCTGTCCAATTTTCTTTGTTTGGGTGTTTGTTCTGAATCCCCCAATTTTTGTTGGGCAGGCGTCAATTAATAAAGAGGAAGATGAGAAAATGAGGACTACAGCTGCAAATGCTGCTGCCCGTGTGGCTGTTGGAGGAGACGATCATTTGTCCAAGTGGCAACTGATGGCTGAACAAGCCCGACAAAAACGCCAAGCTGGAGGGGGATCTGAAATGGGAACAGCTTCTGGAAGAGAAGCCTCCACGAACAATCAGTCTTCTTCTTCTTTTTCTGCATCAGGTTTTATATATATCTATATATATTTGTTATTATGTCTATCAATTTGCATGCATTTTGATTTAATAATGTACATGCATACAGGAGGAGGAGGAGGATCTGTAAAAAGAACGAATCAATCTAGAGTGCAACAACGCTCCATTGGTGTGAGGGATGTGATTGCAGTGTTGGAAAGGGAAAGTCGACCCACTTTGTTATACAATCTGTACAATAGAACACGTAATCCTTGATGTTTTATTATTAATTGTGTTTCTACAAAGACATGGGGAAAAACAAAAAGGAAACTCTCTCTCGACTCTACCTGACTAGTACTGTGGACATCGTCTTTTGATCCATGTGCAATTATGGAAATTTTTCAAAAAGTAATTATAATAAAATATTTAGAAAAATAAATATATAAAAAAATATTTCGAAATTTGGGTATACGTGTACCTCGGTGTGATTTATTTGCAACTCCCATCCAGGGTAGTGACACGCTTCCTAGTGGTGTGTTGGCCGTGGCGAGTGTTGGCCGTTTGTGTTTTTCTTTTTCCATTTGGTGTGTTGCAGTCTTGAGAGTGGGGGTGGCGTGTTGATGTTGCACAGGGCGAAGTGACCACTGTACCATATCTGAAGATATATTTGTGTTGATTCTGGTGTCACTAGGGTTGTCGATGGTTAGGGTATGGTCAGGGTATGACAAATACTATAATCATACCATATTTTTAAACCACATATCATAACCATTATGTGTATAATTTTCAATACCACAACGATTAAAATAACTACGGTTATTAACTATGGTTTTAACTGTATACCCATATTCATTCCACATGTAATATTATAAAATATCAAAAATTTTATTTTAAAAAATACATCAATCTATATTACCATCGTTGGACTTTGACGCATTCAATCTTCAACAATTTCAAATTTTCAATTATATAATTTATATTTTGTATATTATATAAATTAGTTTATTAATAATAAATAAATATTATATTTATATAATAACCATGAGTATAACCATGGTTATAACCATGGGTATAACTCAAATACCATAACCATAACCATTATGGGTAGAAAATTCATCACCATAACCGCATCGCACCATAATGATACGGTTAACCATACTAAACAGTAACAGTTATAACCATGATTATGGGTTTTTCACTGCACCATTGTCGGCCCTAGGTGTCACCATCAACCTTTCCATATATGATTGTATTAATGTTCAGATCATATCTTATTTCACACGCCATATATTTAAGATAATGTATGGCTTGTTGGATATTTTTTTTTTTTTTTTTCCCATTTGGTGTGTTGCAATCTTGAGAGTGGGGTGGCGTGTTGATATTGCCCAAGGCGAAGTGATCAATGTACCATGCCTGAAGAAATTTTTGTGTTTATTATGGTGTCACTAACAACCTTTCCATATATGATTGTATTAATGTTCATATCTTATTTCACACGCCATATATTTCAGATCATATATGGCGTGTTGGCATAGGGGTGTCAAAAATTGACCCAACCCGTTGGTGACCCGTCCACGGGTCAGATTTGAGACAGACTTTTTGACCCACGTGTCATTTTGACACGACCCATGGATGACTCGTGAAAACACGGGTCAGGTTTGAGTCAGTAGTCTTGACCCATGAGTCAACCCATGACCCGTCCCGAATTGTATATTATATTAAATATATATAATTTTGACCCATGGGTCAGTAGTCTTGACTCATGGGTCAGTAGTCTTGACCCTTGAGTCAGTTTATTTCTAAGTTTCTATGTACTGGTGGGTCGAACGGGTCAGATTGACCCGCAGGTCATGGAGGTCGAAATGGTCAGTCTGACCCAAGCCTTACTATTCCTAACGGGTCAGGATTGAGTTTCAAAAACTGACTCATACTATTACACGAGTCAGGTTTGGGTTAGAGGGTTCCTGACACGACCCATAGACCGACCCATGACCCGTTTTGACACCCCTATGTTGACCATTTGTATTTTTCTTTTCCTATTTGGCGTGTTACAGTCTTGCAGAGTGGGGGTGGACGTGTTGATGTTGCCCAGGGTGAAGTGACCACTATACCATGCTTGAAGATATCTTTGAGTTGATTCTGGTGTCACCATCAACATTTCCATATATGATTGTATTAATGTTCAATTCATAACTTATTTCACACTCCGAAATACCTACTTTCCATGATGATGTTTTTAAATTTACATCGATTTTGTAGTTTTTCAATATCTTTTCACTCTGTTGGCCAAAATAAATATATCTTCACTCGGAACTCCAATTTTGAAGAAATTAGTTTTATTTGCATTCTTACTTGACATATATGATCGTAACAATATTTAGATAATTTATTCTTTCACACCCCTTTAACTTTTCTTCGATTTCACAACTTTTCAATATCTCCTCACTCGAAATTTCAAATTTGCCAAAATAAGTTTTATTCGTATTATTACTCATTGTATATGATCGTAGTAGAATTAAAATTAATTATTTTTTCATGCCCTAAATCACATATTTTCTATGATGGCACATCTTTGATTTACATCAATTTTGCAGTTTTTCAATATCTTCTCCCTCGGAACTCCGAATTTATCAAAATAAGTTTTATTCGCATTATTACTCAATGTACATGATCGTAGTAGTACTAAAACCATTTTTTTTCACACCCCAAATCACCTATATTCCATGATGGTACCCCTTTAGTATACATTGATTTCGAAATTTTTTAATATCTTCTCACTTGAAACTGCAATTTAGATGACATCAGTTTTATTTACATTTTTACTCGACGTATATAATCGTAGTAATGTTAATATGATTTCTTATCTCACATACAAAATCACTTACTTTCTGTAATGATACCCCTTTAAGTTTACGTCAATTTGTAGTTTCGTAATATCTCCTCACTTCTAACTAAAAATCTGGCAAATCGGTCAAAACTCAAAGTAGTACGTACCATCACAGAAAATAGGTGGGTTTGGGTCCAAAAATAGTTATGTCCAGAACATTACTACGTTCTTATACGTCGAGTAAGAATAAGAATGAAATTAGTTTCATCGAAAATGAAATTCCAAGTGAGGAGATATTGAAAATCTAGCAAATCGGTCAAAATTCAAAGGGGTACCATCACAGAAAATAGGTGGGTTGGGGTCCAAAAATAGTTATTACCGGAACATCACTACGTTCTTATACGTCGAGTAAGATTGAGAATGAAATTAGTTTCATCGAAAATGAAGTTCTGAGTGAGGCGATATTGAAAATTTAGCAAATCGGTCGAAACTCAAAGGGGTACCATCACAGAAAATAGGTGATTTGGGGTCCAAAAATAGTTATGACCGGAACATTACTACGTTCTTATACGTCGTGTAAGAATGAGAATGAAATTAGTTTCATCGAAAATGAAGTTCCGAGTGAGGAGATATTGAAAATCTAGTAAATCGGTCAAAACTCAAAGGGGTACCATCACAGAAAATAGGTGGGTTGGGGTCCAAAAATAGTTATGACTAGAACATTAATACGTTCTTATACGTCGAGTAAGAATTAGAATGAAATTAGTTTCATCGAAAATGAAGTTCCGAGTGAGGAAATATTGAAAATCTAGCAAATCGGTTAAAACTCAAAGGGGTACCATCACAGAAAATGGGTGATTTGGGGTCCAAAAATAGTTATGACCGCAATATCACTACGTTCTTATACGTCCAGTAAGAATGAGAATGAACTTAATTTCATCGAAAATGAAGTTCCAAGTGAGGAGATATTAAAAATCTAGCAAATCCGTCAAAACTCAAAGGGGTACTACCATCACAGAAAATGGGTGGTATGGGGTCCAAAAATAGTTATGACCGGAATATCAATACGTTCTTATACGCCGAGTAAGAATTAGAATGAAAATTAGTTTGATCGAATATGAAGATCCGAGTGAGGAGATATTGAAAAGCTAGCAAATCCGCCAAAACTCAAAGGGGTACCATCACAGAAAATGGGTGGGTTGGGGTCCAAATATAGTTATGACCGGAATATCAATACGTTCTTATACGCCGAGTAAGAATTAGAATGAAAATTAGTTTCATCGAATATGAAGATCCGAGTGAGGAGATATTGAAAATCTAGTAAATCGGTCAAAACTCAAAGGGGTACCATCACAGAAAATAGGTGGGTTGGGGTCCAAAAATAGTTATGACCGTAACATTACTACGTTCTTATACGCCGAGTAAGAATTAGAATGAAAATTAGTTTCATCGAAAATGAATATCTAAGTGAGGAGATATTGAAAATCTAGCAAATCGGCCAAAACTTAAAGGGGTACCATCATAGAAAATAGGTGGTTTGGAGTCCAACAATAGTAATGATCGGAACATTACTACATTCTTATACGTCCAGTAAGAATGAGAATGAACTTAATTTAATCGAAAATAAAGTTCCGAGTGAGGAAATATTGAAAATCTAGCAAATCGGCCAAAACTCAAAGAGGTACCATCACAGAAAATAGGTGGTTTGGGGTCCAACAATAGTAATGATTGGAACATTACTACATTTATATAACTCCAGTAAGAATGAGAATGAACCTAATTTCATCAAAAATGAAGTTCCGAGTGAGGAAATATTGAAAATCTAGCAAATCGGTTAAAACTCAAAGGGGTAAAATCAACGAAAATGGGTGGTTTGGGGTCCAAAAATAGTTATCACCAGAATATCACTACGTTCTTATAAGCCGAGTAAGAATTAGAATGAAAATTAGTTTCATCGAAAATGAAAATCCGAGTGAGGAGATATTGAAAATCTAGATAATTGGCCAAAACTCAAAGGGGTACCATCACAGAAAATAGGTGAGTTGTGGTCCAAACATAGTTATGTCTTGAACATTAATACGTTCTTATACTTCGAGTATTAATGAGAATGAAATTAGTTTTATTGAAAATGAATTTCCGAGTGAGGAGATATTTAAAATCTAGCAAATCCGTCAAAACTCAAAGGGGTACCATCACAGAAAATAGGTGGGTTGGGGTCCAAAAATAGTTATGACTGTAACATTACTACGTTCTTATACGCCGAGTAAGAATTATAATGAAAATTAGTTTCATCGAAAATGAAGTTATGAGTGAGGAGATATTGAAAATTTAGTAAATCGGCAAAACTCAAAGGGGTACCATCACAGAAAATAGGTGGGCTAGGGTCCAAAAATAGTTATGACCGGAACATTACTACGTTCTTATACGCAGAGTAAGAATTAGAATGAAAATTAGTTTCATCGAAAATGAAGATCCGAGTGAGGAGATATTGAAAATCTAGCAAATCGGCCAAAACTCAAAGGGGTACCATCACAGAAAATAGGTGGGTTAGGGTCCAAAAACAGTTATGACCGGAACATTACTACGTTCTTATACGCAGAGTAAGAATTAGAATGAAAATTAGTTTCATCGAAAATGAAGTTCCGAGTGAGGAAATATTGAAAATCTAACAAATCGGTTAAAACTCAAAGGGGTAGCATCACAGAAAATGGGTGGTTTGGGGTCCAAAAATAGTTATGACCGGAATATCACTACGTTCTTATACGTCCAGTAAGAATTAGAATGAAAATTAGTTTCATCGAAAATGAAGTTCCGAGTGAGGAGTTATTAAAAATCTAGCAAATCCGTCAAAACCCAAAGGGATATACCATCACAGAAAATGGGTGGTTTGAGGTCCAAAAATAGTTATGACCGGAATATCACTACGTTCTTATACGCCGAGTAAGAATTAGAATGAAAATTAGTTTCATCGAAAATGAAGATCTGAGTGAGGAGATATTGAAAATCTAGCAAATCGGTCAAAACTCAAAGGGGTACCATCATAGAAAATAGGTGGTTTGGGGTCCAACAATAGTAATGATCGAAACATTACTACATTCTTATACGTCCAGTAAGAATGAGAATGAACTTAATTTCATCGAAAATGAAGTTCAGAGTGATGAAATATTGAAAATCTAGCAAATCTGATAAAACTCAAAGGGGTACCATCACAGAAAATGGGTGGTTTGGGGTCCAAAAATATTTATGACTGTAATGTCACTACGTTCTTTTACGTCCAGTAAGAATGAGAATGAACTTAATTTCATCGAAAATGAAGTTCTGAGTGAGGAGATATTGAAAATCTAGCAAATCGGCCAAAACTCAAAGAGGTATCTCCAACGGTTGCAGCAATCCAGGAGTTGCTACCCTCTCATACTTGTTCCTCTGGCAGGTTTCATCGAAAATGAAGATCCGAGTGAGGGGATAATGAAAATCTAGCAAATCCGCCAAAACTCAAAGGGGTACCATCACAGAAAATGGGTGGTTTGGGGTCCAAAAATAGTTATGAACGGAATATCACTACGTTCTTATACGCCGAGTAAGAGTTAGAATGAAAATTAGTTTCATCGAAAATGAAGATCCGAGTGAGGGGATATTGAAAATCTAGCAAATCCGCCAAAACTCAAAGGGGTACCATCACAGAAAATGGGTGGTTTGGGGTACAAGAATAGTTATGACCGGAATATCACTACGTTCTTATACGTCGAGTAAGAATGAGAATGAACTTAATTTCATCGAAAATGAAGTTATGAGTGAGGAGATATTGAAAATTTAGTAAATCGGCAAAACTCAAAGGGGTACCATCACAGAAAATAGGTGGGCTAGGGTCCAAAAATAGTTATGACCGGAACATTACTACGTTCTTATACGCAGAGTAAGAATTAGAATGAAAATTAGTTTCATCGAAAATGAAGATCCGAGTGAGGAGATATTGAAAATCTAGCAAATCGGCCAAAACTCAAAGGGGTACCATCACAGAAAATAGGTGGGTTAGGGTCCAAAAACAGTTATGACCGGAACATTACTACGTTCTTATACGCAGAGTAAGAATTAGAATGAAAATTAGTTTCATCGAAAATGAAGTTCCGAGTGAGGAAATATTGAAAATCTAACAAATCGGTTAAAACTCAAAGGGGTAGCATCACAGAAAATGGGTGGTTTGGGGTCCAAAAATAGTTATGACCGGAATATCACTACGTTCTTATACGTCCAGTAAGAAAGAGAATGAACTTAATTTCATCGAAAATGAAGTTCCGAGTGAGGAGATATTGAAAATCTAGTAAATCGGTCAAAACTCAAAGGAGTACCATCACAGAAAATGGGTGGTTTGGGGTCCAAAAATAGTTATGACCGTAATATCACTACGTTATTATACATCCAGTAAGAATGAGAATGAACTTAATTTCATCGAAAATGAAGTTCCGAGTGAGGAGATATTGAAAATCTAGTAAATCGGTCAAAACTCATAGGGGTGCCATCACAGTAAATAGGTTGGTTGGGGTCCAAAAATAGTTATGTCCAGAACATTAATACGTTCTTATACGCCGAGAAAGAATGAGAATGAAATTGGTTTCATCGAAAATGAGATTCCGAGTGAAGAAATATTGAAAATCTAGCAAATCGGTTAAAACTCAAAGGGGTACCTTCACAGAAAATGGGTGGTTTGGGGTCCAAAAATAGTTATGACCGTAATATTACTACGTTTTTATACGTCCAGTAAGAATGAGAATGAACTTAATTTCATCGAAAATGAAGTTCAGAGTGGGGAGATATTGAAAATCTAGCAAATCGGCCAAAACTCAAAGGAGTACCATCACAGAAAATAGGTGATTTGGGGTCCAACAATAGTAATGATCGAAACATTACTACATTCTTATACGTCCAGTAAGAATGAGAATGAACTTAATTTAATCGAAAATAAAGTTCCGAGTGAGGAAATATTGAAAATCTAGCAAATCGGTTAAAACTCAAAGGGGTACCATCACAGAAAATGGGTGGTTTGGAGTCCAAAAATAGTTATGACCGGAATATCACTACGTTCTTATACGCAGAGTAAGAATTAGAATGAAAAATAGTTTCATCGAAAATGAAGATCCGAGTGAGGAGATATTGAAAATCTAGCAAATCGGCCAAAACTCAAAGAGGTATCTCCAACGGTTGCAGCAATCCAGGAGTTGCTACCCTCTCATACTTGTTCCTCTGGCAGGTTTCACAATTGCGTACGAACACCCTCACATTTTTCTTAAGTCCTTTCCAATAAAGCAGTGATGAGATTCTTTGGATTGTACCAGTTACTCCTGAATGTCCTCACAAAGATGATGCATGGAACAGCAGTAATATGTCTCGCCTGAGCTCTTTATCTCGTCCCACTACCAACTTGCCCTTGCGTTTCAGTAACCCGTCCCTTACTGCAAATCGAGACGGTCCTTCACCTTGCTCGATCAGCTGGATCAAGTTGTTGCAATCCTGATCAACCTTCCAGCTTTGTTTAATCCTTTCCAACAACTCAGTTGAAACCGCGGACAACGTCATTGTGACCAGCTCTGCTCCAGTTATTCGAGACTAGGCATCGGCTGCAATATTTTCTGTACCATCACAGAAAATAGGTGGGTTGGGGTCCAAAAATAGTTATGACAGGAACATTACTACGTTCTTATACGCCAAGTAAGAATTAGAATGAAAATTAGTTTCATCGAAAATGAAGATCCGAGTGAGCAGATATTAAAAATCTAGCAAATCCGTCAAAACTCAAAGAGGTACCATCACAGAAAATGGGTGGTTTGGGGTCCAAAAATAGTTATGACCGGAATATCACTACGTTCTTATACGTCGAGTAAGAATGAGAATGAACTTAATTTCATCGAAAATGATGTTCCGAGTGAGGAGATATTGAAAATCTAGTAAATCGGTCAAAACTCAAAGGGGTACCATCACAGAAAATAGGTGGGCTAGGGTCCAAAAATAGTTATGACTGGAACATTACTACGTTCTTATACGCAGAGTAAGAATTACAATGAAAATTAGTTTCATCGAAAATGAAGATCCGAGTGAGGAGATATTGAAAATCTAGCAAATCGGCCAAAACTCAAAGGGGGTACCATCACAGAAAATAGGTGGGTTAGGATCCAAAAATAGTTATGACCGTAACATTACTACGTTCTTATACGCAGAGTAAGAATTAGAATGAAAATTAGTTTCATCGAAAATAAAGTTCCGAGTGAGGAAATATTGAAAATCTAGCAAATCGGTTAAAATTCAAAGGGGTACCATCACAGAAAATGGGTGGTTTGGGGTCCAAAAATAGTTATGACCGGAATATCACTACGTTCTTATACGTCCAGTAAGAAAGAGAATGAACTTAATTTCATCGAAAATGAAGTTCCGAGTGAGGAGATACTGAAAATCTAGTAAATCCGCCAAAACTCAAAGGAGTACCATCACAGAAAATGGGTGGTTTGGGGTCCAAAAATAGTTATGACCTTAATATCACTACGTTCTTATACATCCAGTAAGAATGAGAATGAACTTAATTTCATCGAAAATGAAGTTCCGAGTGAGGAGATATTGAAAATCTAGTAAATCGGTCAAAACTCATAGGGGTACCATCACAGTAAATAGGTGGGTTGGGGTCCAAAAATAGTTATGTCCAGAACATTAATACGTTCTTATACGTCGAGAAAGAATGAGAATGAAATTGGTTTCATCGAAAATGAGATTCCGAGTGAAGAAATATTGAAAATCTAGCAAATCGGTTAAAACTCAAAGGGGTACCTTCACAGAAAATGGGTGGTTTGGGGTCCAAAAATAGTTATGACCGTAATATTACTACGTTTTTATACGTCCAGTAAGAATGAGAATGAACTTAATTTCATCGAAAATAAAGTTCCGAGTGAGGAGATATTTAAAATCTAGCAAATCCGTCAAAACTCAAAGAGGTACCATCACAGAAAATGGGTGGTTTGGGGTCCAAAAATAGTTATGACCGGAATATCACTACGTTCTTATACGTCGAGTAAGAATGAGAATGAACTTAATTTCATCGAAAATGATGTTCCGAGTGAGGAGATATTGAAAATCTAGTAAATCGGTCAAAACTCAAAGGGGTTGGGGTCCAAAAATAGTTATGACTAGAACATTAATACGTTATTATACGTCGAGAAAGAATGAGAATGAAATTAGTTTCATCGAAAATGAAGTTCCGAGTGAGGAAATATTGAAAATCTAGCAAATCGAATAAAACTCAAAGGGGTACCATCACAGAAAATGGGTGGTTTGGGGTCCAACAACAGTTATGACTGGAATATCACTACGTTCTTATACGTCGAGTAAGAATGAGAATGAAATTAGTTTCATCGAAAATGAAGTTCCGAATGAGGAGATATTGAAAATCTAGTAAATCGGTCAAAACTCAAAGGGGTACCATCACAGTAAATAGGTTGGTTGGGGTCCAAAAATAGTTATGTACAGAACATTAATACGTTCTTATACGTCGAGAAAGAATGAGAGTGAAATTAGTTTCATCGAAAATGAAATTCCGAGTGAAGAAATATTGAAAATCTAGCAAATCGGTTAAAACTCAAAGGCGTACCATCACATAAAATGGGTTGTTTGGGGTCCAAAAATAGTTATGACCGGAATATCACTACGTTCTTATACGCCGAGTAAGAATTAGAATGAAAAATAGTTTCATCGAAAATGAAGATCCGAGTGAGGAGATATTGAAAATCTAGCAAATCGGCCAAAACTCAAAGAGGTATCTCCAACGGTTGCAGCAATCCAGGAGTTGCTACCCTCTCATACTTGTTCCTCTGGCAGGTTTCACAATTGCGTACGAACACCCTCACATTTTTCTTAAGTCCTTTCCAATAAAGCAGTGATGAGATTCTTTGGATTGTACCAGTTACTCCTGAATGTCCTCACAAAGATGATGCATGGAACAGCAGTAATATGTCTCGCCTGAGCTCTTTATCTCGTCCCACTACCAACTTGCCCTTGCGTTTCAGTAACCCGTCCCTTACTGCAAATCGAGACGGTCCTTCACCTTGCTCGATCAGCTGGATCAAGTTGTTGCAATCCTGATCAACCTTCCAGCTTTGTTTAATCCTTTCCAACAACTCAGTTGAAACCGCGGACAACGTCATTGTGACCAGCTCTGCTCCAGTTATTCGAGACTAGGCATCGGCTGCAATATTTTCTGTACCATCACAGAAAATAGGTGGGTTGGGGTCCAAAAATAGTTATGACAGGAACATTACTACGTTCTTATACGCCAAGTAAGAATTAGAATGAAAATTAGTTTCATCGAAAATGAAGATCCGAGTGAGCAGATATTAAAAATCTAGCAAATCCGTCAAAACTCAAAGAGGTACCATCACAGAAAATGGGTGGTTTGGGGTCCAAAAATAGTTATGACCGGAATATCACTACGTTCTTATACGTCGAGTAAGAATGAGAATGAACTTAATTTCATCGAAAATGATGTTCCGAGTGAGGAGATATTGAAAATCTAGTAAATCGGTCAAAACTCAAAGGGGTACCATCACAGAAAATAGGTGGGCTAGGGTCCAAAAATAGTTATGACTGGAACATTACTACGTTCTTATACGCAGAGTAAGAATTACAATGAAAATTAGTTTCATCGAAAATGAAGATCCGAGTGAGGAGATATTGAAAATCTAGCAAATCGGCCAAAACTCAAAGGGGGTACCATCACAGAAAATAGGTGGGTTAGGATCCAAAAATAGTTATGACCGTAACATTACTACGTTCTTATACGCAGAGTAAGAATTAGAATGAAAATTAGTTTCATCGAAAATAAAGTTCCGAGTGAGGAAATATTGAAAATCTAGCAAATCGGTTAAAATTCAAAGGGGTACCATCACAGAAAATGGGTGGTTTGGGGTCCAAAAATAGTTATGACCGGAATATCACTACGTTCTTATACGTCCAGTAAGAAAGAGAATGAACTTAATTTCATCGAAAATGAAGTTCCGAGTGAGGAGATACTGAAAATCTAGTAAATCCGCCAAAACTCAAAGGAGTACCATCACAGAAAATGGGTGGTTTGGGGTCCAAAAATAGTTATGACCTTAATATCACTACGTTCTTATACATCCAGTAAGAATGAGAATGAACTTAATTTCATCGAAAATGAAGTTCCGAGTGAGGAGATATTGAAAATCTAGTAAATCGGTCAAAACTCATAGGGGTACCATCACAGTAAATAGGTGGGTTGGGGTCCAAAAATAGTTATGTCCAGAACATTAATACGTTCTTATACGTCGAGAAAGAATGAGAATGAAATTGGTTTCATCGAAAATGAGATTCCGAGTGAAGAAATATTGAAAATCTAGCAAATCGGTTAAAACTCAAAGGGGTACCTTCACAGAAAATGGGTGGTTTGGGGTCCAAAAATAGTTATGACCGTAATATTACTACGTTTTTATACGTCCAGTAAGAATGAGAATGAACTTAATTTCATCGAAAATAAAGTTCCGAGTGAGGAGATATTTAAAATCTAGCAAATCCGTCAAAACTCAAAGAGGTACCATCACAGAAAATGGGTGGTTTGGGGTCCAAAAATAGTTATGACCGGAATATCACTACGTTCTTATACGTCGAGTAAGAATGAGAATGAACTTAATTTCATCGAAAATGATGTTCCGAGTGAGGAGATATTGAAAATCTAGTAAATCGGTCAAAACTCAAAGGGGTTGGGGTCCAAAAATAGTTATGACTAGAACATTAATACGTTATTATACGTCGAGTAAGAATGAGAATGAAATTAGTTTCATCGAAAATGAAGTTCCGAGTGAGGAAATATTGAAAATCTAGCAAATCGAATAAAACTCAAAGGGGTACCATCACAGAAAATGGGTGGTTTGGGGTCCAACAACAGTTATGACTGGAATATCACTACGTTCTTATACGTCGAGTAAGAATGAGAATGAAATTAGTTTCATCGAAAATGAAGTTCCGAATGAGGAGATATTGAAAATCTAGTAAATCGGTCAAAACTCAAAGGGGTACCATCACAGTAAATAGGTTGGTTGGGGTCCAAAAATAGTTATGTACAGAACATTAATACGTTCTTATACGTCGAGAAAGAATGAGAGTGAAATTAGTTTCATCGAAAATGAAATTCCGAGTGAAGAAATATTGAAAATCTAGCAAATCGGTTAAAACTCAAAGGCGTACCATCACATAAAATGGGTTGTTTGGGGTCCAAAAATAGTTATGACCGGAATATCACTACGTTCTTATACGCCGAGTAAGAATTATAATGAAAATTAGTTTCATCGAAAATGAAGATCCGAGTGAGGAGATATAGTAAATCTAGCAAATCGGCCAAAACTCAAAGGGGTACCATCATAGAAAATAGGTGGTTTGGGTCCAACAATAGTAATGATCGGAACATTACTACATTCTTATACGTCCAGTAAGAATGAGAATGAAGTTAATTTCATCGAAAATGAAGTTCAGAGTGATGAAATATTGAAAATCTAGCAAATCGGTTAAAACTCAAAGGGGTACCATCACAGAAAATGGGTGGTTTGGGGTCCAAAAATATTTATGACTGTAATGTCACTACGTTCTTATACGTCCAGTAAGAATGAGAATGAACTTAATTTCATCGAAAATGAAGTTCTGAGTGAGGAGATATTGAAAATCTAGCAAATCCGTCAAAACTCAAAGGGGTACCATCACAGAAAATGGGTGGTTTGGGGTCCAAAAATAGTTATGACCGGAATATCACTACGTTCTTATACGCCGAGTAAGAGTTAGAATGAAAATTAGTTTCATCGAAAATGAAGATCCGAGTGAGGGGATATTGAAAATCTAGCAAATCCGCCAAAACTCAAAGGGGTACCATCACAGAAAATGGGTGGTTTGGGGTCCAAGAATAGTTATGACCGGAACATTACTACGTTCTTATACGCAGAGTAAGAATTAGAATGAAAATTAGTTTCATCGAAAATAAGATCCGAGTGAGGAAATATTGAAAATCTAATAAATCGGTTAAAACTCAAAGGGGTACCATCAAAGAAAATGGTTGGTTTGGGGTCCAAAAATAGTTATGACCGGAATATCACTACGTTCTTATACGTCCAGTAAGAAAGAGAATGAACTTAATTTCATCGAAAATGAAGTTCCGAGTGAGGAGATATTGAAAATCTAGTAAATCGGTCAAAACTCAAAGGAGTACCATCACAGAAAATGGGTGGTTTGGGGTCCAAAAATAGTTATGACCGGAATATCACTACGTTCCTATACGTCCAGTAAGAAAGAGAATGAACTTAATTTCATCGAAAATGAAGTTCCGAATGAGGAGATATTGAAAATCTAGTAAATCGGTCAAAACTCAAAGGGGTACCATCACAGTAAATAGGTTGGTTGGGGTCCAAAAATAGTTATGTACAGAACATTAATACGTTCTTATACGTCGAGAAAGAATGAGAGTGAAATTAGTTTCATCGAAAATGAAATTCCGAGTGAAGAAATATTGAAAATCTAGCAAATCGGTTAAAACTCAAAGGCGTACCATCACATAAAATGGGTTGTTTGGGGTCCAAAAATAGTTATGACCGGAATATTACTACGTTCTTATACGCCGAGTAAGAATTAGAATGAAAATTAGTTTCATCGAAAATGAAGATTCGAGTGAGGAGATATAGTAAATCTAGCAAATCGGCCAAAACTCAAAGGGGTACCATCATAGAAAATAGGTGGTTTGGGTCCAACAATAGTAATGATCGGAACATTACTACATTCTTATACGTCCAGTAAGAATGAGAATGAAGTAAATTTCATCGAAAATGAAGTTCAGAGTGATGAAATATTGAAAATCTAGCAAATCGGTTAAAACTCAAAGGGGTACCATCACAGAAAATGGGTGGTTTGGGGTCCAAAAATATTTATGACTGTAATGTCACTACGTTCTTATACGTCCAGTAAGAATGAGAATGAACTTAATTTCATCGAAAATGAAGTTCTGAGTGAGGAGATATTGAAAATCTAGCAAATCCGTCAAAACTCAAAGGGGTACCATCACAGAAAATGGGTGGTTTGGGGTCCAAAAATAGTTATGACCGGAATATCACTACGTTCTTATACGCCGAGTAAGAGTTAGAATGAAAATTAGTTTCATCGAAAATGAAGATCCGAGTGAGGGGATATTGAAAATCTAGCAAATCCGCCAAAACTCAAAGGGGTACCATCACAGAAAATGGGTGGTTTGGGGTCCAAGAATAGTTATGACCGGAACATTACTACGTTCTTATACGCAGAGTAAGAATTAGAATGAAAATTAGTTTCATCGAAAATAAGATCCGAGTGAGGAAATATTGAAAATCTAATAAATCGGTTAAAACTCAAAGGGGTACCATCAAAGAAAATGGTTGGTTTGGGGTCCAAAAATAGTTATGACCGGAATATCACTACGTTCTTATACGTCCAGTAAGAAAGAGAATGAACTTAATTTCATCGAAAATGAAGTTCCGAGTGAGGAGATATTGAAAATCTAGTAAATCGGTCAAAACTCAAAGGAGTACCATCACAGAAAATGGGTGGTTTGGGGTCCAAAAATAGTTATGACCGGAATATCACTACGTTCTTATACGTCCAGTAAGAAAGAGAATGAACTTAATTTCATCGAAAATGAAGTTCCGAGTGAGGAGATATTGAAAATCTAGTAAATCGGTCAAAACTCAAAGGAGTACCATCACAGAAAATGGGTGGTTTGGGGTCCAAAAATAGTTATGACCGTAATATCACTACGTTCTTATACATCCAGTAAGAATGAGAATGAACTTAATTTCATCGAAAATGAAGTTCCGAGTGAGGAGATATTGAAAATCTAGTAAATCGGTCAAAACTCATAGGGGTACCATCACAGAAAATAGGTGGGTTAGGGTCCAAAAATAGTTATGACCGGAACATTACTACGTTCTTATACGCAGAGTAAGAATTAGAATGAAAATTAGTTTCATCGAAAATGAAGATCCGAGTGAGGAGATATTGAAAATCTAGCAAATCGGCCAAAACTCAAAGGGGTACCATCACAGAAAATAGGTGGGTTAGGGTCCAAAAATAGTTATGACCGGAACATTACTACGTTCTTATACGCAGAGTAAGAATTAGAATGAAAATTAGTTTCATCGAAAATAAAGTTCCGAGTGAGGAGATATTGAAAATCTAGCAAATCGGTTAAAACTCAAAGGGGTACCATCACAGAAAATGGGTGGTTTGGAGTCCAAAAATAGTTATGACCGGAATATCACTACGTTCTTATACGCAGAGTAAGAATTAGAATGAAAAATAGTATCATCGAAAATGAAGATCCGAGTGAGGAGATATTGAAAATCTAGCAAATCGGCCAAAACTCAAAGAGGTATCTCCAACGGTTGCAGCAATCCAGGAGTTGCTACCCTCTCATACTTGTTCCTCTGGCAGGTTTCACAATTGCGTACGAACACCCTCACATTTTTCTTAAGTCCTTTCCAATAAAGCAGTGATGAGATTCTTTGGAGTGTACCAGTTACTCCTGAATGTCCTCACAAAGATGATGCATGGAACAGCAGTAATATGTCTCGCCTGAGCTCTTTATCTCGTCCCACTACCAACTTGCCCTTGCGTTTCAGTAACCCGTCCCTTACTGCAAATCGAGACGGTCCTTCACCTTGCTCGATCAGCTGGATCAAGTTGTTGCTATCCTGATCAACCTTCCAGCTTTGTTTAATCCTTTCCAACAACTCAGTTGAAACCGCGGACAACGTCATTGTGACCAGCTCTGCTCCAGTTATTCGAGACAAGGCATCGGCTGCAATATTTTCTGTACCATCACAGAAAATAGGTGGGTTGGGGTCCAAAAATAGTTATGCCAGGAACATTACTACGTTCTTATACGCCAAGTAAGAATTAGAATGAAAATTAGTTTCACTGAAAATGATGATCCGAGTGAGCAGATATTGAAAATCTAGCAAATCGGCCAAAACTCAAAGGGGTACCATCACAGAAAATAGGTGGTTTGGGGTCCAACAATAGTAATGATCGGTACATTACTACATTCTTATACGTCCAGTAAGAATGAGAATGAACTTAATTTCATCGAAAATAAAGTTCCGAGTGAGGAAATATTGAAAATCTAGCAAATCGGATAAAACTCAAAGGGGTACCATCACAGAAAATGGGTGGTTTGGGGTCCAAAAATAGTTATGACCGTAATATCACTACGTTCTTATACGTCGAGTAAGAATGAGAATGAACTTAATTTCATCGAAAATGAAGTTCCGAGTGAGGAGATATTGAAAATCTAGTAAATCGGTCAAAACTCATAGGGGTACCATCACAGTAAATAGGTGGGTTGGGGTCCAAAAATAGTTATGACCGGAATATCACTACGTTCTTATACGCCGAGTAAGAGTTAGAATGAAAATTAGTTTCATCGAAAATGAAGATCCGAGTGAGGGAATATTGAAAATCTAGCAAATCCGCCAAAACTCAAAGGGGTACCATCACAGAAAATGGGTGGTTTGGGGTCCAAGAATAGTTATGACCGGAACATTACTACGTTCTTATACGCAGAGTAAGAATTAGAATGAAAATTAGTTTCATCGAAAATAAGATCCGAGTGAGGAAATATTGAAAATCTAATAAATCGGTTAAAACTCAAAGGGGTACCATCAAAGAAAATGGTTGGTTTGGGGTCCAAAAATAGTTATGACCGGAATATCACTACGTTCTTATACGTCCAGTAAGAAAGAGAATGAACTTAATTTCATCGAAAATGAAGTTCCGAGTGAGGAGATATTGAAAATCTAGTAAATCGGTCAAAACTCATAGGGGTACCATCACAGTAAATAGGTGGGTTGGGGTCCAAAAATAGTTATGTCCAGAACATTAATACGTTCTTATACGCCGAGAAAGAATGAGAATGAAATTGGTTTCATCGAAAATGAGATTCCGAGTGAAGAAATATTGAAAATCTAGCAAATCGGTTAAAACTCAAAGGGGTACCATCACAGAAAATAGGTGGTTTGCGGTCCAACAATAGTAATGATCGGTACATTACTACATTCTTATACGTCCAGTAAGAATGAGAATGAACTTAATTTCATCGAAAATAAAGTTCCGAGTGAGGAAATATTGAAAATCTAGCAAATCGGATAAAACTCAAAGGGGTACCATCACAGAAAATGGGTGGTTTGGGGTCCAAAAATAGTTATGACCGTAATATCACTACGTTCTTATACGTCGAGTAAGAATGAGTATGAACTTAATTTCATCGAAAATGAAGTTCCGAGTGAGGAGATATTGAAAATCTAGTAAATCGGTCAAAACTCATAGGGGTACCATCACAGTAAATAGGTGGGTTGGGGTCCAAAAATAGTTATGTCCAGAACATTAATACGTTCTTATACGCCGAGAAAGAATGAGAATGAAATTGGTTTCATCGAAAATGAGATTCCGAGTGAAGAAATATTGAAAATCTAGCAAATCGGTTAAAACTCAAAGGGGTACCTTCACAGAAAATGGGTGGTTTGGGGTCCAAAAATAGTTATGACCGTAATATTACTACGTTTTTATACGTCCAGTAAGAATGAGAATGAACTTAATATCATCGAAAATAAAGTTCCGAGTGAGGAGATATTGAAAATCTAGCAAATCCGTCAAAACTCAAAGAGGTACCATCACAGAAAATGGGTGGTTTGGGGTCCAAAAATAGTTATGACCGGAATATCACTACGTTCTTATACGTCGAGTAAGAATGAGAATGAACTTAATTTCATCGAAAATGATGTTCCGAGTGAGGAGATATTGAAAATCTAGTAAATCGGTCAAAACTCAAAGGGGTTGGGGTCCAAAAATAGTTATGACTAGAACATTAATACGTTATTATACGTCGAGTAAGAATGAGAATGAAATTAGTTTCATCGAAAATGAAGTTCCGAGTGAGGAAATATTGAAAATCTAACAAATCGAATAAAACTCAAAGGGGTACCATTACAGAAAATGGGTGGTTTGGGGTCCAACAACAGTTATGACCGGAATATCACTACGTTCTTATACGTCGAGTAAGAATGAGAATGAAATTAGTTTCATCGAAAATGAAGTTCTGAATGAGGAGATATTGAAAATCTAGTAAATCGGTCAAAACTCAAAGGGGTACCATCACAGTAAATAGGTTGGTTGGGGTCCAAAAATAGTTATGTACAGAACATTAATACGTTCTTATACGTCGAGAAAGAATGAGAGTGAAATTAGTTTCATCGAAAATGAAATTCCGAGTGAAGAAATATTGAAAATCTAGCAAATCGGTTAAAACTTAAAGGCGTACCATCATATAAAATGGGTTGTTTGGGGTCCAAAAATAGTTATGACCGGAATATCACTACGTTCTTATACACCGAGTAAGAATTAGAATGAAATTAGTTTCATCGAAAATGAAGTTCTGAATGAGGAGATATTGAAAATCTAGTAAATCGGTCAAAACTCAAAGGGGTACCATCATAGTAAATAGGTTGGTTGGGGTCCAAAAATAGTTATGTACAGAACATTAATACGTTCTTATACGTCGAGAAAGAATGAGAGTGAAATTAGTTTCATCGAAAATGAAATTCCGAGTGAAGAAATATTGAAAATCTAGCAAATCGGTTAAAACTTAAAGGCGTACCATCACATAAAATGGGTTGTTTGGGGTCCAAAAATAGTTATGACCGGAATATCACTACGTTCTTATACACCGAGTAAGAATTAGAATGAAAATTAGTTTCATCGAAAATGAAGATCCGAGTGAGGAGATATAGTAAATCTAGCAAATCGGCCAAAACTCAAAGGGGTACCATCATAGAAAATAGGTGGTTTGGGTCCAACAATAGTAATGATCGGAACATTACTACATTCTTATACGTCCAGTAAGAATGAGAATGCCTTAATTTCATCGAAAATGAAGTTCAGAGTAATGAAATATTGAAAATCTAGCAAATCGGTTAAAACTCAAAGGGATACCATCACAGAAAATGGGTGGTTTGGGGTCCAAAAATATTTATGACTGTAATGTCACTACGTTCTTATACGTCCAGTAAGAATGAGAATGAACTTAATTTCATCGAAAATGAAGTTCTGAGTGAGGAGATATTGAAAATCTAGCAAATCCGTCAAAACTCAAAGGGGTACCATCACAGAAAATGGGTGGTTTGGGGTCCAAAAATAGTTATGACCGGAATATCACTACTTTCTTATACGCCAAGTAAGAGTTAGAATGAAAATTAGTTTCATCGAAAATGAAGATCCGAGTGAGGGGATATTGAAAATCTAGCAAATCCGCCAAAACTCAATGGGGTACCATCACAGAAAATGGGTGGTTTGGGGTCCAAGAATAGTTATGACCGGAATATCACTACGTTCTTATACGTCGAGTAAGAATGAGAATGAACTTAATTTCATCGAAAATGAAGTTATGAGTGAGGAGATATTGAAAATTTAGTAAATCGGTCAAAACTCAAAGGGGTACCATCACAGAAAATAGGTGGGCTAAGGTCCAAAAATAGTTATGACCGGAACATTACTACGTTCTTATACGCAGAGTAAGAATTAGAATGAAAATTAGTTTCATCGAAAATGAAGATCCGAGTGAGGAGATATTGAAAATCTAGCAAATCGGCCAAAACTCAAAGGGGTACCATCACAGAAAATAGGTGGGTTAGGGTCCAAAAATAGTTATGACCGGAACATTACTACGTTCTTATACGCAGAGTAAGAATTAGAATGAAAATTAGTTTCATCGAAAATAAAGTTCCGAGTGAGGAAATATTGAAAATCTAGCAAATCGGTTAAAACTCAAAGGGGTACCATCACAGAAAATGGGTGGTTTGGGGTCCAAAAATAGTTATGACCGGAATATCACTACGTTCTTATACGTCGAGTAAGAATGAGAATGAAGTTAATTTCAACGAAAATGAAGTTATGAGTGTGGAGATATTGAAAATTTAGTAAATCGGTCAAAACTCAAAGGGGGACCATCACAGAAAATAGGTGGGCTAGGGTCCAAAAATAGTTATGACCGGAACATTACTACGTTCTTATACGCAGAGTAAGAATTAGAATGAAAATTAGTTTCATCGAAAATGAAGATCCGAGTGAGGAGATATTGAAAATCTAGCAAATCGGCCAAAACTCAAAGGGGTACCATCACAGAAAATAGGTGGGTTAGGGTCCAAAAATAGTTATGACCGGAACATTACTACGTTCTTATACGCAGAGTAAGAATTAGAATGAAAATTAGTTTCATCGAAAATAAAGTTCCGAGTGAGGAAATATTGAACATCTAAAAATCGGTTAAAACTCAAAGGGGTACCATCAAAGAAAATGGGTGGTTTGGGGTCCAAAAATAGTTATGACCGGAATATCACTACGTTCTTATACGTCCAGTAAGAAAGAGAATGAACTTAATTTCATCGAAAATGAAGTTCCGAGTGAGGAGATATTGAAAATCTAGTAAATCGGTCAAAACTCAAAGGAGTACCATCACAGAAAATGGGTGGTTTGGGGTCCAAAAATAGTTATGACCGTAATATCACTACGTTCTTATACATCCAGTAAGAATGAGAATGAACTTAATTTCATCGAAAATGAAGTTCCGAGTGAGGAGATATTGAAAATCTAGTAAATCGGTCAAAACTCATAGGGGGTACCATCACAGTAAATAGGTGGGTTGGGGTCCAAAAATAGTTATGTCCAGAACATTAATACGTTCTTATACGCCGAGAAAGAATGAGAATGAAATTGGTTTCATCAAAAATGAGAATCCGAGTGAAGAAATATTGAAAATCTAGCAAATCGGTTAAAACTCAAAGGGGTACCTTCACAGAAAATGGGTGGTTTGGGGTCCAAAAATAGTTATGACCGTAATATTACTACGTTTTTATACGTCCAGTAAGAATGAGAATGAACTTAATTTCATCGAAAATGAAGTTCAGAGTGGGGAGATATTGAAAATCTAGCAAATCGGCCAAAACTCAAAGGGGTACCATCACAGAAAATAGGTGGTTTGGGGTCCTACAATAGTAATGATCGAAACATTACTACATTCTTATACGTCCAGTAAGAATGAGAATGAACTTAATTTCATCGAAAATAAAGTTCCGAGTGAGGAAATATTGAAAATTTAGTAAATCGGCAAAACTCAAAGGGGTACTATCACAGAAAATAGGTGGGCTAGGGTCCAAAAATAGTTATGACCAGAACATTACTACGTTATTATACGCAGAGTAAGAATTAGAATGAAAATTAGTTTCATCGAAAATGAAGATCCGAGTGAGGAGATATTGAAAATCTAGCAAATCGGCCAAAACTCAAAGGGGTACCATCACAGAAAATAGGTGGGTTAGGGTCCAAAAACAGTTATGACCGGAACATTACTACGTTCTTATACGCAGAGTAAGAATTAGAATGAAAATTAGTTTCATCGAAAATGAAGTTCCGAATGAGGAAATATTGAAAATCTAGCAAATCGGTTAAAACTCAAAGAGGTAGCATCACAGAAAATGGGTGGTTTGGGGTCCAAAAATAGTTATGACCGGAATATCACTACGTTCTTATACGTCCAGTAAGAAAGAGAATGAACTTAATTTCATCGAAAATGAAGTTCCGAGTGAGGAGATATTGAAAATCTAGTAAATCGGTCAAAACTCAAAGGAGTACCATCACAGAAAATGGGTGGTTTGGGGTCCAAAAATAGTTATGACCGTAATATCACTACGTTCTTATACATCCAGTAAGAATGAGAATGAACTTAATTTCATCGAAAATGAAGTTCCGAGTGAGGAGATATTGAAAATCTAGTAAATCGGTCAAAACTCATAGGGGTGCCATCACAGTAAATAGGTGGGTTGGGGTCCAAAAATAGTTATGTCCAGAACATTAATACGTTCTTATACGCCGAGAAAGAATGAGATTGAAATTGGTTTCATCGAAAATGAGATTCCGAGTGAAGAAATATTGAAAATCTAGCAAATCGGTTAAAACTCAAAGGGGTACCTTCACAGAAAATGGGTGGTTTGGGGTCCAAAAATAGTTATGACCGTAATATTACTACGTTTTTATACGTCCAGTAAGAATGAGAATGAACTTAATTTCATCGAAAATGAAGTTCAGAGTGGGGAGATATTGAAAATCTAGCAAATCGGCCAAAACTCAAAGGGGTACCATCACAGAAAATAGGTGGTTTGGGGTCCTACAATAGTAATGATCGAAACATTACTACATTCTTATACGTCCAGTAAGAATGAGAATGAACTTAATTTCATCGAAAATGAGGTTCCGAGTGAGGAGATATTGAAAATCTAGTTAATCGGTCAAAACTCAAAGGGGTTGGGGTCAAAAAATAGTTATGACTAGAACATTAATACGTTATTATACGTCGAGTAAGAATGAGAATGAAATTAGTTTCATCGAAAATGAAGTTTCGAGTGAGGAAATATTGAAAATCTAGCAAATCGTATAAAACTCAAAGGGGTACCATCACAGAAAATGGGTGGTTTGGGGTCCAACAACAGTTATGACCGGAATATCACTACGTTCTTATACGTCGAGTAAGAATGAGAATGAAATTAGTTTCATCGAAAATGAAGTTCCGAATGAGGAGATATTGAAAATCTAGTAAATCGGTCAAAACTCAAAGGGGTACCATCACAGTAAATAGGTTGGTTGGGGTCCAAAAATAGTTATGTACAGAACATTAATACGTTCTTATACGTCGAGAAAGAATGAGAGTGAAATTAGTTTCATCGAAAATGAAATTCCGAGTGAAGAAATATTGAAAATCTAGCAAATCGGTTAAAACTCAAAGGCGTACCATCACATAAAATGGGTTGTTTGGGGTCCAAAAATAGTTATGGCCGAAATATCACTACGTTCTTATACGCCGAGTAAGAATTAGAATGAAAATTAGTTTCATCGAAAATGAAGATCCGAGTGAGGAGATATAGTAAATCTAGCAAATCGGCCAAAACTCAAAGGGGTACCATCACAGAAAATAGGTGGTTTGGGTCCAACAATAGTAATGATCGGAACATTACTACATTCTTATACGTCCAGTAAGAATGATAATGAACTTAATTTTATCGAAAATGAAGTTCAGAGTGATGAAATATTGAAAATCTAGGAAATCGGTTAAAACTCAAAGGGGTACCATCACAGAAAATGGGTGGTTTGGGGTCCAAAAATATTTATGACTGTACTTTCATTACTATCTTATACATCCAGTAAGAATGAGAATGAACTTAATTTCATCGAAAATGAAGTTCTGAGTGAGGATATATTGAAAATCTAGCAAATCCGTCAAAACTCAAAGGGGTACCATCACAGAAAATGAGTGGTTTGGGGTCCAAAAATAGTTATGACTGGAATATCACTACGTTCTTATACGCCGAGTAAGAGTTAGAATGAAAATTAGTTTCATCGAAAATGAAGATCCGAGTGAGGGGATAATGAAAATCTAGCAAATCCGCCAAAACTCAAAGGGGTACCATCACAGAAAATGGGTGGTTTGGGGTCCAAGAATAGTTATGACCGGAATATCACTACGTTCTTATACGTCGAGTAAGAATGAGAATGAACTTAATTTCATCGAAAATGAAGTTATGAGTGAGGAGATATTGAAAATTTAGTAAATCGGTCAAAACTCATAGGGGTACCATCACAGAAAATAGGTGGGCTAGGGTCCAAAAATAGTTATGACCGGAACATTACTACGTTCTTATACGCAGAGTAAGAATTAGAATGAAAATTAGTTTCATCGAAAATGAAGTTCCGAATGAGGAAATATTGAAAATCTAGCAAATCGGTTAAAACTCAAAGGGGTAGCATCATAGAAAATGGGTGGTTTGGGGTCCAAAAATAGTTATGACCGGAATATCACTACGTTCTTATACGTCCAGTAAGAAAGAGAATGAACTTAATTTCATCGAAAATGAAGTTCCGAGTGAGGAGATATTGAAAATCTAGTAAATCGGTCAAAACTCAAAGGAGTACCATCACAGAAAATGGGTGGTTTGGGGTCCAAAAATAGTTATGACCGTAATATCACTACGTTCTTATACATCCAGTAAGAATGAGAATGAACTTAATTTCATCGAAAATGAAGTTCCGAGTGAGGAGATATTGAAAATCTAGTAAATCGGTCAAAACTCATAGGGGTGCCATCACAGTAAATAGGTGGGTTGGGGTCCAAAAATAGTTATGTCCAGAACATTAATACGTTCTTATACGCCGAGAAAGAATGAGAATGAAATTGGTTTCATCGAAAATGAGATTCCGAGTGAAGAAATATTGAAAATCTAGCGAATCGGTTAAAACTCAAAGGGGTACCTTCACAGAAAATGGGTGGTTTGGGGTCCAAAAATAGTTATGACCGTAATATTACTACGTTTTTATACGTCCAGTAAGAATGAGAATGAACTTAATTTCATCGAAAATGAAGTTCAGAGTGGGGAGATATTGAAAATCTAGCAAATCGGCCAAAACTCAAAGGGGTACCATCACAGAAAATAGGTGGTTTGGGGTCCTACAATAGTAATGATCGAAACATTACTACATTCTTATACGTCCAGTAAGAATGAGAATGAACTTAATTTCATCGAAAATGAGGTTCCGAGTGAGGAGATATTGAAAATCTAGTTAATCGGTCAAAACTCAAAGGGGTTGGGGTCCAAAAATAGTTATGACTAGAACATTAATACGTTATTATACGTCGAGTAAGAATGAGAATGAAATTAGTTTCATCGAAAATGAAGTTTCGAGTGAGGAAATATTGAAAATCTAGCAAATCGTATAAAACTCAAAGGGGTACCATCACAGAAAATGGGTGGTTTGGGGTCCAACAACAGTTATGACCGGAATATCACTACGTTCTTATACGTCGAGTAAGAATGAGAATGAAATTAGTTTCATCGAAAATGAAGTTCCGAATGAGGAGATATTGAAAATCTAGTAAATCGGTCAAAATTCAAAGGGGTACCATCACAGTAAATAGGTTGGTTGGGGTCCAAAAATAGTTATGTACAGAACATTAATACGTTCTTATACGTCGAGAAAGAATGAGAGTGAAATTAGTTTCATCGAAAATGAAATTCCGAGTGAAGAAATATTGAAAATCTAGCAAATCGGTTAAAACTCAAAGGCGTACCATCACATAAAATGGGTTGTTTGGGGTCCAAAAATAGTTATGGCCGAAATATCACTACGTTCTTATACGCCGAGTAAGAATTAGAATGAAAATTAGTTTCATCGAAAATGAAGATCCGAGTGAGGAGATATAGTAAATCTAGCAAATCGGCCAAAACTCAAAGGGGTACCATCACAGAAAATAGGTGGTTTGGGTCCAACAATAGTAATGATCGGAACATTACTACATTCTTATACGTCCAGTAAGAATGATAATGAACTTAATTTTATCGAAAATGAAGTTCAGAGTGATGAAATATTGAAAATCTAGGAAATCGGTTAAAACTCAAAGGGGTACCATCACAGAAAATGGGTGGTTTGGGGTCCAAAAATATTTATGACTGTACTTTCATTACTATCTTATACGTCCAGTAAGAATGAGAATGAACTTAATTTCATCGAAAATGAAGTTCTGAGTGAGGAGATATTGAAAATCTAGCAAATCCGTCAAAACTCAAAGGGGTACCATCACAGAAAATGGGTGGTTTGGGGTCCAAAAATAGTTATGACTGGAATATCACTACGTTCTTATACGCCGAGTAAGAGTTAGAATGAAAATTAGTTTCAATCGAAAATGAAGATCCGAGTGAGGGGATAATGAAAATCTAGCAAATCCGCCAAAACTCAAAGGGGTACCATCACAGAAAATGGGTGGTTTGGGGTCCAAGAATAGTTATGACCGGAATATCACTACGTTCTTATACGTCGAGTAAGAATGAGAATGAACTTAATTTCATCGAAAATGAAGTTATGAGTGAGGAGATATTGAAAATTTAGTAAATCGGTCAAAACTCATAGGGGTACCATCACAGAAAATAGGTGGGCTAGGGTCCAAAAATAGTTATGACCGGAACATTACTACGTTCTTATACGCAGAGTAAGAATTAGAATGAAAATTAGTTTCATCGAAAATGAAGTTCCGAATGAGGAAATATTGAAAATCTAGCAAATCGGTTAAAACTCAAAGGGGTAGCATCATAGAAAATGGGTGGTTTGGGGTCCAAAAATAGTTATGACCGGAATATCACTACGTTCTTATACGTCCAGTAAGAAAGAGAATGAACTTAATTTCATCGAAAATGAAGTTCCGAGTGAGGAGATATTGAAAATCTAGTAAATCGGTCAAAACTCAAAGGAGTACCATCACAGAAAATGGGTGGTTTGGGGTCCAAAAATAGTTATGACCGTAATATCACTACGTTCTTATACATCCAGTAAGAATGAGAATGAACTTAATTTCATCGAAAATGAAGTTCCGAGTGAGGAGATATTGAAAATCTAGTAAATCGGTCAAAACTCATAGGGGTGCCATCACAGTAAATAGGTGGGTTGGGGTCCAAAAATAGTTATGTCCAGAACATTAATACGTTCTTATACGCCGAGAAAGAATGAGAATGAAATTGGTTTCATCGAAAATGAGATTCCGAGTGAAGAAATATTGAAAATCTAGCGAATCGGTTAAAACTCAAAGGGGTACCTTCACAGAAAATGGGTGGTTTGGGGTCCAAAAATAGTTATGACCGTAATATTACTACGTTTTTATACGTCCAGTAAGAATGAGAATGAACTTAATTTCATCGAAAATGAAGTTCAGAGTGGGGAGATATTGAAAATCTAGCAAATCGGCCAAAACTCAAAGGGGTACCATCACAGAAAATAGGTGGTTTGGGGTCCTACAATAGTAATGATCGAAACATTACTACATTCTTATACGTCCAGTAAGAATGAGAATGAACTTAATTTCATCGAAAATGAGGTTCCGAGTGAGGAGATATTGAAAATCTAGTTAATCGGTCAAAACTCAAAGGGGTTGGGGTCCAAAAATAGTTATGACTAGAACATTAATACGTTATTATACGTCGAGTAAGAATGAGAATGAAATTAGTTTCATCGAAAATGAAGTTTCGAGTGAGGAAATATTGAAAATCTAGCAAATCGTATAAAACTCAAAGGGGTACCATCACAGAAAATGGGTGGTTTGGGGTCCAACAACAGTTATGACCGGAATATCACTACGTTCTTATACGTCGAGTAAGAATGAGAATGAAATTAGTTTCATCGAAAATGAAGTTCCGAATGAGGAGATATTGAAAATCTAGTAAATCGGTCAAAACTCAAAGGGGTACCATCACAGTAAATAGGTTGGTTGGGGTCCAAAAATAGTTATGTACAGAACATTAATACGTTCTTATACGTCGAGAAAGAATGAGAGTGAAATTAGTTTCATCGAAAATGAAATTCCGAGTGAAGAAATATTGAAAATCTAGCAAATCGGTTAAAACTCAAAGGCGTACCATCACATAAAATGGGTTGTTTGGGGTCCAAAAATAGTTATGGCCGAAATATCACTACGTTCTTATACGCCGAGTAAGAATTAGAATGAAAATTAGTTTCATCGAAAATGAAGATCCGAGTGAGGAGATATAGTAAATCTAGCAAATCGGCCAAAACTCAAAGGGGTACCATCACAGAAAATAGGTGGTTTGGGTCCAACAATAGTAATGATCGGAACATTACTACATTCTTATACGTCCAGTAAGAATGATAATGAACTTAATTTTATCGAAAATGAAGTTCAGAGTGATGAAATATTGAAAATCTAGGAAATCGGTTAAAACTCAAAGGGGTACCATCACAGAAAATGGGTGGTTTGGGGTCCAAAAATATTTATGACTGTACTTTCATTACTATCTTATACGTCCAGTAAGAATGAGAATGAACTTAATTTCATCGAAAATGAAGTTCTGAGTGAGGATATATTGAAAATCTAGCAAATCCGTCAAAACTCAAAGGGGTACCATCACAGAAAATGGGTGGTTTGGGGTCCAAAAATAGTTATGACTGGAATATCACTACGTTCTTATACGCCGAGTAAGAGTTAGAATGAAAATTAGTTTCATCGAAAATGAAGATCCGAGTGAGGGGATAATGAAAATCTAGCAAATCCGCCAAAACTCAAAGGGGTACCATCACAGAAAATGGGTGGTTTGGGGTCCAAGAATAGTTATGACCGGAATATCACTACGTTCTTATACGTCGAGTAAGAATGAGAATGAACTTAATTTCATCGAAAATGAAGTTATGAGTGAGGAGATATTGAAAATTTAGTAAATCGGTCAAAACTCATAGGGGTACCATCACAGAAAATAGGTGGGCTAGGGTCCAAAAATAGTTATGACCGGAACATTACTACGTTCTTATACGCAGAGTAAGAATTAGAATGAAAATTAGTTTCATCGAAAATGAAGTTCCGAATGAGGAAATATTGAAAATCTAGCAAATCGGTTAAAACTCAAAGGGGTAGCATCATAGAAAATGGGTGGTTTGGGGTCCAAAAATAGTTATGACCGGAATATCACTACGTTCTTATACGTCCAGTAAGAAAGAGAATGAACTTAATTTCATCGAAAATGAAGTTCCGAGTGAGGAGATATTGAAAATCTAGTAAATCGGTCAAAACTCAAAGGAGTACCATCACAGAAAATGGGTGGTTTGGGGTCCAAAAATAGTTATGACCGTAATATCACTACGATCTTATACATCCAGTAAGAATGAGAATGAACTTAATTTCATCGAAAATGAAGTTCCGAGTGAGGAGATATTGAAAATCTAGTAAATCGGTCAAAACTCATAGGGGTGCCATCACAGTAAATAGGTGGGTTGGGGTCCAAAAATAGTTATGTCCAGAACATTAATACGTTCTTATACGCCGAGAAAGAATGAGAATGAAATTGGTTTCATCGAAAATGAGATTCCGAGTGAAGAAATATTGAAAATCTAGCGAATCGGTTAAAACTCAAAGGGGTACCTTCACAGAAAATGGGTGGTTTGGGGTCCAAAAATAGTTATGACCGTAATATTACTACGTTTTTATACGTCCAGTAAGAATGAGAATGAACTTAATTTCATCGAAAATGAAGTTCAGAGTGGGGAGATATTGAAAATCTAGCAAATCGGCCAAAACTCAAAGGGGTACCATCACAGAAAATAGGTGGTTTGGGGTCCTACAATAGTAATGATCGAAACATTACTACATTCTTATACGTCCAGTAAGAATGAGAATGAACTTAATTTCATCGAAAATGAGGTTCCGAGTGAGGAGATATTGAAAATCTAGTTAATCGGTCAAAACTCAAAGGGGTTGGGGTCCAAAAATAGTTATGACTAGAACATTAATACGTTATTATACGTCGAGTAAGAATGAGAATGAAATTAGTTTCATCGAAAATGAAGTTTCGAGTGAGGAAATATTGAAAATCTAGCAAATCGTATAAAACTCAAAGGGGTACCATCACAGAAAATGGGTGGTTTGGGGTCCAACAACAGTTATGACCGGAATATCACTACGTTCTTATACGTCGAGTAAGAATGAGAATGAAATTAGTTTCATCGAAAATGAAGTTCCGAATGAGGAGATATTGAAAATCTAGTAAATCGGTCAAAACTCAAAGGGGTACCATCACAGTAAATAGGTTGGTTGGGGTCCAAAAATAGTTATGTACAGAACATTAATACGTTCTTATACGTCGAGAAAGAATGAGAGTGAAATTAGTTTCATCGAAAATGAAATTCCGAGTGAAGAAATATTGAAAATCTAGCAAATCGGTTAAAACTCAAAGGCGTACCATCACATAAAATGGGTTGTTTGGGGTCCAAAAATAGTTATGGCCGAAATATCACTACGTTCTTATACGCCGAGTAAGAATTAGAATGAAAATTAGTTTCATCGAAAATGAAGATCCGAGTGAGGAGATATAGTAAATCTAGCAAATCGGCCAAAACTCAAAGGGGTACCATCACAGAAAATAGGTGGTTTGGGTCCAACAATAGTAATGATCGGAACATTACTACATTCTTATACGTCCAGTAAGAATGATAATGAACTTAATTTTATCGAAAATGAAGTTCAGAGTGATGAAATATTGAAAATCTAGGAAATCGGTTAAAACTCAAAGGGGTACCATCACAGAAAATGGGTGGTTTGGGGTCCAAAAATATTTATGACTGTACTTTCATTACTATCTTATACGTCCAGTAAGAATGAGAATGAACTTAATTTCATCGAAAATGAAGTTCTGAGTGAGGAGATATTGAAAATCTAGCAAATCCGTCAAAACTCAAAGGGGTACCATCACAGAAAATGGGTGGTTTGGGGTCCAAAAATAGTTATGACTGGAATATCACTACGTTCTTATACGCCGAGTAAGAGTTAGAATGAAAATTAGTTTCATCGAAAATGAAGATCCGAGTGAGGGGATAATGAAAATCTAGCAAATCCGCCAAAACTCAAAGGGGTACCATCACAGAAAATGGGTGGTTTGGGGTCCAAGAATAGTTATGACCGGAATATCACTACGTTCTTATACGTCGAGTAAGAATGAGAATGAACTTAATTTCATCGAAAATGAAGTTATGAGTGAGGAGATATTGAAAATTTAGTAAATCGGTCAAAACTCATAGGGGTACCATCACAGAAAATAGGTGGGCTAGGGTCCAAAAATAGTTATGACCGGAACATTACTACGTTCTTATACGCAGAGTAAGAATTAGAATGAAAATTAGTTTCATCGAAAATGAAGTTCCGAATGAGGAAATATTGAAAATCTAGCAAATTGGTTAAAACTCAAAGGGGTAGCATCATAGAAAATGGGTGGTTTGGGGTCCAAAAATAGTTATGACCGGAATATCACTACGTTCTTATACGTCCAGTAAGAAAGAGAATGAACTTAATTTCATCGAAAATGAAGTTCCGAGTGAGGAGATATTGAAAATCTAGTAAATCGGTCAAAACTCAAAGGAGTACCATCACAGAAAATGGGTGGTTTGGGGTCCAAAAATAGTTATGACCGTAATATCACTACGTTCTTATACATCCAGTAAGAATGAGAATGAACTTAATTTCATCGAAAATGAAGTTCCGAGTGAGGAGATATTGAAAATCTAGTAAATCGGTCAAAACTCATAGGGGTGCCATCACAGTAAATAGGTGGGTTGGGGTCCAAAAATAGTTATGTCCAGAACATTAATACGTTCTTATACGCCGAGAAAGAATGAGAATGAAATTGGTTTCATCGAAAATGAGATTCCGAGTGAAGAAATATTGAAAATCTAGCGAATCGGTTAAAACTCAAATGGGTACCTTCACAGAAAATGGGTGGTTTGGGGTCCAAAAATAGTTATGACCGTAATATTACTACGTTTTTATACGTCCAGTAAGAATGAGAATGAACTTAATTTCATCGAAAATGAAGTTCAGAGTGGGGAGATATTGAAAATCTAGCAAATCGGCCAAAACTCAAAGGGGTACCATCACAGAAAATAGGTGGTTTGGGGTCCTACAATAGTAATGATCGAAACATTACTACATTCTTATACGTCCAGTAAGAATGAGAATGAACTTAATTTCATCGAAAATGAGGTTCCGAGTGAGGAGATATTGAAAATCTAGTTAATCGGTCAAAACTCAAAGGGGTTGGGGTCCAAAAATAGTTATGACTAGAACATTAATACGTTATTATACGTCGAGTAAGAATGAGAATGAAATTAGTTTCATCGAAAATGAAGTTTCGAGTGAGGAAATATTGAAAATCTAGCAAATCGTATAAAACTCAAAGGGGTACCATCACAGAAAATGGGTGGTTTGGGGTCCAACAACAGTTATGACCGGAATATCACTACGTTCTTATACGTCGAGTAAGAATGAGAATGAAATTAGTTTCATCGAAAATGAAGTTCCGAATGAGGAGATATTGAAAATCTAGTAAATCGGTCAAAACTCAAAGGGGTACCATCACAGTAAATAGGTTGGTTGGGGTCCAAAAATAGTTATGTACAGAACATTAATACGTTCTTATACGTCGAGAAAGAATGAGAGTGAAATTAGTTTCATCGAAAATGAAATTCCGAGTGAAGAAATATTGAAAATCTAGCAAATCGGTTAAAACTCAAAGGCGTACCATCACATAAAATGGGTTGTTTGGGGTCCAAAAATAGTTATGACCGAAATATCACTACGTTCTTATACGCCGAGTAAGAATTAGAATGAAAATTAGTTTCATCGAAAATGAAGATCCGAGTGAGGAGATATAGTAAATCTAGCAAATCGGCCAAAACTCAAAGGGGTACCATCACAGAAAATAGGTGGTTTGGGTCCAACAATAGTAATGATCGGAACATTACTACATTCTTATACGTCCAGTAAGAATGATAATGAACTTAATTTTATCGAAAATGAAGTTCAGAGTGATGAAATATTGAAAATCTAGGAAATCGGTTAAAACTCAAAGGGGTACCATCACAGAAAATGGGTGGTTTGGGGTCCAAAAATATTTATGACTGTAATGTCATTACTATCTTATACGTCCAGTAAGAATGAGAATGAACTTAATTTCATCGAAAATGAAGTTCTGAGTGAGGAGATATTGAAAATCTAGCAAATCCGTCAAAACTCAAAGGGGTACCATCACAGAAAATGGGTGGTTTGGGGTCCAAAAATAGTTATGACCAGAATATCACTACGTTCTTATACGCCGAGTAGGAGTTAGAATGAAAATTAGTTTCATCGAAAATGAAGATCCGAGTGAGGGGATAATGAAAATCTAGCAAATCCGCCAAAACTCAAAGGGGTACCATCACAGAAAATGGGTGGTTTGGGGTCCAAGAATAGTTATGACCGGAATATCACTACGTTCTTATACGTCGAGTAAGAATGAGAATGAACTTAATTTCATCGAAAATGAAGTTATGAGTGAGGAGATATTGAAAATTTAGTAAATCGGTCAAAACTCAAAGGGGTACCATCACAGAAAATAGGTGGGCTAGGGTCCAAAAATAGTTATGACCGGAACATTACTACGTTCTTATACGCAGAGTAAGAATTAGAATGAAAATTAGTTTCATCGAAAATGAAGTTCCGAATGAGGAAATATTGAAAATCTAGCAAATCGGTTAAAACTCAAAGGGGTAGCATCACAGAAAATGGGTGGTTTGGGGTCCAAAAATAGTTATGACCGGAATATCACTACGTTCTTATACGTCCAGTAAGAAAGAGAATGAACTTAATTTCATCGAAAATGAAGTTCCGAGTGAGGAGATATTGAAAATCTAGTAAATCGGTCAAAACTCAAAGGAGTACCATCACAGAAAATGGGTGGTTTGGGGTCCAAAAATAGTTATGACCGTAATATCACTACGTTCTTATACATCCAGTAAGAATGAGAATGAACTTAATTTCATCGAAAATGAAGTTCCGAGTGAGGAGATATTGAAAATCTAGTAAATCGGTCAAAACTCATAGGGGTGCCATCACAGTAAATAGGTGGGTTGGGGTCCAAAAATAGTTATGTCCAGAACATTAATACGTTCTTATACGCCGAGAAAGAATGAGAATGAAATTGGTTTCATCGAAAATGAGATTCCGAGTGAAGAAATATTGAAAATCTAGCGAATCGGTTAAAACTCAAATGGGTACCTTCACAGAAAATGGGTGGTTTGGGGTCCAAAAATAGTTATGACCGTAATATTACTACGTTTTTATACGTCCAGTAAGAATGAGAATGAACTTAATTTCATCGAAAATGAAGTTCAGAGTGGGGAGATATTGAAAATCTAGCAAATCGGCCAAAACTCAAAGGGGTACCATCACAGAAAATAGGTGGTTTGGGGTCCTACAATAGTAATGATCGAAACATTACTACATTCTTATACGTCCAGTAAGAATGAGAATGAACTTAATTTCATCGAAAATGAGGTTCCGAGTGAGGAGATATTGAAAATCTAGTTAATCGGTCAAAACTCAAAGGGGTTGGGGTCCAAAAATAGTTATGACTAGAACATTAATACGTTATTATACGTCGAGTAAGAATGAGAATGAAATTAGTTTCATCGAAAATGAAGTTTCGAGTGAGGAAATATTGAAAATCTAGCAAATCGTATAAAACTCAAAGGGGTACCATCACAGAAAATGGGTGGTTTGGGGTCCAACAACAGTTATGACCGGAATATCACTACGTTCTTATACGTCGAGTAAGAATGAGAATGAAATTAGTTTCATCGAAAATGAAGTTCCGAATGAGGAGATATTGAAAATCTAGTAAATCGGTCAAAACTCAAAGGGGTACCATCACAGTAAATAGGTTGGTTGGGGTCCAAAAATAGTTATGTACAGAACATTAATACGTTCTTATACGTCGAGAAAGAATGAGAGTGAAATTAGTTTCATCGAAAATGAAATTCCGAGTGAAGAAATATTGAAAATCTAGCAAATCGGTTAAAACTCAAAGGCGTACCATCACATAAAATGGGTTGTTTGGGGTCCAAAAATAGTTATGACCGAAATATCACTACGTTCTTATACGCCGAGTAAGAATTAGAATGAAAATTAGTTTCATCGAAAATGAAGATCCGAGTGAGGAGATATAGTAAATCTAGCAAATCGGCCAAAACTCAAAGGGGTACCATCACAGAAAATAGGTGGTTTGGGTCCAACAATAGTAATGATCGGAACATTACTACATTCTTATACGTCCAGTAAGAATGATAATGAACTTAATTTTATCGAAAATGAAGTTCAGAGTGATGAAATATTGAAAATCTAGGAAATCGGTTAAAACTCAAAGGGGTACCATCACAGAAAATGGGTGGTTTGGGGTCCAAAAATATTTATGACTGTAATGTCATTACTATCTTATACGTCCAGTAAGAATGAGAATGAACTTAATTTCATCGAAAATGAAGTTCTGAGTGAGGAGATATTGAAAATCTAGCAAATCCGTCAAAACTCAAAGGGGTACCATCACAGAAAATGGGTGGTTTGGGGTCCAAAAATAGTTATGACCAGAATATCACTACGTTCTTATACGCCGAGTAGGAGTTAGAATGAAAATTAGTTTCATCGAAAATGAAGATCCGAGTGAGGGGATAATGAAAATCTAGCAAATCCGCCAAAACTCAAAGGGGTACCATCACAGAAAATGGGTGGTTTGGGGTCCAAGAATAGTTATGACCGGAATATCACTACGTTCTTATACGTCGAGTAAGAATGAGAATGAACTTAATTTCATCGAAAATGAAGTTATGAGTGAGGAGATATTGAAAATTTAGTAAATCGGTCAAAACTCAAAGGGGTACCATCACAGAAAATAGGTGGGCTAGGGTCCAAAAATAGTTATGACCGGAACATTACTACGTTCTTATACGCAGAGTAAGAATTAGAATGAAAATTAGTTTCATCGAAAATGAAGTTCCGAATGAGGAAATATTGAAAATCTAGCAAATCGGTTAAAACTCAAAGGGGTAGCATCACAGAAAATGGGTGGTTTGGGGTCCAAAAATAGTTATGACCGGAATATCACTACGTTCTTATACGTCCAGTAAGAAAGAGAATGAACTTAATTTCATCGAAAATGAAGTTCCGAGTGAGGAGATATTGAAAATCTAGTAAATCGGTCAAAACTCAAAGGAGTACCATCACAGAAAATGGGTGGTTTGGGGTCCAAAAATAGTTATGACCGTAATATCACTACGTTCTTATACATCCAGTAAGAATGAGAATGAACTTAATTTCATCGAAAATGAAGTTCCGAGTGAGGAGATATTGAAAATCTAGTAAATCGGTCAAAACTCATAGGGGTGCCATCACAGTAAATAGGTGGGTTGGGGTCCAAAAATAGTTATGTCCAGAACATTAATACGTTCTTATACGCCGAGAAAGAATGAGAATGAAATTGGTTTCATCGAAAATGAGATTCCGAGTGAAGAAATATTGAAAATCTAGCGAATCGGTTAAAACTCAAATGGGTACCTTCACAGAAAATGGGTGGTTTGGGGTCCAAAAATAGTTATGACCGTAATATTACTACGTTTTTATACGTCCAGTAAGAATGAGAATGAACTTAATTTCATCGAAAATGAAGTTCAGAGTGGGGAGATATTGAAAATCTAGCAAATCGGCCAAAACTCAAAGGGGTACCATCACAGAAAATAGGTGGTTTGGGGTCCTACAATAGTAATGATCGAAACATTACTACATTCTTATACGTCCAGTAAGAATGAGAATGAACTTAATTTCATCGAAAATGAGGTTCCGAGTGAGGAGATATTGAAAATCTAGTTAATCGGTCAAAACTCAAAGGGGTTGGGGTCCAAAAATAGTTATGACTAGAACATTAATACGTTATTATACGTCGAGTAAGAATGAGAATGAAATTAGTTTCATCGAAAATGAAGTTTCGAGTGAGGAAATATTGAAAATCTAGCAAATCGTATAAAACTCAAAGGGGTACCATCACAGAAAATGGGTGGTTTGGGGTCCAACAACAGTTATGACCGGAATATCACTACGTTCTTATACGTCGAGTAAGAATGAGAATGAAATTAGTTTCATCGAAAATGAAGTTCCGAATGAGGAGATATTGAAAATCTAGTAAATCGGTCAAAACTCAAAGGGGTACCATCACAGTAAATAGGTTGGTTGGGGTCCAAAAATAGTTATGTACAGAACATTAATACGTTCTTATACGTCGAGAAAGAATGAGAGTGAAATTAGTTTCATCGAAAATGAAATTCCGAGTGAAGAAATATTGAAAATCTAGCAAATCGGTTAAAACTCAAAGGCGTACCATCACATAAAATGGGTTGTTTGGGGTCCAAAAATAGTTATGACCGAAATATCACTACGTTCTTATACGCCGAGTAAGAATTAGAATGAAAATTAGTTTCATCGAAAATGAAGATCCGAGTGAGGAGATATAGTAAATCTAGCAAATCGGCCAAAACTCAAAGGGGTACCATCACAGAAAATAGGTGGTTTGGGTCCAACAATAGTAATGATCGGAACATTACTACATTCTTATACGTCCAGTAAGAATGATAATGAACTTAATTTTATCGAAAATGAAGTTCAGAGTGATGAAATATTGAAAATCTAGGAAATCGGTTAAAACTCAAAGGGGTACCATCACAGAAAATGGGTGGTTTGGGGTCCAAAAATATTTATGACTGTAATGTCATTACTATCTTATACGTCCAGTAAGAATGAGAATGAACTTAATTTCATCGAAAATGAAGTTCTGAGTGAGGAGATATTGAAAATCTAGCAAATCCGTCAAAACTCAAAGGGGTACCATCACAGAAAATGGGTGGTTTGGGGTCCAAAAATAGTTATGACCAGAATATCACTACGTTCTTATACGCCGAGTAGGAGTTAGAATGAAAATTAGTTTCATCGAAAATGAAGATCCGAGTGAGGGGATAATGAAAATCTAGCAAATCCGCCAAAACTCAAAGGGGTACCATCACAGAAAATGGGTGGTTTGGGGTCCAAGAATAGTTATGACCGGAATATCACTACGTTCTTATACGTCGAGTAAGAATGAGAATGAACTTAATTTCATCGAAAATGAAGTTATGAGTGAGGAGATATTGAAAATTTAGTAAATCGGTCAAAACTCAAAGGGGTACCATCACAGAAAATAGGTGGGCTAGGGTCCAAAAATAGTTATGACCGGAACATTACTACGTTCTTATACGCAGAGTAAGAATTAGAATGAAAATTAGTTTCATCGAAAATGAAGTTCCGAATGAGGAAATATTGAAAATCTAGCAAATCGGTTAAAACTCAAAGGGGTAGCATCACAGAAAATGGGTGGTTTGGGGTCCAAAAATAGTTATGACCGGAATATCACTACGTTCTTATACGTCCAGTAAGAAAGAGAATGAACTTAATTTCATCGAAAATGAAGTTCCGAGTGAGGAGATATTGAAAATCTAGTAAATCGGTCAAAACTCAAAGGAGTACCATCACAGAAAATGGGTGGTTTGGGGTCCAAAAATAGTTATGACCGTAATATCACTACGTTCTTATACATCCAGTAAGAATGAGAATGAACTTAATTTCATCGAAAATGAAGTTCCGAGTGAGGAGATATTGAAAATCTAGTAAATCGGTCAAAACTCATAGGGGTGCCATCACAGTAAATAGGTGGGTTGGGGTCCAAAAATAGTTATGTCCAGAACATTAATACGTTCTTATACGCCGAGAAAGAATGAGAATGAAATTGGTTTCATCGAAAATGAGATTCCGAGTGAAGAAATATTGAAAATCTAGCGAATCGGTTAAAACTCAAAGGGGTACCTTCACAGAAAATGGGTGGTTTGGGGTCCAAAAATAGTTATGACCGTAATATTACTACGTTTTTATACGTCCAGTAAGAATGAGAATGAACTTAATTTCATCGAAAATGAAGTTCAGAGTGGGGAGATATTGAAAATCTAGCAAATCGGCCAAAACTCAAAGGGGTACCATCACAGAAAATAGGTGGTTTGGGGTCCTACAATAGTAATGATCGAAACATTACTACATTCTTATACGTCCAGTAAGAATGAGAATGAACTTAATTTCATCGAAAATGAGGTTCCGAGTGAGGAGATATTGAAAATCTAGTTAATCGGTCAAAACTCAAAGGGGTTGGGGTCCAAAAATAGTTATGACTAGAACATTAATACGTTATTATACGTCGAGTAAGAATGAGAATGAAATTAGTTTCATCGAAAATGAAGTTTCGAGTGAGGAAATATTGAAAATCTAGCAAATCGTATAAAACTCAAAGGGGTACCATCACAGAAAATGGGTGGTTTGGGGTCCAACAACAGTTATGACCGGAATATCACTACGTTCTTATACGTCGAGTAAGAATGAGAATGAAATTAGTTTCATCGAAAATGAAGTTCCGAATGGAGATATTGAAAATCTAGTAAATCGGTCAAAACTCAAAGGGGTACCATCACAGTAAATAGGTTGGTTGGGGTCCAAAAATAGTTATGTACAGAACATTAATACGTTCTTATACGTCGAGAAAGAATGAGAGTGAAATTAGTTTCATCGAAAATGAAATTCCGAGTGAAGAAATATTGAAAATCTAGCAAATCGGTTAAAACTCAAAGGCGTACCATCACATAAAATGGGTTGTTTGGGGTCCAAAAATAGTTATGACCGAAATATCACTACGTTCTTATACGCCGAGTAAGAATTAGAATGAAAATTAGTTTCATCGAAAATGAAGATCCGAGTGAGGAGATATAGTAAATCTAGCAAATCGGCCAAAACTCAAAGGGGTACCATCACAGAAAATAGGTGGTTTGGGTCCAACAATAGTAATGATCGGAACATTACTACATTCTTATACGTCCAGTAAGAATGATAATGAACTTAATTTTATCGAAAATGAAGTTCAGAGTGATGAAATATTGAAAATCTAGGAAATCGGTTAAAACTCAAAGGGGTACCATCACAGAAAATGGGTGGTTTGGGGTCCAAAAATATTTATGACTGTAATGTCATTACTATCTTATACGTCCAGTAAGAATGAGAATGAACTTAATTTCATCGAAAATGAAGTTCTGAGTGAGGAGATATTGAAAATCTAGCAAATCCGTCAAAACTCAAAGGGGTACCATCACAGAAAATGGGTGGTTTGGGGTCCAAAAATAGTTATGACCAGAATATCACTACGTTCTTATACGCCGAGTAGGAGTTAGAATGAAAATTAGTTTCATCGAAAATGAAGATCCGAGTGAGGGGATAATGAAAATCTAGCAAATCCGCCAAAACTCAAAGGGGTACCATCACAGAAAATGGGTGGTTTGGGGTCCAAGAATAGTTATGACCGGAATATCACTACGTTCTTATACGTCGAGTAAGAATGAGAATGAACTTAATTTCATCGAAAATGAAGTTATGAGTGAGGAGATATTGAAAATTTAGTAAATCGGTCAAAACTCAAAGGGGTACCATCACAGAAAATAGGTGGGCTAGGGTCCAAAAATAGTTATGACCGGAACATTACTACGTTCTTATACGCAGAGTAAGAATTAGAATGAAAATTAGTTTCATCGAAAATGAAGTTCCGAATGAGGAAATATTGAAAATCTAGCAAATCGGTTAAAACTCAAAGGGGTAGCATCACAGAAAATGGGTGGTTTGGGGTCCAAAAATAGTTATGACCGGAATATCACTACGTTCTTATACGTCCAGTAAGAAAGAGAATGAACTTAATTTCATCGAAAATGAAGTTCCGAGTGAGGAGATATTGAAAATCTAGTAAATCGGTCAAAACTCAAAGGAGTACCATCACAGAAAATGGGTGGTTTGGGGTCCAAAAATAGTTATGACCGTAATATCACTACGTTCTTATACATCCAGTAAGAATGAGAATGAACTTAATTTCATCGAAAATGAAGTTCCGAGTGAGGAGATATTGAAAATCTAGTAAATCGGTCAAAACTCATAGGGGTGCCATCACAGTAAATAGGTGGGTTGGGGTCCAAAAATAGTTATGTCCAGAACATTAATACGTTCTTATACGCCGAGAAAGAATGAGAATGAAATTGGTTTCATCGAAAATGAGATTCCGAGTGAAGAAATATTGAAAATCTAGCGAATCGGTTAAAACTCAAAGGGGTACCTTCACAGAAAATGGGTGGTTTGGGGTCCAAAAATAGTTATGACCGTAATATTACTACGTTTTTATACGTCCAGTAAGAATGAGAATGAACTTAATTTCATCGAAAATGAAGTTCAGAGTGGGGAGATATTGAAAATCTAGCAAATCGGCCAAAACTCAAAGGGGTACCATCACAGAAAATAGGTGGTTTGGGGTCCTACAATAGTAATGATCGAAACATTACTACATTCTTATACGTCCAGTAAGAATGAGAATGAACTTAATTTCATCGAAAATGAGGTTCCGAGTGAGGAGATATTGAAAATCTAGTTAATCGGTCAAAACTCAAAGGGGTTGGGGTCCAAAAATAGTTATGACTAGAACATTAATACGTTATTATACGTCGAGTAAGAATGAGAATGAAATTAGTTTCATCGAAAATGAAGTTTCGAGTGAGGAAATATTGAAAATCTAGCAAATCGTATAATACTCAAAGGGGTACCATCACAGAAAATGGGTGGTTTGGGGTCCAACAACAGTTATGACCGGAATATCACTACGTTCTTATACGTCGAGTAAGAATGAGAATGAAATTAGTTTCATCGAAAATGAAGTTCTGAATGAGGAGATATTGAAAATCTAGTAAATCGGTCAAAACTCAAAGGGGTACCATCACAGTAAATAGGTTGGTTGGGGTCCAAAAATAGTTATGTACAGAACATTAATACGTTCTTATACGTCGAGAAAGAATGAGAGTGAAATTAGTTTCATCGAAAATGAAATTCCGAGTGAAGAAATATTGAAAATCTAGCAAATCGGTTAAAACTCAAAGGCGTACCATCACATAAAATGGGTTGTTTGGGGTCCAAAAATAGTTATGACCGAAATATCACTACGTTCTTATACGCCGAGTAAGAATTAGAATGAAAATTAGTTTCATCGAAAATGAAGATCCGAGTGAGGAGATATAGTAAATCTAGCAAATCGGCCAAAACTCAAAGGGGTACCATCACAGAAAATAGGTGGTTTGGGTCCAACAATAGTAATGATCGGAACATTACTACATTCTTATACGTCCAGTAAGAATGATAATGAACTTAATTTTATCGAAAATGAAGTTCAGAGTGATGAAATATTGAAAATCTAGGAAATCGGTTAAAACTCAAAGGGGTACCATCACAGAAAATGGGTGGTTTGGGGTCCAAAAATATTTATGACTGTAATGTCATTACTATCTTATACGTCCAGTAAGAATGAGAATGAACTTAATTTCATCGAAAATGAAGTTCTGAGTGAGGAGATATTGAAAATCTAGCAAATCCGTCAAAACTCAAAGGGGTACCATCACAGAAAATGGGTGGTTTGGGGTCCAAAAATAGTTATGACCGGAATATCACTACGTTCTTATACGCCGAGTAGGAGTTAGAATGAAAATTAGTTTCATCGAAAATGAAGATCCGAGTGAGGGGATAATGAAAATCTAGCAAATCCGCCAAAACTCAAAGGGGCACCATCACAGAAAATGGGTGGTTTGGGGTCCAAGAATAGTTATGACCGGAATATCACTACGTTCTTATACGTCGAGTAAGAATGAGAATGAACTTAATTTCATCGAAAATGAAGTTATGAGTGAGGAGATATTGAAAATTTAGTAAATCGGTCAAAACTCAAAGGGGTACCATCACAGAAAATAGGTGGGCTAGGGTCCAAAAATAGTTATGACCGGAACATTACTACGTTCTTATACGCAGAGTAAGAATTAGAATGAAAATTAGTTTCATCGAAAATGAAGTTCCGAATGAGGAAATATTGAAAATCTAGCAAATCGGTTAAAACTCAAAGGGGTAGCATCACAGAAAATGGGTGGTTTGGGGTCCAAAAATAGTTATGACCGGAATATCACTACGTTCTTATACGTCCAGTAAGAATGAGAATGAACTTAATTTCATCGAAAATGAGGTTCCGAGTGAGGAGATATTGAAAATCTAGTTAATCGGTCAAAACTCAAAGGGGTTGGGGTCCAAAAATAGTTATGACTAGAACATTAATACGTTATTATACGTCGAGTAAGAATGAGAATGAAATTAGTTTCATCGAAAATGAAGTTCCGAATGAGGAAATATTGAAAATCTAGCAAATCGGTTAAAACTCAAAGGGGTAGCATCACAGAAAATGGGTGGTTTGGGGTCCAAAAATAGTTATGACCGGAATATCACTACGTTCTTATACGTCCAGTAAGAAAGAGAATGAACTTAATTTCATCGAAAATGAAGTTCCGAGTGAGGAGATATTGAAAATCTAGTAAATCGGTCAAAACTCAAAGGAGTACCATCACAGAAAATGGGTGGTTTGGGGTCCAAAAATAGTTATGACCGTAATATCACTACGTTCTTATACATCCAGTAAGAATGAGAATGAACTTAATTTCATCGAAAATGAAGTTCCGAGTGAGGAGATATTGAAAATCTAGTAAATCGGTCAAAACTCATAGGGGTGCCATCACAGTAAATAGGTGGGTTGGGGTCCAAAAATAGTTATGTCCAGAACATTAATACGTTCTTATACGCCGAGAAAGAATGAGAATGAAATTGGTTTCATCGAAAATGAGATTCCGAGTGAAGAAATATTGAAAATCTAGCAAATCGGCCAAAACTCAAAGGGGTACCATCACAGAAAATAGGTGGTTTGGGTCCAACAATAGTAATGATCGGAACATTACTACATTCTTATACGTCCAGTAAGAATGATAATGAACTTAATTTTATCGAAAATGAAGTTCAGAGTGATGAAATATTGAAAATCTAGGAAATCGGTTAAAACTCAAAGGGGTACCATCACAGAAAATGGGTGGTTTGGGGTCCAAAAATATTTATGACTGTAATGTCATTACTATCTTATACGTCCAGTAAGAATGAGAATGAACTTAATTTCATCGAAAATGAAGTTCTGAGTGAGGAGATATTGAAAATCTAGCAAATCCGTCAAAACTCAAAGGGGTACCATCACAGAAAATGGGTGGTTTGGGGTCCAAAAATAGTTATGACCGGAATATCACTACGTTCTTATACGCCGAGTAGGAGTTAGAATGAAAATTAGTTTCATCGAAAATGAAGATCCGAGTGAGGGGATAATGAAAATCTAGCAAATCCGCCAAAACTCAAAGGGGCACCATCACAGAAAATGGGTGGTTTGGGGTCCAAGAATAGTTATGACCGGAATATCACTACGTTCTTATACGTCGAGTAAGAATGAGAATGAACTTAATTTCATCGAAAATGAAGTTATGAGTGAGGAGATATTGAAAATTTAGTAAATCGGTCAAAACTCAAAGGGGTACCATCACAGAAAATAGGTGGGCTAGGGTCCAAAAATAGTTATGACCGGAACATTACTACGTTCTTATACGCAGAGTAAGAATTAGAATGAAAATTAGTTTCATCGAAAATGAAGTTCCGAATGAGGAAATATTGAAAATCTAGCAAATCGGTTAAAACTCAAAGGGGTAGCATCACAGAAAATGGGTGGTTTGGGGTCCAAAAATAGTTATGACCGGAATATCACTACGTTCTTATACGTCCAGTAAGAATGAGAATGAACTTAATTTCATCGAAAATGAGGTTCCGAGTGAGGAGATATTGAAAATCTAGTTAATCGGTCAAAACTCAAAGGGGTTGGGGTCCAAAAATAGTTATGACTAGAACATTAATACGTTATTATACGTCGAGTAAGAATGAGAATGAAATTAGTTTCATCGAAAATGAAGTTCCGAATGAGGAAATATTGAAAATCTAGCAAATCGGTTAAAACTCAAAGGGGTAGCATCACAGAAAATGGGTGGTTTGGGGTCCAAAAATAGTTATGACCGGAATATCACTACGTTCTTATACGTCCAGTAAGAAAGAGAATGAACTTAATTTCATCGAAAATGAAGTTCCGAGTGAGGAGATATTGAAAATCTAGTAAATCGGTCAAAACTCAAAGGAGTACCATCACAGAAAATGGGTGGTTTGGGGTCCAAAAATAGTTATGACCGTAATATCACTACGTTCTTATACATCCAGTAAGAATGAGAATGAACTTAATTTCATCGAAAATGAAGTTCCGAGTGAGGAGATATTGAAAATCTAGTAAATCGGTCAAAACTCATAGGGGTGCCATCACAGTAAATAGGTGGGTTGGGGTCCAAAAATAGTTATGTCCAGAACATTAATACGTTCTTATACGCCGAGAAAGAATGAGAATGAAATTGGTTTCATCGAAAATGAGATTCCGAGTGAAGAAATATTGAAAATCTAGCAAATCGGCCAAAACTCAAAGGGGTACCATCACAGAAAATAGGTGGTTTGGGTCCAACAATAGTAATGATCGGAACATTACTACATTCTTATACGTCCAGTAAGAATGATAATGAACTTAATTTTATCGAAAATGAAGTTCAGAGTGATGAAATATTGAAAATCTAGGAAATCGGTTAAAACTCAAAGGGGTACCATCACAGAAAATGGGTGGTTTGGGGTCCAAAAATATTTATGACTGTAATGTCATTACTATCTTATACGTCCAGTAAGAATGAGAATGAACTTAATTTCATCGAAAATGAAGTTCTGAGTGAGGAGATATTGAAAATCTAGCAAATCCGTCAAAACTCAAAGGGGTACCATCACAGAAAATGGGTGGTTTGGGGTCCAAAAATAGTTATGACCGGAATATCACTACGTTCTTATACGCCGAGTAAGAGTTAGAATGAAAATTAGTTTCATCGAAAATGAAGATCCGAGTGAGGGGATAATGAAAATCTAGCAAATCCGCCAAAACTCAAAGGGGTACCATCACAGAAAATGGGTGGTTTGGGGTCCAAGAATAGTTATGACCGGAATATCACTACGTTCTTATACGTCGAGTAAGAATGAGAATGAACTTAATTTCATCGAAAATGAAGTTATGAGTGAGGAGATATTGAAAATTTAGTAAATCGGTCAAAACTCAAAGGGGCACCATCACAGAAAATAGGTGGGCTAGGGTCCAAAAATAGTTATGACCGGAACATTACTACGTTCTTATACGCAGAGTAAGAATTAGAATGAAAATTAGTTTCATCGAAAATGAAGTTCCGAATGAGGAAATATTAAAAATCTAGCAAATCGGTTAAAACTCAAAGGGGTAGCATCACAGAAAATGGGTGGTTTGGGGTCCAAAAATAGTTATGACCGGAATATCACTACGTTCTTATACGTCCAGTAAGAAAGAGAATGAACTTAATTTCATCGAAAATGAAGTTCCGAGTGAGGAGATATTGAAAATCTAGTAAATCGGTCAAAACTCAAAGGAGTACCATCACAGAAAATGGGTGGTTTGGGGTCCAAAAATAGTTATGACCGTAATATCACTACGTTCTTATACATCCAGTAAGAATGAGAATGAACTTAATTTCATCGAAAATGAAGTTCCGAGTGAGGAGATATTGAAAATCTAGTAAATCGGTCAAAACTCATAGGGGTTCCATCACAGTAAATAGGTGGGTTGGGGTCCAAAAATAGTTATGTCCAGAACATTAATACGTTCTTATACGCCGAGAAAGAATGAGAATGAAATTGGTTTCATCGAAAATGAGATTCCGAGTGAAGTAATATTGAAAATCTAGCGAATCGGTTAAAACTCAAAGGGGTACCTTCACAGAAAATGGGTGGTTTGGGGTCCAAAAATAGTTATGACCGTAATATTACTACGTTTTTATACGTCCAGTAAGAATGAGAATGAACTTAATTTCATCGAAAATGAAGTTCAGAGTGGGGAGATATTGAAAATCTAGCAAATCGGCCAAAACTCAAAGGGGTACCATCACAGAAAATAGGTGGTTTGGGGTCCTACAATAGTAATGATCGAAACATTACTACATTCTTATACGTCCAGTAAGAATGAGAATGAACTTAATTTCATCGAAAATGAGGTTCCGAGTGAGGAGATATTGAAAATCTAGTTAATCGGTCAAAACTCAAAGGGGTTGGGGTCAAAAAATAGTTATGACTAGAACATTAATACGTTATTATACGTCGAGTAAGAATGAGAATGAAATTAGTTTCATCGAAAATGAAGTTTCGAGTGAGGAAATATTGAAAATCTAGCAAATCGTATAAAACTCAAAGGGGTACCATCACAGAAAATGGGTGGTTTGGGGTCCAACAACAGTTATGACCGGAATATCACTACGTTCTTATACGTCGAGTAAGAATGAGAATGAAATTAGTTTCATCGAAAATGAAGTTCCGAATGAGGAGATATTGAAAATCTAGTAAATCGGTCAAAACTCAAAGGGGTACCATCACAGTAAATAGGTTGGTTGGGGTCCAAAAATAGTTATGTACAGAACATTAATACGTTTTTATACGTCGAGAAAGAATGAGAGTGAAATTAGTTTCATCGAAAATGAAATTCCGAGTGAAGAAATATTGAAAATCTAGCAAATCGGTTAAAACTCAAAGGCGTACCATCAAATAAAATGGGTTGTTTGGGGTCCAAAAATAGTTATGACCGAAATATCACTACGTTCTTATACGCCGAGTAAGAATTAGAATGAAAATTAGTTTCATCGAAAATGAAGATCCGAGTGAGGAGATATAGTAAATCTAGCAAATCGGCCAAAACTCAAAGGGGTACCATCACAGAAAATAGGTGGTTTGGGTCCAACAATAGTAATGATCGGAACATTACTACATTCTTATACGTCCAGTAAGAATGATAATGAACTTAATTTTATCGAAAATGAAGTTCAGAGTGATGAAATATTGAAAATCTAGGAAATCGGTTAAAACTCAAAGGGGTACCATCATAGAAAATGGGTGGTTTGGGGTCCAAAAATATTTATGACTGTAATGTCATTACTATCTTATACGTCCAGTAAGAATGAGAATGAACTTAATTTCATCGAAAATGAAGTTCTGAGTGAGGAGATATTGAAAATCTAGCAAATCCGTCAAAACTCAAAGGGGTACCATCACAGAAAATGGGTGGTTTGGGGTCCAAAAATAGTTATGACCGGAATATCACTACGTTCTTATACGCCGAGTAAGAGTTAGAATGAAAATTAGTTTCATCGAAAATGAAGATCCGAGTGAGGGGATAATGAAAATCTAGCAAATCCGCCAAAACTCAAAGGGGTACCATCACAGAAAATGGGTGGCTTGGGGTCCAAGAATAGTTATGACCGGAATATCACTACGTTCTTATACGTCGAGTAAGAATGAGAATGAACTTAATAATTTCATCGAAAATGAAGTTATGAGTGAGGAGATATTGAAAATTTAGTAAATCGGTCAAAACTCAAAGGGGTACCATCACAGAAAATAGGTGGGCTAGGGTCCAAAAATAGTTATGACCGGAACATTACTACGTTCTTATACGCAGAGTAAGAATTAGAATGAAAATTAGTTTCATCGAAAATGAAGATCCGAGTGAGGAGATATTGAAAATCTAGCAAATCGGCCAAAACTCAAAGGGGTACCATCACAGAAAATAGGTGGGTTAGGGTCCAAAAATAGTTATGACCGGAACATTACTACGTTCTTATACGCAGAGTAAGAATTAGAATGAAAATTAGTTTCATCGAAAATGAAGTTCCGAGTGAGGAAATATTGAAAATCTAGCAAATCGTATAAAACTCAAAGGGGTACATCACAGAAAATGGGTGGTTTGGGGTCCAACAACAGTTATGACCGGAATATCACTACGTTCTTATACGTCGAGTAAGAATGAGAATGAAATTAGTTTCATCGAAAATGAAGTTCCGAATGAGAAGATATTTAAAATCTAGCAAATTCGTAAAACTCAAAGGGGTACCATCACAGAAAATAGGTGGTTTGGGGTCCAACAATAGTTATGACCGGATCATTACTACGTACTTATACGTCGAGTAAGAATGAGAATGAAATTAGTTTCATCGAAAATTAAGATCCGAGCAAGGAGATATTGAAAATCTAGCAAATCGGTCAAAACTCAAAGGGGTACCATCACAGAAAATAGGTTGGTTGTGGTCCAAAAATAGTTATGACCGGAACATTACTACATTCTTATACGTCGTGTAAGAATATGAATGAAATTAGTTTCATCAAAAATTAAGTTTCGAGTGATGAGATATTGAAAATCTAGCAGATCGGTCAAAATTCAAAGGTCTACGTACCATCACAGAAAATAGGTGGTTTGGGCCCGAAAATAGTTATGTCTTGAACATTACTACGTTCTTATACTTCGAGTGTTAATGAGAATGAAATTAGTTTCATCGAAAATGAAGTTCTGAGTGAGGAGATATTTAAAATCTAGCAAATCCGTCAAAACTCAAAGAGGTACCATCACAGAAAATGGGTGGTTTGGGGTCCAAAAATAGTTATGACCGGAATATCACTACGTTCTTATACGCCGAGTAAGAGTTAGAATGAAAATTAGTTTCATCGAAATTGAAGATCCGAGTGAGGGGATAATGAAAATCTAGCAAATCCGCCAAAACTCAAAGGGGTACCATCACAGAAAATGGGTGGTTTGGGGTCCAAGAATAGTTATGACCGGAATATCACTACGTTCTTATACGTCGAGTAAGAATGAGAATGAAATTAGTTTCATCAAAAATTAAGTTTCGAGTGAGGAGATATTGAAAATTTAGTAAATCGGTCAAAACTCAAAGGGGTACCATCACAGAAAATAGGTGGGCTAGGGTCCAAAAATAGTTATGACCGGAACATTACTACGTTCTTATACGCAGAGTAAGAATTAGAATGAAAATTAGTTTCATCGAAAATGAAGTTCCGAATGAGGAAATATTAAAAATCTAGCAAATCGGTTAAAACTCAAAGGGGTAGCATCACAGAAAATGGGTGGTTTGGGGTCCAAAAATAGTTATGACCGGAATATCACTACGTTCTTATACGTCCAGTAAGAAAGAGAATGAACTTAATTTCATCGAAAATGAAGTTCCGAGTGAGGAGATATTGAAAATCTAGTAAATCGGTCAAAACTCAAAGGAGTACCATCACAGAAAATGGGTGGTTTGGGGTCCAAAAATAGTTATGACCGTAATATCACTACGTTCTTATACATCCAGTAAGAATGAGAATGAACTTAATTTCATCGAAAATGAAGTTCCGAGTGAGGAGATATTGAAAATCTAGTAAATCGGTCAAAACTCATAGGGGTTCCATCACAGTAAATAGGTGGGTTGGGGTCCAAAAATAGTTATGTCCAGAACATTAATACGTTCTTATACGCCGAGAAAGAATGAGAATGAAATTGGTTTCATCGAAAATGAGATTCCGAGTGAAGTAATATTGAAAATCTAGCGAATCGGTTAAAACTCAAAGGGGTACCTTCACAGAAAATGGGTGGTTTGGGGTCCAAAAATAGTTATGACCGTAATATTACTACGTTTTTATACGTCCAGTAAGAATGAGAATGAACTTAATTTCATCGAAAATGAAGTTCAGAGTGGGGAGATATTGAAAATCTAGCAAATCGGCCAAAACTCAAAGGGGTACCATCACAGAAAATAGGTGGTTTGGGGTCCTACAATAGTAATGATCGAAACATTACTACATTCTTATACGTCCAGTAAGAATGAGAATGAACTTAATTTCATCGAAAATGAGGTTCCGAGTGAGGAGATATTGAAAATCTAGTTAATCGGTCAAAACTCAAAGGGGTTGGGGTCAAAAAATAGTTATGACTAGAACATTAATACGTTATTATACGTCGAGTAAGAATGAGAATGAAATTAGTTTCATCGAAAATGAAGTTTCGAGTGAGGAAATATTGAAAATCTAGCAAATCGTATAAAACTCAAAGGGGTACCATCACAGAAAATGGGTGGTTTGGGGTCCAACAACAGTTATGACCGGAATATCACTACGTTCTTATACGTCGAGTAAGAATGAGAATGAAATTAGTTTCATCGAAAATGAAGTTCCGAATGAGGAGATATTGAAAATCTAGTAAATCGGTCAAAACTCAAAGGGGTACCATCACAGTAAATAGGTTGGTTGGGGTCCAAAAATAGTTATGTACAGAACATTAATACGTTTTTATACGTCGAGAAAGAATGAGAGTGAAATTAGTTTCATCGAAAATGAAATTCCGAGTGAAGAAATATTGAAAATCTAGCAAATCGGTTAAAACTCAAAGGCGTACCATCAAATAAAATGGGTTGTTTGGGGTCCAAAAATAGTTATGACCGAAATATCACTACGTTCTTATACGCCGAGTAAGAATTAGAATGAAAATTAGTTTCATCGAAAATGAAGATCCGAGTGAGGAGATATAGTAAATCTAGCAAATCGGCCAAAACTCAAAGGGGTACCATCACAGAAAATAGGTGGTTTGGGTCCAACAATAGTAATGATCGGAACATTACTACATTCTTATACGTCCAGTAAGAATGATAATGAACTTAATTTTATCGAAAATGAAGTTCAGAGTGATGAAATATTGAAAATCTAGGAAATCGGTTAAAACTCAAAGGGGTACCATCATAGAAAATGGGTGGTTTGGGGTCCAAAAATATTTATGACTGTAATGTCATTACTATCTTATACGTCCAGTAAGAATGAGAATGAACTTAATTTCATCGAAAATGAAGTTCTGAGTGAGGAGATATTGAAAATCTAGCAAATCCGTCAAAACTCAAAGGGGTACCATCACAGAAAATGGGTGGTTTGGGGTCCAAAAATAGTTATGACCGGAATATCACTACGTTCTTATACGCCGAGTAAGAGTTAGAATGAAAATTAGTTTCATCGAAAATGAAGATCCGAGTGAGGGGATAATGAAAATCTAGCAAATCCGCCAAAACTCAAAGGGGTACCATCACAGAAAATGGGTGGCTTGGGGTCCAAGAATAGTTATGACCGGAATATCACTACGTTCTTATACGTCGAGTAAGAATGAGAATGAACTTAATAATTTCATCGAAAATGAAGTTATGAGTGAGGAGATATTGAAAATTTAGTAAATCGGTCAAAACTCAAAGGGGTACCATCACAGAAAATAGGTGGGCTAGGGTCCAAAAATAGTTATGACCGGAACATTACTACGTTCTTATACGCAGAGTAAGAATTAGAATGAAAATTAGTTTCATCGAAAATGAAGATCCGAGTGAGGAGATATTGAAAATCTAGCAAATCGGCCAAAACTCAAAGGGGTACCATCACAGAAAATAGGTGGGTTAGGGTCCAAAAATAGTTATGACCGGAACATTACTACGTTCTTATACGCAGAGTAAGAATTAGAATGAAAATTAGTTTCATCGAAAATGAAGTTCCGAGTGAGGAAATATTGAAAATCTAGCAAATCGTATAAAACTCAAAGGGGTACATCACAGAAAATGGGTGGTTTGGGGTCCAACAACAGTTATGACCGGAATATCACTACGTTCTTATACGTCGAGTAAGAATGAGAATGAAATTAGTTTCATCGAAAATGAAGTTCCGAATGAGAAGATATTTAAAATCTAGCAAATTCGTAAAACTCAAAGGGGTACCATCACAGAAAATAGGTGGTTTGGGGTCCAACAATAGTTATGACCGGATCATTACTACGTACTTATACGTCGAGTAAGAATGAGAATGAAATTAGTTTCATCGAAAATTAAGATCCGAGCAAGGAGATATTGAAAATCTAGCAAATCGGTCAAAACTCAAAGGGGTACCATCACAGAAAATAGGTTGGTTGTGGTCCAAAAATAGTTATGACCGGAACATTACTACATTCTTATACGTCGTGTAAGAATATGAATGAAATTAGTTTCATCAAAAATTAAGTTTCGAGTGATGAGATATTGAAAATCTAGCAGATCGGTCAAAATTCAAAGGTCTACGTACCATCACAGAAAATAGGTGGTTTGGGCCCGAAAATAGTTATGTCTTGAACATTACTACGTTCTTATACTTCGAGTGTTAATGAGAATGAAATTAGTTTCATCGAAAATGAAGTTCTGAGTGAGGAGATATTTAAAATCTAGCAAATCCGTCAAAACTCAAAGAGGTACCATCACAGAAAATGGGTGGTTTGGGGTCCAAAAATAGTTATGACCGGAATATCACTACGTTCTTATACGACGAGTAAGAATGAGAATGAACTTAATTTCATCGAAAATGATGTTCCGAGTGAGGAGATATTGAAAATCTAGTAAATCGGTCCAAACTCAAAGGGGTACCATCACAGAAAATATGTAGGTTGGAGTCCAAAAATAGTTATTACTAGAACATTAATACGTTATTATACGTCGAGTAAGAATGAGAATGAAATTAGTTTCATCAAAAATTAAGTTTCGAGTGATGAGATATTGAAAATCTAGCAGATCGGTCAAAATTCAAAGGTCTACGTACCATCACAGAAAATAGGTGGTTTGGGCCCGAAAATAGTTATGTCTTGAACATTACTACGTTCTTATACGTCGAGTAAGAATGAGAATGAAATTAGTTTCATCGAAAATGAAGTTTCGAGTGAGGAGATATTGAAAATCTAGCAAATCGGTCAAAACTCAAAGGGGTACCATCACAGAAAATAGGTGGTTTGGGGTCCAACAATAGTAATGATCGGAACATTACTACATTCTTATACGTCCAGTAAGAATGAGAATGAACTAAATTTCATTGAAAATGAAGTTCCGAGTGAGGAAATATTGAAAATCTAGCAAATCGGTTAAAACTCAAAGGGGTACCATCACAGAAAATAGGTGGGTTAGGGTCCAAAAATAGTTATGACCAGAATATTAATACGTTCTTATACGTCGAGTAAGAATGAGAATAAAATTAGTTTCATCGAAAATGAAGTTCCGAGTGAGGAAATATTGAAAATCTAGCAAATCGGTTAAAACTAAAAGGGGTACCATCTTAGAAAATGGGTGGTTTGGGGTCCAAAAATAATTATGACTGTAATATCACTACGTTCTTATACGTCCAGTAAGAATGAGAATGAACTTAATTTCATCGAAAATGAAGTTTTGAGTGAGGAGATATTGAAAATTTAGTAAATCGTTCAAAACTCAAAGGGGTACTATCACAGAAAATAGGTGGTTTGGGGTCCAAAAATAGTTATGACCGGAATATTACTACGTTCTTATACGTCGAGTACGAATGAGAATGAAATTAGTTTCATCGAAAATGATGTTCCGAGTGAGGAGATATTCAAAATCCAGCAAATCGTCAAAACTTAAAGGGGTACCATCACAGAAAATAGTAGGTTTGGGTCCAACAATAGTTATGATCAGAACATTACTACGTTCTTATACGTCGAGTAAGAATGAGAATAGAATTAATTTCATCGAAAATGAAGTTACGAGTGAGAATATATTAAAAATTTAGCAAATCGGTTAAAACTCAAATGATTACCATAACAGAAAATAAGTGATTTTGGATCCAAAAGTAATTATAGTCGGAACATTAGTACGGTCTTATACATTGAGTATAAATGAGGATGAAATTAATTTCATCTCAAAGGATGGACAAATTTGGCCATAACTGGAGATCTCAGGGAGTAATTGGATTAACCTTATTTTAAAATTTAAATGACTTGTATGCAATAACAAATAATCTCCTCGCCCAAAACCCAAAGGAGACGAAGGAAACTGTGAATGTCTCTCTTAGTCTCTCTCGTAGCTCTGCGTCTGCTATCCCACTCTCTCTCTCTCTCTCTCTCTCTCTCTCTCTCTCTCTCTCTCGTCTCCTCAGTCCGCACCCGATTCCCGTCGAAAAAATGTTTTGCGATGAAGGTAAGACATTACGGAAGCGTTCACCGCCGACAATCGGCGACACCCGTCCTCGTAATTTCTCCGTTGTTGGAACCCTAACGATACAGATGGTCTGACCTAAATTTTCAGTTCACTGATTAAGGGCGGATCTTTGTAGGTGTTTGGAAATCTTGTCTTCTTTTGTAATTCACTGACAAGAGATGACAATCAGCGCATGATCGCACCATTGGGTAGAAGTCGGTGCTCATCTGGTCACCATTGTTGTCCGCCCTATCAAGCTTTAGATTCGGATTCGGTAATCTAATCTCGCTCTCATTCTCATGCTTTTCATATCTCATTTTTTTTCTCTGTCCATGAATCTACAATCAGCGCATTATCTCACCATTGGGTAGAAGTCGGTGCTCGTCTGGTCACCATTGTTGTCCGCCCTATCAAGCTTTAGATTCGGATTCGGTAATCTAATCTCGCTCTCATTCTCATGCTTTTCATATCTCATTTTTTTCTCTGTCCATGAATCTACAATCAGCGCATGATCTCACCATTGGGTAGAAGTCGGTGCTCGTCTGGTCACCATTGTTAGTCGCCCTATCAAGCTTTAGATTCGGATTCGGTAATCTAATCTCGCTCTCTTTCTCGTGCTTTTCACATCTCATTTTTTTCTCTGTCCATGAATCTCGATTGTGTAGAATAGATGTTATTTTAGACATTTCCTGCTATAAGATGTATCCGGTTAGTTAAGATTAATTGATTTTACGATTGAATGTGCCAGTATGCAAGACAATTAGCCATTTAACATTGGATGAATAGATAGTATCGAGAATTCAAATGCTTTACTGCTTTGGGTTGGAATAAACTAGGGGAGACCCTGCATAGCATTTGAATGAGCCCTTTGTCCGGTCTGGAAGGCCGAAGAATTTCCAGATGGGTCTAATTAGTCTCCCTTCAATCGGGCGGCATTTCCACTAATTGTACAAATGGAGTTCATGTATTCACAATTGTCATTCTTATATCACTAGCAGTAACAATTAAGCTTTTGAGTATTTAATTTAGGATGAATCATGGAATGAAATCATTTAAGAAAGAGGACCCACTCAAATTTGAGAAAAATGCAGGGGTGATTTGATCGATGCAACTAACTTCAAGAGACTAGTTGAAGGTTTGAGTTACCTAACAACTACTCGACCTGATATTGTCTATGAATATATCAACACACAATACAAAGAGAAACAATATATAAAGAGCGATAGCAAAGGTATGTTATGGGAAAGTATAAAGTGTGAGTGTTGTTGTTAAACTTTAACAAGTTAACGAGATTTTCGTGATGATGAGTTCTGTCTAAATTAAATCTCTATTAATATAAATAGTTTTTGTGCTTCAATCAATATAAATAGTTTTTGTGCTTCTATCAATATAAATAGTTTTGTGCTTCAATCATTTGAGATTGTTCTTCTTAAAGTCAATTGAATTATTGCTATCACATTCTTATTTTAAGTTAAATTTAGCAGTAACAAATAAATTTTTTGAACATTTAATTTTGGAAAACTCATGGAACGAATTCATAAATTTTGCTTGTTGAGTGGCATGGTTGAAGTGGGAGGTATATTATGAGGGTACAATGATTAATTAGTACTATTTGCATTTAGAAACTGAAGGAAAAAGAGTGCAAAATGAGAAAAATATCTGATTAGGTTTTTGAAAGTAGTATATTATAAAGCTTTATTGAGTTGTACGTTGAGTTTTGATGAACTTTGTAGAAATAGCATATTAGGTATGAAATTAATATTTCCTTGCAATAAGTAGTTTGCATCACTTTGGTTAGTCTTTTAAATCGAAACCTCTTAGTATTGTCCAGGATACCTTGTTGTTATATCTTCTGTTGTTTATTAACCACAGGAAGGATTCTGAAACTGATTTTTATGTTGTGTTGATTTATGTCAAACTGGGCAAGAATCACTCGTTCTTACTACCAAGGGGTATCTGGAACTCATCCTGTTTATGATATAATGAGGTGTGTATAATTGTTCATACAACACTAAAAGGGTGGAACACATGTATTTGCCGAAACAACCTCTTTCTTTAAGTGCGCACATTTGTCTCTTCATTCATGCCTTGGAATTTTTGCTAAGTTGAGATAGATCTAGTTGAAACTGTGTTTTCATCTCAAAAATTAAGACAATGATAATGTTAGAGCTTTTTCATCTCTATTGAATCTGTTAGTATCTTTCTTCTACTTAAATCTACCCCCCCCCCCCTTGTACTATTATAGTGAGATCAATACATCACTTTTTTAGGAGACATCTAATCATCTTGCACTCTGGTTAGACATGGCAATCGTACTTGAAGAAGGCACACAGTTTGCTAAAGGGAACAATCTTCTATTTCTAGAAGCATCTGCAACAACCCAAAATGTTAAGGAGGTAATGAATTAACGAAATTATGGACCTTTCTGTCGTAAGACTGCTACCACTACCAGGATCCTTCAGAATATTCAAGAAGGTATGTTTGATGTGTCTAATGAGGAGGTATCCCTTTTAAACCTTGAAAGTGCATCTTGTTTTTACTAACGTTTACACACTTACCTTATATATATATATATATCCATGGATATTGTTTTTAAACGTCCCAATTTGGTGCTGTGTACAGTCCTCGAAGATCATGGTCAGTATAGCGAAGGAACAGTTATTCAGGGAAATGCATCTTTCCGTGATTATGTAGCATTTCTCTCTGGTTACATCCAAAGCATCCCCGTCTATTCCCCACGTTGAAGAGATTGCTAATGTTTCCCCTGTTTAGTTAACTTTGTGATTAGAGGCGAATTCGTGATTCGTGTGATAGGCCTCAACACCAGTTGACGATCCAACGTGCAATGCAATGCAATTGCACTACATTAACAGGAGCTGGGTAAGAACTGAATTGGTGTAAAAATGGACCAGTAGGAAACCCAGTAGGAATTGGAGATATATGGTCATGGTCACAATTAATTATGAAATTGGAATAACATAAAGAGTTCGTAAAATATAGCCCATTAGAAGGTTTAATCGTCATGGTGGTTTAATACAAGCTTTTTTAAGAAAAAGAAAGCCCATTAGAAAGTTTTTTTGGTAAAAAGACCATTAGAAGGTTAACATCGCTTAATAAGAACCAATAATGATTGTCTGATGGCCCCAATTACAAATTTAACAAGGGCCACTAAGAATTGCTGATAGGCCCAGCAATAGTTTAAACAAGGCCATTAAAGATTAATGGGCCCAGTTGAAATTTTAAACAGTCCCAATAAGGATAAATGGGCCCAGTTGAAAATTACACAAGGCCCAATGATAATTATCCGATGGGCTTAATAAAAAACTTAACAAGGCCCAATAAGAATTGCCCGATGGGCCCAAAAATAAACTTAACAAGACCCAGTAAGGTTTTAATGATGGGCCCTGTAAAAGTTAAACACGGCCCAATAAGGTATCTGGTGGGCCCAGTTAAAGTTTTACAAGGCCTAATAGTGATTAATGGGCCCAGTCAAATTTAACAAGGCCCAATACAGATTAATGGGCCAGTCAAAAGTTTAACAAGGCCCATTACGGATATGGGCCCAGTCAAAAGTTTAACGAGGTCCATTACGGATTAATGGGCCCGGTCAAAAGTTTAACAAGGCCCAATACATCCTAATGGACCCAATCGAAAGTTTAACAAGGCCCAATAATGATTAATGGGCCGACTCGAAAGTTTAACTAATAAGAATTATATGGGCCTAATGGTAAGTTTAACAAGGCCCGGTAAGGATTATCTGGTGGGCCTAGTAAATGTATGCTAGGCCCATTAAGGTTTGTATGATGGGCCGTACGGACGGAATAGAAAGTTTAACAAAAGTTCAATAAAAATGTTAAGAGCACCTTCAGGCCTAATTGGAATGGAAAATCGGGCACAGTAAGTATTCTACTCGACTGGTAAAATAGAAATAAATGAACGGTCAATTTGTAGATTATTACGAACTTAATGCCGTCGTTTCAGATACAAAATCAACAAATTCCAACACATTGAAATCTGTCATGGCAAGCACGCCTACTAAGAATGTTTAATCAGTAAGTATAATTATAGCATATTCCGACCAATTAAAGATTAAGAAGTGAAAACTTGAACTGATACAATATAAGCAAATTGAAGGCCTGTAGAAACTATCGTAGGCCATCAGGCCCAGGCGAAGGCCCAGGCGAAGGGGCATTATTGGTGCAGTAAAATGGGATTTTCTGCGCCGAAGCATGCAGTAAAAAATGACACAGGCCCAGATAAGGCATATTACAAACTGGGCCTGTTCTCAAAAAAATAAAAATAGAAACGTGATGCCTGGTAGGTAAATAACAGGAGATAAAAAGAACCACAAATCGCCACCAAACGACATCCATTTTCCTAGACTAACGATGATTCTTCGTCACTAACACGAATTGCAAATATAGCAAGTCGCCACCAAACGACGTCCTTTTTCTAGTGTCAAAACTGTACGCCTTCGTAGCGTTCCACCATTTGGATTAAGGAGATTCTACACCTGAAAAATTGAAAGAAAAAGCCGCAACATACAGAAAATGAGCACTGAAGTAGTCCACCATTTTGGTTAATGAAGATAAAATTAAAACCTACACCCCATCAAGAATCATCCTCAAAACAATAGGTTTGCTTCTATTTGAAAAGCGGATCTCACCTTCTCTTCTACCCTTCTGCTTCTGTAAAAATAAAAAAGAGACAAATTATCATCTTGAATAATCCGTTATAACTATTGCCACAGGAATGTAAGTCTCATTAATGTACAATTCAAGTAACATCAAGATTTAAATAATATTTGAGTCTCCAATTGCTTACTAAGATAAAGTATTGCAAAGTAATGATATGGAAAGCCATTGGAGTTGCTTTAAAACTCCACACTAAACATCGAAATAAAATTTACCTTCCTTAGGCGTTCTCTTCAAGACTTCTCAACCAGAGTTTCGTTGAGATTCCACTCTCTTGGCAGCAGCGAGTTGAAAAATTAGTCTTTCCTCTCACTCAAACAGCACTCTTATAAACTGGGTATTAGAAGAAAAAAAATGCACAATAGAGCATATTGAACTGTTTCTATCTGTTAACTAACAAGCTAGCATGAATACTAATGTCTTTAACAAATCGAACCAAGATGACCTTTACCTCCCTCCTAAAAAACATGAAACAAAACTTAATTAAAAAGTAATACTTGAGGAAAATCACCGGAAAGGGATCTGTTTCAGTACTTCACATTCTTAATAGAAAAATTTTAAAAAAAATAATAATAATAATAAATCTTGTTTAGCATTCAAAATCTGAAAAATGGTGGAAGTCTGCCTAAATGTTTGAGGCGCACCAAATCGCAACAGCCAAATATCACCTCAATTCTGAGGCACGCCTGATATATAATCTAACAAAAAGTATGGAAATAGTAGCATGTCATATTCCACTTGGTGTAAAGCATGGTTCAGTACAAGTATGGGATCATTAATTGTTTTTTTCTAAGTAACATTTTGTATGACTCATGTAAAAGCAATGCAAGTACATATGTGAATGAAGAACAAGAATGTCCAATGCATTGGAATTTGTACTCTTCTTAAGAACCACAACTATTGTTGGGTTTCAAGTAGACTCTATATTACCACTTAAGAACCACATTTGCTTTGTTTTACTTCATCAGCAGCAAACTGAAAATCAGTTCAATAAAGACAAATATACTATCATATATAAAGAACAGTTTTTACAATTCACACTGACAATGAATAATTTAGAAATTTGTATTTATATTTTAAAATTTCATAATTTAGTTATTTATGCTTATACTATGATCAACACATCTTTGCAGATACCACAAAGCTTCAATGTATAAGAAAAAATAATACAAGGCACAACCTCTTCAAAAAATTGTTAATGTTCCGACTCACGCCACAATAGGGGCTTCAGGTTGGATAGATAACTCTTCTTTGAAGGAGGCGACTGAGGTGCGCGCCTCAATGAAGGGTATTTGCATCGCCTCAAGCGCCTAGGTGAGTACCTTTTAAAACATAGTGCCAGATCCATTTCATTTTAGCAAACATAGCTATCGGTTGTTAAGTACAGAGAGCATTACCTATTGATTCACCATTTAACATATTGACAACCCTCTCTGCTACATTATTGTTGGCAAATTCAACCCATCCTACATAATCAGCAAGACAAATAAGTGGTGTTCTAAGAAAACTTAAATCATTGTAAGGGAGAATAAAAACGATAAGTTAAATCATTGTAAGGGAGAATAAAAAAGATAAGGCAATGTGAAATATGTTTAAATATGAATATGTGAACATCATAAACAAGTTTTATTCTATTCAACCTGAACATGTCCACAACCAAATTAAATACAAAGACCCTTCAACAAATTGTTGCCCTCGAAACCACCACCAGATTTACGTTTTGTTTGAAAGTAGCAGGATCTGAAACATGAATCTTCAGTAAACAGAAGGGGCAACATAGAAATCACTCTTAAGCTAAAGAAACCATAATCAAAGCACCAATATTTACCATTTGCAGTATTATCAAATATCAATAATAGGGTCAGAATAAAAGAAGCAAAGTTTTACCTTTAGCTGCCAAATATATCCTGTCTATTTCACCATACTGGGATAGAACTTACTGAAGCATCACACGGTCATGTAGCAAATCTCTTGGTTCTTAAATTTAGCAGCTTACTCCATTTAGACGTTTCTTTCTCCTTTCTTTCTGTGCAAACATCTTAGCATCAATCTTTAAATTGTGATCAAGGTGATCACTATTATCAACAACATTTTCATTCTCCTCACCCTCTTCATCCTCCTCGTTTTAAACTTTGTTATTGTAAATATTGTCTCAATTGAGTTCCTTCAGAACAAAATCGCTGTCATAATCTTGTACTGCAGTATCCTCATGAAGACCCTTACACTGAATGGCATTGCCCTCAGCTTTTAGAAGTTCTTCCAATACCTTATTATCCTTTTTCTTTCTGCTCTGTATACTTTCTCTAAGTAGCTCAGTAGGATTCTTTTCCAGAAAACTCATAGTCTCTGTGCCAACCTTATATTCTCCAACAATGAACACTGACTAAGGTGAAACAAAGGGAAAAAATTAGCAACTACAGCAGTTTAATACCCACAGAAAATAAGAAAACTAAGTTCATAAGATGGTATGAAATTCTCTTTTAAGGATTAAGGCTAAAAGTACGAATATACTAATCCCGCACCACACCCATAGACTAATACAACTTCCATTTCCTAAGTAATGACCCTGAAACTAAGATTTAAATCCTTTCTCCACTCCTAAAGGTATTATCATCCCTAAATGAAATACCGATAACCCACTCCACACTCCAGTAGCATAACGGAAAATGAAAATTAAGAAAGCTTCCAATTCATTCACGAATTATTGTCAGATGCCTACCCAGGATAGCGTAACCGCCATCATTGAGATAGAATGAAACCGCAAAATGCAACTAAACCACTACATATCCTTACATAATTGTATTAAGGAGGAAACAATTGGAAAGACTATACCACTGCCGAGTCGTAGATGCCGAAGCGACGAACTCTATATTGAGAGGTGTGGGTGGAGAAGCCTCGATATCGGGAATCTGGTTCCAACTGGTGCAACACAGGCCGATCTTTGTGAAATGCCAAAATCAAACGTCAATACGAACTGATGAAGACTGACTTGACGACGAGAGGATGAATCGGGGAGATGAAGAGAGTGAAAGACTTCGAAGAGATGAGCAAATAACTCCATTCAAATCCAAATGCCCTAACCCTAACCTTAATTACTATCTTAAAATTGCACCTTTACCCCTAATATTTGGAAATCCTTCGAAAAATGCTCTTTAAAGTAACTTTTCAAGTATTTTTTTTTTTGGCCAAAAGTAACTTTTCAAGTTCACGTCTCTAAAATTTAAACAAAATTCGAATTTCTCTACTTTATTCAATTTTTCATCCAAAAATAGCGAAATAAATTTGAAAATTTGAAAAAATAACATCATATTATTCTTTTTAAAATGTCACAATGAACTTTATTATATATATATATATCAATTAAATCTCAATTTGATCAGCACTTAAGCCCCAATTTAATCAAGACGTAATTGAAATCGTAGAATCATAGTCGAGAATAAAAGCAAATTATTTAAGAAATCTCACCATACTGTAGTACTTCAAGCCAAATTGAACAAACTTCGTAGTCGTGGACAATCCACTACAACATAAAGTGAAACATTAACCAAACTGATTTTGAACAAATGACTTACTTATACTCCAAGTTTCCTATACTTGGATAAAGAATATTTGAAACTCTAACCTCTAAATTTCTTAATAAACCAAATTACCCCTAACCTTTTTCAATTATAAGCCATAATTAAAGGATCCTCGATCTCAATCACGATCTAGACCAAGTTGTCCAAGGATGGAAACCTAATCTTTAGTCACAACCCATATTAACGCACCCTCATTGGATCCAATAAACTCGAATTTAGTCATACCTGATTCAACTGAGGATGCAAAGAACGAATCATTGATAAACCTTTTACTATTCAGTATCCAACAGAAACATCAGGTTAACCAGAAATGGTAACAAATCCCAGAACTCTATGAACTTATCCATCAAGTCACTACTAAAGAATTTTGATATCAACTTGGATGTGCAGATCTACAATTACCACCGACACGGATCATAGATTCTATATGTAGAGAGTCATGGCAATGTACAAAGAATTTCCATGTAGTAAATAATGCCAGCACAGGTTGGAGTAATACCAATTTAATCAACTTATACTACAACTTGTTTTAATGTTTAATCATCTCAAAAATTAAAGATATCGGTGCTTTCAATGTAGATGCAATACGGTACCTGATTTAAAGTGACATCTCGGCTTGAAGAACTGCAGGTTCGTCGTCCTCTACTGCAGTTTGTTTCTGAGGATGCACTGGTCTCTGTCCAGATGAAAATGGAGTTGAGTTGATGGGGTTGTAGTTGTAGGTTGAAGAAGATGGTCTTCAAGTTCTTCGTGCTCTGCTTCCAATTCATCCTGAAAAACACAAAACATAGTAAATATACTCATAATACTGCTTTAGATGTAATCTAATCCAGTGAGTGGCAGGAAAATTTGAAATGGAAGTAAAAAGAGCAGACCTCATCAAAATCAATACCGACAAGTGAAGCTGTCAACGCTTCCCGGATCTGTTTCATCTTCTCGTCTGTTCATTGATGTTCTCCATTGTCCTATCTACATCATCAATGATTCTGCAAAAAAAAATGGAGATGCAAAAATTGGAACAAGGATTCTTGATAATGAACGACATACGTTGTTCTCTGCATAGCCGCCATAGTTGCAGCTCCAGCTCTTAAAGCATCTACAGTATCAACTGTTGCTCTTGATCCTTTTATCATTATCATATGAAATTCACACCAAAAACTTAAGTAAAACCTCACTGACTGCTTTTTAAGTTGATAGGGAATTAATACTACTTAATCACCTACTCATGAATTCTTAGTTGATAATGACCAAGTGATTCAATTTGCTGCTCGTATAATCTTCTCCTCTTTAAACATTATATAGTCGCTTCATACGAGAACTCAAAATTTCGATTACATAACCCTTTTGTTCTTGACATTACTGAATTCTCTAGCCTTCTCCAGCTCTTGTGCAGCCTCTTTTGCAGAACCTTCTCTTTTTTCTCCAGCATCTCAGCGTCTGAACCATGGATGAATGTTTAGTTAAATGATTAGTAGCGAATTACTACAATGTATGAAGCAAATAAAGGGGGGAAATATCTATCTTGAGTAATACACTGTATATTCTTAACTAGACAAGGCAAAAACATCCATATTCTACCTAGGAAATTCGACATTTTCGATATAAACTGGTAATCTAGGAAAAACTTTTATCTGGCGTGTTCTTTTGAGTAATGATGCTGCAAGTTAAGAGAAAATCTTTTCAAGAACAATCAATTTCTCACAATTCAAAATCTTATTTTCCAATGAATTAACTGAATCAATAAACCAATTGATTATCAATTCAATACGTGAAGAATCATGTATCATCATCATATCATGATAATCGAATAGACAGAAACTCCTAAAATTCGTGCAAAACAGAAGCATGTAGTGATCGAAAACGATGCAATGCCTCTTCTCTAACTCACGGGACTGGTCTTCTGCGTTGATCTTCCAAAGATTCGACTAAACACGTTGAATCGATAACTATTGGTCACCGTCAATCTCCTGTTCGACCTTTTCCAGATTGTTGATGACGATGATACCACCCAATGGAGATTTTACCGAGGAATCAGATAGAGAGGAATTAAGGCGCCGGGAAGATATATAATAGTGGCGCCCGAGTATGAAGATTAGTAAATTGTAGAGGCGGATCATTAATTGGAGTGAAAAGTATGAAATTGAAATTGCACCGGATGGTTGTCATATTTTGTAACTGGACGTATATGTTTTTTGCCGCAATTAATTACACATGTATGTTTCATTTTTTTGGTAATTGCACCAAACGTTAATAATCTCTGTTAAGTGTCACGTTGAGTCGTTTATTTTGAAACGATGCAACGTGAAATGACTAAGTTACCCCTAAGGCCATCCCATCTTTGTGTGTTATTTACCTGTCAAGATGCCATCATCAGGTGTCGACGCTGGTCCAGCTGCATGCCTCGAAGCTCCAGTTATTGCAGACATCAGTTGGAATGCCACTTTCGCTTCTTCCAATGCTCTCAAGGAAGACCAGTCAACAGCTGAAGCTGCAGCGGGTATAGGTAATGGAGACAAGGCGGTTGACAGCTACTGGGGTGTCTCACCGCCCAAGGCTACAAAGACAGACCGCTCGCCCTGGAGGTGGAATTGCTTCATGGTATATATAGATATGTTCGTTAGCAGAACATTAATTCATAGTTTAATTTCATCATCTTGATTTTTTGTGTCATATATAGCCATGGGAGTCGTACACAGCAGCAGATGCATCTGTCGATGTGGAGAAGCACCACACACCCACGAAATTTACAGACAAATTAGCTTACTGCACTGTGAAAACCCTCAACATACCTGCCAATTTGTTCTATCAGCTTAGTTACATTCGTAAAGATCCTTATGGACATGTCTGCTTTTTTCTTTCTAATACTCTGAATAGGGATTAAATAAACCCTAAACTAAACTGGCATTATGAAGAAGAACATTAATTTTGACGTATGTGATTAGTAGAGTTATCCATGCAGAGACGACACATTTCCCATGCAATGCTACTCGGGACGGTGGGAGCAGTACTTGGAATAGTCGGAGGAATGTTGCTGCATCTCAAGTCTCTCCGGCGGTTCGAGCACAGCGGTGGTGGGATCAAGGCGCTCCTGGAGAAAGCCGAGAACGAGCGGATGCACTTGATGACCTTCATCGAGCTCGCAGAGCCAAAGTGGTACGAGCGAGCTCTGGTGATTGCAGTTCAATGTGCTTTCTTCAATGCATACTAATTCTTAGCCTACATGGCCTCTCTGAAGCTCGCTCATCGGATCGCGGGATACGTTGAGGAAGAAGCAGTGATCTCCTACACCGAGTTTCTCAACGACCTCGACAATGGAAGCTTTGAGAATATCCCAGCCCCGCAGATGGCGATTAACTACTGGAGGTTGCCACCTGGGTAGCCTCTATCCTGCTGTTACTTTACTTTCTCATATATTATCAACCTTCCTTGCTTTAGTCTCATCTTTTAGTCAATTATGGTAGCATGAGAGAAGAGTTATCCGAGTACACAAAGTGGGTGAAGCTAAGTCTCCTCTTGAACCTTTGTGTCAAAAAAATGAACATGAACAAGCTTCTGGTGTGCTTCGGATATGCGTATTTAATTCAACTGGTGTGAAGTAATGTCATGTTCATCTCTTTTGGATTAAGTGCCCTCCTGTCTTCTGCCCTCTAATCTTTCTTGCAACAGTAGATTAATCTCCTCAATATATCGGATTACACAATATTTGTTTTGTGTGAGTTCGCTATTAGTAAAGCTGGGTTTGAATGAAGTTGCCAAACAAGTGTTTCATAGAAGCTGTGCTGAAGAATTCAATGCAACTTCACAATGGTTGCTGCAGAAACACCTCTTTTAGTGACAGGTACCCGAATTGAAGAATATCTCTTCCATGGTTATTGTGCTCATTGTTTATGGAATAATTGTTGGTACACCAAGATCAGGAGGTTTCGTTCCATTGTGAGGAATCTTCAAATAATGTCCCTATCTATCATTAGCCAAAATGGAGTGTCGGTAAAGATTATGTTGTTCTGCGTACTATACAATTACACGACACAGATTTCTTCTGTCGGACTCTCCTTTTGGTGGCTTCTGTCTTTCAAACTTCACCCATCGGAGAGATGAAGTTGAGAGACATCGGAGAGATGAAGTTGGGAGACATCTACGATCAACCCCAGCCCCTCTCTCTAATTGGACCATCTATAGTTTTGCAATTTTGATGGTATATAGTCCTCGAACCTATCTGACTGCTTCATAAAACTCACATTTAATTCTTACTAAGATAATATCGTCCATCAACATTACATTAAGCATAGAATGTCATTAAAACATGATGATATATATAGATAGAGATAGATAGACAGAGAGAAAGAGAGAAGTATAATGACATATTAATATCATCATCTGTATCAGTATCTGGTTACTTGAGGAAACCACTGTTTATGGAAGAACGACTAGTGCATAATCATGAACAAGAGGACCATGAGCAAAAGAGCGACCCCGACAGCAAACCCACTTGCCCAGTGGATCAACTCCCTGCTGCTGGGCAGCTACATGATGAGAGGTCGACGCTCAGGGATGTCGTCGAGGTGATCTGAGATGATGAGGCACACCACCGTGATCTTAACCATTATGCATCGGTAATTATGAAGAGCATGGGGTATTTTAGGTATATAGGTTATGTTTAATGCACATGAACTGCACGTGAGGGTAATTTAACGGACAACCAACGACAATGGACGGAAAAGTCCAATTACCAACAAACAGAAACATCCGGGTGTGATAAAAAACATCATGGGTTCAATTACCAATTGTTGTAAACTCCCGAGTGCAAATTCATATTTTTCCCTTAAATGGAGTTAGGTTTTCGTAGTCGTGTTGGTGTAGAACAGAAGCTATATCTCTATATAGAAGATTTTATTTATATTTAATCTTTTGGACCAAATTATTTATATTATTATAGAAAAGTAACCAATATTTCACATTGATCAAATTAGTAATGAGAATTTTATTAACTTGACCAAATTTTATGTTGGGTTAATTACTTAATTGGTTACACATGTTTGACCAATGTTCAGAATGGTTACACATGTTTCAAAATGTGATTAATTGGTTTTGAAATGTGACTATTTGAGTTTTTTACTGTTCACCGTTAGAAACCACAGGTAAGTCACTATTTAGATACGTAAAATGACGTAATTACCCTAGAATCATCTTCAAGAACACCTCATCATCTTCAAGAACAAGAATCGAAGAACCCAGAATAGAATCGCAATTCTGGGTTCTCAAGAACATCGAATCGAATCAAATTCGATTCTGGTTCTTCAATCCTTCCATGTGTTCTTCAATACAACTAAGAGCATAATAGTCATTTCACAATTCAATAATATGTTAAAAAATTAATTAACGTTAAAATTAACGGTTTACTAAATGAATAACCAATTAATCATATTAGGAAAAACATGTGTAACCAATTAGTCAAATAGCAAAACCAATTAATCACATTTTGAAACATGTGTAACAATTCTAAACATTGGTCAAACATGTATAACCAATTAAGTAATTAACCCTTTTATGTTTGATGGGAAAGTTGAAACTTAACAGGTACACCATATGTATCATTAGAGTTGTAATTTAATTATTTACCTACTATAGTCTTTTTTATTTTTTTTTAGAGATAGTTAAAAACAAATATTTTCAAAATGAGTATTGTGTTAACCTAATTGGTAACAGAACCGGGCATCACTGAATTTGCAATTTAAGTTCGGTTGAGAACCGGACAAACCCCAACCATGGCATGCCTTTGTATCAAAGGTAATCTACAGATTGCAACGAAAAACAAAACTGAAATGTCTAAAGCCCACAATGCCAGTGGGTGGAGAAAACATGGTGATATGAAACAACAACAAATAAAGAAGGAAAGACAGATGGGGGAACAACACACAGAAAACAAATAAGCTGAAACATTATGTAAAAATGTTACACAATACAGGACTTGAAAACCAGTAAGTTACTGAATGAAACTCAGTAATCCCAATCATCATCATCATACAAGTAATTTTTGCTGCTACTCCAAATTAGGAAGACTATCTTTGGTTGTGATACATGATTCAAACCCTGTAAAATGTGTTTACACGGACAACCCAAGTGAAATAACAATTCATACTTTTCTTTTCCCAGTTTTTTAAGTATTGTGAAAGAAAATGGACTGAAGAACTCCAAAAAAACAACTCTATCAATCTTGAGTAAAATATGGAAATTCTTCAACTAATTCTTCCTGACCAGCAAAGGGGTAATGAAATGGAAAGGAAAAGGAGGATAAATACCCGTTAGCAAGAAAGACAAACCTGATCTTGAATAACAACTTGTCTAGAGCGGGGATCCGTTAAAAGTACAGGACTATGTAGCTGCTGTCATCTCTTCAGCAGCCCATGACAGCACAATTATACACAAAGTTGCTCGACCTCTTTCTAGCAAGCAAGTTCCATTGAGGAGGGCCTTCACTTGGCACCCAAGAGTTGAGCTCGATATAACCTTCACCTGAAGTTCTAGGTCCACCAATGACCACCAATTTATCACCACATGCCCTAAAAGCAAGGCCCCAACCATTCATCGAGGCTGCTCTTTCGGGCAATCTACCTACCGTGAGCCATAACCTTTTCTCCTTATCGTACTTCCTAACCTCCATGTCAGCATAATCAGCAGCGTAGAGTTCATTATTCACCACTGCAAGAAGAGGAGGTGCGGCTGCCGCTGCAGGTGTTTCATTTTCTCTAGCAGCACCTCTATGGGCAGGTGACATATTTGGAATTTCAGTCCAAGTTCTTTTCTTTAAATCAAACTCTTCTCCACAAGTGAGGACTCGGGAGTGGTTCCTTTCACCAACACCGATCCCTCCAATGACATAGAACTTACCATCCATGAAAATTCCAGAACACATGTTTCGTGGCTTATGCATGTCAGGAAGTGTCTCCCATTCCTGTGTCTCAGAGTTATACATCTCTGCAGAGCTTAGAATGCTTCCTCTTGAATCACAACCACCTGCGAGAATCGCAATCTCTCCAAGGCTAGCAGATCCAAACAAACACCTTGGAACATTCATGCTCATTCCAGAGGACCAAGAATTAGTTAAGATACTGTACTTGTATATCACGTTTGATGAGGTCATCAAGTCCCTAGTAAATACAAGGAGCTCTGTTCCCACAGCTAACGACTCCCTATCAGGAAAAATGACAAACTCACAAGAAATCATTCTGGGAAGACGCATCCATCGTTCCCTAATAGGATCAAAGGCTTCCCACTCGAGCAAGTGGCAGGAAAAATAAATCCAATGCTCGACAACTCCATCTCGCTTCCTCAGCTTATACAGGTCACCGCTTCTAACCAGAGACTGAAAACTCTTATTTAATAATGCTATAGAATCATAATCAGACCTAGAACAGCGAATAAGACAACTGATTGAGTTGTCCCTTCCAATCCCAGGAATAAGGACATCAACATATGAAGAATCCTCTGGTTGACCCTGATCATTGCAATGGTTTACTGAATCTGTAACAATTTGATGTCCTCTTCCTAAATCAGAGAAATTGCATGATTTTCTTGGTAGCTCATCTTCTTCACTATCTATATCCAGTGGACGCTTGCAGAGTCTGTAACTCATATAACCCCAAACGCCTTCTTGCTGGCAAGAGCTGGAAAACACCCTTGGTAGCAGACAGGAATCGCAAGACCGACCCTCCAACATGTCGCTGCAAACTACCAAGGAGGAAAATTCTCAATCCAATTGCTTTATTACTTCAGATACAATCCCGCCAATATACTGTATCTGTTGCTCAACACAGAGAACAATATCCCAAGCAGAAGAAACCTCACAGGGATTGCTCAACAACATAATGGACCTATTAAAACATAATCAAAATCGTCATCATCAATCCAATATGCATAAGAATTTCAAATTTTCAAAATTATTTGATGCCTCCGTGATCTATGATGCTAACAATCATCAATGGATTCGAATTCAATCTAGAATCAGAGCAAGCACAACAAATGAAGCTCAAGCGAGCGGCTTCTCAATTGAAGTTCCAGATCCCCAAATACAATCAGCAAAACAAAAATGATGAAATCAATCTGAATTTGCAAACGATCGGTGCTGATCGAAACAGAAATCAATTTCAAGAGCGGAGAGCAGTACATATATTAGATCCACCAATAAAGACAGTAATTAATCAATATACATTCTAAATCAGCAAAACAAAAATGATGAAATCAATCTGAATTTGCAAACGATCGGTGCTGATCGAAACAGAAATCAATTTCAAGAGCGGAGAGCAGTAAATATATTAGATCCACCAATAAAGACAGTAATTAATCAATATACATTCTACCCTATCCAATCAATATCAATTTTTGGAGGAGCTCAAAGAGGAATGAACAGTAATGTAAACTTACCGATTGGATAAGATGGAAAAAGGAAAAAGCTTCAATTGGTGTATTATTACTCTGAACTCATCTCCTTTTCCATCATGCTAGCATTTCAATACGCACCAAAGTCACTTAAATACTGAAAAGATGATATTAAGATTACCCTACAGTACAATGATAAATACATATATATATATACATATATGTATATGTATATGTATATATAATTTAATTTCATTAATTGGGTGTTCATATTTCCATTGTATCTGTATGGAGGAGGAGGTTGTGGCGGCTAGTAAATGGAGGCGAATGTGGACCCCACTATGGATCGATTGGGCTAGGTGAATGCGGCGCCGTTTTGACAAATCGACAGCAAGGACACGTGTTGACCAAAAAAACGTATGAAAAGTGTCCCTGTCGCTAGGTAGACTCCGTTCGCACCACGTCTTTAGCGTTTGCCTCGCTGGAATATAAAGTTTTTCGATTATTATCGTCTTGTCGATTTCTCCACCCCCTAACTTTTCTTTATCCGTCAACGTTTCTCACTGACCTCCCTTTTGGTTAGCCATATTCCATTTGGCTGAAGTTGTTACTTACTAGATTATATAGACAAATAATCAAAAGTTTTGTTGGGAGGGTCAAAATTTCATGATTATATTAAAACAAAATCCACAATATCAAAATTCAAATCAACTCTTTACCTAATTAAATAAAGCGATATGAATACAGATAAGAAGTTGTATTTTTTGAAATATATAGCAGAATGATAAAATAAGGTAATTGAGTTTGTATTGATGGGAATAAGGGTGGACATGAACCGGTTCGGGAAGAACCGATTCATGAACCGTACATTTACCACATTTTAAAGATTCAAATTTTGACTAAATTTATCGTACTCTTCTGAACAGGTTCATAATCGATTCGGTCGAACCACTTTATATATATTTTAAAAAAATATATAATAATACATAATAGTATTATGGTGTATGGATTATGTATTATGATAATACATAATAAATAATTCATAAACCATAATACTAATTCATAAATCATAAACCATAATCCATAATCTATAAACCATAATACATAATACATAATTCATTATACTAATGTAGATTGTAAATCATCACCGAACCAATTTTGGTCTAATGGTTTATAGTATATATTTTAAAAAATAAATATAATATTAAAACTGGTATAATAAGTGGTACGATTTACCGTTTGCAAACATTTTTTTGTACCTCTTCTGAACCGCTCCATATTTTTGAAAAAAAAATGTTTAGTTTATGAACCAGTACGGTTCATGTACGGTTTGACCGGACCGGCTTTTTATGCCCAACAACATAGATGCCTACAACATAGACGTCTCCGCTCCTGCCGGGTAACCAGGAGAAGTGCTATATATCGTACACGGGTTCGGCGTTTAACCTGCATCGGGATCTCAAGGTGGATGACGTCCCTGATTGGATCGCTCGTGAGGATCCAGGCGGTGCGTTTTGGACTCATTGCGAGCATCTCTAATACGTCCCATGTTGAGGAGAAATACTTTGCTGGATCATAATCTGGGTCTCTACCTCCTAACGCACTTACACAAAACGCCGTCTCTTTATGTTATATTATGATATTTACAAAGTAGAAATAGTAACACATACATTTATAATTTAATTTCGTCTACCATCAACTATATTAATATCAAATATTTGAATAACCGAATTTAGAAAAATTATTTTCCATATATATGTCACCTATAATGCATCCTTTTCACTGTCTATATCTGCAGGTTTCTATTCTGCGCAATAATTTGTGACCCTTTGATCAATTATTCAATCTATCCTCCTCGTTCTTTCACTTCATGAAAACGATGTATCATCATCGTTCTGTCATATCCGAGACGCCGGCGGCTGATCAAGTCAATAATATTCATCTATGTCGTATTTATTCAATATATATATACATATAAAAGAGAGTAAGAGACTCTTGGTTATATCGATAGAGAGTATATCTTCGAGAATTCGATGTTTAATTAAATTAATAGTGTTTAAATTACGAAAAATACCTTATCTATAGACAATCTCACTCTCACCGTCCAAAACGAGATTATCAAGAAGGGGCATATTAATTAGTATTAATATCTAGACTATAGAGTTTACAAACACCATAAAAAGATGTGGACTCGGGACTCCATTGCAAGTTTACCATAATACATACGTGTATTAATTACTAATTAGTGGTGACTTCTCTTTTCACATTTACTTTTTAAAATATTTATTTATAGAGATATAATAATAATAATAATCAAATTATATTAATCAAATCTTTACATAAAACCGATACTGATTTTCAAATATTATAATATCGAAATTATTTTATTTATTAACTGAATTTTTATATCATTAATTAAACTACTCGTTGAATTTACATAGGTGTTGATTTTTTATAATCATAAGTTCATAACACTAATGGGGTAAAGATAAGTAATATCAACAAATAATATTATTATTTTATAAAACCAAAAACTATATATTTATTTCGAGTTTTTTAAACAAGTAGACATTGTGCCAATTGTTTTTGAAAAAGTAAGTATACTGAAAAAATATTTGGCAAAATGTATATAACCGCTACTAGGGGTAACATTTTTTCAACGTGCGCAACTAGGGTAGCGTTTCTATGAAAAACGTCACCCTAGTGATGTTTTTTTTTCTTTCTTTTTTGACGAAGAATCTTGGCAGAAACTTTGAATTGCGCAGCCCACGGGTGGTCTGGTCTCCCATCTACTACTACTTTTCACGCTGTTTTCTTCCTCTCTTTTTTACTCACAAAAATATTTTAACAAATAGAAAAATAAAATGACAAACTACAAGTACAAACCTTTAACCAGTACTAAAAATAGTACTTAAACAACAACTTCACTGCACTAAATATATTTTTTACTAAATTAGGATCAAGGTGGGTGGTGGCGAATGGTAGGGACATTAGATTCTGGCATGATAATTGGGTGGGTAATCAACCGCTGCGAGCTGCTATTTATGGTCCACTGAATTATGAAGAAGACAAATTGATGGTAGGAGATGTCTTCCAGAATGATAAGTGGAATCTAAATAGTATCTCCTTTGACTTCCCCCAAAAATATTTGGACATGTTTCGAGGTACTCCAGGGGACAAGACCAATGTCTCCTCAAACACTCAAATATGGAATGTCACTCACTCGGGGAACTACACTACTGCGTCGGCATACTCTCTTTTAGCAGGTCATGACACAAATAGTGAGGTAATTAATCAATGGGATTGGGTTTGGAAGATTCAGACTATCCCAAAAATTCAGTATTTTATCTGGTTGTGCCTTAAAGATAGACTTGCCACCTGTAAACTATTGAACCATAGGGGTTGTAATTTGAGCCCTCTGTGCCAAATTTGTTACTCTGGGGTGGAGGACATAGATCACATATTGCGTGAGTGTGAGCATGCTAAAGAAATGTGAAACTTTGTCACTGGGGCGCCAAATCTGGGGCAATCTTTAAACTACCCGTTGAATGAGTGGATCAAAAAGGGTTGTCAGGAATCAGGAGACAACATTCAGGGAGTAGAGTGGAAGTACTTTTTTCCTTATGATCTATGGAACATTTGGAAAAATAGGAACTCTCTTGTTTTTAATGATAAGCCTGCCTTTTCTTCTGTTTATGCTTTATCTTTATCTCAAGCAAAATTTCATAAAAATGTATATCTTGAGACTGACAGTGCTAATGAGTTCATTTCCATTGATATTAGTTGGGTTCCTCCCAAAAAGGATTGGTTTAAAATTAACACATATGGAGCTGCTAAGAGAAATCAAGGATTTGCAGGAGCTGGTGGGGTCATCCGAGACTACAGGGGTCAATGGGTTGCAGGTTTCTCAAGGAATTTGGGTTGCTCAAACAGTCTCACTGCGGAGTGTTGGACCATCCGAGATGGATTGCTTTTGGCAAAGACACTCGGATTAAAATCCATTCACCTTGAGACAGACGCCCTCTCAGCCCATAAGGTAATCTATGATGAAAATATGTTAAATCATAAACTAATACTGATCATTGCGGATTGCAGGAACCTATTGATGCAGTTTGAAAGAATGAAGTTCAGACATATTTTTCGAGAAGGGAATGCGGTAGCGGATATCATGGCGGGTATGGCACTCAAACAGCGGCAAGTGTTTGAAATTCATAGCTCACCTCCGAAGTTAACTATTAATGCACTTCGAAAAGACGCAGTTGACTCTTTTGTTTCGCGAATTGTTAAAGTTAGCTAGTTTTGGTTGTGTAATTGAACTTGGGTGATTAGTTGTCACCTATAACGTTTTTTAATCCATAATTATAAAAAATATATATATATTTTTTACTTGTTGAGACATACTTTATTTTATATTATTATTCTAGCTCTTACTTTTTTACTTGTTGAGGCATACTTTATTTTATATTATTATTCTGGCTCTTACAATATAATATATATACATAATATTTAATTCAGTATATTTTATAATAGTTACAAACTTACACTCCCAAGTACCAACTCATGGGACGCGCATGGAAAAAAAAACATCCCAGTTCAAAGTAGATGGGAGTAAAAAAAGCAGCGCAGTTCAAATATTTTTGTGAGTAAAAAAATTGGAAGAAAATAGAGTGAAAAGTAGTAATAGATGGGACACTATGACCACCCGTAGGCCACGCAGTTCAAAGTTTATGTCAATCTTTATTAATTAATTAAAAAAATTAATAAATAATATCAAGAGTTTTTTCAAAAAGGTTAAAACACCATATTTATTACAATTTTTTTAATAGATACATAATTTTATTTTTAATTAAACATCGAGTCATCAAAAAAACATTTAAAAAAAACGTTACTCCAAGTAGCGTTTTATGAAAAACGCTACCCCAAATAGCGTTTTATGAAAAACGCTACCCCAAATAGCGTTTTATGAAAAACGCTACCCCAAATAGCGTTTTATGAAAAACGTTACCCCTAGTCGCGCACGTAGAAAAAAACGCTACTCACATAGCGCTTATATACATTTTACTAAATATTTTTTCAGTATATTTACTTTTTTAATTTATTTTTTCACATGTCTACTTTTTTAAAAACTTCATTTATTTCATAATCTTCCAAGTCGACATTATCTTTTCCCTCTAATTATTTAATTAATTATTCTGAAGCCGAGCCAAATCTTAATTGACAGAAGGATTCTGGCCTGCAGTAAACAGACTCATAATATTCCACTTGCATTAAACGAAGTGTCACCATCCATCCAATAACATGTGACCACGTGTCTCTTTTTGGCGCGAAGATTCGTGGTCATTTAGGAAAAGGTCATTGTAAACTAAAATTTATTTTATATAAGTCTGTATTTTTTTAGTTTTTTTTTTGCAAACTTTTTAGTCTGTAAATTTATTATGTACTTTTTAAGGAATTCAAGCAAATTAAAAAATGTAATTTAAAATAGATATTATTAAATTTTGGTACTTTTTTATTTAATTACAAAAAATAAATTTACAAATTAATTAAGATTTTATATTATATTGAATTACACGGATCTACATCATTTTACACTAGTGGACTATTGAATTGAAATTTGTAAATGTTGTTGTAAAATTATTAAATGAAGAAACACAATAAATACTTTATGTTAGATTAAAAATTATTTTGTATATTAAAAATATGATCAAATTGTTTAAGAATATAATAAATGTCAAATTGTCATGGAAATGTTAAATAAATAGACGATTTTTTTTTCTTCTTGGCTTCCAAATTTCAACGACAATAAATCTCTTTTAAGTTTTAACAAAGACATTAAATGTTAGGCTGGAGTCCCTCTCCACTAACCTCCACTAAATTAATTAATAAAATTATTTATAACATCTTCTATTCTCTTATTTATTCATTATTTAAATGATTTTCATAATGAATATGTGGTGGTATAACAATTCTATCGGCAGTTATATATATATGCTATTATATATAAGACGTCTCTTTTTATGGATGCAATACTATATAGGATGGTTGGCCAATTCCTCCACATCTATAAGTTTATTATCTAATTTAGGTATAACAAGTGTCTTCAACTTATTATGTAATGTGATAATATGTACTAAAAAAATTGTATTTGTACAAATATATGATATAATAATACGAGATAGTGTTCGTGACGTGTTTATGTTTAAATATACGATTACGACACTATAAAATTGAATTTTTAAATCTGTTTTTTTACTAATTTTTTAAATAAAACTTATTTAATAGCTTTTAAAACTTCATTTATTTGTTTAATTTTTAAAGTTTTTCAATCTTACATTAAGAACTCCTAAAATATAATATTTGAATTCATATTTATTACTACAAGCAATTTATTATTTTGATATTTTTTTCATAAATTTCGCATGTGAACAGACACTCAACTAACTTAATACAACATGATAACACGATATGAACATGAAAAATTGTGTGTTGTGTTCGTGTTGAACATATAGTGTGATGTATTTGTATTTAGCTACTTAATATAATAAACATATTATTATACCCGATAAAATGCATATACATAGCATTTGTCACTCATTATTGTAACATCACCTTCTGTAATCTTTGGATAACCCACTTGACTAGACATTTTAAAAGTTTTTAGGTAAAAGATAATTCAATATTTATAATTTAAACGCATGCATTCACACATAAGTAGGTGACATTTTTAATGTAATTTAAACTTTATTAACCATTATAAATCGCAACTCACTATATTATTAATTAAAAAAATCTATTAATGACCATTTATTGCAAGGCTTATTGATGAATATATTCATAAATATATTTTGTGTGGGCTTTTTATTAGTTTCGGGGCCTTTAAGTCCTAATTAGAAAGTCTCTATCCAAGATTTGGGCTTAGAAGTTTGGACTATCAACTCTTCACAACCTTTTTTTTTTAATATTAAATAAAAATAAAATCCCACTAATTTAAAAATAAATTTAAAAAATGTCTAGTTTATTTTAGACCACCCAAAAAATTACTATTTACTATTGTCCTGGACAAAGCTATGAAAGGACAAGGTTGACAACGTTCCGCTTCAACTTTTGATTTTGTTTAAATTTGAATCTAAAAAATACAATAATTTTTAATTTAATTATTTTAAATTATACATTTGCCCCTATTTATTATTTTTAAGTTCAACTATTTTTTCTTAGTCTAATACTTGCTTCCACTTAATAAATTCTCTGGCTCCGTCCGTATACATAGTGACTAAGTATTATTAAACTTATATTATATACCATCCCCTCCGTCGATGTTCTGTCCACCTCTAATGATCGATGTGGTCTGAAATGATGGTAGTGATTAGGACATAACAATGTCGGAAACCTTCATGTCAGAGTCAGTGTGTCGTCCAATGCCCCCAAAATCATCTGTCGATTGTGCTGGTGTCCGACATTAGGGTGGTGTGTGTGTGTGAGAGGGTTGCGTTCCTTGTCCGTGGAGGGACAAACGTCACCGTTAGAGAACAGAATCATGGATCTCATGGTCTTGTCCAGAGAAAGATGTCTGCTGAGGTCTCCAATCCAACAGAAAGACAGAATTTGATCCTCAAAATCAATCAAATTTCATCCCTTCCCTCCCTCCCTACCAAGTACAACCACAACACAACACATATATCTTAGCTAGCAATAGCTAAGAGTGAGGGGGAAGCTAGGGAACCATGTGGTGTGTCTTTTAACTTTATTGGTCGGTCGTTTGAATGATTTAATGTGAAGAACCGCATTCTACGGAGATGGTTGCCAGGGTCATGCATGGATGGCCCCGTACCCCAAGAAAATTAACAAAATATATATTGTCAAGTCGAGTCAACCTAGCTAATACCCGTTCGACCCACCATGACCCATCAAGTGAGCAACTTTAACTTGCTAAGGTTACCTTCATCTTTTTTATGTTTGACGCCTGTAATAATTTATTATAATATATAAATTGGACAGGTCACATGTTGATCCGTGGGTCAAGGATTCTGACTTAAACCTGACTCGCGTTTTCACGGGTAATTCATGAATCGTGTCAAAATGACTCATGGATTAAAAACTCTAACCCAAACACGCACTGTAACGGGTCACCCACGGGCCACGGGTCACCACACACGGATTGATCAAATTTTGACACCCGCATCTATAGGTTAGGTAGGTATCACATGGTGATACTTCTTGATAGAGAAGGGCAACGTGCCCTAGTCTGTTTTTTTTTTGGCCAAGTCCCTAGTCTTAGCTAGCTATGAGAGTTTGTGGAGTGATGGGGGAGTGGGGAAGGAAGGGGAAAGGCGGCCATGTCTCTTTACAATATATATGTATGGATTCATCATACCCCCAACTAATACTAATACTATTACTAATACCAAGATAGCAGGGAAAAGCTACATGTGCTACATGTGATTGGTAGGAGTAGGACTCTCGGTAGGCCAACCCAACTCTCTCGGTCGTCTCCTTCAACAAAAGTCAAAGAGAGCATACCTGGCTTTTCTCTTCTACACTTGGTCGCCTAAGCATATACACTTATTATTTTTTCTTTTAAATGTTCATATATATATATATATAGTTCGAAATAATATCGGAAAAAATACGGGTCAGAAAATTGTTTTATTTAAAGAGAGAATTTACACCATATATATATATTGCCAACTGCCAAGTAAAAAGGGTCAAAGAGCTATTAAAATATAATATTATACCACCATCAGAGTGATAATATATATATATATATATTACCAACTGTGTTTATTGTCTCAATATCACGTGATTACTGCGCAATAATTTGATTTTGTAAAGTAGACTAAGCGGTACACGATTAATCGACACTATTAATATTGTATTGTTGACAGGATGGACGACTTAACCAGAAGAACAAGGCGTTAATGAAACCGGAGAGATTACTGCATATTTTTTCTAGACATTATTTGTTTTAAAAAAAACAATTGAATTTCTACTAATGAGAAATCCTATTGTATGATTTGAGTTTATAAAGATTTGTGCATTCGAATGGAGTCAACTGCTTGATAGTAGAATAAAATATAGCGAACTATTTATTATTACCCGATCCACTTTAGGAGATCGAGACAGTCTATTAATTTAAATATTACATAAATAAATAGAATATAAATATGTCTGAAAGATAATTAATGAGAGAGATGCAGATTGATCTGTTGTTCAAAATTGAAGAACAAAAGATAAAAGATTATTGGCAGTAACACATATATATTTATAAATGATACCGAAGTTTGTGTTCTAGAATTAAGTAAACATTAAATTGTTTGAATTCCAACGGAAAAAAAAATACATAACTGAAGGTACTTAATTAAATTAAGCACTTAAAAAGGCTTTAAAATAAAAATAAAAATAGGGTATTATCACTTAGATGGCAACTTATTCATAACTGCATTTGACCTCAATGCTAATGAATACATTTGAATACACACTTTAATAATAATAGTACAATTTTGTATTTTCTAGCTAAAATACTACCTTAGCCTAAATAATCTTACCCTTGTCTATATTATATATGTGGATGAGAAGCCACGGAAATAGAACGTGCCATGTCAGGGAGATTAGCTAGAAGATCGGTGACACTTTGTCAATATTAATTGCAAACTCTCTAATTTAATCTACCACTGTATACTTATTTTGTACTAGTATTATTATAAGCACTTGAGTCCTATTCACAACTCTCAGATAATCCGTTCTAATCATGTCAAATCACTAATTATTATTGATATTGCAAGTAAACGAATATGTTGTAAAATTTAAAACACGAACATATGATTCAATAAATAAATAGATCACTCATACGATTACATAATTAATTTTTTGACAAATAATTATTAGGATAAATCCTAATATATGTATAAGTTCAAATTGTTATAGATATGGTGTAAGTTGTTTCATTTTAGAATTTGTCGCCACTTGACTCCTCTATATTAAGCGCAACTAGTTTAGGGTCAATCAAACGATGGGCAAAGGTATGTGCACATATTTACAAATCTTATTTGTATGATATATCCATAAATCTATACAGAAATAGTAATATTTTAAATGATATTTGAAACCCCATTTACAAAAATACATTATATATCAATTTTATAATAATAATAATAAACAACCCATTAAGATATTCCTGAGCACCTGCATTGGTTGAATTTTAAAAAAATAAATTAAAAGCGATATTCTATTAAAGGAATCTTTTTTTTTTCTTTCCCTTCCAATTGTCAGCCTTTAGAAGCCACCTGAAAGTGCAGTACGCCATCCCTATCCAGTATCCAGCAATCAATAGCTAAGCTACTGGACAATGTCACTGTACATTGCACTGCACTGAAAGTTGTGTTCAGTTGCAGTATCTGCTACTTCTATAAGCAAACGAAACGGAGAAGATGATACGTTATAGGATATATATTTCAAATTGACTTAATAATTGCAAAATAATTATATACTAAACTAATAGAAAACAACCAAGGAATGACAGAGAAGTAAGACGATAACATGGCCATGCATGGTGGCACTGACACAAAGAGGCCCCTTGTACGTAGATCAGTATCAAACACACTTCTATTATAACCCACTTGACCCTCTTTCATATGGTTTTACTATAAATGTAATGCATGCATGCATGTAGATTGCTATATATGTCAAGCATTCATATTCATGAAAGTTAAAAAAAACGTGGAAATTAAATGGGATGCGTGAATATTAACAGATATTTTAAGTAATTAAATGGCTTTCACAGAAGATAACTTGCATAGGATACCCAACTTGGGGTTCAATTTTATCAATATATAGACAGAGAGATATGGAAAAACATATATATATATACCCATAACTTCCCTAGCTAATACCCCGCTCTATTTAAAGACAAGTATAGCCCACTTCTTTTTCTCCTATACTTGTCTTCTTCATCTCTCTCTCTCTCTCTCTTGATTCACTCACTTCATGTCTTCCCTATCTTGCTGTCCCTAACTCACTACAAAAAGCTCGTTCTATCTCTTCTTCAATCTCCTTTATAAAGCCCTCTCTCTTCCCCTCCATACGCACATTCCCCTCTCTCTCTCTCTCTCTCTCTCTCTCTCTCTCTCTCTCTCTCTCTCTCTCTCTCTCATAACACACCGAGCATCACCATTGTTGACTAACCAAAGCATTTTCTTCTGTTATACTCTATCACTCTTCCCTGAAAATGTCGAGCAGAAGATCACGTTCAAGGCAATCCGGAACCTCAAGAATATCAGAGGACCAAATTTCCGACCTTGTCTCAAAGCTACAACGGCTTATCCCAGAGATACGTAACAGACGCTCCGACAAGGTATCACAAAAAATCTATTTTATTATATATACAAACACACATATATAGATGTATACATACATACATACATACATACATACATATATACATATACACACTATGGTGTTTTATAGAGAAAGAGAGATAATGTGTTTGTGTTGACACAGCTACTAGCCCTCATTTAATTACATTTGTTGTTTCTATCTACAACTTGAGGGTTGTGACTCCTTTGCTCCCTAGGACCCCCCCTTCTCTATTAATGCATTCTCATGTGAGGCCATTTTGTTTGTACTTAGAGAACATACGAAACTCATTTACTTCCCACGACCCGCATTCCTTTGTCGATTTTCCAGGCCCACACAGTCGATGATTAGTCAGTGTCTGGTCGTGTTTTACGAGAGATATTGACCTATGTATCGACCGGGTGCAAATATCATCCTAAAAACATTTGTACTAGGATACTTTGACCAATAGGTGCAAATGTTCAGTCTGCAGTTTAGTCGGGACAACTAATTAACGATTATTACATGAATTTTCTGTTCGATCAGGTGTCGTCCTCAAAGGTGTTACAGGAGACATGCAACTACATCAGGAACCTCCACCGTGAGGTGGAAGATCTCAGTGAACGTCTGTCTGAGCTGCTGGCTTCATCGGACATGGACAGTGACCAAGCCGCCATCATTAGGAGTCTACTGAACATGTAACCAACATGTTATGGAACATCTATTTTCTTGTCTCGTTTTCCCTCCTCATTGTTCAGCTCTAGCTAGCTTATAGACTTAGGGTTTGGTTAAGGCCAGAGAAGAGTTACACATGAGAGCTATCTTACCATTGTAGCTCCATGGCATCTCTTCCCTAAACCCTAGTATGTAGCATTTTAATGTAACTCATATATATAAATGTATTACTATTATGATTTGGAAATAAACCTATGTTTCAAAACCTAACTATCTAATATCTATCTATGGATCAATAAATTTAAGGGAGTGATCGAGCAACGTAGATTTTTTGTATGTCTAAGGAAAGTTCGTATTTTGTCGGGAGATGAAAGGTGCGTTCATCGGGTGAGGTTTCTCAATCGATATATGTGTACAAAATAGCAACATATCCAATGCTGTCTTCCTATCACATACAACAAAAATGTTAATGTTGTGGGGTTTATATCACAAGTGGTCCTCACTAAGATGAAAGGGGAAAGATGAACCCTAAATCAATACAAAGAAGAGTAGTTCATCATCATAATTAACCCTAAATACTCACTTAAGCAACTGATTAGAAGGCCCAAAGTGCAGGCCCAAAGTGCAGGCCCAAAGTGCAGGCCCAAAGTGCAGGCCCAAAGTTACTACTTATTAGTAGTAACTTTGTGAAATCGCATAGAAAGCACACTTGTTTCCGAGATATTGGTCTGAAGTTGTGCATTGGACAAAACCCGAACCATTATAATGGACTCGGCTGATTCAAAATCGAACCTTTCGGCTCAAAAGTAACATGGGCCGATCTCGGGTTGGTGCGAAACTATTTGGGCCGACATCTGTTCTTGTTCTCCGAGCTAGCTAGGTGAAGAAAAACTCGTTTTCTGTTACTTATATGTATTGTTTACTATAACGTAGCATCGTTCATGGCACTATCATCGATCTTTCTTGAATCACTGCACCTGAAGAACGTTTTGATTCATGAGTTACGTGGCCGAAATGGTATTTCTTTCATTTGCTTGTCCTCAAATCTCATTAATCCCTGTTGAACTGATCACAATAGTTGTGTTGACTTCTGTTTGAGTCGTACCAAATTGTTTATAGTATCACACACTAAGTATAGCTTTCATTTTCAATCTCTTGTATCACACAAAGTATTAGAAAACTCATTTATTTTGTTTTGTTCTTGTAGAAATTGGAAAAGAGAGGTGCAAGTGGAGTGTGATCAATGTCCCTGCTTGGTCGAAATAGGGAGGGAAAAGAGTGGAGACAGACATGCTCCGTGCAGGAGAAAAGCAACAACAGATGAAGAAGAAGAAGGAGAAGAAGAAGGGAGAAGAAGAAGGGAGTAGAAGGGAGAAGCAGAAGGGAGAAGAAGAAGAAGAAGGGAGAAGCAGAAGGGAGAAGGGAGAAGAAGAAGGGAGAAGAAGAAGGGAGAAGCAGAAGGGAGAAGAAGAAGGGAGAAGAAGGAAGAAGAAGGGAGAAGAAGGGAGTTAGTTATGTGAGCCATTCATTATATGGAGAGAAAAACAGTAAACTTATAAAGATAATATACTAGGGTTTGGAAACCCTAATAAAATAATTTATTACAACTCTTGTATAAATGCCTTTCTTAAAACCTAGTTGAAGATGGATATAATGATTTTGAAAGATAATCCTAGTAAGGTTGCATTGAGTATTCATATAATTTTTGATGTGGATGAATTATTTTTACAATTTCATAGATCAAAATAGTATTTTCACTTTCTATATAATAATGATCCAACTTTACTTTTTGAAGGATAAACTGCTTAATTACCACTTGATTTAATTATTTAATATTAGTTTGTCTCTAGCATGAAATCAACTGTACCAAAATTTTAAACTCTTAAGTGAAATCTTAGTAAATAATATTGTATTCTTATTTAAATTAGTGTCTACCTTGCAATTAAGAAGTTAAAAAGGTACAGAAAATGGAAGGAGAGGGGTGCTCCTAAGGTAAATGAAGAGAAAGGTCGTAAGTGAATGGATAGCCACACAAGTGTTGTTGGTAGGTTAGGTAGCAGACCCTGCCCCTCTTTCATTGTACTCTTCTTCTTCTCTAACTTGCTAGATTCTTCTCTCTCACCAGCCATGGAAGATCAGATAAGGCTCTGCATAGTATATCATCCTCTATAGGATTGATTCTTCACTTTGTTATAAAAGTGTAAAATCATATCAATTATTGAGTTTGCTGTCATCTATACTTTTTTTTTAAAAAAATATTAATGAATAAAAGTTAGTTTTTTTTGTTGATAAAAACTAAAAAGATTGCTGATGTTACCTCATCTCTCAACATACAATAATTACTGTTAGATTGGATCCTTTTCCAGTTGCAGAAGAAGATGGAGTTGCAGAGGGGTATCAATATGAATGACTATATATATAGATGGCAGACTCTTCTGTTTGATAGGCTCTATCCTCCATCGTCTTGCTGTCATAGAAGTGAGGGCCAACAGTGTATTTGTCTTCTTCCCCAAATTCGATGCTGCTGCATGTGCTTCTCTGAAACCCAAACTATAGATTGATTCACAGCTTCCTTTTTCAACCTTCTCTTCACTTCCATGTAAAAATAGGGATTTTTTTTTGCATATTTGCATTACAAGATCATGAAATGAAGGAAAGGAAACCCTAGCTATAGCTCCATGGGAAGGGGTATCGAATCATTAGTCAATGACACCAAATTAATAGTTTGATTTTATAACCTTGTAAAGTTTTCTATGTTATAAACGAGAGTTACATAATGCATCATAGATTGAATATTTCACTCGTAATTTCAAGTTATACAAGAATGCTTGCTCAAGTGCATGCATTGTAATTACTTGAGTTAATTAGATTAATTAACTTGAGATTATGATGAAACAAAATTTGTAGTTTTTTTCCGCTATTTTTTTTTGTTTATGCATAAATTTAAGTATAATAAATTTAAAAGAACGAGAAAAAAAAGCAATATCGTATAAAATTTGAACATTCAGATTAATCTAATTTAACCTTATTATTAAAAATGAAAAACTCCCATACATTAATTCAGTTAACCCTAAGATTTTTTGTAAGTTTTTTACACCATGAACAGTTTTTTCTTTCTCATCACTTTACCTTATTCTGGTCTTTTATCTACACTGGCCACCCTCTCTCTCTCTCTCTCTCTCTCTCTCTCTCTCTCTCTCTCTCTCTCTCTCTCTTTCTTCTGTAGCAAAACCCTTTAAACTTGAAAGATTGTCTGAAATGAGGAGTACTTCTCTTGCTCATCAGAGAATCTAGAGAGAGAAAGATCGATGAACTGTAAGGCCGGGATGGATTTCTTCCCCACCAATTTCATGATCCAACCTCCTCATGATCATCAAGATCCTCCTTCCTCCGCTACGCCTCATATCCTCACTTCCTGGTTTCCTCAAGACTTTCATGGTACTCTCTTTCTCTCTCTCTCTCTCTCTCTCACTGTCTGTCTGTCTGTCTATCTGATCTGGGGTTTGACTGTGGTAGGTGTTGCATCAACGACAAATCTCCTAGGAAAGAGATCTCCTCCATCGATGTTGTTTTCAAGATTTGAATCCTATGAACAGCAGCAGCAGCAGCAAGAACACAGCACGACAGGAGACGATGAGCTGTCCTCTGACGACATAGATGGATCTTCGGCTCAGGCACTGTTGTTGGGAGAGAGGAAGAAGAGGCTCAATATCGATCAGGTGAAGACATTGGAGAAGAGCTTCGAGTTGCATGGAACCAAGCTCGAACCCGACAGGAAGCTGCAGCTCGCCAAGGCTCTAGGTCTGCAACCGCGTCAGGTCGCGATTTGGTTTCAGAATCGAAGAGCCAGGTGGAAGACAAAGCAGCTGGAGAAGGACTATGATGTTCTGAAAAGACAGTTCGATGCGATTAAGGCCGATAATGATGATCTACAGGCTCAAAATATGAAGCTCAACGCCGAGGTTAGTAAGTTTCTCTACAGTACTCAACTTAATTATATAAGTTCAATACCTAGCTAATACATATATATATATATATATATATATACATTCTCAATAATAATAATATATAAATGTTCGTATTTGTAAACTCTGATATACTACCATTCCAGACTTATTGATTATTAAATAACATATAAGTTCATAATCTAAGGTTATGAAAAAGGATTTCATACAACTCTTTCTATCCATCAATAAATGTATATAATGAAAAAGTCATGTCTAGAGGAAGACAGAAAATTAATGTCTGTCCCTTGCTTCATTAATGTGTTTTAAACCTGGTTTCTTCCAATAACCTAACTGAATAGTCTAAGGTTTGGGTATGGAAGAGAAAGCATATGTATATATACATATAGTCCAACTTAGACATATATGTAATTCTATATTGTGTTGATGCAGCTATTGGCACTCAAAGGTAGTCGAACCAACCCGAGCCATGAACCGATCAACCTGAACAAAGAAACCGAAGGCAGCGGAAGTAACCGATCGAGCGATAACATGACTTCTGACCTCAAGTTGAATTTCTCGACCCCATCATCGATCAACAAACAAGAACATCCTCAGCATCATCCAATTCCAACAAGCAGACAGTTCTTCCCACCTGCGGGACTCACAAACATGTTCCCGGGCATCGAGGACCATCCAGGGTTAATCTGGCCGTGGTTGGATATATCACCAACACCACCATCTCAATAATTAACCTATAATTAGTATATCAATCAATGGTGATACATTGTGGTGGATCATCGTATTGTGTTCATCTTCTTGTCGATTTGTTTGTCGTGAAAACTCATAAATATCTTCTCGTTACGATCCTTATCGTGCTCCGTAATGGAATCATTTGATCAATTCCTAGTGAAAAGAAACACACGATTGTTAAAGAGTATATAGTTGTTTTTGTATAGACCGTACTGCATGGGGTGCAATTCTATAAACTATCATTACGTACGTACGTGATTTTGTCCATTGCATATTTCACGTATATATATATATATATATATATATTCACCGCATGCAGTACGACCAAAATCGACAACATTAAACAATGTTTTAACCGTTACTACAAAGTACATGAATATATGGTATAGTTTAACGATATGTTGTTACTTGTAAGGAACGCATTAAGTGAAGTGTCGTCACATTGCCGTCCATAGTGAGAAAGAAGCAACGGTATCCGACGACGGCGACATCATCGATCGATCGGAGACAAGGAATTTTCCACTAATATATTGTCGTGTAAGCTTCTAGTACAGCATTATTGGTGTTTGTCTGGATGGAAGAATACATAAGAGTTACTGTCGTCATCCTATTCTGCACACTTTAACATCTCCTTTTTCTTCTTTAACAACCTTTCCTTTCATAACAACGAGATTTTCTTGATAGAAGGTATTGACATTTTATGTGAAACTCCTCATTTTAAGCATATGACACAATGATATAATACGATAGCACGATAACACAACAGTGTTTTCGTGTCGTGTTTAGATATCAGAACACGACACACACGATAACATTGAAATTTAATTTGCCAACTATAAATTTGGACTTGAAAATATATTATTTTTTAATATTTTTTTAAACAATTCTCATTTAATAGCTTTTAAAAGTCTACTGAGATATTTAATTAATAGAGTTTGTCAATTATACAATAAAGACTCATAAAATTTGATATTTGAATTGATAATTCTTACTATGAACAATTTGTTATTTTGATATATTCTTATAAATTCCGCATTTGAACATATAATTGATTAACTTATCACAACATGAACACACAAAAAAAATTGTGTATCGTGCTCGTGTTGAGAAATATGACACGATAAACTTATTGTGCAGGTTCGTATTGTGTAAGTATCACATGATAAACGTATTGATACACACATACACACGATTTATCACCCCACTAAAATTCTTATTTCATATCTATATTTATATATATGAAATGATAACACCAAAAACATCCTCATAGAGATGTCTGATTCGGTCCATCGTTTCAGCTTGAGAATGAGAGGTTCATTTTCATTTCTATATTTTTCTATTCTTGTAACGATGAAGTGTGTATGTCTTTCATTTGAAACACACCAAAATGTTGTACGCCCTTTTTTTCGTGGGATCATGTGCTCAACATATTTATTGTTTGGATATAATAATATATATATATATATAAAATCAAAGCTACCAAGTTGTCGTTTTTTTATAAAAGATGCTTGGTCTAGTTGACACGTGAAAATGTTGTCAATTCTGTCCATTTTAGACTTCCCATATACATGTAACATGTATTTATTTATTGAAAGACAACACATACCGAATCCATATATATTAGGTAGTTTGTTTTATGTATACTATATATACTCGGCCCAGCACATTGTATTTGGATTGGATAGCCCATTCCGTTTCTAATATATAAATAATATACGATTATTATTTTTTTATTTCAAACAAAAATTGCAATTTATTTTTCACATATTTTTTATGTAATTAACTATACCATTATATTTACAATAATTATAATTTATAATTACCAAATATAATCAAATGTCATATTTACCATACCCACACCACATCCATACCAAACCTACCCCATATCCTGAAACTTCATTGTCGTAACTTTTTTAGGTAAAAGTAAAATCTAGAACGTTTAATTAGTCCAAACTCCAAAGACTTGTAATTAGGGATGAAACCGGACCGGTCAGATCGGTTTGTATACGATTTCGGATCGAATTTTCGGTTTAAACCGAACAAATAAATACTAGGTGTTTCATAAATAATAGGGAGGGTTAGCTTAGGGAGAAGAAAAGAAAAATTGATGGGTGGCATGAGAAAAATGAAAAGTTGAGCCTTTGGAAAACATGTTCACTCTTGAAAGTTGAAAAAAACAAGTTTTGACTATTGGACCAATGAAAGAGTTGGTATATGTGCACAATGTTTCATATTAATTAATAATAAATATATTATATATAATTAATTCGGTCGGACCGGACTCTATGGTTTTTTAAACTCAAAGACCGAACCAGACCGAAAATCCGAAATAAAGAAGAAAAAAATGCCCATAAACCGAACCATGTGTTTTCGGATCGGTTTTTTGTCCGGATCGGACCGGTTCTTGTCGGTTTTTCGGACCAACCGGATTTTAATTTCACCCCTGCATGTAATAATCTTAGAATATGCACACGTAATCATGACGCCATCATTTACGCACTGCTTCTCATTTATAATAATCAGATAGTGTATATATTTTATAAGGAAAATAAAAGATATACAATTATATTCATCTTAAAATCACATAAATAATTGAGGTATAAAATGTAATTAATAATTAACAAAAGCACTTCCCTTTGATATTAGTGAGGGTCCACGTGAGTATGGTGGGCTTCTTAATATGCTTTTTTTGTGATGACTATTGGATTCCATGTTGACTTGACCTTCTGTAGGTGGGTCCCATTTACACATGTTTCTTAGTTCTTTCCAATTCCTTCGGTTAAGCTGTAATTCACATTACACCCTTATCCCTTTTCCCACATGCCTTTTTATTATTATATATAGGAAGATTAACAACTACCCAAGGAAGGGTATTTGCGTCATTTCATATCCTGATCGTGGCGTACCCGTCATAAAATAGAGGGGTCACCTAAAAATTCCTTTCACAAGTTTGTCGCGTTCACACCGTAGCATGACCGAATAACGACGCGATTGATATTTTAAATATATATATATGGTTTTTTTTTGCTCAAATATATATATATGGTTCAAAAATGAAAATTTATAATACCAAATAGTTATGATATTTAATGAAATAATATTGTTTTGGGCTAAAATATTTTCTTAATAAATATTTATTAATTAAAATTATATATCCATTTTTGTTTTGGTTCAAAACCCATCACATATCATGTTAGACGGATCGTATATGTTACCCATTTAATCTAATAAATTATAAAGTTAATAAAAAATATGAATTTAACATTTAAAGTTATAGTAAAATCCAACTTATAAATAATTAATGGTTATTCACCACCAACTTAGTCTATTCAGGTCTTAACCATAGGAATTCTACTGCTACATCACAATGTATATTATTGTGAAAATGTCGAAATTATCTATTGATAATGACATTATTATTTATTAATTATCATTAGTGACTTTATTTATAATAATATAAATTCCAGGGAAATAAAAGATTCCTGCTAATTGCTAAAGCTCACATTTTCTTTGGTTCTTCGTCAACATTATCTCCTCTTCACATTCTCTCCCGAGTCCTGACAATCCATCATTTCTCCTTCATTTCTCCTTTCATTTCATTAGCTTCAGTCTTCTTCTATACGCGTTTTCTGGTGAAGAACCCTAGATAGCTGAAGTCAGGTCTCCTATTATGGGAAACTGCTTACCCTCCTCTGCTAGAGTGGACGCCTCGGTCAATTATGGTAAGACACTTGGTTCCTAGTTTAGCAACAAACTTTAAAGAGTTGCAGCAATAAATTCATGGTATTTCGAGCTAAAACTCAAAAGAACCCAACTTACCACTCTTTTCCCCCCCTAATCTTCCTGCAGAAATAAGTAAAGTTCTGGGTTTCTTTTCTTTCCAGAATTCCCAAATCATTCTCAGGCCAAGTTCGTATATTTTTTAAGTTTCAGCAATGGATTCGTTGCTATTGTGGCGAAAAAGTGTAAACTTTTGTTCAATTCAAGAACTGCAATAGTAGTGCTTCTTGATGACGATTGATCAATTCTTGGTGGGTTGTCTTGAGACAACCTTTTTCTACTTACCCAAAGGGCCAAAACTCAGTGCTTAAAAAGTTCGTTTGATATAGCAATGATAGAGGGAGGGAATTAGGATTTTGATACAATCTATATATAGAGAGAGAATTTATTGATCTTAGTATGGTTTTAGTTATTGGATTGGGTATTTTCTCCATCTGTATGCAAATTGAGGAATTCACTATTGATTTTGTTGCCTTTTTTATTGAATTTCTGTAAGGAATCTCGAAAACTTCAAGCAAGACAAGCCGTTCCTCGACCCGTTCAAGCCTGACAATACCATCTTATAGTGGGAGGAGCACGGCCTCGAGCTCCGCTCTTCCTACACCGAGATCGGAAGGTGAAATTCTCTCTTCCCCGAATCTAAAGCCTTTCACATTCAGCGAAATGCGTAGCGCCACTAGAAACTTCCGAGCCGATACCCTCATTGGGGAGGGTGGGTTCGGGCTTGTATACAAAGGATATCTCGATGAACAAACCCTCAGTCCTTCCAAACCCGGCACCGGAATTGTGGTTGCTGTCAAGAAACTCAAACCGGAGGGTTTTCAAGGACACAAAGAATGGCTGGTTAGTGAATTTGTGTGTGTAAAAATAGGCGCCTAGCTAGTATGTGCAGTACTGTATCTGATGTTTATAGATATACAGACAGAAGTTGATTATTTGGGGCAGCTGCATCACCAGAATCTCGTCAAGCTGATCGGGTTCTGCTTGGATGGAGAAAATCGTCTCTTGGTCTATGAATATATGCCAAAAGGAAGCTTAGAGAATCATCTTTTTCGACGTAAGTACTAAGCTGTGTTGGGACATCAATTGGTATCTCGGTCGGAGATTGAATATGGAAATTCCACTGCCTCCTCCTGGTCCTTGTCCCTCAGGCGTGTTAGCTAAAGTATATATCTACCAACTGTTGTCTTTTGCACGCAGGAGGGCCGCAACCTCTTTCTTGGGGTATAAGAATGAAGGTGGCGATCGGGGCGGCGCGTGGACTATGTTTCTTACACGAGGCCAAGTCTCCCGTCATTTATCGTGATTTCAAGGCTTCCAACATCCTTTTGGATGCGGTATGCATGGCAGTGTTTTTTAGCAACACAAATTTTAAATTGTCTCTTGATCGTGTTATATATATATATCTTATGGTTGGGTTGAGTTGTATGTAGGAATTCAATGCCAAACTGTCGGATTTCGGTCTAGCTAAGGCAGGGCCTACTGGAGATAGGACCCACGTCTCGACCCAGGTTATGGGAACTCATGGGTACGCCGCGCCTGAATATGTGGCCACCGGTATGTTCAGTTTTCGATCTTCCTCTCCTACTTTTGTTCTGATTCATCGATCATATATATCCTCGAATTCGAGCTGTGCTGATCGGTTTCTCCGATATACCAGGGCGGCTCTCAGCAAAGAGTGACGTGTATAGCTTCGGGGTCGTGCTGCTAGAACTGCTCTGTGGTCGTCGAGCGCTAGACAAGACAAAGGTCGGAGTCGAAGAAAACCTTGTGGAGTGGGCAAGACCGAACCTAGGAGACAAGCGGAAACTCTACCGCATAATGGACACCAAGCTGGAGGGACAGTACCCACAGAAAGCAGCACAAGCGGCTGCAAACCTCGCCAGTCGGTGCACAACCAGCGATGCCAAATCACGGCCAAAGATGTCGGAGGTTCTTGCAATGCTCCTACAGCTTGAGGCTTACAAGAGTGGGGACGCGCCGTCCAAACACAATCAGAACGGAAGTTGGATTTCGGGACAGCAGTCCCCGCTTAGACTACCTCGTTCTCCATTAAGTGTAACTATAACGCCATGCAGGTCTCCGTTGGTGGCTCCACGGCATTCGGCTTCTGCACTTTTTGCTTGAAGATGGATGTTTTGGGGGATGGCGCCTGGTTTGGTTTGAACAAATTTGTGGTGTTATTAGAGATTTAAGAGCCAGCCAAACAGATCATTAGAGATATACATATACGTACGAAGTGGTGTGGAGAGGACTGGTTTGTTGTAAATACGACATCTTTGGTATTCATGATCAGACAACAATTATAATGATATTGGTGGGTTTGTTTGGATCATAATTATACTTCAATAGTACGTATTATTATAGTGTACATATTCACCTAATATTTTGACTCTCCTATGATGTTTCTTTAATCAATACCTAAACATAAACAAGAAGAAGCAAACGATATAGTTTCATTTGGGTACCCCCAAAGTTTCGAAACGTTTCAATACAACGGTCATTCATTCTATACTGACAACAATTGCTAAATCCTGATAAAGCAATGAAAATCGGGCCTTCCACATAAAGGGCGTTAGTTACTACCCTTTAGCATTCGGAATCGGGCCTAGTGGCGATCGACTCGGATACTGACCATTATAAGGAGATGCATGGGAGTTGTTTGACATTGAGAGGCTTCGTGCGGCCTGCCCGTTTCTCAGAGGGGTCCTCAACCCGTTCCTCCCGTTCGGGCTAGACCCAACCCGATCCGACTGCATTGTCTGGAAGTAGTAAGATGACCTAGCCATGTCTTTGAGGGCTGGGAGTGGCTTTAAGGCTTCGATGACTTCACTCATTAAGGGTCGGGCCTTCGGGTCCCGAAGGAGGCAGTGTGCTGCCAGCTGGGTCGCTTTCTGGGCTCCTTTGATGGAGAAGTGACCCTCGAGGCGTGGATCAATAAGGCGGTAGAACTTCCTTCTTTCCCCGAGGTGCGGTCGAGCCCACTCGATGAGGTTTTGCTCTCCGGTAGGCCGGTTTTTGTCCATGGACCGCCGTCCAGTCAGCATTTCCAACAAAACAACTCCGAAACTGTAAACATCGCTCTTCAATGTCAGATGTCCTGAAACCCCCCCACAATGTTGGATCAACAAGCATTAGAAAACCGAACATTGCTTAACACAGGAGGTTTCTGGGTCCCACTCAGAAATTTAACGGTTATCGAGATACCTGTCATAACATATTCGGGCGCTGCATAACCGTAAGTCCCCATTACACGAGTCGAAACGTGTGTCTTATCTCCTTCCGGGCCGTCTTTGGCAAGTCCAAAATCGGAAAGTCTTGCATTGTACTCCTAATCATCACATACCATGAAGAAAAATGAGCAATGTCGCTAAACAATTGCGGAAAATAAATTAATTAATTGTGTACCGCATCCAATAGTATGTTTGAAGTCTTGAAATCCCGATATATCACCGGTCTCTCCGCTTCTTCATGAAGAAATGCAAGCCCTTTTGCTGCCCCGAGCGCGATTTTCATTCTGATAGACCACGGCAGCGGCAGTGCCCCTGCATTGAAGGCATTAAAGTATGGTATATTTTTTTTTAGGGTTAAATACGAAAGAGCTACCTGAACTTTGGACATTTTGCAACGAGCTACCCGAACTTTAAAAAATCAAAACGGGCTACCTCAACTTTGGCAAAGGTGCAACGAGCTACCTCCGTCTAATTTCTGACGAATTTCCGATAGAAATTCGTTGGAAATTTGTTGGAAGTTCGTCGGAAATTCGTAGGAAATTGGACGGATGTAGCTCGTTGCACCTTCGCCAAAGTTGAGGTAACCCGTTTTGATTTTTTAAAGTTCACGTAGCTCATTGCAAAACGTCCAAAGTTCAAGTATCTCCTTGTTATTTAACCTTTTTTTTTTAATATAAAAGTATCAAGGCAAGAACTTACTTCTAAAAAGGTGATTCTCCAAGCTTCCTCTGGGCATAAATTCATATACGAGCAACCTTTGATCATCTTCGATACAGTAACCGATCAATTTAACCAAATTCGGATGCACAAGATCACCGAGAAAACTCACCTCAGCCTGATATAGAACAGACAGAGAATCAGAAATCAGTGAGGAGACAGAAGAAAAGTTTGTTTTGAAATTTTACTGACAAGCCATTCTTTGTGTCCCTGCAACCCATCATGGTTGAGGGTTTTAACAGCCACTGTAAGTCCCGTTCCAGGTTTGACTGGAGCCGTCCCATTTTCTTCGATCCAACCTTTGAAGACGCAGCCAAAGCCACCTTCACCGAGAAGACTCTCAGGTCGGAAATTTCTGGTTGCAGATTTAAGATCATTGAATGTGAATTTTCGAAGGCGAGATGCGATTTTGAGTTCTTCTTCAAGTTTAGAGGTTGAAGAGTTGCTCTCTGCAATACTTGTGGTGGTGGATGGCACAACAGGTGCAGTGGGTTGGTCTCGACTCACATCGTTCGGGGATTTACTTTCAACTGTAGATAACAAAACAACCGTATTAAGCACAAAGAACGTTTCCTAAAAGAAGAAGAAAAATGATTCTTGATATAACTCATGTCCGTTAGCCACCTTCTTTCTACCAATCATGGTGCCAAAACATTCCATTCACTTACACAGGTAAATAAAAAAAGTTCCTTACAGGCATATAATATCATGAAAATGTGTTAGAATTACACAAGTTGCGAAAAATTGCAAGCATGACTCAAGAGTACCAAATTTATATGCAATGCACTCTTGGATTCTCCAAGAAAACATGATAAAGAAAGCCCCATTAAAGTCCATTCAATCCTGACCCTCTGCTTGATAGAAGCATATTCTTCTTCATATCAAAGAGAATTATAGTTTGTTTTTGCAAATTCATTGAACTTACTAATTGAATACATCCCAATATATAAAGATGACATTAAGATGAGTATCAATCAAGATATGATGTATCGTAAGACATGGTTATCTCTAATCTCTTTCACAGTTACTCTTAAGTTCATGTCAAGCTTCACAATCTCAACATTAAGAGTATGGCCGAATCTAAAGCAAAGAGTCACCTAACTGCTTAAAAGGTCATCTTTGAATGTCTTCATCCTTAAATTCCACCACAACACAACATGGAGGATTCAATCAAACCATAATGTATGCATCTAATGAAGCCAACCAGAGGCTAGTACTACTCTACATAGACACATTTCATTCATTCACATCGAAGTAATACCTAAACTAAAAATCTAAAAGCTTTGTTAGTAACAAAAGGCAAACATTTGAACATGATTAGCATTAAAAGGATGGTATTTTTTTTATACCATAATTAGGGTTGCAACCACTGATAGAAGTATCCATTTTAGATTTTGAAGAAATGCAGCCTCCCATGAATCTGAAGCGTTCCCAGCATCCAATTTCTCCAACGCTGGCGTCTTCATCATCTCTCTTTTTCTCTGTACCTTTCTTCTTCTTCGGCGCGTTTGATTTCGCTAACGAGGACTCAACTCGACCATTCCCAGCTGCTTCAACTACCGCCATAGCTCAGAAACCCTAGACCAAATTGACGGCCTTCTCATCAACACGGAAGCCCCAAAACGCCCTAATTCGAAGTCTTTAGCAGCGAGAATTAGAAGAAAACCAAGATCACGGACTAACGGAACCAACCATTGACGAAATCAAGCAGAGCTAGAGCTGATCGCGAGAAAGAAGATAGATTGGGTGCGGTCAATTGGAGCAGAGACGTTCTGCTGCAGCGTCTTCGTCTTGCGACAAACACTGATCAAACAAAATCATAGTCCAAATAGAACGAAGATTTTTTCAAGTTCTGCAAATCATTGTACTGAAGGCAGAGGAAAGGAAAGTGGAGGAACATCATTTGCTGAGAGGCACGGCCATCAAAGCCATCACCTCAAAATTGGTAAAAAGAACCCCGACATCTATAGTCGGACCGGGTAGGATTGTCGATTCTATCTCTCTTTTTAAGTTAATAATAATAATAATTATTAATTTATTTATTAGTATGAATAAATATTAAGGACAGAGATAAGAAGAAGACAAAAATAAAGATGTTCCACGGATAACTTCTCTATATGTTTTTGGATATTTGTTTAACTAAACTAACGAGTAGTGTATTTTATCTTTTCTTATATTAAGATTTTAACAAAAAAATCCAAAGTAGTGGAAAATACAAGGAATAATCGAATTTAAAAAATTATATATCTTTCAATGTATGATGATATGAACTTTTTTAATAATTTATTTTTATAAGAAAAGTTTTAAAATGTAGTTTTTGAAAATTGTATTAATATACTTGTATCTGCTACTGTTTCCACCGTATAATTTTAATAATGGCACTTTCCAATTTAGAGAAGTTAGTTTTTACTTCTCTTTCTCTAATTACGTAACCTCTTCTAATTTTATCTCTCTCGATTGTCTAAAACGTCGAGTACGGTAGGATTAATTATTGGATAAACCGAGACTAATTCTAGCAATGTTGCAGATGCAGGTGTCTAATGGAATTACTTAACATTTTAAAACTAAAATTTCGAAGATGTTTCAAAAACCAGCTTGAGTGCTCTGACTCCATTTTGTCTCTTTACAAACTCCGTTTCATCCATTTCTCTAGTTATGTTTCTCTACTCCCCTCCTCGTCTGACCCATTTCGACAATTATCATCCATTTCTAGAATAAAACTAAAACAGGGTAGAATAGATCCAACGGTTATACTTAAAACTATACAAGAATATATCAAAGGAAGTACAAAGTAACTTTTAAGATGCCATTCTTCAACTTAACAATAACAAATACAACCACAACAATACAGAAACATCAACAAATGATTTACTCGCATGAAAAATGTCAATTGGGAACAAAAATAGTGGTCTTCGTCTATACAATGCCAGTCGAAATGCTCGAAGTTGCATTTATCTTCAAAGAATGCTCGGGAATGTAGGTAACACCTGCAAATTGCAAAACAGACTTGATTCAATTCACAATAACAATGATCACCACTCTCTTTACTTAAAACAAACACAACATATCCTAGCATCTATGTTCATAGCTTGTCTATTTCCGTAATTTCTGAATAAGGAGCAATAGATTTCTGCATGCTTGTTTGATGAGTCGCATTATGGAAATTGGAAACTACAGGGAAAAAGGAAATCGTGCTGATTACCTTTCTCTTTAACATCAATCTGCAATGTATCCAGTGTAATTATACCGTCCGTCAATGGAAGGACCTCAAGTTTGATTGTGGCAGTAGTCAGGGAAGGAACACATCTGTTATTAGAAAAGTTACGGATTGTAAAAAGAATCTCTACTTTTTACGAAAAAATTTCGATTAAAAAAGGAAAATTTGATTGATTACCCTAGTGGAACTCTACTGTGCAGCCACAAGTGAGTACAACCCACATTGTCGTTCAAGATAGCATCAGTCTTGTTGAATGGCTTGGATTCAATAGAGCTAGGGTTCTTCTGATTGTCTGTCCCCTGAAACTCAGTAAGTCCGAACAGTGGACTGAGGGATGATGAAGGCGAAGAATTCAAAGACAAGACGGTCGGGGGCGAGGTAAATGAAGCGGGTGCAAGAATTGTCATTGTTAGATCTTCTGAGGTTAAGTTTGAAGCTTGGAGAGTTAACACCTGAAATTTGAAGAATTTGAGTGTAGGAATTCTCTAACATGCTGAAGTGAAAAGAGTTTAAGAAAATAGAACCTGAACAGGAAGCTGCAAAGCATTAACATTTGGTTCAAGAGCTTTTGTCGACATTTCAGCTGAAACGGAGATCATTATATCTCTAGACATACGAGGCCGCCAACTAGTTGGTTGCTTGAAGATCAATCTCGATTCTGTATCGAGAAAAATACTTCAAACTGTCTTGCTATTTTTTTCAGCATGGAACATCTAACAATTTAAGATTTATATAATAAACATACCACTGTAATTGCAATGACATGATACCACTACTGCATACTGGTCGGTGGGTAAAGAATTACTCTTTTCTTCAGCAATCGTCAAATTTGAAGAAGTTTTAGTGGGTGGTTGTGATGAAACAGCACTTGTGGCTTGGGTAGTCTGTTTCTTCCATGCAGAAATTGCTGGTTTTAAGATAAATGAGTGTTCTTCATCTTTCCTATCATAGAATAAATTGAAGGATCTAATTAAGATTCAGCAAATAAAACAGAACTTTCAATGAAGCAAATGGCAATGACACAAAAGTAGTAACTTTTCAATTTTATAAGAAATTACAAGGAACCGACGACAGACCTTAGAGCAAGATTTGGCAGACTGTAGTCTTCACCAGATTCAATGGATGCAATTGGAAATGATAAAGGTGGTCCACCACCTTTTGCAGCCTCGTCAAGAACAATGGTTATGGAATCTATATAGATCACAACATTTGGTATATGTGCTGGAGAAACATTCTGCAAAATTGTATGTAAATTAGGATACACAACAACCAACTGGGCAAAGATGAAACAGAAACTAATTGAAAAATATGCCTTCATTTGGTAAAAGTTAGGGTGTTTGACCTTTATTTGCACACATAGAAGATCATCAGAGTTACAGTCAGACGCAAAAGATTGAATTTCAATTGGCTGAACAATTTCAAGATTCCTCCTCCACCTCCTTCCAGGAACGTAGATCCCTTCTAATCCACAACGAACAGAAAACCTTTCTGGCTCCAATGAAACAGTTCTAAAAGATAATAGCTCTTCTTTAGCAATCTTCTCATTTGAAACTTGCTTTTGCTTTGAGAGTTGATCCCATTCACCAAGGTCAGAACTTGATTTTGAGCTAAGACTGCTGCTACTGGATGAAAGAGGTAAAGAACTTTGAGGAATTGCAGACATCGAGTAACTTCTGAGATTGCCAAAAGAAAAGATAGGAGAGACCGATGATGCTGATGAAAGATTGGACCTCCCTGATGTGCTGCCTATGTTAGAATAACCAAAAGCAGCAGGAGGTGATGACGGACACACAGGTGTGGTAATCATGTTGTCCACTGGAAGCAGCCATGTCAATAGTCCTCTGGATGGATCCTCAGATGCATGATATAAATCTTCATTGTTTCCTGAGGAAGACCTTCGAGACTGATGTTTCTCAAACTGAAGGATCTCCATAACAGGATCATTCAACAAATCAACACCAACAGTTATTTGTAATAACACCTGCATCCTTCCAACAAAAAAATAGAGTGAGCTGATGAATTGATTGTAATCGGAAAAGTTGAAGCATCAAAAGAAAATACAATACCTAACTATTATTATTTTTTCAAATTTTAGCAACCATGTATGCAATTCAAACAGCACAAGTCAATGCTTTGATGACTAAAAGATGATCAGGTTATCAGACATACCACTACATCTCCATTATCAAGAGAGCAACATTGGACATTATTTCTTGCCACCCCACCAGAAATATTTGCATTAAAATTTCCTGTATCCACTACCGTGTTGATATTTGAATAATCTTTTGCAGCTTTACTGGTCCGATTTGTAGCTGAGCCTACGTCATCCAAGTCAGAAGATTTTTTGGAAGCGCCCTTTTTGGACCAAAGCATCTCACCTGACTCTGCAATCCTTACAAAGAAATAGGAACCTTTTAATCTCTGCACTAATCTCGCAGTTTTCCTTTTCTGAACTTCCTTTCTCAGAAGAGATGCACTAGCAGAAATATCTTTTTGAAGATCAGCCTTCCCTTTGGCCAGTGGTGTGTTACCATTCTGAAGAGCATTTTGTTTATCTTGACGAACTTCCCCATTGCTTGAAACAAAATCTATTCCATCTCCACCATTTTCCTTTTCTTTCTTCGGTGTATGCCCGATACCATTTCTACTCATCACTGCAGCTAGTTTGAAGGGAGTAATGACTTCTGTTTCCTGCTCATATGATGATAAATAGGCCACGATAGAAACTTTTTCACCTGGAAGATAAAGTAATTCAGTCAAACAATTCGCACATAATACTCCTACACCAAACATGAAATTAAAATACAATTTTAAGAACCTGGAAAAACAAAGTTACGGTCCAAGGCACGTAATGAGTTCGCATCCACTTCATTCTTCCAATCTTTAGGAAGTTCCTCTGTAAAGACATCCAAGTTCTCAAGTCAGAACCTAATAAGTGGCATATATTTATGCAGCTTTTAGCTGCCAATGCTTAACTAAGTTCTTTCACCACTCCCAACTTAATTGCAATAATGAGTCTATATGAGAGAGAAGAAATAGGATCCACTGTAACAAAATGGTGAAACGTGAAGAGCTTGATACTTTATTAATATTATTACTGATCCTTAACTACATGGCATTATTTTAACAGCAATTCAAGACGCTAACAAGCACCCGTATCTCACATGAATTAGCAAGTTAGAAGCAATAGACTGTTCAGCTTCAGACATTAGATTTGGTGTGCACATATTCAGTTAAAAAATATCTTGAGACACAACAATATCAACTGCGAACTGAGAATGGCTTACTGCACGGGATTGTTATCCATCCTTCATCTTCAGAAACATCAGTGTGTTTATCAACTCCAGGAGCATCAGTTCTCGTATTCGGTCCTGCAATGGTTCCGTCCAAACCCTCAGCCCCATCACCCGCTCCAATAGAGTCTTCTGCATCATCGTACCTCGGAAATGGATCGTCAGATGCAAGTCCCTCTAGAGTTGTCACAGGTCTTGACAATGTAGTAGTAGCATCAGCAGCAATAAATTCATTCAATGTTGGCTGCTCTGCAGCAACAGGTTGTGCTGACCGCAGAAGAAAATTCATTCCCTGGCCAACAAAATAGAAACTCAATCAACAACAAGCTCATAACTTCACTTCAACTTAACAACCTTCGCCATTGGCAATACTAAGCGCCTGACAACAACTCTGACGAACAATTCACATGATATCGCATATTACAAGCGCCTTGGTGATGCATAGACTATAAATCAAATCGGAACTTCGTTTCAAAAGATTCAATCATCAAACACCGCTAACTGCTAGATGGAAAGAAAACGGAACGTACGAGCTGCAGATTGAAGTTATCTCGTGGTAGAAGGATCAAGAAAAGCCGGAGAGTCCACGATCCGTTGAATGCAGCGGATCGCAGCAGTGAATGATCCGGAGTCCAGAATCCAGAATTTAGATCCGATCAGGATCAGGATCAGAATTGAAGAGCTGAGTTAAAAGTCGAAAGATAGACAAAGAGTACTCTGAACTGAAGTAGCTCGCAGCGACTTGAAGCTTGAGCTGCTGGCGCTGCTGAGTGGAATGGCGTTCGAGCTCACACTGTCATGTAGAAGAAGCCAATCTCCGGCAGAGAGACCTTCGGTTGAAGCTGAAGATCTCCCTGTCTAGAGATGATCCATCTTGAGGCGGTAGTAGTTAGTGGGCCCGGTTAGCCATTGTTTTTAACCCAATTTTAAGTGCCTAAGTTATTGGAAATTTATCACTTTCCCCTAAGATTACGTTTATATTTATTTTCAAGTACAAAAAATAACCTCTTGGCCAAAAAACAATTACATAAAATAACCCACAAACCGAATCTGACCGACCAAACCAAGCCGAATTAAAAATGGGGTCTATCATGATTTGTTTTATTTACAATGCATACCTCCCATTTACAGTTCGATTGGGGTATATCATGATTCTTCCGATTTTCTCATTGACAAATTTAAACTCTGTAAGTTTACCCAACCAATCAATCGACTTTTAATGACCCGACCAACAACACATGATTTATTATTGAATAAATACTAAAATAGACCGAATAGAAGAAAAAATCCCAACATATTTTTTATATAAAAACTGTAAATCTATTAGACATCAATTAGGTAGTCTTATGCCCTTGATCCGTGTATTGAACCAGACCAAGCATCCACACTGAATTGGTCTAAGTCTCAAACAGACCACAAACTTTCCCTTAGACTAGGTCCAATTTGAGCTGTAGTACAATTGAGTTTGTCCAACCTGAACTCAGCCCGAATCGAACTGCAATTCTCAAAGGGCCAGCAACTTATGTCTCAACGCTGCACCCTCTCGCAATCACAATCAAGATTTGTACAAATTAACCGTACCGATCCATTGCCAAATTCGAAACGAAGTTTCCAAAATGTATTCTATCATTAACATGCCACCCGCAGCAATACAAAGCCCATACCAAAATTCCTGCCTCTACTAGGTTCCCAAGATATCATAAACAGCAGCATCGTTCACATTATATAACTCAAGAAGCTACACCCACATCAACCTGGCCACGACCACCACCACCACCACCACGTGCAGCACCATTATAGCCATCGTTATAATATCCGTGGCCTCCACCACCGCCCCTGCTGCCTCTGCTGCTTCTACTATTGTTATAGAAGTTGTTGTTTCTAGGGTAGTAGTTCTCATTCGGTTCCTGGTACTGGTTCCGCACATTCTGGTAGGGACCACCTCCCCTACCACCACGACCTCCGAAATAGCCACGTCGGCCGCCACGTCCACCACCTCTCTGATTCTGGAAACCTCTGCGGGGAATGTACTGGAACTGCTGTTGTTGCTGCTCTTTTGAAGAATCTTCCACCTCTCCCTCCTTGAATTCTACCTCCTCTATTTGTTGGTTATTAGTTTTCTCGGGTTCTTCATCCACACCTACTTCGCTCTGGGAAAAGGCAACTTATTGTATTAGTTCAGATTGCAACTCTCAACATAGGATTTACAAAAGGGTTATGGAACAAACATGTTGGGTTGTTTCCTCGACAGGATTCTCGGTATTGTTGTTATTGTCTGAGTTCAGTTCTTGATAATTGGCCTCATCTTTATCCTGAAAAAGCATTAACCAAGAGAACCATTCAATGACCTCTTAGGGAATGACCCAAACCTTACAAAATTAAGAGTAAGAAACGTCAACTAAACTATTAGCATTTTCTCATATGCCATAGTTAGTAGTGAACAATGAACATAGAGCAGATCTTGATCCCTAAGGCAAAGGAAGACCATTTCAAATTTTAGGAAAATCCTATAAATATTATCCTTGAAGGAAAAAACAGCTCAGAATAAGGAATTTTAGCAACATCAATGTGCATTCTCTAACTTCCATTAAATGCCTATTAATACATACAAACGTCCACCATGTACAGCTTCATAGCAGTTTTGCTGGACGACCCCAATTTAGTATGACTCTGGTTCTAATTATCCTCTAGCTTCTCCAAACCTGCTCTTTCTTCTGAACTGCGTCTAGCACTTAATAATTTCGGTCTCTCTTCAAACCATTTCTTTCCAATAATATAAATTATCTCATCACAAAATAAATACATATACGACAGTCTTACAAATTGGCGTTAATGGATTTGCTATTTGCTAAGCTAAGAGCTGGCTTCACATATATGAGAAAGCATTGTATTTCAGTTACATTCGTTATTAAACTAATAATTATCCTTTAATCAGTAGTTCTTGACACTAAGTTTGCAGCAGAACTTCGATCCAACTGTTGGATTTAGGTTAATGGGTCGCCCATAAGTGGGAGCCCGTTCAGTTAAGCCTGGTATGTGATACCCTCTCTCTATATATATATATATGGGGTGATCTCCTTGGAATTAAAAGAGAGATCAGAAACATTAAATCTATCTAGCTGTACCTTGAGCTCATTAGGAGTGACAGAGCCTTCTTCCTCTTCAGTTACCTGCAATCCCGTCACCTGCATATCGAAGGGAGCGAAATTTCCTGCAGCTGCAACATCCACCGGAGCTTTCATCTCCGGCGTAGCAGTAAAGTAATCCGATGCCATAATCTTATTTAGTCTCGCACTGAGCGCCGCATCTGTAAAACAAGAATAAGATATTAATTTACAGAACACAAGGGAAGAGGTGAACTGAATAAGTCAGAGAGAATGAAAACTTACAAGTGACGCCTGAGTTTGGCTCAACGGCCTGCTCCGAACGCTCTAGCCAGAGCTTAGCGTGCTCAAAGCACCGCTCCAGTGAGCTCTTATGAGATAAGTTCGAATCCACAGGCCGCGAAATCAGCAATCCGCTCAAACCTGAGATTAGATCCAAATCGCTCTCTCCTAGCAGATCGGTGGCTTCATCAGTCACGTAATCGTAGGTCAGGCAGCATCCCCGCTCGTGCGTCCTGGTCAGCATCGTGGAAGTGTACTCACTCTGAGTCTTTACATCGAACATGGACCCGAAGTATAGCAAATTCAGAAGATCCTTCAGAGCTGAGTCTTCTCCTTGGGAAGATTCCTCCGTGACCTGTTGACGCTGCTGCAAGGCTAGACTGACCTCCTCCTGGACGGCCACGCGTAGCTGAGGAAACAGCTTCTCGAGCTCATCAATTGAAGCAACAACAGAAGCCTTCGAGCGGAAGGTCTCCTCCTGTTCTTTCTTGATTGGCTTGCCTTGGGCGATTTGCTCTTCCATCTGGAGAATTCGGTTGAGTTTCTTGCGAAGGGAACGGAGGCGCTTGTTGATGAGGTTGAGAACCGGACCTTCGGCTGCGTCTGAGGAAGACGTGGTCGCCATTAACGAGGTTTAGGGATTTGACGCAGCGAAGTGACGGCGAGGGAAATGCAAGAGGCGGATTCTCGAGCCATATTTATAAGACCGCGAAAATGTGGCCCGTCAATCCCATTGGCCATTGGGGTAAGGAAATGCCCGTGGATCAATCAGACCGGAGCCTGCCCGGCTTACTGTGATTCTTAGAAAATGAAATAAAAAGTTAACTAATATTTTTTAAAATTTAATTAGTCTATTCTAATATCAGACATGGATAATTGCATGACTTATCCGTCAAGTCATTAACTCGTATATTTTAGTTTTATTATTATTATTACTATTTTCTAGATTAATTAGAATTGTTTTTAACGTTTTATATAAATTTCAAATGTATTTACATGATTATATATATGTATATATTAATAAATAAATATTATATTATATAAATTACTAAATAAATAAATAAATATTATATTATATATTTAGTTATTTACGGTTATGGATTAAGGGTATACAAATTTATTACTATTGCACCATAATAAGAAAAGCAGATTTTCGCTCAATCATTGTCGTCTCGCTATATTATATGGAGAGTTATACTTTACGTTGTGGACTGTACTGCTTTTCATTCCAAATATTGAGTAAGGACCCATTCCTGTTCCTATATGCCCCAGCCCAGATGAATTTTACCCAACTCTACGAAAGGCCCATGTTATGTCCCACTGGTTTGAGATTAATTATTTTAGGGTGAATAGTTTGAATACACTCGTATGTTTACTCATTTTATTATTTGCACCACTCATGTAATTTTTTGTACACATGTGTTTGAATGTGTTGTTAAATACACTAATAGTTAACTATCCATCCATTTTTGCCGTTAAATATTTCAAAATAATGATTTTACCCTCTTCCTCATTTTCAACACTTATTACACCTCCAAAACACATTTTGTTTCAAATTCAACTCAAAAATTAAAATTTAAGTTTGAATTCAAATGCAAATTTGAATTGAATTTGAACTCAAATATGCATTTGGGGGTTCAGATTGACAGATTTAACTCAAGACTGCATCTTGGGTTGAATTCGAACCCAAAAATGCATATTTAAGTTTGAATTCGATCCCAAAATGTAGTTTTGTGTATAATTGAAACTCAAATCTGCATTTAGGAATTGAATTTAGTGTTGAAAATGATATGAATAAGAACAATAGGTTAAAATTATCATTTTGAAATATTTAACGGCAAAAGTGAGTGGATAGTTAACTATTAATGCATTTAACAACTTTTTACAACTTAAGGGTGCAAAAAATAATACTTTCAAATATGTTGATGCATTTAACAACCATCAAACATTCACATGCATTGAGACTATTTACTCATTATTTTATTTTGAAAATATAATGTTAATGGTCAACAACATTCCTTTTTATTTTTAAAATAATAGGGTTTTATATAGGGGTGTCAAAATCTAACTCAACTCATGGGTGACATGCCACAAGTCATGTTTGGGTCAGAGTTTTTGACTCATGAGTCATTTTGACATGACTCATGGATGACCCGTGAACACACAGATGGAGTTTGAGTCGGCAGTCTTGACCCACGGGTCAACCCGTGATCCGTCTCATTTATGTATTTCATTATGTTTATGATTTCTATTGAAATGGTGTGTTGAACGAGTCAATCTAACTCAACCCTTACCATTCATTACGGGTCATTATGACCCGCGAGTCAGATTTGAGTTTCAAAAACCGACTCATACTATTACACAGGTCGTGTTTGAGTCAGAGGGTCTCTGACACTATGGGTGATCAAAAAAGACTGTAGGGCCGAATTCCTGACAAGATCGGACTGAGACCGACTATGACCGAGACCGGCCTGACTATGACCGAGACCGGACTGACTATGACCGAGATTGAGCGTTTTTTTTCAAGGTCGGTCTCAGACTTTTTTCTCGAAAGTCCGTTTAGGACTGACCCGACCCGACCCAAAATTATTATACAACCCCTAAAAATCAATGATGTATGTTTGAAACTATGGAAGAAAATGAACTTTATTTAGAATTTTTTGTGTTTGTTACTTGGTTGATTTGTTACTCTGATTTGTACTTTGTAATTTTGTTACTTTTATTCCAATGATGTTTGTATTTTGACAAATTCAGAAAAAAAATTTGGGTGTAAGATTCGGTACAGAACAGAGACCGACCCGAGTCAAGAAAGGCTGACTCAGGCGTTTTTTTTTGCTGAGGTCGGTCTCGGTCCTCCAGAAGGTAAGACCGAAATTTCGATATCGGTTTTGTCTTCAGGACCGAACCGAACCGCACATGATCAACCCTATCTGACACTACCCAAGACCAACACAACCTATGGGTCTACCCAATACGTTTTGACACCCCTAGTTTTATACTGCTATGCAAACTTTAATTTTCAAATGTTGGTAATTATATTATTATTATCAAACTATTTCGTAACAATACTGTATTATTTTTAATAAACAATTTAAGTTGCGGGACAAGCGTAAAAAAAGGAGTCAACTCACTATATGATTAAAGACATAGTATGTGGAAAACGCAGACAAAAAACCAATCCAAACTAATTATAGAATCAACCATAGTCAATACCATAGATCATGATTTATTTTTTCAAACATATGATATGTAACTTTCACTTGTCGGATACTTGATTAAACTTTAACTGGTAATAATGCAAGGGAAAATAGAGTTGTGGTTGAATGAGAGTGGCTTGACATGATTTTTATCCTTAAGTTAGTAATGGAATATCAACAAAGTTTATATTTATGTGAAAAAGAAAGGGACCTCAGCTATTACTTAAGAAACAAGCATGTTCCACCCTCAACTTTTTTCTAGAGTCTTGTGCAGTTTGAAGTTTTTATAATTGTGATATTTGGTATCTAACTAAATTTTTGGGCGCAACCGTCCAAAATCGGTGAAAATAATGTTAGAGAGGCTGAGGACAAGGGGTAACGATTGTGACTTATAACCTCCGTTGAAGCTTGGCAAGGTAGCGTAAGTTAGGTGAATTGTGACTCATTCCAATCATAAAGTCTCGGTAGGTTTTTGGTCCAAATTATCTAAATACTATATATTTGGTTTAGTATGTTTTATTTATTAATATTTAATATAAGTTATTTTTTTATGGTACATATTATAACATATTTAAATTATTTTTAAATGAATATAGCATAAAATAATTTTAAAAAAATAAAACAGTAAGCTTATTGTTATAAAGTTTAAAAAGTTATTTTTTGTAGTGTATATGCACTATAATAATTTTTCAAAAAATTAATTGTTATAAGTTTGAATTGTTTACAATAAAAGTATTAAAACTTAAAAATGCATGAAATAATTAATTATATATATAAGTTATTATAAATTATATTATGAAATATAGAAATTATATATTATATTAAGTGTATTTGTTCATAAAATTAGTTTAAAAAATGCATTAGAGATTTTGAAGAATTTTAAAGTAATTTACATGATATGACATCTAGGAATGAGAAATTTATGATTGACATAAACTAATTAAAAAATATTAATTTAACATTAGGAATGAAAAAATACAACAAAAAATTTATTTATCAATATTGTATGTGATTTAGTCAAATTAATATATATAGAGAGAGAGCTTGAAAAATAACTACAACTTCTTAGTTTAAATATCATCTTAGACTTATATTTTGAGTTGCAATCAATATATATATATATATATATTATTAAAAGTAAATTTAGAATTGAATGAAATCAAAATCAGTATCATTAAAAAAAAATGTTAAAAAGAAATATAGGTATTCCAATTGCAATCTTGTTAGAATGCAAGGCATCATTGTAAATTGCTCAAAATAAAGTTTAGTGTGCAATTAAGTGGAAAGGCTGAAATTTTAGGCCTTTTTCCTGATTTTGGGTCGTCGTCTTCCGTTTCCGCCTCAATTCACGTGAGGCCCTCTGGCCCCTCTCTGTAACTCCGTGCCGCTCTCTGCAACCTAGGCAAAGAACTCCCTCGAGCTCTGCTCTCTAGACTAGACTACTAGAACGAGATCTCTATCTCTATCATTGACCTTTTGACTGAATGACTCAAGTTCCCCATTTTCCTCAATAATTTCTCCATTTTCCGATTAGCATCTGCGATGCTGCTACCGCCGCCGCGACGTTCTACTCCTCTCACTGCAACCACAGCAATTCTCATCATACTTTCCCCGCTTTTGGCCACCGCGTGTTCACCGTCGCCCAGATCCACGCACCCCTGCCCGCCCTTCAGCACTCTTCCTCCATACCCTTTCTCTACCTCGCCAGGATGCGGCCACCCTTCCTTCCAAATCAACTGCTCCGCCCCTTACTCCACCATATCCATCAACCATCTCTCATTCTCTCTCCTCCAGTTCGACCCCAACGCTTCGTCTCTCATCCTCTCTCCGTCCTCCAACGTTTCGCCTCACTCCAATTGCTCTTCCCCACGTTTCTCCTCAATTCCCGACCGATCAATTTCTCTGTCCGGATCGCCTTTCCGCCCTTCAGACAGCCTCTGCTCTCGTCTCTCAGCTCTCCGGCCTTGTCCGCCGCCCAACGGCCCGAACCTGCCCAATTGCAGCCATTGCTCCTGGCAGTGCAAGCTGATTAAGAATCCAGTCCAGCTTCTTCACGAGTGTGGATCGACGCGCCGCCAGGTCACCGAACAGGGCTGCCAAGCGGACGTGCTCGATTTCATGAACAATCTTCTTCAAATGGGTAGTTTTTTTAACTCCGGAATGTGCTGATGTGGGGAAAAAACGTATTTTTTGTGAATTCTTGATGCTCAGCTGCTCATGGTGATTAAACAGGTTTTGCAGTGGAGTGGGATTTGTCTCAAGATTTGCATTTTACGAAGTGCAGAGCTTGCAAGGCCAACAATGGCGTCTGTGGCTTCAACTCCTCGGATCCAAACAACCAATTCATTTGCTTTCGCTCCCAAGCTCGAATCTCGCCGCCGTGGATTCACCGACACGGTCCAGACCACGTCGAGGTACTGGGTCTGATCTTCACTGTCACTTGCTTCATCCTGTTCATCTCCGTCGCTATCGCCATTTTCCGATCAAGAAGGCTCCGACCGGATGAGGAAGAAGATCCGGCAGCAATATTCCTCCGCCACCGCTCCGCCAATCTCCTACCTCCAGTCTTCACCTTCGAGGAGCTCGAATCTTCCACGGGTCGATTCGATCCGAAAAGGAAGATCGGAGACGGCGGATTCGGGTCGGTCTTCCTTGGCCATCTCACGGACGGCAGGTCAGTCGCCGTGAAGTACCTCCACAAACACCAGGCTGCCACTGCCGCTGCCGCCAGAGCCTTCTCCGCTAAATCATTCTGCAACGAGATCATGATTCTGTCTCTGATTGACCACCCGAATCTGGTCAAACTCCATGGATACTGCAGAGACCCCAGAGGTCTGCTATTAGTCTACGACTATATCCCCAACGGAACCCTAGCTGACCACCTCCACCTCCGCAAAAGGTCATTGTCATGTCCGGTGAGGCTCGACATGGCCCTGCAGATAGCCATGGCTCTTGAGTACCTCCACTTCACAGTCAGCCCTTCGGTGGTCCACCGTGACATAACATCTTCTAACATCTTTGTTGAAGGAGACATGAGGATCAAGGTTGGCGACTTTGGCCTCTCAAGGTTGTTGGTGTTTCCCGACAAGACAACCTCATCGTCGGGTTTTGTCTGGACCGGGCCACAGGGTACTCCTGGGTACCTCGATCCGGACTACCACCGGTCCTTCCGGCTCACAGAGAAGAGTGATGTTTACAGTTTCGGAGTTGTTCTGCTGGAGTTGATATCAGGGCTCAGAGCAGTGGACCAGAGTCGGGAGAAACAAGAGATGGCACTAGCCGACTTAGCCGTGTCGAAGATCCTAATGGGTCAACTGCATCAGTTGGTGGACCCCACCATGGTGTTGGAGGGTTCGGATATGGACAGCATCGGTGCAGCCGCAGAGTTGGCGTTTCGATGCGTTGCTGCTGATAAGGATGACCGGCCTGACTCAAGGGAGATCGTGGAGGAGCTCAAACGGATCCGCAGCTCTACCCGGTAGAGAACTACTGATCAATTGAATTGACCCACTTAATCAATTACTAGTAGCTGCATTCGGGTGCTTGAAGCTGCATCATTGTGTAATACTCTTTGCTCAACAATGATTTTGACATCAAAATGAAGCTTTGAAGCTTTTCGTCTCTCCTTAATCAGCATATAATTTATGATTAAATACCAATGACGGAAAATTGGACGGAGATAGCTATTTGCACCTTCTTTAAAGTTGAGGTGACCCGTTTTGAATTTTCAAAGTTCGGGTAGCTCGTTGCAAAACGTCCAAAGTTCGAGTAGCTCGTTGCAAAACGTCCAAAGATCAGGTAGCTCCATGGTATTTAACTTTAATTTAATGTGCGTGATCGCATTGAATCACTTTTTACTCATGTACAAGGATCGGTAACGCAAGGACGATTCGATGATGCACACACGACATCTTTACGAATGTGCCCAATCGAATAATATGACATGGTCTAAGGTACATTGTGTGTCGATGTCATGTCATAATAGTTTATACCCCTACCAAGGAAACATTTAACTAGGAATGAAAAAACAGACAAAGATGGCGGTTTCTACAAAGTCCAGAGAAACATAGCAAAATACCATTTTCTTTTCCTCCATTACCAAGATTGTGCTACTCTTGATTATACCTTCAATGGCAGTAATTTATTATCTGTATTCTCCGCTATATATACTAACACACACAACCTTAAAGGCCTCAAAAGTTGAGAAGAGAGAAAAACAGACGACTACTACGACTACTAGTAGTTGAGGTGCATTGAGTGTTGTTGGGGTGACGCCATGGAGGAGGACGCCTTAACTAACTTCGCCGGGGTGGAGAAGTGTGCGTCGATCGGCAGAGACAACCATTCCGTGGTTGCTGACATGGACGGGACACTCCTCGTCGGGAGAAGCTCGTTTCCTTATTTTGCCCTCGTTGCGTTTGAAGCCGGGGGCATCTTAAGGCTCCTTTTCTTATTGATCGCCTCTCCGATCGCCGCCTTTCTCTACTACCTTATCTCGGAAGCTTCCGGAATACAAGTGCTTATATTCACGACGTTTGTCGGAATGAAGGTGTCGGATATCGAGTCGGTGGGTCGAGCAGTGCTGCCAAAGTTCTACTCGTGTGACCTCCATCCCGACTCGTGGAGGGTATTTTCGTCGTGTGGGAAAAGGTACGTGCTGACTGCGAATCCCAGGATCATGGTGGAGGCATTTCTAAAGGACTTTCTTGGGGCCGATATGGTCTTAGGGACCGAGATCGGGACCTATAAGGGAAGGGCAACTGGGCTCGTTCTCAACCCGGGTGTACTCGTGGGGAAGAAGAAGGCCCGTGCTCTTGAAAAGGTATTCGGGGATGAGAAACCCGATATCGGCCTCGGAGATCGGAACACCGATATACCGTTTATGAAACTTTGCAAGGTATATAGGTTTTGAACACATTAATGAATCTTTAGAAGTATATAAGTAAATCGTTAAATAACAAGTAGCTACCTGAACTTTGTACGTTTTACAACGAGCTACCCGAACTTTGAAAATTCAAAACGGTCTACCTCAACTTTGAAGAAAGTTCAAGTAACTACCTCCGTCCAATTTTCCGTCAACTGTCGTCGGAAAGTCGTCAGAAATTGGACGGAGGTAGCTATTTGCACCTTTTTCAAAATTAAGGTAGTCCGTTTTGAATTTTTAAAGTTCGGGTAACTCGTTGTAAAACGTCCAAAGTTCAGATAACTACTTGGTATTTAACCCAAAATGATGTTAATTCCGAGAGAATAACATGATGCAGGAAGGATACATGGTCCGACCGAAATCGGGTACAAAGGCTGTAACAATGGATAAACTGCCTAAGCCCATAGTTTTCCACGACGGAAGGTTAGTACAAAAGCCAACCCCAATGATGGCTCTGATCACCATTCTTTGGGTTCCAATCGCATTCCCCCTAGCCTGCCTGAGGATCGCGGCTGGCTCGCTTCTCCCCATGTCGTTGGTCTACTACGCGTTCTGGGCGCTCGGGGTTCGGGTCATCGTCAAAGGCAACCCACCCCCTCCAGTAAAGAAGTCAAGCAATGTATCCGGGGTACTCTTCATATGTTCCCATAGAACTCTCCTCGACCCTATATTCCTATCGACCGCTCTAGGGCGGCCTATCCCTGCAGTCACCTACTCAGTCTCCAGACTGTCGGAAATTATCTCGCCCATCAAGACGGTGAGACTGAATCGTGATCGGGTCAAAGACGCTAACATGATCAAGGACCTTCTAAAAGAAGGTGACCTAGCCATCTGCCCCGAAGGAACCACATGTCGAGAACCCTTTCTCCTAAGGTTCTCAGCCTTGTTTGCAGAGCTGACAGATCAACTGGTGCCAGTCGCAATGGTGAACCGAATGAGCATGTTTCACGGCACAACCGCACGAGGGTGGAAGGGAATGGATCCCTTCTACTTCTTTATGAACCCTAGCCCAGTCTATGAGGTTACCTTCCTCAACAAGTTACCCCAAGAGATAACTTGCAGTGCAGGGAAGTCAAGCCATGAGGTAGCGAACTACATACAGAGGATGATCGCGGCGACTCTTTCGTATGAGTGCACGAGCTTTACTCGGAAGGACAAATACCGAGCCTTGGCAGGAAATGATGGAACCGTCCCCGAGAAATCAAAGCTTCCTTCGAACAAAGTGATGGGTTGCTAAGTTTGTATGTGACTTTCCGGTCTCGATGTTTTTTTACGTATATGGAATGGAAAGGATACTTCTACAGTAAAGTGAAGTAACCATTCGTCTAGGTCTCAATTGCAATATGATGCGGTCTGAATAAATATGTAAGACAAATTCTTAAGGAAGTTGATTCAATGTTTCAGAATAACTACTGCTAGAGTTGTGATTTTTCTTAACTGGTTCATCCATTTTTTTCATAGATTGAGGACAAGGATATAATTTTCATGAAACAGTTTGGGCTATTCGGCCTAGCCGCCATCAAGATTTAAGTTGAAGTCCCTCCAGCGCGTGAACTTTTCAACGAAGTCCCAAGACAAGAACGGTCTCGTTTGAACTCACGTTTGAGGAAGCGCGTTGCAGATTCAATTTGGAAGCACGAACCCACCCATCCACCACTAATCGGAGACCCAGACCAGATATATATAATAGGAAAATAACAATTATAAGAAAATATACGTTTATTGTGTGATATTTACTAAGCACGAACACACATGATAATCTTATCGTGTCATATTCCTCAATACGAATACGACACATAATTTTTCGTGCGTGTTCATGTCATGTTATCGTTTTGTGTTAACTTAGCCAATTATATATTCACATGCAAAATTTATAAGGAAATATCAAAATAACAAATTGTTTATAATGAGAATTATCAATTCAAACATTAAATTTTACGAGTTTTTAATGTATAATTGACAAACTCTAGGAATCAAATATTTAAGTAAACTTTTAAAAGTTATTAAATGAGACTTATTTTAAAAAAATAAACTTTTAAGTCCAATTTTATTGTTGATAAAAAAATTAATTGTTATTATGTCGTATTCTGATATCTAAACACAAACATGACATGAACAAACTTTCGTGTTATCGTTCTGTCATGCGCTTTCAACAAACACAATTTTTTTGTGTGTCCATTTGTATTATCTTGTTTTGTAGAAAATTATCAGCACTAGTACAAGGCAAAGATTATTAAAATGTATAAATATAATATTAACAAATAGGATAGGATGTACATTATGGTCTTTTACTTACAACATTGGTCAATCTTGCTCCTTTCCTTTCCTTTAGTAAGGTGGTTCACTTAAAGTAGTAATACATATATGGCTTCAACCGTACCATAACAAATTTCGAATTTATTAAGCTAACCTTCACGAACAAACGATAAAAATGATAATTATTAGATTATATGGTTAGTGAATGAACTAAATGTACCTTTTTGGTAAAGTAGGGGGGGACATACACTTTCCTATTAAAGTAAGGAATCATATTGTACATGTTGCAAGTTGAGGAACTAAATAGCAATATTGTTCAAAAGAAAATGATAGGCCTGCTGAGTAACTGCGAGTCTGCGACAGCAAGAGGGAGAATAGGAAGAGAAATCGAGGTCAAAACCGAGAAGAGAGAAGTCTCGTTGAGTTCAATCCGTTGGTCGATTCTATGCATCGAGTCGAGCCAGTTGATCTGCATTTCTTCGCGGCAGAATAGATCGATCGAAGGTTGCTGAGGTTTGGATCCGTTAATTCAGTTTGAGTTCGGGGAAGGAAGAAGATGAAGGGATGGGAGAGAGTTAAGTCGACAAAAGCGAGGTTCGGCCGCAACACAGCCCTTGGAGACGACCGGGAGTCCACTCGGACTCTCCGGCTTGGCCGTGTCCAACCGCAAGCGCCCACTCACCGCACCATCTTCTGCAATGATCGCGACGTCAACCTCCCCGTCCGCTTCAAGGTATCATACATCCGCTTGGACGGGTTTTTAGTTTACTTTGTGATGCTTGTGAGTTAAATAGTTCTACAGGCTGGTAGAATTTTCACCCTGGAATTCTGAAATGATGGAAGTTCACTGAACTTATTTGAGCTTATCTATGCAAATTATATCCGATGATGAATTCACACTTACAGTGGGTTCCAAAGAAGCATATCATTTTATTAATTGAGCTCTACAGTCATTTTGTAGTGCTAATTCTCTGAAATTACATCCACCTAACAGTCATTTTTCAAACAATTTCTTGCATGTCCTAATTAACTCCAACTCACTTTATATTGTTAAATTTTGAAATTCTCCCACGGAAGAGTAATTCATAGTCTCATAAGGGCGGAACCGAAAGGTATATAACTATGTAATGTGATCGGTGTAAATAGTTATTTCTGTTTGCTCCTTTTCTATTATGAATTCTCAAGTCTCAAATGCTTCCCAGAATTTTCTCTCCTCACATATGTACCATGGTTCGAGGTTTCATTGAAGTTGGAAAGTTGTACTTAACGAGAAAAGCCTCAATTAATTATGTAGTTCCAATTTCATTGTCCATTGTAATGTCACCATGGCCGAGATTTCCATTTTCTTCTATTTATCTGAAGTACTGAATGAACTCTTGTTTTCTGTGAGCTGATTGAGATTGATAACTGCAATTCTCAATTCTATGCTTTAGCAGGGAGTACTGGATGTGATGCTATTCAGTGCTGTATTAAGGACTCCCTTGTATAAAGGATACTCGAAAAAAATGTGTGGTTTATTGCATTATGTTATTGTCTTCTTGACTCTATCAACTTTGCATTTGATTCAGTTCTTGCTTGTTCTCACATGTATACATATAAACCTCTCTAATTTGCATTTGTTTACTTCTTAAGGGAAATTCCATATCTACTACCAAATACAACTTCTTTACTTTCCTCCCGAAAGGTCTTTTTGAACAGGTAATTATTATCTTTTAATTTGAGTTTTACTTTCTTCACATCATTTTTTCTCTTGGTTGTGATATCTTCATAAGTTGTTATGTTGAACCTTACAGTTTAGGCGTGTGGCAAATCTCTATTTTCTCATGATCTCAATTTTATCAGCGACCCCGTTCAGGTATGTTCAACTGATCTTGCACATGCGTTGATTTCACTTGACAGTACTTAAAAGAGGATGATTTTTGGCAAGTTATTGGTGAGTCCATGTGCCTGCTTGTTATTAAGCACTGGATTGTGGTGGTTGGAAATTCTATTTTTAATGATAAATGCTGTAATTCCATTTAATGGGCACCAAGAAAGTGCATAGATATATAAAATAAGAGAAATAAGCAAAAGATGTATAAGAGGATTCGTAAATAGTGTCCATGAAAACGATAAGATCCTGTCTAGATTTCCCACTAAACCAAAATATACAACACTTACCATCTATCTATAAGGGTGTTGTCACTGGATTCTACTATCTCAGTCCACACTCAACATAGATATTCACCACATAAGAGTTTTGAGTTAATCAGAAATACTAGTGGGTACTTACAATTTGCATGTATTGTCATTTTGTGACTGGGACATTTTCACCTGATTCTTTGTCTATAGTTACTTATTGACTTTCTAGGTAACATATGTTTTGTTGGGTGCATTGAGTAACATATGAGTAGCTACCTCTATCAATGATGTAATAACCCTTTTAACATTTATAATTAAAGTGCTGACCGTTGATTATGTATTGAATAGCATACACTTTGAGATTTATAATTTTTCTATTCATGCAGTCCGGTGAGCCCTGTTACAAATATGGTGCCTCTCAGTTTGGTACTTCTTGTGTCTCTTTGTAAAGAAGCGTATGAAGACTGGGTAAGTGATAAACAATCTTTTACGCAATGAAGAGTTGTCTCCTCCCTTTCACCTTTGTAAGGTTCAGTCATTGCGTAAGCGTAACATATTACTTTCCAAAATATTGCACTGAAACAGAAGCGTTTTCAAAACGACATGTCAATTAATAATACTCATGTAGACATACTTCAAGGCCAACAATGGGAGAGCATTCCTTGGAAGAAGTTGCAGGTTGGAGACATTGTGAAAGTGAGTAAGCCAGTGAACTTATCTATTAGAATGATTTCACTTTTTTTTTTGTGGGCTATTATTCCTTTCACATATGTCTTGATAAAGTTCTCTATTTGTCCTAACGACGTGCTGAAAACTGAATTTGGTCTTGCTTTCAGGTTAAGCAAGATGGTTTCTTTCCTGCTGATGTGCTTTTCCTTGCCAGTTCAAATGCTGATGGTGTCTGCTATGTTGAGGTTGCTTTAGTGATTTGCATACTATCTACATATCTTTTTGCTCATGATTATAAGGTGATGTCTAGATACTGAGTTACTGACCTTTTCAAATGGTGGGATGATGTGCTGCTTATGCTTGTAGACAGCAAATTTGGATGGGGAAACAAACCTAAAGATAAGAAAGGCACTGGAAAGGACATGGGATTATTCCGCACCAGATAAAGCTGCAGAATTCAAAGGTGAAATGTGTACATTAATATATTTGGCTGACCTATGAGACTGGTTGAGCAGAAGTCCTTCCCGGCTTTCCCGTTAAGTTTTGTTTTTGCTCTGTTTCATATATCCGAGATTTAACCGGAATTAGTATTTCTTTGTTTCACTTGCACGAATTTGTGATGCTACTTTTCTGAGGTTCCTAAACTATCTTCCGTTTTCCAGTGAAATAGCTAAGGAAGTCACACCATCTTGCTTATAATGTGTAAAATGACCTATTCACCCTGTCAATGGATTAAGACATTAAGTTGTGTCTTTCTTACGTATTTAATGCATACTGAAGCCGTGGATTGCTGATATGCTCATTCTTCATAGCTAGTCAACATGTTCATAATAGAAACACACAATAATCTCCTTCAAGATAACCTTCTAAGACAGACAGGCATGGTCCAGTTCCAATCATCAAGATAAGCTCCTGCCTCCTATGCTGTGGAAAGAACAAAAATACTTCGAAATAATCATGCTTTGAGATTAGGACCATGAGATGTATTTGAAATATGTGGTCTGAGTGGCCTTTGTAATAAGGATTTGAATACCATTCTAGATTTGATAAATAATTTGTTCTCTTCACTCCTTTGCATATTTTTGCTCCTTTGAAATTTTTCGGTAAATCCTTCAGTATCATAGAGGATTACACCACGTTGTAGCTTTTAACTATATTGATCTTTACAATGGTTTCTCATCTTTTATATTTGTTCTCTGTGGCTTTCTTTTTTATGCTCTTGTTTTCGATTTTCGTATTAAAAAGCTGTAGTATTACCTAAGCAGTTTTAGCCAAGTCTGCCAAACTTGTTTCCACTCTAATTGCAGCTGCATGTGCAATAGGGTCTGCTTCTGTCCTCCATGCAAATTATTTGAGAGGGCTTTCTGGCAGTAGGATTTTCTTGGAAGCGTCTTTTTCCCCTTTCTAAAGATGAATTGCCTTTCAAGATGGTTTACGTCTCCTGTCTCTCTGTGCAGCTTTCTTAAGCAGTGATGCATTTTTACCAAAGATGCTAAAAGATATAGCTTGGCTAGTGATCATGGTTGTATAAAAAAGTATTTCATCCTACCTTTGCTAATTTCAGGTGAAGTGCAGTGTGAGCAACCCAATAATTCGTTGTATACGTTCACTGGAAATCTTATTTTCCAGAAGCAAACATTGCCTCTTTCTCCGAATCAACTTCTTCTGCGGGTATGATAATGTTCCACTCCATTTAATCGGTGTCATTTCAAATTTCAGTCTGAATGTATGGCTTTTGTGTGCTTTATGTTCTATCGTGTCCATTGAATGCTTCTCTTACATATGTAACTAATATTCCTGCTAAAATTTCCCCATTTAGTCCACCAATTCATTCCTGGGGACTGTTGTAAGTGTTCAGTGATTTTTGTCTACTAAGCTTTTACTTAATGGCAGTATTTTATGTTATTTTTTTTTTGTTTTCAGGGATGTAGTCTTAGGAACACAGAATACATTGTTGGCGCTGTTATTTTTACTGGTCATGAGACTAAGGTATGTGAAAAAAGGATTTGTGCGATCAAATTTCCCCGTCATTCTTACCTTCCATATTTAGTTACCATCAGGACTATGGTCTGAACTTCAGGACTCTGAAGTTAGTTTTTAAAGATTTTTTGCTTTACTTAAAGAGAATATTTTCTTATTGAAATTTTTTGTAAATGTGCTGTTTTCCTGGAAACTTGCTGATACATGCATTTTGGGTTTGCATGGACCATCTACAGGTGATGATGAATTCAATGAGCGTTCCATCCAAAAGAAGTACATTAGAGAGGAAACTCGATAAACTAATACTTACACTTCTGGGCACTCTTTTTGGAATGTGTTTCATTGGAGCCATTGGCAGGTCTGAGAATATCCCTATAATACTTGCCTCTTGCTGTATTGACTTTTCTATCATGTAATCGTTTTTTTTTCATTTACTTCCTGGGAAATGGTAATTTTTTATTTTGGTTCTGCTTATGTGATATTATTTCGTGTGATCAATTTATGAAATTTTGCAGCGGTGTCTTTATAGATCGGAAGTACTGGTACTTGGGTCTTACTAAAGGAGTTGAAGCTCAATTTAACCCTGACAACCGGGCTGTGGTACTCTATACTTCCGACTGGTTGATAATCCCTACGTACCATCCTGGCTTGTGACACTTATATTTCCTCATTGGTTTTATGATTGCTGCAACAGGTTGCTCTTGCAACTATACTTACTCTCATTACTCTATTTTCGACAATTATTCCTATCTCCCTTTACGTCTCCATTGAGGTTAGTTATTCTGCTTATACCCTTTTGCATTCTTTCATTTTTTATGTGGTTGTGTAGCTTATTTTCTCTTTTCCTACTCTTCCAATTTCAGATGATCAAAATTTTCCAGGCGACCCAATTCATTAACAAGGACTTGCATATGTACCATGCTGAAACGAATACGCCTGCGCTAGCTAGGACTTCTAATCTGAATGAAGAACTTGGACAGGTAAATTGTTATTCTGTCACTTTATTGAACTGAAGAGGAAAAGTAATTCTAAAGGTGAATTGAAAATTCAGTAGGATATGCTGAACATTCTTATCCAAGCATAATATGGTTAATATTCATGATGATAATTTTATATCTACTTTTTTGTGGGGTAGGAATTTGTATTACTAGATCAGTGGGTGACGTGGTAGCCTTCTCGAGCAGTTTTCCTGTTAGCTAAAATATAAGTAGCAATCTTTTAGCGATAAACAAGTTCTTTAAAATTTAAATTGTTTAAAAGACTTCAGCTTTTATCGTCATTGTATTAGAAATTGCTAAAGAGATACTAATATCCATGTTGCTGCTTGATGCAGATAGAATACATATTCTCAGATAAAACTGGAACTTTAACAAGAAATATGATGGAGTTCTTTAAATGTTCCATTGGAGGCGAGCTTTATGGAACTGGCCTGACTGAAATAGAGATGGGTGGAGCAGAACGAAATGGCATGAAAGTTGAGGTATACTGGCATTCTCCTTTACTTGAAAATGGGCAGTCTTTTGCTGAGGTTAATTTGATTCCATTTCTTTTGACATGCAGGTTCATAAATCATCTAATACAGTACGGGATAAAGGTTTCAATTTTGATGATCCTAGGATCATGCGAGGTGCTTGGAGAAATGAACCAAATCCTGATGCATGCAAGGTTGGCTGTGGTCCAACTTGAACTGCATAGAGAGATTAAAAAAAAAAACTGTTGCACCTGCTAACTGATCTAGGTGTTACAATTTTTTCTAATGCTTTCTCCTGTTTTATTTCCGCATGTTGCTGTTGAAGACAATTTTCTACCCGTTTACCATACTTTTCTGCTTTAAACAGAGGAATCCTGTCCATTTTCTTAACATATACATCTGCCAGTCCCTTCTTCTACACCACAATATTTCGTATAACCAATTGAAAATGAAAACTGCAGTCTCTACATGTTGCCTACTCTTTCTAGCCAAATCCAATAAAAGATCTGTCTGGGAACAACACTCTCCCTCTTTGACTCTTTCCTTTTCATTTCTTCTACTTTAGGCAATGGAAAATATTAAGTTAATGTGTCATTCAAGATCTGACTTATTAGGGGGTAACAAAACTGGTCCCTCATCTGTCATTAAGGGATATTGAGTTAAGGAGTTACAATGATTCCTATTAACTTGACAGCAGAGATGATTATTTACTTTTCCATGATTATGGAACAGAATCAAGTTTTGTCTAATTGATATATTGGCATGTGCATAGTTGAGGAAATTAATGTCATATTCTGACTCTGATTTTTTCTTGCTCAGTGGCATCTCCAATGATTTTTTTTTCTTTTGTTTGTAGGAATTCTTTAGATGTCTTGCTATATGCCATACTGTACTTCCTGAAGGTGATGAATCACCAGAAAAGATCGTTTATCAAGCTGCATCACCAGATGAAGCTGCATTGGTTTCTGCTGCTAAGAATTTCGGTTTCTTCTTCTATAGGTTTGTGCTTTCCATCTGTAGAGGAATCTTGACAGGTAGATTGATGTTCCTGCTAATTTGGTCCAGTATATTGTGGAAATTTCCCACACTCATGGCGACTTGATGCAAATAGACATCTTCTCTTATAGTTCTCATAGTCGTAGGCATTTATGAGAGATGCAACACATCTTAATGTAGTTGAGCATAGTAAAACGCCTGAATCTCATTACATAACTGAGAATATTAAAAGTAGTGAATCTCTTTACTGTTACGTGCGAGGTATTACCCCACAGCATCTGCATTATCCTTGGCAAGAGAGGCTTAGGAATAGCTTTTCTTTATTACAACTTGTTTAATTCAAAAGAGCTAATAATGTAGGTACTCATGTTTCTGCCTGTTGAAACTCTCCTTTATATTTTCCTCTCAATAAACTTCCAGTGTTATGACATTATCTGTGCAGGCGGACACCTACTTTGATCTATGTCCGTGAATCTCATGTAGAGAAGATGGGCCAAATCCAAGATGTTGCCTATGAGATTCTGAATGTCCTTGAATTCAATAGGTACTTGATTTCCTTGTTAGGTTTTCTTTAATGCTGCTATAGAAGATGCTGATGCTGTTCCCTTACTAATAAATAGTACAAGGAAGCGTCAGTCTGTTATTTGCCGCTATCCAGATGGCCGACTTGTTTTGTATTGCAAGGTAATAGTTATTTGGATATCCTATCTGAGCTAAAACAAGCATAATATGATTCTCTCTTTGGAAATTAATTTTCCTAGGGAGCTGATACTGTAATTTATGAGAGATTGGTTGCTGGTCAAGATGATTTGAAGAATATTTCCAGAGAACACTTGGAGAAATATGGATCTGCTGGACTGCGTACGCTCTGCTTGGCTTACAGAGATTTAAGTCCTGAAGTATATGACGGATGGAATGAGAAGTTTATTCAGGCTAAATCATCTTTAAGAGACCGTGAAAAGAAGTTGGATGAGGTAGCGTCATAATCTTGTCAATATAGTATTGATGGTTATTCTTAGTAGAAGAGTTAAACGTTATGATTAACTTCATCATGGAAACTTACCAAAAAAAAAAATCATCATGTGGAATATCTTCTTAGGAGACTGGAAATTGGAAGTAGCTTTAAACTTGGACTTTTCTGGTCATTGAAGGTCTGAAATTTTTGGTGTATCAAATCTCGTTACATTTTTTTTTAATACTAATGGGTAACTCAGAGAACATTTATTTAGTTCAAATTCAAACAAACATCTATTAAGAAAAAAACATCTATTTAGGTAAACAAATCAGCATTTGACTGTGAAACCATGAAAACTGATCGTATTATGTGCTTCACTGATGATGACATACTGTTAGATGTTACACATGACTTTTTCAACTGTTTGAATAAACACATGAACTAATGAGTTCTTATTTTGCAAAATTGATAATTCTTATTGCATTTTAAACTTTCACATTATCTTGCTAATGTACTATTGCGCTTATGATTCACTGAGTCTTCACTTCTGAAACTTATGCAGGTAGCAGAACTGATAGAAAAGGACCTTACATTGATCGGATGTACAGCTATAGAAGACAAGCTTCAGGAAGGTGTACCTGATTGTATAGAGACTCTTTCAAGAGCAGGGATCAAGATTTGGGTACTGACTGGAGACAAGCTGGAAACTGCAATAAACATAGCATATGGTGTGTAACCTCTCTAAATCGCTGAATTCTCTATGTTTACTGAATGATGAGCGGATGCAAGATGACCTATCATTCCATTTAATCTTTTTATGCAGCATGCAGGTTAATCAGTAATGACATGAAACAATTTATCATCAGTTCCGAAACAGACATGATCAGGGAAGTTGAAGAAAGGGTAAGGACCACATTTGAATCCAGTAGTTTTATTTCTTTGAGTTCTTGGTATTATTCTATGATAAATATTTTATGCTATTTTTTACTAGGGAGATCCAGTGGAGCTTGCATGTCTAATGAAAGAAGAAGTGAAAACACAGTTGGAGAAGTGCCTTGAGGAAGCGCAGCGCCATTTTAACACTGTCAATGGGCCTAAACTAACTCTTGTGATTGATGGAAAGTGTTTGATGTACGCACTTGATCCAAGCTTACGTGTTATGCTCCTCAATCTGAGCTTGAATTGCAGTTCAGTTGTTTGCTGCCGAGTCTCCCCTCTACAGAAAGCACAGGTAAATCCATTCATTCATAAGCAGTATTATGTAATCAAAAATCAAGCTTAGCTTAGTTGTTTTGAGGAATAAATTTGTGTCAATTTCACTCTTTCTCAGGTAACGACTCTGGTAAAGAAAGGTGCCAAGAAAATAACTCTTAGCATTGGAGATGGTGCAAACGATGTCAGCATGATTCAAGCTGCGCATGTCGGAATCGGGATTAGCGGGTTAGAAGGAATGCAAGCAGTCATGGCCAGTGATTTTGCAATTGCTCAGTTTCGGTTTCTATCCGATCTACTTCTCGTTCATGGACGGTGGTCATACCTACGAATATGTCAGGTACATTATAGGTCGCTGCTGCCTTCTTAATTGACTTCCTCAATAATTTAAATTTAAGAATCCTTATTGATGATATGTTCCTTAATTTGCAGGTGGTGACATATTTCTTCTACAAGAATCTCACATTTACCTTGACTCAATTTTGGTTCACCTTCCGAACTGGATTTTCTGGCCAAAGATTCTATGATGATTGGTTTCAGTCATTATATAATGTCATGTTCACATCACTGCCCATAATTGTCTTCGGTCTTTTTGAGAAGGTATTCTCTTTTCCCAATTGTATTGTCTCAGTATGATTTTTTTGGGGAAACTGGTGAACCCAATTTGTTTGCGCCAATATGGGGATTGCCGCCATTTATGTTGTTTTTGCTAAACACACTCTCTAAATGTTTCTTGAAATATATGAAGTCAGGCTCCTTTAACATTTTCCACCCAATTTGTTCTTAAAACTTTTCAAAATCAAAACAATCCTCAGTCTTTATTTTATTTCAAAATTAACAATAAAACAAGGGTTGTTTGAGGCTCAATAGATTAGTGCTTGGTTGATCCCCAATAGAGGATTTTTCAATTCACAAAATAGCGGATTAGGTGATGGTTTTAACAAGAAAGCATGAATAAATGGAGGCAAAACACTATTTTTCCATTTTTTTAAAATGGTTTGTAATTTGCTGTACTCTGCTTTTACAGGACGTAAGTGCATCCCTTTCCAAAAAATATCCACAGCTATACAGAGCGGGAATCACCAATGCATACTTCAAATGGAAAGTCATTGCAATGTGGGCCTTTTCTGCTGTTTATCAATCTCTCATCTTCTATTACTTCTCGACAACATCATCTACTATGGGTCATAATTCCTCGGGCAAAATGTTTGGTCTCTGGGATGTCAGCACCATGGCCTTTACTTGCGTAGTCGTAACCGTGAACTTGCGTCTTCTCATGATGTGTAATTCAATTACCAGATGGCATCATATTAGTGTCTTTGGAAGCATCATAGGTTGGTTCGTGTTTGTTTGTTTGTACTCACTTATCCGGGTAATAATTTTTTCTTTCCCCCACTTTTTCACCTTAAGCTTTGATGATGACGCCTTGTTAATAATGCCTTTTATTTTTTGACAGGAGAATCTTTTGTACGTCATATACGTCATCATGAGTACATTCTACTTCTACCTAGCCATCGTTCTGGTTCCCATCGGCGCGCTGCTTCTTGACTTCATATACCAAGGGTAAGTATCGGTAACTGATCTCTTTAAATAGTTGTATTGGTGTTTTGGACTTGGGTCCTCCCCATTTGACGTTAAAATGGACCAAATTGTTTCATTGCCGAGATTCAATCATGGACGGATAAATTTTCCAACTTTTTTCAGGGTTAAGGATGTGTTGCCCTAGTGTTAGCTAAATTGAGGTTGATCTAATAAGGTCTAGTATTTTAACCATTGAATTTGAAAACAGTATGATTCACATTTTTCTAGTCCAAGGGTTGAAAAACTAGACCTAATACTAGATCAACCTTATTTTAGTCAATTGGTATTGCCTAAATGTTAGTAGTAGCCAAAAGGAATGCCTTTTTGTTGTTGTAAATCTAATTCTCTAATGACCTGGCAAAATCTCATCCATTGATCTATCCTGAATTAAATCCTGATTGTAAAATGTATACTACGTTCATTTGAAGCCAAATAGAAAGATCCAAATCCAATCCTTCAGAAAGGAGGCAAAAAAAGGCAGACATTAGAACAGAGTTGCTTGATTTTGCTATGCACTTTCTTGTAGTGGTGGTTGATACTCTGCTGAATATAGAGATGAATTATGCTACAAATTTTAACACTACATATGTATATATTTGTAATTATAGCAACCTTTCAAGGCAATTTTAGTGAAGGATACCATTTGTTTTCTCACGTTTGGTCCATCCAATGCAGGGTCCAGAGGTGGTTCTTTCCATCCGACTACCAAATCATCCAAGAGGTGCACCGTAACGAGCCGGACGACTACAGCCGTGCTGGAGTTATGGAGGTCAACACTCACCTCACCCCTGAAGAAGCTCGAACCTTTGCTTTAACCCAACTTCCTCGCGAGACCTCAAAGCACACTGGGTTTGCTTTTGACTCTCCCGGGTACGAGTCCTTCTTTGCCTCCCAACAAGGCGTCAACGCGCCTTACAAAGCATGGGATGTGGCACGGAGAGCTTGCATGAAGGCTAAGATCAAGGGAATTTCAAAAAAGTGAAGAAAAAAAAATATTGATTGTAAATTTCTGTGTGCCATAATTATTTTTTCTTCTTCTTCTATTCAAATAGGTAGTGTGTACTGTCAGCACTCATAATACGAAGATATTAAATAGAGTAGTTTTTGTTGTAATGGTTATTGCATATTGTGTTCTTGTAGAATGTAGAGCATTGGGTTTTGCTGTATATGGTGGATGGGATTCTTATACCCAAGACAGTATTTGAGTTCAGTTTTTACCTTGAAAGACAGTAGTGCACCAATGGTTGCTTCTCTATATACATAATAATTACATAAACATATGTATTTATAAATAACTTTTGGAAATTATAAAATCAAAACTCGATTCTATGACAACTAATGAATAAATGATTTTTCATAGTGGCCAAAACATACTCTATATATATTTGAAAAAATAAATATAATGTCTATATTTTTAATGTAATTAAAATAATATAAACAAGTTAAAATACCTTGCTATTTGATTCACAACAATTTTGACCAAAAAAACAAATTTTTGATTCACAACTTTCGAAATTCCGATAAGGAAAGTCCTTTAAGAAGATATTAGTCATGATCATTTCTGCATGCACCCGGTATACGTTTAACCACCTAAAAATGGCCCAAAAACAATTAAAATCTTTTTCTCGGGAGGACCTTTCCGTGGCCCTGGTGCATACAGTTTTGTCACCAAAAACTGAAAATAATAATAGAAGATGTTAGAGAATGAGGCTCCCTTGTGTGCACCCGGTGTACACCTTGCCATATTAAAATGGCTCCAAAACAATCAAAAACAATTTTTTCGGGGGGAGTTATTCATCAACCCGGTGTACACAGCTCTTATCTTCTCTTCCACGCAGAAGCTACCCACAAACATCATCATCGGAATTTGAAGCTACTTTTTGTAAAATCTGTTCATCCTCTGATTTTTATCCCTTTCGACCAAAAAAAATCCATTTCGGAACAGACGAGTTTTAGTAAAAAGTAATTTTTACAGTAAAAAATTTACGCCTAAATGCACCTAGGTGTTTATACCTACCGTAATTTTGGAGCAGCACCGGTTTCTATTGTTAACAAATTTATTTTTCGTTGAATCAAATATTAGTTAGTAGTACAAATCTATATGTTACTAGGAGAAAAAAAAATCCCTTATTAAAAAAATTGAGAGAACAATAATTCAAATATATGATTTCCTAACAAAATTGTTTTCAACAGATGAAAATTGCAACTAAAAATGCAGAAGACGTAGCTTTACAACATATCGATAATACAAGCCATAATACCACCAATCTTCTACAAAAATGTTGTCAAAATCTAGAATTTGTGGGATTCCTTGTCGCTCCAACTCCAGGCATTGTTGTGATGGAGCGTTTTTTCCTGTAATACATGAATGTCCCGCTAGCAAACAGTATAAACACCGTGATTCCCTGTTCAATAGAAACCCGAGAGACCACATTATGCAACAAAATATAGCTATGAAAAATACAGACGAAGCAGAAAACACAAACCTCGAAACCAAGAACAGACAACTTCTCTCCAGAAGCAGGAGGTATACAACTTCTGTAAGTGATATATGATTGCGGCTTGCTGATTTTGGTAGATGATTTCTCAGACAGTGTTCTGCCCTCCTGTAGTTTGGTTCCTTGTTCTACTTCATGGGGTTTGGATTTTTCATCAAAGATTTCCATTGTCTGTCTGTTTTTATTTGATTTAGACTTATCTTTGTCTGCTACTTCAACACATTTCAGTGGGATTCGGTACCCAGTCTCGCTGCAACGATAATTTTCAGATTTCTACAAGAAAAGATCAAGACCATAATGCTCATCTCAAAGGACAACACAGCAAGATAAATCAGGCTATGCTGCTATTACATATGAATAATGGGAGCAATATTTGGTTCCTCAAGGATACAGAACCAGTAAACTGAATTTGCTCAAACTTCACTTATTCAGGTGGTTCTCGACTATAAAGTGTAGCTGTAACCACATACTATGAATTAAGAGACAAATCAATATTCTGAGGAATCATATAACAACATGCCATTGTTATTAAGTTAGTAAAGCCTCAGGATATGTAAATAGTCATGACTCATTGAAAAGTAAGAAAGGACTAAGTTCATGAATCAAAAGTAGTGATGACTGACTTGGGGTTTTAATCAGAAGAGAAGAAGTTAAAAGAAAATGTACTCATAAAAGAACAAAAGTAAACATGTTGAACAGGGCTTAGGGTTATTCAGGATATAGAGAAAAGGAATTTAATCAATTTGATTGAAAGACCTCAGCTACCTAACAACATCTAGATGATCTGACTGCAGATATCCTTAATTGAATTCTTCCTTTTGTATCTGTAGATCCATCGATAATTCCACTATGAAAAGCTTCGTTCCATATTTTAGGATGTGTAAGATTCATAATGCAGTGCCTCAAGAGTCAAAAGGCGAGTGCAAATTGCATAATAGCAGAAAACGATATTGTTTATCACTGTATGCAGAAGGCATCAAATTAAAGAGACAGCATAATACCCAAAGCTCATTACAGAAGATCTGCAAATGGAGGGTCGATCTTTGACTTTGACGGTGAATCCATCTAGGAGTACATCAACTATTCAATAATGTGTGCACTCAATCACATTCAAATCGAGGAGCAAATATCTAACGATACAGAAGGCACAAATCGAACCAAGAGCTATGAAGTATAGAAGATAACAAAATTGGTGAACAGACGAGGCGATCAAAGAGTACTGATACCTTCTCAGAGTAGAGACACGGAACACAAGGACCAGAAGGGGAACAATCGAAGCTGACGTTGCTTCCTTTCGGTGTATCCTTGAAGCTCAAAAGAGCTCTTGTCTGACCAATCAATCTGCAAATCATTAACAAGATTCGCAATTACTTCTAATTGAGAAATGGAGAGACGGAGAGAGAGATGAATCGAGCTCGGAAACGAAACTTACTTCTGATACCTCAGAGGATCAGGCCGTGAAGACGTCGACGCCTGAAATATCGATAGAAGGAAGACGATGAAGAAGAAGAGCTCCGCTGAATCCGATGACTTCATTATCTCCTCCTGGAACAATCTCTTTTTCTCTCTCTTCTAGTTTCAGACTCTCCCAAAAATACGTAAAATTGATCTCGGGATCCGAATGGAAATAATAAAAAACGTTAAGGACTACATGTGCAATTTCCCAATTTCTACTCACGCGCCACCGCCATTTGCCGCCCACGTGAAGAAAAAACGAACACCTTGATCGATAGTGCTCTTAAAATGTAAATTTCGAGTATATTCGAAACAAGAAACTTAGATTGATGTTTTCTCGATGTTTTCATTGAGAAGATTAAATCTCCAACATTTTTCTCTCAACTTTAAAACTGTCTTAAAAATCGAATACCCGCAGAAAATTAGTGTGAAATTATGAATAGAGAATCAGAGATCATTGGTAATACTCTTTATGGTTGAGCAAACTACCTATTTGGACCCTAAACTTATTCAGAATCGACATTTTGGGTAGATTTCGAATAGTAGTTTTAAAAATAGGATAGATTCCGGGAAAAAAAGATCTAAAAACATATTTATTCGGTTATAATTCTCTTATCTGGGTACCCTAAATTAACCGAAACCGGTTCTATATATATATATTATTTAAAAAAAATACTACAAAATAAAACGAGAGCACTTAACTCTGAAGAACCTTCCTACACAGGTGTTGATGATTGTAATAAAGATTGTGATCTCTGATGAGATTTGTGTAAATGTGAATGAAATGACAGTATTGAAAAATGTTTCATCCTCAATAACAGGAATCGAACCAACAGGGTACTCGAAACTGTTTGTACAAACAGGTTCCAGATAGGTTCCGTTTTCAAAATTAAACGGGTAGATTCCGGTTCCAAATTTAAATACTCTGTTACATACTGGGTAGGTGCCGGAAACCCCTAAATTTACAGGGTATCCGGAACCAGTCACCCCTACTGCTCTTACCCATAATTCAACCACATTAAGATTTCGTGTCTCTCGTACCCAAGAAACAACCCCCAATGTATGTTGCTCACTAACATGAAGGAAACACAACCTCAAATGATATGTACAAATCATCAGCGATGTATGTTGACAAGGCTATACCATTTCTTCTCTTGAGCAGCTTAATTGACCGGTGTGTTGACCTTGATGCCTTCGACCACGGATGAGCCGAGAAGCAGTGATGGTTGAAGGTAGACATCAATGTCAAAGTACTAACAATAATAGACAGTAATCTTTTCATCATCCTTGGAGTAGAGTTGATTTTAAAGAGGTGTGGCTGTTTGAGATTATGCAGAAGATCTGCAAAAACAACAGAAACTATGAAACACACCAATTTGATGAAGGTTTCAAATTTGAAAAATCAAAAAAGTGATGTAATATTCTATCGGGTTCGTCTTATACGAAGAAATTTAGACTAAGAAACCGAGCAAAAATGTCAAGAAAGGCCAACATTTATATTGACAGACAAAATCTGCTGGGTAGAGATTGGATAAGACATGGTATAAGAATTTGTACCTGTAGGTGAGGCCTCCTCGTGCCTTGAAAGTAGTAGTAGAAGTCTCTATGAACTCGCTTCTTCCATTTACAAATCGAAACCTTTCTCTAGTAGAAAAGGTTTCAGAATTTCTGCTGGAATCAATTTGAGATTCTACTCCGCCATTCTTGGTAAATGCATCAGAAGACAAGTTTGCTGAAGGAGATGGCCTTGGTATGGAGTAGGGACCGTCTCCTTTGCTCCAAAATTTGGAGCTCAAGAAATCAGTTCCAGGGAGCTTGCAGCACGAGTTGTCTGCATAGTCACGGGCTACAAATCTACCATTTGAAAATCCCAAGTCATATGAAATTTCTTCAAGTGCCATCTCTAGACCCTCAACGCGTGATTCTAGAGAGTTCATTCCATTCTGGAAATTTTCGATAGATTTCTATCATTACAAAATAATAGAACTCGTGTCAGTTTTCATTTATATATTTCGGTGAAATCAGAAAGTTGCATGATTTAGCAGGAATGGACTTATCAATGAGTTCAGCACCCTCATGATAAATCCCCGTAATGTCAGACTCAATTTGGTTTTTTAACAACATGCGGGGAAAAGATCTAAGAAATTCAGCAGGTCAGAAACTGTAAATTTGATCATTTGTTGCGAAAAACTATTGCCATACCTAATTTGTAGCAAAAAATTGACATAAATGAATATATATTTTTTCCCAGAAGCTCTTCCGGAACATACCTGAAGAAGATCAAACAGACTCGATTGCTGATTTTCAATTTCAGCAAGCTGTCTATGAACTAAAGAAAGGTCTTCCAGTTCCTTTTCATGGTCAGATTCCTCTTCAGCATCTTCTTTGCTCAAAGTACGAGACTCAAATTTCTCACAATCGGGAAACGGAACTACACGGGCTGCAGATTTTAGAACATTAAACCTTTGTGGTTTCTCATACTTGGTTGCACTAAAAAGGGAACGTCTAGTTTCTTGCTTAATATTTCCCTCGCCTTCGTTCTTTCCCGATTCGAAGGCACCTCCATTGTTATGACCCAAAGCTGGATTTGGCGAGGCAGAGTGTGGCAGAGAAATTTCAACTTTCCAATTGTTTTTTTTTTTCTGATCCGGCCTAGAGAAGACGGCACTGTTTGGATTTTTCAGATTGGTCTTTTGGGTACTTTCCTTTTTTATGGTCCCAGTGGAGGAAGTATCTGAAGGAGATAACTTGCAGGTGGGGACTATTTTCTTTGCTCCAGATGATGATAAAGGACCAACAGCATCATGTGAAATTTTGGAAAGGGAAGGGAAGCAAGAAGCACCTCCATTGCCTGGACCAAATTGAGGAATCAATCGACAACAATTTAACTTAACCAGAAATACTTCACTGGACCACAACATCACCAATTTCCAGTATTAAGTAGATAAAAAAGAAGATTCACTTAATCGAAGAACGAATATGTAGATTTAAGTAGCAAGCAACTATAATGTTAAACACAGGAATGAAGTTTTACCAGCTAGAGGTGATTTAGAAGACGGCGCTTCTTCCTCAGAAGCATCTCCAATCTCCTTCCATAATGCCAAAGTTCGGTTCATCGTCTCCCTGACAATCTTAACCTGCAATTTAAGGACTCCTGTTAGCTCATCTTCTGCGAATCGGAAACTCTTGACCTAAATCTGAATCTGCTCAAACAGTGTCTGTAAATATTGGGAAAAATTGAAGTTCCTAAGACGAGAGAAGATTTACCTTATCGAACCGTCGCGTCTCCAAGCACTTCACGCAGGAAGCCTTGTGCTCAACGGCCAACTCTTTCTCTTCCGCTGCCAGTCTCCCCAGAGACTCAGCCGCCGCCTTCCTGGTCGCCCAATCGTCGCTGCTCAAGAACTCTACAATTAAAGCTACTAACCATTCCAGGACACTCTTATTCACCACTCCACCAACTCCAATCACGCTACCTACCATCGCCAACACTGCTGCCTTCGCTTTAAACCTCTCACTTCGCAGCAATTTCCCAGCTCTAGGCAAGAGCTTCCTCAGCTGGTCGACCTCTGGCTCAGGCGCCGCCTCCAACACCGCTCCCAAGCACATGGCAGCTCCGATCTGCGAGTTGAATTCCTGCTCCATCGTGAGAACATCCACCAACGGCTTCAGGAGCGCCGAGAATGGCGCTACTGTGACCTTGGCGGCGATTGCTGCAGTTGCCGCCACGCAGGCCGCCCTCACGGCAGAGTCAGCATCACGAATACGGCGGACGATGATCGACATCATCTTGGAGATGTACGGAGAGAGATCGTCTCCATGGGAGTGAGAGAGGAGAGCAAGAATGTTGACACACTGCCGCCGGACCGGGGACTTTGAGGCGTCGTCGGTGCTGTGAATGCAGGAAAGGAAGGAAGAGAAGTTTTCCGGAGTGAGGGCCTGGGCAATTGATTCGAGTTCGTTGGTGCCGACGGCGAGAGTGTCCCGGTCAGAGAGCTTGTTGAGGCAGGAGATGACTCGAGATTTGAGGTCCAGTTGAGGAGAGGATGACGTAGGAGACTTGGTCTTATGGGGTGACATTTCGTATATGATTTTGGAGCATAAGCAATTAAGCACGGTGGCTAGGCGGGGGAGGTGTAGTGGTGTGCGGTGGCTCCGACGGAAGAGGGAGGGTTATTTTTCGCGGCAGAGACAACTGCGCGTTCAGGAAGTTGATGCAGCGTCAGTGCATACTTTGAAACGATACAACTTGGATATAAATCGTAGTTAACTCGTCAAAATATGATTTTTAATTAAATATATATTGTTGGATCTTCAATATTATCAAATAATAATATATGTGATATGATATATATATATTATGTAATAATAGTAGTAACATTATATAATATATATTATGATAATGACACATCTGTAAATTAAAACCTACTTCTTCCAATATTTTAAATAAAAAGATTGTAAAAGGTTAAATAAATTAAAAATGCATTTGCATGTCAATCATGTAAAGTTATAATTTAAATAAATATAGTGTACGTATCAAGCTTATATACGTATGATATTTTTTAAAATTGTATTTTTCGAATTTTATATTATTATTACCCATAAAAACCAATAGTAGCAGCTTCTACATGGAAAGACAAACTTGATGATTGACTCCATCCATTTGACCGATCCACACTTCCCATGCTATTAGGGCCGGCAATGGTGCGGTGAAAAACTCATAACCACGGTTATAACTGTTACTGTTTAATATGGTTAACCGTACCATTATGGTGCGGTGCGGTTATAGTGATGAATTATCTACCCATAATGGTTATGGTTATGGTTATGGTATTTGAGTTATACCCATGATTATTTATTATTAATAAACTAATATATATATATTATACTAAATATAAATTACAGCATAAAAGTGAAATCAATTGATGATATTGAGGAAGATGATGATTGATAGAAACAAATACGACAAGTGTAAAATGGTTAGGTGTGTTGAATCATTACTTGTTATGGGTGTTTGTTGAATTTTAATGTTAATTTAGTGGTGTGAATGTTAATGTTGAATCATATGAATGTTGAATGATGTTAGTGTTAATGTTGAATGATGTTAGTGCTATATATTTTTATTGTTGGTAATATAGATAGATGTATTTTTTAAAATTAAATTTTCGGTCTTTTATTATATTACATGTGGAATAAATATGGTTATACGGTTAAAACCATGGTTAATAACCACGGTTATTTTGATGGTTATAGTATTGAAAATTGTACCCATAATGATTATGGTTATGGTTATGGTATGTGCTTTAAAAATATGGTATGGTTATGGTATTTGACATACCCTGACCATACCCTAACCATTGACAGCCCTACATGCTATAAACAAATACGAGAGTATAATATTAATATACTTTTGGTTGCAGACTTTATCTTAATCTAATTTTCAGTGCATGAATTCTAATATTATATATAGATTATAGACCAAAAAAAATAAAAATTCCACAGATAAAAAGCCCAACAAAATAAAATTGAGTTCAGAAAGTTACAAAATATGCAAAACTTGAATGTAAATGTAAATTTTCAAACAGTTAAATATAAATAATAACATATTTTGATTATTTTCAGTCTAAAATTACATAAAAATATAAATTAAATTTATTTTGCATTGAAACTGCGATTCCTCTAGTCTACCCGGTCAATTTATGCTTTTAAATGGATCCTCAGTCGCACTATCTCTATAGTCTACGCAAAATATGAACATATTTATCTCTGGATGTTGATATATCCTGCGTCCGCAAAGGGATCACATGGGATTCAACTATTGATGTACGAAAAAACAGTCGAATCACCCACACGACACAAAAAACGGGTACTAAATATTAAATACGTACTCATACAAACTTCGTCCTATTATTCGGCATAGAAATTAGAAAGAGTCCAACCATATACGTTTTTTCACATGCATGTGCCCTAAATTCACTTCTATAGTTGTCAAATTATTGATGATAAAATTTTCGAATCACTTCTTTTCTTTTATAACATGGGACAATTTTAGAATGTTACAACTTACAATATACCCTTTGTTGGGAGTCTCGGGACAGGATCTCCAATGATGTTGATTTGACAGTAATTTGAATGTCAATTAGTTGATGACCGCAAACTTTCGTCAAAGTTTCGATGAACCGCAAAGTTTCGTCAAAGTACAGCAGACGGGGTTCATCTGGGATGATATTGGTCGTTGGCGACTATTAGGGACTTTGACGACCGCTTTGAATCTGGGTTTGACACTGGTCTGTTTTATGGTATCCAGATTACTCTTAGTGTGGGTCGACTCAGTCTTGAATGGTTTGAGTTTTATCCATTTGAGATGATATTAGGTCGTGAAAATCTGATGGACTTTGTTCCGTATTGGGTCGTCACTATATTGATACCCAACACCCTTGTTCTCAAATCGTATGTCTATAAATTGTCAAAATTACTTCAAAACGTACAATCTACCTAGTTAATGTACGTGAATATGTGATTCAAAACTTGCATGATCTTATATTTGCATGACTATAATTGATGATGTCACAAACATTACTTAAAATGTGCGACGGGCAGACAATTATTGACCGTGATCTACGACTTATAATTCGTTACGTGAAAAAAATAGTTGCATTAATTATATGCACGTTAGATAAACGACTGCCCCCATAGAAGGTTGCTAGCGTGTCGGTTTGCACCGTCATTGTTGACTCATTTATCAACCATACAAGACAATAACAGAAGTAAGATCCCAGAAGTTAGATTATTAGACGAGATGTCGTTATATTTTATAAATATAATGGCGTCATTGTTCATTTCTATTATTTATAAAATAAAATCAACCCTTTAAGTAGGTAAGAAATCAATGATCATAATCATGGAGATGAAGATAAATTAATATGAGGTTAGAGAAAAGGATGTCATCAAGGGAGACATGATTAGGGATGAATAGAAAACACACCAGAAAAAGGCAACCAAAATTCAAAAATAATAATAATTAAACTAAAAAAAATGTTTTAATTTCATGGGTATGTTATATATAGTTGAAGCATAATAATTATATTTATTAGTATATATTTATATAAAATACATTACCTACTAAAAAAAGAAAAAATATTATGTGTCCCAAATCATACGTACATGATTTTTTTTTTTATATCATTGATAGGAGTACAACTGTTCCTAAATAATTACTAATTAAGTATGAATTTAATTTCCCGTAATTGAGAGTCGTTGGAAAGACCAAAAATTGTTCATCACCAACTATAGATCGATGTTCGTTATTTTCATTTAGACGGACAAATTATGTCTTATTAAGCGGAAACATATATATATTGTAGAGAGGTGGAGGGTTAAGATCTCGTTCTTGACCCATTTTTTGGTCATCACCAACTATAGATCGATGTTCGTTATTTTCATTTAGACGGACAAATTATGTCTTATTAAGCGGAAACATATATATATTGTAGAGAGGTGGAGGGTTAAGATCTCGTTCTTGACCCATAACATCCTCACATATGGACGAGGTGGTCTGGGTCAAGAACCAGACCTTAACCGTCCACCCTTGTGCATGTTGGTTAGGGTTAAATTTCAGACCTTAACCTACTGAATTGAGAGTCAGTTGAGGGAGTTTGACACAGACCTACCACACATATGGAAGAGTTGGTCTCAGTCAATACCCTAATTCATTTGATTGAGATCTAATTGATCTCAATCGAATCAAAATTTCACTGTAGCATACAGTAATATTTTAAAATTAAAACTATGAAATATGACTTCTTAAGAGTATTATGATATTTATACATTTTTCAAAATATATTATATTAATTTTCGATAGAAAATTTAACTAAACAAAAATCTCGATAAATAATTAAACATGAAAAAACAATAAATTCAAAAACAAATATTAATGACAAAATTCAAATTATTAAGAGACAAAATTACCCTATAAAAATTTAACACCCATGATAAGACACGTGCAATAAATATAGTCTGTGGGCTAACGGCCCAAAATGAACGAGTATGTTGGGCCCAAAGTGTAGGCCCATTTCTCAAATATCTGGTCCAATTTAGCCCACGTGCAATAGTTATGGCGACAAGGGCATCGCTTCTTGCAGGCCGATAAAATGGTTGTCTCAAAACTTTCTTCATAACAAGTCCATGGAAACGAACCCAGTTTTAATGCGAATACTCTTTTATTAAAAACGATTTCGATTTAATTAATTCTTATGAGGTGTTTGGTTTCTTAGAAAATCCTTTCCAAGTTCCTTTAAATCCGCCCTCAAATGTTTTAAATTTTTTTTTGTTTGATGGAGCAGTACGAACAATAAATAGAGTGGTTCGGGATCGTGTTATTTAAACGATCGTAGTTATTTCGTTACTTATTTAACAAAAATAACATTAGGGTTTGACGGTTAGTAATCATTTTGTGCAAATACTATAATTGTACTTTTTTTAATAACATACCGTAGAAGCTTTAATCATAATCATAATAGAATTTCATAAACGTATTTATACTAGTATTTATTAATTATAGTATTATTCATATATTTATATTCAAAATATTATATTTATTATAGTATTATTAAATTAAATTTTTGATTGTAAAAAATTAACTTACTTATTAAAAATATTAAAATTTATTTACATGATAAATTATTGTATATATATAAGTATGATTAAGTACAGTTATTGATCAAATAATATAACCGTAATCATAATTAAGGATGAATGCATTAAGGTGCGAGGAGATGCAATTCTCCCTTTACTTTTGTACGTTGGGTGAATTTAACTCTAAAAAATGTAATAATTTATTGTTCAACCATTTAAAGTCTTATCCATCTTAATATTTTAAGTTCATTTACTTTATCCTTAACTATAACTATTACGTGTAAAAATTATGCAACACACCATAATAGTGCAATTAAACATATTAAAGAAAAATGATGCAAAAACTACAAGGGATAAGGGGAGACAATTACTCATCTTAACTCTTGATATTGTGTGAATTTTAACTTAAAAAATACAATAATTTTTAATTAATTATTTAAAGTCTTACATTTAACCCCTATTTTTTTAATTAATTATTTAACCGTATTATATTTCTTATCCTTTTCTAACCATAACTTTTACACATAAGCATTTCATTACCATAACCGTAACATGGAATAATATTTAATCAAATTTAAAAAAAGATTAATAACCAAAGTATTACCCCAACTTTGAACACTTTATAATTTGCTGCCTAAACTTTACTTTTACAGTACATGTAGTACAAATTTAAATATCAAATTGTAAAATACTCAAAATTTGGTAACAATTTAATTATTAACCCATTAAAAATTAATACAAAACCCCACAATTTACGAATTTTCAATTTTACAACTCTACTACACCCATCTTCCTCTTCTAAATTCTACCTTCGATTTTGTTCTGCCGAGTCTTCTTCTCCCGTTCATTTCCTCCTGTCCCATACTACATAGCCAGTTCTCAATCTGTCTTCTCCAGTTTCTCTTCTGCAAATCCCATTGCTCTCTCTTGAGAGACGAAGGAAAAACGAACCACTGAGCAAGACGATTCCATTCAATTGTTCTCTTCCCTCCCTCCATTGGTGATTCTTCTATTTCTTCATCCTCTCTTCACAGTATTCCTGTTGACGCCGCGGTTCTCTCATGTTGCTGCTCTGATTGTTTGTCTAGTTCCTGGTAAGTGTCTCCTTTTACGTTCCTTTGCTTTCAAGTAATGAATTTGCTTCGTCTCATCTAATGGATGATGGAATTTGCTCATATTGCTTGGCTGCAGGAGGCGATCAGTTGACAGTTGCGGTTGGATTCTTGTCTATTTTTTCGCTTAGATCTGCTTCTTCTGGAGCTGGTTTGGTTTAAGGGATGATTGGTTGCAGGATCTTGACTTCAATTGTACTCTTTAACATGATTTGCTGTTGAAGATAGAGAGGTACTGGGAGCTCTTCGTATGTGTTGTTCTGCGGATTTCCGAACATGAAGAGGTCAAGAGACGCTGTCTACACGGGGCCTCAACTCAAGAAGCCCGTTGTTTCTTCTAGAGGAGAAGCGTAAGTTTATCCTTCCCATCTCTTATCTTGTTTTTTTGTTCCTTATTAATTACTGATTTTTTCAGTTCATATGCAATTTCATTCACGAGTATCTTGTCTTTTCGAGTTTTTTCTGATTCTGGTGACTGAAATTGGTAGAGTTGTTGTTGTACATCATGATCTCAGCTTATCTGATTGCAGATTAGCTGCATCCTCTGCTGCATGCTTGATTGTTAGGTTGTAAGAAAGCTTCGTTTAATGGATCAATTCATTGGAGATACTACGATTATGTTTTCTTGGTTATTTTATAAAATTCTGTCCTTATCTAGTTACTACTGGCGAGAACACCTGAAATGTAAAGAACTAATCTGGAAGTAACTGTTTTAAGATTTTCAACGTGAAATCTTGTTTTGTCACAAAAAAAGAGTGAAATGTTGCGATTACAGCTCAAAAACCTAATTAGACATAGTGGGTCCTTTGGTTATTGAACTGATATATAGAGTCTTAGGGTTGAAAGTGATTATCTTTTTTTTTTTTTTAAGCTCTGGGCAAGCTCAGGGTGTAGGCAGTGCCAGTGCACAGAAGCTGACAACAAATGATGCCTTGTCGTACCTTAAGGCAGTGAAAGATATTTTTGAAGACAAGAAGGAGAAATATGACGATTTTCTTGAAGTAATGAAAGACTTTAAGGCTCAGAGGTAAGAAGTATGGAGACACTGTTCAGTGTTGTTTCTGATTATATGATATGAGCATTTGAGTTGTTCTCTTATTCTTAACTTATTTGTTCTGTTGATTGTAGAATTGACACTGCAGGGGTCATACAAAGGGTAAAAGAGTTGTTCAAGGGACATCGCGATCTGATACTGGGGTTCAACACATTCCTTCCAAAGGGATATGAGATAACTCTACCTCCTGAAAATGAGCAACAGCCTTCAAAGAAGCCGGTGGAGTTTGAGGAGGCCATAAGTTTTGTAAATAAGATTAAGGTATAGCCATCTATCTGTTGTTTGAGTTAGTTGAATGTTTGCCTTTGAAGTTGTTAATATAGTTGTTCATCCATGCAGACGCGGTTTCAAGGTGATGATCGTGTTTATAAATCATTTTTGGACGTCCTGAATATGTACAGAAAGGAAAACAAATCGATTCGGGAGGTCTACCTGGAGGTAAGCAGGTTCATTTGGCCTTCTCCTCCGGATAGTTTTATAATGAGTTGTACGAGGCTCCTTTGGTTTGTAAGTAATTTTAGCTTTAACTTGCAGGTTGCTACGCTATTCAAAGACCATGCTGATCTGCTTGAGGAGTTCACACATTTTCTACCTGATACAAGGTCCGTTGCACATGCTGGAAGGGGGTCTCTACTCCGTGATAGAAATTTGTCTATGCCTTCAATGCGGCAATTGCATGTCGACAAGGTATTTTTTAATCATCATTATCGTTGAATCTATTATTTATTTCCCCTAGTGTCTGATGAACAGCATTCATTTCCAGAAGGAAAGAGCCTCTTCGCTTCCTGATCGTGATATCACTGTGGATCGACCTGATATTGATCATGATAGAGAACCAAAAGCGGGTAAAGATCATAGGATTCCCGGGGACAGAGAAAAGGAGAACAGAGACACGAAAATGCGTGATCATGATGATATAGCGTATGAGCATGATAGCTATTGGGATGCCAACATGCAGCGCTTTGTTCAGAGGCGGAAACGCTCTGGTACTGATCAATTGCATCAAGATGCGGAAGAAAATGAGAAGTTTGGCACTTTTCCTTCATCCTCATCACATGATGATAAAACTGCTGTTAAAAGTAAGTTAATCTTATCAGTGCTGTTGCTTATTTAAGTTGTCATTTTTCCAGGAGAAAATGGTTAAATCAACCCTTCCGTTGTTAATTCAGGGCGTGACTTGGCTAGTATTAGATGTGAACCACTCTCCATATTGGACTCCTGTCAAAGTTATTTATGTCTTGCAGATATGTATAGCAAAGAGTTTGCTTTCTTAGATAAAGTGAAGGAGAAGTTGAGCAATCCTGATAAACGCCAGGAACTCTTTAGATGTCTTCATATATTCAGCGAGGGGATAATTTCACGACCAGAGCTGCAAAATTTGGTATGGTTTCTTCATTTAATATAGTTATTTTTCTTGTTATTGGTTATCAGCTAAGTGATTATTTTTTTGGGGGAAATTGTTTTCTTCCAGACAAGAGACTTACTTGGAGAGCATCCTGGAATGATCGACGGGTTAAATGAATTTTTAGCTCACTGTGATAAGACCGGTAATCTTTTAATACCTGAGCTTGTAGGGTTTTGTTCATTTTAGCGCTTAGTGTAGCCGATAATGAAAAAAGAAGCTTCTTAGTGCTCAAGCTTATAGTTGTCTTTCAATTACTATTACATTACTGATCTAGAAAAAATATATACGCTTATATTATGGTTTCCATTAATGTTTCTGATCTGATTTTTTTCTTCTACAGAAGGGTTCCTTGCCGAGTTTATGCGTCAGAGTATGTCTACTGAGTCCACTTTCTCTTATTATTTGAACTAACTAGTTTAATTTGGTTTGGTTGGTACCATAGAAATGTCAGTTGTAGTTTTGAATGTTAATATTATATGAAAGACACATTCAGAACTCCCTCTCCTCTGGAATTGCAAATGATTTATTGATTGAATATATGTTGCAGGACATTTATATTTACCAAGACCAGTAAAGTCTGAAGAAAGGGACATAGACCGAGAACACGTGAAGGATGAACCAGTTAAAGAAAAGGATCATGAGATCCGAGAGAGAGAAAGACCAGAAAGGAATGCAGCCACCTGGAACAAAGACCCAACAGGTCACAGGATGTCTTTGTTATCCAGCAAAGACAACAAGTATGCATGGAAGTCTATTAATGACCTTGACCTCTCTAACTCTGATAGCTGCACTCCCAGTTATCGCCTATTGCCAAAAGATGTACTGAGCATTGTCTTTTTTTTTTTCTTTCTTTTTTTGATAATGATTCACAATCTAAGAACCAAGTTTTTGTTCTGCAGTATCCTCTTCCATCTGTTAGTCACAGAACAAAACTTGGTTCTGAAGTTCTGAATGATCATTGGGTATCTGTTACTTCTGGAAGTGAGGACTACTCATTCAAACATATGCGCAAAAACCAATATGAAGAAAGCTTGTTTCGCTGTGAAGATGACAGGTTAGAAGTTGCTTCTTAAATACTAAGATTCGGGCACATAGTCATAGTTCTGCTTCAGCTTTACCTCTTCAGCTGTAGTTTAAGGTAGTTTAGCATATTGTTAATCGTAGTGAAGTACTAATGGTTTAATATATCTTTGCTCATGCTTCAGGTTTGAACTGGACATGCTGTTAGAATCTGTAAATGTAACCACCAGGCGTGTGGAAGAACTATTAGACAAGATCAACAAAAATACAATCAAAACAGAGAGTCCAATCCGAATTGAAGATCACTTGACAGGTTACAAGCTACCCATTATTTTTTTGGATTTTCATAGTTCAGTTCGTTATCAGTTTTATATGTACCGTCTCATTCTTCTGGATTATGTTCTTCTACTTCCTGTTTCAGCTATACATTTAAGGTGCATTGAACGGTTGTATGGGGACCATGGGCTTGACGTAATGGATGTCTTAAGAAAGAACGCTCACCTTGCTTTGCCTGTAATATTGACACGACTTAAGCAGAAACAAGAAGAGTGGGCCAGATGTCGATCCGACTTCAATAAAGTCTGGGCAGAAATTTATGCCAAAAACTACCATAAATCACTTGATCATCGAAGCTTCTACTTCAAGCAGCAGGATACGAAAAGTTTGAGCACAAAAGGTAATCAAATGGAGATATTATATGTTTCTCTTTTGGGAGATTTTGCATTTACATAAATTGATATCTCTATGCTATAACTTCTGAATCATACACTCATTGTATTTGCACCCTACTATTCATCTCGAACAAGATTGAAGTATTTTGAAACTCACATCAGTAAGATGCCAGTGTTCTTTTCTAGCGAAAAATCAAAACTCCTACTTAAACTCTCTATTTGTAAGATACTTTGAAATTTTGATTCCTATTTTCCTCTTCTATTATTGCTAACACATTCAGCAATCAAGGTTTGCTTTATGGGTTATATTGCAAATGAAAATTTTAGAGGGTTTATTTAAATTCTTTTGTGTCCCCCTTTCAAATTCTTCTTTCTGCTCACCTCTCTTCCTTGCATGTTCTAGCCTTGTTGGCGGAAGTTAAAGAAACTAGCGAGAAGAGACGGAAGGAAGACGATGTACTGCTTGCAGTCGCTGCTGGAAATAGACGAACTATCACTGCTGACATGGAATTTGAATATCCAGACCCTGACATCCATGAAGATCTATATCAGCTTATCAAATATTCATGTGCTGAAGTTTGTTCAGCTGAGCAAGTTGATAAGGTTATGAAGATCTGGAACACTTTCCTGGAGCCAGTACTAGGTGTCACTTCTCGGCCTCAGGGAGCGGAGGATACAGAAGAAGTTGTCACGGCAAATCCTCAAACTGTCAAAGGTGTTCCGTCAAGTCCTGCAAAGACTTGGTTTATTGGAGATAACGGGGAAGCTGAGGATTGTTCCCATAAAGAGTCTCAGCCAAGTGAAGTGCAGAATCATTCATCTGGTTCTAATGCTCGATTAGTTCATCAAAATGCTTCCACTGCTGAACAAAGTAATGGACGAACTACCGTAGAAGAAAGGACTTCAGGTTTGAATTTTTCCTTGAAGTAAATAACTGTACATTTTTTGTTAATAAATTTGTCTTGAGATTTTATTAAGATGCATTTCCATTTGATTGGTTAGGTGCTGTTCCTGCAAGGCGGATTAATGCTGCTGGTGATTGTAACATTGAGAAGAGGACCAGCAATGACGCTATACCTTCATCCGCGGTACAGGTAAATGTCAACTAGTTTCTGGTTTAATGTTCTTCATTCAATTGCCGTTCACATAATCGCACCTTTGTCACGCTTATCTGATCTGATTATTTTTTCCTCAATTTTTTTTATTTGTTCAACTTGCCCCCTGTTTTTCCAAAATTCTTCATTATTCACCTAATAAAATTTAGTGTTACAAATTTGCCTCTAAATTTCTTGATTATTCCTGTTGAGATTTCAGGTTTGCCTCCACAGCCTTCAATAAATATACTAAATGTTACAAATCACAATATAAGTTACACATTTTCCCTTCTAGGTTTAATTTTTGGCTTCATATCTGCACACGAAAGGTAATATAGACAATTCTGCAAAGGGGTCCCTTTCAAGGCCTTTGTTTAAATACACTTATAAGGCGAATGTTTGAAATTGCACAATTCCTAATAGCTACTTATATCAAGTTTTTTTTCTTCCCAAAAAATATAATTTTAGTTAAAATTATATTTCTATGTTCATGTTTATAGGGCGCTGACAGTACTAGAGCAAATCCCTCCTCTAATGGAGTGACAAAAGACAGTGAAAGAGGACACATATGTCCTGAACCATCTATTAACCACTCCAAGGTCGAAAGAGAAGAAGGCGAACTGTCTCCCAATGGAGATTTCGAGGAGGATAATTTCGCAGCTTACATACAGACAAAGCCAGACCCTGTAAAAAACTCAAAAGATGGTTCTTCCAACAAGCAGTACCAAACTAATCATGGCGAACCCGAGGTTTGTACAGGAGGAGGAAATGAGGTTGATGGTGATGATGAAGGTGAGAATAGCCCACATAGGTCGACAGAAGAGAGCTCTGAAAATGGGGATGTTTCTGCAAGTGAATCTGGCGATGCCGAGGATCAATCCCATGATCAGGACAATAAAGCTGAGAGTGAAGGTGAGGCCGAGGGAGTTGCAGATGCCCATGAGGCTGAAGGAGACGGTGCTGTGGTAGCTAATTCGGAGCGGTTTCTGTTGAATGTGAGGCCTCTGGTGAAGTATGTACCTCGAGCATTGTATGATAAAGGAAGGGATTCTCGAATTTTCTATGGGAATGATTCGTTCTATGTACTTTTTCGGCTTCATCAGGTATACCCTAGGAGCTTTGTCTATTTTGTTTTTTCAATTTTTTAGCAAACAGAATCATGCAATTTTTTTTTTTCATTGATGCATCATCATCTCTCCTTTGATAGATTCTATATGAGCGGATACAGTCAGCGAAGATAAACTCCTCATCTGCTGAGAGGAAATGGAAGACCTCAAGCGATGCTAGTCCTACTGATTCCTATGCAAGGTAATTTAGGTTGTGAGATTGATTCTCAATAAATCATTATATGAGACCTTGTAACATCTGACACAACGTGATAACACAATTATACTATGAATCATGATAACAGAGAGAAAAAATAATTGTAATTTAAGGATTTTTTTTCTTCTAAAATGCAATCATTTTTTAATAATCACAAAATTAATGCAACTTTGTTGGGACTATGACATGAAGGAACAATTTGAGTAACTGGGAATTCTTGATTTTCAGATTTATGACTGCCCTCTACAACTTACTTGACGGTTCTTCGGATAATACAAAGTTCGAGGATGATTGTCGCTCTATTATTGGGACCCAGTCTTATGTTTTATTCACATTGGACAAGTTGATCTACAAGTTGGTCAAACAGGTCAGAGATATGTCCTTATGTTGGATAACTGTTTAGACCACACATAGAACATGTTTGGAGTTGTTATTTATCGAGTCAATCGATCTTAATATATCTGATATTAATTTTCCTCAGCTCCAAGCGGCTGCAGCAGATGAAATTGACAACAAACTGCTCCAACTGTATGCATATGAAAGATCAAGGAAAGGTGGAAAATTCGTTGATGCTGTTTATCATGAAAACACTCGTGTCCTCCTCCATGACGAGAATATATACCGAATAGAATGTGTTAGTTTCTCGTACTTATCTAATGCATCAAGGTTCTTCTGAATTCATATCAGGTGCATTAGTAATTTGATTTTGATTCCCTCCACCCCCTATTCTGCAGACACCTTCACCGTCTCGTTTATCTATTCAACTTATGGACAGTGGCCACGATAAACCTGAAGTGACTGCAGTCTCAGTCGATCCAAATTTTGCAGCGTATCTGCAGAGTGACTTCCTTACGGTCGTTCCTGACAGAAAGGAAAAGCTTGGAATTTTCTTGAAGAGGTAACATAATTTTCAAACCGAGTGTCCATTTCTACAAGTTAGACGACAAAAAGATAACAATGCTTACCTTTCTTTTTGCAGGAACAAACGCAAATTTGCTGTTCCTGATGAAAATCAAGTCACGGAAGGACTCAAAGTCGTCAATGGTCTCGAGTGTAAGATTTCTTGCACTACCTCTAAGGTATGCCACATCTCTCTTCATCTCCCTCTCTCCAATTCGCTTAGGTGCTGATATTCAATGGGTTTAATCACAATTAGACCCTAAGAAGGATCAAGTTTCATCTTGCCATATCTATCGTGTTGTGCTACAAGCGACAATATTATACATTTTAAACAAACATTCACTAATTTTTTTATATTTTTTTTTTTGGTGTATGCATATGTTTGATATATTTTATTTGTTCGGTATACAATTTTTTCTGTATAATCCTCAAAGGCCACCATTTTTTTGCTGTCAAACATTCATAGTTAGACTGTCTAAATCTATCTTGCATATTCATAGGTGTCATACGTATTGGACACCGAAGATGTCTTATTCCGGAAGAAAAAGAAGGAGAAGGATGTTCCGAGAAACAGCTCTTGCCATAACCAAGACAAGTCCTCCAATGGCAGTTCCTCGAGGATAGACCGGTTCCACAGAATGCTTTCCGGATCATAATCCTTCCGTTATTGAAAACCGGTATACTCTTAAATCTCACCCGGAAATCCAAATCCAAATTTGCGATGTTTTGCATTAAGTTTTGATGACTCTTGTCACTTAATGCTGCTGCAGTAGTAAGAAGAGGTATTTGTGGCAAATTCATAGAGTGAAGAATGGACAAAGCAAATTGGTAACAAAAGAGGCAGAAAAAAACATTGCTTTCGATACGATCTCTTTCAAATGAGGTGATCGAATCGCTGTCTCACTGATGAATAAAGGAAGGGGTCGAAAGAAGAGGGAAGGGAAGGGGTGAGGAACCCGAATTGTGTATATACAGGGTTTTCTCAGATGTAAAATTTAGAGAACTTGTACTTTAATTTTCTATCCAAGATATTGAACTGAATGTACAACTTATGGATGATATAGTTGTTATATTTCAAAAATGTTTTTTGTTTTCCGTTTCATTTGGCCTCTGTATATTTGCTTCGTTCAACCATTGATGAATCATCCAAACCCGACCCTTCGAGATGATGGTCAAGTTCTGGGTCGATCTCGATGGTTATATCCTCTTCTTGTTAATCATGTGAGTATAAGTAGATAGAATGGTTTTATCCTATCAATAGATTGAGATTCCTTAGTCTTATTCTAATACAACTTATTGAACTAATCTGGGATGAAAAATGAACATTTCTAATAGTTTAAGGGTTACAATAGACATGACTAATACCCCCAAGGTTGGCTTTGACACTAAAATGGTTATTGAATTTTTCGCCCCTTGAGGAAGAAGATGATCTGCTGTGCCAACAACCAACAGATACCTAATTCAAGTCCTTTTCATTAAGTATGAAGCATCATCAATATCCTTCAACTCTTTCTTGAAAGAACGGCCACTTAAGTAAACTTACAAAGTACTATGAAACAAAAAAACACCAAAAACCACTTGGTTCCTGCGGTTGCTGTACTGTCGGCAAGTGCAGCATTTATAATTCAAAAACTGCATTAATGTTAGGGGTGACAATTTATGACACGAACGCGATTTGCTTTAAAACATATATAAGTTTGACTTTAACTAATTCCGTGTCTAAACAATTTTTATGCGTTTAAACACGATTAATAATCGTGTCTAAACACCTTAGATATGCAAATATCTATATAAACACGATTAACTAATCGTGTCATGCATGTATGTGACACGTTTAGACACATTTAAGTATAATACTAATAATAAAATATTGAAATACTCACTTTTTAATATTAAACTTTGAAAACCTTACTTTGTATATATATCTGCTTTAAATCGTATATAAGTTTGATCTTAATGAATCTCGTGTCTAAACAACTTTTATACGATTAGATACAATTAATAATCGTGTCGTGATTGAAGTTTTGAGACACGTTTAAGACTTATTTGTTTAGACACGAGACATATTTAAACGCAACACGGTTAATAACACGACACGATTACCCCATAATTGATAATTGATGTGTAGGGAAACTAAAATCAAGGGTAAATTTGAAGAAAAAAACACTGAGTTAATCACTAGTGGCGGATTCAGAATTTTATAATGAGAGATTATTATTGTGAAAGTAAAACACGTACATCTTGGTATTAGGGTTTACTAAGTGAAGAAGAGTTGTCAGATTAGGTAGACAACACACTCACCTACTCCACTAATTGTGACAAATTGATGATGAAGGCCAAGGGTGTATTCATGAATTAATCCAAATTTTATTTACTATAAAGTTCTTGGGTTATAGTTGAGAAATTTATTTATATACCAATATCTTAATGAGTGATATCATTTTCATAATATTTGTTAACAGAAAATTAAGAATAGAGTGTTTATTCATAAAAAAAAATATATGTCCATAAACATATAATGGGTAAAGTATGATTGAGTAATTTCATTGATGCTTTAATTAATCCACTGTAAAAGTTAGAACACTACTCTCCTATATATATATATATATACTCAAATATATCATAGAAAATATATGGTAATTTTAGCAAATAAATGTTATTTTACACTCTTTTTACAAAAAAAAATTTGGTCAAAATCTTTTTACAGTTGAATCAACCACATTTAATTATTAATTAAAGAATGATTTTTTTTTTTGGCCAAATTAAAGAATGATTTTGATTTATGAGCGACTAAGCGTAAGCTAATCCAATTGGCGCGCAATTCTACGTAAGCATAGAGTCAGCAGGGTGCGTAATGCGCACTCGGTGCAGCACTGGCTGAGCTATTTCCCTCGGTCCTTCTTCGACTTCAGTGAAATTTTGAATTGACAGTCAGTATACAGAGCAGCACTTTCGCCTCCAATTTGTCGCCGCTTCGTCTCTTTCTCTCCCTCCCTCTCTCTCTCCGTCTCCTCCCCTTGGAATCTCCAGCTTCAACGAAGGTCCAGTGCTACCTGATTAGGGCTCGTCAATTCAGTCATGACCGGAATCATAGCTGAATTGGTGAAATCGGCGCCGTAATGTGAGTTCTGGTGATTCGGAATTTTGCTGTTTCTCTGTCGGAGGTCAGCACTGGTCAATCTACATAATGCCAACTCACAGATCGAAGTCGGAGAAGCACGAGGCGGCGAAGCAGCTCCGCCGGGATCCTTACGAGGTCCTTTGTGTATCAAGGAGCTCCACTGATCAGGAAATCAAAAGCGCTTATCGCAAAATGGCTCTCAAGTATGACAATATGTTCCTGGATGCTTACTCTATATTTGTGAAGGATAATTGAATTGCTGCGTGGGTGAAGTTGGTTTTGTTTTTTCTTCTGCTGGCCAAATTACTGCGTTGATAGTTCTTTCAATGAAAACATTTTCTGTTTCTGCATAATCGCTTCAGGAATTCTTCTACAAGAAGCAACTCTGAGTTTATAGGGCTCATCGGGATAGATGTAGATGAAGTATACCGCTCTAGAAACGTATACAAAGTTTTCTCCTCGTAATTTATCCTGCTTAAGATTGAAGGGTCTATTTTTGTGATTCTTGTCATCTTAAAAAAAATAGTAGGGCATCTTTGTTTTCTAGTAACGGTGCAAAATCATTTCTAAGGTTGTAGCTATAATGTACTACCATGAATCCTCAGGTACCATCCTGATAAGAACGCAAATGATCCCAAAGCAGCCGATATATTTCAGGAGGTTACATTTTCCTATAGTATCTTATCTGATCCCGAAAAGCGCAGACAATATGACAGTGCTGGCTTTGAGGTGAGTTTCACTGTGAGGCTTTTTTAGGTCTTTTTCTGTTGGCTAATGAGGAAGTCCGAGGCTTTTGCTGAGATATTCTGCACATGGAAATGATATTGACATCTTTTGCATAGGCTGTGGAATCAGAAAGCCAAGAGCTAGAGTTGGATCTTTCGAGTTTGGGAGCTATGAATACCATGTTTGCTGCACTTTTTAGGTAATGCTTATTCAATAATTTGCTTGTTTTTCGCTGACAACTAGTTCAATCCTCAGAGTCTTTGCTTCGGATTTATGTTCTTCTAATTTTTGTGGTGATTTGTGGAGTCCAGTAAACTTGGTGTACCTATTAAGACAACTGTATCTGCAACAATCTTGGAAGAGGCACTCAATGGAATGGTTGAAATTCGACCTCTTCCCCTTGGGCAACCTGTTTCCAAGAAGGTGAGGTGTCTCTTCCGAGGGGTCATCCATGTTGATTTTATCCTTTTCCGCTTCTTCATGTTTAATTTCCCTCCACTTTTTCAACAGGTTGATAAGCAATGTGCTCACTTTTATTCTGTCACAATAACAGAGGAGGATGCACGGGCTGGATTTGTATGTCAAGTTCAGTCAATAGATAAAAGCAAATTCAAGGTCATTTTTCATAATGGTTTGAATATTTCCATTATGCTGGCTTTGTTATCTTTTTATCATTTCTGCCCCTGTGAAATTCGGTTCTTTTGTTGAGCATTAACAATCATCAGAAACTCCATTGTCAACAATTTATCATCATTATTTGATTATTATCAAACCCTTCATCTTCAAACAAAATCAGTATTAATTGATGATCTTGTTTGAGAATGGAGCGTTTGAGACTGATAGTGAATTTGACCGATTTGGGAATTGGTTGTGATGGTAATCAATGTTCCAATAAGTTTTCACATAGTCTGGTGGTGGTATGGTTCGCTCCGCTTTCTGCTAAATGATTTTGTTATAGTAGATAACTAGTTGCCTTCTTGCAGTTGCTGTACTTTGACCAAGAAGAGAACAGTGGACTAAGCCTCGCATTACAGGTACTTGCTTTGCATCTCTTGGCAATTTTTTCTGATGTTAATTATATTTCTAGTTTCTTTCAGTTGTTGTAGTTGGATTTCATGAATTTGCTGGAAATCTCTATTATCACCAGTTAGTAGCATAGAGTCGGACTTAAAAAGCAGCTATTTGCTGAAACCAGTCTCACTTTTGTAATACCATTTTTTGATACCAATACAAGGATTCATGTTTATATGGTTTAAACCTGTGTAGGAGGATAGCATGAAAAGTGAAAAGGTTACATCCGCTGGAATGTTTTTTCTTGGGTTTCCTGTCTACCGATTCGACCAGGCTGGTCCTTCGGTAAGCTAATGATAGAGAAGCGACATTGTTCGAGACTCCCTATTAGAATTTTCTCTTCTTTATTTCTCAGTATGATTGTTGGTAAAATATCCAGGCAGGTGCTGCAAAAGATCCCGATTCTGCTTTCTTCAAAAAGTTGGATGGATTCCAACAATGTGAAATAAGTGAACTGAAGGCTGGAACACATGTATTTGCTGTCTATGGTGAGTCTAATATTACCATCGATTAACTACACAAAAAATAATCAAAATCTTAATGTGGATGAAGATCTTAATGTCTCTGAACATCCAGATCTGGATCCTATTCTTGCTTTCGTGAGGTTTGTTAAAATTGCATCTTTATAACAGAAAGGCTGTATCCTTCATAGAATCAGAATGTCAAGTGACTACCTGTTCTTGCATGTGAATTGTGTTATTATCTGTACTTTATATTTGTCTTGTTATTTTGATATTTTCAGTAAAATTTATTCTCATGAGCATAGCTATCAATTCATTACATTGCAGTTATTATACTTCTAAAGATTATAAAATCTTAGAAATCATGATTAAATCAAAACGATCTGTTTTACTACCTTCTTGCCATTTTAAAAATTCATCCTTATTGACATGTGACTGCCGTCTATTCCAAAATTTTTAGGTGACAACTTTTTCAAGAGCGCAAGCTACACAATAGAAGCTGTTAGTGCTGCACTTTTTTCTGAGGAAAAACAAAGCCTCAGAGATGTGGAAGCTCAGATTCTTACCAAAAGGGCAGAACTATCGAAGTTCGAAAGTGAATATCGAGAGGTTTCTGTTTATAGTTGGAGTGTTTGCCTCTTTTTACATGTCCTTTGACTTTTATTGACTTTTGTGCATGCTTTTGACAGGTATTAGCACAGTTTACACAGATGACAAGCCGATATGCGCAAGAGATGCAAGAGGTTAGTTTTCACTTAGTTAAACATCGATATGGCCAATCATTATTCTTAGTTTGGATTTCCATCTGACTTTAAATTATTTATTCCATTTTATGGTCAAAATTTAATTCTTGGCATGGGCTTGGTCGGTGGGTGAGATTTGCCACCTCGTTCAATAGTTTAGAGACTAAACTGACGTGGCAGAATTTCATGTATTGATCATGTCTAGAATTATATTCCGACCAACCAAATAGAGAGGATCCAAGTTCATTTTTACATTGTACTTGCTTTAATTTGTGTACTGCGGGTGAATTTAAATTGTCTAGATCGACGATCTTCTCAAACATAGAAGCGAAATCCATGCTGCATACACTAGTCATCCACCACTAAAGCGAAGCACCAGTAGTAAGATCAAGAGCAGCTCCTCGCCCTCTCACAGCGAAGATGGCCAAACTAAAGACAAGAGACCTTCAATGAAGGACAGGAAAAGAAAGAAGAAATGGTTCAATAGTATCCATCTAAAGGTCGACAAGAGGAAGCCGTGCTAGATGATAAGGAATCATTACTCGGCATCTTTATTTCCAGGTCATATCTGAATCTCTTCTCTGCCTAAGTACTCTGTATGGATATGTGCAAGAAAAATGGTCACTCATAGAGCAGGTGGCTATTTCTGTTGGTTGTAAAGTTAATGGTTGATTCGTTTAGTTCCATCAATTAATGACAATATCTCATTGTGATCGAAGAGTATGTTCCCATTGATTTCTTCTTGAAATATCTGGAGTGCCTGCTACTACACTTTGGCATGTCTGTGCCTTATAGGGTTTAATACCAAACTGCTAGCCGAACTTGTTGTGTGTACTTTATGCTAGTTTTTTGTTGTGTGTGATATTTCGCTTGCTAAAGTAATACATTAGTGCAATTTGCTAGCTCCATACGTTTTTCTGTTAAGGACACACATACATTTTCTGTCCAAGATTAATACAAGTTGGATGACTTGTGTTAGGATGTACATATTCATTTTTCATCCAAAATGAATAGAAAAAATGGATGGAGATGGCAAGTTGCACTTTAGTATTAGTTCAGCCAGTCAGAATTCGTAATAATGAAAAAGCAAAGAAAGTCCAACTAACAATGAGTTATTCGGCTTGCAATTTGTTTTTTAAGCCCTCCTTAAATTGATCCTTGTTTTGGAGTAGTAGCTTGACTCGAGGAAACATTTCCTATTTGGGTTGACCTGTTTTCTACCCATATAAAACTAAGAAATTTGGAAGTGAAGCAGGAAAACCATACGATATATTGGAAACCCCAAACCATATCATTTTGATATTGTATATGCATATTTATTAGAAGTCAAGAGACCATATAATTTGTTTCTCCTCTTCCTCAAGTTTGAATTGAGTTGAAAGCATCACATCGGTTGCGGATTTCTCCTGCATTCCCTATCTTGACCTGGTAATCGCTCACCTTCTCCATTGCCCGACCAAATGCCTCAAAGAATGCTGTCTGGTTGGCCGCATAAAGTTCCACAAATGGTTTTGTCCTCGTATCAGTCGCAATTGCTTGGTCCGATTCCATGAGTCCGAGGCCTCTCTGGAGATTGATGAAGTACATGTTGTCGAACTTGTTCGGGGTGATGACATCGTTGAATGCTGACATAGACAGGTCAACAGTGTAGTTCTGACAGAGCGTCTTTAACCGTTCAGCAAACTTTGGGTTGTATGCCGGATCAGTTTTGACCGACTTGCTGTAGTTGAAGAGACGGTAACTGAACTCCTTGCAGTGTGTGAACCCGATGGTGTGGGCTCCAGTCAGGGCGACCATTTCTTGGATCGAGAGACCCTTGCCCTCAAACAAGGAGATGATGTTGGTGAGGGACATTGTGGGCTGCGCAAGGTGGTATTCTACTCCCGCAGCCTTAGAGGTGAGACCATCCTTCCTCCCTAACCTCACATTATAAAACGGCCCTCCAACCATGGAGACAAGGTCTCGGGTGGAGGCTGCCATGATGTCTGTGCAGGACACAATCCCAGGGCACTCGAGCTCCAATGCAGTCTTGATCCTGGTGATGAGGTCAAACCCGTCTCCTGGCAGGGATAAGTTGATGTCAGCGTCTCTTTCAGCTCTGTTAAAGGCGTTGGAGGCAATCAGAACGGACCCATCACAACCCCCAACCATGCAGTCATGGAAGAACAAGCGGACCATGGCAGCTGCGGTTGTGGAAGATACGAGCTGCTTCTCGATGACTGTGCGGCGCACAACCTCATTAAACTTAGGACATGTCTTCTTGTAGTAGTCGAGGGTGAGGGCAGACTCACCCTCGGCCACCACCTTCCCAGCTCCTATGGCAGAGGTGACCAAGTCGATCGGGAACAGGAGAAAGATGAGGAAGATTAAGGTCATTTTCTTTGGTTACGGCTTCCTCTACTTCTAGAAAGGAGAGGATAATGGAAGGAAGAGGGCACATAAATTTTCCGGCCGGGGCTTGAAGCATTGTGGAGGGAAGAGAGGCTTTTTTTGTAAGGTCTGCTATGGAGGGAATGGATGCTAACGGTAGTGGAAGGGAGGGTTTGTCGGATTTGGTATTCAATATTAGCATTAAAATAGTAAAATGGTTAAGGAAATAGAAAGATGAGGGAGAAATAACAATTTTGGGACACCTAGTTGAAGTTGGTATTTTATAAAATTAAAGAGAATTGAAAAAAATATGACAGTGAACATGCAGAAGAATACCTTTGGTAACACGTACGAATAATACAATTTATCTTATTTCTAATACACTCTCGTAATTTATATTTATACTTAATTAATATATTTAATTTTTAATTACAAATATTTATTGTTATCCATCAAATATAATAATATGTATTTTAGTGTAAAGTTCACTAAATACAATATATTTAAGATAAAATCATAAATATACATATAAAAATAATGAATTTGGATCAATTTAACTTGTGAGTCTGGTTATTGGGTCTCTTACTCTATTAGTAGAAATTTAAGCTTAATTCAATTCATAAAAGTAATTGTGTACACGATTAGACACGACACAATTAATTAATCGTGTTTAAACGTGTGTTTGTCGTGTAATTGTATGTTAGATGTGTTTAGACACAATTATTAATCGTGTCCAAACGTATAAGAGTTGTTTAGATACGCTTAGTAATCGTGTCGTGTCTAAACATGTAAATTGCAGATCGTTTAATCGTGTCGTATCAGAAATTGTCACCCCTACGTACGATCTCATTTTTTTTTTCGGATTCTCATTTCGACATGTTAGAATAACAAGAAAATTAAGGACGTGGTGCAAAGGAGGACTTAACTGAACTTAAAAACACAGTATAGGGACCAGAATATCCCTTCCGGCTTCCACACAAATATTTGGGCATATTTGATTGGGCTTTCATGGTTCATGGGCTTGGACCGATCACGAATTGGTATGTACTTGAACCGGTTAGTTGGTCGGAGTCGGATATAGATTGTACTTGTAGAGTCCGCTTCGGCCTGTCCTCAGTCCTAACCTCTCCCTCTCTCCAGAAGACGCCGGAAAAAGGAGGCACCGCTCCATCTGCTAGTCAGCAACGGAAAACCATTTGCAGTAACTTGCAGCGTTCCTATGCGCATCCAACTGCTGTTCCGACGAAGCTGATGGACACCACCTCCGCGCACTCACTGCTTTCTTATCCAAACCACAAGGTAAATCTCTTTCTCCGTTTCCGTGCTGATTGTTTCATTGTACTTGGAGCTTGAACTTTGATTCGTTTGGAAATTCTCAGGTAGCGCCTTCAGTGGGATTTCGCTGCAGCTCGCTGCAATTCTGTCTGTGCACTCGTTCGGTGTCGTTCCGGAGCTGTAAGAGGCGTTACAGATGCCGCAGCTTAGTGGTTGTGGCGGCGTCGGGGTCCAACGTCTCAAGGCGCGTGGCTGGTGGAAGGAAAGTTTATAGAGAATCTCAGCGGGAGAACAATCTGCAGATTGTGTCGGTCAAGCAGATTGCTCCCTTTGTGCTCCCTGCTGGAGCTTTTCTCGCTGCTTCTTTCGGTATGAGAATGATTGTTACTTTGTTACTCAGAGACATTGCTGTATAACTTGGACTGTTCAATTGTGATGATAACTCTTGAGTGTGTACAGTGTACGCCAATTTTTTGATCCGTTTTGGACGATTTGTCTCATAACTGTAGTATTTGTAAGCTTTAGTGCTTTGGTTATTGGACACTAGTTGTTCTGACTTATATGAATTCATAATTAATAATATAGAGATTAGGAGGATTTAGTTGATTGCGTTGGTCAACTATAGATGTTGCTTCATTTGAAGAGCTGTGTTTCTTGAGTTCGATTGCCTCTTGGAAATGCTAGGCGTGATTTGGAATATCTCATGCAGTTATTACAATGACATTGATTGTACAACCATGAGCTTATGCACTGTACTTGTAGTTCTTCATTCTTAACTGTACTGTACTGATTAATGTGAGAATTTTCAATGGGCATGTTTCTATGGTAGATGCCCCTGGTTAACTATGATGATTCATCATTAAAGCTCTTTGGGAGTCCATCCCAGATGAGGTGTTTTATGGAATGTGGTAGTGATAGCAGATGATTATGCAATTTCTATGTTGATGCTTATTGCTTCATGATGATGAATCACTCAGATCAAGCAAATCAGCCACATCTATCCCTGCATTTATCCCATTGATATGTCCAGACTCCAGTTTGAGAGTCTCAGTATTAACTGTTCTAGACTGCCTAATGTATGATCAAATCTGTCATAAGTTTTTTGTTGGTAAATGTAGTATGTGATTCCATATTATACTTAAGTCCATGTTTCCTCAGTTTCTGTACTAATTTGTTTCTTCAGTTGACAGTTCTATGGAAACTGCTGGAAAGATTTGTTACGTCAAAGAGAGAAACTCCAGCATCCGAAGGAAGTAAATCTCCAACTCAAGGAATGACATGGTCCATTGGTGCTGGATCAAATCTGTTCTCTAATCTAAAGGCTAATCTAAACAACAGTTCCAAGGGGAAACTCAATGATTTTGCCAAAGAATTGAAGGCATTTAGTATTGTTGACATGTCAGGTATGATGTTGCTGTGTATCGAACTTGTTAATTCTAATGCAGATAACTTCCTCTCTTCTACAAGTCTTCTTGCATCATAAAATCTTACTTTTCCACGGAGGGCCTTGTCTTTCTCTTTATATTTTAAAAATGATTTGTTCCTTGTGATTACAATGCCTCAATATTACTCCGAGTCTCCAATTATAGAATACCTTTTCGATTTTCATTAGATCAAATTCACTACCCTTGCAGGTCGGCACTTTGGAGATGAAGGGATCTGTTTTCTTGCTGAGGGTTTAGGGTATAATCAGGTAAGCTATCTTTCTTAAATGAGTGTCGGTTCACGTTTATCTTGTCGTATTGAAGCATGATAAAAGGACATAACGTCTGCAGTTAGTTTGCTTGCTTCATGTTGTACAATGCTCACAAGGAAAAAATGCTTCATGTTTTGTGTGTGCAAGTGTCTTGATTTTTCAATTTTTTCTTACAGATTGTAGAGGAAGTAAGTTTTGCTACCAATGGAATAACTGCAGCTGGAGTGAAGGCTTTTGATGGAGTTCTTCAGTCAAATAGCACACTGAAGACACTAGATCTTTCTGGAAATCCCATTGGAGATGAAGGAGTGAAGGTAAGTTAAAGTTTTAATGTAATTACTTCATAATTGTGTACTTGATTTCCCTTCTGCCTGTTATTCCTTTTTTTCCCTTTATGGATGTGACCATGTTTTTATTTAGTTCATTTGATGAGTCATTTATGTCAGAGCATCAACAACACATATCACTTGCATTAGTAATGTACTTCATGCTCCGACAAAAATGTTTTTATTACTCTTGTGCTTTCTTGATAAAGCTGCAAGGACCAAAGCATTCTTGTGATTCTTATTTGGTGACATATTTATCATTCATAAGCGAAACATGATATAACTCTATTTTTAATAAATAAATTCTCTAAATTTGATTCTTACTCACAAGTTTTATTTGGTAACACTTTCTGAATTCTTAGAGGTTTTATTCTTCCTGCAGTACCTCTGTGATATTTTGGTGGGTAATGGTAGTATTGAGAAGCTCATGTTGACCAGCACTAGCGTGGGGGATGAGGTATGCTTTCATAAAACATCTCAAAATACCAGGATGGCCGATCTTTGCATGTTAGAATTGAAAGCCCTCAGAGTTTTTTGGTGCTGCGAATCTCATTGTTCTTACTTCTGCAGGGAGCAAAGGCGATTGCAGAGTTGTTGAAGAAGAGCGCAAACTTGCGAATCATTGAACTCAACAATAACACGATTGATTATTCTGTAAGCATGAGTTTTTTTTTTTCTTCTAAAAAATGTTTTCATAGTTTTGTTACACAAAATGTGATGGATACTTCCCTTATCTGATGATACCTTTTTGGAAATGGAGTTAGGGGTTTACAAGTCTTGCTGGAGCACTCCGAGAGAGCAATTCAATACGAGGCTTGCATTTAAAGTGAGTTATCACATTCCTGTTCTCTGTAGGTCTGGTATTAGCCATACTCATTTTTGTTCTTCTTTCGCTACTACCAACATCAGAATTATGTTTATATGCACATGACATTAGGGCTTTGTTTTTATATTTCCTAAAACTTTCTTCCTTCCTATTTTATCTGAAATTATGATGCTTTTATGTGTTTCTAGTAACAACTATGGTGGTCCTCTCGGGGTTAATGCATTGTCTAAAGGTATCGAAGGGAATAAATCTTTAAGGGTACATTCTTCACCTTCTTTCTTTTTTGTTTAATGCACACACTTTGTAATTGTTGGTGAAAAATCCCTGCTCTTTGAGTTTAGATTCACATCTATACATTAAAAAACTTAAACATTCACAAATATTTCTTATTTTGTACACATTGTAATGCAACATTCATATATCTACGAAATGTTGAATGTCTGTTCATTCATGGAATTAGCTAGCTTAATTGGTGATTTACGATTTCTCAGGCCCTATGCAATTGCATGCTCCTTGCTTAACAGAGCTTGATATAAAAATCATGAACCTTAACACTATATAGCTAACATTGGTTTTGACATCTCTAGGAACTTCATTTGCATGGAAATTCTATTGGAGATGAAGGTGTCCGTGCTTTGATGTCTGGTTTATCGTTACATAAAGGTTTTGTCTATATTATATGTGCTTCTCCCAATGAATTTTCCTAATTGGATCTTACTTTTTAATAGATAATAATGGTTGTGGATCCTACAGGTAAAATGGCTCTTTTAGACCTTGGTAACAACTCAATCAGTGCAAAGGGAGCGTATCATGTTGCTGACTATATCAAGAAAAGCAAGTCCTTGTTATGGTTGAATCTGTATATGAATGACATAGGTGATGAGGTACTCCTGATGGGAACTTGTATACATTCTAGCTATCTGGTTGCTTGTTTGATTTGTATTGGATACTTTAGATTGATAGTGTAGGATGCTATGTTCTACGTCCTTTTGACTAGCTACTAAACACATTATGTCCTAGAGATAGCATATTTCTCTTTTCCTGTTATGGTATTTCAAATATTCAGGTCTACGTAGTGTATATTTTATTTTGAATGGTACTCCTTTTGCGGTCTGTTCAAGCTTCAAGGAATCTATTGAATTAGTTTCAACATTATTACAGGGAGCTGAGCAGATGGCCAACGCCTTGAAGGAAAATCGTTCTTTGACTACAGTAGACATGGTGATTTCAGGATGCATTCGTATTTGCTGCACATATTTTTGAGTCTGCTGATTTGAGATAACAGTTAAAATTAATTTTGATAGGGGGGAAACAACATCCATGCCGATGGAGCTGCAGCCATAGCACGGGTATTTAAAGACAATAATATTATAACAACTGTAAGTCACTCTTAATATCTTGTTGATAATTCAAATATGTCCGTGCTACTTTTCAAAGTTTGACGCCAATGAATGCTGATTTGGCGCAGCTGGAGCTTGGTTACAATCCAATTGGCGCAGATGGAGCCAAGGCTTTGGCTGAAGTTCTCAAATTCCATGGAAACATAAATACCCTTAAGCTTGGTTGGTGTCAGGTAATTGAGTTTCATTACATGGCATATGTTTTGAATTGTAACATGATATTCCTGATCAATGTATTCCTAATGGTTAAAAACAAATTGTTAGCTGAACTTTTGGCGGATGAGCTGATTAATAGCTAATTATTTTGTTGTGAATTTCACTAACTGAACCAATACCGAAGTGCAACTTGGTACCTCCATCCGTTTTTCTATTAACCTTGCAAGTAAAGTATACGTGGCACCTTGACTGGACATGCACACCTGTGGATTTTCCATTTGAAACTTAATAGAAAATTGGACCAAGTTAGCAAATGCACTACTGTGTTAGCTTCGCTAGCAAAATGATGCCAAAAAAAAAGTTCAGCTAGCAATTTGGTATTTAACCGTCAGGCTAAATAATTTCATAAATTGTTCAATCACATGAAAAATCTCCAGAAGTTCTTCGGCATCTGGCAACAATAATAATGGCCTTGTTTATGCAGCTAACACTTATATGTCAAGCAATCTGTTGTCTAACACGTGTATTTCCATTGCTTGCACTTTGCAGATAGGAGCAAAGGGTGCAGAGTCGATTGCCGATATGTTGAGGTACAACACCACAATATCCGTTTTGGATTTACGGGCAAATGGACTAAGAGATGAGGTTAGTTGCCCCTATTAGCTAGCTCTTTGAGTTTATTTCATAACTGCATTGCCTAATAATTATAATGCAGGGTGCACTCTGTTTGGCTCGGAGCTTAAAAGTAGTCAACGAAGCCCTAACTTCGCTTGATCTAGGATTTAATGAAATAAGGGATGACGGGGCTTTTGCCATCGCTCAAGCACTAAAGACTAACGAAGATGTTGCGGTTTCAGCCTTGAACCTTGGTAACAACCTGTTCACCAAATTTGGGCAGGTAACGATCTGACGCACCCTCCATTTTTCTTCCTTTAATCTGTTCAGCATGACACTTACTTTATCACTGGCGCCCATATTTCCCATGCAGAGCGCCCTCACAGACGCCAGAGACCACGTTTACGAGATGAATGAAAAAGAAATCAGTATTTTCTTCTAGATTTCTTTATGCATCATTCTGTTGCCATGGTAGTTAAACACTGCCATTCTTTAGAATTTTGATGTTGAGTGATCATTATCATTACCGGTTAATTATTAAGTAATCAAATAAAAGGTAGTCATGCCATGCATTCAGTTAGATTGGTTTAGGGTATTGATGGGGATAGCTTTGCAATACTGTGGTCTGATTTATTGATGTAAGGAAGTGCAGGCACTCGGACGGGTGGTCGGTGGGAGTGATGCTAACGAGCAAAGCTTCTCCTTCACCACGTCTATATAAATGAACTCGCATCGCTCTGTAACTACAATTTAATGACCCTCACCATCAATTCACCCACCTGTCCGTGCCGGGGATGACCTCGCCTCTGTCTACACCAAGGAGTTTAGACTCTCTGAAAGCTACCTAGGACGTCAAGAAGTTCACGAGCTTGAGGCCATGAAAGGCGGACACACCACTAGCCAAGCGGTCGCTCAACACAGCTGTCAAACTGAGAGGATGCTACTAGAAAAGGATGATAAGATGGTTAAAAAGATGATCAACGAGGTGTGCGAAGGTGTGTTCAGATTGAGTCCGAGTTCAATTGGGTTCCGAGCTCTGGTAGTGGCTAGGCGATGATGGAGATGGTAGTTGAGTCCGGGACTAGAAAATGGTTTGTATAATTGCATTTCATATTTAGTTACATGTATTTGATGGTATTTGATCTGTTCATTTTATAAAATCGTATTAATAATAATTCTCACGCAATGACCCGTTTTAATAATAATATAGTGATTCACTTTTTTTTTTTTTTGGTCGAAAGTAGTGATTCACTTTGCTAACAACAAAGCTTAAGATGTGTATTATAATAATATGGCCCACTCAATTAGGCACACTCAAATAGGCCGAAACAACTAGGCACATGAAACTAGGCCCATGCGACTAGGCCCAAGAAACTAGGGCCACGCCACAAAGCACATGAAACTAAGCCCACTGGACTAGGCACATGAAACTAGGCCCACCCTACTAGGCCCAACCAACTAGACACATGAAACCATGCCCATGAAACTAGGTTCACTCGTCTAGGCCCACAAAAATAGGCCCACAAACTAGGCCACTCAATGATGCCCATTTCTGTCAACCTATTCAAGTTCAATAAGATTTACGTGCACCCGGCTCATGAAAATGCCGCCTCAAAATGGTCATTTTTAATGTTTTTGGCCTCTTTTGAGGGACTTGTATGTACTCCTGGTGCACCCAAATATCACCAATTTCTAGTTACTGTTTTGTTGTTTACGGATCTATCCCAAAACTAGATGCACCCGGCTCATGAAAATGCCGCCTCAAAATGGTCATTTTTAATGTTTTTGGCCGCTTTTGAGGGACTTGTTTGTACTCCTGGTGCACCCAAATATCACCAATTTCTTGTTACTATTTTGTTGTTGACCACGGTTCTACCCCAAAATTAGATGCACCCGGCTCATGAAAATGCCGCCTCAAAATGGTCATTTTTAATGTTTTTGGCCGCTTTTGAGGGACTTGTTTGTACTCCTGGTGCACCCAAATATCACCAATTTCTTGTTACTATTTTGTTGTTGACCACGGTTCTACCCCAAAATTAGATGCACCCGGCTCATGAAAATGCCGCCTCAAAATGGTCATTTTTAATGTTTTTGGCCGCTTTTGAGGGACTTGTTTGTACTCCTGGTGCACCCAAATATCACCAATTTCTAGTTACTATTTTGTTGTTGTTTACGGTTCTACCCCAAAACTAGATGCACCAGGCTTATGAATACGCAGCCTCATAAAAATGATTTTGATGGTTTTAGGGCCATTTTGGGGGACTTCCATGTAAACCCGGTGCATGCAAAAATACATCATATTCACAATTCCAACTCTACCAATTGATTATTTACTCCTCCAACTTTACCTAATTAATTATGTCGTCCTGAAATTCCAATTTGGTCATCGAACTATACTGGATTTGTTGTTCGTCCTCAAACTCGGTTATTTTCAATTTCGGTCATCACAATTTACCCCAATAGTGATTTTGTCCCCCAAACTCCAATTTTCTCCAATTCGACCATCACACTTTATCCCACTAGTTATTTCATCCTCAAATTCCAATTTGCTTATCACTAAACTATTTATTCTGTTAATCCGACCGTCACAAATGTGGCACACCGACATGTAATTAAATCTTTCCGCATCTGACATTTTGTCATATTATTATCTTGAGTTTTGACACAGAAATCTATCCCTCTGATCTTAAAAACCTTATGACTTCAATCAATACTTGATTTGAAAAACAAAAGCAAACATGAGTGCATGCATTTTCCTATGGTTAAGACTTCAACAGGAAATCAAATGCAATTTCCCAGTCCGTATTTTCCGTACAAACTACTCAATGAAATGCTGCGACCTCATCCGCAAAGAACTTGATCAAATCATCAATGCTCATGACGTTGTGGTCACCCTTGTCTCTCACACGCACACTCACCTGAAAATTATACAACATACGAAATCAGGAAACGAGATGCTCACTCTATTAAGAAGGATAAGTCATTTACCGTCCCAGAGGCTGATTCGGCATCACCAACAACTAATATGTAGTTGTACTGAGCAAGCTGAGCCTCTCTAACCTGCATTTGCAATACAGCTGTTAAAGGCAAACACCAGAGAACCAAGTTGAGCAATCAAAAGGATTAAGAATTTGACCTTTTTTTGAATCTTGCGATCGCTAGAATCAACATCAACATAATACCCAGCTGTGTGAATCTGATCTTGCACCTATTTGTTTAACATCCAAAAGAATTCATTTAATGAAGATAGGGTCGCATGATGTTTTCATAGGGTAAAATGTCAGTTTGCCTCCTTATGTTGGGCCATTTTTTAGGACTCCCCTTTATGTTTATTGTTCTTTTAAAACTATGTCCCTGTCTGTTTCCACTTTTCTGTCCAGGAAATCATTCGTCGGGTCTTGATTGCAACACTGAAGAGTTACAATCATGCCCAGATAAATTGCAAATGTGGTAAAGTTACACAGAAAGGGGAAAATTTAAATAAGAAGCATCAAGGGAGATTCCTTAACAACATAACATATGATGGCAAAGTGAAGTATTACCCTATTATCATAAGGCACAAATTTCAGGAACTACCTTTAGAGCATAATCATGCGATTTCTCTGAAACGGGGCAAACAATTGCTTGACGGGGGCTGAGCCAAAATGGCCATTTCCCCTTGTAATGTTCTAACAAAATAGCCAGCATTCTTTCTACAGAGCCAAGGATGGCTCGGTGGATCATCACAGGAGCTTCTGTTTTCCCTTCATCTTCAGCAGAATAAGACAACTCGAAACGAGCAGGGAGCTGGAAATCTAACTGTAACCAAGGCAATTCAGCTACTATTGTTAGTTAATATCACACACTGCTAATAGTAAAAGCTACATATAGTGCTGAAAGTTCGATTCGATATGGTGACCTGTAATGTAGCACATTGGAATTTTCTGCTCAGTGCATCGGAGACACTGATGTCTATCTTCGGTCCATAAAATGCACCATCTCCTTCGTTCATCTGTGAAGCCATACAAAGATTTTAAAAGATCAAATCTTTAGAGGACAATTTTATTACGAAAAAATAATTCAATGAAGATTACCTGCCAAGGCTTTCCAAACTCATTTAATGCTTCAGTAAGGGCTCCTTCAGCTTTATCCCACGTTGCTATATCTCCAAGGTACTTCTCCGGCCTCTACAATTAACAGAACACTGGTTAGCTAATCTAAATCTAAAAAATTAAAATGTACAAAGTGTACATGTAAATGTAGCACATGTTAGAAAAGTATTAGCTTTAGATCCGCCATCATCTGAAAAGAGCTAAAACTTATTCAAAAGGGGAATTCCTTCCTAGGTATGACTGTTAGAATCTACAGAATTTGCAATCCCCTAGAGATAAATTTGGGATTCTGAACAATAGTGGTCACCTCAGTAATTATTAATTAATTAACGAGAGGTGGAACTGCAAGATATTTATAAAATCAAGAATGGTCAAAGGACTAATGGAAGTCGGATACTTCCATTATAACAAGAAAACTTTGAGATTTGAAACATTTCCATCTCAATTATTACATCAGATACACTCTATGTGCTCCTTTTTAACACAACTTAGGTTTACTTCAAACAAATTGTCAATTTCAGAGGTTGTGAGCGTAATAAGCAGGCTTCATACCGTTGACAACTTCAAGTCGAAAGTGAAGCCAAATATTTTGTAGGCATAGCTGATAAATTCCAACACAGACCGAACTTCATCTTTTATCTGGATGTGAATAAATCAAAATACTAGTAGTCAGTGGCACAATTAAATACTAAACTACGTTACAGAAGAGAAGAATCATACTCACTTGAGATTCCATGCAAAAGATGTGAGCGTCATCCTGTGGAAAAACAAGCACAGCATTCAAGTTTAACTTGCTTTTAATTTATTTTTTAACGTGCTAAACGCTTAAACTTGCTTTAGCATTACAATTTTGATACTGGACTACACATAATGAGACAGCTAAAAGTAGGTGGAGTGCTTAGGGAACTATGACTTCTGAGTGATTTCTATAAGATATAAGCTACAAAATTTCTGCACTCTCTCTAAAAGTAGAAAACTGCCGAGTTCACATGATACCTTTTTAAACTATGAATGAATACAAGACAGAGAGCTTTGCTTCTTTCATATCTGTACATTATATGGCATGCTAAAGACAGACACTATAAAATGCTATTAAATAAAAAAAAAGTATTAACCCGGTTGATGACATACCTGCTGAAATCTCCTGACACGTGTTAATCCAGTCAGAGCACCACTTGCCTCATTACGATGCAAGACACCAAAGTCAGCAATTCTAAGAGGAAGTTCTGCAAAACCAGCACGCGACAGTATGAGTCTATGTATAACCTTAGTTGCAACAATTATTTTTTCAAAAACAGAAGAATTTCTGGTTTTACGGTCCACACAAATCCTCTAGTAGAATATGCAAGACAAAAGAAAAAAGATGACGGTAATCCCTGGATTAACTTGCCTCTGTATGATCGAACCCTATGTTTGAACAGCAAACAGTGGCCAGGACAGTTCATTGGCTTCAAGCCATATTCTTGTTTATCAACCTGCACAACAAATGACAACAATCTGTACATTTCAGACTTTCAGTCATCCCATTTAAGCAGTCATGCATTTAATTAATCTATTGATTCCCAATCACTTTGGTTTCTTTCTGTTATGGAGACACTATTTACTTTCAACATAAAAAGTTCCCACAAATGATTGAGAACAGGGTAAGTACTGTTTAATTGGTGCTTACAGCATCCATAGCAAATGCAATGAAGAATATATTAACCATATACTTCTCTTTTGTCCATGGACTGAAAGATTTATAGTAGCAAGAACTAAATAGAAAGACCACAGATCTAAACTCTCACCTCAAAGTGAAACATGTTTTCTTTGTAGTTTGCTGCATGACCAGATGTCTCCCAGAGTTGCATATTATACATATTTGGTGACAGAACCTGATGAAAAGAAGTACTTTTGAGTACAAATTTCTGATTTTCCTTTCTGTACAGTACTAAACCTAAACAAAGATCATAACCTCTTGGTAGCCTCTACTTCTGTATTGGCCTTTAATAAAGTCAACTAATTTGTTATAAATTCTAGCTCCATGTGGAAGGAAGAACCAGCTACCAGGGCTGAAACTCACAGGGCATCAGCATTAGCAAGAGTGAAAAAAATCTATCATAATCTGATGAAGCTAGTGAGGTGAATTAAATGCATAAGCACCTGAGGGGGTGACAAAAGAAGAGCTCCTGTTTAACTCCCAGTAACCTGTGATCATATTTCTTTGCTTCTTCAAGTCTTTGGATATATTCCTGGCCTCAAAAAAAAAAAAATGTAAGTGCCAACACATATGATTTGAAAAGATAAATTCTAATGATCCCTCAAATTCCCTTTACACAATAGTTTTTTTTAATGATTTTTTGGTAAATATATAGTGTCATAAGCTGCAATAACAAGCATATTTATGTTTATGTTTATCTGAGCAAAAATCTTGAATTAGAAACTAAAAACATTTTACACACACACACACACATATATATATATATATATATATAAATGTTAATCAAGTAAACAACCACCATTGTGTAAAATAAATACAGATAAGCCCCCAAAATCTATACACATGTATATATAATATATTCACCTTCAAACGTTTCTGATCCGGATAAGATATACCATAAACTCTTTGCAAACTTTCTCGAGTGCTATCTCCTCTCCAGTATGCTGAAGAAGCCTACAGTTCAAAGCAGAAGTAACGAACACTGTCCACTTGATGATATGTCGAAAAAGAGCATTTAACAAATTGTTCAAACTGTATCACCTTCAAGCAGGCAACTGCTTTCACGAAAGAAGTATTTGGTATATGAGGCCCACGACACAAATCAACTAAGGGGCCACATCTATACACTGTGATGGTTTTATCAGCAGGCAAATCTCTGATAATTTCTTCCTGACATCAAAGATGGAAAAGGGGTCACTGATATGAAAGCTAAGAATTAGCATGTCATGTAAGAAATCAACAGGAAAGAAATACAAAATTACTAGCTAAGCATTAAACAGTCTTTCTTTCTGCATCAGTTGGTAAAGTTATGCAAAAGGTCCTCCAAAGGAAAGGAGGAAATCCCATATGCAGAAAGACATCTATATAGCAAGAATAGAGTCATATAAAAACAACAAAATGGAAACCATTAAATGCTCAAACGTCACCCAGCTATCTTTTTTTTAAAAAAAAATGTTTTATATGGAGAAAACCTCATGCTGAAAACCAATTAGATGCAAAGGAAAAGCAATAGACTGGTCACCCTGTAAAAGACGCTAGCAGTCATCTCCTCACTCAAGTTTTAATACTGCTCACCTTAAACCGATTCTCCGAGAACATTTCCAGTGCTTGCTCCCTTGTTACCTCAATCCGCTCAAAAGGCTGTCTTTCCTGAATAAAAACAACAACAGTATGATCAAACACTCAGACAGATGGACATGTAAGATGTAATAGGTGAAGTAATAATGACTAAAAACAGTACAGAGTAAATTAGCAATGGATCAATACCGAGGCAGCTTTACTTGCTCCTGCTTCAATTTTCTTGTAGTGGTCTTCATTTAAACCCAAATCACCATAAAATGCATCATAGTAAAAACCCTGTGACAGCGCTCTCGAATATTAAAAAGGAGACAAATGCATATGATGTTAGAGAAAAAATACAGGCACTGCATATGCTGAATAAAATGTAAAAATAAGTGTATGTTGTTTAGAGAGAAAGAGAGGCACAGATACCAATTTAAAGTGGGTTTATGAATTCAAGGGATAAATTAAGCAGTCCTAATACCTCTCCTCTTGTAGTACAGGGGCCAATACAAAGCTTGCAGCCGTACTCCATTTCAAGTGACTGAACATGAAAGGACCTTGCATCAGAAAATATCAGGAAAAAGACGCCAAAGTTAATGTATAATGACAGTCTGCATCACTGAAGAAGATGATCAACCTGCCCCAAAATGTGAGCGCTGGAGTGCCAAAAAGTGTCACGACCCTCATCATCTTCAAATGAATGTATTTTCAGTTCAGAGTCACCTTCCAATGGCCTCGTCATATCCCATAGTACTCCATTCACCCGAGCAATCAATGCATTTGTGGCACAACTTTTACTTATCTCTTTGGCTATATCAAGAGGAGTTGTAGCCCACTTCTTCCCATCCTTGACTGCTCCGTTATCCAGTGTAATCCTTTTGAAACATCATCACATTCAATAAGCCACTTAAACTACCACAACATAATGGAATGAAAATAAATAAATAACGAGTGAACTCTTAAACCCTAGATTCATGGATTCATTTGTTTCCCCACTACCATTTATAAAGAGCGCTCGGACCCTATCAAATGTCTAGATCAATAGAATCTCCCAGTCCGACAAAGTCATTATACTATCAAACACTTGCAGTACCAAAATACTTCTTATAGTATAATATAATCTATACAGATCCATCTACATTATCGCGACTAACTAGCAGAATTACCGATGGTTTCTTATGAGGATGAAACGAACTTACTTAATCGGTTCTCCGGCAGATGCAAGGGCCTCGCGTTGAGCTAGCTGCTGTGCCTTGATTGACTCGAAGAGAGCGATCCTCTTCGGAATAACTGCTGCGAGGTAGTGTTCGTCCTTTGGATGGTCTGGCATGGTGACGGCAGTGTATAGAGGCGGCGGCGCGACGGTGAAGTGGCGGACGGTCGCGGGAAAAGATATCGACGGAGGGAATGGGTGACGGCGGAAATGGAAATTTTCGAGCACTTTACGGCTGAGCAATCGCATAAGAAAAGACGATGGGCCTTGGCCTATTGCAAAATTTGGGGCTTTTATTACTACTCCTTATTTATACGGCAAAAAATGGCACTCAACTTTGAGGCTATGGTCAAACCGGTGATTGAAATTCAAGAAATGTATCAGACGGATCCTTAAGTTGGCCATTTTGGTTTGATTTGCATAACTATCAAACTACAATTCCATTTGTGCAATTGGTAGAAACCCATCAACTGAAAAGTGAAAACCACGTTCCTAGAAATTGAATTGAACTACTGATATCTGATATCTGTTGCGTGGGCACAAAGCAACGGCTGAGATTAATTCCATGACCAACCTTATTCTTTCGACATCCATAACAAGCAAGTTGAAACCCGACTATAAATTGGGCCATGCACAAGAAACTAAAAATGGACCGATAAAGCCCATATCAAATTGACGAAGCCGCCATAGTTTAGCGGGTAAATTGTAATTAATTCCCCCTGAGGAGTAAAAGTGTAAAACGGTTCGTTTCGGATAACTTCTCTTTCTCTACACTCAAGTCCCAAGTCCCAAGTCCCACCCACCCACCCACACTCAGTACACTGTAGGTACAGACGTACAGTACAGAGTCTACAGACTTGAGGAGCAAAATCACAGAGCTTGAGTTGGGTGATCAAAAATGGCGTCGTCTTCTTCAACTTCCTTCAATTTCACACCGCTTATTATCCTCATCATCTTCTGCAACGTGCTATTTTCCAATCGTGGTACTCTTTACTTTGCGCTCAGATTTATAAGTCTAGACAATGGATTATATGTTTGGCTCTTGCTAATCCTCCCTTCTTCTGTTTCTCGAATTTGCAGTCTCTTCAGGTCAAGTTCTGATAGAAGAAGGATATACGGTGACCACCATCATCGACGGCCACAAGTCCGGCGTCAACCCTTACTCAGTTCTGCCTATGTATGGATCGTCCGACCTAGTTGTCCTCGACTCGGCCAACAGCGTGTTCTACACCGCATCGCTTCCCTTCTCCCAAGGTATCCTCCTTCTCTTCCTTCACAAATGGAAGTAATTTTGCGACCGTAGGGAAAATTTGTGATCATCTTTCATGTTCTATGCTGTGATGCTCATTTTGATTAATATGTGATTGAGGTAGTTTTACTATCATTGATTGGAATCTTCAATTACTTCACTTCCCGAAGCTGTAATGCTCCTTTTGATTGATGATCAAGCATTCCATTTCAGTTGATTCAAACACACAAAAAAGGTGTCCGATCAGATACTTCATCCAATTACTGAAATCATTTCACTGATGTGTTGATTCAAAAACCAAATATTATAATAGCTCAAAATCTTTTACTGTACACATATAGCTCACAAAATGTGATAGTCTGATCAATGTAGAGAACACGATGAAGCGTTTATCTGGAGATAAAGCTGGGTACTCCGATGGAGACTTATCCTCAGCCCAATTCAACCGTCCCCGAAGCTTCGCCATCGATTTCAAAGGCAATGTTTATGTAGCCGATAAGAGCAACAATGTCATCCGCAAAATCACAATTTCAGGTAGTCTTCTCAATTCAGTGACCAATCATCTTGATTTTGCAGAATAGCAATTCTTCTGGTTTAACATTTGGTTTGTTTTGTGTATCACTATCACGTTTAGGTGTGAAGACAATTGCTGGAGGTTACAGAACCATTGGCCACCAAGATGGACTAGCACAGAACGCAACGTTCTCCAGCGATTTCGAGCTGACTTTCCTTCCCCAGAGCTGTGCCCTACTGATATCAGACCATGGAAACCAATTGATACGACAGATAATGCTTAAGAAGGAAGATTGTGGCAAGGGCTCCCCCTCTGGCTCGGGTAATGATATGAACTCAACTTAACATTCAGTGTCCATTGAATTCCTACCAAAGATTGATACGATCTTACTCACTATATTATATCAGTGATGGGAGCAGCTTGGATTTGGGCATTAGGAGTTGGTCTCTCAGGTATGCTTGGGTTGATCATCGGGATCGCAGTTCGACCCTATATCTTCTCTCATGTAAGTAGTGTCTATCCAGAACCCCATTTCTGCCATCACCAGATTGTTGATAATTCGCTGATAGCTATGAAATTTTGGTAGCTAAATACTTATTGGTGCAATTTTCTAGTTCCCTCCAGTTAAGTTCTGGTCGCAAAATTCATAGTTACGCACGTGGGTGTGGGCCTTTGGTATTAGTTAACAGAAAAATACGGATCTGTGATATTAGTTCAGCTAGTGAAAACACGAACTTGGCATGATTATGTAATTTCTCAATAAGCACGAAACTGATTTGATGCTCTTTGGCATGGAATGTTTTCTGATACTGCTTAATTTATGTAGACAGGACCTCTGTTTCAGCAAGACATGGAGGCACTGCCGAATCCATCTGGAGAAGAAAGCACGGACTTTCTTCTCAGGCACCAGAAGCGCAATTGCTAGATCGAGTCTCTACTGCCTCATGATCCAACTCGTTTTAATCGCCATTTCCCAGGTCTCCCTTATGTTTAGAATGTACAGTGTAGGCAACAAACGAACCATTCCTAAAGAGCCCGTCTCTTTGCTCAATTCCGATGAGGTAAAATTTGGTGGCATAACATACGCTGATCAGTTGAAGGAACTGATTTCTTTTGAAGAAAGTCTAGGTGGAGGTGATGAAGGGTTTAACACCGGGCTGCAGAATTGGGCTAAGGTATCGACTGATCCAAACAGTGTAATAGACAAGATGATCCAAGCAAACGTAGCAGGTTTTTCAGGTTCAGGTTTGGTCAAGAGGAAATGAATGCTTTGTATGGAAGGATCATTGGAAGCTTTTTCGTATTGTCTACTATAAAATATGCATGACATGTACAAAATATGTGCAAATTCAGGTCTAAATCGGGTAAACCATCCCGACCTCTAACGTAGAGGCATGTGGCACGGTAAGCTCGTAGCTCGGAGATCGGAAATTCCTCCTCAAGAAGTCGTACCCGACATTAATAAGGACTCTTCGGAAAAGACCTGACCCTTTCTTTGCCTTAACATAGGAGTGCCCCAAAATGTACGCAATTCCCGAATCCCGTGCCTCCGTCAATTCTCGCAACTCATTTATCGTTTCCACATCCATTTTCGGGCTATCGGGCACAATAAATCTAACCCTCTTATTCTTCCTTGGCCTGGTAATTGGTGGGGGCGACTGTATCTCTTTTTGCTCTGAGGAGCCGGAACATTCCCCTTTTTCTACTTCGTCCTCGGTCATATGGACACGATCGGTGTTTCCACCACAAGTCCCAACTACGGTCATTTTTTCATTGTTTTCGTGAACGTTTTCCTTGCTTGGGTTATCAGGGTTTTTGGATCGTATGAACTCAGCAATGCTACAAACAAGATCCTTCTCGAACTCTGTATCGTCCTTGTGGAAATCACGGTACCCATACCTGACAATGCACCGATACATTCGAAACTCCCTTGGCCCGACTCGACCCACAAGGAACCGTTCCTCGGGCCTGACATGTGGGACTGGGACGGATTTCACGCAGAGGAAGACGAGGATTTGGTGGAAGGCAGGGAGGTTGGTGATGAAGTGGGAGAAAATGGCCGGGATACCGGAAACAAGCTCGGTGTGGATGAGACCGATTCCCCGGACACGCACAAGGCCGAGGCTCGGGCCTACGCTTAGGAGCCAAGTAATTGGGACCTTGTTCTGGACATCATATTCATACGTCTTGATCGTACCGTAATGCCATGTGCACATGACGAGGAGGAAGATGAGGGCCAGGGCAATTGGGACCCATGCCCCTTCGAGGAACTTGACGAGTGAGGCCGAGAAGTAGAGCGCTTCGAGGGATCCAAAGAAGAGCACGAAACAGACCGCGAGGACGATGCTCTTCTTCCAACACAAGACGATGACTAGAGACATCAGACAGGTCGTGACGAGCATAACTGTTATAACCGCCAAACCTGTTCCATAAACAAATCGAGATGAAGATTAAACGTTGAAGAGCAGATTAGTTACCAAATAGCATACCAGACTTTGGACGAATGTCGAAACAAAAACTTACCGTCACTTTCTCCATCAATGCTGATAAATATTTTAAAAACAAAATACACATAATTTAAAAGAGAAAAAAATGCTAAAAGGAAAAAAGAATACATCACCTAGAATTCTTCAATCTTGAATCGATGTAATTTTCATGATCTTTTCCGTATTTTCAATTTTTAGAAGAAAAAAAAAAGGATTTCTATCAGTTTTAACAAAATCGGCCAAATTTAACAGGTGCATAGCGCGTATATTGAGTTTGTCATTGGTAAATGTCCTATTTGACCAATTGGATCAATAGAGTTAGTTTAGTTAGAACTTAGATACCTGATGCGTTACCCAAACGCTTGGTGTCTTGAAACCCGATGGTGACTGCTAAGCATAGAAGCATCAAGCTCCAGTTGATCTCCGGAATGTAAATCTGGCCGTGAATTTTCGATGAAGTATGGACAATTTTGACCCTCGGGAAGCAACCGAGTGCGGTGCACTGTTTAATGATCGAGAATGTCCCGGTGATGATGGCTTGGCTTCCAACGACAGCAGCGAGGATCGCTATAGCTAGAACAGGCCACCTTAACTTCTCTAAAAACACATGGAAATGGGACATTAAGTTGTGTAAACCAACTGAGATGCTCGCGAATTGAGAATTAACTCAGTTAACATCGAAATCAACTCAACGAATTCCAGACCGAGCTCGAGCTTGTAACTGTGCTGAGTCCATGCCAAGCTCGAGGCAAAATTTAATCTGAAACACAAAAATACAATTTATTGGGCCAGAGCTCAAATACAACATATATCGTATCGAGCCAAGGTCGAGACTGAAAAGATCAAGCTCGGCTGTAGGGTCGAGCTTGTGTAGTTTTGGTTGGATCAAGCTACTCGAGAACTATTCTGGACTGATTTGGCAAATTTCGAGCTGACCTTGAGCCGGGCCTTCACAGCCAGCGATTCGAACCTGGTCATACCAATGCTTGGCTCTAGTTGTTTGCGAGACTTATCTAGCCTTGTATATTACATGATTTATATATAGAATTCATCTATTATAGTATAGTCGACCCGAACTGAGTTGGTACCGAGCTTGAGCCAAACAATCTAAAAACACAAAAATATAATTTACCGAGCTTGAATACACTTAAAATAGTATTGACACGAGCTTGAGCCTGAAAAAATCAGGCACGGCTTGAGTAATTTCGTCCCAGAGTTTGAACACTCTGATGGTTGGCTTGGTTCAGTTTGTTTAGTTTACACCCCGAGATGGAACAGCAAGAAACAGGGCAAATGTGCTGTCAATAGAGTCAGAAACCTCGTACCTGGTACTGAAACATAGAATCCAATGTGGTAGTCGCTGTCCATATTGTGGTGCTGAGACAGGTACGCAGCTTGTCCCATGTATGCAAGGATTAGAGATGGATAAACAAAAGAGGTAAATGCAATCTGCACGAAATCAAATTTTGATTAGCAACATTCTGGCTTTTACCAAGAATAATTTGACTACCAAATTGCATATTGAATTTTGGGTATTTATGTCTTTTTTACACAAACCTGTATAAGTGTAGGAGTATGGTTTTTACATATTTTCTTAAGTTCGGTTTGCTATTTTGTTAAAGAAAAAATAGTTCAATATATTTTCTGCAAATCGTCCAAAGTTCGATATGCAATTTGGTAATTAACTCAATTCGGTTAACTACAAGCTTGTTATTTCGACTTCCATAAGAACCTGGATGGAAAGCTGTGAAAAGTGTCCTAAATCTGCAAACATAGCTTCCGAACCTGAAATTTTAAACAAAATCCAATCAAGAACATCACTTAGATCGATCAATAGACCAAATTGAGCTCATGGATTTGGAATTGTACCAGTTATACATAACAAAATCCCACCCAAGGACATCCAACCGCTTCGCTGAGTCTTCCTCAAGAACTTATACATGTAGTATGGAGAAAGTGCTTGGTATACGTGAGGGTTCCAGTGAAAAATGTTGTATAGTCCAATGGAGCTGATGCATAAGAGCCATAATATAACCACTGGGGCGAACAAGAACCCAACCCGGTGAGTTCCGTAATGTTGAAGGGAGAACAAGGCAATTAGTATGACACATGCAAGTGGGACCTCCACATCTGCAAACTCAGGTCAAAGACGATATCTAATGAGAAGATGAGTTAAATCCATGGCAAACTATAGTACCATGGGAAAGGAATAAATTGCTTGATTATGAAGGCAAGAGGTCCCATAAACTCATAAAGGATCACTAAATTCTACTGTAGACAGTGCTGCACGATATTAGGATTCAGAAGTTCTATTGTTAATTAGGAACTATGTTAGAACAATCAACAGTTTCCTAAAATAGTAACAAATTTCAAGTTTCACTTAAGTTTTACACTTTGAGTTTGTGTTATACTCTTTAAGATTTTAAGAACTTTGTTCATTCTTTTGGGATCAAATGATAGGTCACATAAGCAAAGCACCCCAAGAAACAATCTCGCACCAAAACACTCCTAGCATAAGAACCAGTTCCAATTCTTTTCTCATTGGTCTGACATTTTGAGGCATGAAGAATAAGCATGAGTTGTCTGGTGGATTGTATGTGAAGTTGAGGATTGTATTCAAGGTTGAGGAACTTACATTTATGATGCTCCTTTTGCAATGAAAGTTCGAGACCAGACACAGCAGAGAAAACTGCATCCATAAAGAACAGATACTATTATTCCCAGAAGTCCCAGAAAAAAGTTCAACTATGAGCAAATCACTATAGCACATAGCATTGTGATCATCAATTCATAATCGTGAAGTCAAGATTGATCAAGAGAAGTTCAGACAACGAAACCAACCTATATTCTCATTGATCGACTAGCCAGAACCAAAACCAAGTAATGAATCAGTCGAGTATAATCATCATAATTACTACTAGCAACAGCATATTAGTATTTGCACAAATTAGCGGCAGTAGATTACTATTTCTAGAGATCAATTGAAAACTATATTTTGCCTCGTCAATAAATTAGACTATAATCACCATTAGTGTTAAATTTGACAAGATTGAACTCCTAGTTTTACCGGAAATCGATGGAGTCAGGACGCCATCACCAATGACCATGCAAGTACCAATCAAGGCCAGAACCAGCAAGAACCTCTGTAATACTTTGTGCCTCTCTAGAGTGGACTTCAATCTCGATCCATAGTTCCTATCCTTCTTATACTCCGACAGCTCCTCGTCGGCAAGTTGGCCACTGGGGAGCGGGTTGATTCGAGCGTGTCGGCACAGTAAGGAGTACAAAGCAAACGTCCCTCCCTCGCCATTATCGTCAGCTCTGAGCACGATAAAGACGTACTTTAGGAGAGGAATCAAGGTCAGTGTCCAGAAGATGAATGAAAGGACGCCGTAAATCTCTTCGTTGGTCTCAGAGTGGCTAATGTCCTCCGCGAATGTCGATTTGTACACGTAAAGCGGCGAGGTGCTCAAATCGCCGTACACCACACCGAGGCTCTGGTAGGCGAGCGTTAGCACAGTCCTCCACGACTCTCTCTGCACCAAAAACGAAGAATCATATTCGATCGTTGCTAATTTACAGAATACACCGCTTTAGGTTTCGGATTACTACGTACCTTGAGTTGATTCTTGCTAACACCGGTTTCGAGATCCATCGTCGGCGACCTCAGGTAGCGGAGATGTACATTATTGAAGAAGATTCGAATTCAATGAACGAGACGATCAATTTGATCAAATGACCTTCCCCAGTAGCTGAATACATACAGATTAAATTAATCGGAGCAGACGGGGAGAGAGAAAGAGAGGTCGGAGGAGAAAAACATTGTTTAATGGAGGAGCATCAAGGTTCAAAGAGCGTGGGGTTGCATTAGCACTGCAATGGAGAGAACAGTTCAACCACCGTGGAAGGAGATAGAGGGAGGGAGGGAAGGAAGGAAGTATATTAGTAATACTGAGTTGGTGCTGGAGGAGAAGAGGAAATTAGGATATAGAGCTGAGTTGTTGTTTTTTGGCCAAAGGATATAGAGCTGAGTTGACTCGGAATATATTTCATTCCGTCCTCTGCAGGTGCCAAATAGACGGCGACGACACTATACTATTGACTGTAACTTACCTTGTTCATGATTAGTTATAATAATTAGCAAGTTAATTGGATATTCAATTTCCAAAAAAAAAAAAATTACAGTCACTAAAAAATAAGGATGGTGCACTAACATATTGATTATTTTTATATGTATAAAGCATATTAATTAATATACCAACACGTTTAAGTATGTTACTAATTGAATTAACAACTATATTTTATCTAGGGGTGTCAAAACGGATCATGAGTTGTGTCTGTATGAGGTTGTGTCGGATACTATTTGATCCAAACACGATTGTGTAATAGTATGAGTCAGTTTTTTAAACTCAAACCTTATATGTGTGTTGGTGGGTTAACATGTGGGTTAGAATGACCTATCAGGAATGGTAATGGTTGGATCAAACTGACTCGTTCGATCTTCATGACACGCGGGTCAGTCTGACCCATTCGACCCACGCAGAGGAGATTAAGTGATCAACTTTAATTGCTAGAGTTACATTTTGCCTCTTGATGTTTGACACATGTATATGATTTAATATAATATATAAATGAGGCGGGTCACAGACCAATCACGTCAATGTCGTCCACAATCCGTCAAGGGAGATTCCAAAAGCTAGAAAGATAGAAGCATAAGGGACTAAACGTAGTCGTGTCCGTGAGAGAAACTTTTGATTCACGCTACCATTTTGGAAAAGTCGGTATGATCTAGTTCTAGTTAGATTTGTTGGGGGAAAGTCTGAGACCGAGACCGAACCCGACCTCAAAGAAAAAACATCCACTTAATATTGGTCCTAATCGGATCGAACTTGTCAAAAAATCGATCCAGTTAGTCTTTTTGTATAAAGTTATAAACCCTAATTTAGGGATTTGAGTGTTTGACCAACTATCTGTTTATGATTTGACAGCATCCATGCATTCCCCGTGCGGATAGATGTGGAACTTGACTACCAAGGCCACGTCACGACATATGGAAAAGAAAGTAAATATTTAAGTATCCATTCGTTATCAGAAATTTCAGCGTTATTTTTTAATTAATTTTATAGAAAATAATAATTTATTAAAGAAATTCGGCGTTATTTCTTAATATATAATAAAAAATGTAAGATAATGAAAAATTTCTAAGATAATAATATCTTTGGATTTGAAGAGTGTTGATGGCTGTGAGTGTGGGCCGTGGGGTGAATCACCTTGAAGACCCCTTCCTTATAATTACCCATGGCCCAACCTCATTCTGTTGTCTTCTTCCAATCATATGTGAAATGTGATATTATTATTATTATTTTTTGGTCAAATCATTTTGTTTTTGTTAGAAAAGGAGAAGAAAAAAAACATTATTAAAAAGATGAGCGTATAAGTCTCAAATACGATCCATTTATAGATAAAAACTCCTAATCAGCCGAGGTTTATAATTTATTTTTTAATGTATTTTGAAGTACTTATATACTATAAAATTGCATTTTTAGAGAACCACAATTATAATTATGACATCCGTAATCAAAATATTTATTTTGGAAGATGTTTTTAAGTTTCTGTATTGAATCAAAATGAAAAAATAAATCGTATAATTTAAAATAATATGTTTTTTTTTGGCCAAAATTTAAAATAATATGTAGCTAATACATCTCAACGTCACTTGGGTGCGATCAAAAAGTTGGCCAAAAAAAAACGTCACTTTGCATGCTTTTCCATTTCACAGCAAATTGCCGAAAGTCATAAGACAATTCAAATTTATATATAATAATACCATTTATTTATATTTATTATCATTCGTGATTATACATATATACTACCAATAAATAATAATAAACAAAGAGAAGCAGCGATTTCCTTTCTTCTCTATACTTTTCTAACCACTTCATAAATCTATATATAATAATACACACGCAAATTGACAATAAGCATAACAAATATTATCTTATAAAATAAATAAATTTATAAATAGGAATAGTCGTTGCCGTCTGTGTGTGTATAATGTATATAGCCCATCGTGGGAATTTGTCGTTTGTTCGGGCCCAACACATTGAATGAAGCGACTGACACTGAGCTATCTCCTTTATGAAATACAAATTAAATGAAGAAAATACACATTTTTGACGTAAATACGGACCCCATAAAATAATCTATTTAGTAATTTCATCAGCTAAATTCTAGAGGCGTAGATAATTTGGTAATTAAATTTTATTTTGTTGATAAATTAAAGTTAGAAACGAGTAGGCTCATCTGACAAGTTAGCTTCTATAAAGTTCGATTAATTAATAACACACTTCAAGAAAAAACGAATAATTATTTGTGCAGTACTTACTATATGCCACGTGCCCAGTCTCTAGTTGGAGCAATTTCCACGTCACTGATGCTTTAACTTTACCGAACTTAGTCCCTGTCCACTATTCAGGGCGGGCTGCTGCGATGTAGGAAGTGGGAACGTCCAAAACGCTGTCGTACATGCAGTGCAACGTGGCGGAATGCAATTGGGTTTCAACAACTCCACTGTGTCTCAGAGGCCAATATCGTATCCGTCCATCTTTTTCACCTCCTTCCTACACCTGCCCTCCCTTTATGCCAGTGTAACAGTGTTATCACAACCGGACCGACTCTCTCGAACCAGCGATGGATCAGTTCTCGATTCAACCGGTCCAATCACATAGTCTCAAACACACATAATTACCTCAACCTACGTAGTCTCAAACACACATAAACTACATAATCGCAAACATACAGATTACTCTCAAACATAACATAATTTCCTCAAACTTTGAATAACCATAACACAATAGTCTCAAAATTAAACACAATAGGTCTAAACTTTAAACATAACTTCTAAACCGAAGAAGTTGTTCGGTTAAACCAAAAAAGCAAGTTTAAACCGAAGAGAACCAACCAAAAAAACTTACCACACAAAAAAACAGAACCGAAAACCGGCCGTTTTTTTTAAAATTTAGATGAAATTCTGCCACGTCATCATCATATGAAATGGAAGAAATATCTCAAATTGCAGTAGAAGAGCAAAAGCTAAAGGTGGGGGTGCAGCAAATGTCGATTCGGCCGACAATCGTAGACCTCAAAACAGCAAGAGACAACCCAAAAGCTTCTTAGAAATATCCAATATCATCATCAACCAACTAACGAGACACGAATACATATAATAAATAGTAAAAGGCATACAATACAAAGCAATAGAGACTACAGAATATAAGTCAGAAATAAGCCACCTTCTATTTTGTCGGGAAGTTGATGCAAAACGGTGTCCTTTAAACAAGCCAGCCAATTCAACTAACCACCATTTTTGTCCTTTCAATACTTAATTATAGCAGCAGCAGCAGCAACAGTCATTGTCTATGTGTACGCCTATTGCTCTTATCCTCCTGATTCGATCCTTAAACTCTGCGGAATAATAAACCAGTACATAGTAGAGTTCAAACAATCATGCAAAGAAGTCATATAGTAGTAGTCAAGGAGGCATTGGCATATACTCTATAATTTAAATATTTTTTGTATTCTCCCAAGTGAAGGAACCGTATTATATATTTTTAAAGTTGAGGGGGAAACATTGTGAGCAATGTCTCTTGATGGGGTTTGGTAGTGAGCAAAAAAGACTGGCTGAACCAAAATTCCGACTAAATCGGTCTGAGACCGGTCCGATTAGGACCGAACAAAATGCAACGGGGAGAGAGCTTTGAGAGGGGGATGATAGGGGAGGCAAATTACCATAACAAAATGCTGACTTAGGGAAAACATTGTGAGCAATGTCTCTTGATGGGGTTTGGTAAAGACCTTTATGTTCTAACTTAGTAACTTTCATGGTACCAATGGAGGGCCATAAAAGCATCTTTCATAAAAGAAAGAAAAATGCTGATGGAGTTTGCAAATCTGTCATACCCATTATCAAAAGGTGAAACACGGCGAGCGTACGCACGTGGAGGTGATCTGCTGTAGCCGCGACCACGGCGAGGAGGTGAAAGAACAGGAGATCTACGACCACGGGGGCTGCAGATGAATTAGGTCATAAGACTTCCATCAATCAAACAGAACATACTACAGAAATACTAAGGCAATGAAATTAGCTCTTAACTGATATGGCACTAAGATTTGAATTGAACATGATGCAAAGGGATATAAGACTTATTATAAAGGGTTAAATACCAATGAGCTGACTGAACTTTGGACATTTTGCAACGAACTACCTGAACTTTGAAAATTCAAAACGGGCTACCTCAACTTTGAAGAAGTTGCAAACAGCTACCTCCGTCCAATTTTCCGTCAACTGTTGACGGAAATTCGTCGGAAAATCGTCGGAGGTAGCTATTTGCACATTCTTCAAAGTTGAGGTAGCCCGTTTTGAATTTTCAAAGTTCGGGTAGCTCGTTGCAAAACGTCCAAAGTTCAGGTAGCTCCTTGGTATTTAACCCTATCATAAAATAAATATTGATTCGATATTTGCATATTTAGAGCAAAATAGGAAATGTCGAACATTACCTACGACCATAATAGTCATAACTTGGGCTTCTTCGGCGACGAGGGCTAGGGCTTCGACGTCTTGGACTAGGGCTGCGGTGCCTTCCACTTCCAATACCTCTCGAGCCAATACGCAATCTACATTCCCTAGCAAAGTGGCCTGGTTCACCACACTCATAACACTTTGAATCTTCACCTCCTCCACGTCCGCCACGCCCACCACGGCCCCCTCCTCCACCTCTAGAATTATGAGAGAGTTCTACACGCCATCCATTCTTACCTAAGAAAGTGGAGGAACTATAAAAATACAGAAATAAATAGAGTATACTAACATCCTCATGCAAAAGTCACCAGTACGAAGATCATTACCAGAAAAGCTTCAATTGGGTACACAAACTTAATAGCAACGTTGTAACTTTCATGCAAAAGCACCAAAAATAATTAACAAGTTCCAGAAAACAGTTTGTGGGGAAAAACATAACCACGAGTCACGACACATGAAACTGCCCTTTTTTCTATTTGAATACTAACCATCCAATGCACGAATTGCATCATCAGCATCCCTGCGGTCATCAAACTCGATGAATGCATAACCTGGTGGCCTTCGAGCAACCCAGACGCTGCAATCATTCCATACACAATTAATACGAGAAAAGAGCCACTTTTGCAAGTAAGTATTGCCTTTCTAGCTCTGAAGAGAAAATACCCACTAATCGATCGTAACTGTGGATAAATCACACTTGTTTTAGTTAAGAGGAAAACGCTTTCCATGAAATAATCCAATTTACCTCCTCAGTGCGCCAAAGAGACGGAATTCGTCTTCAAGGTCCTTGTCGGACACTTTTGGGTCCAAATTTCCAATATACACACGAGCCATAGCAGCACTACCAGCTTCAACCTAATCCCTGATATAGCAATCCAATTTCCAAATCAATCTTCACGATTGAACAACGAACAAAAGTAGCAGATTAATGAAAATCAAATATGAAGAATAGAGAGTAGAGCAGCTAAACCCACAAGCTTCATTCAATAGAGAGTAGAGCAGCTGATTACTCTTAAGGATGCAGCATATTTATAAAATTGGAGGCAAGAGACCGTCTGACGAATTCCGTCGACTACTGAACATAATCGATGCAAATTAGTTGGAGCAAATGTAGGCGATGTGCAGCTACAGGACAGAGAGAGAGAGGGAGTGTATTCGTACCTGAGCGAAACCCTAGAACCAAATTCTGCACTGACTCAAGTGTATGGCGAAAGAAGTATATATTTAGCCGACCAGGACCAGCGGCAACCGGAGACGATGCGGCAAACTTCTATGGACTTGCTTATTATATGTCGGGACCGAAATATCTCTTCTACCTAAACTATAAAAATTCAAAACGAACTAACTCCGTTCAATTTTTCGTTAACTGCCGTCAGAAAATCGACAGAAAGTAAACGAAAGTAACTATTTGCATATTCTTCAAAGTTGAGGAAGATCATTGTAAAACGTTCAAAATGCAGGTAGATCTCTTGCACGGAGTCTAGATTTAGTCCCCTAGTAGCTAGCGTTGAAGTTTTCCCATCGATGAGAGGAATCTTTTCCACAACTATAACAAGATTACACCAATTGTTATTCAGTAAGATGATGAATATGCACGTAAATCCCAAAGACAATGTCCCAACTAGTAAATAAAGAGAAACTCTACTCTAAATAATAGTAACCAACATAGACATAGTACAACGCTATCCTCCCATCATCTGGTTAATAAACAAGAGAGGATGAATACATAGTATTGGTGGCTTTCAAATGATGACATAAACAGAACCTGAAATTTCAAGATGGGGTGAATTTCAAGTTCTTGAATTCAAGTGGTCACCTGCTTCGACCTTCTTGATTTCAAAAATCAACATTCTCCACATCTTCAGCAGAAACATCTCAGCTTCATCATCCAATATATTCTCAAGCGTTTCCAGCATTTCAGATGCCTTTACATGTTCTTGAGTGCTGCTCACTATGTAATCAACTAAGGTCTTCTCTTCTTCTCCCAAAAATTCGGTTATTTTCTTCGATATCCACGGTCTCATTCTCTCGTGCAGTTTATGCTGTCAAATTGAAGAGAAAAAAGATTCATGTTAATAACACCAAACCAAGAGCATGAACTGCTGCAAACACAACAAGAGAATAGATCAAAAGTTAGAGACTGACTTCATCATATAATGCCCAATTGATCTCATAAGCAAACAGACCCTCCTTGGTCTTCGGGATCATATCAATCAGCTGCTTAGCATCCAACAGTTTCTTATTATCCAGTGCCTTCGATTTCTCAGACCCATTCTGCCTATCCTTTTCACGACCAACAGACTTCTCTTTGTTCGATCGACTGCCAACCTCATCATACCGATCTCTGTCTCTATGACTCGGCCTATCATGAGCTCGTCTACTTCTTTCTCTCTCTATCTCGGGTTTATCTTTACCACTGGAGATACGCTTTGCATACTCTGCAGCCGCAGCTAGATTTGGCTGAGGTGGTGCCTCGGCTTGAGGAGATTCGATAGCCTGCATTTCCTCAGTGGAGTAATCGATAGGGACCAAGGGCCTCATCTTTTTATCCTTGTGTGCATCATCATCTTCATCTTCGTGGAAAACTGAAGGAACAGCAGTTCTTTTTCCAGAGCCTGACAGACCAAAACCCAACTTCTTTGAAGGTGCGGTATTGTTCTGTGTATCTGAGGCAACAGCCACCGTGAATGTTGAGTTGTCTATATTGCCAAATTGTGAAGAGCCCTCCTCACCTATCCACACACCAAAACCACATCCAAGTCGAAATCAATTATTGAAAATTTGAAGAAATCTTAAGGGTTATATACCAAACGGCATCAGGAATGAAGTTAACCATTTATTTTGTTTGAAAAAATAACAAACTGAGTTTAAGCTAACTTTGTAAACAGTATACTATACCCCGTCATTTTTTTAAAAAAAGATCTACCCATATTTAAAAAATAAAGAAAAAAAAACACGTAAAAATAGATGAAACATAAGATATTATCTCCAAATTTTCATTCTTGAACACATTAGGTTCATTCTTTTTGTATTTAAAGTTTTCCAAAATAAGGGTATTTTATTAACTAAAAAGGCCAAAAATTAATGAAAAAAATGACGGAGTATGGTGTTTGCAAACTTGCTCAAGTTTAGTTTGTTATATGTCAAGAAAGATAGTTCGGTATTTTTCCGCAATCCGACCAAACATTGGCATAGAATTTTGTAATGAACCCAAATTTTGCAATGCAGCTTACTGAAAAGAAAAATACCTGCATAACCAGAATCATCAAGAGTACGTAGCTGGACAGACCTATCCTTGCTTTCCGCTATCTCCGCCTCAGTAGTTGCTTGTTTTTCATTATTAGTAACTGCACCATCTGAATCATGTTGAACTCTATCCTGTTCTAGCTCCCTCAGCTTTTCTTCCTCAGCTTTCTTCTTGGCTTCAGTAATTTCTTCCTCCTCCTTGATCCTATCAGCCAAGTCATCCTCTTTCTCCCTCATCCTCTTCTTCCTCTTGTCCTCCAGCACACTTCGATTCCACCTTCTAGAGTCTTCCTCGTCCTCTTCTTCGTCGAGGAGAATCTCTTTCTTCCTTTTCCGTTCCCTATCTTTCTCTTTTTCTTTCTCACGCTGCCTTGCTTTCTCCCTCTCTCTTTCTCGTGCCTCCCAATCCTTAAGGCGTCGCTCATACTCACGCTCGGCATCCTCAATCTTCCTCCTTAGCTCCCTCTCAATGCGTAGTCGCTCTCTCTCTGCATCTCTTTCATAGCGATCTAATTCCCTTTCTCTATCCCCTTTTACATCTCGGTCTCTATGCCTCCTATTGTCATACCTCCTATTTCTATCTGGTGCGCTGATCTCAGTCTTATCGTGATCACTTTTGTTGTCACTGGTTGAATCTTCATCATTCTTATACTCTGCATCTGTATATTCAAATAATGTCAAAGATAAGCATCAGCCACTTTCATGCAATGTAAATTACAGACACTTCCTTGAAAGAATGAAATGAGAATAACGAGAATGAAATGTGAACCCTAACCATTTTTTAGGTCAGAATCTCCATCTCTTGATTTAGCTGGCATTTCTGGGCCTGAATTCCGCAAACCATCAGTCAGTGGAGGTGGTGGAGGGAGACTCTTCAACCTCTCTTCAATAATCTCTGAGATCTTCTCCACAGCAACTCTGTCTTCTTCTTTATCTTCATCTGTAACCAGACCAAAGGCACTATAATCTTCATCTTTCTTGACCTGATCATCATCGTCTTTTTTCACTAAGTCAGAATCATCTGCTTTACTCGAATTTGATTCATCCCCTTTCCCCAAGTCAGCACCACCTTTCTTCATTTCATCTCCTGTGACGTTTAATGATTCATTTTTTTCAGTTGCAGATGCAGCTTTCCCTTCTCTTTCAACCGGAGAAGTCTCAGATTCTTTAACTTTTTTTGTGTTTTCAGTTTTTCTTTCAATATATCGCAATAGATATCCTTTTGTTGCTTCATTAAATTTCAACTGTCATAAGTAAGAAGACAATTAAAGTAATTAGTCAACAGATGAAATGAGATAATCTAACAAGGCCAAAAAATAAAAATACATACTTTTATTATCTGACAGTGTCAAAGCACGCCTTAAGATGAGGCATGCTGAATCAAATCACTTTTCACGGCATTTGAATACAACTGTTTAATGTTGTTCTTTAGTCTTTACAGCATGAGAACATGACATATTTTGGACTCACTTCCACTGCCCTAAGGTAATATATGAGGAAAAACACACACACAGATATTCTCTATTTGAAAACTTACGGACAGTTCTTGTCCATCAAGATTAAGTCTGTTGAGGAGACGTAATGCACGAAGAACTCCTTCAGCAGACTCAAATTCACATAACCCAAAACGTTTCAAAGTTCCATCGGTTGGATCTTGAAGCCGTTTCCAACTCTTCACGGGGCCACAGAACTATACAATTAACATCAGAAGTTTAAAGGGTAATCAACCAAATATCCGAAATGTAAGAAAAGATAAACCAATAGCAAGAGAGTGATAGAATCTCACTATCATGTCTCGTAGCTTACCTGAAGCAGGGAAAGCATAACTTCATTACTCACAGATGGAGCAATCTTGCCAACGTAAACTGTTGTTTGTGGCTTTTCTGCCGGAGTGATGGGTACTAGACCACCAGGCCTAATAATAGGATGGAAGATTGGTCGAACTCCAGGAATAAGAGGAAATGGGGGACGAAGGATAGTTGGATGAATCCCTAGAGCACCTGGAGGTCGAGGAGGAAACATAGGCCGGGCCATTGCTGTGTATTGAGCAGTATAACCAGGAAGTCCTGGAAAAAAAACATAAACACCACTATGCAGATACATTAGAGATATTCATGCAATACAAATCTGCAGTTTTTATCATCACATTCAATAATATGTACAAAATATAAGTTTTAACAAATTGATCAAGTGCTGTTACCACACACCAAAGCACATTAGAGATGGCAGCATGGCATGAAACTATCACCAGCTGTTTAGATAACCTGAAGGAGACATTAAAAAATGCATGCGACTGGAAAAATTAATAGAATAATGAGCCTTACCTTATGCATCCATTTGCAATATTGGCCTTCTCAAACCATCCCAAGCACCATGTAAAAGGCTTGAGATGGAATAACAAGAGACCTCTATCATCTCATACACGCAGGCTGGGAAATTGATAATGAAATTATACTCATAACTTGATTCTATTTTTAGAGTTTCACCAAGCAACCAACTTTAGCAGCATAGGGGAGAAAAGAAATGAGAGATTTAACTGGAAAAGATATAATACCTTGAGGTACAAGGACAATGAGCCAGACTTGCTAACATGATCTTCTGGTGGCAATTCATCAAGGAAAGACAAGAAAAGAACGCTAGTGACTAGGGGGAATTAGACCACTAATATAAACCACAGTGCTGAAAATACTAAGCGCAAGACGAGACTCGCACAATTTTAGAATGTATAATTTTAGTGGTATTTATAGTAGAATATTGTTCAAACTTAAGGAATTTATTTTAGAAGCAAACAGAAAGCCAAGCAAATATGTGCATACCAAAAGCAGTTGTAGAAGATGGGTGTCCCTAAGCAATAGGAAGCCTTCCAACGTTTCTCACCAAAATCAATGAGGAGACACTGTAGGAGAAAACACCTTTGTCATTGACACCCGTTATCTGACACCAACACCCAATACTCTAATATTTCTCCACCAGAACTCTCGCCAAGAGAAGCCTCCCTCAAAATTCATTAATCGAGTAGTTGAAACAAATGAAAAATAAAATACATCAAAACATAGTTTAATTCAGCTCTCTATCAATATTTTATTGTAAACGGCTTTTGCTTTAAGGGAGCTTAATTAAGGAGCTCAAAAATTGGCACTCGAACTTATATCCAACTAAGGTGACACCGACATTTGCACACAGCATTGCAAATACATAAAATTGAGCAAGAAAATATCTCATACGGGATCAAGATACATATGCATAATGCAATTAGAGTGAGAGAGAGCAATAACCTACCCGGGGGAGACATAGCAGCATAGCCGTTTGGGGCAAACGGTCTAAAGAGCTGATTCATAGGTTGACCAGGTACATGCACCTGATACTGCATCATCGACCCAGACGGAGAAGCCATCCCAGGTGCAGAAGTCACAGCAGTGTTTTGATAGCTGCCAGCACCAGGTACCGGCGGGAACTGCGGCACCGGTGGCCTGAACAAATGAACTGGATGATGAAGAGATGAGGCGACGCCGGATACCGTCAGCGGAGGAAAAAGTGGGACCGAAGTCGGCAGCAACGCGGGTGGCGGATTGACAATGGGACTAGGGTTTAGACCCGACGGAGGAGGCGGTACAGCGGTGGACGGAGCTGACGGCGTGGATTGAGACTGCGGATCGGGTTGAGAAGCTGGAGTTTCAGATTTTGGAGGTAACGACTGAGCAGGAGGAGATGGAAGCTCTGCCATGACAACAACAAAGACTCAAGGGTGATCCCGATTACAGAGAGTGCCCTAAACTCAGTTGAACAGTTATATATATAATCTATATATAGTCTATTCTATATATCGAGATCGCCAGATCGGACTTCTGATGGAATATTCATAATTCTTCCATGCACCGGCCACGCCGTGTACCCAAGCATAGGAGTATATGTTGTTGATGTTCGCTTCGCGCTACTTCATTTGCAAGTATGGATGGGCCAGGCCCATGATGGAATATGTCCAAAATCTATAGAAATTGACAACACAGTACTCAAATTCTAGGGATGTCACACAGCGGGTCATGGATAGACCCATGAGTCGTATCGGGGTCACTCTGACCCAAACCTAACCCGTGTAATAGTATGGGTCAGTTTTTGAAACTCAAACCTGACCCGTCAGGAATAGTAAGATTTGAGTCAGACTAACTTGTTCGACCTCCATGACCCGTGGGTCAGTCTGACCCGTTCAACCAACCAGTACATAAAAACCCAGAAATAAACTGACCCCATGAGTCAAAACTATTGACCCATGGGTCAAGACTACTGACTCAAACCTGACCCGTGTTTTAACGGGTTATCTATGGTCGTGTCAAAATGACCCGTGAGTCAAAAAGTCTGACCCAAACACGACCCGTGGGCGGGTCACCCACGGGTTGGGTCAATTTTTGACACCCCTATCAAATTCATACGACTGAACTTCGAAGTTAATACTATTCAAAGCATAAGTTTCTGCTAGAACACGACGTTTCAAGTGGAGATTACAAGTTCATATAACACAACAAAGCCGATTGATATGTTTTCGATCAAAACGACAGAGCAAAAGTTTGGCTGAAAGTATCAGTGAAAGATTTAAGTTGATTCTTCGATCTCAAGGCTTCTGTTTATAAAACAATGTTACCCGACAAGCCCGCGTGCAACACGTCATGTTCTCCTTTCAATGGCTTGAGGCGATCATCTCGGCTGATATGAGGCTAATCCCTGCAAAATAGAGGGTTGATTCAGTTCATAAAAGCCATAGTAAATACAAATCTCAAGCAAATCAGATAAAGATAAACAAGGCCACAAGAATCTTGGCCAAATACAATAAAGGACTTCGAAAAGCTAATTACATCACCCAAGAGGCCACCATAAACAAACTCTTATTGTTAACTGCCGGTTAACTACCCTTACTAATGCGTAAAGGGACAATAAACAACAGATATATCCTCCTTCGTATACTCTTATCAGTCTAGATAAAAGCCATAATGAGTTTCCGAACCACAACAGTTTAAGAATAATTGTAAAAATTTAAAACCAAACGAAAAGTTTCATATTGGTTTCATCTGAAAAGGACTGCTGCAGTATTGTGCCTAGAATATCGAATTATCCATTGTAGAGAAAAAAAAGGGTTCAAAGGAATTAGAAGTTGATCTACTTCTCATGGTTGAAACCTAGTTGGACAATTTTTTGGCTAAAGAACGAAAAGAACTCATTAGCTACCAGCCTACCACTAAAATAGCTATCAGCAAACACGACAAAGTCAAGTAAAAAGTGCAGTTACCAGCAACAGCTATATGCCGAAGCAGTTTGTTTAATCAAAAAGGAATGTTAATTAGTATGAGAAAGAAAGATTCTTACCAGTACTTAATTAAACCATCCCAGCCACAGGTTGCTACTTTACTTTGTTCAAGTGGATGCCATGCAGCCCCAATGCAAACTCCCTCGTGGCATTTCAGAGTTCTGAAGACTTTACAACTCTTCCAGTCCCAAAACCAGCACCGACCCTCTCCATCTCCCGACATTACAAACCTCCCATCCGGTGAGAAATTAACTTGACAAGCATATCCAGCTACAATGTGCCCCGCAAATCTCTTCTTCTTATTGAGTTGAAATCTTTCCCTAGTGCTATATATAAGGATCTGATTATCCAAACTCTGTGCCGCAAGCCAGTTGGAATTAGGATGAAGTGAAATCGATGGCATCGAATGCATGTGTGGCTCACTTATGTACTTAATAACCACAGGAATCCCGAATTCCCAGACACGGAGTGACTTGTCATCACTTGAGGTCACGAATCTTCGGTTATCATCAACGAAAGTGATAGTGTTCACAGCACCTAAATGCTGATCATATTCCTGTGTAATCTGACCCGTGTTCATGTCCCACTGGACAATCTTCTTATCGCTCATACCAGCCAACAAAATGTTCTGCTTATCATCATCAGGATTCAGCTTAACAACATAAGGGACCTTCCCTGTTGAAAAAGTAGATATAACCTGTCCTGTCTCCGTGTCCCAATACTTGATGTTCTTATCATAACCAGCAGTCAAAAACTTTGTTCCATCATTGCAAAACGAAATATCTCTAACAGCTTTACCATGACCCATGTAAGTCCTCATACACTTACCCGAATTGAAAACATCCCAAATCTTCACTTTTGTATCCATCCCTGCTGAGAGAATCAAATGTCCATGCTTTGGAAAGAACCTAATAGCAGATACACCCTTTGTGTGTCCACTCCAAGTATGCACCAATCTCTTTGGTATATAACAGTGATCATTACTTGCCTTAGCATCCTTTGGTGGTGCAATCCAAGATCGGCCCTGATAGTCCCTTTCCTCTTTTCCATGGAAAGTGCTCTTGTCAGCGAAAACTTCGCCTTTCTCTCCACCTTTCTCTTCACTTTTCTTCTTAGCATACTCCTCCGCATACTTTTTCTGCTCCTCTGTAAGCTCTGTCTGCAAGCCCTCCTTTTTCCCTGCCCAAGGGGACTTCTTGTTCTTAGCTAACCACGTATCGGTGGCAGGGTTCTGGACCTCTTCAGGGTCTGCCTCATCGGCTTCTGGCTCATCAGCATCCTCCTTCTTCATGTCAATTCGGCGCCTTTTCTGCTCCTGCTGCGGTATATTATACACAGATATCCCATCGTTTTTCTTCAGCGTTTCCAAATCGCCCACGTAATTGTTACCAGACGAAGCAGAAGGATCCGCAGCATAACCATACCTTTGGAACGTATTGTACTGTTCATCGAAGACAAATGAGTGAATGGCAGCATCCTCGACGAAACCGAGCTTGTGGTTGCGCATGCCCTGAGCAATTCCATCCTTCGCGTATGGGTGTGAGGGTCCGATAATTGGAGCCCAAAGCTGGTCGTAGGTAGGATTGAACACGACGGCGCGTTGGGTTGGGTCGATTGGGCGGCTCAATGAATGGTTCACTTGTGCTGCCGTCAAGGCTAGCATGGTGTCATCCACCTGTGGAGCGGCGGACTTGGCAGGGAGGAGCCTCAGCGGGGACGAATCCGGCGAAGAAGATACGTCATGTTCTTCCGCATCACGCTCCCTCACTTTTTCGTCGTTGTCGTCGGCATACGATCGGAGAAGATCCATGGTGTAACTGATTGATCTGCAGAATGGAGAAACCCTAGAAATTTCTGATTTGAAATCGCAGAGAAGAGCATGTAGAACATTTTAGTGATTACTACTATTTCGTCCTCAAATTTTCATACAGTTAAATTTTTAATCCTCATATTTTCTATTTTACAGCTAAGTTCTTACTGTTGCCAAATATAAGATGTTTGATCCTTAAAATTACAGCAAAACTCTGAAACCAGACAGAGAGAAACATCATAGTACGACCGAAAGTTAATTTGATTAAATGGTAATGCGAATTAAAAGGGTTAAATACGACAATTCTACCTAAATTCTTAAAATTTTAAAGTTCATTAATGTTTAGAAATAATGAAAAAATCCTCTGAAAGCATCGGATAATAGGAGATTTTTCATCATTTCAAAACATTAGATGAACTTTAAATTTTAAAATCGGCATAAACTTTAGAAAATAATGTCATATTTTACCATTTTTAAAATTGAATTGAGTTCAAATTCCACTAAAAAAACTCGACGCGTAACATATTATTCTTTATCTTCATTCTCAACTTCCTACAAATCTTTTCAGCTCTTTGATGTTGCTTGTTACTAGCACTGTCGCAATACTCCACCTCGATCCAGTTAATAACCTTTAGAATCAACGACTGCGAAACCTTAACATTTGCCTCTCCATCTTCCGTTCCCTTTGATTTCTTGAAACCCGATTCGAGAAACGTCTCTAAGAAATCGATAAACCATTTCGAAGCTTCGGCTTCGATCTTTTTCGCTAACTCAATCGTGTCGTTGAGGTGGCAAGGCGACGATACCATGTTTTCGTCGTTCTCTTTAATTGGATCGAGCGAAGATTTTTGAGTTGTTCTTCCTCGGAAAATCTTCGTACTTGTCGATGATTTGAGGATCTTTATATTCAGTTCGGGCCGATTCGGGGACTGAATGTTCTCATCAACCGTCTGAACGGATATTATATCGGTCATGGCTCGCACGATATATTGATGGAACTCCAGAAACTGGTCGAAGCACGTCATGGGAGTATCCTTTCTCGCCGTTTCAATCAACCTTGAAAACATTCTACAAATAACCATGTCGATTAATGACTTATGGCGACGGTTCTATTATTTTGTTGGAAAATATACTTTAATGTTTACCGACAGAAAAATAAATCGTCAGTAATACGGGAGAATCGTGTATTTCCAAGTAGTGAACGTTGAAATGATGAACAAACGACGCTAAAAGAAGTAGGGAGACTGAGAGGTCACTTAAAACACGACGACATCAATGCTATAAGCAATGCATTATAAGCTTTGTTAGTCTTTAATGGGTTAAGTGAATACGTACCCAAGAGAGAGGACTAGGGTTTCCATTGTCGTGGCCTCTTTCAGAGCTCGGAGAGAGATCGTGCGAGTCGTCTCTTGCCAGTGAACCGCTTCCTGGTTGACAAAGAATCATGTCTCGACCATAAGTTACATTACTAGTCATGACTCGTATTTAGAGATGAAGTAAAAAAAATATTATCTTACAAAGGTAAATATTCACTACTAGAGGTGTACCGGCGAATCTTAGACGTCGGTAAAACTCATTTTTCGTCGGTAAAAGTTATATCGACGATGTTTTTCGCCAATAAAAGGTCTCAGTCTAGATTCTTGACTGATAAACATTTTACCAGCGAAATTAATCTTAACCGATAAAGTACGTCGTCGGTAAAAGTCTCTTTTCACCAATTTAGATATTTTACAAATTATACACATTTACCAGCGAGACCTACTCGCCGGTAAATATACACTTTTATCGACGAGTTAGTTCGCCGACAAATGCACACCTTTACCCGCTAATATTAGAGAATGGTAATGTAAAAAGTAATTATGAATCGAAGCAAATATTCCCAAATCGACACTTTATCTATTGATGATATTCGGTTTAAGTTGATAAGTATGGTAAGACCATAATCCTTACCTTGCTTAGTGTGGTTAGATTTCCAGGTAAATTCATAAGCTCACCCTCCTCCACATCCGGGTCAAGACCGACGAACTGAGCCGGGTTTCCACTCAAATTGAAGGAAGCGGGGAAAACTCGGTCCTTCTCGCCGGAGTCGTTTTTGCTCTTCAGAAGCCTCACCGACTCACCCGTTGCACTGCTCTTTCGGCCCTTTCCATCCACCATATTCGCCGAAAGCCCACCACCAAGCGAAGCCCTAATCCGGCCTCCCGAACTGGTTCGAGCAGAGGGTTTCCTTATCGAACGACTCATCCGATCCTTTTCCAGGGCACAGACATCAAAATCCGGCACCGGTTTCAAATCAAAAACCCCTCCGGGTCCTGTCGCCCAAGAGTCTCGCCTTGAGCCGGCCGGCTTCGGATTGCTCATTTTCTCCTTTTCGATCGGACCCACGAGCGGTTCAGTAGTCGCGACGAGTGGGTGGCGGCCGGGGATTGGTTTGGCCCCCTTAATGACTGGAACCGGAGACCCTGGCTCGAGTGTATCCACATATATGAACTGGCCCAGCTGCACGTTGTTGTTCAGAACGAAGTCCTCTTGATCGGACGGTAGAGATGCGTATATCGAGTGCGAGGAATCCGAAACCTTGAGGTAGAATCCGTGCTTGGGGAAGAGGCTCTTATCGTCGAGATCCGCCGGGAGGATATCAGTCACCTGCAAGAGTGAGCTCCGATGGCCGCTCGTGGCCTTTGCTCCGCTGTTCATTCCATTGATGAGCTTCACGAGAATTCCAGAAGTTAAAGCAGACATTTCGGTTTCCTTGAGAAGTATTTACCAAAAGGGAAGCTTAAGATTAGAAATAAAGGAGATCGGCAGGTGAACCTGATGAAGACAATAAACCAGAATTTGAGCTCAAGGTAGTAGAAGAAGAAGAAGAATGAGAGGAACGACTTTTTAAAAGTTAACGGTTTTTTGAAACGTTGCGGCAACGGTCAGATTTTGGTGGGAAAGTGATTTGAGCTGGATGTATATGGATCATATTATTCCCGTCATAATGGACTTTCTTTTATTATGGTTAGGGTACTCTAATTTCACTAAATAAAATGATATATTTGATATAAATATCTAAACAATAGGCGAAATATTAAGTATTCAAAAGTGAAAATGAAAATGGTGTATAAATTTATACGAAAATTATTCAATACTTATTAAAGGCTAAAATTGGTAAAATACTAATCATATTAATTTACTATTTAAGTGATATCGACTTTTTATAATATTATAAAACTTTAAAGAAAATTATTTAAAAAAACAATAATAAAGTGTTTTAAAATTCAGAAGTGATATAAAAATAAATTCAAATATTATATACAAATACTTAATTAATGTTATCTACATAATTACATATCATAAGTGTTTTAAACAACTTTACTAATTGTATCTAAAAGTATAGAAGTTGTTTAGATACAAATATGTTAAAGTCAAACGTATATACACACTAATAAATGTATATTATTACAATAATTTAATTATGTCGTGTCAAAAATTGTCAACTTTAGTCTTTTTCGAACAAGATTAGTCAGGATCGATTGTGCTTCTGAATATTGCTAAATTTTATACTAAAAATAGACTCATGATCTTATCTCTTTAGCCTGCCTCTACACATATCCAAATCTCATGACATGGTAGCCACCAAAGCCGTCAAATTAGAAACCAAAATAATCTCGGGTCCATATCGACCGAACTGTGCCACAAGGAGTTGATCGTAGCCACAAGTCGAGGCGAGACAGCTACCAGAGACTTGGTCCACCTAAATGGACAAAGCATGAAGGAAAAACCCTAGCCGTATATAATTACCAACATTATCCATCATCCACAAACTAAAATTATAACTTTTAATATTGTGTGTAATTATATAGTATGAAAATATGTAAAAATATTATCCTTTTGAAATTTATTTTTTATGTCTTAAGACTTAAATAATGGATTCGCATGAAGTGGAATCACAACATCCTAAATAAAGGGAATGCTACGGCTTAACGATGTAATAACACATAGTCGACATCTAAATCAATAAACCCTAGCTAGCTATACTATATAGGTTAGATTTTCGAAATAATTGTATACGTGCTTGGTATGTGTTTGTGTTTGGTGTTATTCTACAAAATATAGCATCTGTAATTAGCCTTATGTGGATACTAGAACAATTGAAGAGATTCATACAAGGTCCGTGTTAGAATCGATTTAGCAACACACACAGAAAAGTGATGAAAAATAACGGGAATTGAGAAAGATTTTGGTAAAGTTATAGAGAAAACGTGTGAAAGAGTTTTACATGGTAACATCTATTCGAGGTAACCTCCATAGTGCTTTCGGTATGTATATTGATGATTGTTCTTTCTCTCTTACATAATACATAAATGAAGAAATGTATATATAAACAAAACTATGACTAAGTGCAAAACTCTAACTTGAACATGTTTTATTGCACAACACGTTTTCCAGTTTGCACCGTCCTGATGTCCGTGTTGACCACTGTCCAGCTGCCCGTGATGCCCATCGTTCAGCCGCCCATGTGCACCGTCCAGTCAATTGTCTTGATAGGCACCGTACACAACTACACTGAAGCGTAAGACCCTAAACTGTGGTTGAACCACGAGATGCGTGAACATTAATATACAAAAGACATTACATATTAATCAGGTTCCACAACCTAATAATCCGAACCACGCTTACCACGTACCAAACGTCCCCTTAGGGCAAGAAAATGATTGTGTCTCCACCAAATTATTGAGAGAAAGTCTGATCCAATATCCAAGGCACGAAGGAGAGTGGATGATCTTGTGAAAGGATAACGCCACGTGGAAGGGATTTCCATTATGATCTGTCGGAACGGGACATCTCTTTGTCGTGGTGGACCGGTTTGGCTCCTGTCCTGTCGGGACTCCTCCTAAAGTTTAGCCGATGCAAGCCACCCAAATTCAGCCACTAGTTTTCACTGACGTCATGATCTCCAGTCTCCACTCCATTATAGCTCTGCTAACTATGACACCTAACTAGAACCATCTTCTTCTTCTTCCTATAAGGGGTCGATCGTCACTGCATTAATCTCTCACAAAAACCCTAGCTAGATAGTCTGTATTCAGAGAGTTGAACTCTGATGGGCTAGGGTACCTTTTTTATTTAATAAATTCTAAGAAAAAATGGCTCAGGCATTCGGTCCGACTCGCAGCTTCAGCTCTTCCCGTGCAGAACCTGGTTCAGCCATGGCTGCCGCCGCCGCAAAGAGCAGCAACACAATCTCTCTTTCCATGGAGAGGACCAACCAATGGTATATATATATTTCTATATGTAATTTTGTATACGGTACACATATATTTACATATTCGACAAAAGATGCTGATGCTGAAAAGGTTGTTCTTGCCGAAACGTAGGATTCATTATCAAGATTTCCCTCCGGACGTCGTTGTTGAAGTCGGAGAAGCACGTTTTGCTCTTCATAAGGTACATTGGAAACGGACCCTGAACTTTTAGTAAATACTATTTTAGTCCTTCTCTTGATGCTTTCATTATGTTTGTCCTTCTACTATTGTATCGTGGCAGTTCGTACTCGTGTCGAAGAGCAATCACATCCGACAACTCGTGATGGATTCCAAGGAAAAAGACTTAACCCGAATCGATCTCTCCGACATCCCCGGAGGCCCCGAAATGTTGGAGAAAGCGGCAAAGTTTTGCTACGGCGTGAACTTTGAAATCACGCTAGAGAACGTGGCTGGACTTCGTTGCGCTGCCGAGTATCTTCAGATGACAGACAGCTACTGCGACAACAACCTCGTTGGACGTACAGATAATTTCCTCACACAGGTGGTGTTCTCAACGTTGTCGGGGTCGGTCACGGTTCTAAGATCGTGCCAAGTTCTTCTTCCGATCGCGGAAGAGCTCAAAATTGTCGACCGGTGCGTCGAAATAGCGAGCTTAATGGTATATTTTCATCTAACTTTAGTACATACTCGTAAGTATTAAGCTTAGGTTCGAATGCACGCTTAGGGAGGGGTGAAAGATTCCGGGTACCCTGTAAATTTAGGAATTTTCGTAACCTACCTAATAATATGTAACATAGTATTTAAATTTGGAATCGGAGTCTACATGTTTAATTTTAGAACTGAAACCTACACGGAACCTGTTTGTATGAACGGTTCTGGGTACACTATTAGGAGCCTATTTCCCCCACCACCAGAGGGACGAAGCCAGAAAAATTATCGAGTGGGGGCAAATATTAGAGTAAGGGCAAATAGTTGAACTAAAAAAAATTCAGTAGGGGCAAATATATGATTTAAATTGGCTAAATTGAAAATTATTGTATTTTTTAGAGTCAAATTTACACATAATTAAAAGTTGAGGGGGGCAATTGCCCCCGTAGGCCTCATGTAGCTCCGCCCCTGCCCACCACCACAAAAAAAAAATGGTTCCAGACCGGTTCTTGTTCGGTTCTTGTTATTAAGGATGATACATTTTTCAATACTGTCATTTCATTTACACAAATCTTATCAGATATCACAATCTTTATTACAATCATCAACACCTGCGCATGAAAGTTATTCAAGGTGCTCTCGTTCTATTTCTTTAGGATTTTTTAAATAATATATATATAAATATATAGAATTGGTTCTAGGTAGTATAGGGTACCAAGATAAGAGAATCGGAACCGAAACTGAATAAATCGGTTCTTGAATTTTTTGGTAGGTTCCGAGTCCAAATGGGTAGTTTACTCACCCCTACACTTAACGGCTTAAGGCTTAACTGTATGGTTTCAGGCGCATCAAGAGGAAAATTTCCTGTCTCGGTCGCCGCCACATTGGTGGGCGGAGCAATTAACAACCCTCGACGTGAAATTCTTCGGTAGGATCGTTAATTCAATGAAACAAAAAGGCACATCATCTAAAACCCTAGCCGTTGCGATTATGATGTACGTTGAGAAAACATTAAAAAATCGTAGCAAAAGCTCTGACATGACTCGAAAGCGCGATTTCGTAGAATCGATAGTCGCGCTTTTTCCCTCCGATTTGACCGTCTTTCCCGCAAATTTTCTTTGCTGCCTCCTTCAATCCACGACCTCTGTCAAGGCATCAATCAATTGTGTAATGGAGCTTGAGAAGAGGATATCGATACTAATGGAGCATGTCACAGTCGACGATCTTCTATTGTTATCGTTGAGTCACGACAGGGAACGACTACTCGAGCTCGAAAGTGTAAGGAATATCGTGTCCGTATATGTGGAGAAGGAGAAGAGTATGGCGATCTTCAGTGCGAGTGATTTCGGCGAGATGTACTCAATCGCGTTGCAAAAGGTCGCGAAGACGGTCGATGTGTACCTAAGTGAGATTGCCATATATAATGAGCTTGGTATCACCAAGTTTAATGCAATTGCGAGTCTCATACCAAAGGGAGTTAGAAACCTCAACGACGACCTCTATCGGGCGATCGACATCTATTTGAAGGTAAGAAGTAATCTTGATATAAATAAGGGTAAATCAGATGATCAGTCACTTATATTGGCACACGTGACTAAATAATTGAAACTTGTGCTGAACAATTACTTATGTTTCAAAATGTAAAAATGACTAAAATACCCTTTTCACTATTCTTGATCTTCAATCTTTTCATTTTCAATTCAAATCTGAAATCTAATTTTGGATCCAGATTATGCAAATTTGAGTTCTAAATCAGATTTCAGACATGAATAATACGAAGAACAAGATAAAAGGGTAAAATTGTTATTTTTTAATCACATTTGTCAAACATATATGACTGAAAATAACATGTTTAACTAGAAAATCACATTTGTTTTAACATATATTATCGTTTAGTTATACAAAAAAAAAAATATAAGTAACTATTTAGTTACGTAGAGTCAACATAAGTAACTGTTAAGTTAATTTACCCTATAAATAATAATTGATTTTAAACCTTGTGACACGACACGAATAATGGATACCATATTAAATAAGACGTGTTGTTACAGGCACATCCAAACCTGGACGAAGTAGGTCGGGAAAAGGTGTGCAGCGCGATGGACCCACTGAAGCTATCTCTCGAAGCCCGTGCCCACGCCTCGAAGAACAACCGTCTCCCGGCCAAAACCCTCCTCCGCGCTCTCTACTCCGATCGCCTCAACACTAGTAGTAGTAGCAGCTCCGCCACCCTATCCGCCACCCTATCGAGGAGTCAAATTCTGGCCGACGTATCTCTCGTTAAGGAGAACGATGACTTGAGATCGGAGCTGATGATGATGAAGATGTTTGTTTCCGAAATGCAACAGAAGAACAATCAAGGGACAACGTCCGCTAAAATAGGCCCGAAACGACCCACATTGTTTTCCTTAGTGTCTAAGCAACTCGGTAAGTTGAACCCGTTTCGGACTGTGTCGAAGGACACGTGGAATATTGTCGATGAATCGGTCGATGTTAAGAAGCCGAGGCGGAGGCGGTTCTCTATATCTTGATACCAAACGCTGTCCTTATTATTGTTGATTTAGTTGTTGTATAAAAAAGTATTTTAATATGCAATATTTAAAGTTTTAAAATTAAATTTTAAGATTAAAATAATTAAATATTATTGTAAATCAATTCTGAACTTTATTGAAAGTAACATTAAAGAAGGTATTATAAATAATATTACACTTTATTAAAAATGGTATGAAAATTACATTAAAAATGAAGAAGGTACAATATTAAAAACAATTATAATTATTAAATTAAATATAAATATAAATATAAATAAATTAAATTTGGTGTAAAAACAAAAAGGTTAACCGTTTCTATTTTGTTCAATATATAAAATAAATAATTAAAATTGATTAGATTGAATAGTAAAGCAAGCTACAATTTTTACAAGAGGGTTTTAACAGTGCCATTCAAACTCAAAATTTTGTATACCAAAATAAAAGATAAAACTAAATAAATGATAGATCTCGAGCCAAACATTTAATTATAATAATAATACAAATTATCAGTCACCATCAAATTTTTATTTTATTTTTTCTTTGGATGTATTTTATATTTTTATTTATATTTTATTTAAAATAATACATAACCATTTTTTTTGTAATGATGAAACTACGCTATAATTATATCTTAAAATTGCATTTCACATATCCAAAATCATAAAACTTTACATTAACCTAAAAATGAAAAAAATCAACTATTTTTTTTTTTCATTTTTAGATGGAAAAGAAAAGCCCATTGGGTTAGAATGGGTGGACATTCTTGGTCAGGCCGTTAGCGTTGGTAAAGAACCCGACAAGGCCGGGCCGGTACGGCAAGTAAGAACGACGTTTCTCGCCCGCCGCCTTGTTCTTCCCGTAGAGCGTGTCGTGCGCCCGCACCGACAACTCCGATGCCTTCTCTTTCTTCTTCTCCTTATTTTTCTCGGTCTTCTTCGCCTTCTTCTCCGCAGCTTTAACAGAGCTTCCGGCGGCAGGATTCAGGAAAACAAACGCATCCTTGCCGTCGCTGCTGCTCCGGTGAACCAAGTCTCTGAACCTCCGCAACCTCGACGACCCCGTGGAGTTACTCTTCCGCCCGAGACCAGCGTCTGACTTAATTTCCTCCACCGTGCCTTCCGGTTCCTCCGCTGCGAAGAACTTTCTTAAAGGCTCCACCTTGGACGGTCCCGGAGAAGCCCCGTCGTCGGGAATTCTCCAGTCGAGGAAGGGAAGCGTAGGTCTAATTTGTCCGTTGAGGAAGGCGTCGTCAGCGGAGATCGGTGAGCTGGCGGCGCAGATGCTAGGGAAAGAAAACTCCGTATCAGCAACAATTTCGTTTTCTTCGTCAGAATCAGTGTTTGGTCCGAAAGAATCATTTTTTAGATCTGGTTCTTCGATCTCGAGCTTGGTCAGTTGCTCTTCCAACACTTTGTCGGCCATGATCACTCCCTCCTTCAATCTGTGCTTCTCTGAAAGTAGGGTTTGTGACAGAATTGCAGTGAAACGGAAGCTGATAGATGTTCTAGAGAGAGAGAGAGAGTCTGTAATTGGATTTGATGGAAGGGTGGATATGTGTTCTTGGGATTACACGTTATCTATCAAGAGATATTTATTTATTATTCCAGGTGGTTGACTCTTATGAAAAGTCAATCTGCTTCAAAATATATATATATATGCTGGTGGTGAAAATTCACAGATCTAACGACTTTTCTCCTACAACTTTGGTATTTTTATTGATTTCTTCTCCAACTTAGCTGGCAAATACTGAATTATGCATCAATTATTCTTTCTGCAGTTTCTCAAATCATACCCTTATATCAATAACTGATATATTTACTATTTATGAGCTTAATATTATTAAATATTGACTTCATTTCCAGGGGGAGTCTTTAGATTTTTGTATCCCTATTTTCTATTATTTCTAAAACAAAGTTTTTATTTTGACATAAAATGCCATAATTAATTATTGTTAGTGATACCAACAAGTATAGGTACTGTGCTTATCTTTTTAAAAAATCATATAAGAAAACTGTAACAAACCAAACCAATCGACATAATTATGATATGTTTAAAAATATACTAATAAAATTTGCACTAACAATGGTGATATGAGAGTGTTCTAAGTCGTTGTCTATGGATAAAACTAATGTCAAAGTTAGAAACTTTGCATTTTCTAGTCTCCCGTTACCTTCTAGAAGATGGACTGGAAAATGTAGATATATTGTGGATGAACTCCATAGCTCACAAAGACCATAACTTTAAGTTAAAACAAGAATCTTTCTTCATGTCTGTCAAGATGATAGGCTTAACTCGGCTTTGCCATGGATGAAAGGCTTGAACTTTGGAAGAATGGGAGTGAAATTATGGTGTTTTCTGTCGAAAAAAGAAGAAGGCTAAGAAGGGGGGGAGCAGTGATGCAGTATTATATTACGATGTATGGTGAAGAGGGAAATGAAGGATATTTAGTTAGTTGGTTGAGACACATTCCAAAAAAAGGGCAACAGAGAGGAGAAGTTGTAAGGGATTGTGGTGCTCCTAAATTACGTGTCGGTTGGATTCTTGTTCTTCTCTTTTGGAGAATAGCTCAAAAATCCAACCAACACTGTCCCTCCCCAGAAACCTGCAGGTTCTTGAATCTCTTGCTGTTCTTGAATTTCTTGTCCCTGTTCTTAATTTGATGAAAATCATGTTTTCATGGGATTGATTGATTGATTAGAATCCGCTCTCTTGTCATCAATTGAGAAGAAGGAGAGGGATTTGGGCAGTAATAAGCCAAGAAAATTGGAATAAATCTTTGTCCTTGAGACAGAAGGGAAAGGGAAAGGGGAAGGAAGATTCTTGTTCTTGGTTCATGAATTAAAGGGTTCTTACTTCTTAGCATTAACAGTCAAGATAGATTGCTTGCTGTCCAACGAATTCAGAATATATGAATGCTTGTTTTTTTGCTGGGCGGCGATAGCATGAAAATCAAGGAAAACAAAGAAGGTAGATAGCTCGGTACCAAGGAATTGCACATATTTGTTCTTGGTACGTATGATTCCTCATAAATTTGTGTTCCTCGGTCGTGTTTTTGGTCGGCGATAGATCGCGATTGTCAGATGAATTGTTGAAGAAGAATACGTTTATGATCATGTTAAGCCCGACAGATCCGAGCCTTTTGAACAAAACCGGTCTTTTGAATGGAACGAATACAAAAAACATTACATTTCTCTTCAACAACATCACCTATGGGATTGTAAGCTCGGAGAATTCATCGGCTCCGAGCCCGAGCCCTCCTGCACCAGCTAATCTAGCACCGCCGACTCTAGGTTTGTACTCTACGCAGTCAAGTTCATCATCGCCACCACCATCCTCATCACCACCACCACCACCACCTAGCTCATCTTCTTCACAATCCATTGCTTCTCCAACCAATAATTCTCCGCCACCAGGCCCCCCACCTCCTCCGGGGCAGCCCCCATCTAGTTCAACTCAAATTGCTAATTCAAGTGGGGAAGGAAAACCAACACCAAGCTCAAACAAAACCTCGCCGCCATCTCCTTCAAGCGCCTCAAATGGGGCGATCGTGGGAGGAGCTATAGCCGGTGTAGTTATAATGCTTTTAGTAGCATTGTTCTTGGCGGTCTCGTGGCGGAAGAAGAAGAAGAAGGCGGGTTTCAATCCTACTCACAACCTCCCCATGCAACCAGGTAAAAAAAAACAATTTTTCGTTTAAAAATTAAATGAATTTCTTCAGCTTTTCAGTAAGATAAAAAGTTGATTCAAAGTTGTCCTACTGAGATCATGACCAGTTTCATAACCTTGTTGCAGATGGAAGTAATGAGTATGCAGAGAAAGGCCATAACCATGGTTTCTCAGTCCATTCCGGCAGCCACAACTATGCTTCCCAACATTCCTCCAGGAAGAGCAGCGTGGGCAGCCAAAGAGGCGGTATGATGGCGGGTTCGAAGATCGCATTTAGCTACGAGGAGTTAGTCGAGATAACCGACTCCTTTTCCCGCCAAACCATGATCGGAGAAGGTGGTTTCGGATGCGTCTACAAAGGCCAGCTATCGGATGGAAGAGCGGTGGCCATTAAGCAGCTCAAGGTGGGTAGTGGCCAAGGCGAGAGAGAATTCCAGGCTGAGGTCGATATTATTAGTCGAGTTCATCATCGGCATTTGGTTTCTTTAGTAGGTTATTGCATGGCCGAGCATCAACGGCTTCTTATCTATGAATTCGTCCCAAATAAGACCCTCCAACATCATTTGCATGGTAAGCTGGAAATACAGAAAATTCAATCTTGTCCGACAACAAAACACAGACAAAGATTCCATTTTAAGATTGTTTTTTCAATCAGGTAAGGAGATGTCAGTACTAGAGTGGAGTAAAAGGCTTAAGATAGCTCTAGGAGCTGCCAAAGGCCTTGCATATCTACATGAGGATTGTAAGTTTTATATTAGGGTTAATTATAAAAAAAAACAAATCGAAATTTGATGAAAAACAAAACAGCAAACCAATTTTTTTTTGTTAACAAACAACAAACCAAACTTTTGGAATTGAGCAATCAACAAACGTATCTCAAATTTTCATTACGTTTGAACGGATTTTTCAATGTTTAAGGGAGAACTTTGTGGAAAAACCATACAGCAAACTACAATTTTTTTGTTAACAAATAACAAACCAAATTTTTAGAATTGAGCAATCAACAAACGTATCTCAAATTTTCATTATGTTTGAATAAATTTTTCAATGTTTGAGGGAGTTATTAGGTCGTAATACTCTTTACTTAGAATACTTCAACTAATGTTGACTTAATAACTCCCTCAAACATTGAAAAATCTGTTCAAACATAATGAAAATTTAAGATACGTTTGTTGATTGTCCAATTCCAAAAGTTTGGTTTGTTGTTTGTCAACAACAATTTTTTGGTTTCCCAATTTGTTTTTTCTCAAAGTTCGTTTTTTTTTTTATTAAACCTTTATATTATTTTCATGAAGATACACTACTGTTTACTGTTTATTTTGTATGATTCTTGATTCATCTTCTAGGTCATCCAAAGATCATTCACAGGGACATCAAATCGGCCAACATTTTGCTTGACGATGTCTTCGAAGCACAAGTTGCAGATTTCGGGCTTGCAAAACTTACAAATGATGCCAATACCCATGTCTCGACTCGAGTCATGGGAACATTCGGGTTGGTTTATCGTCCAAACTTCTTCATTTCTCGTTCCCCAACTCCCATCTTTGATTTTTCCATGTCTTGATGATTCAAGCTACTTAGCACCTGAATACGCAACTAGTGGAAAATTAACGGATCGATCCGATGTGTTCTCGTTCGGAGTCGTGTTACTAGAGCTCGTCACGGGTCGCAAACCTGTTGACACGACTCAACCTGTAGGGGAAGAAAGTTTGGTCGAATGGGTAACAAAAATCACTTTTTTCTTAAAGATTGAACTTTTAAGAAAAAATTTCAAAATGTTGAAGAACATTGCTGCATTTTGCAGGCCCGTCCGCTCCTCCTCGAAGCCCTTGAGACAGGCGATTTCAGTCAATTAGTGGATCCCCGACTGGGAAAGAATTACGGTGAGAGTGAAATGTTGCGAATGATCGACGCGGCGGCGGCCTGCATTCGCCATTCCGCTCCCAAGAGGCCTCGGATGGCTCGGGTATTCAAAAATTTTTGCTACTGAAATCCCAGTCTATGTTGAACAGACCCAATCAATGTGACTCTTTTTTGTTCTTGTGTTTGGTTTAGGTGGTAAGAGCATTGGATTGCGAAGCAGAAGAATCGCTCTCCAATGGCGTCAAATACGGTCAGAGCATTGTCTATAATTCGGAACAATACAGTGAAGATATAAGGAGATTTCAAAGGTCTGCACTTAGCAGTGGTGGCGACAGCATCGAATTGGAACCCATCTTCGCTTCGATCGACAGAAAATTCGTCTGAGTTGACAGGCAAGGCTTATTAGAAATCACCTCTCCGAGGTTGTCTGGAATGAATTAACCTCGGCAATGTCGGCTGATGAAGGTCGGTCGGAGCTTGAAGAAATGGGTGGATCTGGTGATTGTATATGAATGAACATTTTGCAGGTACAACGGATCAGAGAGACCAACAAAAATCTTTTCCATAACCCAAAAAAATCATCTTGTTTCTGATAATACAATACAGAGAAACGTAGTTCCAGTTTGGAATTTCCTATGAACACCAAATGAAGCTTGCTTGTTCGTTCCTATTGTGATGTATAAATCTTGCACTATAGATTCTAAATGCACCCAGAAAACCATGAGGAGGGCCACAGTTGAAGGTTATTTCAGCAATTTGGTATACAATCGACGGCGGAAGGTTGGCCGTTATGTTCCCACTCACGGTGGCTTGCGACTGAACAAAATGTCGAAATTTGCATTTCTTTTCGTTGTCATTTGAATAGGATATAGTTAGAATTAATGAAATAAACATAAATTTTTTAATTATATTTACACAGTCATAATTCTAATAGCCGAACTTGACATGATTTGGCAAATAAATACCAAAATTAACTTTTTTTTTGCCGCAAATAGGTTGCCGAACTTTTGAAAATTAGCAAATAGATTCCTAACATTAATTTATCCGTTGGTTTGTGACGGAAACCGATTTAAAAACTGGTTCATAACCGATTCGATCGAACTAATTTATTTATTTTCTTTAAAATAGGTAGAATTTATACACCAAACACATACATGACTTGGTTTAGAGTTGAGTCATGCACGCATTTAGTATATAAATTCTACCTTTAAAAAATAAATAAAAATAAAGTGGTTTGATTAAACTAGTTATGAACCGTTTTTTGTCACAAACCAACGGAATAATCAACGTCAAAAACATATTTGCTAATTTTCAAAAGTTCTGCAGCAAAAAAAAATTTGGGTACCTACTTGTCATACCATGTCAAGTTCGACAACCTATTTGATAATTAACCCTTCTAATAATCAACAAAAGAATAAGTTGATACATTTGTTATAGAATTGTTATTTGATACTCTTTTTCAGACTATTTAACATTATTTTTTACACTCCATTTGGATCACGGATTTGTCTTCTCTTTTTACTCAAAAGAGGGAGATTTATGCTTCAACTCCTTTATGGTTTAAACAGCCAAACAAACCTTTAGAGTATCAACTACTATAAGACGAATATAAAGATGTCATATTACAAGTAACACTCAATCAAAGATTCAACATAGATGGAAGTGTATAAGGATGGGTGGATATCCATCCTCACAGAAACAACACATAACCCAACAGAGACATATTTCAAACATTGCTTGGAAGCTAAGAAAAGATTGAGAAGCAACCCAAAAAGGAACTAGATAGATAACACTCACCCCTGCATCCAGACTTGACAATCCACGGTACCAATACCGAGTTAACTCACGCCTGCGTTAAATTTTAAAAAATAAAAGTGAAACAATGGATTTGGGACGAACACATGAGATTCTGCCATACCACAATTTTTTTTTTATTACTTCTTTTAAAAAGCTTGAATGAGGTGGCAGATTCTCATCAGCTGATCAATCTCATAGTGATTTGGTGTGTACGTATCACATACCTTGGTAGCTATGTTGTTGGAGAGCCAATCCAGTCCCTCATAGAGACCCTCTCCAGAGGTAGCACAGGTGCTCTGGATGTACCTGAGAATACACAGAGGAGTTTTCATCACAGAGAGCAGGATTGGCGTTTAATAGTCAATAAAATTTGACATGAAGTTTGAAATAGAACCCACATCTCCACAATTCACTGCTACACAAGCCAGATAAATATTGGATATTATAGGCCGAACCGGCTTTGTATCATTCTCCTTGAATATCCTCTCTAAGTACACAAATAGGTAAGTGTTAGGAAGATTACCAATGCCGCTGCCTCAAGGAGTGGAGGCCGAGCTTGTCCGTTATCTCAGCAGCATTCATTGCATTGGGAAGATCCTGTTTGTTAGCAAACACAAGCAATACTGCATCGCGAAGCTCATCCTGAAAAATCAGTACGTTTGGTCAATCATCTGCATAAGGGAAAGTGAACTCTCAAAAGAAATGCAAGGGATGAACAGTCTATCACTGCAGGGGTAAGGAGAATCAAATTTCATATAACTATATAAGCATGAAATCCAAGCCGAGTTTGGATTGTCAAAAGTGTATAATTGATAGCAAGACTGGTTCTACCTCATTCAACATGCGGTGTAATTCATCCCTTGCCTCAACAACTCGATCCCTATCATTGCTGTCAACCACAAAAATGAGACCTTGGGTGTTCTGGAAGTAGTGCCTCCAAAGTGGACGAATCTGCAACAGACATTACAATAAAAATAATAAGAGAGAGAGAGATTTTTATTCCATGGTGGATCAATTGGAGACAGAAAAAGAAAACAATTTTCAAACCTTGTCTTGACCCCCGACATCCCATACAGTGAAGCTGATGTTTTTGTATTCAACAGTTTCGACATTAAACCCTGCAAATACATATACTCAATCATAAGAAACTATATAAAAATACGACGTTATGAATATGCAACAACTTCAGCCAACAAGATTTGAATTACTCCCAATTTACTGATCAAGTCAAAGACAAACTCTTACTTTTCTAAATAACTACTTTTTTAATTAAACTGACATGATTAATTGAATTAAGATTACCAAACACAATGTACCCATATATACTAGATGAAAAAAATATGCAATTGAATCAGGAAGATCAGATGTTCCTTCCAAATTTCAACATAATGCATTCCTTCAAAAAAAAATGCATTCTTCACAACATAATGTTTGATGAAACGGATTCAAAGTCAAAGAGGGAAACTTACCAATTGTGGGAATGGTTGTGACAATTTCTCCGAGCTTCAGCTTGTACAAGATGGTTGTCTTACCAGCAGCATCAAGACCAACCATCAGAATTCGCATTTCCTTCTTGGCAAAGAGGCGGCTAAAGAGCTTTCCAAATGATAACCCCATTGTTCCTTTTAGCAATAGATCCCTACATGATAACACATTAATCAGACGATCATACATTGTGAAATTGATCAAAAGTAAAATTAGTTGTGATTAGAAAATGAATAAAGCAACAGAAGAGTATATAAACTAGAGTCCGATTAAAGAGAATTTGGTCAAATGAAACATGTCTGCAGAACAGCTGAAACATAATCAAAGACAGGTTCCATGAATAGTTTAAGTGAGGATGCAGAACGACTGATGTAGAAATTGCAAATTCATCGGATTGCCAAGCATATGAAACATATCTGAAGCATAAGTGTTGAAACAGGATCGAAGGCACATTTTTTTGGATAATTTAAGGAACGATTCTAGTTCAACTAATGTATAAATTGACAGGATCCCACCAAGCTCAAGAAAGGTTAAGACAAAATCGGGAGCAGAAAATAACCAAATCAATCTATAAGACAGATCTAAGGCAACACGTATGGAGCAGGTTTTATGGTTCGACAGATTATTGAAAAAGGAATCAAGCTCTATTGGTACCGCCAAACTGTAAATTTAGCGGATTCAACCTATTTCATATAATAATCAGCTTAAATTATGCGATCAACATCAATTAAAGTCATAAATCCCAATCAGATACCGCGCAGCGCTTTACATCGAATCTGTACTATCCACACAAGCTCAGATTACAGAAAAGATGATTTTTCATCAGACCCAGATAGGAAGCACAAGAAAGACGGTGAAAATTGAATCTACAAACCATGTAACTTTTCATCAATTCGAGAAGCAGGTGAAAGAATAAAGAACCTGATGCAAATCTACGTCTACGCACGAAGGAAGATGAATTCGAGGTTGACGGTTACCTTCGATTGAGCTCGCAGAGGATCTACTCTCTGATGGAACGCGGAAGTTGAAGAAGAGAGGAGAGAGACGGGGTGGGGAAAGAGAATGCGTCGTTCCAACGCCCGTGTATTTCAAAGGATCCAAGTCCAACGAAAAGTCCAAGAATAAGAGAGGCCCAAAAAGAAGGTGGGACGGTACCGGCAGGATCGGCCCATTACAGTAGCACCGCGACGACTTCTCTGTATCAGCGGCGGGGAAACGGTGTAATGGCCGCCGCTTACGGCCGGTAATTCCTTTGACGATACGATACTACGAAAAAACTTGCATTTGAATTGGATAATATAACAACACAATAATATATAGTATTTTCGATTTGTGATCAATCTCAAAACATGCATGTACAATAAAATAGTATAAAAATACGATAGAATAAAAATATTCGTATATATCACATACAATAGTACGAAAACTAATTATAAATATAAAATATAATTTATATTATAGTCAAATTTATGTCTCAGAACGTGTAGAACGTGACACGTATCATGTTATCTTGATATTTAAATTAATTATTATTTGACAAATATTATGATTCAGCCGTTTTAGTAGTGTATATTTATTTGCCCATGTTTGAACTTTGAAGTTGATGAGTCAACTAAAGGCAGTACCTTATGCTGCGTTTGGGTGTCTTGTGTCAAGAGAGAGCAGTACAGTGTTGACTATTGACCCCGTTGGTAGGCAATATATATAAACTATAAAGATAGAATCAAATATTGAAAAGACTATTATGGTGCGGTACGGTTATACTGACGGTACGGTTATACTGATAAATTTTCTAACTATAATGATTACGATTTTGGTATTTGAGTTATACTCATGGTTATTATATAAATATAATAATTATTTATTATTAATAAATTGATATGTACTAAATAATGGAAATTACTGTATATACATGTAATAAATAACTATGATGTTATTTTTTATATATTTTTATTGTTGACAATATAGATTTATGTAGTTTTTAAAATAAAAGTTTCGATCTTTTATTATATTTATGTGTGGAATAAATATGAGTATACAAGTAAAACAATGGTTAATAATCACAGTTATTTTCATAATTATGGCATTGAAAACTGTATTTGTAATGATTATGATTATAATTATACTATGTGATTTAAAAATATAGTATTTGTTATACATGTACCATACCCTAACCATCGCAATCCCTAGTAAAAGGGACAACTTCGACTTAAAGAGCCAAACATGACTTAATAGAGCCTACCATTTTAGAACAAATGGATGATAGTGAAGTGATGAACCATCAAATACTACTACTTTTACACTAGCTTTATTCGGATAATTTAATAGTGTACACAAAGGTTAGTGATATCATATCATACATATTCGATTAAATGTTATAGTTATATTCCTAAATATCAATTTAATAAAAACTGTTTACTATTGAAGATTCAAAATCAGTGTACTTATAAAATCTAATTAAATAATATATCAAATTAACACACTATTATATTTATTTACTATATTGGAGAGAAAAACATTACCTTTTACCTTATGGATGATCGAGTAGGCAGCTATCTTATCGTTCCAACCATGGAGTATAAAGAAAGGCATATTAGATGCAGAGAGTTGAAGCGTTGGTTTGGTCCAACAAGGTAGGTGCTTCATGTGGCCATCTCTCTCTCAAGCAATATGGTGGATTTTTAATGGTGAAAATCATTTATTTATTCTGATGTGAAACCAAACCACCATCTTCCCACATTTTCAATTCAACCAGACACCAAACCGAACACCATCCCACCTATAAATTCATCACCACTGTCTCCATAGAGATCTCAGCTCAGTTCCTTCTCTATACCCTCTAAATCCACCAGTCTAATCTTCCATCGTCTTCTTCCTCTTCCACGGTAAGTAATTCCGCATTTCTTCATTCTTCTGATTCGTCAGTTTCTGGGTTTAGGCATTGTTGATGTTCTTATGAATTTATTGGATTTAGATCTGAGTTTGAGTAATAAGCTTTGGTTAAAAGCAGATAATGGCACGCAAGAAGATCAGAGAGTATGATTCCAAGAGATTGTTGAAGGAGCACTTCAAGAGGCTCTCTGGCTACGAATTGCCCATTAAATCTGCCCAAGTATGCATCTTTCTTGGACTTGATTCAGACACTTAATGCAGAAACGAATCTTTTTTATCCTTTTAAATCCTGTCTCCTACATTATACTAACTCCGTTTATAGCCAAAATGCAAGTTAAAGGCATTATTATGATTATTGTATCAGCGTGGGGAGGGACCTCACAGTTGTGTAGAGTTATAGACTCAAGAGTATATGCTATATTGCTATATTATATTATTTATTTCATGATCTTATGAAACAAAAGATTCTTGATCTGATATCAGCTATATTTGATACTATTATTAAACACCAATGCTGCAATCTTGTGCTGCAGTTTCAATTAATACTTGCTTGTTTAGCCCATAAAATTTTCCGATATATAAATGTTAAAAAATCATAGCTTTATACAAATCTAGCTATATAATATGATTCTTAGCCGAAATACGTTGTTAACTTGTGAAAATTGCCCCTGAATCTTCTGCTTTTTAGCTATTAAAGAAAAAATAGATTTATTCAAATCCTGTTGGAAAATATGATTCTCAGCTTGATAACACTTTGATCTGCTACTTCGTTAGCTTCTTCTTACTTGCAGTTGTGACAATTATCCTTAATGTTTTTACTGTTTAACTACAAAAGACATAGCTTATGCAGATGCTGTTGAAAGATGTGATTCTTAGCTTTAAATACATTGATACCTACTTTGGATCTGCAATTTCATTAGGTTGTTGCTCTCTAAATCTAAAGTTACAATTTTGATACGAAAGTGATCTTGATTATGGTATAATAGGTGACAGAATCAACTGATGTCAATGAATTAGTGGACAAGGAGCCATGGCTCTCATCAGAGAAGCTCGTGGTGAAACCCGACATGTTGTTTGGGAAACGTGGCAAGAGCGGTTTGGTTGCCTTGAACCTCGATCTTGCTCAAGTTGCTGTTTTTGTGAAAGAACGTCTTGGAAAGGAGGTCGAGATGGGTGGCTGCAGAGGACCCATTACCACATTCATTGTCGAGCCATTCATTCCTCACAAGGAGGAGTTTTACCTTAACATTGTCTCTGACCGCCTTGGAGACAGCATTAGCTTTTCAGAATGTGGAGGAATTGACATCGAGGAGAACTGGGACAAGGTACTACGAAACTCTTGTTTATGTTAATCATAGGGTTAAATACCCAGTAGCTACATGAACTTTGGACGTTTTGCAACGAGCTACCCGAACTTTGAAAATTCAAAACGGGTTACCTCACCTTTGAAAAAGATGCAAATAGCTACGTCCGTCCAATTTTCCGTCCACTGTCGTCGGAAAGTCGTCAGAAATTGGACAGAGATAGCTATTTGCACCTTCTTCAAAGTTGAGGTAGCCCGTTTTGAATTTTCAAAATTCGTGTAGCTCGTTGCAAAACATCCGAAGTTCAGATAGCTACTTGGTATTTAACCCTTAATCAAATGGTTTCATTTCTTACTTTGTTAGAAGTTTGTGTTTATTACGCTTGCTTGTTTTGTTCAGGTCAAGACTATATTTATCCCAACTGGTGCCATTCTTAATTCGGAAATTTGTGCTCCACTTATTGCCACTCTTCCTCTGGAGGTACACCTATTTGCTATTTATTGATTTCTTCCAAGAATCCGATAATTACTTACAATTCATTGCTAGAAAAGGGAAGGAAAAAAATTCATGCTCTCCGTGATTTATTATTTCATAAAACATGTTAATTCTCAATGGATGTTTGAACTCTGATTTGCATTTCTTTAATTTCTTCTCAAGAACTCAACAAAACAATTACTTAAACTGCATTGCTCTATGATCTCGGGAAAAAAATGTTTCTTTTTGCGTATAAGTCGATTCCTTAATGATTTACTGATCTCTTACTTTGTTACAGCATTTATATCATAAAAAAGAAACCCGATCCATTTGCTGCAATGCTTCATTATGATTAGAAATTGCATCCGTGGTGGCATTCTTTCTGATTGGTTTCTTGATGATCAGGTTAAAGGAGTTATTGAAGAATTCATCAAAGTTGTCTTCACTCTGTTCCAAGGTGACCCAAATCTTCAATCAATTTTTATTTTTTATTTTTTTTCTTCAATCAATTCGGTATTTACTAATTATTTATGATGACAGATCTCGACTTTACCTTCCTTGAGATGAATCCATTCACATTAGTTGATGGGAAGCCTTATCCTTTGGACATGAGAGGCGAATTGGACGACACCGCTGCTTTCAAGAACTTCAAGAAGTAACCCTTCCTCTTACCTCCATCTAACTCGATTCAAAACTGATTTAGATTACATTTTTACTAACAAATTCCAAAATTTTCACTTTCAGGTGGGGTAATATCGAATTCCCATTACCATTCGGAAGGATCATGAGCCCCACAGAGACATTCATCCACGGTCTCGATGAAAAGGTTAGCCAAAACGACCCAACAAAACTATATCATTCTTGTTTGTGACAAAACAATATCCATTTCTTGATGGGTTTTATCATGTCTTATCACATTCTTTGCCAATATCATGTTAATTTCTTGCTTATCAAGAAAAAAAGACTTAATTTTGAGAGAAAACAACCCTATATTCTTGATGGATTTGATCTTTTCGTACCATGTCATTCATGTTATGTCCTGTTGAATTCATGTTTTCTCTCTGTTATCATGATTTGTACAGTTGTGCACTAGCATTTCTTTTAGGGCTGATATGGACGGACCGGTCCTGAAGGCAAGACCGAAATTTCGGTCTTGCCTTCTGGAGGACCGAGACCGACCTCGGCCAAAAAAGCCCGCCCGAGTCGGTCTTTCTTGACTCGGGCCAGTCTCGGTCCTGGACCGAATCTGCACCCCAAACAAAAACTCTGAGCTCAGGTATTCTTTAGTAAAAGACAAAAGAATAGTTCGCTCTGAGCTCACCGCATGACTGCGTTGTTTGTAAATTTATGAGGATGCAACTTTTATGGAGATAGAAAACCTCCCAAATCCACATTATTTCGGTCCGGGTCGGTCCTAAACGGGCTTTCGGGAAGAAAAAAAACTGAGACCGAGCCCAACCTTGAAGAAAAAAACTCGCTCGCTCAGTCTCGGTCCTAGTCGGGCCGGTCTTGTATGGAATTCGGTGCAACAGTCTTTTTTGATCACCCCTAATTTCTTTCCAAAAATTACTAATCTTCCCTCTCACCATTTTTTGTTGTATTTCTTTTAGACAAGTGCATCCCTAAAATTCACGGTCTTGAACCCAAAAGGAAGAATTTGGACCATGGTGGCCGGAGGTGGTGCTAGTGTCATCTATGCTGACACTGTTGGAGACCTGGGTTATGCCTCTGAGCTCGGAAACTACGCCGAGTACAGTGGAGCTCCCAAAGAGGAGGAAGTCTTGCAGTATGCACGAGTCGTGATCGATGTACAAATTCATTTTCTTTTTAATTATTTATTAGGGTTAAATACCAAGGAGATACCTGAACTTTGGACGTTTTGCAACGAGCTACCCGAACTTTGAAAATTCAAAACGTGCTACGTCAACTTTGAAGAATTGACAAATAGCTACCTCCGTCAAATTTCCGACGACTTTCCGACAAATTTCCGTCAACAGTTAACGGAAAATTGAACGGAGGTAGCTATTTGCACATTCTTCAAAGTTGAGTAGCCCGTTTTGAATTTTTAAAATTTGGGTAGCTCGTTGCAAAACGTCCAAAGTTCAGTTAGCTCCTTGGTATTTATCCCTAATTATTATCCAACATTGCATCTTTGCTTTTTTAAACCGTGTCCCTTCTTTCCTATGATGTTTCAGTGTGCAACCTCAGACCCTGACGGCCGTAAGAGGGCCCTTGTCATTGGAGGTGGCATTGCTAACTTCACTGATGTGGCTGCCACTTTCAACGGCATTATTCGTGCTCTTAGAGAGAAGGTAATCAAAGTGTAAGCGCTTTCTCAGAATATCATTCATAATCTACTACTCTTCTGAGCCTTCTTTCTTCTCTCAGGAATCGAAGCTTAAGTCTGCCAGGATGCACATCTACGTGAGGAGAGGCGGTCCGAATTACCAGAGCGGTCTTGCTAAAATGCGAGCTGTTGCAGACGAGATTGGAATCCCAATCGAAGTAAATAACAACACCTTACTTTTCTTGAATGCTTGAATCTAGGGGTGTCAAAATCTTATCCAACCCGTGGGCGGGTCGTGTTTGGGTCGGAGGTTTTGACCCATGGGTCATTTTGACACGACTCATGGATGACACGTGAAAACATGGATCAGAAGCCTTGGCCCACAGGTCAACCAGTGACCCGACCCATTTATTTATTATATTAAATCATCATAGGTGTCAAGCATCAAGTTCCGAACTAACCCTAGCAAGTTGAAGTTGCTCACTTGATGGGTCATGGTGGGTCGAACGGGTCAGACTGACCCGCGAGTCATGGAGGTCGAACGGGTCAGTCTGACCCAACCCTTACTATTTCTGACGGGTTAGGTTTGAGTTTCAAAACCTGACCCGTACTATTACACGGATTGTGTTTGGATCAGAGGATTCCTGACACGATCCAAGTCCGACACGACCCATGACCCGTTTTGACACCGGTGCTTGAATCTCAACCCACGATATTCAACTCTGTTTTGTTCGACAGGTTTATGGACCAGAAGCAACCATGACTGGAATCTGCAAACAGGCGATTGAGTGCATCACTGCTGCTGCATGAGTTAGTCAGATATACTATACAAGATGCTTCTTTGAATGTTACTTTTGTTGTATTTTATATCTGTCGGATTGTTTGGTCGGTGTAGTGTCGGATTGTCTCTCTTTCCTTAAAATTGTTCGATTTCGATGGAATGAAGGTGAAATTTGTTGATATGGATCATCTCTCTGTAAAATTGTCTAATAACTAAAAGTACAATTTTTCAAATTTCAAATTTATTTGGATGGAATGTATGGATAACAGTTTTATTTGTATATCACATTCAGATACCACTTTTCTTGATCACCTTCAAATACCGAACCTGCAAACCACCAGCAGTTATAAACAAGGTGGGTTTCGGTAACAGAAGAAGCATGCATGGAAGGATTTCTTGTTTCCCTCTTCATGGTACAAATCAAAGTTTGTCTTGAAATCCATTACAGAGAATGAATGAAACTACAGAAGATGTTTATTAAATAATTAGACAAGAAAATTCTACTTTTTGTCAGTCATCATTACATTGATGAACTTCCAAATGTTCTTTTACTGGTTTGAACATGATAACCCAGTACAGTAAGTATGTAGCAAGCACCCACACGAACCCCTAATCGATGTTGTGAAAACCCGGAAGCAGCGAAGCAATGAACCCAAACACGATCATCTGAATCTCCTTCACTATTGCCCACAGATGATTGTTGGCTGCTGCTGGTTCCACAGCGTTCTCATTATCAGCAGCAGCAGCAGCTCGGTTTTCTTCATTCTCCACTCTGTTCTCATTTTCAGCACCATCTTGTCCTTCCACTAAAACACCAAAGGTTTTTAATTAGTGTACTGAAAGTGCAATACTTACCAAGATATGATAAGATTGAGACACCTCATAAAAAACATAGAGTTTACAAGAAAATGGCAGTATAATCCTTTTATTTGTGTTACAACAAAACAAAATAATTTTCTCCTCATAGCAACATCTAAACAAAACAAGCTTGATAGATCAAGAGAGTTTAAAGGAGATGAGGTTTTGATTGAAATATTGTTTCACGGTAAGTCATATTTTTACTAGTTTACCAAGATCTTCATTTGCCTGTCCTGCAGGAGGAGGAACATTGCCACCAGCCACAGCAGCAGGTCTAGGCGGGTGTGGAGGTTGAGCTGCTCTCTGCATTCCTTGAGAAAGCCATCGGACCAATGGTGAAAGTGCTCCAGTTTGGTATCTGAATATCATGAAAGGTCAGCAACACACACTCAGATATAGTGCATAATCGGGAAATAAATGAAGGCAAACCAGATAAAATATAAAATTCAACCTTTGATGGGTATGGTGTAAAACAAGTAACAAAGTGAATCAGAAATGACAACTTGAAACGAAATTTCAACCTTCTAGAAGAAAGACTTAAGATACTTACAGGTAGACAAGTGAAGCGCAAAAGATAAGGACAATGAGCCTTGGTCTGGACCCATCTTGGTTGAACAGAAATATAACTGCTGCTAGCTTTAAAATGAGCAACAGATCTAGCTGAATTGCGATCTGAAATCTTCTCACAACAACCTGTCTTTGATGCGGAGGCTGTAGATGGACATTCTGCTGCTGCTGTCCTACTTGTGCATTCTCCTCTCCAGCTGCTACAGCCTCAGGAGCCCGTCTTCTGTTTGAATCATCAAATTCAACAATATCACACATAACATAAAAAGATCACATTCATCAACAAAGTATGTCATTTTTTTAAATGTAAGGGTTCATGGACGTCTTAATTTGTCCATATGAATAACATATAGATTAAAATGCACCCTGCTGTAGCAATCTTAATTACAAATTGTAAGTGGAAAAGTAAATTGTACACTAACTATACTTACGTGGGTATAGAATAGGTTAGGGGGATAAGTGTAGCAGGTGGAACTCCAGATATTAGCCTCATATATGGATCAACTGGAACCGCATAAAGCCCTGCTCCTCGATTTTGCTCCTGGTCTTGTTCACCAGGATACATGACTGGATACATCTGCATGTTATAGTAGCAAGACCTGGAAAATTTGGAACCACTGGAACCTGAGAAACATAACATAAAGAGAACAATGAGACCAAAGGCTAACCTAATGATCGGAAAACTTATAAATGGATGACATCATTGATGAGGTACTTAATCGACTGCTTCAACTTGTCAAGATTAATGAGACGCATTCACAATTAAAGAGGGACAGCAAAGCTCGAGTCTTGAAGAGATGAATGAAAAGAAAGTTTCAGCTGAATAGAGCTACCACGGCTTAAGTAGATCGACCACGAGCCAGTTCACATTCATCAGCACATTTCTATTAGGACTGATTCATAGATGCGGCAGTTTTCAGTTTCTCGATTCTTTCTGCAGTAACCCCGGTCGAGCGGAAAGAGATCGGATCTCAGAAATGATCGGGCAGCGAAGGCTGGGACGGACGGCGCGATCAAGGCGGCGGAGGAAGACAATACCATTCAACAGAGGTATTTACACAAAGGATGGAGATTTGAGAACCAGAACTTACCGAATAGGAGATCGAGACCTTCAATTGCTAGTAACCAGCGCTTTGGTCATGTCTATAAAAGAATTAGAGAAGCAAGAAGAAGAAGTTAAAGAACAAGAGGAAGAGAAAATGCGAGTTTCATCGTCGCCGGCGTTAAAGGGAGGGATACATACGGCTGATAGTAGACGAGAAAAAAGAAACTGCAAATAAAATTTATACTTTCGTAAATTGTCCTGTTGCCCCTAATGTTTGGGTATGTTTAAATAAATTTCCCTTTAATGTTTAGTTTTTGCTGAAAATGAAATGATTCATCATCACTATTGCTGCTTCACAATCCTAATTGTACCTGCAATCCAACATTTAACGAACTTGCTTATACAGAAGACCAATTCAACAGGTCCAAGTAACTTAAAAATTGCATTTTTTTTGGTCTTTATCAAACTTTTTCTACATGTACAGCAGCATGCCATCTTCTTATTCTTATAGCCAACCTTGCCATATCTACACACCCATGACCCTGACAAGGGTTTCCCATTGGGAACAAATTACACAATAAGCAGATCATGTTTTATAGATATGTCATTATAACAAACACAAAAAGATTCCTCTCAGCAACATGTCCAACTAATGAAAACATAAACATACTGTGGGCTGCGTCGTGTATGAATCATCCCTCTGTATTTTCGGACTTGGAATTTTCCTCCTTGGCTACCTTAGCATCCTCCTCCAATTCCACTGGAGCATCCTCTGTTAAGCAATGAAAGAAACCAAGTTAAATGGACGATATAGAAAATGCAGTGACCAAATCAGCAGAAGGAAACTGCACACAAAATGGATGCTCCAAATCAAGGTAAAGAACCCTGTTGGACTTGTACCCTTCCGTTCAAGACATTCATGAAACAATCTTTCAGGAAAGCTTATATATTTTCATAAGAAATCGAAATGATGAAATTGCAAGATTTTTTATTTCATACATTCTTGGATTTTCATTTTAAGCAACATCCTAAAATCGCTGATTTTGCTGCCACAACTAGGAGTAGCTACTTTCTACTAAAGCAACAAATTTAAGAATTCAAATCTACCACTCTATAAACACATTCCTGAAGATTGTCATGAAACAATTTATCACCGAGAGGTAATCATCATTGTGTGCATTTCTTATTGATGCATCTTAGCAGCAACTCCCAGAACCCAAACCTTTAAGTAATTATAACTTTAAGGATGTTCCAGTAGTTGGGAGTACATTTAACATAAACTAACCATTGAGTAACTTAGCAAATTAAAGGACGGACTTTAAAATGTAAATATTCAACTTTTGAAGCATAAACAGCAATTAACAAGGTAAATGCTTGAAGCACAATCTAGATAGCAGCAACAGGGAACACTAAGAAGCATCCCCTACGGAACTAATGAATGAGAAAGGAAAACAGCGCTACACCATAATCGAATGCTCATAAACTTTCCAGGGACATCAAACAAAAACAAGGTTGACCGAAAATTTGACCTTCTTGGGTGAAGAAATTGCGGTGGGGCCAGCACCCTCGTCTGCTATTACGCGCTAACATTTCCGCATCACTTACGGCAGGATTTTTTGTCACATCCTCGCTCCGTGAGCTCCCTATGGTAATCATTGGGGTTGGCGTAGCTCCTACAGCAATAATTCAAGAAACAAAATCAATAATCATCATTTCGAAAATAAATAACTACAAAAATTGTGCACTTCATATTAATCCATCTTAACAGCAACTCAACCAAGCTGTGAATTTCAGATAGATATAAGTCCCGCCAATTGATCAATTAGTCACTTGGCAAATTAAAGGATACAGACAGTAAAGATCCAACTGACAAACCAAAACAAGCTGAATCGAAAATTTAACCTTCTTTGGTAAAGTAATCACGGCGGGGCCAAGACCCGCGGCTGCTCGATAGCGACAGCGTTTCCTCATCGCTCAATGAGGTTTTATTAGCTGCATCCTGGCTCAAGGAGCTCCCTATTTTTCCGACGAGTTCCCCGACATTACCGGAATGATTCATATTCATCGAGGGCACCCAGAACGACTTCCCCGGAACGAAAGGGAGCCAATCAGGAGTGGACTGCATGACGATGAACGTCTGGAGAGCTTCCTCAATCCTCATTACCCTCAGGCGGTCAAACTCTTCGTTCACCGACGACGACGTTGATGGCGCGGACGAATCAAGTTCAATAACGATCCCAGTCCCCGATCGCGAGGATCTGAGTCGGCGGGGAATAGAGAAGAAAGCTGGAGATTTGAGGAAGGACTGGGAGAGAATTCTTCTTGCCATCGATTGAGTTTCTAGGGTTTGAATAAGATCGTTCCAATTGCGATAACTGCTCCCATTTTGGTTCCGCGGGTAATTAAAGAAGATAATGGCGGATTAGCACTTAGCAGACGACTTGACACGTGTGGATATCTTTCGTTCTTTCGAAAAGTTCTCTGAAGTTCTTCTTCTTTATAATCTAGTCCTTTTAGTTATGTTTTGGGGGGCTCAACTGGACATTATAAATTAATGTTTGATGAAATAGAGCTTGGATCATGTCGTGATAAATGATAATAGGGGCGAGCATAAATCGATCTTGTCAATATTCTTTAAAAAAAGTATTTGACTTAGAATATTTAGATTAAAATTTCTATTTGTATCTAAAATTATTGAATTTAACTGGTATTGTATGGCTATTCATGTAATATAATAAATACTTAGATCAAGTTTCAAATTTATCTCCTTGTTAGAGTAATATTACAAATCAAACCCTAGTAAATGAGGAACGAACCACAGGAGAAAGTGTCGATTTTTCCGAGTTGAAAAAGAAATATATCTACAAACTGTGAACCCTAATTAAGAAGCAGATCAAACCTTCATCAACGGCACTTTTCTCTTCATTGAACATATCAAAGGCCTTCTTCAACCTCAAAGGCCTTCCTAGCCTGTTTAAGCTCTTCTTGCATTGACAGTAATTGCTTGCAGCGATTCAGCTTCAGATTGTCCTGCAGAACCATGAACAGCACATTTAGTAAAGATCAATCAGAAGATATGTAGTGAGCATGATGTAGACTGAGTTGGTACATAGCATCCCATCATGATTAGATACACAGTATTTATTCAACTAAGGAAAGTTAATCAATATACTATATCATGCTCACTAGAATAGTTTTTCCGATCTGTACCATTAACTTACAAGCTAAGGTTCGAGTTCCTAACTATGTAACAGCATGAATTAAAACCCGAGAATCTGGTGGGCTATTATCAAGGATACATACCTTGCGAACTAGATACAAAAAATCCTCAACAGAAAGCTTTCCCCTCTTTGATCCGAGTTCCTGAGCTTTATGTGCCTGAAAAACAATGATTCGGGTATTAGACATGAAATTGTGAAACGAGTAGTTCGCATAGTAGACAATACTCACAAAATCAGTGACATATTCCACAACAATGTCTTCGACGAGTGCCACGGTTTCTGGAAGGGGCTGATCATGTAAGAAGAGAAACTTTCTTTCAGTTAAGTTAGCAAAATCAAGCAAAATTGCTTCTTATGAAGTTGAAATGGTAGCAACTTACATTTGCATCATCTCCAAAACCATACATCATGTGTTGCACTGCAGTTAGTGAGAAAAGAAAAAATCGGTGAGCAGCATCTATCAGTTTAATACCATTAGCTCGACATCTTAACCTAATTCAATGGAGATTTGTTCAAATTCCTAACCAGAAAACTTACAATCTTTTTGAAAGATTCCTCTCTTTCGCTTGGTTGAAGATTCAGAAGGTTGAGAAGATCCAGCTTTTGATTTCGCTGAAGGTCCTGAAGCAGTAGCATTCATCTGCAGGGGCTTACAGTACGCGTAATCAGTACCAGCCAAGAAAAGTCCATTGTCTCCTCCACATTGACGAAGAACAGAAATGAAATCAACCCAACAAAAACGAAGAGCTCAACTCAGAACAACACGAGCGACTCTAATCAGCAGATTGCAATAGAATACGGCTAATTACACCGAAACTGACCTCATAAAACGAAGAGCTCAACTCAGAATAGAATCGCATTCACAATCGAAATCAAACTAATCTACAAATCAAGGTTTTACACTACGAGAGAGGGCAAAAGTGAGAGAAACCTTACGACGGACGCTAGTCAGAAGTTTACCGCCGGCGAGTGGAGAACTAAACGGCGGCGAAGATCTCGTCGCACTCTGGTTTAGGTGGGGCGTGGAGGAAGCAATTTGATTATTTGAGTGACTAGCATAGCAAGCAACCATGTATATTCGGTTTCGCGGGGATTAAATGGGTCGGGTCGTTCTAGTTATGCAGCGTTATGGGCCCAACCCAAAGCCTTTTAAGCTAAAGCTAGTCAATCACGTTTAAGCCGATAGACTCTAAACGGTGTCGTTTGAGTATTTCTTAGAAACATTTCTCTTGAGCATTTGATACCGAAATATTCATTCTTATATTACACCATGGCTTACTTGATAAAAAAGACTTGCTGAACTGAATTCCCGATAAGACTGGCCCGATTAGAACTGAGATCGATTAGGACCAAGACTAAGCGGACAAGTTTTTTTCTTCAAGGTCGGGCTCGGATTTTTCCCCAAAAAACCCAACTAGGACCGAACTTGCCCGAATTCATGACGTAACCTTGAAACACTAGTAATTCATGACATTGAAACATTCAACAACTCATGGATCTATTCCATAAGGAAAATGCGACGAAAGACGAGAAGCGAGCGGATTCAAGACCAAAACTTCAGTGATTATTTTTTGTCAATCCAGTTGAATTTTTTTTTACCAAAAATTTCAGTCCAAGACCGGCCCGAGTCAAGCAAGACCGACTAGGGCGGGCTTTTTTAGCCAAATTCGGTCTCGGTCCTCCATATGTTAAGACCGAAATTCCAGTCTAGGTCTCGGTCCTGCCTCCAAGACCGACTCGGACCGCCCATGATCAGCCCTACTTGACACAGCTATGAAGCCAATTCACCCTTTTAGTGTGTCTAAGGAGATCGAATCCGACACGCATTACACTTGCATAGAACCAATCATAACCCAAAGAATCAAACCAAATCCGACAAATTTATAAACTTGAACTTGTTCTTGTGCTGCAAAGCAAAGATCACAAAGGTCTGAATCATCGCATTACACCAAAGAAACGACAGTAAGAGGTCATTATTTCAATAGTTGTATGGTTTGAGAAAATACATTTCCCCATCAAAATATCCCGAAAAGTCGAAGCAGAAAACACGAGCAAAGGCATCACATTACTACCATCATCATCTTGCAGAGCCAACCTGAAACCAGAGCAACAGAATATACTTCATTAGTTGCTTTAAAACTTATCATAAATGGCAGACGGCTTCAACTTAGAGCAGTAGACAAGGAATCAAGAACATTTCATGAGCCCGGGGTTAACTTAGCAAAGCTGAAGCAAACAGCTTGGATGTAGAAAATATAATCAAAATACATTCTCCAATGAATAAGGAAATGCCAAATTTAAGCTCATAAGCTACTGATATGCTTGCGGGTCATACTCATTCCTCTCCAGACTACCATTACTCAAAACTTCATCTACAAACTAAGTATCCAGACGGACATAATTCAGTTTCCATATGCATCAAACTAACCATACTTTCGTAGTTTCATGTCAATGGTCAGTGACTCAATTGATATCCACTGTGGCTACAATGAAACATCAGCATGAACGAAACTCCATCAAAGGAACTAGGGCACTAGCTATTCATCAGGAGAGTGGCCTGGACAAACATACATTCTCAAATTATGTACTGTAACCTCAGTTAAAAGAGAGATATCAATTAAAGTGTGAAAATTGAAAGTTTCAAACACTAACAGAGACAACACAATAGCATGGTCCCAAAGATACATCCTCTGGAAAAAGAAAACGCCAGGTGAACATAATTTCTACAGAATATAGTCTTTGTCGACCCAAATACCTAAAACTATATACATACGGTTAAAAATATTCACAACTATGCTCTCATTGGTAAGAGAAGGCTCATACACATTCAAAGCTATATTTAACATACTATGGTCATAAATATGTATTTTTTTAGCTTAAAAAAGTAGTCCGATAAGGATGGATTACTAGGAATCAAATGGACGTAGGGATCCTATTTACTCCGCATAATCAGATTCTGATATCGAAACCTCATTCCCTCACCAGCTAGAAGAAAGAAGAAGTGGTCTATTTGGTTCTATAAATTTAGCTTTACGGCACCAAGTTTGAAGATTCATGATAGACAAAACAATAGCAAATCAAGTGCACTAAGAGTTAAACATGTGAGCTAACAGTATATGAACACAGTACATTAAATTGACAAAGGGGGCATTATGCGCAATTAGGCAGTTCTCCATTCAAAGTAGTGCATATGATATAATGTGGAAAATTAAGGCATAGGCTCAAAACTTGAATCGATTCAGACCGAAATGAAGGACTTCTAGCAGATCTCAACATTACAACCATAAATAAATACTAGACAAATAGGAAATCTAAGCTCAATCGAATAGTTTACCTTCGTCCAAAGATCAATCAATCGCTAATCGATCAGTGACCACCGTGCTCCTTCGCGTGCTGCTGGTGCTCAAGGTGGCGACGCTCCTCAGGAAGAGCGACGAGGTAAGAGAATATCATGCCGCCAAAGCAGACATGGTAGAGCGGGTCAATGGAGCTGGTCTGGATGTACTTGGCGTGGTAATTGTCGAGCCCCTTCTGGATTGTACTCTTCGCGTAATTGAGCGAGAACATCGGCTTCAGGTGCGCTGGAAGCTCCTTCACCTTCAACCCCTTGATTTCGTTGTAGAATTGCCTCATCGCCATTGCTGCTACTATTGATTCGATCTGCAACCCTAGCCTTGCCAATCTCAATTTGGAAAATTGAGAGTCGATGCAGGTGGATCGGGTTCCCGAAGCAATTTAAGGAGTTGAGTATTGCTGATTGTGAACCGTCCATTTATAGAGCCTGACTAATCAACGGTTGAAAAAATATTTAAGATTTCTTTTACCCGGTTTTTGCTATTCAGGACTAGTCTTTACTAGGATTACATAAATCTCCCCCAAACATTTATTTATAGTGTTAATCAAGGTTTGGACAATTTGCTAGTTGATTTTTTTTTTAATAAATTGCTAGCTGAATTTATACAAAGATATACTTTTTAGATCCGTCTAATTTGTTGTTAAATGTTGACGAAGAAATGCACGTGTTTGTCACATATTAACTAGCAAATTGTAAATTTTCTCACTGTTCTGTTAGCAATTTGCATAAAAAACTTATTAAGATAAAAAAATAAAATGCAAGTTTCCATCAGTTTTTAACGAGAAATTAGACGAAGTTACAAATTATATCTTTGTATAAAGTAAGTTAACATTTTATTATTAAAAAAATAAACTAGCAATTTTTTTAAATCCTTAGAGTTGAGCAAGTAATTTGGTGTTTAACCCTTATTTATACATACATGTTATTTTATAATATATATATATATATATATGTGTGTTCTATTTAAATTAATAGGTTATTGCAATATTTTAACTTTGTCTATCTTTTATTGGAATTTCATGTGTACATTTTCTAAATAAGATTAATATACTAATAAATTACATTTTTGTATAAATATATGAATTTCAATTTGATTTCTACTTTAAATAATCCATACCAAATGATTGTGTATTTTAAAAAAATTATTTTTTTATATATAAATTCATGATCCATAATATAATCTTGGTGAATATGGATTTTGCATTGAATAGTTGCAAAGTGAATAATCAATACTCCTTTATATGCTTCAAAAGAAGAGCCCTTCCCCCCTTTATTGAGAAGTATATGTGCTTTTGTGTGTCCCATTCCTTATTCACCACTTGCAGTCTTCATATACATATCAATGGAGAATTTTTGGGGTGAAGTGAGACTTTTGTTGCCTCATTAATTCACTTTTAAGATTAGTAAATGAATTGTATTTAAAAGTATATTATTTTTACAACTTTTTTTAAAGTTAAGATTCACTATAAATATTTTGTAGAAAGTATAATTTTTTTAATTTATGTAAATCTTGTTTGTAATTTCATGTTTTTATTTATTTATAATATTTAATTTTTTATCTTATGCCCATCATATTATTGCATAATGCAGGAAATATATTCAATTTACATCATTTTTCCTTATCAAACTTCTAGTTTTATAATCCAAAAAATAAATTAAACTTTGTTTAACTAATTATTTAATTCATATATATATATATTGTTGAAAATACTCACAATAATAAGAGTCTAAGAGACCCTTGTCTCTTAACTTTAAATATATTTAATAAAAAATTAGATTTGTTTAAATCATTCAAAGTAAATAAATTACTTATTTTGTTTTTATTTTTTAATATTTAGTGACTTATACTTAAAAACATTATTTTATAGTTCAAATCGTAATTTGTCATTAGTTTTATTTTATTATTTTTGTAAAATTATATAATAAAGACGGTTTACACATGGTATGAAATAATATGACAAAGCACACCATTCAATCTTTCCATATATATTTTTTCAAAAATGAGTAAATTCCACGTCATCATCCGACCACACTTTTTTTAGTGTTTTTTCTCTTCCAAGAAACAACCCCATTGATGTGTCACGATTAAGCATGGTGAGTAAGAGACCATATGATTATGTGTTTTGTTTTTTTCCAAGTGTGTAACCAACCAACACATAAAAGTTGTATTACGATCAATGCTAATACCTTTTGCATCTTTATTATCGTATAACGTCATCATACTATTCATATATCACGCCATGTTTCATTCATATATCGCATATATATATATATATATATATGTAGAGAGAGAGTTAATTATCAAATAAATAGACGAACTAACTTGATTTGGCACGTACGTACTCAAATTTTTTTATCGCAAATAGGTTGTTGAACTTTTGGAAATTTACAAAGAAGCTTCTGACGTTAATTTTTCGTTGATTTGTGACGGAAAACTGCACGTGAGGAGCAACTAGGTACCTGAACTTACACAAATTAGCAAGTACATACATGAACTGGTTCAAAAACTGATTCATAACCGGAACAGTTAAACCACATTATTTAAAAAAAAAAAATTTATATACCAAACACATGCATGACTCAGGGTTTAGGGTTGAGTCATGCATTTGTTTGGCATATAAATCCTACCTTAAAAAAAAGTGGTTTGACTGAACCAGTTATGAATCGGTTTTGAACTATTTTTTGAACGGATTAAGGTATTTACTTCCTAATTCGTGTAAATTCAGATACATATTTGTCAAATCATGTCAAGTTCATGTATTTAGTTGGTAATTAGCTCATATATATATATATATATATATGTATGTATATATATGTTGACTAACTAATTATTTATTATTGATGATGGTTAAATGATGTGATTACACGACCATGCAAATGTGTATAGTGTGTGGGGTCATGATGTCCCAATCGAACGTAGTCTAGCTTCAACTTTGTGACTTCATTTCAATATTTCATATCATATTTTCCTTTATGGTTGAATAATTAATTAAAGAAAAGTGATTATTTCCTTGTATGTGAAGTTAATCCAAATATATTAACATGATTTTTATAGTTTTAATTCATAAATATAAATGATTTAAAATCTAAAAATTTCAATCAGAGTAAAAAAAATATGTAGATAATAATAATTATTTTATTTATATATATTTTTTCAATAATAACATAGTTTCCTCTCAACTCTAAGTGTTTCTTCCAATTTATTCATTGTCTCACTCGTATCTTTTTTTTTTTGGGTCGCCACTCGTATCTGACTAGTCAATAATATGCACTATTTGTATTTTATTTATAAATAATATTTGAATAAAACAAATCATATATAATTATTTCCCCCTAATATAGTTCGTGATGGATCGATCTGCATGCGTGAAAGAGGAGAAATTGTCAAAAGACATTTTTTCATAATTTGACTCTAAAAGCGCCTTTTGTGTTGCACGTGAAAGTATTAATATAATTGGTTTTATATTAATTATTTGATAAAAATATTAAATTAAAATTACAAGTGCTTCAGTATTTTCCCTTCACAATGCACTCTCTATATTTTCAAAAGTTTATAATTTTTTTAAAAAACATAGGAAACACCTATTTTATTTATTTACCTATGTAACATTTAACTTGAAATAACTATTTTTTTCCTTAGTTTGGAAAAAGAAAAGGTGGTGTTAATATCTGCAATAATTTGAACTTAACCTCCCACACACAAAAAGTTATAATATATCCTTCGTTAAAAATTATATTCTACTGATGATAATTTTCAGATGCCACAAATAAAATGAATAATTTAATATATATTTAGCTATGATTTACCATAATAATAATAATAATATATGTTGAGTATATCCTATAAATCAAACCCTAATAAAGGAAGAAAGGTGGTAATGGAATGTATGCTTTTGAGAAGGTGTGAACTGTGAAGGGTACTACGTACGGTGAGTCGATGACCGTAAACTCTTTGCAGCAAAATAATTAAGTGGAAACCAAAAGCTGATAAAGTCACTGACATATATATATATGTATATATATATATATATTAAACATATATATGGTTAAAAACTTCATTTTATCATCATAATTTTTTACTTAGGTGGAATTCATTTGGGCCGCCAAATTTGATTCAATCTACCGACTACCCTTTAAATGAGTGGATTAAGAAGGGATGTCAGGAATCGGGAGTCAATATTCATGGAGTTGAGTGAAAGTACTTTTTTCCTTATGCGCTATGGAACATTTGGAAAAATAGGAACTCTCTTATTTTTAATGATAAACCTGTTTTTTCTTCTATTTATACTTTATCTTTATCTCAGACAAATTTTTACAAAAATGTTTATCTTGAAACTGACAGTGCTAATGAGTTCATTTCCATTGATATTAGCTAAGTTCCTCCAAAAGATGATTGATTTAAAATTAACACAAATAGAGCTGCTAAGGGAAATCAAGGATTTGCAGGAGTCAGTAGGGTCATCCGAGACTACAGGGATCAATGAGTTGCAGGATTCTTAAGGAATTTGAGTTGCTCAAACAGTTTCACTGCGGAATGTTGGGTCATCCGAGACGGATTGCTTTTGGCAAAGACACTCAGATTAAAATCTATTCACCTTGAGACGGACGCCCTCTTCAGTCCATAAGGTAATCTCTGATGAAAATATGTCAAATCAAAAACTAATGCATGGCGGGTATGACGCTCAAACAGCGGCATGTGTTTGAAATTTATAGCTCTCCTCCGAAGGAAACTATTAACGTGCTCCGAAAAGACGTTGTGGAATTTTCTGTTTCGAGAATTGTTAAAGTTAGCTAGTTTTGGTTGTGTAATTTGAACTTAGGTGATTAGTTGTCACCTATAGTGGTTATTTTAATCCATAATTATAAAAAAAAAAAAATCATAATTTCTTACAATATATAATTACCGACTAATTTAAATTAGCTAGGGAATTGAATAGTGAATAAATTTCAGATGTAACGTAGTATTAAAAGATAGACATTTTTTTGGTTGTTTTAGAAAAGTATGGATAAATTTAAATTTTAATGAAGTGAATATCAAGGTTTAAAAGACAAAATGTCCAATTATTATACTTTTAGAGTAAAAATATATCATCATTTTTAAAAACTATAGGAAGCAGTTGGCCCAAAAATGAGATTTGTAGAATCTATATTTTGTAATGCAACATGTTTGACGAAAAATGTTTTTTTCAACCGAACGATTGTTTTTGGTTCAACATGTCTGAAATGAAGGTAATCGGTATCTACGTTACTTTTCCATTATTTTTTTTTATATTTGCAAAATTAACCAAATATTTTTCTAAATGTTACAAGTAAACTCAACAAACTTACACTAATGTTACAAATAAGTCATGACTCGAATCAAGCCACACCAAGGGTCCCCTAGCCAGGGTTCGAACCTAGACAGGTCACCCGACCGTGGAGACCTGGTCTGGGTTAGGACTCAGACCATAGGACCCCCGATTGGGGCTCCCGAGCGTAGACCAGGTCCCCAGGGTTGGGTGACCTGATCTGGTTTCAGACCCTAACTAAGGGACCCTAGTGTGGTTCGAATCGAGTCGAGACTTGTTTGTAACATTATTGTAAGTTTGCATGGTTTAATTGTAACATTTAGAAAAATATTTGGTTAATTTTACAAATATAATTTTTTTTTAACATAATTGTTTAACAAAAAGATAACGGAGATACCAATTAACATCATTTTCAAACATATTGAATCATTAACTATCACAAAAAAAAAAGGTTGGACGAAAAATTATTTTTGTACAAACATGTTCCACCGTTTTCATAATTTTTTCATATATTTTTTAACACAAATCTAAATAACCTCAAAAGAAATATAGATAATGTTTATTTTCACATAATATAATTGATATTAAAGTACTATAAACTTATAGGAAAAATGAAAATTTTAGTAATAAAAAGGAAACATATTTATTAGGGTTTTTGTCCTTTTAAAGGGTAAAGAAGACAGAAAATTGGACATTTTACTACAGTGAAAGAGTTCAAAGTATCTTCCATCAAATGCAAGAACTATAAAAAAAGCTTGTTTGGTCTTCATCCCCAATGGCTACTCTTTAAACGTCTTCACAGCTTCTGTCAATTCCCAAATTCATTCCTTTCTGGGTTTACAGAGAGAAAGCTAGGGACCTTAGAGAGAGAGAGAGAGGGTGGTCGGCCGGATTCTTGTTTCTTCATTAGAGGGGGTGGGGTGTTTCTTGAAACCAGCTAATGCGTGCGGGACCCAACTGGGCTGCTCACCAGAACCTGTCGGCGGAGGCGGCGACGGTGCTCCGGCACTCCCTCGGCCTCGCAAGGCAGCGGCGCCATGCTCAGCTGACTCCCTTGCACGTGGCCGTCGCTCTACTTACGATAAGACCCAGCATTCTCTTAAAATGCTGCCTCGCTTCATCGCAGCCACCTCTGTCTCTTCCCCACACTCTGCAGAACAAAGCATTGGAGCTCTGCTTCAATGTCGCGCTAAACAGACTCCCAACAACTCCGACCGTCGTCCCTCTCCTCACCACCTATAATGTTTCTCTGTCTAACGCCTTGGTGGCCGCCATGAAAAGGGCACAGGCGAATCAAAGAAGAGGGTGCGGTGAGTTGCAAAACAGTCAACAGCTAGTGGGGATTATGGTGGAGTTGGAGCAGCTGATAATTTCCATTTTGGATGATCCAAGTGTTAGCAGAGTTATGAGAGATGCTGGACTCTCTAGTCCTGCTGTAAAAGGACACATTGAAGAACACTTCTCCTCTGTTTCGTTTCAGGGTGGTCTTGGCTCCAGGTTGGCTTTTCTCAAGAATTTTTTCAGTTCAAGAAAGAACTATTGCACTTTTTAGATGATTTATCAGTTAGTAATATAGTAACTTGATAATAAAAATATCATTTTTGTTTCCAAGAAGACTGTAATTTCTAATTTGTAGTGATGCCAGAAGAAAGATTCAAGAAAAATAAAAGTGTCATCATATATACATTTTCATTTTTTTTTAACTTGGTAGTAAATTTTTTTTTTTTTTTATCCTGAGTGAGTGGGCTGAGGTCGTTTTTCTTGAAAAAAAGTTGTGTTGAAGCTTTGCAAATCCATTTTTATATTAAAAAAAAATAAGAATCTACAAATTCTGTTGTAATGTTCTTTTTAATTTCTTCCTCTATCAATTATGTGATGAGATTTTTTTGTGACTGATTTTTGCATGAACATGTTGTGTGATTATAAATATTAAATACTCTTGCTGTTGTTTTTGAAATTATTATATAGTATACACTGTCGAATGAAGAATTATGGAGTGTTTGTTCTGTTCAACTTTTGGTCTTTTCTTTTGTAAGGATGAATGCCTGCTGTCTCTACTCTCTACTGTCTGTTTTGGATTTTTATGGTCTGAGAATTTTTGCCCAAACAGAGGCCTGAAAACTCTGTCGACAGGAAAAGGGCATGTTTTCTGAGACAAACGTGACACTCATATCACTGTCTTGCTTGCTTTTTGTCCTCCCTTTTCTCCTTTCTGCAACTTCCTTCTTGTCATCACCATATCATTATTCTTACTTCATGCAGATTAATAAAAAAGTAAACTTTTTTAATTCTTATCCTCTAATTACATCATAAGTTCAATTAAAACTAACTTTTTTATATATATATTTCACTTGGTTTCAGAGTTCATGAAGGAAGAAGAAGTGCTTGTGATTTCATGGAAACCATGAATAAGCCATTGAATCAAGGAGAAGATGGATTATTCAACCTCTGTGTGGATTGCACTTACAATTATGAGAAGGAAGCTGAGCTGCTGAAATCTAGGAGACAGCAAAAGGGTCTTCTTCCTTTTTGGTTACAACATCAGTCCGAGGTTGCTCCTACCAAGGTATAAACTAAAAATGACACTTTTTTGAATTTTAGATGTTCGATTTTTTAAAAAAATATTAACTAATGATAGCTTATTCGAAAATTTTACTTCAGAGTGATGAATTGGCTGAATTGAGAAAGAAATGGAACAGATTATGTCAAAGTCTTCACATACATTGCTCTTATGCTTCCAAGAACATCTGCAACACTCCATGTTCCTATCCATGGTGGTCGAACCAGAAATCAATTATCAACCCTAGTGTCACTTTCGGTGCTGTTAAGCTCAATCATGGCGATGGAGGTGGTAAAAATTGTAACTTTGTGGAAGAACAGGTTTCAAGTTCGGATTTTTTAAAGAATGGTGGCGGGAAACACGAAAAAATCAATCTAACTTTGGGGAATCACTGTGTTTCTGGTTTGAGAAGGGTGCTGCAAGAAAATGTGCCATGGCAGAGCGAAGAAATTGCTCCAGTTGTTGAAGCTCTGATGAACCCTAGAAAATCAAGGAGGGATACTTGGTTGATGATTGATGGGGACGACACCATCGGAAAGAGAAGACTGGTTTCTGCTACTGCTGAATCGCTATCCCAGATGATTGTTTACTTCAACATGAAGGAAGAGAGAGCTGATGCATGGAACCTGCTCGATGAAACGCTCAAGAGAGAATCCAGAGATGAAAAGATTCTTGTTTTGGTTGAGAATGTCGATATGGCTAATACCCGATTCATCGGGCGATTGGCCGAGAGATTTGAGACCGAGGAAAAGGAAGATAATGGCTGCAAATTGGTATTTGTATTGACTAAAGGAGACTCTAATTACAATGAAGAAGCTAACTCTGTGATTCACATGCTGCTCAAAGTGAATGAAACTGACGATCACCAGAAACGGAAACTTGACTTCGGATTCCCAATCAAGATCAAGAAACCGAGGATCGATAACAGGAAAGATCACTTCTTTTTCGATCTAAATGTGGAAGCAGAAGAATACCCAGATGGGTCAAGCCTGAATTCGAGCGAATTAACCCGCGAAGAACAAATGAACTCATCCTTCTCGTTCCTTGAATCGATCCACCACCAATTCACATTCAATCGAAGCTTGACCCGGGAAAGAGAGATGGCGGATTTCTTCTCCTCCAAGTTGAAAGAATCTTTTGATCTGGTATTTGGGGACCAGAGCAAGAACACTGAGTTCAGCATTGATGATGCCTTGTTACACAAGATATCTTCTGTTTCGGGTTTTGTGACAAACAGTTTCCTTGGAAAGTGGTTGGAAGAAATATTCCAGACAAGCTTGAATGTAGTTAGAATCAGTGGGAAATCCGTTGGTGGAAGGATTAGACTCTGCAGTGGAGGGGAGAGTTTGGATGAAGATTTCTTGAGATCATGCCTTCCCAAGAAAATCGACATTCAATTCGGGAAATAATTGAGATCGGTTTTTATCGAATGTGGGTCGATCAAATAACCGACAACATCGATCGAGTCCTATTAACATGTTTTCTATGTTCATAAGGGGGGGGAGGGGGGAGAATTGGGGTATAATGGTATTAAACTTAGTTTGGTTGGGGGTATACCTCTTTTATCTATGCATCATTTTCCTATTGTAATGGGTTCTTCTTTGTGTGGTTAATCTCTTTTTTTGCCCATAAAAAGGAATGGCCACCGGCGACGCTATACCTATCTCGTTACGTAATGTTCGGATTTTCCGTGCATCGGTTTTCGTACTTCCCGACAACCAGTGGTTTGCACTGACCCCGTCAACGTAGCTCCATTAACAGTCTGTCAAGAGGCCGGCCCGTTAGAGCCAAATCGTAATCATTTTTTCAAGTAAGAGTTTCTTCACATATTTCAATTTAGGTTTAAAAACCAAGGAGATACATGGACTTTTAACGTTGCTGAACTTTTAACGTTTTGCAACGAGCTACCCGAACTTTGAAAATTCAAAACATGCTACCTCAACTTTAAAAAATGTGCAAATAGTTACATCCGTTCAATTTTTCGTCAATTGTTAACGAAAATTTGTCGATAAGTCGTTGAAAATTGAACGGAGGTAGCTATTTGCACCTTCTTCAAAGTTGAGGTAGCCCGTTTTGGATTTTCAAAGTTCGGGTAGCTCGTTGCAAAACGTTAAAAATTTAAAAGTTCATGTTTCTCCTTGGTTTTTAAACCTAAATTGAAATTTGTGAAAATTAAAATTATATATAAAAAGAATCTAAAGACTACAAAATATATTCACAAAGTCAAGTCTAATTTCATCATCTTCTGTTATTTGTAAATTTATTCACATTTTGTATCACTCTTTTCACATTCCATGTAGCTTTTATATATATATATATATATGATGAGATTCCGAATCATGATCCCACGTGGCAATTCCTATAATGGCGTCTGGAAGGAAGAAGGAAGAGGGTTGTGACTTGTGATTTCTGTATAAGACTATAAGTAGGCTTCTCTTTTCTCCTAACATTCTTTACTACCCTTTCCCTTCTAACCTTCTCCCATTTTCCACTCTATAAACCCTAATCTTCCATTATTCCATATCCAACCAAGTCAAGGCAAACCAGACAGAACAGACAGACAGAGAGAGAGAGAGAGAGAGTATGTGTTTTGTATGCATTTGTCGTAAAGTTGAGATGGAGATAGAGAGGCGGCAAGCTTCTGGCGCGTGTCCACACTGCGGCGGCAAAGTTGTTTCGGTTGACGTGGAGAGTCGCCGGAGCTTCTTCTTCCTCCCCATTTGCTTCTCCGTCAAGAGAAAGTATCTCTGCACTCTCTGCTCTAAGCGATTGGTACTCACCCACTAGCTTTGCTTCATACACACGAATCATTTCTCTGTAATATATATATATATATATATATTGAAATATATATATACAGAGAGAGAGTTAAATACGATATTGACATATAGTTTAGTTTACGCCGATTTTAATTTTTTTTTTTAATATTTGACTTACAGATGCTTTGCTCTTTTATGAGATTTTATTTTTCATCATTTTCAAATATTAGCGTACTTTAAATTTTAAAGAAAAATTTTAAAATCGGTACAGGTGACAATATTAATTTAACCCTATATATATATAATGAAAAATATTTATTTAATGGTCTGTCATTAAAGATTCTATTCCTTTTTTAAGTTTATAAAATTAACGGACGTGAATTATCTCTCTTTGAATAGTTTAAGGACCTAATGATTCACCCTGTATAGCTTGAGACCAAACCAGCAGAGCAGAATCTGCCACGTTAATCCAAGAGTCATATATTTTATTTTTTGAGTAATAAATATTATATTTATGTAACGATACGACATCGTTTCATTTATATTTTAAGTCCTCTGAAGCAACGAAGAGCGACCAAATCCATGTTTGTTTTTGACACGTGTTTCGCATGCTGGAACTGATCAGTGACCTGAACTCTGCAGCCCAGCCCCCTCTCTTCCACCGACTAATTATTATAAAAATAAAACGAAATCCCATTTATGGTGTTCCTAAGTTTATAGGGTCCAACATAAAATACAAATGTTTCATTCTCTTAGAAGTCCCTTTTTTTCCCTCCACAACATAGAGATATGGACAATTTGGTACCTTAACTAATGCTATAGAGCAAAACATAGCCCCCCCCTTCAAAGTTCAAACACAACTTAATGAAAAGCCTGCATTTCTGGTAATACACCAAACTTCTTTACCCCACAATACAGCAAAATCATAATGACTATCTTCTTCTTCTTCAATCTACACCATTAATGGGACCCACAGCTTTATGTGCATGGCTGGTTCATCTGTAACATGATTCAATTACTCCAAAAAGATACATATACTTGATACACATTTGTCAAAGAAATCTCAATCAAAACAGAAACATTGATAGTTAACCTCATTCCCATGGCTTAATCGAAGAAGTCAATGTCTCGGGTCGGGCCAATTCTGAGTTTTTCTTGCAATTCCGAGCTCTTAGGCAGCACAAGTTCAGTTTCCTCGCCAGATAATGAGAAGTATCTCTCTAAAACAATCTATATTCAATACCAAGATTATTAACCATATATTCAGTTTTCTCTATGATGATGACTAAATTTGATGAACACTTAATGATATAATTTCATTGAAAGGATTCTGGAACATACCACTGCAGCATAAGCATCTTCTTGACGCTGTCGACTCGACTTGTTCAGACCCCTGAAATGAGACAACATTGCATTAGAAAGTTAGGTCTTGAAAAGACATGCAAGATTTACTTATAGACTATATGAAAATTGAAGAGGCAGCAGATGTACAGGTTTATCATTCGATTACATGCATCTGCAGTAGTCCCATGCTCATCCTGTAAGAAAACCCTCCAACCCCTGGATTTCATACAGAGAGAAGATACGAAAGACGAACATGGTGATATTTCACCATATAAGGCAAAGATTACGAAGGCATAGACCCCAATTCAAATGCAAATGCCAAACTTCGTGAATCACCATATGATATGTGTCTTATGATAGAATGGTTAGGCCATGAAGCACTTTTCTTTGATTGTTTATTGTGGTTTTGCCAGAATTTGAAGTCTTTTCAATTGCATTGTCAAATGATGGAAACTAATAACTTGCACTAGATCAAGGAAGAATTACGAATAGAGCAGCAGAGCACCAGATATAATGGTAAATGAATATATAGTACCAAGTTTAGGATTAAGAGGCCTAATTTCTTCATTTTACGGCTATGTCCATCAACGATCAATCTAACTACGCATGATATAGATAACAATACGAAGTTTCATTCATCTGGGTAATGAAATGATTTGCACCTCTCAGCAGCTAGCACAGCTAGCCGTCCGGCAACGCTACGAACTTTATTTGATTGAGGAGTCTCTTTCCCATCTGAAGATTTAGGAAGCCCAACTATGAACTCATCAACCTCCTATAAATCAATCAAAATGGTACTGTTTACACAATGGAATGATAACTAACGTTAAAACATAATTTTCTTGCTGCACACCACGAACGTCCCTAGTCCCTACTTTCCCTAACCTCAAGTAAAAATTAGAAATAATATTTGCAGAAACAAGCTTATTCCCTTACCTCCTCTTCAGCAATTTCCAGAAGCCGTACCTCGAGCTTCTGTCCTCGCAGCTTCAACACCTAATCAACTAAAAGGGGATACAATTAAGCTAGCAATTTCTTACAAATGACACATAATCACGACCCAATGCAATATTTGTTTCTTGAAAAGATGAAGCAAAATTGAATTAATACTGCAGAATAAGATCACCGTTAGAGGGCGAACGGCGAAGCCTTTGCTGATTGCGACGCCGGTGCAGGAGAGACCCAAGTCCACTCCGAGAGAGAATCCACCTCGCCACCGCGGGTCAATTTTCCGGAGACGTGCATTCGGAGCAATCTCTTCAGCTCTAACTGAACAGTAAGAGCACCTCCGCGAAGGCTTTGCAGCAACTCCGACCAGTAGTGGTAGTCGAAGCGACATTCCATTCATGGAGAGAGATTTACAGAAAGGGATGAAGGAGAGCGAGGGAAATCAGTAGTTTGGACTTTGGAGTTCAGTCTCACGAATTAAAGCCCAATACAGAGTACTTTCCTTTTGACCCACAACGTTGGTAGAAGATAAGATAGGGAAGCCCATAGTATTTTACCTAATTAAATTATACGGTATTATTTTTTTTTTTGATAATTATGGATTAAAATAACTGCTATAGGTGACAATTAACCACCCAAGTTCAAAATACACAACCAAAATTAACTAACTTTAACAATTCGCGAAACAGAAAAGCCCACAGCGTCTTTCCGGAGCGCGATGATAGTTTCCTTCGGAGGAGAGTTATGGATTTCAAACACATGTCTCTGATTGAGCGCCATACCCGCCATGATGATACGGTATTATAAACTTGTGGATCCGTAGTTTATATAATAAATATATTATTATACAACTAATTAAACACAACATGAATATACGTAAAATATTATGTATCGTGATTGTATTTTTAAACATGACACAATATCTTTATTATATATTAGTATTTGATCATTTTAAAGCTATAAATGTATGATATTCTGTCGGATAGACATAAGTGATTTGAAACTTATATAAGTATGGATGTACTACTCAAGTCCAACAAGAGCTCCTCATTTGTTTGGACACAACCCAAGTGAGGATAACGAGCTTAGTCAGACTGGGTTTGACTAGTGAGGATAGTTGTTCGGTTTTGGGGCGTTACAAATGGTATCAGAGCCGACTCGGGACCGTGATCAGACTTGCAAAGTTGAAGGTATGTGCCAACTAGGGGTGAAACTGGACCGGTCAACGAGTTATTTTTACTATTTCAGTTGGATGCCTATATTTTCGGCCCAGATTTTCTTCAAAACAAAAAATCGACCACAAGACTGTATAAGGAAAAATAAACTGACCATTTGGATTTCAAATTTTCAGACCGGATTTTCAGTTTAAACAAAAAAACAAAAAACATACACATACACATTCAAAATCAAAATAAGTATTTAAAATTAAATTAAACAACAAAATAACTCGATTTAACAATGTTTACATAACTGTCTACCAAACTGATTTGGGGTTTAGGGTTTAGGGTTTATGAATTTATAAAATTATATACGTAAAAACGATCGGACCGGACTCCACAGTCTTTTAGATTTGTAGACCGAACGGTCTAAAAAACCATTTTAAACAAAAAAAATCCAACCCTAAACCGAACTGTACAACTTTTGGCCGGTTTTTTGGTTCAGACCAGTTTGATTTCACTGGCTTTTTAGACCACCCGATTTTTGCTTTCTCTCCTAGTGCCAACATGAGAAAATAGTTGGCCAAATTCTGAAGAGTATCTGAAAAGTATGAGACTTGCAGGACTGAAAAGTATCTGAAAAATTCTAAACAGGGCCGCAAAGAGGACGTTGCGCGCTTTAAGGGGATAGATTGTGATATCTCACACCACATTTGATACAAATAAGTTATTTGAAATCCATATAAAGTAGAGACATACTACTCGAGTCCAACATTAACTCCATTTTCTGGCCCAAGTTAGAACAACAGACTCATTGAATACAAGCTCAGAAATGGGACGGTTAGAAAACGTATGATAATATGTAATCCCTTCTATGAATAGTCAAATACTCGAATAATCTTTATTCACGCGCCTGTCCAAAGAATAATTACACGAGTAATGACAACAACATAAAGGAAGAGTTCCTTTGCGTTTCATTGAAGCAAATTTTAGGACAACAATGGAAAGATAATGTCCGAAGTTCGAGACAGACATAATTTATAAACAACACCAATTTGCATGGCATGGTTGTCGTGTCAATGGCTACAACAACGTGCGGAAGGAATAGTTGAACGTGTTTGGCCGATGAAAGATTATTTGTGAGCGTAGGAAATCAGAATTTTTTTTTAATAGATATAAATATTATAGTAAGAGTAAATAATACAAAATTAAAAGGAATAAATTGATAATTATTATAATTTTTAGAATTAAATTTACGTAAAGTCAAAAATAGACCTAATTGGCTCTGAATTTTGAATTTTAATTGTGTCGTGTCTTTTCATTGAATTTTCTAGGAAGTTTCGTCTCTGACATGGAAAACTTTGGAGTCAACGTCGAGAACAAAAGTATATCACATCCTCGACTCTTCGCCAACACATAAGTGCACTTTTATAAAATGCAAAAACTAGTAAAAACCCTAATCTCAATGCATGAAAATACGTACTACCCATGCATGCAGGAATATCTATATACATATCTAGTATATATATATGCGAACGTACAGTAAACTGTTAGGATCGATTCTCAACAACTGTCAAATCGGATGAAGAGATTGATCAAATTTCAGAGAGGAAAGAAAGAGAAGGAAGAAGACTGTTTTTCGTGGTAACGCTCAATTGGGTAACCTCTACGCGGTTTGATTCATTTGTATTAATGATGGTTACTATTACAAAATATGCATACATGGAGAAATACAGTATAGTACAGTCTACTGGTTCGGGGAGATGCATTAATACATAATCTAACATTACATATTAATCATACTCCAATACGCCTAACATAAACGAGTTATAATTTTTAAGGACGAAGGAAGTTCGTAATAGGGTTACGATTTTTAGATTACGAACTTTGCCTTTTGGGTAGTATTGACAGTGAAACTGCACTGTTAAATGCTTACTCTAGTGGGTCAGGTCTATTATCTCTTTTATTGACTCTGAAATAACCAAGAAACTTCGTGGCTTTCAATGGCTTTCAATAAAACATCTCCCATTATCGTTTCTTTTTACAAGAATCCAATTTTATAATTTCAAAGTTCTCTGCAACTTTTTCGTTTCTATTCTCTGGGAAATGGCCGCCGTCCGATGACTGTTTCAGGACAAGGGTTTTTGCTAATCGGTACGTGAATTTACTTGATTTTGTTTTTGGGTTTGGTATCTTGTTGTAGGAATATTCTGTTGTTGAACCTTCGAATGGGATACAAAATCTTGTTAAACTTTCGAATGGAGTTGTTTGAATTATTCTGAAGTTGTGACGACACTTTCAGATTGAAACAATTTGGAGACACTCAAATTTTCAATCGGATAAAATCAGAATACTTAACTAGAACTTGATAAGGATTGTAAATGTTTGAGATGAAATTTTCGGACCTCCCCTATGACTAATTTATAGTATTTGCCACACCCTTTGGAAGAGTCACCAGACCCTTTGGAAGAGACACTATGCACTTTGGAAGAGACACTACACCCTTTGGCCAAGCCATGTAACATTTCGGCCAAACATGTCCCTTGAATTCAAAAAATTTGTCTCCAAAAACAAAGGGACACCTTGGGATGATGACTTGGAGTCGAAGTAATTGCAATGGTTCGGCCTAATACTTGGCTCTAAATCAAGTGTCCAAAAACCGGGAATTTTGAGGTTAAAACGTTAAGTCATTAGTTCCAAAAATTCAAATTTACAATGAATTTTTAGAATAATGACTTTATGAAAAATAAAATTTAAAATAAATTTTTAGAATAGCTTGACCCCAGCTAGGGGCGTTGCCCCTTTTGACCCTCATTGCTCGTCTCTAAGCAACTGATGAATCTCTGATACAGTGAATCATAATATACTTACACAAACGTGCACTCCGCACCCTCCTGACTTGTTTAATGTGATACTATGATCCTATTGATCAACTAGTCAATCAAATTACACTAAAATATCTAACATATTCATTTATGTAGGAAATAGGGATGACAATTTCTGACACGACACAATTAAACGATATGTAACGATTTACATTTTACGCTAGAATTCTTATCCGTTTTGACAAGGTTAATAGTTGTGGCTAAATACATCTAACATGCAAATACACAATTAAACACAATTAAATATATTTATCTAATATTTTGATTTATTTTTGAACTTCTTTTTTAATCACTTATGGATTTTAAAATTTGATTATGAAATTAAATTATAAAATTTGTGAATTTTATATTGTATTACTTCTTTCTTCTCATGTGAAACGATTTGTCTTGTGTATATGTTAATGTTTTATTTGTTTAAAAAGTAATAGTGTCTTAACAAGGGTTCCGCGTGTGATATGTTTAAGATTTTGTCTATTTAAACACGACACACGTTTATTCACATTTAAAAATTATATGTTTACACACGACATCCGTTTATACACGACACGATTAATGATAAGACACAATTAGACACGACACACACAAATTCTCACCCCTACATTTATGTACATAAGATTGCACTAACAAGTGTTATATGAACGTGGCAAAGGTAGAGACAACCTATCTAGACAGTTGGACAAACATTATACAAGAGATGTTTAAGAGCATATAGGAAATAAAAATAATATCTTTGTCCCAAAGTTTAAGATAATAATATGATGTTATATGCTATACTAATTTATTAATTATCGATAAAGTGTGATAGATACATACAATTTATCGGACGAAGCCGGAAATTTAGGTCAGTGGAGATAATGATTTGACTCAGAGCAAATACTTGGAAATAAAATTAGAGGGGACATATGTAAAAATTTAAAAGGTTAAAATGAAAATAAATACATTTTTAAGACTAAATTTACACTCTTACTTTTATTAAAATGAAAATAAAAACTCACCCTCACTTTTACTATATTTTTTATAAGATGATTTGTCACATTATCTCTAATGTTTGAGCTTATTTTAAGAAACCCCTTAAATTATCTTTTTAGCTTCGGTCATTTAAATTTGATGATTTTTATTTTTATTTTTCCTTCTGTTAATTTTCAACATTTAAGCAATACATTTTGTGAATGGTACAAATAACTAAAACTTTTTCAAATATTGCAATTAAACTTTTTCAATATGTTTCAATTGAGTTTCAACTTAATCGAGGTTCGATTAAAACCCGATTAAGACCCAGGGGTTCTTGGTTTTGATTTAACCGAGCCCAAATCGAATTCAAACTTGATGGTTTAATCTTGACATTTGAAAATGTATTATATTATTTTATAAAAATTTAATGGGTCAAAGCTTTAATAAAGATACTTAGGAGAGTTAGATTTTTTACAAATTACTATATTTTTTTGTATATAATCCATTTCATATTTTTTCCTTCGAATTTTTAATATATCTATATGTATATTTTTATTTTATTTTATTAAGTAAAAAACTAATATAACTTAAATAGTAAAATTTAAAATTTGAGATATTTAATTAATAATGAGTGATATTGAAAATTAAAACAAAATTTGTAGGCTTGTTCATGAACCAGTTCGATCCTGAACCGGTTCAGAATTGATTTGGTTTTAATAAAACCAGTATTTTTTGTCACTAAAAGAACTGGTGTTGTTTATGGGAAAAACTAATCTGGTTTATGGGAAAAACTAATCTGGTTTATGGGAAAAAACTGGTCTGGTTCGAACCGATTCAAAATATTTTGGTATGTTTTTTAATAACAATTTTGTTTAGGAAACAATCCATTTCAAACCGAAACTGAACCTACTGAAAATCATGTACAACACATTGAACCGACTAAAAAACACACTGAACCGACTGAAAATATGTTACACAACCAACTGAAATCCTGTCCAACATTAACATACGAGAGTCCAATACATCTCTAGGTTTGGTTTATTGAAGACATCTCTAGGTTTGGTTTAATTTCAGTTCGGTTTGGTTTATTTTTTTTCAAACCGGTTCTAAAATTATATAAGTTTAAAATGATTTGATTTAAATTTAAGTATAAATCAGTATAAAAAAATGAGTCGATTCGAACTGAATTAAAACTACTATTTTGAACTAATTTAAGTGAAGCCTAAAAAACTTATCTGATTTTAAAACTAGTTCGATTGAACCGATCAAAACCAGATCAAAACCATATCAGTTCGTCCGAATCAGTTTAAATGAACATACCTAAGAATTTTCCACTTCCAAACATACGTAAGAACTAAGAAAGAATTTTCTATATTTGGACATCTTCCTAGGTAAGTAAAGAAGTGTTGAAGAAAAAGCAAGAAAGATCTTGAGAATAATAGAATATATAGACTTTAGGTAAAGAGAGCACTGATTTACCAAAAAAAAAAAGGTAAAGAGAGCGCACTGATTCGGGTCCTTAAAAGTCGTGGTGATTCGGTTATTCGAGCTAACTCTAAACAAAATTTTAGTAGAAATACGACAATATCAAATCAAATTATATAGCAAGATTTGATAATCAAATCAAATTATATAGCAAGATTTGATAATCAAATCAAATCAATAATGAAAAAAAACTGTATATCGAAAATTCTAAACGAACATCGAGTCTTGAGGTTAATAACCAAATTGCTACCTCGACTTTGAGCAGTTTATAAATTGCTAGCTAAACTTTATTTTTTTAAATTTTGCTACCTATACTTTCGGAATTAGGGCAAATTGCTACATCAGTTAACTTTTTCGTTAAATATGGACGAAAAATGACGGTGCAGCACATGATTGATCCATAATTTAAAAAACTAAATGATTTTTTTTAAAACACCAAAAAAATCTTTAAAACAAAAATTGGAAAAGTAATAGAGAAAATAAAAGTTTTTAATATAATATTTTTATTGAAAATATGAAACAAAATTAAATAAAAACTAATTATTTATTATTATTATTATTTCTTTCATATTTTTAATAAAAGTATTAAATTAAAAACTAATATTTTCCTTTTTAATTTTCCATATACGTTTTTGGTATTTTTGTAAAAAAATATTTAATTTTTTAAATCAATGATCAATTAATCATGTGTTGTCACATCATTTTCCATCCATATTTAACGAAAAAGTTAACCGAGATAACAAATTTCCCCAAATATTGTATGTAGCAATTTAAAAAAAAGTAAAGTTGAGATAGCAATTTATAAAGTGGACAAAATTGTAGTATCAATTTGTAAAGAACTACAAACCTACTACATATGGGGCGGCTGCATTCCCTATGGTGGAAGCTATTCTAATTTCTACCTTCTTTTGAATCACTTGGATTATATACCTTGCTTCTATCATGGTAAAAGCCAATTATATGTATATATAAAACAAAGAAAAAAGTATAAAATTGTGTAAATACTCGATATTGACACTATCTTATACAGAAATTCGATGAAATTGAATATGTAAATACTTTTCTCTTATTTTACCATTTTAAGTTCTTATTTTTACTCTGTCTTATTTTATAATATTATTATTTATTCTAACTTTATTTTTTATTCCTAAAAATGTATCGTAACTTCTTTGTTACAACTAGTTTGAATGGACCATTCATGGTATTATTCGAATCCAATGTATATGCTGTTTTTTCTTCTTCTATAAGTAGCAAAAGGTATATGCTATGCAAATATAATCACACAAAAAATGTGAAATAATACAAAAGAAATGTGAACACTGAAACTTCATTTAGTTTATGTGAATCTCTTTATCAAGATATTTATATATAGGTTTAATTACTTAATTGGTTACACATGTTTGACCAATGTTCAGAATGGTTACACATGTTTCAAAATGTGATTAATTGATTTTGAAATGTGACTATTTGTTTTTTTTTTACTGTTCACCGTTAGAAATCACAGTTAAGTCACTATTTAGATACGTAAAATGACGTAATTACCTCTAGAATCATCTTCAAGAACACATCATCATCTTCAAGAACAAGAATCGAAGAACCCAGAATCGCAATTCTGGGTTCTTGAAGTTCTGTATTGCAGTATATGTTATCACCAAATGTGATTAAATGGTCATACATGTTTCTCTATAATGCGATTAAAAGGTCATACATGTTTCTCTATAATGTGATTAAATGGATACTGTTGTTTTAAATGATGTGATTAAAAGATTCGACATGTTACCCACAATGTGAAGAACCCCAAAATTGCAATTCTGGGTTCTCAAGAACCCAAAAACAACATTTCTGGGTTCTTCAAGAACCCAAAATTGCGATTCGGGTTCCCAAGAACATTAAATCGAATTTGATTCGATTATGGTTCTTCAATCCTTCCATGTGTTCTTCAATACAACTAAGGGCATAATAGTCATTTCACAATTCAATAATATGTTAAAAAAATTAATTAACGTTAAAATTAACGGTTTACTAACGGAATAACCAATTAATCACATTGAGAAAAACATGTGTAATCAATTAGTCACATAGCAAAACCAATTAATCACATTTTGAAATATGTATAACCATTCTGAACATTGGTCAAACATGCGTAACTAATTAAGTAATTAACTCTTATATATATATATATATATACTTTCTTATCCGAATCAAATATATTTCAGAAAAGTTACATAGTTCAATTATGATAGAATTTCAAGGGCTTAAATATAGGAGAAAGTAGTAATGAATTGCAATATATATATATATATGAAATTCTATGCCAAAATATAAATGAATAATTTGATAATCATAATCTTAACTCAAATCCGAACTTAAAGGCCATACATAGAAATAAAACAAAATGTTGAATATTTAATTCAAAATTGATCTTAGACGTTATAAATAAATAAAATTTTAATAAATTTAAGTCATAAGAAAAAGATGATAAAATTACAAATTTGGTATTATAAATATTTGAGCATTTTATCTGTGCTAGTGGAGAGTGAATCTAATTGGATTTATTCAACGCGGTTGCTTTTATTCGAAGATCTTCGAATAAAAGGAGATATATATGGAAAAGGAATATGACTCAAAAAGTAAAAAATTAAAAAGTTTTGAAAATTATATTCGCATACTATCGATTATTTTATGTAGATCATTTTTTTAAAATACTAAATTGACCTAATAATTTTTTACGTACTTGCTCTCACTAATTATTAAATCGACCCCATATTTTTGTAGTTATCAAACTACAATCTAGAATTGTGAAAAATTCATATTTCTAATAAGTTGTGAACCCTAGATATCTTGCATGCTAATTAAAATTTTTAATTAACTTTTATTAAAGTTGCTTATTTAATTAACTTGCGGACCGGGCCGGTCTTTTTGGCAAGACTGAACTCAAGCCCGAAATTTCGATCATCACCTGTGGAGGACCGAGACCGACTTGGGTCTAAAAATTCCGTCCGAGTCGGTCTTGATTTACTCGGGCCGATCTCGGTCTTGTACCAAAATTTTCATAAGAAAATAAAAAAATGTACGAAATTTGCTGTAATTTTTTTTATTTGAATCACTACATCATTACAGTCATCGATTCAAGTCCAAACATTTATACAAATCCAAACATCAGTACAAACTGAATATTAAACAGTCAAATATTCAAAGTGAAATCCACTTCCCAAAGCCAAAGACGCTGAATATCTAACGAAGTACTGTTAGGTTTTAATACAACTCGGTTCAGACCGATCCTAATCGGGTTTTTCGGGGAAAAGACTGAGACCGAGCCCGACCTTAGAGGGAAAAAACCGTATGCTCGGTCCTAGTCGGTCTCGGTCTATATCGGCCCGGTCTCGGACCAGTTTTGTCAGGATTTCGGTCCAACCAGTTTTTTTTCTTTCCTAAATCCTAATAAAATCCACGTGTCAATTAAATATGTATTTACTATTTACAAAGTACGGTGATTCCATTCCTTTACTTTTAGTAACATAATATATAGATACATTCATAATATATATAGATGAAATCAGGTGCTTTGTTCATTCTCTTTTGTTATCTGTTGGGTGGGTGGTCCATCGTCATATGTTCTTCCTCTTCCTTTTCATTTCAGAGAGATCCTCTGCATCAAACTACATCAGACGACCTGGAAACGCGCATTGAACTACAATCAGAAGGAAAAACAGATCTGCTTCTGCAAAGAACGGTCCATCCTTACTTTGCAACTAAAGAAGAAGAGAAAAGATATTCCAGGTACGTTGCTGAGTTATATACATATATATATATATGTTTTATCATGGTGATGCTTGGCGTATGTATGTATATATTATAACTTATGCGCAGTAACCCTAAACCCTAAACTTGTTAAGATGACTTAAGAGTATACCGGTTATCTTCACTCACAAGTTCGGACTTTTGAGACAGTTGGTTAAGACGTACGTCTTAAGTCTCGCATGGTATCAGAGCACGTATGTTCAAATTCTGGTGATGCCGAAAATATTGATACAGTCTCATTAAAAGCCGAGGTCGGGCACTAAGCCCATAGTATAAACCGATGTTCATAAATATCTGTGTTAAAGGAGGATGTTAAGATGACGTAAGAGTATGTCTCACATGGTATCAGAGCGCGCATGTTCATATTCAAATCCTGGTGACACCGAAAATATTAATACAGTCCCATTAAAGGCAGAGGTCGGGCATTAAGCCCATGAGTAAACCGAAAATATTATATCAGTCGCTTTCACTCACAACTTTGGACTTTTGAGACAGTTAGTTAAGGCGTAAGTAAGTCTAGTAAAACCAAGCAACATAGATGCAATCACGCAAATAGATTTCAAAGGGGAACGTAGTTCGAATACTGATAACTTTTAAGGTTTCTGGTGAGATTCTCATGAAAAGACGCGTTTCTTTCGAGCTTAGTTGAGTAAAATTGAAACTCTAATTTGATGAGCTGTAAAAGTGTAGGGACTAAGTAACGCGTACGTTAAAGATGAAGAATTTGAATGCGTATGGGCAAAGACATGTTTTTTCAAAATGAAATAAAAATTATTAGAACACGTGTCGAGTCGTGGAAGCGTGGTATGTTGAGTCATCGGTTTCTGTCGGTAAAGGAAAAGAAAATCAGGTGGACGGTCGCCGTCCGGTCCAATCAGGAAGTGGTCGGTCTGTGTCGTGTTGTACAGAAATGGAAAGAAAAGGAGCCCCCACGTTACGGTTGGGTACATCTGGAAACTACCACAACGTGCTCCCACGGGCCACGTGTTACTCCCTTATTAAAACGGGGAATATGAAAATCGACCCCTAAACTTTATCGTTGTCAAAGTTTGACCTCTAACTTAGGTGTGTCTGGTATACCATGGTCGGGAGCGGACCTCTAACTTGTGTTCTATAAAACTACAGATGGGTGGGCCTGGGTCTGGGCCCAGGCCTATTATACTAGCAGCTTTTTTCTTTTTCTTTTTTTAAAAAAAAAAAAAAATGTTAAATACTGATCTTTCTCTTTCTGGTAACTTCCCGGGGAACTCAAAAGTGCAGAGCGAAACGGCAAGTGTCAGTAACGGAGGCATAGAAGACGAGGAAGAAGAGGCCACGACCGCAGCCATTCTCCACCACTTTGCTACGTTACGTGCTTTTCCTGCTTTGAACCATCATCTTCAAGCTCGAAATCACCAGGTACGAACATGAAGCAAAGTCTAAGTTCCTCTATCACCTTCCATTTCCTTGCGGTTATGATTCCGTAACTGTTCGGCCACTGCGCTCCTACTCTCTGTTCCGGAGTCTAGTTATGGAGTTTAGTGAGAACTCAACAGGTGGAAGATAATGCGTCAACTTCTTTTTTTGCCTTTCTTAGTCGGAGATGGAACAAATTTTACAAATGACATTTGTGTATGGTTACTATTTTCGTTTCAACTAAGGATCTGAACCTTAATGTTTGTATCTACTTGCGTAATCAGTTCATATCTGAAATCCTGGATCATTTGCTGTGTGTGATTTCGTTTTGGTGGCACGTACTTGACTAAGTAGGTCGGACAACAAAGTGCAAACTGCAATACCCAGTGACCATTAGATTAAGTCGCTACCCTGTTGTTAATGATTCCAATTAGAGAGCGTATGTGAACAGTAAATATTCTAGAATCTCCGTAGTGACATTTTCTGGGGTGATTCATACTTTTGATATGTTGCATTGTTGGGCGAGTGGATCACTGACAGTGCCATCCTTTTTTGGACAGTTGAAATGGATGATGACAACTTTAAAGGCACACCATACTCACAGCACCGAGATATGGAATCCTCGAATGTTGAGGTCTGCGAAGACCCCTTTGATATCCCCTGCACGAAGAACGCTCCTCTAGATAAGCTTAGGCGATGGAGGGTACATCTCTTTTTTTGTTTGTTCTAATTTAAATTAATACATCTGTCTATAAACCTTTTGTCCCTCAGATTAAGTTTGTTTGATGCTTGTCTTGATTCATATTGGCGTATTGTTTTTCAGTGTATATTGGCTTATTGTTTTTATTGGTAAGTTGATGAACTTTCAAATGTATTTGGCGAGTAACCTATGTTTTTGTAATGACAGTACTTTTGTCTGATCTTCTTTCTCCTTTTGACGACTAATTATTTTAGTGCACTCAAAATCAAAATCTGTTCCAAACTGTAATCTGACTGAGATTTTCTGGCAGCAAGCAGCACTTGTACTGAATGCTTCTCGGCGGTTCCGATACACCCTTGACTTAAAGAAGGAAGAAGAGAAGCAAAACATATTAAGGAAGATCAGAGCACATGCTCAAGCCATCCGAGTGAGAACACGTATTTTTTTTATTTTCTTGATGTGCTTCCGTTGTTTGTCTATTCTAATTTACGTTTCTTCTCTGTACCAGGCTGCTTATCTTTTCCAAAATGGGGTACAAGCTAATGGTACTTACTTCCTCTACTTTTCTTTAGTTTTTCAGTGGGTTTTGTAGCATCTCGTTTTACGATTTTGTTCTTGAAATTACGAAGTTTCTCTCAATGTAGGAGCTCCGTCTCCTCCTGTTCCGAGCGGTGATTTTGGAATCAATCAAGACCAGCTTGCCGTAATGACTAAGGATAACAATTTGGCGGCTTTAGAAGCTTACGGAGGGGTAATGTGATTCTCGATTCTATAATAATGACTTAGAGATCCTGTGAAAACATAGTTTCATGCCTGTACAATGTTCATTATTTAACGTGTATCTCAATTGTTATATCAGGTTCAAGGGCTAGGAGATCTCCTACAGACCAACTTAGATAAAGGCATTCCTGGGGATGACAAGGATTTATTGGTGAGAAAGGATACCTTTGGCTCAAATACGTATCCTCGGAAGAAAGGGAAGAGTTTCTGGGTAACGTTTTCATTGTTTACGTTTTTCCTTCTGTTTTCCGACATTTTGTATTTCGACTGAATTTTTTTGTTGTTTCTCTGACTGTCTTCCCTTGAGTCATGCTTGCGGTGTTGGTAACATTGTTTTGTTTGATCCGTTTCCTGTAGAATTTCCTTTGGGAAGCCTGGCAGGATCTTACTTTGATTATATTGATTGTAGCGGCAGTGGCTTCTTTAGCATTGGGTATAAAAACAGAGGTGAGGCTTCTATCTTCGTTTGTCTTGCTCAATCATCATTCTTGGTTTACATAACCAGTGGAGAATTGGATTATACATATTTTCTTCTTCTCTTCTAAAGGGTATTAAGGAAGGGTGGTATGATGGTGGAAGCATTGCCTTTGCAGTTATGCTTGTTATTGTTGTTACAGGTACGTAATGTATTGCCTTGTAAATTGTAATACTTACTAAATAACTTATTATTTTGTAAGATGTATCTCATTTTTCTTTTCATTCCTCTGCAGCTGTAAGTGATTACAGGCAGTCACTTCAATTTCAAAACTTAAACGAGGAGAAGAGAAATATCCATATGGAGGTTTGTCCATAGAAGATTTGCTTTTCTACATTTTTTTTTTGTTTTCCTGCAATGGTCTCATGTGCTTATGTGAATCCAGGTCGTAAGAGGTGGAAGAAGAGTAGAAATATCAGTATATGATATTGTTGTTGGCGATATTGTGCCTCTCAATATTGGTGACCAGGCAAGTAGTGGTTAATCTAGGTGTAAACTGTAATTACTGCTCTCAACTTGACTTTTGATGGAAATATTTTCACTTCTACTAGGTTCCTGCTGATGGAGTCTTGGTATCTGGTCACTCGCTTGCAATTGATGAATCTAGCATGACAGGAGAGAGCAAAATAGTAAGTTGCTGCTTTTATATTTGCGCGATCCATGCTTACGTATTCTTTTTGCTCCTTATGTTATTCTTAACTTTCCTTTTTGCTGTGTAGGTCAACAAGAATGCTAGGGCACCCTTTTTGATGTCAGGCTGCAAAGTTGCAGACGGCAGTGGGACAATGCTGGTAAAATACTATCTCCTGTCCGTACTTGTTAACTTCACCATGTCATTTTAAAAAATTTCTTATTATATGAGTATCACCTAAGGTGAAAGTTTGTCGCTTTTTGTCCCGCAAAAATGGGATGCCAATCACTTCTTTAATATGATATAAAAGTACTTTTTAAAGCTTATTTGCGTTCTATTCTGATGTGTCCCAAATGTTTCGTCCTTCCTGTATGTTTCTGTATTTCTAGGTAACAAGTGTTGGCATTAACACTGAGTGGGGGATGCTCATGGCCAGCATATCAGAAGATACTGGAGAAGAGACACCGTTGCAAGTTAGTGACTGCAGCTTAAATGAATGTTTTAAGACAGTTAATTGGATGGTTAACTAGAATGATGTTTTAATTGTTGCACTTGACAATAGGTGCGACTAAATGGAGTTGCTACATTCATTGGCATTGTTGGTCTGACCGTTGCAGTTCTTGTTCTAGTCGTTCTTCTGGTCAGGTAACTTGGTGAAAGACTGATCCTGAAACTGTTTTTGTATTCTTCATCCTTCTCACAACAAAGGTTTTGGGGCTTCATATCTTATACTCAATTGCAGATTCTTTACTGGTCATACTAAAAATGCCGATGGCACTCCTCAGTTTAAGGCAGGGGTATCAAGTGTTAGTGATGCTATAGATGGAGCTATCAAGATCGTCACTGTTGCTGTTAGTATTATACTACTCAATTTTTGTTTTTGATATTTTAAAATTCATTTCAAAACTTCTTCTCAACTTTATTGAATTTTTCAGGTGACGATTGTGGTAGTTGCTGTTCCTGAGGGCCTACCCTTGGCTGTTACACTGACGTGAGCCCCTTTATTTGTCTGATCGAGTTTTCATTCATCTGGTTTCTCACTTTTTGATTTGCTCTTTTTTATATGCAAACAGTCTGGCCTATTCAATGAGAAAAATGATGGCAGATAAGGCCTTGGTACGTGCCAAAAACTGGATTATTACTTTTTCTGCCTTATATAACTCAATTTCGTGGACATGGGTAGTTACTGACTACCCGTTCATTCACAGGTAAGAAGGCTTTCTGCTTGTGAGACAATGGGATCTGCTACCACTATCTGCAGTGACAAGACTGGAACCTTGACCTTGAATCAGGTGGGTGTTCTTGGGAGGTGTACAATGAGCCTCTGGCGAGTGTTCAATACTTGCTTGCTGCATTTCTTAAATGCATCTTTCGGATCATTGACATTCATGATTCGTTGTTAACTCAATGTTAAGAAATTTGTTATCTTATCCTAATTTATTTTTCCTCCAAATCATCTTAAGTTTAGGTTTTTAATTGTAGTGTTAAATGCGAAATTTCCTGTTATTGCAGATGACTGTTGTAGAGGCTTATGCGGGTGGCAAAAAACTTGGCTCCCCAGATACCGCCTCAGAGTTGCCCCCCATGCTTGTAAATCTGCTTATTGAAGGCATTGCGCAGAATACCAACGGAAGTGTATTTACTCCTGAGGTTTGTGTTAAGTAATCAGTTATAGAACCAAAGATTTACGTTCACCAATTTAGCCTTCTGATTTATATGTGTATGATCTATAGGGTGGAGGGGAGGTTGAGTTCTCTGGTTCACCAACTGAGAAAGCGATACTTCAGTGGGCACATAAGGTGCTTGTTCATTTCTTCTGTTCGTTCTATCTGCATTATTGTCGGTATTGTTTCAATTGACTGGTTGCATGCATTGCAGTTGGGGATGAATTTTGAAGCTGTCCGATCTGAGTCCTCGATTGTTCATGTTTTCCCATTCAGTTCCGAGAAGAAACGTGGCGGAGTTGCTATAAAGCTGGTGAGCATGTTTCACAGTTCTCATATGGATTCATTTGAGTATGTTTTATTTTCATGTGTTACAGACATGGACCCTAGTATGATCATCCTTATTCATTGAGCAACCATCTGTCTTCTATTAACGATGATTAGTGTACACAGCCTGACTCGCAAGTTCATATACACTGGAAAGGAGCTGCTGAAATGGTTCTATCGTCATGCACCAGATACATTGGTCCTAATGGTCAGCTAGACGATATGGATGACGGAAAGGTAAGAACTGTTAGTTTGTTGTCAGTACGATCAGTCATGCAGATAAACCATGTTAGGAATATGCTGAAATTTCCGCAAACATCTTAATTGGGCTTTGATAAATGCAGATGAACATGCTCCAAAATGCTATAGAAGACATGGCTGCTGGTAGCTTGAGATGTGTTGCAATTGCATATAGACCTTACGAGTTGGAAGATGTCCCTAGTGATGAAGAACGTTTGGCCACGTGGTCATTACCCGAAGATGAGCTTGTTCTACTTGCCATAGTTGGGTTGAAGGATCCTTGTCGTCCTAGTGTAAAAGATGCAGTTCGACTATGTCAGCAAGCTGGTGTCAAGGTACATTTCCGCAACTAGATATTTGAAGACAGTATTATCCGAATTGTAAGATGTAATAGTTCATGCCCTCTCTTTTTATTCTCTGTAGGTGAGGATGCTCACTGGTGACAATCTGAAAACTGCCAAAGCAATTGCTCTGGAATGTGGAATTCTGAGTTCAGAAGCAGATGCTATCGAGCCAAACCTTATCGAAGGAAAGTCATTCCGGGCCTTATCCGATTCGGAAAGAGAGAAGATAGCTGAGAAGATATCTGTATGTTTGACTATATGCAACACTAATTCTGTGTATTTTGAGATAGAAACTAATAAGCTGTCAATGCTGTGTAAGGTAATGGGTCGCTCCTCACCCAATGACAAACTCCTGCTAGTGCAAGCTCTTAGAAAACGTGGCCATGTTGTGGCTGTGACAGGAGACGGCACTAACGACGCCCCTGCATTACACGAGGCAGATATTGGCCTTGCAATGGGTATTCAGGGGACAGAAGTTGCAAAGGAGAGCTCGGATATCATCATCTTGGATGACAACTTTGCTTCAGTTGTAAAGGTCAGTTCTTGAGCACGCTGCTAGTTTGTGACTAGAAAGTATCCGACGGTGTTCTTAATACATCTGCTCCTTCCAGGTTGTGAGATGGGGTAGATCTGTTTATGCAAACATCCAGAAGTTCATCCAGTTTCAACTGACAGTAAACGTAGCAGCTCTTATCATTAATGTCGTGGCTGCTGTTTCCTCTGGAGATGTTCCTTTGAATGCTGTGCAGGTCTCTCCCTCTCCTTCTCCCTCTCCCTCTTCCTCTCCCTCTCTTAATGCAAAGCTTATGAATTATCCTATTCTTGCAGCTTCTTTGGGTTAATCTCATTATGGACACTCTAGGAGCTTTGGCATTGGCCACTGAACCTCCAACAGATCACTTAATGGAGAGGCCACCAGTTGGCCGCAAGTATGAATCTTTCATCCAAATATACATTATATTTGTAGAGGATGGGACATGGGAGGTGATGACATGCATCAATGTAATTTTTGCAGGGAACCCCTTATAACCAACATTATGTGGAGGAACTTGCTGATACAGGTACCTTTATTTGTTAGCCTAGGACGGATAGTTTGTGTTTTGTATCTATAAGCATAGCCATAATAATATGTACTATCTACACTGGCAGGCTGCGTATCAAGTGACAGTCCTTCTCATCTTGAACTTCCGAGGAAAGAGTATACTGAACTTAGACCATGACACCACCAACCAGGCTACCAAAGTCAAAAACACATTAATCTTCAACGCCTTTGTCTTCTGCCAAGTAAGTAGAGTAGAGTAAAGGTTCTTTAAGTTCAGACAATGTACAATGAAGGTGTGTTTCCTTTGCCAATGATTTGATTCAAATTGCAGATCTTCAATGAGTTCAATGCTAGGAAACCCGATGAATTCAACGTCTTCAGTGGAATCACTAAGAACAGGTTGTTCATGGGAATAATTGCTTTGACCCTTGTCCTCCAGGTGAGTCCATCCCTTTAATATTTACCCTCCTCACCCAAGCCCTTTTCAATTCAAGCCGTGCTGATGTTTTTCCTCTTCATATATATATATACAATAATATACCTAGGTGATCATCATCTTCTTCCTGGGGAAGTTTGCTGCAACTGTAAGACTTACATGGCAGCAATGGCTCATATCGCTTGTCATTGCTTTCGTCAGGTTAGTTTTTGCAGTAAACGCTACTTCTTCGTTTTTACTTGGCACTTTGGTCTGATATTCCCTTTTTTTTTACCCAATTTACTTTAATCATCAGTTGGCCTCTTGCTGTACTGGGAAAGTTCATTCCAGTGGCAAAAACGCCTCTAAGCCAGTATATCTCCAGAGGGTATCATCGAGTTGCTAGGATATTCCGTCGTAGAAGAGGTAAGCAATATCTCTCTATTCTTCGCACAATAAAATAAATTGTTATTTTGGATAGTACGATTATGTGATTGTGGATTTTGGACTTTTTGTCAGGTTAAAAGAGTTTATGTTCTTGCCAGATCAAGTATATTTTGGATTGTGAAGCTTTTTTTAACATCTACTCGTTCTTCTTTTCGTAGTTCAGTTCGTTTCAAAACATTGTAAAAAAAAGTGTTTGTTAATATGTTGAGGAGTTGGGTTGGTATTGTACATTTGATGCTTCAGTCGAGATCCCGATGGAGAAGTCGATGGAAATGGTGCATCGGAGTCTCTACCGATGGAGCATACCGTCCGCAAGTGTAAGCGGGTGACTCCAGGCCTCTCTGCACGCCCTCACAAAGCATCACATCTTCCATCTGCATTATTATGTCGTTTATCACTACATTCATTACTATAAATGTAGACAGTAAACTCAATTTCTTCTATTACCTGGACTTTCTCACTATCCTCCAGACTTCTCTCAACGAACTCTTCATCATCCTGTAATAGTAAGTAGAAAGAGCCTAAGACAACATGGACCGATCAACAATGTGTCGGTATTGATGTTTTGTTAATTACCATGAGATGATCCTCCAGAAAATAGTCGAATACCACCTTGCATTTCCGTGGCCCTAGCGGAACCACAAGATTTGTGTCCATCCATGGCCCGTACCTATCCATACGAAAAAGGAAACAACATTCAGAATATTGAATGGTCGTATGATGTAGATACCAAGAAGCTACCTGAACTTTGGACGTTTTGCAACGAGATACCCGAACTTTAAAAATTCAAAACAGGTTACCTCAACTTGGACGAAAGTGCAAATATCTACCTCGGTCTAATTTACCGTTAACTGTTGATAGAATTTCGTCGAAAATTAGACGGAGGTATCTATTTGCACGTTCGTCCAAGTTGAGGTAATCCGTTTTGAATTTTTAAAGTTCGGTTAGCTCGTTGTAAAACGTCTAAAGTGTCTAAAGTTCAGGTAACTCCCTTAACTCCTTGGTATTTAACCCATGAATCAATACCTGTTGATCATGAAGTTAGGGTATACAAAAGCATAAAGAGCTCTCTTCCCTAGCCGATCAAAGTTGTCGTCAGAGCCACCATCGCACCACTGTATGCTCACTTTCTCATACATCTAACACACCCAAAGCAATCAGTCTAGTGCAGCACAAAGAAGTGAGTGTTTGTTGTGGAACTTACAGACGTGGAGTAAGAATCAAGCTTGAGGTTAGACGCAAGGCCCTTGTGCGCATAAGGAACATGATAACCACCATCTAAGTAGTTATCGCAGAACACCTGCAAAATCAAACCTTTCAGTTACGGTTTTTGATTCCTAAATCAAGTCGCTAAAACACAATCACGACCTTCCAGTTACAATCAATTGTGTATTCACGTCGACAAAGATATGCAAGTGATGAATCTGCAACACCGCCTGTAATCATTACGTCTGAAGAGCTACCAAGCCATTGATCTGGCTGTGGATCTGAAGTGTCTTGGTTTTCCATATTGAGAAGAACAAATGGACCCCACGTAGCAACTCTTATAGGGACAAGACCAAACTCCTACCTTCCATTGATCAGCAAAATAAAGACTATAAAATCAGATGGAATAAATAACCTTTGAAAATGGAATGTTCAACATACATTTACATCAAAGTTACGAATTCCTTTGATTCGGGTTGCCTTGAGAAGCGATCCACTCAATCCATAAGTCCATCCCTACATACGATATTAGTCAGAAAGCCTAAAGCTTCACTTTTTCATCAACCAGGATACAATGTTCATGTTAATATGCAGAATTCTATCTTAAGATCACATAAAAGCATGAAAACTGAACCACTGACATGATATGGGCATACAAAGCACGACTTTTTGCCGGTTCCAGATGCAAGAATAGAGGCATGATGGCGACAGACATTGTGAAAGGCGTGGACATTTCCATTATCATCTCGACAGACCACAAATTCAACCTTCCCCAGTCTGCAGCATTTATATTCCATTTGATTTTACAGATAACGCAGAGTAAGCAAAAGGCCTACATAGGCTAGGCAAACCACTGAAATTTTGAACACTAACACATAGATTATGTTTCTGCAAGATAATAATTACCTTCCAGTGAAGAAGTCATGAGGTGATTTAATCTGATCAGTGTAACCTGAAACTTAAACGCCAGTCAAAAATACTAATTGAAACGATGATGGTGCAACGAATTAAAGCGAGGTTGCAAGAAACGAACCAACAGCTTGCCACCCTCTGTAGAAGACGCGATCGAGCTCGAGCTCGAGAAACGATGGATCAGTATACCACGAGCTCGGAGGCGTGATGGCCGCTTCGATCGGAATCTCCGGGTTGAAATCGTCCACCGCAGAGGATGCAGTTCCTAGAGAAGAAGCCCGATTGAGGATGATTCGATGGACGCTAGAATTGGACTTACAAAGAAGCAGGCGGCTGAGCTTGCCGATGTAAGATGCTTCTCGAGTGAGTGGCGAGAAGCTCGGTCTGAGCATCGATGGCGTCGTCGCTGCAATCGGCATGGCTATTTTTTGCCGCTGTCGTTGACTGGGCGAATGAGGAAGAGAAGAAGGGAAGGAAAGAAGAACGCAAAACAACCCGATCCGAAATAACTGCCATTAACTAACCGGCCCGACTCATTGTTCTGTTGAGATTTTTTTGCCAAAATTAATTTTATAAATTTTTTTATTTTTTCCGAACTTTACTCTAATATTAAAATATTTTCAGTTAGTTCGACAAGATCCATGAAATACTGGCAAAATACTGGCGTATCGATAATGTCAGTCCAATACGGCACAAAGCCTATAAGACTTTCTCGATTCGATATAATCTTACGGGGTCATACTCATATATTTTAAGATTGGACCGGCCTACACTCGGGATAACTGGAACCCACAAGTCCAACATCAAACCTGTGATAGAAGTGGTCGTCAAAGCCTACAATGGTCGTCAAGACCTCAGTCCACACCTTCCTGGTGATCGCCCTGAGAGCGCTCGCCAAGAGGACACAACCTCTCACTAAATCCATATCCAACAGATTATTCCTCCTTCTAAATCAAATCTAAAACATGATATCCAAGTAATAATGAACTAAAAACAGCAATTTGTTCTCTGACCAGTTACATAAGATAGGCGGGGATCTTGATGCGGATAAAGAGCATACTCATTGCATAGGCAATAACTACTGACATGATTCCAGCAGTTGCGTATGATGTCTTGATGCTCTTTGCTCGGTTCTTGTCCAGAGCCAAATCCATGAACACGATCCCAATCCCACCGAGCACAAACATAAACCCAGATGAAAGGCCTGTTCCAGGAAGAATGACGTTCAATTGTTCATAGTATGATGTTTTTGAAATGCTTAGTTATCTGTAACTCACATATCTAAAGATGGTCAAGAACTAAGTAGCCAACTAAGTAATGCTTATTAGTAAAAGGACAAAAGCATCATCACAGATCCATGAGACCTTAAAATATTGCTCATAACTTGATCAACCGTGTCTTCCATAAGTTGCCAGTGAAAGCTAAGCGCTTACTGAAATTTACTCATCAAACAAACAATTTCAAGATAATTGAAGATACAACCCTTGTACTGCAGTGATTGGACAGGCAAAAAAATCGTGATTCATAATAGAGGGACTTATCACAAGAGTTGCCAAGTAATTCAATAAGAAGACTATAAGAGTTGATCATACCAGATTCAAGAATTCTTTCTAAGACATTATCATTGCTCTTAATTGTTCATCTTTGAGTATACAGGTACTTCAAATACTGTTATGATCTCTAAGGCTCTAACATCATCCAAAAAGGTTAATCCTATACTGAACTTTCTAAGGCATTGAGAAATACCCAAATCAACGTTTCTCAAAACACAGCCAACTCAATTCAATCGCACAGAGAAAATCGGCAAGCACAAAATCATAGCTATGCAAAGAAATAAGAACAATTTCAGCAAGATCCAGAAATCTAACAAGAATACCAAGCTAAATGCAATCAATTGAGATCAAATTCGACATAAATTACCGACCTTCAATGATGTACTGTCCATTGACTCTCCCTGACATGAAAACTACCGGACGGACGGATCCAGTCGCAGGATCCTGAACTGATCCGATCCCTGGCGGCTCAACGATGACGTCGTAGACAATCCCGGATACCACCATGAAGTACGTCAGGAGGATGAGTGCGTAGACTGTCATTGGAGAAGGGAGCGTGAAGGACGGGAGCTTGAGGCGGAGGCGCGGAGGCCGGAGCAGGGAGAATGGAATGACTTTGAGTGTGTGGAACAACGGATCGATGGATCCTCCACCACCGGAGGACGGTGGATCTACTGCGGAGGACGGAGGATTCGCTGTCTCGTGCCTTGGTGCCATTTCCGCTTCCAGTGATTCGATCGGAGTGCGTTAGGTTACAGAAATAGGGCGTGGGCGTTAATCATCCAAGAACTATAGCACTTAGCAGTAAGTCAAATACACCCCTTACTTTATTACATACATAATATAACTCCAGAAATGTTTTTATTACATTTGTTACGTTTAACTTTAGGTAAGTACTAGTTCACAACCCCATCAAATTTCTAGTACTCTGGACCAATTAAAGCCCAATTATAAAGCCTATTCATAAGGCTTACAGGTTAAATCATTAAATCCAGCACTCTATTCCTTTTAATCATCACACTAGGGGTTACAATCGTGTCGTGTCGTATCTAATTATGTCTCATGTCTAAACGGATAAGTCTTAAACGTGTCTTAAAACTTCAAACTCGACACGATTATTAATCGTGTGTAAACGTATAAGAGTTATTTAGACACGGAATCCGTTAAGATCATTTAAAACATATATATACACACAAATCTATATATATAAATTAAAATCTTCAAAGTTCAATATTAAAAAGTAATTGAGTATTTCAATATTTTATTATTATTATTATACTTAAATGTGTCTAAACGTGTCACATGTATACACGACACGATTAGTTAATCGTGTTTATACAAATATCTGCAGATCTAAGGTGTTTAGACACGATTATTTATCGTGTCTAAACGCATAAGAGTTGTTTAAACACGTGATCCGTTTAGGTCAAACTCATATACGCTTTAAAGTAAATCATGTCGTGTCGTATCAGAAATTGTCAGCCCTACATGCACTAAAGTAAAAATTATTTTAAATATACAAAAATATATAATTTAATGGTGTTGTTTTCTTATAAGGTTATTTTATTGTACATATACATCTAAATAAATAGTAAAAAAATTAAAAATTGATAATTTAAATATAATACGACATACAAATAAATATGATTTTCTTCCTCCAATTATTGTTGTTATTCCCTCCTTACTTAGTACTTGTTAATCCACGTCTCAATTCCCATTGATTGCAGACACAAATGTTGTCTTCTAGTGTTGAAATTCTCCCACTTTCCGGCTTGTGTTTCAATGAAGCTTCGATTCTTCAAAGGTGGGAAACTTCGTCTGTCAGTCTTCTTGTCGAAAAATAAATAGTCCACGTGCAGTTGGACTGGTCAACTGTCCTAGGATGTCTTTAAAATTAGGAAGGAATAGCGTATTCAGTTTCCCTCTATCGATTTGTACACGTGGGTTAATAAATTATGACCAACATGGAGTATAAAATGATAGTTTGATTAGATTGAGTTGCGTTTTTCAGAAACAAACTGAATTTCTCTTTTATACTTAAATGAATATATATTGAGATAATATTTATTGTAAAAAATAGAAAATATACTGTATTTATATTGGTAAAACTCTAGCGGTGATGTCCATTGTTTTTTACTTACCATCAGTGTAGTTTACATATATCTTGTCTTGTATTCGAGTGTTAAACAAGTTTTTACTCATTAATAATATGGTATATCTTTACGAGTTATGATTCTATTTTTAATAAATAAATAATGTGAAAAGTCATTACTCAGAACATAAAATTAGTGCACTGTAATGAAAGAAAGAACTCATTTTTAGCGTTATAACTTTAAGTTAAATAAGAGTTTGAGAGTGGTACCCTGAGAATAATCTAGAAAATTTATCTAGTAAAGATAAATAGTTGAACTAAAAAAAACAGTGGGGGCAAATGTATAATTTAAAATGGCTAAATTTAAAATTATTATATTTTTTAGAGTTAAATTTACACAAAATCAAACGTTGAGGACACACTTTGTTATACTTCATAAGTAAATTTGAAAGAAAACATTACAACGTGTAGGGAACACGTACTAAGTATCAACCTTTGCTCTTGTTTTGCCCTGTTATTGTCAACCACTCCTGCAGTCGTTGGATCTCCCCATGACTAATCTAACGGACACCAATATTTCTATACAGATATTTTGCAAAATAGAGGGAGGGGAATAGTAAAGTTGATCAACGGTTCTTATAGAAGTCAACTACAGTTGATCATTTGATAATAGGTTATTGTGTGCGTTCTTTTTACCAAAATAATAGTTTATAAAAAGAAATCAAACAGAAAAATAATAAGAGAACAACGATTACATTATAATCAAATTAATAATTGATTTATGTTAGCATAATAACCACAAAATAATTCATTTTTATGTAGGTATGTCATAATTTTCAAGGTTATAATTAAATATTTGATCACTTGTCTCATGTAATCTTTTAATTATTAAATTTTTATCGTTATTAAATAATTACTTACGTTTCAGAACATGATTAACCAATCACTTCATTATCTAATGATTGTTTTTCTATATCCTTTATCCTCCTTGCCTTTTCCCTACGAAGACAAGTGTTTCGATTTAGAAAATGATATTTTAGGTAATTCAACATATAAGATAATTACATGCAAAATACATATTGAACTAACATCAAATTTGAACTTGATAATATTTTTAAATATAAGATAGTATATAACACAAATTTAAACAAAAAATAACATCAGTAAATGTAAATGATCAAATAGTGATTTACCCTAGTTATATATATATAATGAGATTTATAAAATATTAATTTTTATTCAAGATACTAAATAATCCATTAATGAGAATGAGGTAGGGATAAAGAACTAGTGGAGTGTATCACGAATCACGAAATTTTAAAAAGAAAGTGAAAAAGTAATTAAGCTATAGCTTTCGAATAATTTAAATGGAAATGGGATTGGTTACAATAAAGTCAACTATAGACCCAAAGGTGCAAACTGCAAAGTCATCTATAGGAGAGGAAGGGAAATAAAAACTTGATTTCCACGTTCTTGAATGATTAATAATTAATTAAGTTAGATATTAATTTTCATTTTCTATATTTTCTGGCACATGATTTCCACCGAACCTTCAGCTTCATTGTATGGGGGTTTGCTGAAATTTGAAGGAAATTAAGCTGGTATTAATTAGGATAGACTTGTTCAGGAGCCGGTTCGACCTTGAACTGGTTTAGAACTGAACTAGTCTGCTTTGTAAAAATTAGTATTTTTTTCGTTTCTAAAAAAATTGATATGATTTAGGTAAAAAAATGGGTCTGGTTTGAACCGATTTGAAGTGATCTGGTTTGTTTTTTTAATAACAATTTTGGTTAGCAAATAATATGGTTCAAACCAAAATTGTAAAATCTTGTCAAACACAATGAACCGACTGAAAAAACACTGAACCAACTGAAAAACACACTAAACTAACTTAAATTGTTTTCCACAACAAACTGAAATTTTGTCCAACATCAACATACGAGAGTTCAATACATCTCTAGGTTTGCTTTATTGAATACATCTCTCAGACTGATTTGGTTTACTTTACTTCAAACCGATTCTAAATTATATAGTTTTAAAGTGGTTTGATTTAAATTTAAGTATAAATCAGTATAAAAAAACGAATCAATTCGAACTGAATTGAAACTACTATTTTAAAATGGTCTTGGTCAACTTAAAACCTAAAAAACTAGTCTGATTTTGAAAATAGTTCGACTGAACCAGTTCAAATCAGACCAAGGCCAGATATGTACTAGCCTAATTAGGGACAAAGCAAGTAAATAATTAAAACTGTGACCGTGATTGGATTGAAAATATTAAACTATTTTTAAATTAAAACTAATGATTTTGTCTTTTTTTTTGTGTCTTAAGTCAGACCATTAAATATTTTTTAATGATTTATCATTATATATATAATATTTTAAAGAAAAATCATAATATAAATTGAACCAGATTTCTTTTGATCATATCTCTCTATTTTTTGGGGGCCAAATATCAGCTCTCTATATAAGAAAAGAATAATAACATATAGAAAGTGTGTGTATCTTTGTGCTGTAGAGTTGACATTTTTGCACAATATCATCATTAAAGTTTGTTGTTCAATAAAGAAAGAAGTTACATACTGCAGACACACCTATATAATATTATGGCAATTACAAAAATTATAATTGGATAAATATTTAAAAGTGTTGACTTTCATTTAAAGTATAATTGAGTGGGAAAAAAAGGAAAAGCAGTAACAACAAGCTTTATTTCATGCTTTTATTCTTTTTTTAGTTGATCAATTTTGACCATTAACTTTTTTGTTGGATGCCCACTCATTATTGATTCTCATATATACAAGAATATGGTTAAAAAAAAAAAAATTATGATAAAATATAAATACGTTTTTATAATATATATAGGAATGCATTGCAAATTCTCTAAAACACTAACTTTACATTTAAAGATAAAATACTATTGTTATCTTCTAATGTTCGAATAAAAATTATTTTTTCCCCTTAAAGTTTGTTTTTAAAAAAATTTGTTCCTTCATATTTTGTCAACAATCGAAATCACTTATTCTATCAATATTTTCATCCAAACTTAATAAAATATAATATATTTTAAAAATGGCAAAACTAATAAAAAACTTTAAAAATATCACAATTAAATATTTTTTTTATACGTTACAATTAATTCTCAACTCAAAAAGAATTTGATTGATTCTAAGTCAAATCCTAATTCGATTGAGGCTTAATTGAGTCACAATCGAAGGGACTAAAGTTTAAGTCTTGACCAGATCAGCTAGTCCATGGATCATAAGTTAATCTACGTTAAGACGTAGATCCTAGCATCTAGATTGGGACTCAATCACCCAGAATATCCTCTAACCCATAGGCAATCAGTTCTGGATTAATATTTAGACCTAACTTTTTCGATTGGAGTCCAATCGAGTTCCGAGACTCAATTGTAACATATATAAAAGTTTCAAAGTTTTCTATTATATTTACAATTTTCAAAATATATTATAAAATTTTCTATTATATTTACAATTTTCAAAATATATTATGTCATGTTAAGTTTTAATAGAAAATCTAACAGAAGCAAAGCAGATGAAATCGATTGATAATCAAATATAAATGAAAAAATATATATTTAATTTTAACCCAACGAATAAGACTAGTGCAATTTAATCCTTGAAAACTATTATTTTTCTTTTTCTTTATTCACAAAAATTTCGAATAAAAGTAAAGAGAAATATCAATGTTTGACTTTGGCTTAACTCTCACCGTTTACCTTTTCTTGCCGTCTGCCCATTTATCTGTTTTCCATTATATATTCCCCTCGACTTCAACCTTCTCCGAAGTCCAAACCCTTCTCTCTCCCTCTCCCTCTCTTCTCTATCTGTAATGGCTGTGGATCTCGTCAAATTTCCGGTAATGGAAGACCAGAGAGCAATCCAAGATGCTGCAACGGCGGGGCTTCAAGGCATGCAGCACTTGATCCAGATCATGTCGTCGAGGGATCTCGGAGCCGCCGCCAACACGCAGCAGCAGCTCACAGATTTCACTGTCTTCAAGTTCAAACAGGTTATCTCCCTCCTCAACCGCACTGGCCACGCCCGGTTCCGTCGTGGACCTATCGACAACATCTCCACGCCTGAACCCCAGCGTTTGGCGCCTCCGGCTAAAGCTAAGGCTTCGATCTCGCTCGATCTGAACATTGAAGTTGATCCGAAAATCGAGACTGCACCGACTCCGTTGACCCGACCAGTCAAGGAATGTTCCGTCGGCCACTCCCGGCAGATCTCCTGCACGACGTCGTCGTCTTTCCTTTCCACAGTCACCGGAGATGGCAGCGTCTCGAACGGAACTTCCTTCTTCATGACTCCGCATCCGGCGCCGACTTTCTCCGCTGGGAAACCGCCTCTTTCTTACGGCCACCGTAAGAACTGCCACGACCACGCCCTCTCCGCCGGGAAGATGACTTCCTCTTCCTCCGGAAGCTGTCACTGCTCAAAGAGAAGGTGTAAACCATAACCAAGATTTCTAACTTATTTCTCGTACCTTATCGGAAAAGTTGAAGCTGATTATATTTTATTTCCAGAAAACACCGCGTGAAGAGAACAATTAGAGTTCCGGCGGTGAGCTCGAAGAACGCCGATATTCCGCCGGACGAGTTTTCGTGGAGGAAGTACGGACAGAAGCCGATCAAGGGCTCCCCATACCCACGGTAACTATCCTACATCTGTCAATCTCTGCCGTCGATTCCGAAGACCTAGTCAAAGTCAAAATCAATCATTCATCAAATCTAGTGTAAACTCATGATGATTAATGATTTAATTCGTCCAATTTTTTTTTTCAGAGGATATTATAAATGCAGCAGCGTACGTGGCTGCCCAGCGAGGAAACACGTAGAGCGAGCTCTTGACGATCCGACGATGCTTATCGTCACTTACGAAGAGGACCACCGTCACTCAAGCAACCCCCCGTTCACCCCCTTGCCGGAGCCGTTATTAAACCCTTCCACCGTGACGCTGCGGTTTCAGCCGTCGTAACTTCTCCGTAGAACGCTGGCGGAACGACTTTACCTCAAGAGCACGGCAGGAAGTGGTGGGGCTGTCATCGACGTGCCGTTACAGCTTCGTCACCGGGAAACGCAGGAAACATCTCGTGTCAGACGTCAACGTCACGTATTAGAAAGTCAAATATAGATGCAGATGCCCAGAACGGATGGCATCTGGCTGCTTTGTGTAAATTAGAAAATCACGGAAGGGCAAAAATGGAATTTTAGTAGGAATCTAATTCTGATCTCCTTTTTTACGTTTGGTTCCCCTTTTACTTTTTGGCAGATTTAATTTAGTTTAATTATAATACACAATTAAATTGATTAAGATTCCTTTCTTCGAAATCTGGTTTGGAGAGGGGTGCTACAAGTCAAAAGGCGCGGGTGGGGTGGGGCCAAGTGATGTTGGGGTTGATTTTTGTTTGTCGCCACGTTGGCATGGGAGTCAAATGACTTTTTAAATGGGTGGGGCCCAGTGACAGCTCATTATGTCGTGTTTTTGTGTTTGTTCGTTGACCAAGTTTAAGGTGGATGTACAATTGTCGGTTGGAGTCCATTAATCATGAGGTTGTTAATGGGATTGGTTGGGGATGTAATGAGTAGTGTTGAGCTTGAGCGGGTGGGTCTTTTTGGCAAGATCATGTCCGAAATTTCGGTCTTCATATGTGGAGGACCGAGGTCGAGATCGATTTTGGTCAATTCGCTCGAGTCAGTCTTGCTTGACTCGGACCGATCTCGGTATTGTACCGAAATTTTCAGTAAAAAAATATATCCGAAATTTGCTGTAAAAATAAAATAAAATTTGTCTGAATCACTATATCAAGTGCACCTCACACCTACCTGTGAGACATTTTGAAATCAGAAGAATCGCGATAGTCAATCTGAATTCGGAACTAATCAGAACTAACCTCAACTAATCATGATTTGTGAACATTCAGAACCTAAATTGTGACCTCAATCAGTAATTCGTGACAATCGCGAAGCAAATCCAAGCAATTTCGGAACAATCGAAGCAAATTTGGAAGACAGAAGACAGAACAGATTGGTGGAGTGCTGGAGAGGATGCTTCGGTGGTGGCTGCTGGTGCTGAGTGCTGGAGTGAACGAGAAGACCGTTTGGATATATAGTCTCCACCTACGTGATGCGGATTAGAAGCACAACCATGATGAATATACAGGTCATGACGAAAATGAGAAGCCATTGGAAGCAACTTGTCTTCGAGCTCTGCGAATAAATCTCCCCTGCTCGTCTATTGACGCCACCAGTGCTAGCTAGGCTGTGTTCTACTGCTTTCTCTGTCGAATCCAGAATCTGCAGAAACGAAAATGGAATAGTCTATGAAAACCAATTTGACAGCTCGAGGTTTTGAAAAAAGCAATTGGGTGGACTTCTTGGAAGATCAGATAGTTTATCACAAGTCAACTGTTACCATGCTTACTGAATATTTTCTTCACTTTGTATGCCATAACAAGTTCATTGCAGGAGATTTTGCACTTCATAATCGCAAATAAAGAAGCTAATCACAAGTCAATTGTAACCTTTTCAGTGTTTTCCAAAGATTGATTCATGATGAGGCTGCTCTCTTTCAGTTGCCTTGCGAGCACAACCATTTCGTCTGTGAGACCCTCTTGAAGCTTTCTGTGGAAGGAAAAAAAGAAGTAATATAATTTCAAAAGAAATTTACCCAAAAGCAAACAAATAAGCTTGTCTATTTCAGATCAATAAATAAAGGGTTAATTATCAAAGAGGTACCCTAACTTTACATGGTTTGGCAAGTAGGTACCTAAATTTTTTTTTGCTGCAAATAGGTTGCTCAACTTTGTGAAATTAGCAAATAGGTACCTACCGTTAATTTACCGTTAAGAATAAACGGAAAATATTACGTGAGGTGCAAACAGGTACTTGAACTTGACATGTTTTTGGCAAATAGGTATCTGAACTTACACTAATTAGCAAGTAGATATCTGAATCGGGTCAAAATCCGGTTCGATCAACCACTTTTTTTTATTTATTTAAAAAAGGTAGGGTTTATATACCAAACACATGCATGACTCAACTCCAGACGTTCTCGGTGCATCTAAGTAAGTAGAGTTTATGGGGACTGAACTAAGGAAATACCCGAACGAAATCGACAACCACGTAAACGAAGTCGAGAGCGGTCTTTTCCCGACCGGGGATAATAGGGATCGATGGAGTCAGGATGTTGATGGACCCGAGCGATGGGTTCATGATGCTTTATTAATGCACCGAGAACGTCTGGAGTTGAGTCATGCATGTGTTTGGTATATAAACTCTACTTTTTTTAAAAAATAAAATAAAGTGGTTCGACCGAACCAATTTTTGAACCGATTCATGTATCTACTTGCTAATTCGTGTAAGTTCAGGTACCTTTTTGTCAAACCATGTCAAGTCCAGGTACCTGTTTGCTCCTCACGTTATTTTCCGTTTATTCTTAACGGTAGGTACCTATTTGCTAATTTCACAAAGCTGGACAACCTATTTGCGGCAAAAAAAAGTTTAGATACCTACTTGCCAAAGCAGGTAAAGTTGAGCTACCTATTTGGTAATTAACCCATAAAAAAAAGAAGCAAACATGTGCTTCTCGATGTGTGCTTGTGCTGCAGCATCGAGCTTGAAAGTGCCTGATTTATCGTCCGAGGCACTCTTCTGATCAGTTCTTTGTTCAGTGCATGATGCAAGCCTGCAAGTCAAAAGATCAGTTCTTCAATCACTTTAAAAGCCTTTAGATTTACTAAACAAAAAACCAATATCCGATATCTCCGTAAGCCTCTATCGTGTATCCTCATTAATGATGGATCATGAGTAGCTCAATTAAAATAAACTGTAAAATTCACTTACACGGCTCTTCTTCTTAATCCATGCGATGGAGATACTTTATCATCATCTGCTTGGGCGGGGTTCGTGTCCTTGGGCTCTTGATCTTGTGAATCAGCCTGAAATTAAGTGAAGAAAATGAATTATTACTGCTGAAAGATGCATTTTTTACTCATGTAAAATCTGGAGAGAACAATCTAAGAGTAGTTTACTGATGATTACATGTATACCCAAATGATAAAAGATGTGAATTTTTTCCCCAGGAAAATGAATGGCTCGATTCGTAGTTTCAGCATCTATACATATCAATCACAAAGGCATTGGATTTCTAAATTGAGCTGAAAAGCAATCTTATTCGTCAACTAAGAACTAAGTAGGTGCTGTAAATTAAAAGTTTTCTTACTGCAGCAACTAGTTTAGCAGCTATGGCTTCAATCTTTTCAGAGTAATCATTCACAGTAACCTTGGGTACTCTGCAAAATGTTCAACAACAATCAGGGGTCTGAGGATACCGTTATCAACATTATCAACCAATTTCAAGCATCAAATTATTTGTTCATAGAGACCATTTTCAAAGACTTGATTGATATTATATACACATGGTAGCATTAAAAAATTACTTGGGGAGGCCTTCTGGAGTTCTTTCTTCAGCCAATTGCTCCAATAATTCGCGTAAAGTTGACACATACTGCAATCACAGCATCACGTTGAAATTGATTTAACCTAATCTAATCTAATCTAATCTAATCTAATCCGCACAGTATTGAATAGAGAACGAAGAACATACATACATGGGCAAGTTTAGCCTGGTTCAGTTGCTTTGGAGCAGTTGCAAGCAACCTCCTCAAGTTGACCTCCGTTTTACTGATACCCATTACAGATCGGCACCCTTTACTCGTATTCCACTGAATTTCTCGCCGATCAACTCCTCCAAATCAGGCGATTGAAAAAATCATATCCTTTTCATATGTAAATCACGATCAATCAACTGTCGGGACGGTGTACGGTACGGTACCTATTCAATGTACACAAATCGCCTCCGAATCCGCCGTTAAAGTAAGCCGCACGCCTATCGCCGCTGCCTAAGTTGCCGTCGTCGCTGTGACGGACAAGAAGGCTACATAGAACAAGGAAGGGCATTATCGTAACTTATGCATTTGCCGCGAAGATGTTTACCCAACCGAAAGGTTGTCAGTTTTGATGACGTGGATAATTGTGATTGGTTTAACGTACAGTGAGTGCGCAATGCTGTAGCAGCCAAAAGTTTAGGCCAGTCGACGTCTCCACAACGGCGTGAATCTCTCTTTCGTCTTCTTCAAGAACTGTTTTCAATTTCAATCCATCAACCCTCGTGGAAAGATTCCAACTTTGTTTCCAAAACCTTCCATTCTTAAATACCCACTTCACCAAATCGACGATTTTTCAGAATGGCGTACGTAGACCACGCTTTCTCTATTTCCGACGAGGACATAATGTTCGACACCTCGTACACTGTAAAAATAAGTTTTTAATACGAAAATGCTTTTTAATATGCATCTCCTAATCTGTTTATTCTATGGAGCTTTTGGCATTAAAGATGCTCCTAATCTGTTTATTATATGGATCTTTGCAATGTGATCTTTGTTTAAACACACTTAAAAAATACATTATTTTGAAATACTTAGTTCAACTTAGCAAAATTATCTTATTTTACTGTGTAAGTCAAGTTAAATTATTTCTAAATTGCCTTTTTAATATTATACATAAAAAAATAGACTGCTAAATAAAGATCCCCCCGTATCTCTAGAATCACTCTTGTCCTTTCTTTACCTGGGAAAATGTCTTCTGTTATTTTCAGAAAAAATAATCATTAAAATTCTATCTTCATCACCTTCAATTGCGTCGTCTCCTCTTCGAGAGAGAGAGAGAGAGAACCAAAGAGGGGACGAAGAACAATGCTTCATTATTCCATAACGACACTCTCTTATAATGTCTTCCTGTTTCTGTCCTTCTCCATCTTTTGTTTCTCTTCGACAACCTCGTCCAATGTCAGCAGGAGCTTCCCGGCCATTCACCATGTTCCCCAGGGTTCTGGTAACTTCAGCTTATACCCTAAAATAATAGCGTCTTCTCTTTCAAATCTGTGATTCTATCGATTTCTTTGCAGTGGTTCCGATTCCTGTAGAGGTTAAAGATGGTTACGGTGGAACGTGGAGAAGGGATCTTGCAGAGCAAGCAACAAACTCTTCCTTGACATTACTTGCTGCCCAAGCTACTACAAGAAGAGATCCCCTCCATGATTTTGAGCTTTACAAGGGAGGATGGAACATCACCGATAAACACTATTGGGCTGTGAGTATCTACATAGTATTCATTACGGTTTTGAATCATAAAACTGCGATTTTATTATCGGTTTATGCAGTCAGTGGGTTTCACGGCAGCCCCATTCATTGCCATTTCGGTGTTTTGGTTTGCGATTTTTGGTCTGTCATTGTGCTGCATGTGTATTTGTTGTTGCTGCTGTCGAAAGGACACGAAGGATTACGAAAGTGGAGTTTACAAGATGGCTATCGTGTTCCTCGTACTTTTGTTTCTCGTTGCACTGTAAGAAACCGAACCTGCTAGCTGAACTTTGTTTTACGACATTTTGCTCCAATCAAAGCATTACATATGTATTTTTCATCCATGATTAGCAGAAAAATAAATCGAGTTAGCTAGTTGCATTTCCGTATTTAAACTTGGGTAAATAGCCCCAATACACCTAAATATTTGACTGTTATTGTTAAATGCATCAAGATGTTTGAAAGTGTTGTTCCGTGTACCCTTAAGTTAAAAAATTGTTAAATGCACCAACTGTTAAATATCTATTCATTTTTGCCGTTAAATATGTCAAAATGACAATTTTGTCCTCTTGTTTTTCTTCGTATCATTTTAAACACTATCTAACTCCAAACTGCAAATTTGAGTTCACCTTCAATCCAAATTTGCATTTTGGGATTGAATTCAAACTCAAATTTGGATTTTTTGTTTGAATTCAATCCCAAAATGTAAATTTGAGTTGTGTTTGAACCCAAAATGCAAATTTGGGTTCGAATTCAACCAGAATCTGCGTTTTTTTAGTTGAAATCGAACCAAAATGTATATTTTGGGGTTTGATTCAAATCTGCATTTCAGAATTGAGTTTAGTGTTGAAAATGTATGAAGATGAACAAGATGGTAAATTTGTCATTTTGACATATTTAACGACAAAACAGATTGATAGTTAACGGTTGAAACATTTAACAACATGAACAAACATACGATGCATTGCGACTATTTACCCTTTAAATAAACTTTCATTCTTCTGATAGATTACTTCTACAAATGTAGAGCGGGGGGCATTGCTTTGTACTTAGGCCAAGGAAAGTTGCAAAACAACATGACCAACACATTCAATTATATTCTCGACCAAGTCAAGAAAACAGTACATAATCTCATCGAGGTGGGACAATATCTCCTCGATGCCAGGAACATCGATGTGGTCTCATCTGTCTTGCCCGATGATGTTCGGAAAACTATCGATGAAATGGATGAAACTCTGAATGCCACCTCTTCCGTGTTCGGGAACCAAACTCAACAGACTTCTGCGGGTACAGGACAAGTTCTTCGACAAGCGTAGGTTACTTAGTACCCAAGAATACTTACAATCGTACAATTATATCGTATTCTTAATTTGATTTTTCAACTTGTAGGGGTCTATCATTGAATCTTGTTGCTGCATCCATGCTAATTTCCGCACTTCTTGGGCTCGGTACGCCGTTATATAAATCTACAAAATTTGTAGTAAAATTCCTAATTAAACTTCTCTTTGATTCACAGTGTTCTCGGCCCTCGGATATGAATGTCTTGTTTACACGTAAGTTACGTAATTGGTGTCCGAAATGAATCGGATCTCTTTGCAGATATATAACATCTTCAATGTAATTGCAGACTTGTGATTTTCGGGTGGATCAGCGTAACATTCATATTTATATTGGGTGCTGTGTTTCTGCTATTTCACAAGTAAGTCATCTTCTCCATACATCTGAGATTACTTGTAGATCAAGAAATGTTTGTGTGTGAATTACAATTAGAAGAAGCATTATGGACCACAAACCAACTTCACGGTAAATGAAAGATTCGATCATTAATACGACGTGAAAAGTTTATTTTTCGGTGTTACCAGTGCGATAGGAGTTTAGACCCCACTACTGAAATTCCTGGTTTTACCGTTAGAAAAATAATATTGTCGGTAAAGCCTCATTTACCGACGAAACCAAATTTTCATCGGTAAATATATTGTTTACCAACAATATTTATTTTTGTCGGCAAAAATATTTTTTATTGACGACATTATATAATATCGTCGGCAAATATACATATCTTTACTGACGATATGTATTTTACGTCGATAAATATCAATTTACCGACATTTTATTTTGTCGGTAAAGACATATAATTTTACCGACGTAACCATATTTTGATCGGTAATTTTTTTTTACCTACAAAACTTAAATATGTCCTTAGCTGATCTTGAATCCACAACCTTATAGTAAATGTCAAGTTCCCGTACCACCAAACCGATCGGTAATACTTTAGAGGTTACTTGGAGATGAAGATAATGTTTACATCAGAAATAGTACATACTAGGACTATTAGTGTAGTAAATACATGTTTCAACGACGTTTTTCGGCAAGTCCTTTCTACCGACGAACATTTTCGTCGAGAATAGTCATTTTGGCCGACAAAACAGATTTGCCACAGGAAAAACCAGTTTTTCCGACTAAATTGTATACTTTAGTCAGTAAGAATTAAATATAGGCGACATAATTATATTTCGTCGGTAAAAGTTGTGAGTAATCTTTACTGACGGAATTTATTTAGTCGATTGATAAAATCAGATTAAAAATATGCTGAGAACGTTACTAACTTGTACATGAAGATATTGTCTTCATTTTTTGCTACTAATGATCTAAAAGTCCAGACATTTTGCTAACTTTGCCGTAAATGAAAGTTTCGAACATGATTCATGAATACAATGTGAAAGTTTCATTTTTCGGTGTTTCTCAGTGCGGTAGGAGATACGTGTATCGCGATGAATGAATGGGTTCAACATCCAGCAGGTCATACTGCGATGGATCAAATCATTCCGTGCATGGACAAGGCCGATGCCGAAAAGATCTTGAAGGTCACAAATGGTGTAACTTATAGTCTAGTCTATCTGGTGAACGGAGTCATCAGTAACATCTCAAATTCCGACATCTCTTCTGAAGCAGGGCCGCCTTTCTACGTTAACCAGTCGGGGCCTGCGGTTCCTTTGTTGTGTAACCCCTTTAACTCTGACCTCTCGACACGGGAGTGTGGTTCCGGTGAAGTTAACTTAACCAATGCCGTCACGGTAACCCTTTTTATACAACTGACCGATGAATTTGTAGTTACCTTCGGCACCAAGTTATCCGACTAAACTTGCGTTTTTCAGGTGTGGAAGGAATACCTGTGTGAGGTATCGGCTGATGGAATATGTACGACGCAAGGGCGGCTAACACCAAGTTCATACAGACAAAATGTTGCTGCGGTTAACGTTAGCTTTGGACTCTATCACTATGGACCGTTCCTCGTGAGCTTAGGAGACTGCACTTTCATACGCGAGACTCTATCAGATGTAACCACCGATTACTGCCCGGGTCTCGTTAAATATACAGAATGGGTATACATTGGCTCGGTCTTGTTAGCCACTTCAGGCCTGTTTTCGGTGATTCTCTGGATGGTTCTAGCACGACAGGGTAAGCGTCGGTCCACATCCTCCCAAAACCGGTTGTGATAGCACGAGGTAATTAATTCACTTCAAATACATATTAATTCATTTTAACGTTGAAATATAATTAGGAGTATACTGAATGTATTCAGATATAAGTAAATCGGTTAACATGGTTGTCTATTTCTGACCAAAAAAATCATGTCATTGTTGAATACCAACAGATTCGCAAAATATTAGATCAAAGTGAAGAACGAATTCGAAATATTGTAAAATATCGACAAAAAAGACAAACATAGAAAGATGTTCCGGTGAGGATACCGATCAAAGCCGCAAAGCGTGATAGAGCCGAGGAATTCTTCTTCGGAACAACGGTTCCAACCGAAACGATGAAACTCGGTTCTGCCATCTCTTTGCTTCGTACATCTCGTTCCATGCTTGTACTATCTCGTCGATCTTAAACTCCAACCCTGATTCGACAAAATCAAACTTTAAGCAATGCGAAAATTGAGATTAGCCGACGCAAAAAGCGTCATCTAAATACTAGCGACGCAATCTGAAGTGTTTGGAGTCTGAAAAAACAAAGCGTTGCCTAAAACAAAGCGTCGTCTTAAGTGGGAAAAATACAGCAAATTTGTAAAGCGTCGTGCCTTAAACGTCGCGGAAAGTCAATTTTCTTATAGTGACGAGAAAAAACCACAATTTTACCATTCAACAGTAAAGAGATGAATGTCATATGATATATCATACCTTCAACTGCACTCTCATTGGAGCAGTGGTTCTTCACCATCACGGCGATATCGGTCGGAGAAGCCCCGGCGAGTTCGAATTTCTCGACCGCAATTCCTAAGCATTCGTGCCAGATTGGCAAACCTAACTTGAACTCGATGATCGAACGTTCATAAAGCATCGTGCCCCACATGAGATTTATCTGCGACCGCATGATCGAAGCCTTCTCCGAAGAAACATCATCCACAAATTCATCAAACCCTAGATTCCTAACCGGATGAATCTTGGTCGGAATCCGCTTCCGAATTCTCTCCGCTTCCTCCCACAATTGCACACCCTTCTCGACATTATCTTCGGCCGAGTTGTAAAGCTGAAGCAGCTCCGTCGAATTAAAACTGCCTGAATTACTCGATACGGAGTAATACCACGAGAGCTTCGCTTCCTCGAATTGCACTTGCCCTAGCGCCAAGTAACCCTCGTAAAAGTCGGATTTGATCCTCAAAGCTTCTTCGTATCGTCTCCTTGCTTTCGTATACTCCCCCATTACGTATTTGTATCCGATTTTCACCTTTTCGGCAAGAACATCATCGAAAGACTCCGAACATTCATCGTCGGACATTTGAATTCCCTTTCTTGCCCTAGACATGTGAACATTGCCCCAGTTAAACAATGCTAGGGCGGCCATTTCTTGGAACTTATCCGCTGCTACCTCGAACAATGTCTGTGCTTCTTCAGTTGTTACGGTTTCCTCCAATGCCTCGGAGTAAACCCTCGTTCCGAGCTCGTGGAGGTCCAAATACTCATCGGAATCTAACCCGACGTAACTCTTAAATAGCCTAGCAAAATCGAGGACCCAGTCGTCAACGCGAGCTGAATCCTCGTGTTTCGCCATGTCACTATTTCCGTGGTTCATTTTCGCCACGGCACCATTTTCGAATACGTAGAGTCGAAGAGTATTTTGGGACTCCGATGCCAACTCGGACCACCGTAGTTCCTCATCGTTCGTGATTGTGACCAAATCGCCTTCCTCATCACGGTACTTGACCAAAACTGGATTGACGATCGAGAATCGGTCCCGAGCCACCTCGATCACATGATCGAGGCTGCAATTGATTGAAACTCGAACCAATCTTATATCTTCTCCAAACACGAGTTTCACATTTTGAGTCGAAATTGATTCATCTACATTCATTATAATCTTCTCCTCTTCCACCACCACCACCACCTTATCATCATCCTCGGAAACTGAACACTGCTTCTCCTCCGAATCAGATATCGCACTTTCCGTAGATTTCCCATCGATCACCATTAACCCTCCATCTCCGATCGCACTTTTCACCCTCGCCGCAATCTCCAACGCCACGGAATTGCTCGGCTCCATGTTCAAAACAACCGCTACGTCCCTCATTGCCAAATCAGGGCGATCAACACCTTCATAACATTCTGCACGCTTCAACAATGCCTTTGAATACTTTGGTGTGACCTCGAGAGCCAGATTGCACTGGTGGATCGCGTGAGGATACTCAGCCGGACCTCCCATCTTCATGTAACAAGCAGCCATGTTGGTTCTGATAAAGGAGACGTCGATATGAACCCTAGGGAGCAGTTTGAGGGCTTTATCGTACTTTGACATGGCTGCTTCATAGTCTCTCTTTTGAAGCAACTTGTTGCCTTCGTTCTTCAGTTCCTGAGACATTGCAATGAACACTTCTGTGTCCTTGTCGTATGATTTGGTGCTGTTTTTAAGCTTCCCCATCTCAATAATCCAATTCCTGAATAAACAAAAGTTCCGATTCTTCTAATATTAAATATATCCTGAATTTTCCCAAGGACCAAGCTTCAATCAATCAAATTAAGGACAAAGTTCTTCAAAAACCCCTTAAGCAAAATTATCATAAAAAATCTGTTCAGCAGAAAAATCAAGCAAATTTCACAAATTGACACAATAAATAAACAAATACCTGTCCAAGACACCAACTTTTACCAAGAAAAAACAGATTAGCGCACGAATGGACCGCAATAGTCTTGGAGAAACTCGATCAAGCTACTGAAGCAGAGTATTCGCAGTTCTTTTCGATCAACAAGCTTAAACCCAGAAATCAGTCCTCCTAAAAATTGAATTTTGGACGAAAAAAATCAAATATCAAGCAAAACCCAGCTCAGAAGGACTCAGAAACAGTTTTTTCTTTAGCTGAAGACGGTACCTTTTGCGCGAAGAGATCTCAAATGTGTTGTTGAAATCTCTGTTGAGGAAATTTTCCAGGAAATTGCTAAAAAAAAAGCTGCAGTAAAACTCGCAGAGCAATGCAACAAAGCTTCAAGAGAGAGAAAGACGGAGGGAAAGAAATGTTGCTTCTTTTGTAACGATGAAGATTTTTGTCAGCTTCAGATACGCGCCACAAGTTGCACACAAACAAAAATACGTTTCGTTTTCCTCTATGAAACGAAAATCTTGAATTTTGTAATAATTTTTCTTTTTATCATACCGTCCTCGTTATTTTAGTGCAATTGCAAATTACCCCCAAATTATATAAGTTCTTTCTTGATATGTAAAGAATAAGATTGCTTGAAATGTTGTGGACTAAGCTAGGGTTGGATTCTTAATACTGCACCATTGTCAGAGTCAACAACTTCGAACCTTTTTGGAATTAGAAAGGGGAGAAAGTGGGAAAAAAAAATATATAAAAAGAGGGATGGTGTAAATTGAAGGACATGCTAAATATTTTTTTTTAGGTAATATGATAATATAAATATGGTAAAATACAATATTGTCCTCTAAAATTTACGCCGATTTTAAAATTTTATTTTAAAGTACCATAATATTTGAAAATGGTACAAAATCCCCCCTTATCGATGACTCTTTCATGGAGGGTTTTTCATCATTTCCAAACATTAAGGGGACTTTAAACTTTAAGAAAAATATTTAAAATCGACGTAAATTTTAGGAACAATATCGTATTTAACTCATATAAATATGATAACATAAGGATATGATAAATAGTTCACACGTATAGAAAACTGAGTTTGTCCATGTTCATGTTGAACGATAAGCGATAGCCATTAATGTAAATATGATAACATAAAGATAATTTGTATCGTGTTTGTATTTATACATTACAGAGTCGCATGACACGTATAAATATAATAATACAGTAAAGTTGTGCCGATAATTTTATATAATACATATAAACAATCTTCTATTTAATATTTATTAATATTCATGCCTCCCAACTCTTAGTTAGGAAATTACAATGAGAAATAAAAATTGTTAAGTATAATAGGGTTTGTGTGGCAATAGATGGGATTTCAGAGACGTTGGGGCCTTCCTAAATCCTAACAGTTGTGTGACGTTATCTTTTTCCTAGAGTCGAGTAGTTTATGTAGAAGCAACCGTTTTTGGCGGGGACCCTCCAACGGCCACCGGGCACCGACCGCCCAGGCTGTTTTGGACACGGAACCATAACCGTTCATTTACTTGCTTCGGAAGCAACGAAAACGGCAGAATCTAAAGACAGACGTGTCCATGAAGGCAACTTATATTTAATTTTTAAACTCATTTAAAACATATAATAATAATAATAATAATATTAATAATAATAATAATAATAATAATAATAATAATAATAATAATAATAATAATACACAACCACAAGCAATGTAACTTCCTCTGCAATTGGCATTCTTGACATTGCAGAATTCTCTTCCTCCTATCTAAGTACAGTTGTTTTACTATGTTTTAAAACAACATCTTTACATGTAGACGTGTAGTTTAAGGTACGAGGATTGCTAAGTGTCGTGTAATCCCACCATACTCGATCTCTACCGTGTCGGGTACAAGGATTATCGGGTACGTACGTAGTCAAAATAAGAGTTAGGGTTATACAAAAATATATCATTTTTGAACCTCCAAACAACGACTTTCAACATGACACTCCTTTTAATTTCGAGCAATTTACTATATTTTTTTTTATATATATTCATACTCAGAATTTTATTTTCGATAAAATCAGTTTCATTCGCATTCATACTGAACATATAATAACGTAGTAATGTTAAAGTTAGAATTTTTTTTTAACCCCAAATCATTATTTTATGTGAAAGTACCCCTTTGAATTTTGAATGATTTGCTAGAATTTAAATATCTCCACAATCGTAACTTCATTTTCGATGAAATTAAATTTATTCACTCTTACTAAACGGAAGTGATGGTAGTAATGTTCAAATGAAACTTTTGGACCCCAAATCACCTACTTTTCATGATGGTACATATCACTTTTAGTTTCAACCTCTTTTCTATATTTTCAATATCTCTTCACTCATCACTACATTTTCATTCACATTCTAATTTTAAGATCATAACTATTTTGGACACTAAAGCACCTACTTTCCGTGATGATACTCTTTTGAGTTTTGACCGATTTGCTACATTTTCGATATCTCCTCACTCAGAACTTTATTTTCAATGAAATCAAAACTATTTGCACTATTACTCAACGTATAAGATTGTAGTGATGTTTAAATAATGAATATTTTTATGTCTGAAGCACCTATTTTTCGTGATGTTAGTCCTTTAGATATCATCTGATTTGAAAGATTTTCAATATCTCCTCTCTCGAAAATTTAATTTTCGATAAAATCAATTTTATTCGCATTCATACTGGACGTAAATAATGTAGTAATGTTAAAGTCAGAACTATTTTTGGACCCCAAATCACCCATTTTTCGTGAGGACCCTTTTGAGTTTCAACTCCTTTGCTAGATTTTCAACATCTCCATAATTTAAACATAAATACAATCTTATACGTTGAGTAATAGTGCAAATAGTTTTGATTTCATTGAAAATAAAGTTCTGAGATATTGAAAATCTAACAAATGAGTCAAAACTCGAAGGGGTACCATCACAGAAAATAGGTGTTTTGGGGTCCAAAAATAGTAATGACCGGAACATCACTACATTCTTATACGTTGAGTAAGAATGCGAACGAAGTTAATTTCATTGAAAATAGTGTTCCGAGTGAGGAGATATTGAAAATCTAGCAAATGAGTCAAAACTCGAAGGGGTACCATCACAGAAAATAGGTGTTTTGGGGTCCAAAAATAGTTATGCTCGGAACATAACTACATTCTTATACGTCGGGTAAGAATGCGAACGAAGTTAAATTCATTGAAAATAGAGTTCCGAGTGAGGAGATATTGAAAATCTAGCAAATGAGTCAAAACTCGAATGGCTATCACAGAAAATAGATGTTTTGGGGTCCAAAAATAGTTATGCCCGGAACATAACTACATCCTTATACGTCGGGTAAGAATGCGAACGAAGTTAATTTCATTGAAAATAGAGTTCCGAGTGAGGAGATATTGAAAATCTAGCAAATCGGTCCAAACTCAAAGGGGTACCATCACAAAAAAGAGGTAATTTGGGATAGAAAAACAGTTATGACCGGAACATCACTACATTATTATATGTTGAGTAAGAATGCGAACAAAGTTAATTTCATCGAAAAAAGAGTTCCGAGTGAGAAGATATTGAAAATCTAGCAAATTAGTCAAAATTCAAAGGTGTACCATCACAGAAAATAGTTGCTTTGGGGTAGAAAAACAGTTATGACCGGAACATTACTACTTTCTTATACGTCAAGAAAGAATTCAAATGATATTAATTTCATCGAAAATAAAGTTATGAGCTAAAAGATATTGAAAATCTAGCAAATCGGTCCAAACTCAGAGGGCGGTACCATCATAGAAAATAAGTGTTTTGGGGTAGAAAAACAGTTAAGACCGGAACATCACTACATTCTTATACGTCGAGTAAGAATGCAAACGCAGTTAATTTAATCAAAAATTGAATTCCGAATAAGGAGATATTGAAAATCTAGCAAATCAGTCAAAAGTCGAAGGGGTACCATCAAAGAAAATGGGTGTTTTGGGGTCCAAAAATAGTAATGACCGAAACATCACTACATTCTTATACGTCGAGTAAGAATGCGAACGAAGTTAATTTCATTGAAAATAGAGTTCCGAGTGAGGAGATATTGAAAATCTAGCAAATCAGTCAAACCTCAAAGGGGTATCATCACAGAAAATAGGTGTTTTGGGGTCCAAAAATAGTAATAACCGGAACATCACTACATTCTTATATGTCGAGTAAGAATGCGAACAAAGTTAATTTCATTGAAAATAGAGTTCTGAGTGAGGAGATATTGAAAATCTAGCAAATGCGTCAAAACTCGAAGGGGTACACACCATCACAGAAAAAAGGTGTTTGGGGGTCCAAAAATAGTTATTCCCGGAACATAACTACATTCTTATACGTCGGGTAAGAATGCGAACGAAGTTAATTTCATTGAAAATAGAGTTCCGAGTGAGGAGATATTGAACATTTAGCAAATCGGTCCAAACTCAAAAGGGTACCCATCACAGAAAATAGGTTTTTTGGGATAGAAAAACTGTTATGACCGGAACATCACTACATTCTTATATGTCGAGTAAGAATGCGAACAAAGTTAATTTCTTCGAAAATCGAGATTCGAGTGAGGAGATATTGAAAATCTAGCAAATCGGTTAAAACTCAAATGGGTACCATCATAGAAAATAGTTACTTTGAGGGTAGAAAACCAGTTATGAACGGAACATTACTACTTTATTATATGTCAAGAAAGAATGCAAATGATATTAATTTAATCGAAAATAAAGTTATGAGCTAGGAGATATTAAAAATCTAGCAAATCGGTCCAAACTCAAAGGAAGGGGTACCATCATAGAAAATAAGTGTTTTGGGGTAGAAAATCAGTTATGACCGGAACATCACTACATTCTTATACGCCGAGTAAGAATGCGAACGAAGTTAATTTCATAAAAAATAGAGTTCCGAGTGAGGAGATGTTGAAAATCTAGCAAATCAGTCAAAACTCGAAGGGGTACGTACCATCACAGAAAATAGGTGTTTTGGGTTCCAAAAATAGTTATGCCCGGAACATCACTACATTCTTATACCTCAAATAAGAATGCGAACGAAGTTAATTTGATTGAAAATAGAGTTCCGAGTGAGTAGATATTGAAAATCTAGCAAATCGGTCCAAACTCAAAGGGGTACCATCACAGAAAATAGGTATTTTGGGATAGAAAAACAGTTATGACCGGAACATCACTACATCGAGTAAGAATGCGAACAAAGTTAATTTCATCGAAAATAGAGATTCGAGTGAGGAGATATTGATAATCTAGTAAATCGGTCAAAACTCAAAGGGGTACCATCACAAAAAATAGTTGCTTTGGGGTAGAAAAACAGTTATGACCGGAACATTACTTATTTCTTATATGTCAAGAAAGAATGCAAATGATATTAATTTCATGGAAAATAAAGTTCTGAGCTAGGAGATATTGAAAATCTAGCAAATCGGTCCAAACTCAAAGGGAGGGGTACCGTCATAGAAAATAAGTGTTTTGGGGTAGAAAATCAGTTATGACCGGAACATCACTACATTTTTATACGTCGAGTAAGAATGCGAACGAAGTTAATTTCATCGAAAATAGAGTTCCGAGTAAGGATTTATTGAAAATCTAGCAAATCAGTCAAAACTCGAAGGGCTACCATCACAGAAAGTAGGTGTTTTGGGGTCCATAAATAGTTATGACCGGAACATCACTACATTCTTATATGCCGCGTAAGATTGCGAACAAAGTTAATTTAATCTAAAATAGAGATTCGAGTGAGGAGATATTGAAAATCTAGCAAATCGGTCCAAACTCAAAGGGGTACCATCACAGAAAATAGGTGTTTTGGGATAGAAAAACAGTAATGACCGGAACATCACTACATTCTTATATGTCGAGTAAGAATGCGAACAAAGTTAATTTCATCGAAAATAGAGATTCGAGTGAGGAGATATTGAAAATTTAGTAAATCGGTCAAAACTCAAAGGGGTACCATCACAGAAAATAGTTGCTTTGGGGTAGAACCAGTTATGAACGGAACATTACTACATTATTATATGTCATGAAAGAATGCAAATGATAGTAATTTAATCGAAAATAAAGTTATGAGCTAGGAGATATTAAAAATCTAGCAAATCGGTCCAAACTCAAATGGAGGGGTACCATCATAGAAAATAAGTGTTTTGGGGTAGAAAATTAGTTATGACCGGAACATCACTACATTCTTATACGTCGAGTAAGAATGCGAACGAAGTTAATTTCATAAAAAATAGAGTTTCGAGTGAGGAGATGTTGAAAATCTAGCAAATCAGTCAAAACTCGAAGGGGTACGTACCATCACAGAAAATAGGTGTTTTGGGGTCCAAAAATAGTTATGCCCGGAACATCACTACATTCTTATACGTCGAGTAAGAATGCGAACGAAGTTAATGTTATTGAAAATAGAGTTCCGAGTGAGGAGATATTAAAAATCTAGCAAATCGGTCCAAACTCAAAGGGAGGGGTACCATCATAGAAAATAAGTGTTTTGGGGTAGAAAATCAGTTATGACCGGAACATCACTACATTCTTATACGACGAGTAAGAATGCGAACGAAGTTAATTTCATAAAAAATAGAGTTCCAAGTGAGGAGATGTTGAAAATCTAGCAAATCAGTCAAAACTCGAAGGGGTACCATAACATAAAATAGGTGTTTTGGGGTCCAAAAATAGTTATGCCCGGAACATCACTACATTCTTATACGTCGAGTAAGAATGCGAACGAAGTTAATTTTATTGAAAATAGAGTTCTGAGTGAGGAGATATTGAAAATCTAGCAAATCAGTCAAAACTCGAAGGGGTACGTACCATCACAGAAAATAGGTGTTTTGGGGTCCATAAATAGTTATGACCGGAACATCACTACATTCTTATACGTCGAGTAAGAATGCGAACGGAGTTAATTTCATCGAAAATAGAGTTCCGAGTGAGGAGATATTGAAAATCTAGCAAATCAGTCAAAACTCGAAGGGGTACCATCATAGAAAATAAGTGTTTTGGGGTCCAAAAATAGTTATGCCCGGAACATCACTACATTCTTATACGTCGAGTAAGAATGCGAACGAAGTTAATTTCATTGAAAATAGAGTTCCGAGTGACGAGATATTGAAAATCTAGCAAATCGGTCCAAACTCAAAGGGGTACCATCATAGAAAATAGGTATTTGGGATAGAAAAACAGTTATGACGGGAACTTCACTACATTCTTATACGTCGAGTAAGAATGCGAACGAAGTTAATTTCATCAAAAAAAAGTTCCGAGTGAGGAGATGTTGAAAATCTAGCAAATCAGTCAAAACTCAAAGGGGTACCATCACAGAAAATAGGTGTTTTGGGGTCCAAAAATAGTTATGCCCGAAACATCAGTACATTCTTATACGTCGAGTAAGAATGCGAACGAAGTTAGTTTCATTGAAAATAGAGTTCCGAGTGAGGAGATATTGAAAATCGAGCAAATCGGTCCAAACTCAAAGGGGTACCATCACAGAAAATAGGTGTTTTGGGATAGAAAAACAGTAATGACCGGAACATCACTACATTCTTATATGTCGAGTAAGAATGCGAACAAAGTTAATTTCATCTAAAATAGAGATTCGAGTGAGGAGATATTGAAAATTTAGTAAATCGGTCAAAACTCAAAGGGGTACCATCACAGAAAATAGTTGCTTTGGGGTAGAAAACCAGTTATGAACGGAACATTACTACTTTATTATATGTCAAGAAAGAATGCAAATGATATTAATTTAATCGAAAATAAAGTTATGAGCTAGGAGATATTAAAAATCTAGCAAATCGGTCCAAACTCAAGGGGAGGGGTACCATCATAGAAAATAAGTGTTTTGGGGTAGAAAATCAGTTATGACCGGAACATCACTACATTCTTATATGTCGAGTAAGAATGCGAACGAAGTTAATTTCATAAAAAATAGAGTTCTGAGTGAGGAGATGTTGAAAATCTAGCAAATCAGTCAAAACTCGAAGGGGTACCATAACAGAAAATAGGTGTTTTGGGGTCCAAAACTAGTTATGCCCGGAACATCACTACATTCTTATACGTCGAGTAAGAATGCGAACGAAGTTAATTTTATTGAAAATAGAGTTCCGAATGAGGAGATATTGAAAATTTAGCAAATCAGTCAAAACTCGAAGGGGTACCATCACAGAAAATAGGTGTTTTGGGGTCCATAAATAGTTATGACCGGAACATCACTACATTCTTATACGTCGAGTAAGAATGCGAACGAAGTTAATTTCATCGAAAATAGAGTTCCGAGTGAGGAGATATTGAAAATCTAGCAAATCAGTCAAAACTCGAAGGGGTACGTACCATCATAGAAAATAGGTGTTTTGGGGTCCAAAAATAGTTATGCCCGGAACATAACTACATTCTTATACGTCGAGTAAGAATGCGAACGAAGTTAATTTCATTGAAAATAGAGTTCCGAGTGACGAGATATTGAAAATCTAGCAAATCAGTCCAAACTCAAAGGGGTACCATCATAGAAAATAGGTATTTGGGATAGAAAAACAGTTATGACGGGAACATCACTACATTCTTATACGTCGAGTAAGAATGCGAACGAAGTTAATTTCATCAAAAAAAAGTTCCGAGTGAGGAGATGTTGAAAATCTAGCAAATCAGTCAAAACTCAAAGGGGTACCATCACAGAAAATAGGTGTTTTGGGGTCCAAAAATAGTTATGCCCGAAACATCACTACATTCTTATACGTCGAGTAAGAATGCGAACGAAGTTAGTTTCATTGAAAATAGAGTTCCGAGTGAGGAGATATTGAAAATTGAGCAAATCGGTCCAAACTTAAAGGGATATCATCACAGAAAAGAGGTATTTTGGGATAGAAAAACAGTTATGACCGGAACATCACTACATTCTTATACCTCGAATAAGAATGCGAACGAAGTTAATTTGATTGAAAATAGAGTTCCGAGTGAGTAGATATTGAAAATCTAGCAAATCGGTCCAAACTCAAAGGGGTACCATCACAGAAAATAGGTGTTTTAGGGTCCAAAAATAGTAATGCCCGGAACATCACTACATTCTTATACGTCGAGTAAGAATGCGAAGGAAGTTAATTTAATTGAAAATAGAGTTCCTAGTGAGGAGATATTGAAAATCTAGCAAATGAGTCAAAACTCGAATGGGTCATCACAGAAAATAGATGTTTTGGGGTCCAAAAATAGTTATGCCCGGAACATAACTACATCCTTATATGTCGGGTAAGAATGCGAACGAAGTTAATTTCATTGAAAATAGAGTTCCGAGTGAGGAGATATTGAAAATCGAGCAAATCGGTCCAAACTCAAAGGGGTACCATCACAGAAAAGAGGTATTTTGGGATAGAAAAACAGTTATGACCGGAACATCACTACATTATTATATGTTGAGTAAGAATGCGAACAAAGTTAATTTCATCGAAAAAAGAGTTCTGAGTGAGGAGATATTGAAAATCTAACAAATGAGTCAAAACTCAAAGGGGTACCATCACAGAAAATAGGTGTTTTGGGGTCCAAAAATAGTAATGCCCAGAACATCACTACATTCTTATACGTCGAGTAAGAATGCGAACGAAGTTAATTTAATTGAAAATAGAGTTCCGAGTGAGGAGATATTGAAAATCTAGCAAATGAGTCAAAACTAAAAGGGGTACCATCATAGAAAATAGGTATTTTGGGGTCCAAAAATAGTTATGCCCGGAACATAACTACATCCTTATACAAGTAAGAATGCGAACGAAGTTAATTTCATTGAAAATAGATTTCCGAGTGAGAAGATATTGAAAATCTAGCATATCGGTCCAAACTCAAAGGGGTACCATCACATAAAATAGGTGTTTTGGGATAGAAAAACTGTTATGACCGGAACATCACTACATTCTTATATGTCGAGTAAGAATGCGAACAAAGTTAATTTCTCGAAAATAGAGATTCGAGTGAGGAGATATTTAAAATTTAGCAAATCGGGCAAAACTCAAAAGGGTACCATCACAGAAAATAGTTGCTTTGTGGTAGAAAAACAGTTATGACCGGAACATTACTACTTTCTTGTATGTCAAGAAAGAATGCAAATGATATTAATTTCATCGCAAATAAAGTTCTGAGCTAGGAGATATTGAAAATCTAGCAAATCGGTCCAAATTCAAAGGGAGGGGTACCATCATAGAAAATAAGTGCTTTGGGGTAGAAAATCAGTTATGATCGTAACATCACTACATTCTTATACGTCGAGTAAGAATGCGAAAGAAGTTAATTTCATCGAAAATAGAGTTCAGAGTGAGGATAAATTGAAAATCTAGCAAATCAGTCAAAACTCGAAGGGGTACCATCACAGAAAATAGGTGTTTTGGGGTCCAAAAATAGTTATGCCCGGAACATCACTACATTCTTATACCTCGAATAAGAATGCAAACGAAGTTAATTTGATTGAAATAGAGTTCCGAGTAAGGAGATGATGAAAATCTAGCAAATCAGTCAAAACTCGAAAGGGTATCATAACAGAAAATAGGTGTTTTGGGGTCCAAAAATAGTTATGCCCGTAACATCACTACATTCTTATACGTTGAGTAAGAATGCGAACAAAGTTAATTTCATTGAAAATAGAGTTCCGAGTGAGGAGATATTGAAAATCTAGCAAATCAGTCAAAACCCGAAGGGGTACCATCACAGAAAATAGGTGTTTTGGGGTCCAAAGTAGTTATGCCCGTAACATCACTACATTCTTATACGTCGAGTAAGAATGCGAACGAAGTTAATTTCATCAAAAAAAAGTTCCGAGTGAGGAGATGTTGAAAATCTAGCAAATCAGTCAAAACTCAAAGGGGTACCATCACAGAAAATAGGTGTTTTGGGGTCCAAAAATAGTTATGCCCGAAACATCACTACATTCTTATACGTCGAGTAAGAATGCGAACGAAGTTAGTTTCATTGAAAATAGAGTTCCGAGTGAGGAGATATTGAAAATTGAGCAAATCGGTCCAAACTTAAAGGGATATCATCACAGAAAAGAGGTATTTTGGGATAGAAAAACAGTTATGACCGGAACATCACTACATTCTTATACCTCGAATAAGAATGCGAACGAAGTTAATTTGATTGAAAATAGAGTTCCGAGTGAGTAGATATTGAAAATCTAGCAAATCGGTCCAAACTCAAAGGGGTACCATCACAGAAAATAGGTGTTTTAGGGTCCAAAAATAGTAATGCCCGGAACATCACTACATTCTTATACGTCGAGTAAGAATGCGAAGGAAGTTAATTTAATTGAAAATAGAGTTCCTAGTGAGGAGATATTGAAAATCTAGCAAATGAGTCAAAACTCGAATGGGTCATCACAGAAAATAGATGTTTTGGGGTCCAAAAATAGTTATGCCCGGAACATAACTACATCCTTATATGTCGGGTAAGAATGCGAACGAAGTTAATTTCATTGAAAATAGAGTTCCGAGTGAGGAGATATTGAAAATCGAGCAAATCGGTCCAAACTCAAAGGGGTACCATCACAGAAAAGAGGTATTTTGGGATAGAAAAACAGTTATGACCGGAACATCACTACATTATTATATGTTGAGTAAGAATGCGAACAAAGTTAATTTCATCGAAAAAAGAGTTCTGAGTGAGGAGATATTGAAAATCTAACAAATGAGTCAAAACTCAAAGGGGTACCATCACAGAAAATAGGTGTTTTGGGGTCCAAAAATAGTAATGCCCAGAACATCACTACATTCTTATACGTCGAGTAAGAATGCGAACGAAGTTAATTTAATTGAAAATAGAGTTCCGAGTGAGGAGATATTGAAAATCTAGCAAATGAGTCAAAACTAAAAGGGGTACCATCATAGAAAATAGGTATTTTGGGGTCCAAAAATAGTTATGCCCGGAACATAACTACATCCTTATACAAGTAAGAATGCGAACGAAGTTAATTTCATTGAAAATAGATTTCCGAGTGAGAAGATATTGAAAATCTAGCATATCGGTCCAAACTCAAAGGGGTACCATCACATAAAATAGGTGTTTTGGGATAGAAAAACTGTTATGACCGGAACATCACTACATTCTTATATGTCGAGTAAGAATGCGAACAAAGTTAATTTCTCGAAAATAGAGATTCGAGTGAGGAGATATTTAAAATTTAGCAAATCGGGCAAAACTCAAAAGGGTACCATCACAGAAAATAGTTGCTTTGTGGTAGAAAAACAGTTATGACCGGAACATTACTACTTTCTTGTATGTCAAGAAAGAATGCAAATGATATTAATTTCATCGCAAATAAAGTTCTGAGCTAGGAGATATTGAAAATCTAGCAAATCGGTCCAAATTCAAAGGGAGGGGTACCATCATAGAAAATAAGTGCTTTGGGGTAGAAAATCAGTTATGATCGTAACATCACTACATTCTTATACGTCGAGTAAGAATGCGAAAGAAGTTAATTTCATCGAAAATAGAGTTCAGAGTGAGGATAAATTGAAAATCTAGCAAATCAGTCAAAACTCGAAGGGGTACCATCACAGAAAATAGGTGTTTTGGGGTCCAAAAATAGTTATGCCCGGAACATCACTACATTCTTATACCTCGAATAAGAATGCAAACGAAGTTAATTTGATTGAAATAGAGTTCCGAGTAAGGAGATGATGAAAATCTAGCAAATCAGTCAAAACTCGAAAGGGTATCATAACAGAAAATAGGTGTTTTGGGGTCCAAAAATAGTTATGCCCGTAACATCACTACATTCTTATACGTTGAGTAAGAATGCGAACAAAGTTAATTTCATTGAAAATAGAGTTCCGAGTGAGGAGATATTGAAAATCTAGCAAATCAGTCAAAACCCGAAGGGGTACCATCACAGAAAATAGGTGTTTTGGGGTCCAAAGTAGTTATGCCCGTAACATCACTACATTCTTATACGTCGAGTAAGAATGCGAACGAAGTTAATTTCATTGAAAATAGAGTTCCGAGTGAGGAGATATTGAAAATCTAGCAAATGCGTCAAAACTCGAAGGGCTACACCATCACAGAAAATAGGTGTTTTGGGGTCCAAAAATAGTAATGCCCAGAACATCACTACATTCTTATACGTCGAGTAAGAATGCGAACGAAGTTAATTTTATTGAAAATAGAGTTCCGAGTGAGGAGATATTGAAAATCTAGCAAATGAGTCAAAACTAAAAGGGGTACCATCACAGAAAATAAGTATTTTGGGGTCCAAAAATAGTTATGCCCGGATCATAACTACATCCTTATACAAGTAAGAATGCGATCGAAGTTAATTTCATTGAAAATAGAGTTCCGAGTGAGAAGATATTGAAAATCTAGCAAATCGGTCCAAACTCAAAGGGGTACCATCACAGAAAATAGGTGTTTTGGGGTAGATAAACAGTTATGACCGGAACATCACTACATTCGTATACGTCGAGTAAGAATGCAAACGAAGTTAATTTCATCAAAAATTGAATTCTGAGTAAGGAGATATTGAAAATCTAGCAAATCAGTCAAAAGTCGAAGGGGTACTATCAAAGAAAATAGGTGTTTTGGGGTCCAAAAATAGAAATGACCGAAACATCACTACATTCTTATACGTCGAGTAAGAATGCGAACGAAGTTAATTTCATTGAAAATAGAGTTCCGAGTGAGGAGATATTGAAAATCTAGCAAATCAGTCAAACCTCGAAGGGTACAATCACAGAAAACAGGTGTTTTGGGGTCCAAAAATAGTAATAACCGGAACATCACTACATTCTTATACGTCGAGTAAGAATGCGAACGAACTTAATTTCATTGAAAATAGAGTTCCGAGTGAGGAGATATTGAAAATCTAGCAAATGCGTCAAAACTCGAAGGGCTACACCATCACAGAAAATAGGTGTTTTGGGGTCCAAAAATAGTTATGCCCGCAACATAACTACATTCTTATACGTCGGGTAAGAATTCGAACGAAGTTAATTTCATTGAAAATAGAGTTCTGAGGGAGGAGATATTGAACAAGCAAATCGATCCAAACTCAAAGGGGTACCCGTCACAGAAAATAGTTTTTTTGGGATAGAAAAACTGTTATGACCGGAACATCACTACATTCTTATATGTCGAGTAAGAATGCGAACAAAGTTAATTTCTTCGAAAATCGAGATTCGAGTGAGGAGATATTGAAAATCTAGCAAATCAGTCAAAACTCAAAGGGGTACCATCATAGAAAATAGTTACTTTAGGGTAGAAAAACAATTATGAACGGAACATTACTACTTTATTATATGTCAAGAAAGAATGCAAATGATATTAATTTAATCGAAAATAAAGTTATGAGCTAGGAGAAATTGAAAATCTAGCAAATCGGTCCAAACTCAAAGGGAGGGGTACCATCATAGAAAATAAGTGTTTTGGGGTAGAAAATCAGTTATGACCGGAACATCACTACATTCTTATACGTCTAGTAAGAATGCGAACGAAGTTAATTTCATCAAAAATAGAGTTCTGAGTAAGGAGATGTTGAAAATCTAGCAAATCAGTCAAAACTCGAAGGGGTACCATCACAGAAAATAGGTGTTTTGGGGTCCAAAGTAGTTATGCCCGTAACATCACTACATTCTTATACGTCGAGTAAGAATGCGAACGAAGTTAATTTCATTGAAAATAGAGTTCCGAGTGAGGAGATATTGAAAATCTAGCAAATCGGTCCAAACTCAAAGGGGTACCATCACAGAAAATAGGTATTTTTGGATAGAAAAACAGTTATGACCGGAACATCACTACATTCTTATATGTCGAGCAAGAATGCGAACAAAGTTAATTTCATCGAAAATAGAGATTCGAGTGAGGAGATATTGAAAATCTAGCAAATCGGTCAAAACTCAAAGGGGTACCATCACATAAAATAGTTGCTTTGGGGTAGAAAAACAGTTATGACCGGAACTTTACTACTTTCTTATATGTCAAGAAAGAATGCAAATGATATTAATTTCATCGAAAATAAAGTTCTGAGCTAGGAGATATTGAAAATCTAGCAAATCGGTCCAAACTCAAAAGGGAGTACCATCACTGAAAATAAGTGTTTTGGGGTAGAAAAACAGTTATGACCGGAACATCACTACATTCTTATACGTCGAGTAAGAATGCGCACGAAATTAATTTCATCGAAAATAGAGTTCCGAGTGAGGAGATATTGAAAATCTAGCAAATCGGTCAAAACTCAAAGGGGTACCCATCACAGAAAATAGCTGCTTTGGGGTAGAAGAAAAATTATGACTGGAACATTACTACTTTCTTATACGTCAAGAAAGAATTCAAATGATATTAATTTAATCAAAAATAAAGTTATGAGCTAGAAGATATAGAAAATCTAGCAAATCGATCTAAACTCAAAGGGGGGGTACCATCATAGAAAATAAGTGTTTAGGGGTAGAAAAACAGTTATGATCGGAACATCACTACATTCTTATACGTCGAGTAAGAATGCAAACGAAGTTAATTTAATCAAAAAGTGAATTCCGAGTAAGAAGATATTGAAAATCTAGGAAATCAGTCAAAAGTCGACGGGGTACCATCAACGAAAATAGGTGTTTTGGGGTCCAAAAATAGTAATGACCGTAACATCACTACATTCTTATACGTCGAGTAAAAATGCGAACGAAGTTAATTTCATTTAAAATAGAATTCCGAGTGAGGAGATATTGAAAATCTAGCAAATCAGTCAAAACTCGAAGGGGTACCTTCACAGAAAATATGTGTTTTGGGGGTCCAAAAATAGTTATGACCGGAACATCACTACATTCTTATACGTCGAGTAAGAATGCGAACGAAGTTAATTTCATTGAAAATAAAGTTCTGAGCTAGGAGATATTGAAAATCTAGCAAATCAGTCAAAACTCGAAGGGGTACCTTCACAGAAAATATGTGTTTTGGGGGTCCAAAAATAGTTATGACCGGAACATCACTACATTCTTATACGTTGAGTAAGAATGCGAACGAAGTTAATTTCATCGAAAATAAAGTTCTGAGCTATGAGATATTGAAAATCTAGCAAATCGGTCCAAACTCAAATGGGCCATCATAGAAAATAAGTGTTTCGGGGTAGAAAAACAGTTATGACCGGAACATCACTACATTCTTATATGTCGAGTAAGAATGCGAACAAACTTAATTTCATCGAAAATAGAGTTCTGAGTGAGGAGATATTGAAAATCTAGCAAATCAATCAAAACATTTTTCTTATGGCTGTTTTGGGGTAGAAAAACAATTTTGACGAGAACATTACTATTTTCTTATACGTCGAGAGAGAATACAAATGATATTAATTTCATCGAAAATGAAGTTCTGAGCTAGGAGATATTGAAAATCTTGCAAATCGGTTCAAACTCAAAGGGGTACCATCAGAGAAAATAGGTGTTTTGGGTTCCAAAAATAGTTATGACCGGAACATCACTACATTCTTATACGTCGAGTAAGAATGCGAACAAAGTTAATTTCATTGAAAATAGAGTTTAGAGTGATGAGATATTGAAAATCTAGCAAATCGGTCCAAACTCAAAGGGGTACCATCACAGAAAATATGTGTTTTGGGATAGAAAAACAGTTATGACCGGAACATCACTACATTCTTATATGCCGAGTAACAATGCGAATAAAGTTAATTTCATCGAAAATAGAGATTTGAGTGAGGATATAATGAAAATCTAGCAAATCGGTCAAAACTCAAAGGGGTACCATCACAGAAAATAGCTGCTTTGGGGTAGAAAAACAGTTATGACCGTAACATTACTACTTTCTTATACGTCAAGAAAGAATGCAAATGATATTAATTTCATCGAAAATAAAGTTCTGAGCTAGGAGATATTGAAAATCTAGCAAATCGGTCCAAACTCAAAGGGTACCATCACTGAAAATAAAGTTTTTGGACCCCCAATCACGTATTTTCCATGTTGGTACCCCTTTGAGTTTGACTCATTTGTGGATTTTCAATATCTCCACAATCGTAACTTCATTTTCGATGATATCTGAATTATGCACACTCTTACTAAACGTAAATAATCGTAGTAATGTTCGAATGAAACTTTAGGATCCCAAAACACATATTTTCCATGATGATACACATATTAGGATCCCAACCAATTTTTCAAGCAGACTCACTTCAAGCGCAGCCTCTCTTCCATAGTTCTCTTCTAGGGTTTCACACAACATTCGATCTTACCGTGTTTTTGGAGAAATCACGTCGCATACGGTAATTCTTTCTTCTACTACTTTGATTCTAGTTGTTTTTCTGCATTCTTATGTCTCTAAAGTTAGTTGTAATGGTCTTCTTCTCCATCTTAGGTCATATTCATTCTCGATCTTGAACCGAGGGGAAAGCGAGGACCATTGAAGTCCACAACACCAACATAAAAGAAAATAAAAGTACGTTATCGGTCTGAAGTTTATGTGTTTATGTTTCTAAAGGTTCGAATATGTAATTATGTTTCCGAATATGTAAACAACACCAACCGACTATGTGTTTCTGACTATGTAAATGATGTTGGTAATATTCATGATAATGGGTTAACAGAAAATGGCAGTTGTGGAGAAGGACCGAGGACAACACTGTCAATAGATTTGTATGGAGAAACAAAGTGTATATTGCGTGAATATAAAGTATACTGCTTTGTCAAAGTATAAAGTATACAATAGATTTGTCAAAGCTGTATGGCAGCAGTACACTTTGTATGGAGAAACAAAGTGTACTGCTGTATTCTTTGGTATAGATTTGTGAATAGTGTTTTCTTTTTATATGTATATTGCATAGTACTGTTGTATATTGTGTCACTTTTGGTTTATCTAAATAGTGAATTGCACCATCACCATAATAGTGTGTTTTATATCTAAATGTTTTATCTAAAATGTTTTAGAAAACCTGGATGTGTGATAACAGTGATGATTAAGACCATATATTATCAGATGAACTGCGCCATCACCATACTCTATTTCACAGCCTTTAGCCTTATCTAAAATTGTTTAACTTTTGGCTAAATCATTTTGGTAAATCACGAATGTTGTTTAATTTTTGCAGACAAATAATGAAGATGCTACACAATCTATGCCTATCAATGTTGATGATGACGACACAAATGATTTGGAACTACATGTTTCTAAACCTATAGAGGCTTCAGTTTCAGAAATAGGGACAAACGATTTGAAAGATAAAGCTCGAAATGAGAGATCAAAGGTATGGACTCAATTAAAAAAAAATGGTGTTGGTAATGAGACGACATGCATACACTGTGGTAAAAAATATGATTATAGTCCCAGAACTGGTACTGGTTCTATGTTGCATTATATGGACGTTTGCTTAAAAAAGGAAACACAGGATGTTGGACATTTACTTCTTATGGCAAGTAAATGTCAACTGGCTATGTCAACTACATTTGATCCTTCTAAATTTCGTGAGTTGGTTGCCTCTGCTGTTGTGATGCATGAATTGCCTTTCCAGTTTGCTGAGTTTGAGCATATTCATGCAATTTTTCAGTATTTGAAGCTTGATATTCAGTTGGTTTCTAGAAACACACTGAAAACTGACATTCTTAAACTATTTAAGGCCAAGAAAAATGCAGTTAAGAGTCTACTAGGTAAGAGTTCATAAATAAAAGTTGTTTACTTGTATATTTTTTATGCTAACTCATTTGCTTGTCTGTTTTTAAGTCAAAGCACCTTTGGATGATAATTTTCTGACATTACGAGCAGAAGATGTCCAATCATCAGTTGTTGCTAATAAAGATGCTTAGTTGAAAGATAGTAACCGTGGAGAATGAGTGAATGACAGGTGAGATTTTTAAGCCATTTGAATAACTTTTATTCTGATTTTTGTTTGAAGAATTAAATGGTAATATGCTTTTTTGATGATGATTCAGTTCAGTTGTGGTAGTGAGAAACATTTTGAAGTTTTTGTTTTGGAAGTAGAGCATGAATGAATCAGTTGTTGTTTTGGAGCATGAGCAGCTTGAAGTTTCTGTTCGAACGGTGATGTTTGATTTTGTTTTGGACATATTGTATTGTTGTTTCTGTTATTTAGGTCTTGTTATCGTATTATTGTGCAAATGTGTTATCATGCAAACGTGTTATCGTGTTACGACGAAATAGTTATCGTGCTATCGTGCAACCGTGCTACGACTTTCCACGATAATTTTGTGTTATCGTGTCGTGTTAATACAAAAAAATTCGTTTCGTGTTCGTGTGGTGTGAATGTGACACGATTACATTTTCGTGTGTATCGTGTTGGACTATCGTGCGTGTCGTGTCGTGTCCTGGTGCACGATAGCACGCACGCACGCACAAATTGTCAGCCCTAATGATACGTACCGTTTTTTATTTCGACAACTTTTCTATATTTTCAATATCTGCTCATTCTGAATTATATTTTATGTGAAAACAGTTTCATTCGCTTTCTAAGTCTATTTATAACATTGCAGTAATGTTAAGATCATACTTATTTTTGGACACCAAAGCACCTATGTTCTGTCATGCTATCCCTTGACTTTTGACTGATTTGCTACATTTTCAATATTTTATCACTCAAAACTTTATTTTCAATAAAATCAAAATTATTTACACTATTACTCGACATATAAAATTGTAGTAACGTTTAAATGATAAATATTTTTGATGTCTTAACACCTATTTTTTGTGATGTTACCCATTTATATATCGTTTAATTTGAGATTTTAATAACTCTTCTCGCAAAAATTTAATTTTCAATAAAATCAATTTTATTCGCATTCGTAGTAAATTTATAATAACTTAACGTAGATTGATTCAAGGTTAAGTGAGCATCCATAATTAGCAAACAAAAAAAATCTATTGATTTCATCGATGCTGATACCTTTGAGTTTAGGATTAAAATGACTTATTTTAAAATTAAATGACTTGTATGCAATAACAAACAATCTCCTCGCCCAAAACCAAAAGGAGACGAACGAAACTGTGAGTGTCTCATAGTCTCTCTCGGAGCTCTGCGTCTGCTATCCCTCTCTCTCTCTCGTCTTCGCAGTCCGCACCCGATTCCCGGCGAAAAAATGTTTTACGATGAAGGTAAGACATTACGGAAGCGTTCACCGCCGACAATCGGCGACACCGGTCTTCTTAATTTCTCCATTGTTTGAACCCTAACGATACAGATGGTTTGACCTAAATTTTCAGTCACTGATTAGGGGCGGATCTTTGTAGGTGTTGCGAGATCTTGTCTGCTTTTGCAATTCACTGACTCACCATTGGCTAGAAGTCGCTGCTCGTCTGGTCACCATTGTTGTCCGCCCTATCAAGCTTTAGATTCGGACTCGGTAATCTCGCTCTCTTTCTCATGCTTTTAACATCTCAGTTTTTTCTGTCCGTGAATCTCGATTGTGTAGAATAGATGTTATTTTAGACATTTCCTGCTATAAGATGTATCCAGTTAGAGTTAGTTAAGATTAATTGATTTTACGATTGAATGTGACAGTATGCGAGACAATTAGCCATTTAACATTGGATAAATAGATAGTATCGAGAATTCAAATGCTTTACTGCTTTGGGTTGGAATAAACTAGGGGAGACCCTGCATAGCATTTGAATGAGCCATTTGTCCGGTTCGGAAGGCCTAAGAGTTCTCAGATGGGTCTAATTACTCTCCCTTCAATCGGGAGGCATTTCCACTAATTGTACAAATGGAGTTCATGTATTCACAATTGTCATTCTTATATCACCAGCAGTAACAATTAAGCTTTTGAGTATTTAATTTAGGATGAATCGTGGAATGAAGTCATTTACGAAAGACTCAAAATTGAGAAAAATATAGGGGTGATTTGACCGATGCAACTAACTTCAATAGACTGATTGAAGGTTTGAGTTACCTAACAACTACTTGACCTGATATTGTCTATGGAGTTCAGTGTTTTAAAAAAATTGAGGCGCTTTATCGTCTCAAATTTGAGGCGCCGTATCGTCTCAAATTTGAGGCGCCGTATCGTCTCAAATTTGAGGCGCACAAAAGGCGTTTGCCTCATCGAATAAGGCGCACCTACTAACTAAAATGTTATATAACATATACTAATATAGAGCATACTAATATATACTGCAAACATCATTAATAATATTTCAGTAAAAATAGTAATTATATATATATATATAATTAGCAAATTACCTACTACCCTGCCACTTGGCATTACTCTATTAAGATTTTTTTTAATATCATTCCTTCACATAATAAATGGATGAACTTATAGTAATTATTGAATACTGACCGACAACGGCAACATGAGGTGGAGTTAAAACAGCATGAGGTGGACCAAAATACAAGGTTCAAGGTTTTGTACAACTGAGCTACCGGCATCAATAAAAGGATTGAACAGAAAGTAGAATTTTGCATCAGATGAACAAACTTGGAGAATGAAGAGGATGAATTGTTTCTTATGCTGTTTACATTCTGCCATGTATGAATATCAATGGATGCCTTTCGAAGAAGCTTGTACTAAAAACCCTATTCTTCCAAAAATACAAACTGAACCGGACCTTAAAAAAAATGAAGTTGATGTTGTCTGTGAAGCGACAGAGGCATGCCACACTGAAGGGGATGCGTCACGACTTGGTCGGGGCGCATACCCCCTAATTTGGGTCTGAATCCAAACCAACTCTCCTAAAGTTGGGGACCTTGTCTGGCTTGGATCCATGCCAGGAGATCCCGATAGGAGCACAATTGGAGACCCAATTGCTCTGGACTAGGTTCGGCTCAGAGTTCAGACTGATAGGGGCCCAACTCAGTTGGGGTCGGTCTGAATTCAAACCTAGTTCAGATCGATTGAGGTTCCAATTAAACCTCAATCAGGACCCAAACCAGGTCCTCGCGGTTGGGCAACCTAGTCTGGGTTTGAACCCAAGAGATCCTGATTGGGGCTGAAGTGTAGCCCCAATCCGGGTCCCCTGGTCTAGGTCTTGGGAGACTTGGTCTATGTTCGGACTCCGGTGTGTCTCGAGTCGAAACTTGTTTATAATATTAGTGTAGAGTTTAGTTGTAACATTTGAAAAAAAATATTCAGTTTAATTTTTTTAAGAAAACTAACGGAGAATTGACGGAAGTACTATTTACCATCGTTTTCAAGCATATTAGACTATTTACTATTGCAAAAAAAAATTGTTAGTACAGCTAAAGTTTTGTATAACCATGTTAAACCGTTTTCAAATATATATATAAAACCTGGGAATTATTAAGTTGTTGCCAAGTGTTAATGACTTGGACAAATGTTTATTAAAGTTGTTGACTTGAATAGGATATATATATATAGGCTAGGATGAATATATCAACATACAATACAGAGAAACAATATATAAAGAGTGATAGCAAAGTTATCTTGTAGGAAAGTATAGAGTGAGTGTTGTCAGTTAACGAGATTTTCGTGATGATGAGTTCTGTCTAAATTAAATCTCTATTAATATAAATAGTTTTTGTGCTTCAATCATTTGAGATTGTTCTTCTTAAAGGCAATTGAATTATTGCTATCACATTCTTATTTCAAGTTAAATTTAGCAGTAACAATGAAATTTATTTAATTTGGCAAAACCCATGGAACGAATTCATAAATTTTGTTTGTTGAGTGGCATGGTTGAAGTGGGAGGTATATTATGAGGGTACAATGATTAATTAGTACTATTTGCATTTAGAAACTGAAGGAAAAAGAGTGTAAAATGAGAAAATTCTCTGATTAGGTTATTGATAGTAGTATATTATGAAACTTTATTGAGTTGTACGTTGAGTTTTGATTAACTTTGTAGAAATAGCATATTAGGTATGAAATGAACATTTCCTTACATTAAGTAGTTTGCATCACTTTGGTTAGTCTTTTAAGTCGAAACCTCTTAGTATTGTGTCCAGGATACCTTGTTGTTATAACTTCTGTTGTTTATTACCCACAGTAAGGAATCTGAAACTGATTTTTATGTTGTGTTGCTTTATGCCAGACTAGGCGAGAATCACTCGTTCTTACTACCAAGGGGTAGCTGGAACTCATCCTGTTTATGATAAAACGAGATGTGTAAAATTGTTAATACAGCTCTGAAAGGTGGAACACATATATTCGCCGAAACAACCTCTTTAAGTGCGCACATTTGTCTCTTCATTCTTTAAGTGTGGAACTCTTTAATACATCTCTAACATTAAGAACATTAAAATGTTATAGCTTTTTCATCTCTATCGAATCTGTTTGTATCTTCCTTCTACTTAAATCTAACCCCTTGTATAATGTATTGTTATAGCGAGACAAATACATCACTTTTTTAGAAGACATCTAATCATCTTGCACGCTGGTTAGACATGACAATCATACTGTTTGGGAACAAAGAAGAAGGCAAACGGTTTGCTAAAGAGAACAATCTTCTATTTCTGAAAGCATCTGCAACAACAACCCAAAATGTTGAGGAGGTAATGAATTATCGAAATTATGGACCTTTCTGTTGTAAGACTGCTACCACTACCAGGATCCTTCAGAATATTCAAGAAAGTATGTTTGATGTGTCTAATGAGGAGGTATCCCTTTTAAACCTGAAAGTGCATCTTGTTTTTACTAACGTTTACGCACTTACCTTATATATATATATCCATGGATAATGTTTTTAAACATCCAAATTTGGTGCTGTTTGTGCAGTCCTCGAAGATCAAGGTCAGTCAAGCGAAGGAACAGTTATTGAGGAAAGTGCATCTTTCCGCTGATTAGGTAGTATTTTTCTCTCTGGTTACATCCAAAGCATCCCCGTCTATTCCCCACGTTGAAGAGATTACCCATGTTTCCCTGCTTGGTTAACTTTGTTGTGATTGGAGGCGAATTCGTTATTCGCGTGATAGGCCTCAACACCAGTTGACGATCCAACGTGCACAATGCAATGCACTACATTAACATAGGCTGGGTGAGAACTGAATTGGTGTAAAAATGGACCAGTAGGAGGCCCAGTAGGAATTGTTGGCGATATATGGTCATGGTCACACAATTAATTCTAAAATTCGGATAGAATAAGAGTTCGTAAAGCATAACCCATTAGAAGGTTTAATCGTCAAGAAAAAGTAAGCCCTTTAGAAGGTTAATCCGCTTAAAAAGACCCAATAATGATTGTCTAATGGGCCCAATAAAAAAGTCTACGAGGCCCAATAAGAATTGACTAATAGGCCCAGTAAAAATTAATCAGGATTAATGGGTCAAGTTGAAAGTTTAACAAGGCCCAACAATGATTCATTAATGAGTCCATTTTAAAGTTTAACAAGGCCCAATAAGAATTGTCTGATGGGCCCGTAAAAAGTTTAACAAGGCCCAATAAGTGTTAATGGGCCCACTCGAAAGTTCAACAAGGCCCAATCAGGATTCTATGTTGGGCCCTGTAAAAAGTTTAACAAAGCCCAATAATAAGTATAATGGGCCCAGTTAAAAATTAACGAGGCCCACCTTGGATTAATGGGCCCAGACAACAGTTTAATAAGGCCCAAAAAGGATTCCATGATGGGCCATATCAAATTTAAACAGGGCCCAATAAGGATTAATGGGCCCAGTCAGAAGTTTAAGGCCCAATAAGGATTCTATGATGGGCCAATAGAAAATTTAACAAGGCCCAAAAAGAATTAGTGGGCCCACTCGAAAGTTTAACAAGGCCCAATAAGGATTCTATGATGGGCCTGTAAAAAAATGGCAAGGCCCAATAAGAAATATGATGGGCTCAATCAAAAGCCTAATAAGGATTAATGGGCCCAGTGAAAAAAAACAAGGCCCAATAAGGATGCTGATGAGACATTATAAATTTTAATAAGGCCCAATAAGGATTTATGGGCCCACTCAAAATGGTTAACGAGGCCCATTAAGAATTATCCGATGGGCCTAATACAAAGCTTACAAGGCCCCATAATAATTGTATGATGGGCCGTACTGACCGAATAGAAAGTATAACAAAAGGCCCAATAAGAATAATAAGAGAGTTCCTTCAGGCCCAATTGGAATGGAAAATCGGGCCCAATAAGTATCCTGCCCGATTGTTGTAAAAAAGTACTAAATGATCGGTCAATTTGTAGACTATTACGTACTTAACGCCGTCGTTTCGAATTGATGGCCCATAAGAACTATCGTAGGCCATCAGGCCCAGGTCAAGGACCAGGGAAATTATTGGCGCAGTAAAATGGGATTTACTGGGCCTTTGCATGCAGTAAAAAATGAAACAGGCCCAGATAAAGCATATTACAAACTGGGCCTGTTGTCCTCAAAAAAATAAAAAAAGAAACGTAGTGCCTGGTAGGTAAATAACAGGCCATGGAGAATAAAACTACAAGTCGCCACCAAACGACATCCATTTTCCTAGACTAACGATGATTCTTCGTCACTAACACGAATTGTAAATATAGCAACAGTCGCCACCAAACGACATCCATTTTCTAGTGTCAAAACTGTATGCCGTCCTCGCGTTCCACCATTTGGATTATGGAGATTCAAACACCTGAAAAATAGAAAGAAAAAAAACCCGCAACATACAGAAAATGAGTACTGAAGTCGTTCAATATTTTGGTTAATGAAGATAAAATTAAAACCTACACCCCATCAAGAAGCATCCTCGAAACAATAGGCTTGCGAAAAGCGGATCACCTTCTCTGTAAAAATAAAAAAGAGACAAATTATAATCTAGAATAATCCGTTATAACTATTGCAGAAAAACTGTAATCTCATTGTACATTCATGAGACTCACATTCCTGTGAGTCTCATGAATGTACAATTTAAGTAACATCAAGATTTAAATAATATTTTGCAAAGTAATGATATGGAAAACCATTGGAGTTGCTTTAAAACTCCACACTAAACATCGAAATAAGATTTACCTTCCTTAGACGTTTTTCAAAACTTCTCAACCAGGGTTTCGTTGAGATACCATTCTCTCTTGGCAGCAGCGACTTCAAAAACTAGTCTTTTCTCTCAAAAAGCACTCTTATAAACTGGGTATTAGAGAAGAAAAAAAATGCACATTAGAGCATATTAAACTGCTGCTATCTCTTAACTAACAAGCTAACATGAATATTAATATCTTTAACAAATCGAATCAAGATGATTTTTACCTCTCTCCTAAACAAGCATGAAACAAAACTTAATACTTATGGAAAATTACCGAAAAGTGATCAGTTTCAGTAGTTCACATTCTGAATAGATTTTTTTAAAAAAATCTTGTTTTGCATTCAAAATCTAAAAAATGGTGGACGTCTGCCAACAATTATTTTTAGGAGTTTGAGGCGCGCCAAATTGCAAAAGCCAAATATCGCCTCAATTCTGAGGCACACCTGATATATAATCTAACAAAAAGTATAGAAATAGCAGCATGTCATATTCCACATGGTGTAAAGCACGGTTCAGTATAAGTATGGCATCATTAATTGCTTTTTTCTACGCAATTTTTTGTATGACTCATGCAATAGCAATGCAAGTACATATGTGAATGAAGAACAAGAATGCCCACTGCATTAGAATTGCAGTATTAGAAAATTGTATTCTACTTAAGAACCACAACTATTGCTGTTTTTCAAGTAGACTCTAAAATACCACTTAAGAATCACATTTGCTTTGTTTTACTTCATCATCAGCAGAACTGAAAATCAGTTCAATAAAGACAAATATACTATCATATAAAAAGAACAGTTTTTACAATTCACAATGACAATGAATAATATAGAAATTTGTATTTATATTTTATGATTTCATAATTTAGTCGGTTATGCTTATACTATGATGCAACACATCTTTGCAGGTACCACAAAGCTTCAAAGTATAAGAAAAAATATACAAGGAACAAGGCACAACCTCTTCAAAGGATTGTTAATGTTCCGACTCAGGTTGGGTAGATAACTCTTCTTTGAAGAAGGCGACTGAGGTGCGCGCGCCTCAATGGAGGGTATTTGCATCGCCTCAAGCACTTACGTGAGCACCTTTTAAAACATAGTGCCAGATCCATTACATTTCAGCAAACATAGCTATCGGTTGTTAAGTACAGAGAGAGCATTACCTATTGATTCACCATTTAACATATTGACAACCCTTTTTGCTACATTATTGTTGGCAAATTCAACCCATCCTACATAATCAGCAAGACAAATAAGCGGTGTTCTAAGAAAACTTAAATCATTGTAAAGGAGAATAAATACGATAAGGCACTGTGAAATATGTTTAAATATGAATATGTGAACATCATAAACAAGTTTTAGTCTATTCAACCTGAACATGTCCACAGCCAAATTAAATACACAGACCCTTCAGCAAATTGTTGCCCTCGAAACCACCACCAGATTTACGTTTTGTTTGAGTAGCAGGATCTGAAACATGAATCTTCATTAAACAAAAGTGACAACATAGAAATCACTCTTAAGCTAAAGAAACCATAATCAAAGCACCCTTCGCTACCATTTCCAGTATTATCAAATATCAATAATAGGGTTAGAATAAAAGAAGTAAAGTTTTACCTTTAGGTGCCAGATATATCCTGTCTATTTCACCATACTGGGATAAAATTTACTGAAGATTCACATGGTCCATGTAATGAGGAATTCTGTTCATGTAGCAAATCTCTTGGTTCTTAAATTTAGCAGCTTACTCCATTAGACGTTTCTTTCTTTGCAAACATCTTAGCATCAATCTTTAAATTGTGATCAAGGTGAACACTAGTATCAACAAGATTTTCATTCTCTTCAGCTTCTTCATCCTCCTCGTTTTAAACTTTGTTATTGTAAATATTGTCTCCTTTGACTTCCTTCAGAACACAATCGCCGCTATAATCTTGTACTGTAGTATCCTCATTTCTTCCTTTTTCGCTTACACAACCACTACACTTCCTTCCACCACAGACTGTTAGATTTTCTTCCTCATGAAGACCCTTACACTGAATGGCATTGTCCTCAGCTTTTAGAAGTTCTTCCAATGACTTATTATCCTTTTTCTTTCTGCTCTTTATACTTCACTCACTGGGCTCAGTAGGATTCTTTTCCAGAAAACTCATAGTCTGTGTGCCAACCTTGTATTCTCCAACAATGAACACTGACTAAGGGGAAACAAAGGGGGACAAAATTAGCAACTACAGCAGTTTAATACCCACAGAAAATAAGAAAACTAAGTTCATAAGATGGCATGAAATTCTCTTTTAAGGATTAGGGGTAAAAGTAAGAATACACTAATCCCACACCCATAGACTAATACAACTTCCATTTCCTAAGTAATAACCCTGGAACTAAGATTTCAACCCTTTCTCCACTCCTAATGGTATTATCATCCCTAAATGAAATACCGATAACCCACTCCAGTAGCATAACAGAAAATGAAAATTAAGAAAGCTTCCAATTCATTCACGGATTAGTGTCCGATGCCAAACCAGGATAGCGTAACCGCCATCATTGAGATAGAATGAAGCCGCAAAATGCAATCACTAAACCACGGCGTATCCCTACATAATTGTACAAGGAAGAAACAATTGGAAAAACTATACCACTGCCGAGTCGAAGATGCCGAAGCGACATAACACGAACTCTGTGTTGAGAGGTGAGGGTGGAGAAGCCTCGATACCGGGAATCTGCTTCCAACTGGTGCAACATAGACCGATCTTTGTGAAATGCCAAAATCAAGACCGACTTGACGACGAGAGGATGAATCGGGGAGATGAAGAGAGTGAAGACAGACACTGACAGACTTCGAAGAGATGAGCAGATAACTCTATTCAAATCCAAAAGCCCTAACCCTAACCTCAACTACCATCTTAAAATTGCCCCTTTACCCCTAATATTTCGATATCCTTCGAAAAATGCCCTTTAATGTAAATTTTCAAGTTCTCAGCTCTAAAATTAAACAAAAATAACGAAATAGATTTTAAAAATTGAAAAAATAACATCATAACATTCTTTTAAAAATGTCACAATAAATTTTATTATATATTTCAATTAAATCTCAATTTGATCAGCACTCGATTAAACCCCAATTTAATCGAAACGTAATTAAAATTGTAGAATCATCGTCGAGAATAAAAGTAAATTATTTAAGAAATCTCACCATAGTGTAGTACTTCATAGTCGTGGACTACCCAATGCAACATAAAGCAAAACATTAACCCAACCGATTTTGAACAAATGACTCTTACTTATACTCCAAGTTTCCTATAACTGGATAAAGAATATTTGAAACTTTAACCTCTAAATTTCTTAATAAACCAAATTACCCCTAACCTTTTTCTATTATCAGCTCTAATTAAAGGACCCTCGGTCTCAATCACGATCTAGACCAAGTTGTCCAAGGATGGGAACCTAATCTTTAGTCACGATCCATTTTAACGCACCCTCATTGGATCCAACAAACTCGGATATAGTCGATTCAACTGAGGATGCAAAGAACAAATCATTGATAAACCTTTTACTATTCAGCATGCAACAGAAACATCAGGTTAACCACAAATGGTAACAAATCCCAGAACTCTATGAACTTATTCATCAAGTCACTACTAAAGAATTTTGATATCAAATTGAATGTGCAAATCTCTACAATTACCACCAACACGGATCATAGATTCTATATGTAGAGAGTGTTGAAATAAATAAGGTAAACATGTTTCTCTCATAATCTAACATTTCAGGTTTTTTCATTCATAACAATTCAGTCATACAAGGTAATACTTATACACCATTCTTATCTATCTAGTGACTATCATGATGTTTACCACTTACTTACTTACTATTACACTTTTGACAATATTGACTTGCTTTATGCTCCATTATGCTCCATTATGTTCCATTATGCTCCATTATGCTCCATTATGCTCCATTATGCTCCATTATGCTCCATTATGCTCTATTATTCTGACACTCCCCCTCAAGCTGAGTGGTCGGATCTCCGATACTCAGCTTGCTCAGTACTTCCTTGAAAATCTTCGAGTTTACTGCTTTGGTCAGTATATCCGCTAGCTGATGTTCTGAACGAACAAATGGCAACTTGATGTTTCCTTCTTCGAGATTTTCTTTTATGAAGTGTCTGTCCACCTCAATATGCTTGGTCCGGTCATGTTGAACTGGATTTTCTGAAATACTTATCGCGGCTTTGTTGTCACATCGTAGTTCACATGACTTGGTTGGTGGAAAACCAATTTCTGTCATTAACTTCTTTAGCCATAATACTTCAGTTAATCCTCTTGCTATTCCACGGAACTCTGCTTCTGCACTTGAGAGAGCCACTACCTTTTGTTTCTTGCTTCTCCAGGTTACCAGATTTTCACCAATAAATGTGAAATATCCGGATGTGGATCTCCGATCAACTAGGTTTCCTGCCCAGTCAGCATCTGTGTATCCTTGGATTTCCAGATGATCATTTCTTCTGAACAAAACTCCATGTCCTGAGGTGCCCTTCAAATACCTCATAATTCTCATGACTGCTTCCATATGTTCAACCTGAGGTTGATGCATAAACTGACTTACTACCCCGACCGAATATGCTATGTCAGGTCGGGTATGTGACAAATATATAAGTTTGCCCACCAGTCTCTGGTATCTTTCTTTATCTTCCCGTCTCGCTCCTTCTGATAGTTGTAAGCCATGATTTACTACCATTGGAGTTTCAGCTGGTTTACACTCCAGCATCCCTGTCTCTGCCAATAAATCCAGAATATACTTCCTTTGAGATATAAAGATTCCTTCTCTGGATCTTAGTACCTCAATCCCAAGGAAGTATTTCAAATTCCCGAGATCCTTCATCTCAAACTCTTCAAACAAGTTCTTCTTGAGTTTGCGCATTTCTTCTATGTCATCTCCTGTGATAATCATGTCATCTACATAGATTATCAAGCAGGTGATTAGGGCTCCTGTCTTCTTCAAGAATAAGGTGTGATCCGAGTTGCTTTGACTATACCCATATTTTTTCATGGCTATAGTGAACCTCCCAAACCATGCTCGAGGAGATTGCCTCAGACCATACAACGCCTTCTTCAGTCTACACACCTTTTCTTCATGACCCTCATTTTTACATCCTGGCGGGATTTTCATATACACTTCTTCTTCAAGGTCTCCATGAAGAAATGCATTCTTCACATCAAACTGGTGGAGAGGCCAGTCTTTAATTGCAGCTATGGACAACAATACTCTGATTGTGTCTATCTTGGCTACGGGTGAGAATGTTTCGGAATAATCAATTCCGTATGTCTGAGTGTACCCTTTTGCCACCAATCTTGCTTTGTATCTATCAATGGATCCGTCTTGCTTGTATTTGATAGTATACACCCACCTGCAACCTACTGGATTTTTATCTACCGGTAGTTTGCAAATCTCCCATGTTTTGTTCTTCTCTAATGCCTCCAATTCAACATCCATAGCTTGTTGCCAACTCTTGGATTGTTGAGCCTCCGTGATTGTTCTCGGAATTTCTTCTTGGAGAATAGACATTGTGAATGCCTTTGCTTCCTTGCTTAGCCTCCCCCTTACCGTGTTTGCCACCGGATACCTGCTTGTTCCCCACTCCGGTGTGTATCTTTTAGGCGGACGCCCTCGATTTTCTCTTGGGGGTAATTTGTATCCTTTATTTATTTCCTCCTCTTGTTCTTCTGGTTCTTCAACTGGAAGATTTTGAGGTTCAGAAGAACTTACCGGGCTTACCTCAGATACCTCAAATGGTGGAGTATCAGTTGTGACTCTTAGTTCGCTGGTCGATACTGGCGTTTCCGATGTTGGCCTGATGGTTTGAGTTGCCCGCTCTGTTAGGCCATCATAGGAAAGACTTTGTCTGTCACAAGAGATGTTTGGGCCACATATCCAATCCAGTGGTTCTACTGTAAGATTCCCCCCCTGAACACTGGACTGGTGATAAAAAAACTCTGTTTCAAGGAAATCACAGTTCATTGTGGTGAACATGTGACGAGTTTTAGGATCATAACACCGATACCCTTTCTGATGTACTCCATATCCTACAAACACGCACTTGACAGCACACGGATCAAATTTGGTGCGGTCAATTTTTGGTATGTGTACGAATACAGAACATCCAAAGACCCGAGGATTTAGACTGAGTGTGGAGGGTACTTTGGTAATTTCAGATAGAATATCAAGTGGGGTTTTGAAATTTAGGATTTTCGTAGGGAGACGATTAAGGAGATAGGTTGACGTAGCAACAGCTTCAGGCCAGAATGTTGTTGGTACTTTGGACTCAATGAGTAGGGATCTTGTCATTTCAAGAAGTATGCGATTTTTTCTTTCGGCCACACCATTTTGTTCGGGAGTGTGTGGACATGAGGTTTGATGAATAATTCCTTTTTCTGAAAAGAAATTTTTCATATGTTGATTGACAAATTCCCCGCCATTATCAGACCGAAGGACTTGAATGTTTTTCTGAAACTGATTTTGGATCATTTGGAAGAAGTGAGTGAACTTGTCAAACACTTCAGATTTTTGTTTTAAAAAATACACCCACGTTATGCGAGTGCAGTCATCGATAAACAACACAAAATATCTAAGACTTTGACCCCCAGATATAGGTGCTGGACCCCACACATCAGAATGAACTAAGGCAAACATGGAATTCATACGAGTACTACTTGGCTTAAATGTTTGCCTATGACTTTTTGCAAGAATACAAGTCTCACAAAAAAGATTATCACTTTTATTCAAAAACAACTTAGGAAATAAAAGTTTAAGATAACCCGAGGATGGATGACCCAATCTCCTATGCCATAACCAAGCCTCTCTTTCTGACGTCCCATGAGCAAGCGACACCAAACCTTGTCGAGCCACTTCATCAACGTAGTACAGGCCAGCGCGTTCAGTGCCACGCCCAATAATCACCCCCGTTTGGATATCCTGCAGTATGCAAAAATTCGGATTCATCACCATAGTACAATTCATTTCCTTAGTGACATGAGATACCGACAACAACTTATTTGAGAGGTTCGGAACTAGTAAACAGTTTGAAATTCTCAGAGTTGGAGAGATTTCCACTGTTCCCATTCCCGTCACTTGAGCCTTAGCCCCATCTGCAGTATTGATATACTCAATCCGGGACTTGACAATATTCTTCAGATCACGTGCATCATATGTCATAGTGTCGGTTGCACCACAATCAAAAATCCATTGGTGATTTTTAATTTTGGTGTTATTATGGACTGAATATGCACTTGTCAATTGTTCAGGGGCTGAACTGCAATATTTTTGGGCTATTTTGTCATTTTTTACAACTTTCGGGTCACAGTTGCTAGGGTTTGAAGTTGAGGGACTTGGTTGCAAATACCAAGTCCCATTACCTGATCGGGGCTCCTCAAAATAGCAGCAGTCGTTATTTTTGGAGAAGCAGCTCCTCTCCAAGCCCGATCGGTTCTCCCCGTGCCTAGGGCTTTCGCCTGGTCCTCCTCGCCTCGTGTTTCCGCCGGGTCGGAGGTGGTCTTCGCCTCCACTCTCCACGACTCCGGCGAGGCGATGGTCTCCTTCTTCTACTGGTGGGTTTCGGCGAGGAGCTGCTGGGTGCGCCGAGTTCTCTCCGCCACCGTGGGTGCTGGTGGCCGCAGGGTTGCTCACCGCGGCGGCGACTCGACTCCGCTGCTTCTCGTCCCACCAATCGGGATATCCAACGAGCTGGAAACAGCCCTCCTTCGTGTGTCGGCTTCTCCCACAGTGAGTACATTTCAGTTTCGATTTGTCGATTCGGGTTGATGGGTGCTGGTGGCCGCTGGTTGCTCCGGCCGTGTCCGAACGTTTCTGTCCCGGACGAATGAATTTATTTGCTGCGTTTGCTGTCCCTTCGATATGTGTATGCTCGATTATTGTTGCTAGTCCGTCCCCTATGCCCAATGATGCTCCGTTGCCAATGGTTGCCGCTCCGAGAATTTGGAGCCGGGCGGCCTCCTTCCTCACCGAGGCATAGGCGGCTTCGACTGAGGGCAACGGGATCTCCCGAAGGAGGTCCCGTTTGATTCCGTCAAATTTCGGATCAATACCTCCGAGAAACTGGAAGAGCTTGGTCTCATTCCAGATTTCATTGTATGCTGCGATGTCGGTTGTGCATCGCATCGGGTTTGGCCTTCGGGCTTCAATTTCCCCCCAAAGGGACTGCATAGTTAGCCAGAAATCCTCCATGTTGAAACTGCCTTGTATTGTTTTTGCTGCCTTGTTATGTAAATCGAACACTTGTAGTGAGTCTTTGCCACTACCGTAAGTTACCTGCAATGCTGTCCACAAATCTTTCGATGTAGGATAGTGAGCAACATTGTTAGCTAACCTTGATTCCACGTTTTGTATGATCCATGAAAACACGATTAAATCGTCTTGTTTCCATTTTTGGTAATCTGGTTCAGTTCTGGCTGGGGGTTCGGGTTCCCCTGTCAGATGTTCCAGCCGTCCCCTTCCTCCTATTGCAATCTGCATTAGTCTTGCCCATAGGTGGTAGTTCGGCCCATTGAGTTTTGAGCTGATTGTGATTGCTCCGGGTAGCTCTCCTGGTTGTCGGTGGCTGCCACTCATTCCCTGCCTAAGCACTCTTGCTATTCGAATGGTTAGGTCCTCATCACTGAGGCCGAAACCGGGCTGATTTGTGGTGTTGATGCTTTCGTTGTCGGACATATTTGGTGGATTGGTAAATGATGAGAAAAACAGGTTCAATCCCTATGGATTATAACCATGCTCTGATACCATGTTGAAATAAATAAGGTAAACATGTTTCTCTCATAATCTAACATTTCAGGTTTTTTCATTCATAACAATTCAGTCATACAAGGTAATACTTATACACCATTCTTATCTATCTAGTGACTATCATGATGTTTACCACTTACTTACTTACTATTACACTTTTGACAATATTGACTTGCTTTATGCTCCATTATGCTCCATTATGTTCCATTATGCTCCATTATGCTCCATTATGCTCCATTATGCTCCATTATGCTCCATTATGCTCTATTATTCTGACAGAGAGTCATGGCAATGTACAAAGAATTTCCATGTAGTAAATAATGCTTGCACAGGTTGGAGTAATACCAATTTAATCAACTCATACTACAACTTGTTTTAATGTTTAATCATCTCAAACATTAAAGATATCTGTGTATTCAAATGGAGATGCAATCGGGTACCTGATTTAAAGTGACATCTCGGCTTGAAGAACAGCAGGTTTCTCTACTGCAGTTTGTTTCTGAGGATGCACTGGTCTCTGTCCAGATGAAACATGGAGTTGAGTTGAGCAGCTGGGGCTGTAATTGTAGGTTGAAGAAGATGGTCTTCCAGCCCTTCAAGTTCTTCGAGCTCTGCTTCCAAGTCATCCTGAAAATCACAAAACATAGTAAATATACTCAGAATACTGCTTTAGATGTAATCTAATCTAGTGAGTGGTAGGAAAACTTGAAATGGAAGAACAAAGAGCAGACCTCATCAAAATCAATACCGACAAGTGGAGCTGCCAACGCTTCCTGAATCTGTTTCATCTTCTCCGTCTGTTCATTGATGTTATCCATTGTCCTATCTACATCATCAATGTTTCTGGAAAAAAAATGGAAATGCAAAAATTGAAAATAAGGATTCTTGATAATGAACAACATACGTTGTTCTCTGCATAGCCGCCATAGTTGCAGCTCTAGCTCTTAAAGCATCTACAGTAGCAACTATTGCTCTTGATCCTTCTATCATTATCATCTGAAATAGTGAAATTCACAAGAAAAACTTCAGTAAAACCTCACTGACTGCTTTTTAAGTTGATAGGGAATTAATAGTACTTAATCACCTAGTCATGAATTCTTAGTTGATAATGACCAAGCGATTCATACAAGAACACAAAATTTAAACATTCTATTTAAACATTGTATTTAAACATTGTATAGTTGCTTCATACAAGAACACAAAATTTCGATTACATACCTCTTTTGTTCTTGACATTGCTGAATTCTCTAGCCTTCTCCACCTCTTGTGCAGCCTTCTTTTGCAGAACCTTCTCTTTTTACTCCAGCATCTCAGCGTCTGAACCATGGATGAATGTCTAGTTAAATGATTAGTACCTAATTACTGCAATGTATGAAGCAAATAAAGGAAAAAAAGAAACAAATTATCTTGAGTAATAAACTGTATATTCTTAACTAGACAAGGCAAAAACATCCATATTCTACCTAAGAAATTCAACATTTTCGATATAAACTGGTAATCTGGGAAAACTTTTCTCTGGCGCGTTCTTTTGAGTAACAATGCAGCAAGTTAAGAGAAAATCTTTCCAGGAACAATCAATTTCTCACAATTCAAAATCTTATTTTCCAATTAATTAACCGAATCAATAAACCAATTGATTATCAATTCAATACGTGAAGAAACAGGTATCAATGTATCAATGTATCATCATCATATCATGATAATCGAATAGACAGAAACTCCTAAAATTCGTGCAAAACAGAAGCATGTAGTGATCGAAAACGATGCAATACCTTCGTCAAACTCTAACGTGGTCACGGGACTGGTCTTCTGTGTTGGTCTTCCAAAGATTCGATTAAACACGTTGAATCGATAACTATTGGTCACCGTCAATCTCCTACTCGACCTTTTCCAGATTATTGATGACGATGATACCACCCAATGGAGATTTTACAGAGGAATCAGAAAGAGAGAGAGGAGTTAAATTTTCAATTTTATTCATACTATACATATAATAACCTAGTAATGTTAACATCATAACTATTTTGGGATCCCAAATCACTCATTTTCTTTGATGTCTTTGAGTATCGACTCATTTGATGAATTTTCAATATTCCACAAACGTAACTTCATTTTTTATAAAATCATATTTATTTACACTCTTACAAAATGTAAATGATCGTAGTAATGTTCAAATGAAATTTTTGGACCCCAAAGCAACTATTTTTCATGATGTTACGACGTTACGTACCCTTTTAGTTTCGACGGTTTCTTTTTGTATTTTAAATATATCCTCACTCGAAACTACATTTTCAATGAAAACAGTTTCATTGGCATTCTAACTTGATGTATAATATTTTTGTAATGTTAAGATCATAATTATTTTTGGACACCAAAGCAGGGACGAAGCCGGGAATTTAGTTCAGTGGGGGGCAATAATTAGTCTAAGTGCAAATAATTAAAGGAAAAAAAAAAATTAGAGGGGGCAAATGTAATAATTTAAAGGGCTAAATTGAAAATAAATATATTTTTTATGACTAAAGTGACACAAATTCAAAAGTTGAGAGGGGGGCAACTGCCCCTCCTCGTCCTGTTATGGGCCTTATGGCTCCGTGCCTGCACCAAAAGTGGACGGATAATTACCGGTTGGTGCATTCAACGTTTTTATAACTTAAGGGTGCCCGGAACAACATTTTCAAACATGTTGGTGCATTTAACAATAACAGTAAAACATATGGGTGCATTAGGGCTATTTACCCCCAAAATAATTATGCATAAGGAAAATTTATGCATCGAACCTCCAATACTATGTTGACACAGATGGACAGCCTCGAAATGCTTCTTGCTTAGAAGTAATAACCTGTGAACGTGAATCTCATTCCCACAATTTCACCCGTACAGAACCATGCAAAGCATTCAAGACCGAACAAAGCTGCAATTCCAGCATCTTCAACCTTCAGCTCTTGCTTGTTCTTCCACAAGTTCTTCACAGCGTCGTGTTCTTTCCAGAACGATTCGGTGCGCCCAGGAATGCTGCACAGAAAAATAAGTTTTTGAAGACTGTGTTGCTATTTTTGGAAGAAAAAAAATCGAGAGTTTGGAACAAAAAATTCTCAAAAATAGGTGACAGGCAGACGTTTTCTGAAAACATATGGGGGCAAAACAACATTCTCCCAAAAATCAAATCAAATGTGTTGTGTTGTTAATGACCAAGGCAATCATTTGAGCTAACATTCTTCATTTGCTTAATTATATCATATTTAACAGGGCCCATCATATAGTCAAACACAAAATCCATTCAACCAGTACATGAAAATGTAGAGCTACACAAAAAATTGCTAAATAAACATATATCTGGAAAGTGTAGTACCTGTAGAGCCGAGTGTAAAATATTTCCTTTGACAATTCATTGCATCTCTCAATTGTTGGTGGGTTTTGAATATATTGTTTGTTTTGTTCCAAGAACTACTTAAAGTAAGCTGATCCGTGCTTGGAAACAAACTGTGATGCTTGACCTGCCTTTAGTGTCAGTTGATGTAGCTTCGATGCCATTACCTCTATAACTCAACAATGGAGGACATGGAATATCAGTGGATACGGTAAATAGAAGCTCATTGATAATCATTCAATGTTTAATACTTCCACACCGAAAACATGAATTGACCAAGAACTCATGCTTAGATTCAATGACAGCATTGACATTTGATAATAATCTCTGGATATAAGTATCATTTGTGAGATTCTTACGTTTCTAATCTCTATTCTCTAGTTCTTCTATAATAGCAATCACACGCTTAGAAAATGAATCATTTCGTCTATAAGCTGAAAAATGTTGAACCAAAAATAGAACAAGCTTTCATCCTTGCGAATTTCCATATTCTGGTAAAATAAGAATCACAAGATTGCAACAAATCATAGGTCCATGATTTTCATGCTATCACTATAAGAGAGAACCCAAAAAGTGAGTAAAGAATCAATCACCATAAATTAATGTTCAAAAATCACGTTTTCTGGACGATAAATGCATTAGTAAAACAGAATATCTGAATATCGTCATTACGAAATCAAATAGAAACACAAAACTGATACATGATCACGAAACCAATTGAATCTTATCATTTCTAACTCAAACGAATTGATACTAAATACATCGATTGTTTCAGCTTTCTCAATCGTCGAAAACCCTACGCCGCTCAATTAAGTGCTCAAATTTCAATTCCAACGTCAAGTTCGACATCAGAATCTCCATCAAGAAAACCAAACATCTCAAGCCCCATAAAAAAACACGAATTCATCAATTAAGTACATCCTTAACTGGAACTAGATCAAGCAAGAATGCGAGACCTAAGAAACAGAGTCAACACAGCAACTTAACCTCAACTTCGATACACACGCAATAACAAGAGAGTTAACACAAATTCAAACGGAAGAACGGAGTTTCTGACATTGAATTTCACCTTCACTTCGTCAATCGGGACGGAGAAGTCTAGTTTCTCTCACCGCGCTCTGTGTGAGAGGACCAGAGCAGCTGTTATCAGTTATCACTAGATTCCTTTTTTCTCCCTTCATTTTTAGTTTAATTTCTATTTACTAATGGGCCTAAAAAGTTGTAACTGGGCCTTCTGATAGTTCAGTAAAAAATCAAAAGATCAGCCCATTATGGAAATCGAAATCAATGGTTTAAATCAGTTTGTTCGATCTAGTAGGTGAATTTTTCATAAAAAATAATGGTCAAAGCCCAAAGGCTAACGTAAAAAATAGTAAAAAAAAATAAGTACATAAAAAAATAGATACTTTTTTTAGTAAAAAAAATAAGTACTATATAAAAAATAGATCACTATTTTATTAGATGAAATCGAATATAATACAATTACATTGAACCAAACAATTGTGGTCCCCTAGTTATTACACTTGATATAATAAATACATGAATTAGAAAGAATAATAATAACAAAAAGAATACAATTTAATTTTCAGAAAATAACAAATAAATCACATTACCCACCTTTAAAAAATATTTTTTTCCCGAAGCCATGATAACTGTATACACCAAATAAATGGAATTTATTTACTCCCATTTATTTGATATATGTATACAAAGCATAGGCAAAAATTTGTGTGTTAATTATTTTTTTAAGATCGCATATTCCTTCCTTCCACAAAATCACGAATCCTCATTAGCGCAATTTCTAGGGTTTTCTCGCTCATATTCGCGAAACAAACCCTAAACCAACCAGGCTCCGAGCAGTGGCACGACGAGCCCGGCGATATATTCAGCCTCAAATCATGCACGATAGTTTGCCAAAGCTCGAGCTCGCCTTCTAAATCGGGTGTGCGCAACATCGGGCCGAGATTCATCCAACAGAAGAGACCTGCATTCCCTCTTAGACACTCGATCCCAGACCGCTTAAGCCCGTCCACGATCATATCGTACCGATTCCTAAGCCTAGCTCGGTTTGCCTCAATGTACCGGGTCGTGAACTCTTCATCAGACAACATAGACGCCAACAAATGTTGCGTTTGTGACGAAATTAAAGTAAAACTCGACATCCTTCGCGCTGTCGTGACAACCTTATCATTGTATGAATATATGGTCCCGACTCTAAAGCCTGGTAGCCCGAGATCCTTCGACAGGCTATACACAATGTGAACCCGTTCGGCATTGCTGTATTTCCTCGCCTCGAGGATCTCGGCAATGCTGACGAACTCCGACGAGGAAAAAACCGAACCTGAGTAGATCTCATCGGATACGAGGTGGATGTTTTTTCGAGTCACGAAGTCGAGGATGTTCTCGAGGACCGAACGTTGTACGGTGGCGCCTAAAGGGTTTGAAGGGTTGGTGATGAGAACTCCTCGAACCCTAATTTTCATGGATTGTGCATTCTCGAACGCAGCTTCTAGGGCTTCAGGTGTTATCTGAAAATTGTTGGAGCTGTTGCAGAGGATTGGTACGATGTTAACTCCAGTTCTCCACCTTAGGTCTCTGTCAAATCTGAAAAAATAATGAAACCCTTATTAGGGTTTTTCCTAACGTAAATTAGGGTTTTGACATTTTTTCTTTTCTGAAGTTCTTACCCTGGATAGTAAGGAGTCGGAACAAGCAATGCATCGCCCGGGTTAGCTAAGATGAAGGTCAAGAGTTCGTTCGCGGCAGTGGCACCCGCGGTTATAACCACTCTTTCAGGGTCGAATTTCGCTCTTCCTCCCCTTATTTGCTCCATAAAACTCGCCATTGCCTGAAAAAACTTCGAAGAGTTAATGGATTTTTTCTTCTTAACCTAATATGATGAAAACATAATATACGAGTGAGGAGATAGATAACCGTGTTCGGCCATATAGCCGAACCATATAACTCGAAAATACCACTACTAGAAGTAATGTTTTACTGGCGAAGCTTAATAGTCGGTAAAAGGCTTTTTTTGTTGGTAAAAGTCTTGTCGACGATGTTATTTGCCGGTAAAAGTTGTCGATAAAACTTTTACCGGCGATGTTAGTATACTAAAGTACTAAGACTTCTTTTTAACCTAATCATCAACTAACAAAATTTTAATTTCTTGAGCACGAACCTTTCTAAAGCTGTATAGACCATGGTAGTCTTGAAACAATGCGTTCTCTCTAAACCCCGGGGCTCCGTCGCTCCACGTTGATGCTTCCGAGTTCTTCTCCAAGTATTCTTCTAGTAAGTCGAACGAGACCTGGAACATCGATGATGTGAAAATCAGTCTGAAGTCGCATAATTTTAATCGAAATTATATTACGTATAATATATATGTAAATTTAAGTAAACCCTGGGTGTTATGATGACTTAAGAGTATACCGGTCACACTCACAAATTCGAACTTTTGATACAGTTGGTTAAAGCGTACGTCTTAAATCTCACGTGGTATCATAGCGTGCAGCTGGGTCAAATATTGATACACTCTCATTAAATACCGAGGTCGGGCATTAAGCCCATTCGTAAATCGATGCTTAGAAACATCAGTTTAAGAGAGGATGTTATGATGACTTAAGAGTATACCGAATGTTTTCACTCACAAGTTCGGACTTTAATTTGAGACAGTTGGTTAAATACAAGAGAAGGGTAAGATAACTGCTCACACTATGTACTATTTTTTGCAGTACTTACTTGATTTTCAGCTAAACCCATTTGGATGACCCCTGAAGGATTGGTGGCTTCTTCATAAGGGTTTTCATCGTATGCTTTCCACCCGGCAAAGTACGGCGAGTTCTCGCCATGTTTTTCGGAGTCTGCGATGTTTGATAGCTCAACTGTTTCGGGTGCGGAATCGAACTCGATTGCCATGTTTGTTGTGCAGAAGGAATGTGACAATGGTGAAGAAGACACAGTTGATTGTTGTAGTTTCTATGTGCAGGCAAAAGAAATGGAAGTACCTGTTGAATGAGAAGCTTAGCCAGAGAAGCGTTCAATATATAGTTGAGCTCTCAAATAGTTGACAAGGAAAGAACAATAAATAATTAGCAAAGAAAATAATTGATATACTTTCTTCGTAAACTCATTTGAAATATTTTTATAGCATATTATTTCGCAATTTTAATATTTAAAAATATACCTCATTTGTTTATATTTTTAATTATTTATCTGAACTTTAATTTTTATCCTCTAAAGTAAAATGTGGACCGTGGTTATAGATATAAGGGTAAAATACGACATTACCCCTAAAGTTTATACAAATTTTAAAATTTTCACTTAAATATTAAAGTTTTCTCTAATGTTTGGATCAGGTGAAAAATCATCCCTTACTGAATGACTGACAGATACTCATTCGGGGGTAAGCGATGATTTTTATTCTGATCCAAACATTAGGGAGAAACTTTAAGTTTTAAAGAGATATTTTAACATTTGCGTAAATTTTAGTGGACAATTTCGTATTTTACCCTATATATAATAAAGTACGTATCTTAGAGCTCATTTTCTAATTTGAGTCAATTGACATTAAATGTGTTTAACTACATGCACTATATATCCATTTCTCTTTACGTACTTGGGCGTCGTACATTTGTACCTTAAAAACAAAATTAGGACAAAATTGAGGTATTTCGAGAATCTCGTTGGTAATGAAATTATTGTTGGTCGGATTTATGTCGCTGAAACATGCATGATAATTGGTAGCTCGAGCATTCTCCTTTTAACAATTGTGTCGGTGTAACTTTGAATTTGTCGCTAAATTATTTCATATCAAACATTAATGTGACTTGAACATTTTATAAATAAAAAATGTATTAGTTAAATTCAATTAAAAATTATGTTTTAGGAATAAATAAGGATATGAGCTCACTGAGTTGAGCTAGTAAACACATTTTGTAAAATACGTTATCTGGGGTAGCGCTTATATACAGATTTCTAAATATTTTTTCTATATACTTTTTTTTTTTAATTGCACAATGCTTACTTTTTGAAAAAAAATTGATTTAATCATCATCATTATTGATGATTAACCTCTTAATTTGTTTGTGTGATGAACAAGTGTGCTTAATTTACTTTGGATAGGGTTTTTTTTTTGGTCAAGTTTTACTTTGGAATTTGGATAGGTAGCTTGTGAATACTTTAGAATACATAGGTACTTCATGCTCCGCGAGCTACAGCTTGCTTTTTATTATTTTAATGAATATTAAGATCATAATACTCATCATTGTTTAGTATCATATGGATATACAGAAATATTGAAACTCAGTAATTCATGTTTTATGCAGAAAAAAATATTCGATTTTATTATTATGCAGTGTGTAAAAGTTACATTGACGAGCAGTAATTATACTTACATTTACAAATATATATATATATTCATTTGTTTATATCGAATTAGGGATTTATATATACATTGTAAGATAAAATACGACTTTATCTATGATGTTTAGGCACGATTTAAATATTTTATAAATGTTTGTTTTTTAAAATTTCATTCTTAATGTTTAAGTATTGTTAAGTTTTTCCTTCAGTTAATTTTTTTTAATCAAAATTTTACATAATATATTTTAAATATTAAATTAAATCAAGATAATTGTGGTTAAAGCAAACCCCAATCCGTCGATTTAGCCCCAATTCGAATAAAATTGAGTTCGTTCGGCCCCAATTCAAATTGAATGCCAATAGAATTGAGTTGAATTAACTCCAATTCAATCTCAATCGAAGATGGTAGAGTTTATGTCTGGACCAAACCCAGTTCTCTCCTGTAGAGGTGGCAAAACATGACACAAACCGTGGATGACCCGTGAGTGACTCGCCCACGGGTCATGTTTGGGTCAGGATTTTTGACTCATGAGTCATTTTGACTCAACTCGTAGATGACCCATGATACCACAGGTCAGGTTTGGGTATAAAGGTTTGACCTACGGGTCAACCCGTGACCCGTGACATTTTTATAATATATTAAAATAACAGGGTCTTTTGGTATCCATGGGTCGAACAGGTTAGATTGACCCGCGGGTCATAGGGGTCCAATGAGTCAGTCTGACTCAACCCTTTCATTTATGACGGGTCAAGTTTGAGTTTGAAAAATTGACTCATACTATTACACGGGTCAGGGGGTCCCTGACACGACCCAATGCCTACACGACCCATGACCCGTTTTCTCACCCTTACTCTCCCACGAGTGAGTTGGTCTCTAGATCTGGATCAAGATCAATATCACGTTCAATTAAGACTTAATCGAATCGAGATTTAATAGTAATATATATATAATTTTAAAAGATAAAAAAATATTTCATGTTAATTTAATATAAAAACTATGACGAAATAGAAAAACTATACTAAATAGAAATATAAAGTCGTATTTTACGTTACATTAAAATGTATATATGTATATATATTAAGATTGCTTAATCCTTTTTTGATCTCTATGGATTCCAGCATATCACTATGTCACTGATTCACTTGAGAAGTTCCCTCGAAATTCGACACCTTAATCAAAAGATATGACATATGAAAATGACTGTCCAACGGAATCTTACTAAATGAAATGGAATATTAGCTCATATATACAGATTCTCAATGGACACAGTCAATTTAGATAATTATAAATTAAGACCTCAAACAGCTCACATTGTCAACATCAGATCCTCACAGTATACACTTAAAAATAACACAAATTAAAAAAAATTGCACTAAAATGTTAATTTAACTATTTAATGCAATCACAATTAATATATATCACTGTTAAAACAAGATTAACATCTTAATCTAAGGGTAGGCATGAACCGGTTCGGGACCGAACCGGTTCGAGGCCGAACCAGTTCATGAACCGTACCTTTACCACATTTTAAAGAGGTACGATTTACGGAATATACTAATGTAGATTGTAAATTATCACCGAACCAACTTTGATCTAATGGTTTAGAGTATATATTTTTAAAATTAAATATAATATTATATTAAAACCGGTACAATAAGTGGTACAGTTTACCGTTTGCGGATCAGTTTTTTGTACCTCTTCTGAACTGCTCCGTATTGTTTCAAAAAAAAAGTTTGGTTTGTGAACCGACTCGAACGAACCGTTTCAAACCAATACGGTTCGGTACAGTTCAACCAAACTAATTTTTTATGCCCAACCCTATCTTCTTTCTTTTTTTTGTCGAAAATAACGTTTTACTTGATGAAATAAAACGTCGTGACACTAGGTCACGGTTGTTCGGGATTACAATCAAACATTAAAAGATATAACAATGGCAGTGGTGGTCTTTCGACCCAATCGCTATGATTCACTCTCATTCTAGCTTGCTTAGCTATCCAATCCGCGCATTCGTTTGCGGTTCTCGAAATAGCTCGCCATTGTACGTTATCCACTCGGGTGGCTTGTACTCGTATGTTCCTTATCAATGTGGACAGCCGCCAGTGCATCATCTCGCCCCCTATTTATCGGTGAATCGTTTGGGAGTCCGTTTCAATGATGATGTTTTGTCATCCTCGTTCAGTCGCAAGTCGGATGCCTTCTTGAATCGCTCGTGCCTCGGCGGTTTCTATGTCGTTACTCCCTTCCCTCCGGTTCAATGCCCAACCCTATCTTAATCCTCTCCATTTGTGATACATAATATTGTAATGTCTCCTATTTGGGATACATCAATACATATATAAGTGTATAATCCAGCTGCTGCCAAACAAGCAAAATATAGGTATATAAATAATATGGTAAAATACCACATTGCCTCTAAAATTTATGTCGATTTTAAAAAATTTCGTTACAGTTTAAAGTCTCAATGATGAAAAATACTCCCTTACCGATGCTTTTTCAGATAAAGATTTTTTATTATTTACAAACATTAGAGATAACTTTAAAATTTAAGAAAAAAAATTAAAATCGGGGCAACATCATATTTAACCCTATATAATAATTGCACACGCTCACTGTCGCGACAGACCTTTGAAACATCCAACATTTAATGTTCACTTTGTTCAGAAGTCAAACTTGAATACCTCGTAATTTTTAAGTTTAGGCACGTGCCCTATTATTATTTACATACAAAAATGTTATTGTACCAATTATATATCAGCTTCATATATATATATATATATAATTATATATGTTATATTTCGTAATTACGTGAATTTTTTTACTATGCTTTAGATATATCGTATAATATAAACGCGCATAGGCATATCGCTTATTTATATATGTATGAATTGATGTTAGAATTCTATATTAGTTTTAGCAAATTCTTTGAAGTTTCATTCCACTTACTATTCAGTCAAAGTTGTAAGTCAAACCCTATCTTATCCTATATGAAGCGTGCAATCAGAATCTTAGAAAGTAGTTGAGAGATCAGTGAACAGACAGCTGCCATTGCTAGGGTTTGTGAAGCTTCTCCTGTCAGGAGACTCAGGTTGGTGAAGGTGAGTTGTTATGAAAAGTACTACACTGTATTATATATATATATACATACTATTAGCTCACACAAATATTTTAATTAATACTTAATATATATTATATATTATTAAACTAGACATAACAAAGTATATGTATACATTGTGTTACGTTTCGGGGATTTACAATATTTGTATATTATAAGTTAATAAAACCATAATTACGCATATGTAGTGTTAAATTTTATTATCGAGATCAAGTCACACTCAAATAGCAACCACAATATATAACTTGAGTTTTATCTTAAAACCAATTGAAGTTAACCTTGTTGTATATATGATGCATATTTTAGTGTATACCAACCGATGTAGTATTTTAATCACAGTGGACTTCAACACTCCTCTGAACTGTGACAACACATTTAATCAATATGAGTTGAGACTCAACAAATCCCCTCTCACGTTCAGATCCGACTCGAACTCTGGTACGTGGAGTAAACGAAACACAACAAACTCACATTGGACACTCATAACGAGAAACAACCCAACACCGTCAAACGGAACCAAACTCTGATACCATGTTAAATTTTAATATCGGGGTTGAGCCACACTTAAATGACAATCACAATATACAACTTGGGTTCCATCCTAAAACTAATTGGTGATATGAGGAGGTAAACTTGTTGTATATATGGTGTCTATTTTTGTGTATACCAACCAGTGTTGTATTTTAGTCACAATGGACTTCAACATGTAGTACCATATAATTAGTCACATACACCTATTTAGCTATAATATAGTTATATACTTACATTCGTGTATTATCCAACATTATATATATATATATGCATTTTAAATTATTGTCAATAAAATATTATTGATGTGCACGTAAGTGCTAGCTGGAACAGTGTGTTGACTCTGAGGGGCATGCCCGTAGCTGAAAATCAAAGCTTTTGTACAAATGATTTAATTAATCAATCATTAAAAATGATTAATTAGTTAATTAAATGATTAATATTTAATATTAAATAGAATGAATACGTGAAGTGAAGCTCAAGTGATATGATAACACATGGTCACTCCGCTCGGTATATATTGAAATGAAATGTGCTTTGATTTATGATCCTTTTTTTATATGTGAAAATCTATATAAATAATTTGATGCCGACATATAATATTATACATTTATAATTTAAAATACAAAATTAATTAAGAATAAATATTATATTAAAAGAAACTACTAAACTCATGCACAAACTCGAGGTAATAAATATTATAATAGCGAGTTTTTTGGGTAAAGATGTGACCAGTCGCACTTTTAGGGTCTTCATTGCAACTATATAGAATTCTCCTTTCAAGCCCATGATTAATTTTATGCAGCCCAATATGGAAGCATCTGTGCTGACTTAAATTTTAACAGATGGGCCTGATGTTCTCGGCCCATTACAATTAATCCCAACAAAATAAGTTTCTATTTCCTCTAATCATGGAGAACTTGGTTCAAATATCCCAATGGACTCAAGAATTAACACTAGGGTTAATTATGGGCGGGTCAAGTCAGTCTTAGAGGCAGTACCCCGTTACCGAAATTTTGGTATTGACATCTGGAGGACCGAGACCAACTTTGGCAAAAAAAAAATACCGAGTCGGTTTTGCTTGACTCAGGCCGGTCACAGTCTTGTACCAAAATTTTTGTTCAAAAAAAAAATCAACTGGATTAACCAAAAAAAATCACAGAAGTTTTAGTCTTGAATCCGCTTGCTCCTCGTCTTCCGTCACACTTCCCTTATGAAACCGATCCAAGGGTTGTTAAATACTTCAATGACATTAATTACTAGTGTTTCAAGAGTTACATCATGAAATTCTAGGGTTTTCTTCAAGGTCGGTCCAGTCATAGTCGGACTTTTGGGAAAAAGGTCAGAGCCCTATACCAACCTTGAAGAAAAAAAGGACAGAAGAGCAACCACTTGCAATGTTGATACCATTGGAATACTTCTTGATGGGGTACGGGCTTTACCGACCGAGACCGCTTGGCGACAGCCCGAGAAGCCCGCTTAGTCCATCGTGCATCGCTCCTGAGCTTCTCTCCCACGAAAGCATGGGCCTCAAGCTTAAACCGACCAAAACCCGAACTACTACTACTCTTGGTGCATCAAACTGAGCTTAGAATGGGATGGGAGTGAGTGGAAAAGGGGATGTAGATAGGTGGTGGAATTCATTATTCATTGTATTTACTTCATTTATTTGAAGCCCAAACGTGTATGGTGATGAGACAGAAGAAACATTCAGTCTAATGTAATGACAGAAGTTTGAGAATATTATAAGAGCAAGGATAAATAAAGATCATATAATGTAATCTGACCATTCAAAGGTATGATCCATGGTCTCCCCAGGACATTCCTCATGCTTCCTCGGCTTATCTTTCCCTCCAACAAGCCTTGCAGGGTTTCCAACCGCAGTTGTCCTTGGAGGAACATCGATCAAAACCATAGACCCAGCACCGATCTTTGCTCCTTCCCCGATCCTGACACTCCCTAGAATGGTGGCTCCTGCACCAATCAAAACTCCATCTCCGATCTTGGGATGCCTGTCCCCACCTAGCTTTCCAGTCCCACCAAGCGTGACATGATGCAAGATCGAGACATTGTTTCCGATGACAGCTGTTTCGCCAACCACAACACCAGTGGCATGATCAAAGAGGACGCCTTTCCCGATTTTGGCTGCTGGGTGGATGTCAACTGCAAAGACATCGGAGATTCGGGATTGCAGTGCAAGGGCTAGTGGCCTTCTTGACTGGTTCCACAGCTTGTGTGATACTCTTTGAGCCTGGATAAACAAAAGACATAACATTGTATCAGGATTTTTTTTCTTCTAAAGAAGGCAATAGTAGTAACTGACTCCTTATAATTTGTTTCAATATGAGATTTGGCTGGAAATCCTGCATAAATATCGATGAACGGAGCTTAAAATTTCGATCTTGGAAGCACTCTTACAAAAGGAATTATCCTCCATTTCTTGCAATAAAATTTGACACCGCTTGAAATTTTGTTGAATAGACTAGCACAATTTAAACCTCTGAGATATGACAATAGGTCTCATTAGTCTTTGTATGCATCAACTTACTCACTTTCTACTTCTAATTTGTTCATCAAATAACTATTGATCCTCCCTGCATGTTGAAGTTTACATAAAATTAGCAAAAGCGGAGGTTCTTTTAGCAGAACATGATAGAACATCAATCATCAGCATCAATTTGATCATGGAACCAGAAATGATTTAAGTTTTATTCAATTAAGATCACAATTAAGAGCTTGATTTTCATCCCGAAATTTAAAACAGTTTTATTTTCCTTCTATATGGTCTTAAAGGAAGAACATTGTCTGCCCCTAAACCCTAACAGTTCAGTGACGAGCTCCACAGTACGTAATTTGCTACAAACCGAAGATTACTTTTCCAGAAAAATACAAAATTATCTGAATCCAGTACACATGAAACTATGAAAGTATTTAGTACCTGACAAGCCAAGAAGCCTTTGTAATTGAGCAAGCAGTGAGAGAAGGAAACGCAGGCTGGGTCACGCGCGAGGGCAGCGCGTAGATCAGCGACGGTAGCGGCGCGGAGGTCGTGATCGTTGGAGAAGGCGTTGAGGAAGAGGTCATAGAGGAGAGTGGAGAGCAGCGTGGAGGAGCAGAGTTTGTTGCCAAGGTGAAAGGAGAGGGAGCGGGCAAGCGAGGCGTGAGAGAGGATGGTGGAGTAGAGGAAGCTGGCAAGGGCTGGCTCCGCCTCAGCATCACGGCGAGCCTCCGCCTTTATCTGCGACCACACGAACTCCTCCTCCTCATCCTCAACCTGGGACGGCAGCACCGGCGGCGGAGGGTAGCGGCTGTCACCTGTCGGCATGGTCTCTGCGGCAGTTTAGTGACACGGCGTTGTCTTAATCCCAAAGTTGAACGCGAGGATTGATCAGTACAGACTACAGAACCACTTATATTTATTTTTCAGAAAATTCAGATAATAAATTTCTACTAGTACTCGAGCTTGAACCTAGTGCTTAACTTCATCCTCAAATTTTAATTTTAACGTAATTTCATCCTCAAACTCATCAATTTCCACTCGTTTTGTCTCATTACATCAAATTTGTTAAGGAAAGGGTCTGAAAATGGTTGCTTGAAAATGATTGTTTTTTGTTCGAACATGTTTGAAAATAATGGTAATTAATTACTTCCGTTACTTTTCTATTAATTCTTTTGTTAAATATTTGCAAAATTAACCAAATATTTTTATAACATACCATAAAAACCTCGGAGCCCCAATCAAATGTCCTATGGTCTGAGTTCGAGCCTAGACCAGGTCCCCATGGTGGATGACCTGGTCTGGGTTCGAACCCTGGTTAGGGGATCCTCTGTGTGACTCTAATTGAGTCAATACTTGTTTGTAACATTAGTGTACGTTTGTAGGTTTTAATTATAACATTCATAAAAATATTTAATTAATTTTGCAAATATTGAAAAGTAATTAATCAGAAAATAACGAAAATATCATTTTCAAACATATTGAACCATTAACCATACAAAAAACATGTTGGACGAAAAATTATTTTGTGTTAACATGTTAAACAATTTTCAGACTTTTCCGTTGTTGCAACAATGAAAACTCATTACATGGCAGGAAGGACGCCTGGCCCCTCAATGAGATAAATCTAAGAATACAAAAGCCCCCTTTTTAGTGACTCCTGTCCATTCTGTTGAGGTTGCCCAGTTGAGCCACTGACCAGTTCATGGGTGCCATTTGGTGCCCCGAAGTTCACAACTTTAATATCCGAAATATGTAGTGGGAAGTCCCCCGGACATGAAGTCGTCGCCCAATACACAACACTGACGGAATAATATGTTGTAGATTACAAATAAGCATGTAATAGATAATTATCTCTAACAAACTAATTCCGAATAACAAAAGAAATTGACCAAAGCAGTCACCAGTATGAACTGCAACTGCACAATTAGATTGGTTAGAAACGGGAGCAATGACCATGAGAGTTCAAGCACGAAAGAATCAATCAAAAATTAGGATGCTTACTACACCTACATTACAAAATGGGCACAACATATGTTACACATGGTATGCCATCAAGCCAAAATAAATTGAGGCAACCCAATCCAAACTTACAGAATCTCCATATACAAACTTCTGCCTTCGACGTGGTATGTTTCTTCTTCCTTCCACTTGAAGTCTAGGTATCGGGAACACGATGCCTTCTCTTTGGCAGTATCAACCATCATAATCTGATCTCGATGTTTTTTGCGGTTCATGTAATTTTATTTCAGTTGACTTGTTATCATGAATTGTGAGGAGAGCTTTGGGCCATGAACAAAAGACGCTTTGCGCTTTCTGATCGAAGTCCGTCTCCTTTAAATACTCCCAGCTGGAATAATGGAGGGAAAAAGAGAAACCATATTCAACATTTCATTATTCAAAGATGTTCATTCCACGGAGAGTTATGCAAATGAAAAGAAGAAGAAGAAAAGAATAGTTTGTGTGCCAGGTAATGAGACACCGATTTACCTCACTGGGGAGCTCGAGTGAGAACCACCCGAGTAATACTCCAAGATGAACAACTGCGGGAATCAGCTTGAATAGCAATGGAGTGGTCACCTACACGACATAATACTTCCATTTGATTAGCAAGAACAACAGGAGGGTAAAATGTCACTTTGCCTCCTTAAATTTGGAAGTTTAAGGAATCTTCATTTATTTTTTTTATTCTTAAACTTTGCCACCTTTTGTTTTTGCAATTTTGTAACATTATCCATTTGCTACTTTCCCGTCCAAAACTGACAGAACTAAGTCTTCAGAGCTTGATTGCAATACTCGTAATTGTTTTTAGCATAATAAGGCAACTTTGCAAATTGTGGAAACAAAAGAGGGTAAATTTGGGGGGGAAATATAAGCACGAAGGGGATTCCGTAAAAACACTTAAAACACATAAGGGGCAAAGTGACATTTTACCCTAAAATCTAAACTGTTTTCAACATAAGATCCACCACCCTCAAGTACCAAAGCAATTCTTCATATAAACCAAGAAATTTAGGTTATGTTATGTCAGTCTCAGTATAGAATACTTACCAAACTAAGAGCTGTTGTCCCAAGAAGTAGAAGGTATAATTTACCCTGTCATTAAAAAGAAATTAAAAAATTAAACTTCAGTTATTTGATCTGACTTGAAACATAAATCGGAAAGCTGACATGAGAAGTAACCAGCAAAGACACCAACCTCAATTATTCGAAGATTTGAAGCACGACTCAGAAGCACGAAAGCAAATTCTCCAATCTGAGCTAAGGACATTCCAACCTACAATGTGTACCAAGATAATTGAAGGTTTATATTCAGCATAATTTGGAGTTAAGTGAAATGATGTTGAAGATATTTTTACCAGGAGTGAAGTCTTGTTACTGTATCTGAATCCCTTGACAACAAGGGCAATCACAACGGTCTTAATGATAATGACTAATATTACTGCAGCTAGTAAAATGTCGACATGATTCCAGAGAAAATGGATGTGTATTAACATCCCAATGCTTGCAAGAAAAAGAGCAGCAAAGAAGTTCCGGATTGGTTCAACCTAGAAAACGTCAATTAAACAAAGAACAAAGAATGTAAGAGAATAACTTAACAAAGCATGTTGAATGCTATTTGCGAGTGTCTAATAGATAAGAACGCTTACTTGTTCTAGTGTGTGCTGACCTAGCTCTGTTGTTGATATCATCACTCCAGCAGCAAAGGAACCCAGTTCAAGGCTCAAGCCCAACTTATCACTACACTGAAATCAGACAAAAAGGAAAAAAAAAAAATACAGAGGGAACATATATACAGCATCAACTTGGTGCTCCTTATACTACTGCTATCACTCATATTTACTTGATTGTAAGGATAACACTTAGTTGTAAGCGAATGAAGCATACCCAAGCAACAAGCAAGCAAAATGCCACTGATGCCAACTGATAGAGCTCATTCGTCTGCAGGAAGTAAAAATATGTCAAATGGGGAATGAAGTACCACCAAAAAGATGCTGCATATCACTGACAATTGTGCTTACTTGTGATGACAAGCTGATCATAAGCTTCAGGAACCAAGGAACGCATGTCCGTGAAAGTATTGTCAGAATGGCCAAAAAGATAATCAGAACAACCAGCCTGGATAGAAAGAAGATGCAGGAGTCAATGGATTTGACTATTTAAAAAAGTGGGATGTTGTTGCTGTCAAGAGATTTGCTCATTTTAAAAATTAGTGATGTATCTTCATATGAACATACGACTAGTCAAATAATAATGACTGTCTCATTAAAGGTCGTAATGATGGCAAAAATGGATTGTCTAACCAAGCAATAAACTTGAACAAATAACATAAATCATCTCTTCAGACTCAGAGCTTACGATTTTGTCATAGACATTATTCCATCAAAGACGCCTGAAGTGCCACCAAGAACTGGAAGCAGTGCAAACAGCAATCCAACAGCACAGTCCTGGTAGCAACCAAAGATAAATACTAGTGATATCTGAAAACAAAAACCTATTTCTTCTGTATGATAGTGAGACACCCTCTACTGAACCATTAAGCAGAAAATACCTGCAGGATAAGGGTGCCAACTGTGACCTGACCATGAAGTGCATTTATACTGTTTCGTTCCATTAGAAATTTCAAAACCTACAGCCAAGCCAGGGAAATAAAGATTAACATTCAGGAAAAATAGTTGCTCACTCAAAAGAACCAAAAGAAAACAAAAAAAAATAGTCAGTTAAATGTGTATGGAAGAGACCAAATAGACCCCAATTTTTTTTCTTTTATGCAATTAACCCTAAAGACTTTTTCTATACATTGAAAGAAACTTGTGTATATAAAAGAAACTTGTGTATATGCAAATATAGATAAGCTCTAAGAGAATCACCACTGCCGTTGAAGACATAGAAAGGAAAGCACCAACAAATACTCCTTCTGAAGGTTTACCACCACATAACTGCAAAAAGCAGGCATCTGCACACATCAGATGTCCATATTGGAGATAAAATTCAGTAGGCAAGACCATTGAGTAATATAATAAAAATATTAACAGGAAAGCTGTAAATAAACTCAGCACACATACAGCTCGCTCTAATAATAGTCCTACTCATAGTAGTTAGGCTGAAGCATCACACAACACAGCAATCTGCATTAAAGCTATTTTCATTGTTTTATTATTCAACTAACTGACATTGAAGAAACAAGATACTATTTTCTTATACCTACATGTATAAATATATATATAACTGTATAAGGCTATCATTCTCAACAATACAGGTTACCAGAAAAGGTAATAATTCTCAATAGTCAAGATGCAGTTCCATACATGTAAAACACCACTTTAAACTAAGATGCAAAACATACCGAGGCAGTAATCCCGCTCAAGCACATAAAAAGAAAAATCTGAAGAAGACCTCCTATAATAGCAACAGCTCTAACAACACGGAGCTGCCAAAATGAAATGAGAGATAAGTTAGAACTATAAGTAATTTACATCATTGAACAACTCTGCAATCAACTTGGAAAGTGCAGGAAGAAGATTACAAGCAGACCTTTGAAGCTGAGAACTCAAGGCCCAAAGCAAATAGAAGAAAAATAACACCAAACTGAGCAACTGTTTCAACCTGGATACAAATAAGAGCGAGGAATTAGAAGTAACACATAAAATCTAAACAATCCAACAAGTAACAATGAGCATAAACAGGCAGACGCATGCTGTGCAAAAATCACAACTGTGGTCAACTTCATATTTAATGGATAAGATTTTCTTTAAATCTCAACCTTCACCAAACAACAGGGACATGTCTCTCACCATTCAAGAGCATTTATACAAAAGGGGCAAATTCAAATAGTTGGCAACACTCTTAAACTGGTTACATTTCTCCTTGAGCATCTACTTATCAGCATTTGGTTGAGGTGTTAAATCTAAACATGGTAATTGGTAACATTCAAATAAGCAAAAACGTAATTATCAAACTACAAAAAATCATCTTCAATAAATACCTCAATGATATCTTTTCCTTTCTAAAGAAAAATAAGTTCTTTGTCCATTTATAAATAAGTAAAACTGTTTTTGCAGCAACAAACCTGCACCATTTCACTCACAAAACTCAATCCCCCTGGCCCAATAAAAGAGCCTGCAAGCAGATAACCAGTAATCACCTGCGGGAGTTTGAAACATACATGAGAACTTTAAAACAAGTAGGTGTGAAGTTAACTCAGCCTTACATGTATTGCTTTTACTGCAAAAATCAATACTTCCTTCTAGCTTGGAAGATGTGCTTAAATCAATAATATAATTAAAACTTAAAAGTTATGAGAAATTAAAGAACAAGAGCATACTGGTTGTCCAGCACAAGCAAATGCAATGCCACCACAAGTTGCAGAGACAATAACAATGACCAAATCTGAAATCAGTCTGCCAATATGCATTGCAAGAGTTAAGATCAATATTGGAACCACGTCCAAAGAACGGCGAGATATGGAACTGGGGGATACGGGATCTTACCTTAAATCTAACTGTAGGACTGGGTACTTTGACTTTCGGTTGGATATAATGAAAACATTATCCTGGAGGCATTATTCAAACAAGATCACAATTCAAGTTTTTTTTAAACAGACAAATTAATTGAATTGCTATCATCTAACGTGGTATTGCCATTGAGCACAACAATCAGAAGCATATGTATGTAGATTTCAAGTTTGCATATATATGAGAATATACCCAGACATCAGATCAAAGAAGTATACCTTCCGATCAATCAAGGTTGGTGTATCTTCCTCTCGATTCTCATTTTCCAGGTTAAAGACCTTGTGCAATTGGAATGACCTGATATCAAACTCAGCAGTTCTCAACAATCATCTTTAAAAGAGTAAGACTATCTCACGTAGAACAGTGGTTCAATCATTTGCTTATAGGATAGAAGGCATACTTATCGTCCTTGGTCTCATTTTTCTTTGGCCTGACTCTGGCAACAGTTTCCAGAACTGCCTGAAAAATCAAATATCACCCTCAAGCTTCAGTTAATACTAAGCGAGAAGCTCATTAACAGAACCACGCAAATTACAAGGAAAAAAAATCTGCTTAAACACAAATAACATAGATTCGCAGCACAATCTCAATCGCTTTACTAAGAAAAATCACAAAACTATAACATGAGACTGACATGGAAGCATCAGTACCATATTATCAGGGGATTCTTAAAACTTCCAAGTCAAATGGAACAAAGCAAGTCTGTTGAGTTAATTCTTTTTATTAGATTCACTTAGTCTTGTCCTCACCTATGTAATATTCACAAGTGCCTTTACGTAGGGATGACCCTTACCATTTCATAACTATTGGGACTTGCCTATAACTAATGAAATGATTTTATTTCTAAGTTGCTTCTGATTCTCTACTATCCCCACAAAAGCGCCAATAGCTGCGTGACTGGATTAAAAAAGGCCCGAGAAAAATAAACGAAGTTAATGCATTGAAGATATGACCTGCTCGCCTGCAACACTGTTGTTGAAGCTCCCAGCATCAGTAACTGCAAGTATGACACATACATAATGAAATTGTCTCTCACCATGCTCCATCAGTCACTTTACAGTTCTTATTGAAGGCTCAAATTTCCTTAGGTAAAATGATAAAGTAATAAACAACAATGAATGTGAAGTTTCTCGTCGTTAAAGAGCATCAAAGTTTACACAAATTAGTCTGCTAGCTCGTTCAAAGTGGTTTCTTCAAGCTAGGAATCGAACGATTAAACTCGAATCCCAGTAAAGCGCTAATATTCTATCAAATGAAACAAAGAGAGCTGCCAAAATGAGCTGATGATGCAATTCCGATGTCAGTTTCGAGTTGATAATGTAATTACCCTAGAAATCTAAAGAACCTACTTTAAGTACTCAATAGTCCGAAACAAATAGCAAGAAGCTCAGATCCAGTACAGTATAGACCTTCAGTCTGGTCATTCTCTGTGAACTCCTTTTCCAGAGCCCGATCAATCATGTTGGCGAAGCTATCCTCCTTGGATCTCAGCAGAGTCGTGTTCAGCTCAACGGAGGTGGCATTGATTTCGTCCAGCACGAAGTTAGATTCACCGCCTGATTCCTTAGCAAGGACGGACAGAAAGGAGCAGAGGAAGAGGATGCATGGTAACAGCATTAGGGAGATCTGAGAAGAGTGTATCCTCATTTCACGGAGAGAGACACAGCCCGACGCCAACGGAGTTAGATGAAGCGGCGGGGCGGTGGTTAGGGCCAGACCTTCTAATTGAATCGCCGGCGACGGAGGAGGAGGGAAATAGTCCGGGAACCGAGATGAATTGAGAATGGAGGTCGACTGGTCGAGTGAAAGTACAATACGGTCCTCCAATAGATTGGTGGGGTCAGCTATCCTTCACACGCGCGGCCACACGCGAATAATGTTAAGTGGAAATTGCATTATTTGACCCTCTAACTATGACCTTATTAGGTGCACCATAAACTTAATGATTATTGCACTTTTGATACCTTAATTAATTGGGATTAGGACAAAATTCCCTGTATATTGTGTTTTTCACATAATGGTGATAACTATCTTTTTTTCTCCTAAAAGGAATGATGCAATTAGGGATGATAAATTAAGCGTATGTGTGTATTATTATACAAATTAATACATTTATCGTGTTAAATTTATCAAATACAAATATGCGCAATAAACATATCGTGTCATATTCATAAATACGAACACGATACACAATTTTGTTTGTGTGTTCATGCAATGTTAAGTCAGTTAATTGTAATGTTCACTTGCAAAATTTATTAAAAAAAACACAATAATAATCTGCATGTAATAAGAATTATAAACTCAAATATCACATTTCATGTGATACAAAACTATCTAGTTGGTAAAAGTTCGTCGGTAAACAAAATCTTTACAACCAAACCATAAACCAATCCTTCCTTTCCTAATTCTTTTCCATCTTACGTTTATACAAATTATATTTTTGAAAATAAAATCAATCGAAGAGTTGGGCCTTGTATTTTGTGATAAAGGCCCATTAGGCCCATGTAGGTAGTATAGGCTGAAACTATTCATGTCAATAATAAATCCGACCCAAGAATGTTTTCCAGTATAGCAGACGACATGATGACGTGGATATATTTTATTTAATAAATAATATACATGAAATTATGAAACATTGTATATTAAATAAATATTTGATTTTAAAATAAAAAATAGAAAATAGAAATATCAATAACATGACAAAACATAATGACGTGTTCGTCTAACATATTCTGTGATCAAGGAAGGCCACAAGTGCCCATCACATGATTCACAGAGCACCTTCTTCAACCTAGTGAAGACAAGATCCAGTTCTAGACCATTGTAGAACAATGACAATCATGTATTATGGCTCTCTTCCAGTGAAACAAACCACAATATATTAAATATATGAGTTTCTACTTTCATTACTTCATTATGATCTGTTTGTTTTTCGCATCCTGAAAAAAATACCAGTATATGTTTGAAGATAATAATTCATGAAAAAGTGAAGTAACATGCATTGTTTAGGAAACTAATGATTGTCAATCAGAAAAGAAAATACTGGTTGTGCAGAGCTGCAGCACTTTCAAGTGGCTACACTATATAGAGCTGGGTGGGGTGGGCAACATCTATATATTCTATAATGAAGCACCTGCACAAGCAGGCAGATTTGTGTACAGGTTTCTATTCAAATAATGGAGACATTCTTCTATTCTTTTTTTTTTTTGGCCAAAACATTCTTCTATTCAAATATTACATTTTGTAAATCTTCTTCTCACTTTCTTCATCCCTATTTTTCTTTTCTTTATTTTTTTCATGTTGCTAAGGATAAAATAACTATTTTAACTTTGAATATATTAATTTAACGGAATTAGTTAACGTATGTTAAATAAATGATAATAACAATATTTTTAAATATATAGGTGAAAATAATATAGATTGGTGTAAATAACAATATAAGTAAATGCATCGAAACATTTTACCCTTACTTTATTAAACAACATTTACAAAATGAACTTTTTTAAAAAGTATTTATTTTAGAAAAAAAAATTGAAAAAATATATATGTAAAAAAAGTATTTAGCAAAATGTGCATCTGCGCAGGTGGTGGTAGCGTTTTTCAAAAATTGCTACTACCAGTAGCGTTTTTCGTTTTTTGTTTTTTTTTGAAAAAAAATCAAAAAAATTTTAAAAAATTACAGTTAGTAGATATTTGAATTTCGATTCAAATGATGCAAAAAATATTAAATTTGGACTTACGAATTGACTGTAGTCCAAATTTAATATTTTTTGGATCATTTGAATCGAAATTCAAATATCTACTTACTGTAATTTTTTTTTTTTAAAAATTGATTTTTTTTATTTTTTTTCAAAAAAAAACGTAAAAAAAAAAAAGAACGGTATTACCAGTAGCGATTTTACGAAAAACGCTACTACCTGGGCAGATGCACATTTTGCTAAATATTTTTTATATATATATACTTTTTTAAATATTTTTTCTGAAGTAGTTACTTTTTGAAAAAAAAAAACTCTTACAAAATATTATTGACCTGAAAATAATTAATAGATTAACATTAACAAAAAAAAATTTAGAATGATGAATTTTCCTTTATATAAAATATATTTCATACCATGATGTCTGAAAAAGCAGACCTCCAATACCAATAAACAGACAAAAATGACATAAAGTTAGCTATTCTATATAAGCAGTTGGCCACTAGAGATTCAAAAAGACATGTTACCTTTGTCTGTACCTGCATATGCTGTGATTCGACCTTGTTTCCATAATTCATGAAGTCAGCTTCTCTAGAACAATATTTCGCAGACATGCTGTCATATTGTAAATCCATAGAAGATTTCAAAGTACAGAAAAATGACTCTACCAAGATAAAACATCTTGAGAATCCACCATAGATTCGGAGATCTAATGTATTTCAGCTTTTTTTAACAGAAGATATGGTTCAAATCAAACCATAGATTTATTTGACTTTTGGTTGTACACAGAACTTGTGCAAACTCTGAGGCATCTATTTAGAGAAGGAAATGATTCTAACTCGATAAGAAGTTACTATATATCAGTCTCACAAAAGTATGGAACTAACCTTATACCCACATTAACATTCATTTGCTTAGTGCATAGATTCGACCTTTAAGAGGAGTAATTTATTTTCAGTATCCCCAGTATTTGAATATGATGTTATGATACCATGTGAAACTTAAAATGTATGTCTTAATTAACTGTCTCACAGACTTGTGAGCGAAGCAGTATATTATTAAGACATCTTAACAAATATAAGGTACTTACTATTGTGATACACATTTTATTGCTCCCTAAAATTCAGACTTACTTTGTCAGCTGAAGGAAAATACCGAGCAAAACCTGAGTTTTGCTTCATGTGAAGTAAGGAACACTGCACGAATTCAAGATCTGAATCAATGGAATCCAACAACTCAGTTCGAACCACCACACAAGAAGGGAATTCTCGAAGAATAAAAAAGAAGGCAAGTTGACATATTGTAGACTTTTTCAACTTTTCCATGATAATATAATCTTAAAGAATGCTTAGATTGCAATAGATAGCTTAATTGACTTAGTGAGCACTAGACAAGGAAGATAATGAATCACATGGAGGTGGATTAACTGAACTTGGACTCATGAAGTACACTATGCTACTTTCAAGGCACTAACTTCTCCTTAAAAAGGAAGTTACAGTTAAGAAATAACGAACCTTTTATACTATAATAATAATAAGAATAGGAAAGGCTGCATTGCCCCCTTATGTTTGTGAAGATGTGGAAATTGCTCCCGTTTATGTTGTTTAAAATAACATGATGGTCCTCAATTTTTTTTTTATTTTAATCAAACCCACCTTTTTTTTTCTTAAAATTGGAGGGAAAATTTGAGGACTGCTACGTTATTTTTGAAACTTTTAAACAGAATTTCTGACCGAAATTGCTAAAAGAGGGCGACAACAACATTTTTTGGAGGGATAGCAAAATACATTAACGGGGGAATGCCTACACTAGCACGAACATATGGGGCAATTTAACAATTTCCCATAATAATATCATGAAATTTTGACTGACCTTACCCTGTCTAAGCCTATAAATACTCCAGCAAGTTAAGCAGATTCTTCAAGTTGAGCAAAGTAATCACAGGATACCTCTGAAAGAAAACAGAGATTACCAGTGAGAGATGGAGATCCCTGTGATAGACTTCAGTCAGCTTGATGGTGAGAACAGAAGCAAAACGTTGGCACAGCTTCACCATGCATGTGAGAAATGGGGCTTCCTTAAGGTAAAAGCTTTACCAAACACCTCTGTGTTTTGATTACTGTTTGTTTCAGCTTATCATTTTGCCAACATCTGCAGATTGAGAACCACGGTATTGACAAAAGCTTGATGGACAAAGTGAAGCATCTGGTGAATCTACACTATGAAAAGAATTTGAAGGGCAGTTTCTATGAGTCTGATATGGCAAAGAGTTTGAGTAGTGAACATACCTCCAGTATGGACTGGGAAAGTAGCTTTTTCATCTCTCACTGCCCGAAATCCAATATCGGTGAATTATCAAACCTCTCAGATGATCTCCGGTGAGTTTACAATTCAGAACCCAGAAAGAATAGAAATTTGCAGAATAACTATCTCTCCATATATTAATCTACTCATTCTTTTTTACGAACTGTAGAGATGCCATGACCAACTACGTGACTCAACTGATTCAGCTAGCTGAGCTGCTCTCTGAGTTCATGTGTGAGAACCTTGGCCTGGAAAAGGATCACATTCAGAAGGCTTTTTCAGGAGAAAAAGGCCCTTCTGTGGGGACAAAAGTGGCAAAATACCCAAAATGCCCCAAACCGGAACAGGTGCGGGGACTCCGGGAGCACACTGATGCTGGTGGCATCATACTCCTACTCCAAGATGACCAAGTCCCGGGACTTGAGTTCCTCAAAGATGGAGAATGGGTTCAGATTCCTCCATCCAAGAACAATGAGATTTTTATTAACACAGGTGATCAGGTGGAAGTTCTGACCAATGGAAGATATAAAAGTGCTCTGCACAGAGTCATGGCTGAGAAGAACGGAAGCAGACTCTCCATTGCTACCTTCTATAACCCTGCTGGCGATGCCATAATTTCTCCTGCTCCCAAGCTCTTGTACCCGAATCAGTTCAGTTTTGCAGATTACATGAAGTTATATTCTGCTTCTAAGTTCCTTGACAAGGAACCTCGCTTTGAATCCATGAAGAAGATGACAAGCACCTGAAATGGAGTCTCTGTCTATAACAACTCTATTTCCCTTTCTTTACAATACGGAGTGTTTTGTAATCAAATGAGAAGGCACACACTAAGTCTTCCTTTGTCTATGTATTTGTTTTCCCTTGAGTGAATTTATCTTTTTTGGGCAAAAAATATAAACTTGATTTTGAAAAGCAAAAAGTTCTTAAGAGATTTGCAAACTTGTTAGTCAACGAAAGAACCTGCGAAACAATCTGATCCACTGAGTTCCGTGTTAAATGAACATTATGATTCATAAACTTGTGAAGAAGACTAAAAGATGAGTCTGTCCATCCCATACCAATCCATGAGAATATCAGGCTCTAGTGCGACAGAAGGAAAATAATGAAGCTCTTCTCATCTTTCTCAACAGAGCAGCTTCTGACTGAAAGCAGTAACATGAGTCGAGTGGAGACATTCTCACTAAAAGATGAGTCTGTCCATCCCATACCAATCCACGAGTATACCACTGAATTGAACACGTAGAGAGATGTTGGAAGTCAAGGGAAGAGTGGTGGCTTTCTTCTTGCTTCGTTCATCTACAATCTGATACCAATTCAAATTCATCTCCTCTGTGGACATGCTTGAAACATATGAAGCGTTTCTACCAGACAATACATCAAACAGATTGTGGAACTCTCTCAATACAAAAACCGACCCATCACCCCTGTCAGAATGGTGTATATAAGTTTCGAGAGATCTAGGGCACTGAACCGATGGGGCTCAAGATCAAGGAAGGACAATATCCGAGACTGCGCCATACATGGCAAAGTCTGCATAAACATTAACCTGCATGGAAATCAATCTACACAGAGCAATAAACTAATTCCTTGCCAAGATTCAATCTACCTTTTGGTCCGCAAGCTTGTAGAAGGGGGAAAAGAGGAGGAAGGAGAAGAATCGACGATAATGGCATTTTGTGACTCCTTAAGCAGAGACAGTAAACCGACGGCGGTGATTCGGGTAGCTGATGAGGCGTCGAATGATTCCTCTAACTACCGTGCCGCGTCGGTCTCCGGCGTCGGCGAGTTGAGGAAGATATCGACCAGTGGACCCCACTACTCCTTTCCTTCTGCTTTAGCTTCTCCGGAAGCGCGGGAAAATTTTAAGCCGGGGTGGTCCGTCCCATTTTACATTTATAACCCTCAACTGTCATCCAACTCACATCAAATGTAAAACTTCGTCCCTAAATTCTAACTTTAATTCAATTCAGTCATCAAACTCTCTCCTTCCATTTTTTATCATCATTTCTCAGTTTTAATAGGCTTAAAACTTAAGAGTTAAACCTGGCCTATAACGGATTTCGAGCCCAAAGACGGTCCTAACATGGAGATTGGAGTATAGAATATAGACTACAACGTAAACATGGTTTAAAAGTCAAATTTGAATAACATATAATAAAAGTTTAAATACGACATTACCTTAAAGTTTACGTCAATTTTAAAATTTTCTCTTAAATTTTAAAGTCTCCCCTAATATTTGAAAATAATGAAAAATACCCCTTAAAGAGAATATGTTAAGGAGAGATTTTTCATAATTTCCAGAACTTTAAACTTTAAGGTAAAATTTAAAAATTGGTGTAAATTTTAGAGGACAATGTCGTATTTTACCCATAATAAAATTGCACTTGAGAGTTTATCGATATATTAGTAGGTAGGGGCGTCAATTGAAGTCGTGTCGGGAATGAGTTATGTTAAAATATGTTCAATACAAACACGACACGTCATGTGTATCTACTCATCAAATCACATGACCCGCGAATCTGTATCCAGTTTGAATTTTGTGGGTCTATGAGTGATTTACTAGTTTATGTGACTTGTTAAAACATGGACCCATACGACTCATATAACACATGCGACTCGTGAATTTTTATAAATATAATTAGTATATGTTTATTATTCTAGTCCATGTGGTTTAAGTTGTGGGTCGAGAGTTACGACTCAAAGACAAATTATTTTTTGTACGAGTTGATTCAAAATGACTCACGGGTCGAAAATGTTCAACCTAACTTAGACCGTATCTTTGGCTTAAAAAAAACTTAGACCGTATCTCGATCGGCGATCAACTTTCCGATCAAGATTTATCCTTTATTATTCTCTACTTTCTCTATAATTTATCACAAACCATGCATTTATTAAGTCTTATATATAGCTCACGATATCTTCATTGAACAGAAACAACACAAATATCTGCATAATCGTATAAAACTGCTGTAATTAGTAGCAGTTAAAAAACACACCATTGAGCTGTTACTTTCAGACTTACACTTTCTATATATGATATAATATACATACGTATATACAACCAAATATTAGTACTTGACATTGCTGTTTCCTGTCTCTCCACATACTATATATCTAATATATTTTATGGTAAATATTTTTTTTTTTTCTGTAGATGAAGAGGGACTGTGGCTTCTCGATCCACCATTAGCCAATGATGGTGGGGGGACCATTATGGTTTTATATAGCTGCTAGATTCATCGAGAGGCGGCCGCTAGCAGATATATATGAATTGTAACCCTAAATGGCTAATTTAAGCAGATGCACCGATGAACAGATCAAGACACCGTCTGCAAAAAGATAAACACAGAAAAAAAGAGGGTTCAGAACAAAAAGATGAGAAACATGATAATATTTTACCGATATATACCTCAAAAGAAAAAGAATTACAGATATATTCTTAATTGTTTAATAAATACGAAAGTATACCTACCAACGAATCTAATTCACGATAGGAGTTTGTTTTTTGTCACCCGCCAATGGAATTCGCGGGTGTCAACGGAAAGGAACAACACTTCATTTAATAAGGTGAAAATCTGAAATTTAAGCCACCCGCGAATGATGGTATTTGCTGATGACAAAAAATCAAACTCCTACCCGTGAATGAGATTCGTGGGTAGGTATACTTTTGTATTTGTTAAAAAATCAAGGATATATCCGTAATTTTTTTTCTTTTGAGGTATATATCAGTCAAAAATTTGAAACAAGACCACTATATAGATTGAAATAAATGTAATATTAGGGCTTTTTTTTTTACTTATTATATGTATGATGAATTATTTTTGTTGTTGTGTCTTGCGTTATACAAATTATCTTAAATGTATTGTGTCTTCAACATATTTTTTTCATTGTGTAACATGTTTAAGGAAATTGATGTACAAAACACGCAATTGATTAAGGTACAACATAACACATAATTAAGTTACCTCCCTGAACGATTGCCTTAGCGGAAGCGGATCTGCCTGAGGTTGGGATCACGGTCTGTCGGACGGGAGGACACGTCACGGTTTGACGGGCAATGACCTATAATACCACAGCTACTGACCTCTGTCTAAACTGTAGGGCGGCTAACTATTTAGCATCGACATCAGGTTTTCCAAACCCTGAGCACCCCTATATATACTGATATATAGAGGGATAGGTTTTAAGGCCAGATACACAATTGGACTTATGTAAATGGACTCCCACTTATGGGCGACCCATTATCCTAAAACCAACAGAAAGGTTTAAAAATATCACTATAACGGTTTAATAAAGCCGTGTTGTGCCCAAACCTATAAGTTGTAAGAGGTTTAATATAGTGTCTAGCGCTACGAACTTATGTCAAAAAAGTTACACCTTCAACTCTAAAACCTAAATAAAGGTTATATATTATATAATTATACAGAATATAAATACAGATAACCATGATAATAGTTTAGATATAGATGTGAATATATCACATAAAGTTTTGGTAAAAACAAACTTTCATTCTCAAAAGTTAAACTCGAAACATTTAGTTAAGAAATGAAACGTTGAAGTGCAGTAATACGTGAAACTCCCCTATTTTAAGGTGGCTCCGCAGTAAGTACAGTCGATTAACAGTGTCCACAGAGATTGAGAGAGAAATGCAGCACCCAACATAACATAAGTTATCATGTGATCAATGGATTCCTACAATATGGCTGTTTCCTCACAAGATCCAAGCAATGACAGAAGAGAAACCACTCAAGTTAGGGCAACAACAGAACCAAGTTCGTCAGGTTGAAAGAGTATATCCAAAATTTGCATTTGCACGTTCAAACTTATAAAAAACAATGGTTAAGTCGCATATCTTCTTTTAAGTAGTTCATTCACAAGTTTGAGTTTATAGAATATAGTGTAAAAATAACTCTTTTTTATTGGCGGATTAATTATTAAAAAAAAAACGAACTTTGAGAAAAAAACAAACAGCAAACCAAACTTTTGAAATTTAGCAAAACAACAAACCTACCTCAAATTTTCATTATGTTTGAACGAATTTTTCAATATTTTAGGGAGTTATTAAGTCGTAATATTAGAGTATTTAAACTAATGGTGACTTAATAACTCCCTCAAACAGTGGAAAATTCATTCAAACATAATGAAAATTTGAGATAGGTCTGTTGATTGATTGATTCCAAAAGTTTGGTTTGTTGTTTGTAAAAAAAAAACGATTTACTGTTTTGTTTTTCCTCAAAGTCCAGCTTATTTTTTTGATAATTAACCATTTTATTGGCACATAAGTTCATTTGATCACTTATCGTGTCGTTACACTTCGATCCCACCCGAAAATAACTATCTAGGAATTTAAATCAAAATCATCACACCACACCTACATAATGCCCTATCTAAAAACAAGTTGATGCTATGCCAAACAATATATAAGATTACTTCTCTTATTGTTGTCTCCATGATCATGAACTGCAGACCAGGCCGCAAGATAGAGCCATTAGCAGGATCGCGGCTTCCTTCTCGTCTTGAGGAAACACCTTCTCAAAACCCGAGTAATTCTCACTCAATATCCTCGAAGTGAAGTCCTCGAATCGAATGAGATGCTCTCCAACTCCGTCCGACGAACGGCTAGCTGTTACCTGGCGCCTTTTGTTCGATGGAGTATCGCAAAGATCGATTTTTGGCCTCTTGTTCTTGTGTTTGAGCTTGATCTTCAATGGAGGAGTGGGCACTTGAAGAACTGTACCGTTCGCTGCGGCTGCTGCAGCTGCAGCCATAGCTCTTCTAGCTTTTCTCTGACGAATTCCACACGCGTTACAAAGTGACTGCATCACGATTGATTTCACAGTTACAAGTGTTAGTTTAAGGTTCAGTTTAAAATTCCTGAAAAGAAGAAGAACAAAAAGAAGATATGGAAGTACCTTTGGCCCTCTAGGACCACTCCTCCATAGCGGTGTCTTTGTCGTGTTACAGTCTGAACAAACCCTAACCGTGTCGTTCGTCAAGTTCTTGAAGCTACTACTCCTCTTGTGTGTTGTGTTGGATTGATTGTGATCCACAGCTTCTAATGGAGATCGCTTCTGACCCTCGAACACAGGGCTTGAATTGGAACCCTGATCCATTCCATTACAGCTCATCATCTTCCTCAAGATCCTCATCTTCGAAGGCATCCACTTGTACGAACCATGGTCACTGTCTTCGTGATCTTCTTCTTCCACTTGCCGATCCTGACCCTCGTTTGCTTGCCCGAATTGATGATCACAGAATTTGCTGCATGGTTTCGATTTATCATCCTAAGGAGAGGTCAATAGCCAACTTTCATCAATTGATCAAAGGAAAACGAAACCATACTAAATCAATAACGAAAAAAGGACCTTTACCTCAGGATCCGACCAAACTGATAGACGCCCAATTGAGGGAGAAGAAGATGATGGAGAATACGAAGCTTGAGAATCATTTAGATCGAACTCCATATACGCAGCCATATCGCGATACTTCACTAAGAATACAGTGAGAAGTTGCCTTATAATAGCTACTCCAACAAAGGTGGAACCCGAACCGAAGAGATCGGAGAAAGTTATAGGCGAAAGGAAGAGGAAGAGGAGCTCATCATATCTCTCTACTTATCTCTCTAGGGCAGGAAATACCTAAGAGTATGATTGAGGGCATCATAAGAGTTTATAAGGCTTGAGCAGACAAGACAGCAATTAAGGAAAGCAGACCACCTCATATCTCCAATACAGTATTCCTATCTATTATATATATAACATATTTCCTATACATCACTGAAATTCTTCACATAATAAATACTTGGTTTTTGATACTTTGTGACCCACCAAGAGAATAACCCTAATTTCATATACAGATAGCTAGTTGTCACGTTGAAGCCACAATTTTATCCATTAATAAATCATAAAAAATTAGATGAAATGACAAAGTATAAATCTTTCAGAATCTATCATATTGCAGGTGTATATTACTATATTATATTACCTTACATATATATATATATGTATATATTGACCTATAGAATGATAAAATAATTGAGTTGGGGCAGAGATTAGGGTTTCTTCTACTTCTTTTGTATGGGAACATGGGTGGGCACACCTTAGTATTGCCAAAAAGTCATTGAGTGCTTTTGCAGGCAAAAGACAGGGCTTTTGATGGTCTCCCCTCACAAAAGATCAAACCCTAGCGATTGGTTTTACCTCTGTAATATTCCATACAGAAATTACTGCACAGTACAGAGAAAGATATTTATAAAAGGTGTTATAAGTTAAAATATATGTGAGGGTTGATTTGAATGTCACTAGAAATATAAATTTAAACAATTAAAGTAATTTTTTATTTGTTTTTATTTTCCGCAGTGTGTTGTGTGTTATAGAGGGACGATTAAAGGAGGATTATTGATCCTATAATATTTGTGTGTTAATTATATAAATATGTTATTTATAAATATAATAAATTAAGCTGTAAAAAGTAAGTTTTGAAGCCTAATTTTTCTTTAAAAGGAATATTGTTATTTATTACTTTTTAAACCTCATTTGGAATTATGGGTTTACCACTCTAAACAATTGATGTGTTTGAATACTCACTCATGCATTCACCCTTATGAATATTGTATATATTTTTTTGGGTAGAAAAGAGAATAATATTAAAATACACTTAGTTAAGGTATACAAGTCTTGTTTTGGTCCAGCCAAATATGTCTGATTTAATAATCGATAACACTCATCACAGAGGATCATTTAAGATTACAAAATATTCTTTAAGTCTGATCGCTACCTTGGCAAGATGGTCTGCTACACTGTTTGCTTCTCGATAAATGTGTCTGATTTTGAATATTTTAAACTCCAACATCAGTTTCATTAGGCTTGTTCATGAACCGGTTCGGGGTCGAACCAGTTCTGAACTGAACTGGTTTGGTTTGGAAAAAACCAGTACATTTTTCTGTTTCTAAAAAACTGGTATGCTTTAAGAAAAAAGAACTGGTCTGGTTCGAACCGATCCAGAACCGGTTCGAATTGTTCTAGTCTGTTTTTTTTATAACAATTTTGGTTCGGAAATAATTTGGTTCAAACTGAACCTAAACCGGCTGAAAATCCTGTCCAACACACTGAACCGTTTGAAAAAATACTTAACCAACTGAAAAACACTGAACCGGCTGAAAAAATGCTGAACCGACTGAAAAATACACTAAACCGACTGAAAAACACATTGAACCGATTGAAAATCTGTTCCACAACCAACTAAAATCCTGTCAAACATCAACATACGAGGGTCCAATATATATATAGGTTTGGTTTATGGAAGACATCTCCAGGTTTGGTTTAATTTCAGACTGGTTTAGTTGATTTTGCTTCAAAACGGTTCTAAATTATATAGGTTTAAAGTGGTTTGATTTAAGTTTAAGTATAAACCAGTATAAAAAAACGAGTTGAGTCGAACCGATTCGAACTGGATTTTTGGTACTATTTTGAACTGTTCTATTTGAAGGCTAAAAACACTGGTCTGGTTTTGGAACTAGTTCGGCCAAACCGATTCGAACCAAACCAGTTCCAGACCAGACCAGACCAGTTCGGACCAGTTCGTCTGAACCGGTTCATTTGGACAAGCATAAGTTTCATGCAATCGAAAATTAGCAGCATTAAACGTCTATCATTGTCCACTTCTTCTACTATCATACTTATTGCATCTTTGACATCCGATTCCACGTGGATGTCGTTGATCCCCATGCTTTTGCCAAAGCTAAGTCATCTCTAATTCTCCACAGTTTTGCCACCAAACTATTTGAAGTTCTCAACTTTTTTTGAAACCCCCTAACTCATTCACCAAGATGATTTCGTATGACACATGAACATCATGTAGGTCCCGGATTTGCAATAGCTAACCCATCAGTATTTAATTTTACTCACCCCACTTTCTAGGTTTTCCCCGTGACTTTCACATGTATTCGGTTTGGTCGAGCTTCTTCTTATGAATATTGTATATAACCAATTTATAAAGTTAGTGAAGACTTTATGGATTCATATTTTATTTAGCAAATTTCAGATATGTAATTACTAAAAAGGGTAAGTATCTGTGTAAAAGAGATGACAAATATAGAAGTAAAAGAGGGAGAGGAGAGGTGTGGATGGATAAGGTGAATGAGTTAGTTCAAGACAAATCTTCACAGTTCACACACACACATATATATATATATATAATATATATATATATATATGCTGAGTGATATGTATAAAATTAAAATATCACTGTATAAATTATAAAGAAAAAAAGGATATTAATCAATAATATTTAAGATCCCAAGAAAGGCTACGTATAATGTTTTGAAACCACTGGATTAGGGAGGGAAGGAGACATGTGATGGAGGTCGGGACACTGAAGAGGCGGAATCCAAACAAAGGGTACGTAGTTGTCGCATGGGTTTTCTTGCTGATCTGTGGTCCCCACTTTGCATGTCCTTCCGATTCACTACGTGACATTCTACCTTCACTTCGACAACTATGTCTTTGTTTTGAACCTCTCTCTCTCTCTCTCTCTAGGGCGGGCAAAAGCCATATGGCTAGATCAAAAATGTAAATACAAATCAAACTTTCTTACACCAATCAATTCATAAATTGGTAAATCGAGTTGCGATAAAAAAAATGCACAAACAAATAAAAGAAAAGAAATTTGCACATTATGATGGCGGGCGAATGTTTGAAGTATTCAAGCACCATGAAATTTCACAACGATTATGAATTATAGACACCATATAAATAACAAGGTTACCTCATCTTGTCACCAATTGATTTTAGAATGGAACTTAAATTGTATAATGTGGTTGCTATTTAGGTGTGACTTGACACCGATATAAAAAAAAATATAACATGGTATCAGAGTCCGGTTTTGTTTGACGGTGTTGGGTTGTTTCCCGTTATGGGCACCCGATGTGGGTTTGTAGTGTCCCGTTTACTATGTGTACCAGAATCCAGGTCAGACTTGGACGTGAGAGAGGATTTGTTAAGTCCCAACCCGTCTGAATTAAAAAGTGTCGGTGTCGTACTTTAGAGCTTTCATGGTGGCGGGAGAATGTTGTGGTATTCAAGCACCATGAAATCCCACATCAGTGGGATTAAGAATTAGATACACCATATATACAACAAGGTTACCTCCTCCTATCACCAATTGATTTTAGGATGAAACTCAAGTTGTATAATGTGGTTGTTATTTGGGTGTGACGCAACCTCGATAATAAAATTTAACTTGATATCATAGTCCAATTTTGTTTGACAGTGTTGGGTTATTTCCCGTTATGGATACCCAATGTGGGTTTGTATTGTCCCGTTTACTCTGCGTACCAGAGTCGGGGTCGGACTTGAACGTGAGAGGATTTGTTGAGTCCCAACCCGTCTGAATTAAAAAGTGTCGGTGTCGTACCTTAGAGCTTTCATGGTGGCGGGAGAATGTTGAAGTATTAAAGCACCATGAACTCCCACATAAGTGGGATTAAGAATTATAGGAACCATATATACAACAAGGCTACCTCCTCCTATCATCAATTGGTTTTAGGATGGAACTCAAGTTGTATAATGTGTTTGTTATTTGAGTGTATCTCGGCCCCTATGATAAAATTTAACATGGTATCAGAGTCTGATTCCGCTTGACGGTGTTGGGTTGTTTCCCGATATGGGTTTGTTGTATCATGTTTACTCTGCGTGTCAGAGTCCGGGTCGGTCTTGGACGTGAGATGAGATTTGTTGAGTTCCAACCCGTCTAGATTAAAAAGTGTCAAGGGGAACGTTGAAGTATTCAAGCGCCATGAAATTCCGCAACTGTGGGATTAATAATTATAGGCACCATATACACAACAAGTCTACCTCCTCCTATCACCAATTGATTTTAGGATGGAACTCAACTTGTATAATGTGGTGGTTGTTTGGGTGTGACTCGGCCCCGATATTAAATTTAACAGATATATGTTTGAATACATATCAGAAATTTTTACTTTTCTCACAAATTTAGATTTATGGGAAAAAAATAATTAAATTCTGAATTTTCTGAGCGCAAATGTATTTACTATTTTGTTTAAAAGGCATACTTGGGCCAAAGTGTAGACGTCATTGTTTCACTTGAAGATGGGCCACATTTCGACATATGGGCTACAATTGAGGCCCATTTGATCGATATCGTCCCTCTGGATAATCAATTGGGCTAACGCAGATATGGTCCTCGAACTTATACCCAATATCCACTGGATACTTGGATCCAACTTTATTGTATTTCAGGAAAATTACATAATCACCACTATACTTTACGTTTTCATAAACGTAACCCTTATTTTTCACAATCTTTCTATAATAGGATTAGGATGTTCGTTTTTTCTCCTAATATGGTATATGAATGATGGATCGATCATCAAAACTACTTATTTACTTGGTTATTTATATATATTATTTTTTGTTTACTTATTTCTTTTTATATTATTAAATTATTATTTATATTTTAAAATATACTTAATTAATCAGTTCGTCAATGGTCTTTCTTTTCTTTTCTCTACTACCTAGCTATAGAAAATAAGTGATTTAATTATAGTAGAGAACAATTTTTATACTTCAACTATAAAATAATCACATCTAACATATACATTGAACTAACATAATAAACCAATAATTTATGATTTGAATAAAAAAATAATATTTTTAAGTATAAATAATTAGTATCAATTTAAACAAAAAATTATATAAATGAACAAATAACAAATTTATTTTATCAAAGAGACATCAACTCTTGCCAACTGCCAAGGCTCCATCATTACTCTTCACAGAATCTCGAATGGTCGTTTTCTTATTTCAAAATTATGTAACGTATATATATATATACACGAGTCACACGACAGATAGCGACCAAGTAATATTAATTTGTTACAAACATTTAATATCTGATATCTGGTACAACTCATTTAAATAGAAATAAATAAGAGAATGGCGCCCCATCCCATGCACGTTACACATATAATTTACTGATCTAATCATATATATATATATATATATATATGATAAGTCAAATAATGTACAGGTAAGTATGAACATATTTATTATTATTATTATTATTATTAATTTTTGGATATAGATTGAGAGAGTGGTGTCACTTTCGTCACTGGCTTTGGCAGGTGAGAAAATTGGATTTATTTATGCTTCAATGATATAAATTGAAAGATAACATTAAAAAATATATTTAAATTATGATAATTAATATAAAAAAAAGGTATCATCCGACTATTCTAATTTCTAACTAACACGTCTTGACTTCGTAATAAACCAAATTGCTCCAAACAAATAAAAGAGCAATTTTATGTGCCGACGCCCGATATAGTAGTTATCAGTTATAACTATAAAATCTCTTCATAAAAGAAGAAGTGGTTTGTCGTTATTCCGGGATTGTGATGACAATTGAATTACGGTTGATTTAAGATATTTAAAAATATAATTAGTTTGACGATTAAACTTTAAAAAGATATTTAGTTTTAACATAAATACTCTATTATTAGATTCAAATTCGATTAAAAACTTTTTTATATTTTTTTTCTCAAATCATACCGTATAATACTAAATATCCTATACTAAAACCCTACATCATAGGTCGATAATTTCGAGTAAGTTCGAATTTAGAATAATATTTTTGTTACCCCTAATCCCTAATGTTAATAGCGTAATTTATGTGAGGGCAATAAGAAAGATATAACAACTTCTTTGTTTGCAAGAATTCTTAGAGAATACGAATTTTGTAATTTCATATTTTTTTCGCGAAATTGGAATTTCACATTTTCTAGAAAGTTAGGAATAAGCATTATATGCTAAGTTTTTTTTTTACCAACAAAAAGAGGGTTGCACCACGAGGACTTCTAGGAAGTCACCCATCTTAGTACTATTCTCGCCTAAGCACGCTTAACTTCAGAGTTCTGATGAAATTCGATGCATTAGTGTTGGTATGATTACACCCTATACGCTAAGAGTTCGAAATTGCAATTTCGAGTAAGGTAAGGATGAAATAATGAATAGCGACAAAAATGATTGAAATCCACTCAATTATTCCCTATAGTAATTACAAAAACAATGTTTACTAAAATTTTCAATAAAATGCATAATTATTATATTTTAATTAAATTTAAACAATTGATATAATGTATATTTTAAACTTTCTAAATTAATTAATATATTTTTTATAAGATAATAATATTATACATTCCCAATATTTTTTTTCTTTCTCTAGAGATGTTTTTTTACTGAGGAAGACATAAATGAAATGATGACTAATGGTTGGTACTTGGTACGTCTTCGAAGTCAAGTTTCCCTCCAAATAGAGTTGTTGAGTCATAATTACTTATTAATGAGGTTAACGAAAAAAAGATGGTAAAAAAAAAAAAAAGGTTAACAAAATAACAAATGTCTGGCAGAAATACTCAGTGTTCACACTTGACTTTTGACAATAGTGACGAAGTCAGGGTAATAATTAGTCTAAGGTAAATAATTAAAATAAATAAATTTTAAATGCTAAAATAAAAATAAATATATTTTTTAGAGTTAATTTTATATAAAACTAAAAGTTGAGGGGAGATATTTGTTCGCTGGTTCCTAAGTAGTTTTGTGTCTGATTTAGAGTATATTAACGCATAATTAGTAACATGTGGAATTCGACATCCAAGAACCAATCAATCTAATAGTGTAGAATAAAAACAGACCACTTATGTCTCTAATTATTAACTGCGAGTAACAGTTTTTGGACTTCAAGAAGTTCTAAATACGACATGTATTTTGGGAAGCTAATAGAATAGCAGATGTTATGACGAAAGAAGTAGTCAGCTTGAAAGATCATTTCCAAGTTCTTTTGAACTCATCCCCAAATGTTTTAAAATTTATTTTATTTGATGGAGTTGGACGACAACAAGTAGAATCATTCAGGATATAGTTGTTTAAACGGTCGTAATTATTTCGTCACTTATTTACCAAGAAACTCATAATTAGTAAATTTTAAAAAAAAAACATCACGACTTTCTCACGGGATAAAGATTATCAGCTGGTCAGGAATATATATATATATATATATATATATGTTAAATACTAAAGAGCTACCTGAACTTTGGACGTTTTGCAACGAGCTACCCGAACTTTAAAAATTTAAAATGAACTACCTCAACTTGAACGAATGTGCAAATAGTTACCTCTGTCCAATTTCTGTCGAAATTTTTACGAAATTCTGTCAACAGTTGACTGTAAATTCAACGAAGGTAACTATTTGCACTTTCATTCAATTAAAGCTAGCCTTTCATCCAATCAAAGCTAGCACTTTTTGAATTTTCGCGTCACTCGTTTTAAAATGTTCAAAATTCATTTCGGTATTTAACTCTATATATATATCGCACCCCCACCTCGTCGCTTCACGTTACGAGATACCGAATTTTTCGGACCGTGACAGTAGTGTGAACGAACCACCATTTCCATACGACCACATGTTCTATTACTATAATCCATTCCATACACGATAATGTCCAGTTATTTTCAGCACGAATTTACTGCCGACACAAAATAATACGAAAAATATCACACTAAACGACAAACCCAACCGAACTTCACCACTCAATTTCATTCCGATATTTATAGACGGCATCTCTTCTTCTCTTAGAAAATATCTATCTGCAACATCCAACCCCTTCCACACAGATCGGCAATGGCGGCAATGACGGTGGTGGCCTTCGTGACCAGCTGGTTCACACCGACGTCTCTCTTTCTCTTCCTCAACCTCATGATCGGCACAATCGTCTTCACATCCCGCTTCACCATCTCACCGAAAAATCAAGGGCGACACCGCGGCAACGATTCTGCGCCGTCGCAGATCACCCGGGCTCCTTCGATGCTCAGCCGTGTAAAGTCCTTCAACTTCTCTCAGTACTGCAACTTCGACCACCAACAGTACACTGAAACTGACCACGCGCCGCCGCTGACTAGGGCACCGTCTGTGCTGCAGAGGCTCAAATCGGTGGACTTCACACAGTTCAGATTCGACCGCTCGGTGCCGGCGCAGACGCCTGCATCGGAGACGGTTCAGCAAAAGGAACCAGAGCCGGAGTACACGGCCAGAGTCAACGACCACTCCCCGGCGCAGCCGCTGCTACAACGACTTAAATCCATCAACTTCTGGCATGACAACCCGAACCCTGAACCTACTCCCGAACCGGTTCAACATCGGGAGCCTCCGCCGTTGGCCAGGGTGCCGTCGTTCTTAGCGCGTGTCAAGTCCATCAACTTCTCCCTGTACGGCCAAGACAACGTGTACGCATCGGAGGATGTGGATCCAGTCCACACGGAAGAGCATCACGTCCAGAGGGTCAACTCCGACACCCAGCCGTCCGGCGGGGAGGCTCCGTTGAAGCTTCCTAGAAAGATGAAGAAGTCAGCTAGCCACAAGTCTGCGTTTGGCCACTTTGGTCACGAGAAGACGGTGGATGATCCAGTGGAGCTCCGTAAACGGCCGGAGAGTGTGAGAGAAGGTCGGAGGAAAGCCGTAGATGACGATGAAGAAGAAGAACACATCGACTCAAAAGCAGATGACTTCATTAATAAGTTCCGGCAGCAGCTTAAGTTGCAGAGAATGGATTCTATCGTTCGTTACAAGGATATGCTCACTAGGGCTCACAATGCACACTAGCCTAGGTAATAATGAATAGTGAAAGATGATTTTAGTGGGGCTTTAGGGACTGTATGGCACGTCTTTTATTGTTTGACATTAAACATGTTATATTATGAATGTGGAATTTATTATTTGAAATCACGAACTCAATTCAATTGTTGATCTTTAAAACCTTAAAATTGGAAGAATATTCGAGGTGATATTTCGAAATTCAAGGATCTAAATGTGTAACTTATGTCACGTGATTTTTTTCCGAATAAACTTACTTCATTCTATTAGTGTAAAGTAATATTAGGTTTATCTAAAATTAACAACAAAATTAGATGAATTTCTAACATTCGGATTCGATGATACGATGATAGTGTCTTCCAGTTCGATGTATTTCCAGTTCCGGTGTATCGTCAACTCAGTGCGCGTGCTTCTACATTTTTTTTTACTATCAACACAATTCATTTTCATTAAGAAAGACAATCAGTTACATAGAAAACACAAAACTCATCAAAACACAAAACTTGGGTGGGGTCTTTCGACCCAATCCGGAGGACACACCCTACAAGAAGCCAAACTGGCAATATGGTCCGCACATTGGTTTGCTATCCTCGGGACAGCCTCCCAAGATACGTGACTAATAGACGACCGAATGACCGTGAATATCGCATGGATTCTCCAAACAGCATCCAGACCCCTAATGTGGTTAATGACAACCTCCGCGATCACAACGTCTTGCCATCCTTTTTGACTGGCAAGCCGTACACTGACGAGGACCGCTGAGGCCTCCGCCTCCACAACCGAGCCTCCCAAAATGGTGTCATGACTACCACCTACAAAATTCACGCCATGATCCCTCGCAACAATCCCGAGACCCCCGATCCCTGTCGCCGCGTTCCACGCCACGTCACAATTAATCTTGCGGTGATTAGCTTCTACATTTATTGTCATATGTCACGTGATTAGCTTAGTTATTTGCGGTGGAAAGTCGGACGTGGTTTGGATGGGGATAAGAATTGCCGGTGGCTGGGTGAAGCTGGGCAGTGATCAGATGCAACAATGCAACAATGAATGGTAATCACTAACCGGGGGTATTTACGTATTTTAACATGACAATAATTAGTGGTCAACAAAGTACTAGCATTAGATGTTGACCTTGGAATTTGGATCTCAGATTAAGATATGTTTATGTAAGATTTTTTTGTTTTTCAAAAGTGATTATGATTTTTCACTTTAGCTTCAATTAGTGTTAAAATTCAATTTTAATTTTATTGATAACACCAAATTTGTAATTGATTTTTTAAAAATATTTTAATAAAATAAGGGTCAAGAGCCAACACGAGACACACGACACTCTATAATGGTAGTGAATAGTGACACATAACGGTGGGAGCAGCTCGCCCATCCTCACCACAATATCCTACGGGCAATGTGAGAAGCGGGATTATTTATTCTTTTATAATAAAAAGATATTTATTTTTTAAAAACTAATAATAATAAACACTTAAAAAAACTCGCTATCTAACGTATGTATTACTTGACCAAAAAAACAACGTATGTATTAATATGGAATCTAATAAATTGCGACAATAATATAGTAATATTAACATGTTAGTTTAAAATTTAAATACACATTAAAAAAATTCAACCTAATCTTAATATATTTTAAACACTTATTTTGTAAATAAATATATACGAATATTGGTATACATCTTAATTTAATATTTACGAGTGTTAATTTACATTAAACTTTTTTAATATAATTCATACTCACCTCAACCTTTATTATAATTTTCCTCCCAACTTATAATTTCAATTTATACACTCTATTAGTGATTTATTGCCAATTTTTTAATCAAGGGTTTGACTATTTATAAATGTGTATTATATAATAATATGGTTAATGTGTAGCTGCAGCCTGCTGTATATATTTATCCTACTTGGATTCGTAGAACATGAAAAACGTCACGTGTCGCATGTTCTTGCTATATTAGTGGCACGTGTTTTTTTATTCATTCATCAGTTCGTGTTGTACGAGTCGTCTTGCTTCGAGCCAAAGAGTCCTGTTCTGTCGTGTAAAACTTTAAAGAGCTGAAATATTTATAAGTTTAAATTTGCGAAATGCCAAAATTTGTCCACTTATCCTTAAATAGTTATGTGTTTAAAGTTTAAATATACCTCTAGTATATAAATATATGACTTAATATGATTAAGGGTTAATAACCAACCAGCTACCCGAACTTTGGGTGTTTTGCAACGAGCTACCCGAACTTTAAATTTTCAAAACGAGCTACCCGAACTTTGGACGGAGGAGCAACGAGCTACCTCCGTTAAATATGGACGGAAAATGACGTGGCAACACATGATTGGTCAATAATTTTAAAAACTATATTATGTTTTTAAAATACTAAAAATATTAGAAAAATTCTTTAAAAAACTTGAAAATTAATAGAAAAAAATAAGAGTTGTAAATATATTTTTTTATTAAAATTATGAAATATAAATAAATGATTAGTTATTTTTAAATTTTGTTTCATATTTTTCATTACAAAAATTATATTACAAACTCTTATTTTTTCTATTAATTTTCAAGTTTTTTAAAGATTTTTTTGTACTTTAAAAAATAATATAGTTTTTATAATTGTGGACCAATCATGTGTTGCCACGTCATTTTTCGTCCATATTTAACGGAGGTAGCTTGTTGCTCCTCCGTCCAAAGTTCGGGTAGCTCGTTTTGAAAATTCAAAGTTCGGGTAGCTCGTTGCAAAACACCCAAAGTTCGGGTAGCTGGTTGGTTATTAACCCTATGATTAATTATGCATTTTTAATTAAATTATAATTAAAATTATATGTACATATGTTGTTATATTTGTCATCTTTAAATTAAAACTTATGGCTTTCGAAATATAGTAATTTTCATATATATATGAAGTGTTTTTTTAAAAGTTAATTGTGAAGTATATTTTTCTTACTTAATGTTTGAGTTTTCATCTCACGATACTCAAATTTACATTACGGAACCATAACTTTGCAGTAGTCCTGTAAATGTAGCCCCACCCGCGCGCTAGGATTGAGAGACCGACCTTAAATCCCAGGGCAGTGTTTTGCACCTTCGAAACCTTTCCCCAGTTTTTTCACTAGGGGATTCAAACCTGGGCATCCTCAGCCAAATTATTTGAAAGTCAGCGCTCTCAACTACTAGACCATACTTCCGATAATTATTTTTTGTTATGACTTGAACCCACTAAAATTTATATTATTTAAATAGTATATCTCATACTTATAAGAAAGACAATTATTTTGTTTTCTCCTAAATATATCAAATTACGCTGCTAAATGCCTTAGTCATGAAATACGTGTATAATAGGACACTAAAGATACAGGGCTATAATGGAAATACAAACAAGTTCAGGGACGAAGAAAGCACTTTCTCATAATAGAAGCCGCGGCCCACACGAATCGAAGATGCGATGGGACGCATCAAAGAACAGTCGAAATCACTCTTTTTTTGGGCCTAAGAGAGGGGTTGCGGGGTTGAACAACCCAATCCGTAATAAACATAAAAAAGTTAATTATTTTTATTTTAATCATTTAAATTATTACATTTTATTTTTAAAATTATTTATTCATACTCTAATTCTTATCTCTATTTAAAAAAAATTATAAGTGAGTATACCTTACCAATCAGACTATTATTCCACGTCTAGAAAGTAAAATTAGATTTTTTTTTTTTTTGCCATCCAATAATTAATCTTGGTTACATCGAGAATCGATCTTGTGACATGGTGATACCGTTGGACCAAGTGTCCATTGGTTTAAAATTAGATGCAATACGTTGTTTTCCTAATATCCAAAAGTAGAAGGAAACTTTTGTGGAATTTTAAAGTAGAAGGGCCCATTTACTAATAAATCAAAAAAGTGGCAATGGTCATGGTCACTTTTCCTTGGGTAATAATGACTGACGGAACGGAATGGATTTATACTACGGACAAGGAAAAAGGAAAACGCCCAATACTTTTTCTATTTTCTCTCCTTTTCCTTAATTATTATTTTTAACTTTATTTGTTTATTTACCAAAACTATATAAAAGGACAGTTCCCACGTCACTATTTGCAACAAGTACAATGGCAGTTAATAAATAATAAATTAACACCAATAACGATAAACATATATATTATTAAAGATACATTAGAAGGCCCAAAAAGATTTTTCTTTTTCCTACATCTATTCATTTATTGAACTAATCTTTTAAATTTAAAAAGAGCTTAACTCAGCATTTCGAATTATTCTACTAAAAATAAATATAACTGCATACAAATAATATAATATTCCATTATGCATGCTACCTTCCGAGTTTGTATAAAAAAATAATAATAGTATAAATGATTAAATATTAAGTAGCTACCTCAATTTTAAACGTTTTGTAACGAGCTACGTACACTTTAAAAAATCAAAACGGGTTATCTCAACTTTCATGAATGTGCAACGAGCTAACTACGTCCAAATTACCATCAACTGTTGACAGAAATTCGTCGAAAATTGAACGGAGGTAACTCGTTTCATTTTCGTCCAAAATTGAGGTAACCCGTTTTGATTTTTTAAAATTCGGGTAACTTATTGCAAAATGTACAAAGTTCAAGTAGCTAAGTGGTATTTAATACTAGTATAAATATCTATGTTAATTTCAATATATATATATATATATATTTCCCGAAATCAAACGGTCCGGTGAAACGGGCACGAGATATCGGGGCGCGAGGAGACAGGCATGCCACGTGAATCGGACATGCCAACTTGCGTGCCACGTGGTCTTCCCTTCTTCTTTCCCTCCTCTTTAGTCCGTACACCAAGTCCTTCGTTCCTCTCCAACGGTCATATTTCACCGACCACCTTCAACGGTCATTTGAACACCCATCTTCCGCCGTCGGATCCAGATCCAACGCCTCCCACGTCAGGCCCCTCCTGTCCCCTTCCTCTGTCAAAATCACATCAAAGCCACAGCAACCCCCAAGGGATCAGCAAAAGAGAAACCTTCCTCTCCTCTGTTTCAGACTCATGATGGTGATTAGGGGTCTTCGCGATTAGGCTAACTGCATTTTCCTGCATTTCTGTGTTTCAGTGATGGACTTTGTCCATGTTCTTGGTATGCAACCTCTTGATGATTACTCAAGCTTACAGGACGGGGAGTTCCAATTTGAAGGAGCTTCACAGATTTGTGCGATGAACTCCAATTGAATCCCGCGGAATCCGATGATAGTTTTCTGCTAGGTTAGTTAATTTCCAGATTCTTTGATTCTTTCTTGTACGTAATCTTCATTCTTTTGCATTCTGCGATTCATTGATTGATTGGTTGAGATCATATAGGAAAGAAGTTTCACACTCTTACACCCACACAGTTTCTTACACTCATCGGATTCCCATAGCCCACGACTTGTTCGACGAAATTCCTCACTCACTCACGTAGCTTGCTGCATAAAGAAACACATCAGTTTTTTATATAGAAAGCTAAAGAGATAGGAATTAGGTGGTTAAAATCACAAAACTAGAAAGTGGGTAGTTAACAATCACCGTAAAGAACGCAAAATTGGAAACTTCGTAGAGGATGTTGGCTGGGTGTTCTAGCTCCAGCCTGCTGTCACCAAGGCATAGATTGAAGAGCGAATCGACCCAAGCTTGTCACTTTCAGCTACCGTCGTCCATGAACACACAGAGATTGGACTTGCCATGCTCCAATTTCTCCAGGAAAGACACCGCCACATCAGCACGGCCACAGCAGCAGTCAGTACGGCCGAAACCCGTGGAAGCAAATCGATCACTGAAGCAGCACATTCGCCTACCACCACTAGCCACCACCGCAGGGACTGCCACAAGCGCCTTCGTAGAGGTCAAGGGAGAATTCTGGGAAGGGGAAGGAGGTAACAGAAGGAGTCTCAAGAGGTCGGTAGATGATGATGAGTCTTGCATCGGAAGGGCGAAGAGGAAGAAGAAGTCCGATGAGTTCGGCCAACTGGGCGGAATCGGGAAGGCCTTCTGGTTCGGAGAAGAAGAAGAAGAAAGGGTCTGCTTTGTCACGGAGGACCGGGTCCCACCGTTGTCGGGTATCAATTGGGCCGATTTTGGAGAGAAGGAGGTCGAGACCAGACACGTCCATGGAGGAAGGGCTTCTGCCTCGCCGTCGAGTGCTTCATCGGAGAGTCAAACCTTGGTGCTTCGACTGAACGAGGTAGGAACTGAGGTTGAAGGAGCTTCTAGAAGCATCCCTTTGGAAGGGTCGCAGTCGAGACACGTGGCCGAAGTTGAAACCCACCACCAAGAATTCGAACTTGTTAATGTGTTGATTTCGTGTGTAGAGGCGGTGGTGTCGAAGAACATCCCTGCAATCAACCACTTCATCGCCAAATTGGGCGACCTGGCCACTCCGGTCGGTCCGACCGCCCTTAGCCGCCTCACAGCGTACTACACCGAAGCATTGGCTTTGAGGGCTTCAAGGCTGTGGCCTCACATTTTCCACATCACAGCCCCTCGAGAGGTCGACAGGGCGGAAGACGATCAAGGGACTGCGTTACGCGTTCTGAACCAGGTAACCTAAAATTCCGATTTTGCTCTCAACCACGTAAAAACATTAAAACTTCAATTTAGTCCTCGAAAGATTATAACTAAGCCTTGCAGGTAACCCCGATCCCAAAGTTCATCCACTTCACAGCAAACGAGATCTTGTTACGTGCCTTCGAAGGCAAGGAAAGGGTCCATATCATTGACTTCGACATCAAGCAAGGTCTCCAGTGGCCGAGCCTCTTCCAAAGCCTAGCTTCTAGTAACTCCCCGCCTCGCCACGTCAGAATCACAGGGATCGGGGACTCGAAGCAGGAACTGATTGAAACCGGGGCCCGTCTCTCCGGGTTCGCTGAAGCCCTAAACCTCGGTTTCGAATTCCACCCAGTGGTGGACCGAATCGAGGATGTCCGCCTATGGATGCTCCACGTTAAAGAAGGTGAGTCCGTTGGGGTGAATTGCATCCTCCAACTCCACAAAATGCTGTACGATACGACCGGCCAATCGCTGAGGGACTTCCTAGGGCTTGTCCGGAGCACCAACCCTGCAATCCTTGTCGTGGCAGAGCAGGAAGTGGACAACAACTCTTCCCTGTTAGAATCAAGAATCGTCAGTTCATTACAGTACTACTGTGCCCTGTTTGATTCTGTGGGTTCCGCCCCGCCGGAGGCTCGGATCAGGGTCGAGGAGATGTTCGGGAGGGAGGTAAGGAATGTGGTTGCTTGCGAGGGAAGCGACAGGATCGAGCGGCACGAGAGGTTTGATTTCTGGGAGAAGTCGATCGAGCGAGTTGGTGGTTTTCGCGGGTTCGAGATCAGCGAGAGGGAGAAGCTTCAGGTGGAGATGCTGTTGAGAATGTACGGGGATGATACGTTTCGGGTCAATCGAGTTGGGTCGGGGATTACCCTGAGCTTCGAGGACCATCCGCTTTACACGGTTTCTGCGTGGGTCCCGGTCGATCATCATACCGGGGCCAGCTCTTCGTCGTTTTCTCGTCTAAGTTGATGATGATGAGTACAGTACGTATACTTCCTACTAGTTTGCTGCGTTACATTATTCTTTGTAGAGTTATGAAAGTTTGGTATTAATTCTTTAATTCTTTTGATATGAAGATAGGAAGCATTTTATCATACAAAGTCAAGGAAGCATTTTCATTCTTTGTAACAGTAGTACGATGATATTCATTATTTATTATTCGTTTGGTGTTCGTTTCGATTATTCGTTCGATGTCTGTTTATTTGCGGATTGTAATACCTTGATTGCCCTTTTGAATTATCAATAGTATCATGTTGGTTCTTACATTGTGTGAGACTCTGGTAGTTCATTTATCTTGATAAGGTTTTGGGTGTTGACTTCCGTCGTCGATATTCCCGCATGGCATTGATACAAAGATTGCCAAAAAAATAAAAATTATTGACCCAGCGGTCCATACAATTCATGAATTTTCATAAAATATATTTATTAACATGTTCATCCGGTGATCTGAAATTGACCCCAAACACGACTTATTTTCAATTTTCATAAAATATATGTATTAATATGTTCATCAGTTGATCTGAAATTGACCCCAAACACGACTTATTTTTTTGTATGTTCAATATTCGTATCAAAATGACACGAATTCAATATATCTCATAAATATATTAGAATATACCGAAACCAGGCCAAAAAAACTAAAAATAATACAGCCACAATTCAAATACATGATCATTGGATATATGTACCCCTGAAAAAGGAAGAAGATTAAAAGAAAACTAGAAATTAACTTACAATGGCAATCGAAGGAAGCAGAAATGCATTGACTTCAAAGTCACAACCTTCAATTGTGACACGAAGGAAGCAGAAATGCATTGACTTCAAAGTCACAACCTTCAATTGTGACATTGTATTGGAAAGAACAGTATTTTTGTGTAAAACTCAGTTCATCAAATCGTATTCATCCGTTTGAGTACCTATTATAGTTTGTTACAATAGTATGGAAGTAGTAGAAGATCTGAGAAACTACAAGAAGATTACACGACAGGAAGCTTAACTAACTCAACTAACAAACTATTAGTAATTGCTAACTAGTCCATGATGTTGTAACTAAGATAAACTTGAACCATCATCTTTACACATTGATTTCAAATTGATCCTTACGCTTCTGCAGCAGTAGGCGTCTCCTCTTCATCAGTCGTTTCCGCCGACACTACTTCGGAAAATTCCCCATCTAATGGTGAAGAAGATTCCAATACCTTCTGTTCCTCGAAAACAAGCTTCTCTTTGAGTTTCGTCACAAGTTCTTCACATATGGACTCGTTGCTTCCCAGAAACTTCTTTAGTGCATCCTTCCCATGGTAATTTTCACCATTCAATTTGAAAAATGATCCAGATTTGGTAACGAATTTGTGTTTCACTGCTAGATCGATGATCTCTGTAGTTCGGCAGATTCCCTTGCCGAACTCTAGCTCGAACTGCGCCGTTCTGAAAGGTGGGGCGAGCTTGTTCTTCACGATTTTGACTTGAACTTGGGCCCCGATTGTCTGCAATCAATCACACAACAAGACGCATTTGTGAAATGATCTCCAATCACAGTATGAGATACAGATAGGATCCACATGGAATATAATCTCTCAAATACGTGGGAACAATTAGGGGTGTCAAAACGGGTCATGAGTCGACCCATAGATCGTGTCAGGGATCTGTCTCAGTTTTTAAAACTCAAACCTGATCTGTGGGTTGGTGGGTCAACCCCCGTCAGGAATGGTAAGGGTTGAGTCAGACTGACTCGACTTCCATGATCCGAGGGGCAGTCTGACCCGTTCGACCAACCATTTCAATAAAAACAAACTTAAATATATAAATGGGAGAGATCATGGGTTGACTTGTGGGTCAAGGCTTCTGGCCCAAACTTGACTCGTGTTTTCACGGGTCATCATCCATGGGTGGTGTCAAAATGACCCATGGATCAAAAATCCTGACCCAAACACGACCCGCGAGTCAACCACGGCTTGGGTCAGATTTTGACACCCTTAGGAACAACCATAAATCTTCATGTATTTTCTTCTTTCTAGGACCAAGTTTCGATTTCAATTGACATTAATTAAAGATGTTACCTCTTCACCCTTTTTAATGAGACCTATTTTTCTGATATTTAGACGGACAGAAGCGTAGAACTTCAAAGCGTTTCCTCCACAAGTAACTTCAGCGGGTCCACCAAAACCTCCGAAAGTCGATAGCTTTGATCTCACCTGAATTGATACAACTTGTCATTAGCATTTACAAAAAAACAATGTGGACCCTTTGTAAAATAGGTATAATTTAACCTAATATTATCAATTATTTATCATTTTTACCTGATTCAGAAAGATTAATACTGTTTGTGACATCGATAGAGAGTGACTGAGTTTACGCAGAGCTTGGCTCATCAAACGAGCTTGCATTGCCATATGAGCATCTCCCATCTCTCCATCAAGTTCTCCTTTAGGCACAAGAGCAGCTACCTGCAGCTAAATAATGTTACTCATCACTTCAGATAATATAGTTTCTTTTATATCAACATTAAAATAATAATAAAAATGCTTATTTTTTTAAAAACATTTTTAAAAATATACTTTTTTTTTACATCAGAATTCCAATATATGGATAGAAAAATTTTAAAGTTTGATTTTAAGAAAGAAAGTGAAAGGAACTTACACTGTCAACAACAACAACATCCACTGAACCACTCCTTATGAGTGTATCCACTAGACTAAGAGCTTGCTCACCACAATCGGGTTGTGAGAGAAGCAAATTCTCGGTGTTTACCCCAATAGTCTCTGCTAGAACTGGATCAAGAGCATGCTCAGCATCAACAAATACACAGTAACCTGCATCATATACCAATTTTTAAATTTTTATTAAGATATTAAAAGAGAAGCTAATTTCTATGAACCCCCATTATAGAAAAGCTATACAAGTCTTTTTCTTTTTGAAAACTTTAAGAATTTGGAAAATAATAAACAGATTTATGAGGCTTCACTGTAATAAAATTGTCATTTGGGGAAATTTGCTAAAGTAGTAATATGCTGAAGCATAAAATGAACACAAGATTATCAAACCTAGTATCTTATAAAGCTAGCTTACACTATTTCCTATTCTCAACCCATTTTTTATGAGCCTGAAGTCCAACTTGAAACCAAACGAAGATTGATATAAGCTTACCTCCTTGCTTCTGTGATTCAGCTATTACATGTAACGCAAGAGTAGTTTTTCCAGAAGCCTCGGGACCATATACTTCAACAACTCGACCCTGAATCATCAAAATATTGATTTCTTAGTTCTTACTATCCATACATAGATTATTTGGAAGAAATCATATAACATAGCAGGCATATGGCTGGACACCTTTGGGAGTCCACCTGTTCCAAGAGCGAGATCCAAAGCAAAAGAGCCCGTGGAGATAACTGGTACATGACGAGGAGTGGCAGAACGACCTAGCCACATGATTGAACCCTTCCCAAAAGAAGCAGTTATCTGATCCAGAGCTTGTTGCAGAGCAAGGTCCTTTTTGGATAGATTCTCATCAGAACACTCACTTGCATCAGACTTGGATTTCTTCTTAACTTCAAAAGGGACACAAAATCCAAATTATTAACTAACAGAATTAATACAAATGTAGCAGAAGATAATGAAACAAATCTATGGGAAAAGGTAATTAAGATGGTAATTTTCGGAGGAAAAATAAACCTTTAGAAGAAAAGTTGCAAAGCTGGAAAGCCGTTCCTGGCACTCCCCGCCTATGTCCCTGCAAAAGAAGCCCAAACCCTATGAAATGAGAACGACCAGCAGACGACGGCGTGGACAAAACAAGAAACAAAGAGGTTTCGTTGAAAAAATGCAGAGATGTGCCGCCGGAGCTACCTCGAGCTCCAACAAACAACGCCGAAGGGAAGACCCGATACGAAGAAGCTTTGCCATGAAAGACCTTGCTAAAACCTCTTCGTTGCAAGAGTGAATACTGGTCTAAGTATGGACTCAAGGAGCACGAAACTTCTCCTACAGGATATGCTTCACAAGATGATGACCAGTGTAAAATGGAACCAGTGAGAGAGTGGAGGGACAAGAGGGACTTAGGGTTCTTACGCCTAGTTTGATTTCCCTCCTTTTTCACCTCTGGTGGCAGTCGGATGCGAATACTATCAGGAATTAGGGGCATTATAGGAAAATTGACGTGGCACGGAGGAAACTTTGCAATTCGGTGCCTGAGGTATACATTTCTTTAATTTCGGAACTCATACTTTTTCTTAAGGGTTAAATATCAAGTAGTTACCTGAACTTTGGACGTTTTGCAACGAGCTACCTGAACTTTGAAAATTCAAAATGTACTACCTCAACTTTGAAAAATGTGCAAATAGCTACCTCCGTCCAATTTTTGACGAATTTCCAACGACCGTTAACGGAAATTGGACAGAGGTAACTATTTGCACATTTTTCAAAATTGAGGTAGTCCGTTTTGAATTTTCAAAGTTCGGATAACTCGTTACAAAGCGTCCAAAGTTCAGGTAGATACTTGGTATTTAACCCTTTTCTTAATGAACAGGACGACACTTTTTATTTTTAACGTAGCATTTAACATTTAATGCCACAACCTTTAATAAAAAAAATCCATCCAAACAAATAAGTGTATTTAAATTTCACACATGTTCTCATCAACAAGGCCGATTATGATATAAGTTAACTTTTTATAATCAAATGATTTTTTAAAAAACATCATGTCTTGATTAGGTCCCTGCTTTCATATATATTCATGCAATCCTTTAGAATTACAACACCAAATAACTCTTGCACTCTTCAGCCTTTGGAAATAATATTACTAAACCAACCAACCAACTAACCAAACATGACAACGAATCGACCAAAACTGCATTCCACCAGAGCAAACGCGCACCCACCACACTGTAAAATAGCCAGACTTGACCCACATAGATAAATTCAAGAAAAACAAACTAAAAATGGATATATTCCCTTCTTGATTACTGCTGCTTGCACTCTGGAGGCCGCTCACCTTGAGCTTCACCGCCCTGTGGTTTAGGTTCCTTCTGCAAAATCAAACTTGAATTGTAAGAAGAAAAAACATTCAAATATAGATGCAGGAAAAAAAATGCACTATATTTGAAAGAGAGTTGTTAGAATAGAAACTCTTAGCAGAGGCTGATTCTGCTACCAGCTGAATTAACTATTGTTTGTAAGGATGGAATTACGATTACCTTGTGAGATGGTTTCTTCTTTGTTTTCTTTACATCTTCCTCTTCATCGTCCTCATCCTCATCTTCTTCATCCTCGTCTTCATCTTCTTCCTCATCAATGTCTTCTTCCTCTTCCTCATCTTCTAGATCTCCATACTCATCGCTTTGAATGGCTTCGCCTGTGAACCATGACACGGCGTGTGGAATGATCTTGTCACGAATAGTTGATCTGCCCACGATAATGAACGTCAAATAATTTGACTCTCATTGTTACACAAGTATAGCAGACGTATCTTTTAACTACTTCTTACCCAATATCATAATCTTGCTCCATTTGATTCTGTAATTCCTCAGCCTGCAAAAGAAACAAAAGAAGTGTATAGTTGATTATCTCAAAGACCAAATTCTAATGATGCTTTAGTGCCAAAATGTGCTTACCGTGTCTTCATCAATATCTTCATCATCATCCGGAACCTGAGGAGGGTTAAAGAAGTTGAAGAAGCTTTCACAACTTTCGGTTTTAGTGATGGGTTTGGCATTCTTTGAACCTTTCTTGGGCTTCTTCTTGAGTATTTTCTGTGTCAAGCATTTTCCTGGATACCAATCTATTTCAGTCCTGCAAAGGACGATAAGAAACTCAGATTTAATTCGATCCCTGCAAAACAATTGCACAAACCAAGAATCTGCAAAACTCTTACCCGATTGCTTTCTCTAGGATCGGTTCATCTTCATCAATCATGTGGTAAATCTTTGTCAAGACAGAGTTCTTGAAGAATGGATTGGTCTCGAAAAAGAACTCCAACTTGAAACCCTTTGGATCATCGATCCTGTTCCACTTGATATCGGAAAGATATTGAAGGGCTCCTTCATCGCGCTCAGATATCTGATTCAAAACGAATCAAATGTTAGAAAAATAATTATATTCAATCACCAAATAAGGACCTCATTTTTGCTAAAATACTAACCTCCTCAGCAAGCACTTCGTTATTCTTCATGGCGTTAAGCCAAAAGTTGGGCACTCCTTTCTCTGCTAATAAAAACATTTTCAGTGAGGACTGACAAGGTAAAATAAAACATACCAGCATTTAACCTTTCTAAAAGAAATTAAAAGTAATGAAGTGCTACCTTCATCAGCTTTCTCCCCTTCCTTACTTGTTTCAGCCTCTTTTGAAACTCCTTCAACTTCAACAACACCATTCACAATCTCGAATCTCTGTAACCATTTCCAGATGAGCAGTAATCAGTAACGAGCATGGTATGGATTATGGATTGACAATGAAGTTACCATTGTATGAACATAAACTTAATACTTAAAGCACCTTGATGTAGAGTGGGTTGTACAGTTTCTGGTACTTGGCTTCAAGAGCTGCCCTTTCCTCAAAAAACTTTGCCTCTAGATCATCATGCTCGCTCTGCATTTCAAACAACAAGGCATAAAAGAATATTACTTCATATATTATACCATACCAGAAGAATGAAGCATTAAGCATATTAAAAGTTGATGAGCAGCCGCCTAGCACTAAATAACTAAGTAGCTCTAAGATCAGTCAGACGAATAGATGTAACAGTTTGAGCTCATCTAATAAATAAAAAGTAAAAACTGGAGGGAAAAAAAAAAGAATTATTGTGTTTGAACTTTGAAGAAGCTGAAGGAAAGCAGTTGATAGTGCCACTACACATAATCTGGGAGCAATATGTAGAATAGCTGGAGGTCAATCGAGAAACTATTTATTCTTTTGATGTTTAAAAAATGCAATATGCGTTGCATAAGCTTTGAAATATTAAGGCGGCAATTTGAGATGCAGATATTTCTAGTTCAAAAAATAAAATGAAACCCGTTCAAATCAATGTTAGCTAAACAATCTTATACAGTAATGAGACATGCAGTGTGAGAACCAGATTAGCTAGAACCAATAAATGAATAATGTAATTGTAGAGCTAACATTCGATGCATATATATACATATACATTGTGAACAGTCATTCTCTATAATCATCTGATAAAGAAAGAACTAACATAAACTCCACGCAGGCCAAAACAAAAGCAGGGTTGTCACAAAATTGAAATGTGGATAAACCTGTATCTCTCTGAGAGACTCGACACGCTTCCTGACATTCGGTGCGAGGCTCTCCAGCACATCAACATGCTGACCAGCCAAATTATGAAGCTTATTCTGCATACAAATCCAAACTCAGCTCATTAAACTAGAACACAAGACTATAAAAATGATACAATCAAATTCGCATCAATGACTAAATAGTCAGAAAGCAGGTTTTTCGTAAAAACAACAACTACCAACCTTCAAAGCGTTAACAAGACCAGCTCGATCCTCGTTGTTGAGAGCTGCAGATACCAGAAAAGGAAGAGGAATCACTAAGAGCTCAGGAGACAACACCAATTGACAATGAAAGATTCATATTCCAGAACTTCCAACTACCTGCAGCGAGATCGGCCATGTTGATGTCTTCCTTTTTGCTGCTCATGGCGGATCGTTGAACGGCGAAGACGAGCTGGAAGAGGAAAGTCGACGAAAAGGAGAAGAGAAACCCTAGCTGTGTATTGAATGTTCACAGCAGCAGCAGCTCAACCAAGGGATACGAAACGAAGCTCTTCTAAAACCTCTCCCTCCCTTTTATCCTTAGGGCGACCGTGGAAAAAGATTTTGTTAATTACAGTTTCATCCTTACATCTCTAGTATTCATCCTTAGTCCTCATTAGTTTGTAGTTTTACATATAGATCACAAACTGAAACAATGGACGCTCTATTTTAATTTTTAAGCTTCTTTTATTAAATATCTATTCAATATAGTAACTGAAATGAGAAATCTGCCACTAATCGAGTAATTTAAGTACTTCAACTTTTGTAACTTCCCAATGGAGTTGTCAATTTTAGTTAATCTTATGCAGTGATAAATAATTAACTTCTCTAAAGCTTCCATCTTCGAGAAATTCGGTGTTCTAGTTAAATTCTTACATTTTGTAAGGTTTAGAACTTTCAATCCCTGTAATTCCTATCCATAAAAAGAGTAAACAACAATGAGATAATGAAAATTAACTAATTTTATCCAACAAACAGTATAAGAGTAACTAGAACTTTACCTGAATTAGGATCCATCCATCCCAACTATCAGTAATATCGCTTTCTGATGGGTCAAGAACAACTAGCTTCATTAGATATAAATAGGGTTGTCGATGGTTATGGTATGGTCAGGGTATGCCAAATACCATAACCATACCATATTTTTAAACCACATACCATAACTATACCATAACCATTATGAGTATAATTTTCAATATCATAACCATTAAAATAACTGTGGTTATTAACCATGGTTTTAACCGTATACTCATATTCATTCCACACATGTAATATAATAAAAGATCGAAAAATTTATTTTAAAAAATACATCAATCTATATTGTCATCGTTGGACTTTGGCGCATTCAATCTTCAACAATTTTCAATTTTCAATTATATAATTTATATTTAGTATATTATATAAATAGTTTATTAATAATAAATAAATATTATATTTATAGAATAACCATGAGTATAACTCAAATACCATAATCATAACCATTATGGGTAGAAAATTCATCACCATAATCTCACCACACCATAATGGTATGGTTAACCATATTAAACAGTAATGGTTATAACCATGGTTATGGGTTTTTCACTGCACCATTGCCGACCCTAGCTATGAACTATCTGTATTTCGATAAACTGAGTAAAATATTATTCCAACGGGTGAAATTAACTTTGGCTTGTTCAACATAAGAGAGAGCCATGTTAAATTCGTAGAAAGTTGCCAAAATTTCATATGATGAACTTTCCTAATTCCTAGCACATGAAGAAACCAAAGACATTCAAGATTAGAAAATTCTATCAAGTTGTCATCAATTCCACGAACACGAAACCCCACCACATCCTTTTCATGTTCATTAAAGGGAAAAAAATATTACGGATGGAAGGAATGAAAAAAGAAGAAGTTACAAATATGTATATAAGTTTTTTTTTCAAGTCATTTATGTACCTTATTTCTCTTTTGTACAGAGTGCATCCTCGTATGTTTGGATCCTACTACCCTCTCTAAAAGTTGGACTATTATTCCCTTTTATACGAACTATTTCTCTTCCCACATGTAAATTGGGTTTGACTTATCTTCATGTATAAAGAAACAAGCAATATCAAGATATATTTCCTTGACATCACTTCATAATATGCCATTAATCTTCCCAGACTTGTTTTTTTTATACCAGAACTCTTCCCAGCCTTGTTGTCTCACCACAAATAGCACATAAGAGGATGCAAAGAATCTTTAATGAGATCTAAAAGCAAAACAACTACACTGCAATCCGTAAACTGCTACCGATATGTTTTATAAATATCGGTAATCAATTGACATTATTTGTTAAATATTTCAGTAAGATGTTGCCGATTGCGTAAAAAAAACACGGAAAGATATTGTTGATTTTGTATATAAAAATCGATTAAACCATACCGATTAGATGGAAATAATCGAAAATATTGTGTCGTTTTTATGTATTACTGCTGATTTGTAATGAATACTTACATGCAAAATCAACTGTTTAGCCCGACGATGTGGACAGAGGCGACGAAGATAAAGATAACGACGACAGACAACAAAGGTGGCGACGACAAAAGTATACGGTTTAGAATCGATGATTTTGGAGTGTGGTAAAAATAAATGTAAAATGTTGAAACTGGTTTTAATTAAATTTATAATAAGTGGTCTTTGTTTAGTAATTTTATTTTATTTTTAAAATAGGTAAGGCCAAATATGTAAAAAACTATTAGGGCATTTTAGTATTTTAACAAAAATATCTGTATTTAGTAGTCGATGGTCTGCAAATAGAATTTTCCAAATCAGTTTTAAAATTCAAGTATTACATTAATTTCTACAAAATCCCTTCAAAATACACAATTAGACAATATTTACATTTCCTGTCAAACATGCCCACAAACTAACGCAAAACTTAAAAACAATCCCCCAACAAATCGAACCAAGCCCTTTCTCTTTATCTGATTAACATAATCACTTGTTTTACCTACGTAAAAACTAATGTAACCAACTAATCGCATAATCTTACCGTATTTTCCATCACAAATCACTGCCCGATCGAGGATCTTACGGTTGCTGCAGGTTTCGCTAAACCGATCGAAATTGACGAATTACATTTATCGAACTCCTCCTTGTCCTCAGTGTACGCTTTACTAACAACATCTTGGAGCTCCACATGTCTCTGTCTTTTGGCTTGTCTCTCCTCGGGTGTCTCCTTCCCATGCCATGTTAACTGAGGCAGGCCTTCGTTGTTCATGATCTTGTCGATCACAGCCGAGCACCGCGGAAAGAAACGTCTCCCAAGTTCCACTGATCAGTAGTTGGGGTATCAATTTTGCGTTTATGTAAACCTTAGGTGACAATCTTGGAATATGTATAAAAGTTTAGGTGCTGAGAAACATGGATACATTACCTGTTTTGGAGAGAGCTCTCATTCTGTTGAGATGTTCCTCTTGTATCTTGAAAGGGGCCTCGTTCAAGTCCACACCTGCGCCTTGCGCCCCGGCCGTGTTCCGGGACGTGATGTTTAGCAACGGGAACTCGGAAGTGTCGTCAAGCTCAGCGATGTCCATTGCAACTTTCGCTTCCATTGGGAACAGAAGTTTGGCAAGGCCAACTGCAATGTCATTGATCATCATAAGCCAAACTAGGGGAGATAAAAAAAGACTGATTTGACCGAATTCCCAACAAAATCGGTCCGAGATCAGTCTGATACCGATCTAATTAGGACCAGGACCGAAACCAAACAGACGTTTTTTTTTTCTTCAAAGTCGGTCTCAGGCTTGGTTTCGGGTTTTTTCCCCAAAAGCCCGACTAGGACCGGACCAACCTTGAAGAAAATCCTAGAAATTCATGGTGTAACCTTGGAAACACTAATAATTCATGACATTGAAGCATTCAACAACCCTTAGATTAGTTCCATAAGGGAAGCGAGATGAAATACGAGAAGCGAGCGGGTTCAAGACCAAAATTTTGGTGATTTTTTTGGCTAATTCAATTGATTTTTTTTTTACCAAAAAATCCGGTTCAAAACCGAGTCTGACCCGAGTCAAGCAAGACTGACTCGGGCGGTCTTATTTTATCAAAGTCGGTATCGACCCTCCAAATGTCAATACTGAAATTTCGGTCTCAGTCCTGTCTGCAAAACCGACCCGGCCCGCCCATGATCAACCCTAAGCCAAACTATGCCAAAGATGTTCCAAAATGAAATGGTCAAATAGGAATGTCAACAAAACAGATCTGCTCACAAACTATTCAGGAATCAGGATCGATTCAGTTCAAATTTGAATCCAATTGAACAAATCTCAAACTGAAACGACCTCTACCCGAGCCCGACACAGCGAGCAAGCCAAATTTGACTAATGTTCGAGCTATTCGCTCGAGTACACAAAAAATTGTATCCAGGCAAACTCGAGCCTGAAAAAAACAGTCTCGACCAAGCTTAGCTCGAGTTTGAGGTCGCAATTTTCAAACAAATAGTTTTTTTTTTGAGTAGAATTCAAACGAATAGCTTAAGGACTCTAATATTGGTTATGTCATGGATGTTGTTTAGAGTTTAGACCCTAGTGCAAGCGAATCAGTCTACTGCATAATGCATATGAATTTCTATCAACTATAATGAGTAAAATAGTACAATTGCATATACAGGGAGCTTAGCTTACCTCTATTTTCCATATATAGTAACCGTTTTCGAAGATCGTCACCCGCCATAGCAAGCGAAAGTGCGGCCTCACCAAGCAACGGGTCCCGTCTCTCGGCCTGCTCCAATATCTCCACACACAACCTATCGTTCGGAGTCGGTTTCCCCTCCTCCGTCGGACGAAAATAATCCACGGCTTTCGTAAGCCTCTTCGAGATCTGCAGCGCCTTCCGACCGTCAGACGTAAGATCTGACGGCCTCGCCCCCTTTATAAGTAACGACACGATAATCTTCGGCTCCTTCCTCATTGCCGCCATGTGCAGCACCGTATACCCCCGCGAATTCCTCCGGTTCACGTCCGCGATCCCTAAATCAAGAAGCTCGATCGTGGTTTTGGAATTGCAGTAGGTGACCGCGTAGTGGATCGCGCAGGCATCGTCGAGGCTCGTGTCGGCTTCTCGAAGGAGCAACCGGACTAATTCGACATCGTCAGAGTCCAACGCGCGGTGGATCCGCTTCACGTGTTTGTCAGGGAAGTCAGGCTTGGCCAGCCCGAGGTCGGCTTGATGGGCCGTAACTTGCTTCGCGATATGGTGGGGCAGCGATTTCTCAAGGGTTATCGGGTCGATGTCGGATCGGACGATGATCTCGATGCAGTGCGAAAGGAGTTTCTGACAAACCGTGCCGCAGATGTTGGCAACGGATAGGATTACGAGAACATCGTCGACAGATGCTTTGTGAAGAATGTCTAATAGGTGCATCTGCAAAGAACACAGATCGACAAGTAAACCCTAATCCTTGAATGTTCCGCTAAACTAAATATAGGAAGCTTGAACAGATAAATAAAACATAGGTATGATTCAATCAAGAACGTAGGTGAATTAAAAAATGGCAGCAGAAGAGCGGGAAATTACCTGAAACAAATCGACCAATTCAGACAACTGGAACGTGAAGGAAGCATAGAGCACCTGCACTAAGAAGTCCACCGTGGGGCGGCACGCCGCATGGGAGCATTCATCGTCCACGCACCGACACACATCTGCCGGAGCCGCTTTCACCTTCCCGCTGTACAGGTAGCTCAGAACCGCCATTACTGAATCAATCCCGATCTCGTAGTCTCTCGCCATTTCCTTCAGCTCCAATTTGAGACCCTTATCCTTCCCCATGAACGCGTTTTTGAAGAACGCACTTCTAGCCGAGAGAATGCAGCGGTGAACTAGGAGCTCACGGCCGTTACCTAGCCTGATCGTGGCGTCGGCGAAGAAATTGAACTCCGGCGATAGGAAGACGGACTCGAGGCTATCTGAGAGGCGCCGGAGGGACGAGGTATCGGCTGAGGGGAGACAGCACGGTGCTGCGTCCATCGCAATCGCTCCGTAGTAGATGCTGCTGCTGTTGCTTATGTCGTTGGAACCGGAGAATCCTGATTTAGAGGCCGCCATGATTGGTCTAGGTTCAGATCGATTAATGAATAGATTGGATAAGGGAAGAGCATATGAATGGAGAAGGATCCGTCAATCGCCAGATTTGCACAGAAAAAGTCAAGTGGAGTAGAGAGAGGTGGATTCATGAGGCCAACGCTGACGATCGAGAAAGCATTGAAACTTGAAAGAGAATGAAATTGAGGAAATTGTCGTTACTGTGGAAATGGGCCATGATCCGTACATCGTCTTCTCCATAGGTTGTTCATCCATTCTTGCGCAAAACCTCTGCAGCTTTCCGTATTAGGGCTAGATTTGGTCTCCACGATCCTCGTTCTTTTGCTCTGATTCAGAAGATCGCCGCCTTTTTCTTTACCAAGAGATGACGACATCAATTACTACGCTTAGGCAAGACACTAATATGCTATACAGTTTTTTTTAAATCAAAATTGGAATCCGATAATATATTGAATAGTTATATAATCTTAACTTAAGTTGGTTATTAAAAAAAATTCTACAATAACAGAATATTTTGTTTAACTAATCATCCTGCATTAGAGTCACAATTTCTGACACGATACGATTAAACGGCAACGATCTGCATTTTACACGATAATAACACGACACAATTACTAAGTGTGTCAACAATTTTTATGTGTTTAACACATCTAACCCGCAAATAAACGACAACCACACATTTAATCAAGATTAATTAATTGTGTATAAACGTGTCGTGTTTAATCGTGTCTCATTTGAATGTTGAATCTGTTTATTTTAACGTGTCTTATCGTGTCGTGTTATGTCGTGTCGTGTTTTAATCGTGTCTTGTGTTGTGTGACACGTTTATTAAACGTGTCGTGTACGTGTCTGACATTTAGAGACACATTTAAAACTTATCCGTTTAGACACGACACATTTAATGACACGATACGACTTGTTTGCATAGGAAGAAATTTAGGTCGTCCACAAGTAAATGTGCATACCATAGAGTGAAGGAGGCATGATTACTTTAGTTTTATTTCTCCCAAATTTCTTCTCTGATGTCATTAGCTTAATGCCTAGCTTAGCCAAACAACCCTGCATCATACTATGATGTCACTTCCATGCCAATTTTTTTTTAATGATAATATAATATCTTTAAAATAAAGAAAACGACAAAGATTTCCCCAGTATTTGACTTTCTTTGAACTAATATTTAGAATTGAGATATATATATACCTTATATTTCCCCAAATACCCCACTTTTGTTGTCCAATTTACATACTACTACCACCAAGTTAGGGGTGGCAATCGTGTCGTGTCGTGTCTAATCGTGTCGTGTCTAATCGTGTCGTGTCTAAACATTTATCGTGTCTAAACGGATAAATCTTAAACGTGTCTAAACATATCTCGTGTCTAAACGTATAAGTCGTTAATCGTGTCTAGATGTATAGAGTTGTTTAGACACATGATCCGTTAAGCCCAAACTCAGATACGTTTTAAAGCATATATATATACACAAATACATATATACAAAAGTACGGTCTTCAAAGTTGATACACTCCCAAAAATGTTTATACATTCTCATAATCTATATTTATACTTAATTAATATATTTAATTTTTAATTACAAATATTTATATGTTCATACTTATTATCCATCAAATATAATATTATCTATTTTAGTCTATATAGTATATAATACTTGTTCATACTTGATATAGATTACTAATCGTGTCTAAACGTGTGTTTGTCGTGTATTTGCAGGTTAAATGTGTTTAGACACGATTATTAATCGTGTCTAAACGTATAAGAGTTGTTTAGACACGCTTAGTAATCGTGTCGTGTCTAAACGTGTAAATTGCAGATCGTTTAATCGTGTCGTGTCAGAAATTGTCACACCTACACCAAGTTATCAGCACTTTCCTCATCTGCTTCCTTGCACATTCAAATAAGAAACTCACAAACTGCCAACCATAATGGTGGGTCTCAAGAAGCTTGGAAGTATATGAAACAGATACTATATATATATATATATATATATAAAAGTTTGGACAATTTGTTAGTTGAACTTATGTGAAATTTCATTTTTCTAGATTCGGTTAATTTATTGTTAAATAGTGACATAAAACACGCATATATTTGTTACTTGTCAATAAGAAAATTGTATTTAAAATAAAATCAGCTAGCAAAGTGCACAAATTTGCAAAATTCAACTTAAAATTTGCAAATTTATAAAAAGGTAAACTAACAATTTACAAAAAAATAAAGTAAGATAATAAATAAAACGTAAGTTTTTATCACTGTTTAACAGTAATCTAAACAAAGTTAGCAAATTGCAACTCTATATAAAAACAATTAGCATTTTGTTAAAAAAAACAAAGATTCATCTAGCAATTTATTAATAGTAAATTGAATGAATGTGTGCTTTGTAAATTTATCAGGATGCAAGTTTTATAGAAATAGAAAATATCTCAAATCCATATTCCTTATGTGTGTTATTATGAAAATCTCAAATCTACATTCATTCGGTCTGGACCGGTTCTAAACAGGCTTTCGGGAAAAAAAATCCGAGACCAAGACAGACTTGAAGAAATTAAAAAAAAAAAAAAAACTAAGTCTCGGTCCGGTCTTGTCGAGAATTCGGTCCAGAAGTCTTTTTTTATCACCCCTAATTAATACCCTCAAAATTAATTTTTGCTAGCAAGTAGATACTTAAACCAGATATCTATTTAAAAATCATAATCAATCAAATTATGAACCAGTACAGTGATTTCACTCCATATCCTGTGTACATCAAATAAACCAATTACAAACAACATAGTACTGGTGTTGTTCCAATGCCAGACAAGTTCATATGATTTGCATCAATTTAGGATCCAACCAATCATTAATGTTTAGTGTTCCTTGTTGGGGTTGCTGTTGGATTCTTTCTTGGAATGGATGGCTTCAACAAGAGCCTCGATCTCTTCCTTCGCTCGTTGAAAAACATTCGGACCTTTAACATCACTCACAGAGGTGGTTTCGTCAATGTCATCACTTCTGCCGTGAGTTTCTTTGTGATGGCGGTGGTGCCTTGGGGAGCTTCTCAAATGCATGAACTCTTCAATCTCCTCCTTTGCTCTTTCAAACAAATTGGGAGACTTTCCACCATTTTCTAAAAAAAATGAAAGCTTAGACTCCAAGAAACCCACTTTTCTAAGTTAACCTAAAGAGAGGGATTACTCATTAGATTGGTCTTTTAGAAGAAAAATTAGCTGTTAATCACCCAATCTAGCAGCAACTAATAATGCATAAACATGTTTGATCCACAAATTACCATTATGCCTACCAAATCTTAATCACATAGGGGTGGTAAAACCTGACCCAACCCGTAGGTGACCCGCACACGAGTCATGTTTGGTTCGGGTTTTTTGACTCATGGATCATTTTGACCAGCCCGAAAATGATAGGGGTGAGCTTGGGCGGGGCGGGCCGATTTTTTGGGCAAGACCGAGCCCGACCCGAAATTTCGGTCATCACATGTGGAGGACTGAAACCGAGACCGAGACCAACTCGATATAAAAAGCCCGCCCGAGTTGATCTTGCTTGACTCGGGCCGGTCTCGGTCCATTACCAAAATTTCCATTTTAAACAAAAAAATGGTGTAAAAAAACAAATTGCTTTTGAATTTCATCTGGGCTTCAAGAGGATGGCTGGGCTGGCAGGCTGCTGGGCTTCTCTCAGAAGGCCTATATAAAATATAAATGTTAAATTTTAATAATATTCGGTCTGGGCCGATCCTAATCGGATTTTTCGAGGAAAAACCGAGACCGAGACTGACATTGGAGAAAAAAAAACGCTCGCTCGATCTCGGTCCTAGTCTAACCGGTTTTGTCGAAATTTCGGTTCAGCCAGTCGTTTTTGCTCAACCCTAGTAAATGACCAGAGATACCACCCGTGACCCGTGACATTTTTATATTATATTAAAATAACAGGTTTTATTGGTATGCCTGGGTCGAACGGGTCAGAATGACCCACAAGTCATAGAGATCCAACGAGTTAGTCTGACTCAACCCTTTCATTTATGACGAGTCAGGTTTGAGTTTAAAAAATTTACCCATACTATTACACGGGTCGTGTTTGGGTCAGGGGATCCCTGGCACGACCCAAGGCCGACACGACTCATGGGTCGACCCGTGACCCGTTTTCCCACCCCTATAATCACAGGCTATAAGAATATCACGACAAAGTATGTTTTTGTGTTCATTTCAGAAATCTGTTACCTGTTTTTACAAATTTTTCACATTGAAATTCAGGCATTGTATACATTTTTGTTTGTAGGTTGGTATGATACATTTCACTTTCTTGGGATGCAAGGTATAGGAACAGAAGAAAAGACCTGAAGGAGAGTTTCTATCACTGGGTTTTGACTCAGCCTCCTTATCATGATCCCTGCAAAAGATTAATCCATAAGGTCTCGAAACTAAGTTTAAGATCGGATGCTTAGAGAAATATACAAAGGCCAACTGTAATGATTTGAAACCTCTTCCCATCAGAATGAGAGTCTTTCTTGGTATGAATTGTTTGAACAAGAGCCTCAATCTCTTCCTTTGCTCGTTCAAACACATTCGGAGCTTTGATATCACTCACTGCAGTGTTCTCGTCAATGTCATTGCGATTCCCATGAGTTTCTTTGTGATGATGATGCGATTTCTCATTCTCCATTCCTTTAATCGTCTTCAATTGATCTGTTTGATTGTAAGAACCCTAATCATGGACATCAAGAGATCTTTCATAAGTGCCTGCTTTTTTTGTTCTCCCAACAAGTAAAATGATACATCTTTGATGAATTTTGCAGCAAAATTTTTCTTTTCAGTTTCTTTCTTCATTTGGTTCGTCATTTTCCAGGCAACATGCATAGATTCCAAGCAAACTTTTGCCTTTTTTAATAAAAAGTCTATGAAAACAGAAAGGCCAGACACCAAAACATGGAATTGGACATAAAGAAAACACACCCAGACCATCAAATCTTGTCATATCGAACAAGAAACAGATTTGGTCATTCATCAATCGTCCTTAGCATTGCATTCCTTCAAATGCTAAATCAACAATGGAGGTAGCAGGTTACAATCAGCAGACATCGCAAGAGACCGAAGGAGAACACCAACAAAACAGAACCCAGAAAGAAGGAAAGAAATTCATTACCTACAGGAGACCAAACCGATGAAGAGAAGATTCAATGTCGTACCTGTTAACAGTTTTCTTTCCGATTGAACTTGGCTGGCGCTGTCTGTTCGATTGAGAGAGAGGAAATTAAAATAGGAGTCCTTTTCGGTACCGAAATAAAAGATTGGGCCTAGCTATTTCACTCCAACAATTGTTCGAGGGCCGACCTCAAAATAACGTGTTTGGGCCATTCATACATATGAAGACCCCTTATTTTTATATTTCCCAAACGATACCCAAAAATATATCTTGCAGTAGGAGTAGGGAGGGGTTCCTGAAACCTAAACCCTAAACCTACTCAGTATGTAATACAATAACAGACCCAGTATGTAATACAATAACAGGATATTTAAAGTTGGAATCAAAACCTACCCGGAACATGTTTGTACAAACGGTTTCGAGTACCTTGTCAGGAACCTGTTTCTTTAAAAAAAAAAAAAAAAAAAACTGGTTCGGTTCCTGTTATTTAGGATGATACATTCTTCAATACTGTCATTTCATTCACATTTACACAAATCTCATCAAATATCACAACATTTATTACAATCATCAATACCTGCACATGAAGACTCGTCAGGGTGCTCTCGTTCTATTTTTTTTTTAAATAATATAGATAGAACCGGTTCTGATTAGTTTAGGATACCCATATAAGAGAACCAGAACCAAATAAATATGTTCTTTGATATTTTTCTCATAACCTACATTATTTTAAAACTACTATCCGGAACCTACCCAAAGTATTGGTTCTGGATAGATTCCGAGTCCAAATGGATAGTTTGTTCACCTCTAGTGTGTAGGTTGGACGACAGTGAAATCAAAATTTAACCCGCAATCTTAGTTAGTGGTTTCATCTTTTTTTGTTTTTGCAAAAAATTGATCTTATACTTATTTCACTAACTTTCAAAGTGATTTTTTTTTTTTTGGGGGGGGGGGGGGGGGGGGGGGGTTAAAAGTATTAGATCATTAATATTAATTGTCTTTTTACATACTTAAATTATACTTATTCTAATTATTTTGAGGGTAATGTTAAATTGACCCACCAACCCGCGAATTATGTTTAAGTTTAAAAAACTGACTCATATTATTATATGAATCATGTAAATGTTTGGATCCGAGGATTCGAAACACGACCTATGAATCGACCATGACCCTTTTGCACACCTACTTAAAAGTATAGTGTGTTTCATAGAATATATGCCTCTCGACATCTCATAATAAATGCAGTAGTTGAATAATTTTTGTAAATTAATTGCGAGACTCATTAATTGGTCCAACCATTTTCTACACGAATAAATACAATTTGATAAAATCATAATAAGTACACCCAAAACACCACTGGTCACTAAATTTGGACTCTTATTTACTATGATTTTAAATTTTATTTTTTAAAAAAGGGGGAAACCGTGAGCTACCTATAATTTCTATGAGAATTTTGGACCGTTTTTTAAAATATTTAGATGAATATATATATTTTCTATTCGTTTTTTTAGGGAAAACTACCAAACTGGTACTCGAACTTGTGGGTGATTAGTAAGTAGGTACCTAATTTTTTTTTGTAGCAAATAAGTTGCTGAACTTTCTTAAATAAGCAAATAGGTATCTGCCGTTCATTTCCGTTAAGAATAAACAAAAAATATTATATGAGGAGCAAATATGTACTTGAACTTACACGAATGAGCAAGTAGGTAGTTGAATCGGTCCATGATCGGTTCAGTCAAAGTACTTTATTTTTTTTAATAAAAATGTAGGGTTTATATACCAAACACATGTATGACTCAACTCCAGAGGTTCTCAGTGCATCAATAAACACTCCGAGAACGTCTGAAGTTGCGTCATGCATGTGTTTGGTATAGAAATCCTATTTAAAAAAAAAACGGTTCGAGCGAACCGGTTTTGGTACCTACTTACTCATTCCTGTAAGTTCAGGCACATGTTTGGTCCTCATGTGATATTTTCCGTTTATTCTTAACGAAAATTAATGGTAGGTACCTATTTGATAATTTTCATAAGTTCGGCTACTTAGTTGCTAAAAAAAGTTTAGGTACATACTTACTAATCACTCACAAGTTGAAGTACTACTTTAGTAGATTTTGCTTTTCTTAATACAAATATCCGACCAGAAAAGTAAACCTTCTAAATTTTAGTTTAATTTTTGAATCCAATTTGATTTTTATTTTTTTCAGACCCACAGATATTTTCAATCAAACACCGTATGGTTCGTGTTATAAACTTGTCCTTTGTTACACGTGCTGGTCAATTGTGGCCATCAGACCATGAGTCAAGGTCAACTGTCGTTAACTCATGACAGCCACTTGATCAAGATAAATGAACTTACCTGCCTTACCAGGCAGTTGCTCAATAGCAGACAAATATTTGCAAAAATATATATTACAAGATAATTAATATATATTGCAAAAATTATTATCTTGAAAAGTCTTGGGTCTTTTAATAAAAAAAGGGAAAGGACTAAGAAAGGACAATAGACTTATATTTTAAGAGAAATTCATACGGTCGACAATTTTTAGATGATTTGTAATCATTTATATTTACATTTATCACTATACGAGTTTGATTTGACTACATATTATTTATTATGTGTCTAAATAACTATTATACGTTTAAACATAATAATAAATATATTTAAACACTTGTGATATCTAAATTTATGCATAAATACGATTAAGTAATAAGTATATCTATAAAATATTTGACTTTTTTTACTTGTTTCAAATCAGTTGTAAATTTTAAAATTTAATTATGAAATTTATTTTGTGTTGTGTCACACGACTTGTGTGCAGGGAAGGAGCTACAGAGGCCTAGGGGGCAACCTCTCTCAACTTTTAATTGTGTGTAAATTCGATCCTAAAAAATGTAATAATTTTCAATTTAGCCCATTTGAATCATATATTTGTCCCCACTAATTTTTTTTTAGTTCAACTATTTGCCCTTACTATAATATTTGTCCCAACTCAATAATTTTTCTTACTTCGTCCCTTCTTGTGTGATGTATATATTTTATTTGTTTCAAAAAGTTAATTGTGCGTGACTCGTGTGATCTATTCACTAGTCTTGTTGTTTTGTAATTAAAATAAAAAAAAAGAGTTTAAAATCTTATTGTTTATATACGACACAATTAAACACTACAAACACGAATTGTCCTACAAAAAGGAGTTGATGAGTTTTCAATAGAGTATATACTTTATTTTAACTTAAAATATAAAAAAGTTATGTGCGTCTTATGTATAGTTATATACTAATTCAAAGTTTAGAAATTTTAAAATTAGTTCCATAATATTTTCCATGTCATTGTTTTATTTTAATATAAATAAATATGTTTTTTTAATATATCTTTAATAATCCACCATACAACTTATAAAATCCTAAAATTATTCCCTACATAAACAATATTATACTAATTAATATCGTAAACTAATATAATGATATCATACAAATAATCATTAATTTATGAATTATGCATAAAGTTTTAGCCTATTATTTTTTATTTGGTCACAAGTTTTAGCCTATAACATTATCATTCAGTGTTATTTTATTAAATATAATGTAATAGTTACCAACCTAAGTTTAACTATAACTCCCCTATAATCTTAGTGAAGAATAAATTTTTTGTTAGACCAATTATATCTCTAATTTTTGATTGCAGGAAACTGTTTTTGGACTTCAAGAAGTTCAAAATACGACATGTATTTCAAGAATCTAATGGATTAACAGATGTTATGACAAAAAAACAGTCAACTTAGATAATTATTTTTAAATTCTTTTAAACCTAACCCCATATTTTTCAAATTTGTTTTGTTTGATGAAGATAGACGAAGAACAAGTAAAGTGGTCCAGGATCGTGTTATTTAAACGGGTTAATAACCAACCAGCTACCCGAACTTTGGGTGTTTTGCAACGAGCTACCCGAACTTTTGAATTTTCAAAACGAGCTACCCGAACTTTGGACGGAGGAGCAACGAGCTACCTCCGTTAAATATGGACGGAAAATGACGTGGCAACACATGATTGGTCAATAATTTTAAAAACTATATTATTTTTTTAAAATACAAAAAAAATTAGAAAAATTCTTTAAAAAACTTGAAAATTAATAGAAAAAATAAGAGTTTTAAATATAGTTTTTTATTAAAATTATGAAATAAAAATAAAAGATTAGTTTTTTTTAAAATTTTGTTTCATATTTTTCATTACAAAAATTATATTACAAACTCTTATTTTTTCTATTAATTTTCAAGTTTTCTAAAGATTTGTTTAGTACTGTAAAAAAATAATATAGTTTTTATAATTATGGACCAATCATGTGTTGCCACGTCATTTTCCGTCCATATTTAACGGAAAATTTAACGGAGGTAGCTCGTTGCTCCTCCGTCCAAAGTTCGGGTAACTCGTTTTGAAAATTCAAAGTTCGGGTAGGTCTTTGCAAAACACCCAAAGTTCATGTAGCTGGTTGGAAATTAATCCTATTTAACCGATAGTAGCTTTTTTCGTTACTTGTTTACAAAACAAAACTATAATTCCTCTAAAAAGAATGAATCTTCTTGGAAAGAGGTAACTAGTCATTCGGCATACTTGACCCGCCTCTATAAAATCCTTACTTCCATTTCCTCTCTTTCCACACAACTCCCCTCCCCTCCTTTTCTGCGATTTTCTACCCATCTGCAATTCTACGTATCAACTCAACGTTTGACTTCATGAACAATTAGCCGCTCGAGCTTGGAACAGTGAGAAATCGTTGAATTTAAGTCTACAAAGTGTAAATTGTTTCCTATTCAACAAAGTCTGTTCAAAGTCTGCTCCTTTTCGGCTGCTAGTGCTCCCCTTTTGTTCTGGTGCGTATCTGGAGCTCTCTTCGTGGAATTTAGACTTCAAACTTTTATTAAGGGTTAGAAAATGGTAGCTTTTTGTTGGTATATAAGCAAGCATCTCCTCTGCATTGGAAAACCATCTCTATCTGCTTGAAAAGCAATAGAAAGTTAGAAACTTGTTCTTGAGAGCCTCGTTTAGATTCTCAAAAAGAGGTAACGACTGCTACAACGTTCCAATCTTTCTTCTTTTCTTATGTGATTTTCTGAAATTAGTTAAAATTAGCTATTGTCTGGTCTTGGACTGGTAGTTGCATTTACTGTGAAATGCAATTTAAACCCAGACTAGTTCTTGGTTATAATGGTAATGAAAGCTATAAAGTCTCAATCTTATCTTCTTTTCTGAAGTGGGTTTCGTTTGAAATTATTTAAATATTGATTCCTTTTTTATATTGGATTGGTATTTGCAAACTAATATGGCATTAGTTATTGATTACAATTATTATTATTATTTTTTGATCGGAATTTTACAATTAATTGATAGTTCAATTATTGTGACATGCAGCTTTACCCCAGAATAGTTCTTGATTCTTAGTGGTCAACTGGTCAGGGTAGCTATAAAGTCCCAACCTTTTATTATATTCTCAAGTGGGTTTCGTTTAAAATTACCCAAAAGTTGTTCTTGCATGGTAGTACAACTTAAAATTACCACTGCATTAGTTTCTTTATTAGAGATAATTTATAGTCACACATGCTGTTTAAAGTTTAAACCCAGATCAGTTCTTAATGATAACGGTGACAATAGCTACTAGGCCTATAAAGTTGCAATATTTTCCTCTTTTCTGAAGTGGGTTTCATTTAAAATTATCCAAAAATTGATTCTTGTTTGGTATTGATCCGTAATATTATGTTACCAAGAACTTCACTTTTTGATTTGTTTAAAGAACCCTAATGTCTGATATGAGGTTTCTGGTCTGTTTTTGCAGGAAACTCCAAATTGACGAGTGCCTCCTCAAAGCACGTGGAATTGAATTTAAGTCCCATATTCTTGTTAAGAACAGACCCAGCAATCACCATGACCAACTCCGTATCCTCTAAGAAGACAATGTCAAAGAATTCCATCAATATCCCGAAGTGCAACCCGAATGTGGTGGTGTTCGATAGATCATGCTCATTAAAGCACATGTTGGAATGTGAAGAAACAAAGCAGATCCAATTAGCAAATAATGAGGATGAGGGCTCACAATTATCGCCTCTGGATCCAAAGATATTTACGTCTCCGAGACCATTGAGTGAGCTCCAAGCCGCAGCTGTTACGGTTCAGAAAGTGTACAAAAGTTACCGAACCCGAAGAAACTTAGCTGATTGCGCAATTCTTGTAGAAGAGATGTGGTAATTTTTCTTCTTATTTAACACATTATAAGTCAAGAAGCTGTTCTTTGATAAATAAAACCTTTGTTACTATGGTTTCTATTCAATCTAATGTCTTGTTGTTGGTTTAGGTGGAAGGCAATTGACTTTGCTACTTTGAGCCACGACTCTGTTTTGTTCTACAAGGGCGACGATAAGCCTGAGAAAGTCGTGTCTCGGTGGACAAGGGCAAGAAAAAGAGTATCAAAGGTAAATGTAATTTTTTTTTACCATTACCAGAAAAACAAAACAAAAATTATTTGTCTTCCAATATAGATTCTGATGGGTGGAATAATGATTTTATTTCCAGTTTGCTAAGGGTCTATCTAAAGACGAAAAGGCGCAGAAATTAGCTTTGCAGCACTGGCTCGAAGCTGTAAGTCTCTCATTTTACTCAATGTTCTTGAATTTAATGGAGATTTTTCGTATTTACCCTTCAAGGAGAAGATTTTTACTGTTAAATTTACTTTTTTTGTGTGTGTGTTTGTATTGCTAGATTGATCCCCGACACCGTTATGGCCACAATTTACATCTGTACTATGAGAAGTGGTTCGAAAGTGAAAGCACCCAACCTTTCTTCTACTGGTCAGTACTTTGTAAAAAATATTACTGCATAACAGTTACTTGTAGGCCTATCAATGGTTATGGTACCCTACCATATTTTTAAATCGCATAACATATTCATAACTATTACACGTATAGTTTTCAATACCATAACTATTAAAATAACCGTGGTTATTAACCATGTTTTTACCCATATACCCATATTTATTCCACACTTGTAATATAATAAAAGACTAAAAATTTTATTTTAAAAAATTCATATATTTATATTGTCAACAATAAAAATATATAAAACTAACATCGTTATTATTTATTATATGTATGTACAGTATCTTTCATTATTTAGTATATATTAGTTTATTAATAATAAATAATTATTATATTTATATAATAACAACGAGTATAATTCAAATACCATAACCATTATGGGTAGAAAATTTATCACCATAACCGTACCGCACCATAATGTTACAGTTAACCATATTAAACAGTAACAATTATAACCATGGTTATGAGTTTTTTACTGCACCATTGTCAGCCTTAGTTACTTGCACTCGAAGCTACCTTTAAAACATGTTTCTAATTAATGTTTGCAAACTTAGGTTGGATGTTGGACATGGCAAAAACGTTGTTCACGAGATGTGCCCGAGAAGCACTCTCCACAAGCAATGCATCAGATATCTCGGACCGGTAAATTCCCGACTATTTTTACTCTTATCCGTAGCAGTTGCTCAAGTTTTCAGGCTAGCTGTTTCACAGGTTACTGATATAGATTTCTTTATTTTATTTTCTTAGATTGAAAGAGAAACGTATGAAGTAATTGTTGAAAATGGGAAACTTCTATATAAGCTAAGTGAAGAAGCAGTGGACACCGATGAAGGTTCGAAGTGGATCTTCGTTCTTAGCACTTCCAGGTCTCTTTATGTGGGGCAGAAGAAGAAGGGTTTGTTTCAGCACTCAAGCTTCCTCGCCGGAGCTGCAACCACGGCTGCCGGAAGATTGGTCGCCCACGATGGCAAATTGGAGGTACCCACAATTCATTTTTAACCTAAAGAAGTTATCTAAATATAATTATAACAGACTGTTAATTTTCACTTCGTTTCCGATGAACTTTGCAGGCGATTTGGCCGTACAGCGGCCACTACCACCCGACGGAGGAGAACTTCAGGGAGTTCACCAGTTTCCTTGAGGAGCACCATGTCGATCTCTCCAATGTTAAGGTAGCCTTTCGCTCTCTTCATCATACTTTATAGGCTTATTTAATTATTCAAAAATTAAGTTTTTACAAATAGATAACTAAAAAAAATTGTTTTTGAATACATCAAAATTCATAAATGTATTTATTTTAATCGGATACATGAAAGTAAAAAACAAAAACAAATAACGACAAAGTAAATATATTCAATTCCTACAATAAAACAACTTAGAGATATCTGAAAGTAACAGTAAAATAACGAAGAGTTAACTTAATAGAACAACATACTACATACGCAAGGACGAATGCAAGAAGGGACAAGACAATTGTCTCTCCCCTCAATTTTTAACTTAGTGTAATTTTGACCCTAAAAAATGTAATAATTTTCAATTTAGCTCTTTTAAATCATACATGCCCCCTCTCATTTTTTTTAGTTTAATTATTTGATTTTACTTTAATACTTGCCCCACTGAACAAGTTTTCTGGCTTTATCCTTATACATACGTGATAGACATATGATCGAAATATTAAAGTAAATTCACTTATGATTTTTAAGGTACTGTATTTGTAAAAACGCGACTTCTGAAGTACCTAAATCACTTTTATCCCGACAAAGGAAATTCGTGGCGAAGTTAATAGAAGCTGACCCTCTTATTTGTTTTTCAGAGGTACGCAATTGATGATGATGCTCCTTCATTCATCAAACCTAGCCAGGATTGGGAACGCGAACCACGCATATCTGGCAATGGAAATGCTACCGAGTCAGAAATGGGTCCCACATCGACTGCTGACAAGGACAAGCCGGTGGTGGAGTTCGCCAGGCGGATGTCGTGCAAATGGAGCACGGGAGCAGGGCCTCGTATTGGCATCGTGAGGGACTACCCGACCGAGCTCCAGACTCGGGCACTGGAACAAGTTAACCTATCTCCTCGAGTTGGGCCTGGGCCACCTTCAAATTATGGGCCGATTCCCTCTCCTAGGCCCAGCCCGAAGGTTAGGGTCTCTCCGAGGCTAACCTACCTCGGCCTCCCTAGCCCGAGGTCTCTTAGTAGGACAATGGCCCATTAGTGTGTATCTAACTAACCCATGTTTTCCTTCGAAGGGTTACATAATTATTTTATTATTTTAATTAATTGTCTCAGTTTGTTTACTTGTCTGTCTCAAATAAAGAAAGGCGTTCTTTTATGCAAAATTTGCTGGCCAATTTTCATTTTCAAGTACAGAGAGGATAGGATATATATTTTATTTTAATGAGTATATATATATGTATATATATATAATATATTTAAACATCAACAATAAACCCAATAAAATAGTTGTACAATTGTATTGTAGGTAGGGGTAGATTGTATTGTAGGTAGGGTAGCAAAACCTGACCCAACTAGTGGGTGACTCGCCCACGGGTTATTTTTGGGTCAAAATTTTTGTTCCATAGGTCATTTTGACCCAACTTGTAGATGACCGGTGATACAATGAGTCAGGTTTGAGTATAAATGTTTGATCTCTCGTGACCCGTAATATTTGTATATTATATTAAAATAACAGGTATCATTATGATTTTTTTGTATGCCCGAGTTAAACGGGTCAGATTGATACGCGAGTCATAGGGGTCCAATGGATCATTGTGACCCGCAGATTGACCCACCAACCCACGAGTCAGGTTTGTGTTTGAAAAATTAATTCATACTATTAAACGAGTCGTTTTTCAATCAGGGAGATTTTTTCACAATCCAATGCCGACACTATACATGAGTCGACTCATGATCTGTTCTCCCACCTAATTATATGACATGATATATGTAAATTATTTGTCTTTTATTAATAATAAATAAATAAAGTCAAATTTAAAGAGAGCTGTCGACAGGTCAAGTTGGGTTAGCATTAAATATATATTAATCGGCAATTTTTTTTTTTGAATAATTATTCTTATATATATAGGGATTATTAAAAATGTTTTTTGTTTACCAAAATGGGGCTGATACAGTATCTTGATAAAGTTAGAGAACTAAAGTTTCATACATTGTAAGTTTGTGACTCAAACAATAGATATTCGGGTATTCCCCTAAAAATAACGTCTGTGTCTGTACTCTGTGGTCACTATCCATTACCAGCTAATAAATTATTTACACGTATCAAATTCCGACAAAAACGGATCGTTTTATGAATGAGAAATTACGTAAAGGCTAGAACAAAGAAATATCTTTCCTTTCCCCTCTCCTCTGTTATCTGGAGAAGCAATCGATCCCTTCGTCTTCTTCCTCGAATCGCCATCCAGTCGAGAATGTGCTGAAAAAATGGCGGTGCAGAAGCTAAATTCCAATACATTGCATGCTCGATTTGTTGGATAGCTACTGCATTTCGCCATTTGCATTTCCATGCCCTAAAATCTTCAATTTCAGCTTGATTCGGATTGTCACACGCCGTGTTTCAGAATCAGTTTCGGTGATGCCCAAGGTGGCTTGTTAGGATTTGAGGTTTTAATGATATTTGTGGCTCCGAGGTTGTGATGGAGCCTCGTGTTGGGAATAAGTATCGTCTGGGGAAGAAGATTGGCAGCGGCTCGTTCGGCGAGATTTATCTCGGTTCGTTCGCTATTTGTTTTTTGTTGATTTGCGGTCCGATTGTTGATTTTGAATGCATCGCGTGGTTGATTGTTTGCAGGCACTAATGTCCAGACCAATGAAGAGGTCGCAATTAAGCTTGTGAGTGTTCTTCTCCCAGGGCTTTCCGATGATTTTACATGACATATATCGATAGGGTGAATGGTCGAAACACATTAGGGTAGAAACTATTTTACTTTCGATGAAATCTTGGATCTGTTGTCTTTCGTTCAAGTTGTGCCTCTGAAATAACAGCTCTGGATATTGCGCGCTTGGCGCATCCTGATATAGTTGATGATACAATTTTTTCTTGTTTGATTTGCCAGTCCTCTAGTCGAGTCCACTCCTTTTCATGCATTGGGATTATTATTTCAGGAAAATGTTAAGACAACGCATCCCCAATTGCTAATGGAATCGAAGCTGTACAGACACCTACAAGGAGGAGGTATTCGTTTCTCTTTGTTTTCATCCATCACCCTAAACCTTTTAGCATTACAAATTGATTCTGTTTCAAATTACTTTTTGCAGAGGGTATTCCGAAAGTGAGATGGTTTGGTGTGGAAGGAGATTTTAATGTTCTTGTGATGGATTTGCTCGGACGCAGTCTTGAGGATCTGTTTAACTTCTGTAGCAGGAAACTATCTTTGAAATCGGTTTTGATGCTTGCAGAACAAATGGTTTGTGCGCCACCTCCACACTTTTCTTTTCATATATACTATATATGGTCACTCCAATATTCATTATAATGAAATGTCTATTTGATGTTCATGTCAGGTAAACCGTGTGGAATATTTACACTCCAAGTGTTTTCTTCATCGAGACATCAAACCTGATAACTTTCTCATTGGTTTGGGAAAACGTTCGAATCAGGTCTCAGCTGTGTTTCTTTGATGTCTAATTTTGGTATTGTAAGTGGATGCTAATTCTTTGCATAAATCTATCAGGTTTATGTTATAGACTTTGGTTTGGCCAAGAGGTATAAAGACAGTGCCACCCATCAACACATCCCCTACAGGTGATCAAGTTTTGATTAAGTAGTTTTATCTCACATAATGTACTATTCTCAGTTCCTTGAATTTTTTCCATACTTCTGTTTTAGAGATCATAAATATTTTTAACTATTTAAATTTGTCGAAGCTGGGATAAGTTTGCTTCTCAAGACTAGAAGTTATGTGTTCATATTTATTTGTTCTTTTTGGTTATTCGAAGTTGCTCTAAATACTGATTCAGCTATTCAATCACAACTTATTATGGTTCAGCCCTCAACCTTTGTCCTTAAATTTTCTGTATTCTTTCCTTGAGTCAATATTTTGACTATTGAATTTTGCTAATTTCTTGAACATTGTGAAATCTGCAGAGAGAATAAGTGTTTAACAGGGACTGCAAGATATGCGAGCATGAACACTCACCTTGGAATCGGTTCGGCACATACCTTCACTTATACTCATCATGTTACAAACCAAATGGGAGAGCTAACCTAATAAAATAGTCTTTTAGGTGTGAGAGACCATTTGGCTTATAATCACCTCATTAATTGCCCACACAACCATTGTGGTACAAGTCCCGTACTTGTAATGGCTATTAGACCATAAACACATCTACTGATCCCGAGTTTACCATTTCTGTATTGGTTAAAATTAATAATTGTCTCTGTTTCTGGTTTTGACAGAGCAAAGCCGCAGAGACGATCTTGAATCTCTTGGTTTTGTCCTTATGTACTTTCTTAGAGGAAGGTAAATTTTCGCCACTTCTCTTTTATTTTGTCTCGTACAATACTTATTTGGTATCACTTTATAAATAGACACACATTTGTCTCTGTAGTCTTCCTTGGCAAGGTCTAAAGGCTGGAACAAAGAAGCAAAGATACGAGAAGATATGTGAGAAAAAAGTTTCAACTTCGATTGAGGTAACTAAGCTGTTTCATTGATCAATGCTACAAAAATTTAGTTCCTGGAGTGAATCTTTCACTAATTAAGATCTCACCAATTGTATTTTCTGGAAAATGTCAGTGTTTTACTTTAATTTTTTTTAAAGATTGTTAGATATTGAATCTTGGTACTCCTCAGGTCCTATGCCGCGGCTACCCTACTGAGTTTGCTTCATATTTCCATTACTGCCGATCCCTGCGGTTTGATGATAAACCTGATTATGAGTATCTGAAAGGATTATTCCGCAAGCTTTTCATACGTGAAGGTTTCCTTCTAAATCTCCTTCTTTCGTTAGATTCTGCTAATTATTGGAAGGGCTTAGAGCGATTCTCCAATCTAATCACTGCTCTCCAAGATACATGGGATCCACTATTGTTCCTATCAGAATGGTCGTGGGCCATGATTGGTCAGGAGATTCAAAATCATTCTGTGCTCCAAGTCCAACCCGTAATTCCTTTGATAAAATTTATGGAGCGGCATCTTCTGATGATTACAATAATTAACGTATTGATCAGGTTTTCAATGCGATTACGTCTTCGATTGGACGATCTTGAAATATCAACAAACGCAGATGGCTGCTCCATCTACCCGTCCACTGGTAATTAATCTCCTTACAATATTTTCTTCCTCGTATGCTATTTTGGAAACTTCTCATATCGTGTTGATCGATCTCAATTAGGGGTTGCCTTCTGGAATTGGTTCTCGACCACAACCCGTCTCAGGAAATGTTGATCGACAGTCAGGTAAAATCTAGTAGTACTCCCTTACTTTTTACGCCACATTTGTTTTTTCTACCTTCAGTATCCACGGATGAACATATATATGCTTCGCTGCAGGTGCTGATAAAGGGCAGCGAAGTGGTTTATCGATGGATCTGTCTCGACATAGAACATCAGTTACAGCCCAGACTTCCGGAAATGTCTCGAAGAATAGGAGTTCTGCCACGGCCACACAAGATTCTTCAATTACTAAGGACAGGGTACGTTGATTATCTCATTTTCATACTCATATACTAGCGCTAATTGCTCTGTCGGTAGCCAAGCTCTTATAACTCTTATAATAGGTCCCTAAACTTCTCTATGCTGGCTAAGCAGTAAGCACCATACTTTTGCTACTTTCTACCAACAGAAAATTAGATGCACTTTTTCGTAAAATAAAAAGGGTTTACTTGTAGAAAGTACGAAATTATTTAGCGACTTCCAGGCATTTACACCACACAAATAACAATTTGCTAGTTGTCTAACGGGTCTTATCAATCTATTTTAGGTTAATAGGAACGTAATATAAAATAAGGTTGAAAATCGTTCAATATGCTTACACAAAATAGTTTTTCAACCTCATATTTTGAATGGTTCATCATGTTTGAAAACGATGGTAATTATTACTTCCGTTAATTCTCTGTTAAATTTTTCACTAAATATTTCGCATATTGAATTAAATACTTTTCTAAATGTTACAATTAAATTCTACAACCTTACACTAATGTTACAAATAAGTCCTGACTTAATTCGAGTCACACCGAGATCTCTTGGCCTGAGTCCGAATCCAACTAGGTCACCCAACCTTAGGCACCTGATTAGAGCTCTGATCTAGGCTAGGGGACCCAATTGAGACAACAATTAGGCTCCCTTGATCCGGACCCGAGCCTAGATCAGGTCGCTCGACCTTGGACCTAGTCTGGGTCCGTAGCCAGACCAGTGGAACCTTCAGTGTGTCGAATCGAGTCAGGACTTATTTACAACATTAGTGTAAGTTTATAGAGTTTAGTTATAACAGATAGAAAAATATTCGGTTAATTTTGCATATACATAAAATATTTAACGAATTTTTTTAACAGAATTACCAATTATCGTCGTTTTCAAACATGATGAATCATTAACTCATTACAAAATATATATATATAATTAAAGTTTTGTAGAAACATATTGACCCTTTCTCGTACTTTTCCTAAAAAAGAAAAAAGTAAATCAAACACAGTGCTTAACGAGCATACCTGAGACACACGTTGGTCCTTCCACTTTACAATCTAATTTAACGTAAAAATTCTTCAATCTAGTTGAATTTTTTTATTTGTTACCTTGTACACTAAGGTACCTCCAACAATCGAGTTCGGCCTTGGTCCGGACTTTGGATCCAACCGAGATTAGGCCGAGTCACTTGACCAACTTCACTTTTGGTGTGAATTAACTTAAATGGGGCATAATGTTTTTCCCTTTCCCAACGTCGTAATGTTTGATGTACTATTAATACTTCATCAACTGCAGTTTAAGCAGGTAAATATACAATTGATTCATTCTTTTTTCCTTTTGCAATTGGTACAGAGATCTAAATCTACGATATTTGGGCGGGCAAGTGCATCGACGAGGAATGGTGCATCTCTCCTTTGGTCAGACCCTGATTCGAATCGGGTTCGGTCCTCTGAAATAGGACCCGTTGGGAGATCCACATCGACTGCCAACCGCAGCTCGCTGCTCAGTAGTTTCACCGATATCCGAAAAATTTCACGCAAAAGCACATCGCATTCGCAGAACTATAGTACGTCTGTCAAGGGCATGGAGAGGCTCCGTCTCGACAGTAATGGGAAAGCTTAGCATGTTCATTATCTCTGTGTACAATATATGGATACACATTTCGTTGGAATTTGAAGGGGCGGTCGGAAATCAAATCAAAAAGCTTGTATGCCCCCGTTACTTACGACGGTGTAGTCTGTACTAAAAACTGACCAGGGACTATCTATTCGTTGATTTAATATTGTTTAATGAATATGAGACCATTAATCATTATGTATAGAAAAAGTTTACTTTCGGGAAAAAAACAACTGCATAGGCTTGACGGTCCAAAGAAGAGGCCTCGTTGAAGAACCTCATAGGCCTTTTATTGGCCGAAAATAACATCATGGCCCTGAAGTTTCAATCTGTATGAACTTACATTAATGTTACAAACAAATTTCGATTCGATTCAAACCACATCGGGGTTCCCTCATCAGGATTCGAAACAGATCAGGTCACCCAACCTTTGGGATGTGATCTGAGCTCGGATTCAGACCATAAGACCCCCCATTGGGGCTCAATTGAAGTCTCAATCGGTATGAACCAGACTAGGCCAGGTCCCCAAGGTTGCGTAACCTAGTCTGAGTTCAGATCCAGATTCAGTCCAGACCGATTGATGCTCCAGCTCCTATGGTATGAGTTCAGATCCTGACTAGGAAACCCCAGTGTGACTCGAATCGAATCGAAACTTATTTGTAACATTAACGTAAGTTTGTATGTTCTAGTTATAACATTTAGAAAAATATTTGATTAATTTTGCAAATATAAAAAATATTTAATATAATTTTTTAACAGATAAATAGCATAAATACATATTACTATTATTTTCAAATGTGTTGTCCTATTCAAAACTTTTTAGAATTACATTTTGTGCAAACATATCCAATTATTTTCACATAAATCCTTACGGAATGCGGGTCCTAAATAACTAAATTGGACCTTCTCAGTACAGTGATACGTGTGGCCGGTGTAGCTACTTATTTACGATCATTCGACGGTGTATAAAGGCTTTTACACTGAAGCCTGAAGCCCTAGGGTTTGCAGTGAGCTTCTCATTCCCCGCCATCAGCAGCCTCTTGCCGCCTCCTCTGCAGTCCTGCTTCTGCAATCATTGTCCATCGAAAATGGCGACATCCACCCAGATCAGTAAGAAGAGAAAGTTCGTCGCTGATGGTGTCTTCTTTGCCGAGCTCAATGAAGTCCTGACTAGAGAGCTTGCTGAGGATGGATACTCTGGTGTGGAGGTCCGTGTGACTCCTATGCGGACTGAGATCATCATCCGAGCTACCCGCACCCAGAATGTCCTCGGTATGCTTATCTGAGCTTTTCTATTTGTCTCTCAGTTGATTGTTATGCTCTACTTTCTTGTTTTACTTCAATATTGAAAGCCTTGTGCGTAGTACATGACTGCAAATTTTATGTGATCGGTATTCTGTTCTTATAAAATCAATGGAAGATTGCTGATATGCAGATTGGATACAGTAGATTTTGTAATTGAAATAGTTATATGAAGGTCGAACAAATAAAAAGCAGAACACCTATATGATAATGTTGTTATTGGGTAAATTGCAGGAGAGAAAGGGAGGAGAATTAGGGAGCTCACTTCTGTTGTGCAGAAGAGATTCAAGTTCCCAGAGAATGGCGTTGAATTGTACGCAGAGAAGGTTAACAACAGAGGGCTTTGTGCCATTGCTCAGGCCGAGTCCCTCCGATACAAGCTTCTTGGAGGACTTGCTGTTCGAAGGTGGGGGTGCTTTCAGTTTTTGGTTATTCGTCTTCTCTATAACTTGTGCTGATTTAATAGCTTTCATGAAGTTGCTTTGAAACATTTTGATATGCTGATCTTGGTTCTATCCTCACAGTTGAATGTAGATAATCCTTCTTGGGTAGAAATGAACTATAAAGTTGGATAAATGATTTCTTAGTTTCTAGTTTTATTTTTAATTTTTTTTTATTAGCAGAATGGTTTTGGGTATTTCTATACCATTTCACGTTGAATGAATACATATTACAAATTTAATCACAATCGTCCTTGGCATAAATCTTCTGAAGTTCTTGTTTGCCTTGAATCCATGAAGAAAAGCCTCAAGGAGGTAGATACACAAATTTTGATATATGCTTAATTTTATACATACTGTTTCTTTTCATTTTATTCCCTTTTCTTGAGTTTATATGACAATTGGTAGTAGAGTCGTTCTCTCCTTCAATGTTTTGACGAGCTGTTCCTTTGTCTTCTCATCTTTGTCAGGGCATGCTATGGTGTGCTGAGGTTTGTCATGGAAAGTGGAGCCAAGGGATGTGAGGTATATCGTGTGAATCCCTTCATCATCGTCTTTTCTCATAGAATTGAGTAGTGTAATGATTATGATTGTTTCTTATAGGTGATTGTCAGTGGAAAGCTGAGGGCCCAGCGTGCCAAGTCCATGAAGTTCAAGGATGGATACATGATTTCTTCTGGTCAGCCTGTTAATGAGTACATTGATTCTGCTGTGAGACATGTCCTACTGAGACAGGTAGATATTATTCTATCTGAGACTTACACATATATCTGCAAAATAATGATATGTGGACTGTTATAGTTTCAATTTTCAAATGCTGCCAACTGAAAAATACTTACTTTGAAAGTAGCTGTCTGTTGTTATTCATATAGAGCTAGTAACTGTGGAGGCCAAAGCCTCTACATTTTGCATTTCCATAATTTCTTTCCCATATCATTAGTGTTATTCATACAGTTAGTTATACACAAATGTTTTGGTTAATGGTGATTTTTCTTTTGTTTATATATAGGGTGTTCTAGGTATCAAGGTGAAGATCATGCTCGATTGGGACCCAAAGGGCAAGGTTGGCCCGAAGACACCTCTTCCAGATATTGTCATCATCCATCCACCGAAGGAAGAGGCAGCACCAGAGTACTCAAGGGCTCCACCCGCTGCTTTGGCTCCTCCCATCGACATTGATGTGGGTGCACCCCCCTTGGCTTGAAGAAGTCTAGTATCATAGTTTCTTATGAATTTTCACTTCTCCTAGTAAAACCAAACCTGTTCGTTTGTGTTATAGTTGTTGCAACTTTGAGATAACAGACCACTTTGAAGTTATAAATTTTTTTTAAGGGAGAACAAAGTAAACCAACAACTAGTCTTGGAAGACAAAATTCTCTTAGATATTTTTAGGGTTAATTACTTAATTGGTTACACATGTTTCACTATTGTGCAGAATGGGTACACATTTCAAAATGTGATTAATTGGTTTTGTTATGTGACTAATTGATTATACATGTATTTTTAAATGTGATTAATTGATCATTCCGTTACTAAATCGTTAATTTTATCGTTAATTAATTTTTTAAACATATTATTGAATTATTTTTTTTTTGGCCCAATATTATTGAATTGTGAAATGACTATTATGCCCTTAGAATCATCTTTAAGAACACATCATCTTTAAGAACAATAATCGAAGAACTCAGAAATCTGGTTTCTGGTTCTTGAAGAACGCAGAATTTGGTTTCTGGGTTCCTGCTTTTTGAGTTCTTAAAGAACCCATAAATCTGAGTTCTGGATTCTTCGATTCTTGTTTTTGAAGATGATGCTGTGTTCTTGAAGATGATTCTAGGGATAATTACGTCATTTTACGTATCTAAATAGTGACTTAACTGTGATTTTTAACGGTGAACAGTAAAAAAATCAATTAGTCACATTTCAAAACCAATTAGTCACATTTTAAAACATGTGTAACCATTCCGCACAATGGTGAAACATGTGTAACCAATTAAGTAATTAACCCTATTTTTTATTATTTTTTATGAAGACAATTTTTCCAAGATGAATAAAAGAATTCTCTTAGATATTTTTTTGTTGTCAATAACTATTTACCATATATAATTTCTAATTTAAATGTATATATATATATAAGGATATTAAAAGTTGTTACCTTTTCTTTTATCTTTTCAAATGGACCACACTGCTGGCAGCTGTCCGTGCCTGCCAGATGCTTCCTTATAATAACTTCCAAGTCATCAGCTTCTTCTTACATCATACGATTCCAAAGGACCAAAACATGTATATAAATATATAATTACTATAATTATGTTATGTTATAATAAATATCATCATAGCATAATGTAAAAAACTATTTATTACATTATCATATTGATTAATCTCTTATTACTACCGAACACTACACTAAACTCTCTGAAACTGAATCCGACCTAGACAAGACGATCCGTGGATCAGTCCAGACGCCATTGATGACCTTCCTGGCCTCATCAAACACCGTTTGAATGAACACCCACTAAGCTGCGACCTTTTTTCTCTCTTGGGTGACCTCCATCGGCCTCGTACCATGTCGTTCCTGCGGCGACGGAGGGCCACCACCTCCTCCGCGCCGCCGCCTGATAACAACAACAACAACCCAATAAAGGAATCCAAGACCAAAGACAAAGACATCAGAATCACCTTTAACGGCAGCAGATGGACCTGCCTCGATGGTTGCTGCTGGTTCGTGGGCTGCATATGCTCGATTTGGTGGCTGCTGCTGTTCCTCGTCAACGCGATGCCCGCGTCCTTCCCGCAGTACGTGACGGAGGCGATCACGGGACCGATGCCTGATCCGCCAGGGGTGAAGCTGAAGAAAGAAGGATTAACGGTGAATCACCCCGTTGTCTTTGTCCCCGGCATCGTCACCGGCGGCCTTGAGCTGTGGGAGGGTCATCAATGCGCCGAGGGTCTCTTCCGGAAGCGACTTTGGGGCGGAACCTTCGGCGAACTCTATAGACGGTAATGTTTGTCGTTTTGTCTTTTGATGTTGATTTTCGAGATTGAGATTGCTCTGGAAATGCACAAAGTTTTTCCTTTTTGTAGTTGCGTCTCTTTTTGAGAATTCTTTGAGGCCATTTGGTACATGGGGTTTGGTTTCTTGATTCGTGCTTGTGACGATTTTGCTAATTGATCAATGATCAGTACACTTTCTCTTCCCCCTGATCAGTTCATGCTCTTATTTGTTGATTCACAGAGTAGTAAGGTTAGTGGGTTTGTTGGGAATTAATGTAATGTCATTGTAAAGTGGAAGTAGCTTTATATATATATATATATATATATATGAGGTTGGTGCACTAAATTATTTGTCATTATCAAATGGATATATTCCGAAACTGTTCTCCGTATGAACTTTTCTGCTCTCTAGAGTCTTCAAGTTGAACCTACTAATTATCCTTGAATTTGAATTTGAATGGCGAATAGTGTGAATCATAAAGGTTGAAACTTTGAGGCTCACAGTCATAGTTATCTTCTGTTGAATAAATTAGCACTTTCGGCAGTAGATAGGACTTAGATGCTCGTTTGCTCCTTTAACTCAGATTAGAACAGTGGTATGAAATTTTGATTGGTAGGTTGGCATATTGTATGAAAAAACAGACCAAACTGAGGACTTATCGTTTTGTGTGCAGCTATTACTCTCATCAAATAAGTCCTTAAATTGCCTTTTTTCATTTTTTAAGAACTAAGTCGAACTTGGTTTTGTTCATTGATCATTAAAGGAATGATTTTTTATCATCATACTTGATCTCATAAATGAATTTTGATCTCATGTAGACCATTATGCTGGGTAGAACATATGTCATTACACAATGAAACTGGGCTCGATCCTTCTGGGATACGGGTCCGTCCTGTGTCTGGACTTGTGGCTGCAGATTATTTTGCTCCTGGTTATTTTGTCTGGGCAGTCTTGATCGCAAATTTGGCACGAATTGGGTACGAGGAGAAAACAATGTACATGGCTGCATATGATTGGAGGTTATCATTTCAGAACACTGAGGTAAATTTCACGGTTACTTCTTTGAATTCTTTTCTTTAAATTTCACGATCCTTCTTGTGTTTTATGAAATTTTTCTGATCAGGTCAGAGACCAGTCACTTAGCAGAATAAAAAGTAACATAGAGCTGATGGTGGCTACAAATGGTGGGAAAAAAGTGGTTGTGATTCCACATTCAATGGGAGTCTTATATTTCTTGCATTTCATGAAATGGGTTGAGGCACCAGCTCCATTGGGTGGTGGAGGCGGATCGGATTGGTGTGCAAGGCATATCAAGGCAGTCATGAATATTGGTGGACCGTTTCTTGGAGTTCCGAAAGCAGTTGCTGGCCTTTTTTCCATTGAAGGAAAAGATATTGCTTTTGTCAGGTTCTTCTTTCAATTATTCATTTTAGGGTTAATTACTTGAAACGGTACGCATGTTTGACCAATGTGATTAATTGGTTAAACATGTTTTTTCGCGTGACTGAATGGTTACACATGTTTCAGCATGTGACTGATTACACTTTGACGTGTTGCTCATATGAGAACAGTCATTGTGATTTTCTAATTTCTAACGTTATTACTTTGGTAGAAGTTTTTCTTATAGTTGGTGTCTTTTTGCAGGTCCTTCGCTCCCGGTGCGTTATTTGATAAGGATGTGTTTGGGCTTCAAACTCTGCAACATATGATGCGAATGACCCGAACTTGGGATTCAACCATGTCAATGATACCAAAAGGCGGGGATACTATTTGGGGTGGCCTTGATTGGTCCCCTGAAGGAGAGTATGCTTGTAAGATCAGGCGGTGGAAGAACAACAATACGGGAAATGGTGAAAAGGAAAAATTGGTTTCACATAGAAAAGGTGTGAAGTATGGGAGGCTAATCTCATTTGGGAAAGAGACGGCTGAAATCCATTCCTCAAATATTGAAAGAACCGATTTCCGGGTATTCTTCTTTTTACTGTTTAGAGTTAATTAACAAAATGCTACCAGTTTTTTTCTTCGAAAAAAAGGGTTAAATACCAAGGAGCCACCTGAACTTTGGACGTTTTGCAACGAGCTACCCGAATTTTGAAAATTCTAAACGGTCTACCTCAACTTTGAAGAAAGTGCAAATAGCTACCTCCGTCCAATTTTTCGGCAACTGCTGACGGAAATTCATTGGAAAGTCGTCGAAAATTGGACGGAGGTAGCTATTTGCACCTTCTTCAAAGTTGAGCTAGTCCGTTTGAATTTTCAAAGTTCGGGTAGCTCGTTGCAAAACGTCCAAAGTTCAGGCAGCTCCTTGGTATTTAACCCTCGAAAAAATGCATGCTAAACTTAGCAATATGCACAAAAACAACATGCCAAGAAATTTAAGTTTAGCAAGACTACAGACAAAGTTCAAGTTTCTGTCACTATTTAACAACAAATTAGACAAAGTTAGTGTATTGCAACTTTGTATAAGTCTAACTAGCAATTTGTAAAGGCAAAACTAGCAAAAATTATTTAAAACCCGAAAGTTCAGATAGCAAATTGTTAATCAACCCTATTGTCTATTGTTTTTAAAGAAGGCCTTGAGTTATATTCGATTAATTGTTGTTTCAGGATGCAATTAAAGGCCAATCCCTTGTAAACCATACTAGATGTGATGTGTGGACAGAGTATCATGACATGGGAATTGGAGGTGTGAAAGCAATTGCTGATTACAAAGTCTATACAGCTGATTCGATGTTAGATCTACTGCACTTTGTTGCTCCAAAGATGATGAAGCGTGGAAGTTCTCATTTTTCGTATGGAATTGCCAACGATTTGGATGACCCAAAGTATGAACACCACAAGTACTGGTCAAATCCGTTAGAAACAAAGTAAGCCACTCAATTTTCACTTATAGTTATAAAAACGGGTTAAATACCAATGAGCTACCTGAACTTTGGACGTTTTGCAACGAGCTACCCGACCTTTAAAAAATCAAAACGGGTTACCTCAACTTTGGCGAAGGTGCAACGAGCTACCTCCGTCTAAATTACCGTCAATTTTTGACAGAAATTAGTCGGAAATTCATTGAAAATTCCTCAGAAATTGGACGGAGGTAGCTCGTTGCACCTTTGTCCAAAGTTGAGGTAGCCCGTTTTGATTTTTTAAAGTTCGGGTAACTCGTTGCAAAACGTCCAAAGTTCAGGTAGATTATTGGTATTTAACCCTATAAAAATTCCTCTGCTTGACTTTTAAATTAACAAGCTTATTTGCGAAGAGCAGTATCGAGTTTAGCTATATAAAGTGCATTTTGTTCTCTTGCTTCATTATGCTTTAGTACCTGTTCCTTGAAAGGCTAAAAAAATGGATAATGAAGAAACTTGGCAGGCAAGTGAGCAAAAAATAATTGGTATTCCAGCAAAATAATGTTATAAAAAACACTCTTTTAGTTCAAATCAGGGAGATGAACAAGTTTTCCAATTGTGATCGCCTCTCTGTATAATGTCTTGGTTTCCATTTTTGACAGATTACCGAATGCTCCGGATATGGAGATTTATTCCATGTATGGAGTTGGTATTCCCACGGAACGAGCCTATGTCTACAAGCTAACCCCTGCCTCCGAGTGCTACATTCCCTTCCAGATAGACTCCTCAGCAGAAGGCTCGGGCGATGACTCGTGCCTCCATGGTGGTGTTTTCTCCATTGACGGGGATGAAACCGTCCCTGTGTTAAGTGCAGGTTTCATGTGTGCAAAAGGGTGGAGAGGGAAAACTCGATTTAACCCCTCAGGTGTAAAGACTTACATAAGGGAGTACAATCATGCTCCTCCCGCTAACTTGCTCGAGGGCCGTGGGACCCAGAGCGGAGCCCACGTGGACATCATGGGAAATTTTGCCTTGATCGAGGATGTCATAAGGGTGGCAGCGGGGGCCACCGGAGAGGAACTGGGTAGTGACCGAGTGTACTCTGATATCTTCAAGTGGTCTGAGAGGATCCATTTAGAGGTTTAGGTTAAATACAGAGACAGACCAACCGACCGGACCTCCATTCGCAAGAGAAGACTCTGCTCCTTTGAGCTACTCACTCACTCACACGATGATGAAGGGAGAAGGAGAAGTGCAGGTGTTCCACGAACGAGGCGGTTACTTGCTGACAAAGTTATTGATATACGGTTTCATGGGAATGTCGGGACCTCGATTTGATTCATTCGTACGATGAATGCTGTAAATTCTCGTCGCTGTTCGTAGTTTTATCAGATGATATTTGCCATTTGGAATAGAATTAACATGGCCAGTTTGATGGGGAAGGAAAAGGAGCTTTCATTATAGGAAATAAGTGTAAATGTTAATGAGAAAGTTAAATGGCTTATAAGCTAAAATTTTAAATGAGGTAAATTAAAATAATGGTTAAATCCTAAGAAGCTATATGAACTTTAGATGTTTTGTAACGAGCTACCTGAACTTTAAAAAATCAAAACGGGCTACCTAAACTTGAACGAAGGTGCAAATAGCTATCTCCGTTCAATTTACCGTCAACTGTTGACAGAATTTCGTCGGAAATTCATCAGTAATTGGACGGAGGTAGCTATTTGCACCTTTGTCCAAGTTGATGTGGCTCGTTTTGAATTTTTAAAGTTCGGGTAGCTCGTTACAAAACAACCAAAGTTTAGATAGCTTCTTGATATTTAACCCTTAAAATAATATTTAAAATAGACATTTTTTACTTTTATGAGTTGTGTAGAAGTAATCACCTAAGCTTTACCACGGGCTCAGGAATTGCATAGGGTGTAAGTTTACACTTTGACAAACATTAGGGAGCTCTGTTGCAATTTTTTCGTATGATAAATCTTGCTTTCAAAGACGTCATCAGCTCCGATCTGTTCAGCCCGAGAAGAAAGACTCTCATGGTGTCGTACGTAAACGCGCTGCTGTACGGCGTCGGCGGGATAGTGGTGGCAGGTATGGCCCTACTGGTGGCCTTCCAGGAGCGCCTCGTCTACGTGCCGGTGCTGCCGGGTCTCACCAAATCATACGCTATCACACCGGCACGCCTCCGTCTCATCTACGAGGACGTCTGGCTCAGATCCGCCGACGGCGTCCAACTACATGCTTGGTTCATCAAGCTCTTCCCAGATTGCCGCGGTAGCTCAATTTCTCCATCTTCCCTCTGTCTCGTCCTTTTGCATTTAATCCTGCTTCCAGCTCGAATTGGGGATCGCGGATGAAGGAAGTGATGCATATGAAATGCTTTTTTGCTAGTTTCAGTGCAAGTACTTTGTGTTACTCACAACTGATCTGCAATTCGTTTTAGTTGAGTGTGAAAGGATGCTAAGTTTGCTACTTGATTGATGGGTATTGATCATTGCCTTCTTGCTGGGAATAGAAGTCACCCCGTCTTTCGGTTGTGGTCCTGGTTCTATTTGACTGACCTCATCCACTGAGTTCAGTGGTTTCCCTCCTTTCTAATTTGGAATGCTTTAGCTGTATGTTGGATACTTCACAATTTGCTTGCTTGACCACCAATATTGGGTTCATAGATAGATTATGTGTTCTTATAGAATTTGTTTTCCTTTACTTCTTTGTGCTGCTTACTTCTCGTATATAACACGTGAATTTCATTTTTAGTTTACTTTAGCTACAACCTGAAGCAAAAGGGCGTTCAAAGTTACAGCCTTTGCACCTTGCACGACTGAAACTGAAAGCCTTTAGTGTTCACATTTGCATGCAACTATGAGGGGAGTTATACAATTTAGATTGTAAATTTTCTCGAACTGTAGTTTTTGAAAAATTAGATGTTGGTGAGTATTTTGAGGACTGCTGATTCTGGTTTGACTTTAGGCGAAAATCGATTGTAATCCCAACTTCAAAGAATTGAGGGAATTTGTGATTTCTTTGAACCTAGGGTTCGACTGTGGAAGTGTAAGCAAACTTGACTGTTTGGTAGTGAAATACTAGAGCAGAGGCAGCAATTTGTCAAAATTGGTGCATTGTGGTGCGGAATATCTTTAGTCGATGTACTAGTATGAAAATATGCATAATCTTTTGGGTTTGAAGTTCATGCACTTTTTAAGTCCTATCTATATCTTAATGTGGATAACTGTTAATAAAAGGCTTAGAAATTTCTGCTCTCCCTTTGCAGGGCCAACCATCTTGTTTTTCCAAGAGAATGCTGGAAGTATCCTTACATTTATTATCGCCTTCATCAGAACTATGTCAAATAGGAATTCTGTAACACATACTTATAATGGTTCATGATTATTTCTATTTGGTAGCCTTAACTTTTGAATGACAGATATCGCTCATCGTCTTGAAATGGTTTCTATGATGTTACAAAAGTTGCACTGCAATGTGTTTATGCTTTCATACAGAGGGTACTTCCCTACTTTTTCTTATATTCTTCTCCTATTTTTTTTATCATCAGCGTTCAGATATGTGCTTCCTTGTATCTTTATGCAGATACGGTGCAAGTGAGGGCTATCCTTCTCAGCATGGAATTACAATGGATGCCCAGGTTCATTACTTTTACCAATACTTTCCTCTCTACTTGTTGCATTTCAACTAATTTTTTTATTTGATCTTGGTTAGGCTGCACTGGATCATTTATATTCTAGGACTGATATTGACACATCACGTATAGTTGTGTTTGGGAGGTCACTGGGGGGAGCTGTGGGAGCAGTGCTCACTAAGAACAATCCTGACAAGGTAGGAATGGCTTTTCCTCTTCTTCATATGATAGAAGATATCCTCCGTGGAAATGGAAGATTAATAAAGACTATTATCTTGAATTCCTTTTCTTTTCATTGTGTTTTAGATATACATTGTATTGTAGTACTTGAGAGTAGACTGGTACGAACTTGACACTCTTATTAACAGCCTTATATAAGAAACCGTGTAAGAGGCAGTTGCATTGCAGTTATACTTTCTTTGTGTTTGACCAATTAAGTTGCTTTTAAGACCATTTTTAGCCCATTCTATTTAATCCTGCATTTAAACTACGGTTTGAAAGATAAAATGCTCAGCATTTGTTAATTATCTAGATCATGATTTTGCATTGCCTCCTGGATCTTCCCATTTTTATCCTGGACTTGGCATGTAATAGACTTCTCTGCTACTTACCGGGGTTACCACTTTTGCAATGTTATATCGCTGTGGAATTGCTTTATGATTATTTTACTTTCTAGTTTCTATTATACAGGTGGCAGCAATAATATTAGAAAACACATTTACATCTATTCTTGATATGGCTGGAGTTCTTTTACCCTTCCTGAAGTGGTTTATTGGGAAAACTAGCTCCAAGGGTCCCAAACTTCTCAATTTTGTTGTACGCTCTCCTTGGAATACCATCGATGTTATTGGGCAGGTGAGCTTATGTTATGCTATTTTCATGCCTTCATTGTCAACTTGCTCATGCAGCAACTTTATGAGTATATGCATTCTCTTGGAATAACTTTGATAAATCAAAGCATGAACAGCTTTAGCTCTTAAGTTGGTGTAATATTTTGAAAGAAAAACATGGATGAGTAACATGAGTCTTCCATTTGTCAATAGGTGATGAGTTTCTTACACAATGTATTTATTTTCTTTAAGCTTGTCGATTTATTCTCCATTATCATTGTAAAATCAACATTACTCCCCCCCCAAAAGGAAAAGTATGAAAATACTAATGATGTTTAATGTTTTTGGTAATAGCACAACATCTTTAGAGTCACGATTTTCCCACCATGTTTCAATTGTCGAACAACCGTTAATTTTGACCGTTAAGTGATGGTCATGTGCAACACATGTCAAAGTTGTTTTTCAAAAAGCAAAAAAATAGTAAAATGACGAGTATAGGGTCTATACCGTTAATCTGCAATTTTTTTTTTTTTCATTCCGAGGTATACTAGACATTGTATCATTTTTTTAGAAAAACAACTTTGACATTTGCATTACTACTTAACAACTAAAATTAACTGTTGTTAGACAAAAAGTACAGTTACCAACAAATTGAAACATGGTGGAAAAAATCATGATTCTATACATGATGGTGTAATTACTGAACACATCTGGGTGCATTTTCATATTTCACCACCCCACCCCACCCCACCAAAAAATAAAATTATTACTCTTCTGCTGCTTATATATACAGTTAATTTCATGTTTACTGTGTTTTCATTTTTGCTTTCAGATCAAACAACCGATCCTTTTCCTGTCAGGCTTGCAAGATGAAATGGTCCCTGCATTCCACATGCAGTTGCTATATGCAAAAGCAGCTGCTCACAACAGACAATGCCTCTTTGTGGATTTTCCTAATGGGATGCATATGAACACTTGGCTTTCTGGTGGGGATCGATACTGGAGGACAGTAAAACTCTTCCTTGAACAGCGGGTCCCTGGTGATAAAGAAGAGAGGGAATCATCCCAGGATGGAACTGTTTCAGGTCATCTCACCACTTTACCCTCCTCTCATAAACTATAATAGAGCACTGTCAAAAAGCACTAGTCCAGGAGAAAGAAAAAAGAGGTAGGTAGTTACTAGGGATCTTTATATATTGTTTAGAAAATATTCAGTGAGCGTGATTAGCTGATTAGACCTATAACAACCGATAAACTTTTGACGGTCAAATTTAGGATCCACATTTCCGTATTGGATGGTATGCACCACCAGCTTGTATCACACTCAATGAATATCTTAACCGCATCACTAAACCATATTCAAATACAATGGTACTATGAATATATTGTTTTATTGATTCTAGTTAATACCTTGCACCAGGTATTGATTCTACTAGCTAAACATGCTGTTGATATGGAAGTCGTCCGCTGTTAGATGCTCGGTTTCTCCCACCATCCAAAGTCTCTTATTAAGATGTGCATCAGTGTGGTTGGTGCTGTGGAAAATCTCTTCTTGGACCCGACTTTTCATCTGCAAAGTAATAATCTGCGGCTTTCTTTTGTTCAAGAAATTTGCCTAACTGATGCCCTGTGTTGCACGGAAGTGTTTACTTGACTTTCAAACAAGAATGAATAGATTGTATAATAGAAGCATAACGTGCTTGAGCTTTTTGTCACACATTTTCTGTGCCAAACAGTATGGTTTGTGTTGATCATGTTAGATAAATCCTAATCTAGTGATTGATGATTTTGCTTAAAAGCATTAGATTTGTGATGGCGGGTTGAATGCTGCATAGCTTCATATTCCTATAATTATGAGTAAATTGTCATTTTTTCCTTCATCGATATAAGCCAAGTATTCCCCCTGAAAGATTATTTGTTTGGTAAAATGCCACTTAAAGTATTAACCAAATATTATACTTTCAAAGTCATGAATTACTAGTGTTTCAAAAGTTTAACCATGAATTTCTACGATTTTCTTCAATGTTGGGCCGGTCCTAGTTGAACTTTTTAGGAATCCGAGACCGACCTTGAAGAAAAAATCCGCCCGTTCGGTGTAGGACCTGTCTTGTTGAAAATTCGGTTCAATCAGTTTTTTTTTATCATCCCTAGACATGGTTGTTGGTTCTGAGCTCCATTAGGTATTTGGGATTTCATCAAACACAAAGTAGAGGAATCAAATTGACCATAAAAAAGATACATGGATCAAAGCTACCAACTTGAAAAACTTGAGGGTTCTGTTCAGATATCTATATTGCCGTATCAATTCAAAAAGTTGGACGACAGAAAATATGAACTCTACTCTTCATGAAGCAAAGATCAATCATGAATCGGATCTGCAACGATAGTACTTGGAGCAGCCTCGGGTGCTTGGATTCGATGCTTGGGGAATACAGCCACTGTTTTTGCTGTACGCTTCGCCGCTAGCACCGCCGCTGCACGCCGCTTGATCCTTCTTGAGAGCTCCAACCGATATGTATCTCTTCTCCGCCATAAATCTCCTGTTCGCTTCGGAATCCGTCAGAAACTCTGTTTGAAGCGCTTCACACTCTGCGATGGATCCATTGCATCTGGAAGCTTCGGTGATAAATTGAGAATCGGAACCCCGAGCAGTGCAGATCGAGAAGAAGACGAGTAAGAGCGCCACAAAGCGAACTGTTCTGGTTCGAAGTCTAACCATCTTCTTCCGTTGCTTCGGAACACTAGAAACTGAGGTTTCTTTATAGTGGAGGATTTAAGAGTTCTTTTTGGTAGTGGAGGAGGGCCGCACTTGACCTAACTTTCCATTATGCTGAGTAACTAAACAAACACCCCCATTCACATTACTATTTATCAAAATTGGTGCATTGTGGTGCGGAATATCTTTAGTCGATGTCCTAGTATGAAAATATGCATAATCTTTTGGGTTTGAAGTTCATGCACTTTTAAAGTCATTTTTTTTCGAGATAGTGCCTTTTAGATTTTGATCGATTTCGTAGTTTTATTAATATTTTATCACTCAGAATTTAATTTTCATTGAAATTAGTTTTATTAGCATTTTTACTCGATATATATTAATGTAGTAATGATAATATAATATATATTTTTGAAACCGAAATCTACTATTTTCCGTGATGGTACCCCTTTGAGTTTCGACCAATTTTGCGGGTTTTTGAATTTCTCCTCCATCGGAACTCTGTTTTCTATGAAATAAATTGTGTTTTCTTCCGTTCTCGATCAAATATCATTTACAAATATTCTTACTCAAAATATAAGTTCAAAGGAATATTGTAATCATCTTGTATATCAAACATTAAAGACATTTTTCCGAGACGGTGACTTTGAAGTTTTGACCAATTTTGTAGATTTCCCTCACTTGCAACTTCATTTCCAGTGAAATTAGTTTTATTGTAATTCTTACTCGATATATATATATTGATGTAGTAATGATAATATAATATATATTTTTTGAACCAAAATCTACTATTTTCCGTGATGGTACCCCTTGGAGTTTCGACCAATTTTGCGGGTTTTTGAATTTCTCCTCCATCAGAACTCTGTTTTCGATGAAATAAATAGTGTTTGATTCTGTACTTGATCAAATATCTTTTCCAAGTATTCTTACTCAAAATATAGGTTCAAACGAATATTGTAATCATTTTGTATATCAAACATTAAAGACATTGTTCCGAGACGGTGCCTTTTAGGTTTCGACCTATTTCGTAGTTTTATCAATATCTCATTACTCAGAACTTCATTTCCAGTTAAATTAGTTTTATTAGCATTCTTAATCGATATATATTCAGGTAGTAACAATAATATAATATATATTTTTGGAACCAAAATCCATTATTTTTCGTGATGGTACCCCTTTAAGTTTCAACCAATTTTGCGGGTTTTAAATTTCTCCTCCATCGGAACTCTGTTTTCGAGGAAATAAATTGTGTTTTCTTCCGTACTTGATCAAATATCTTTTACAAATATTCTTACTCAAAATATGATTCAAACGAATATTGCAATCATCATGTAAATCAAACATTAAAGACTTTTTTCCGAGATGGTGCCTTTACGTTTCGACCGATTTCGTAGTTTTGTCAATATCTTCTCACTCGGAAGTTCATATCCAGTAAAACTAGTTTTATTAGCATTCTTACTCGATATATATTCAGGTAGTAATAATAATATAATATACATTTTTGGAACCAAAATTCACTATTGTCCGTTATGGTACCCCTTTGAGTTTCGACCAATTTTGTGGGTTTTTGAATTTCTCCTCCATCGGAACTCTGTTTTCGGTGAAATAAATAGTGTTTGATTATGTACTTGATCAAATATCTTTTCCAAGTATTCTTACTCAACATATAGGTTGAACAGAATATTGTAATCATTTTGTATATCAAACATTAAAGACCTTTTTCCGAGATGGTGCCTTTTAGGTTTCGACCGATTTCGTAGTTTTATCAATATCTCATTACTCAGAACTTCATTTCCAATTAAATTAGTTTTATTAGCATTCTCACTCGATAAATATTCAGGTAGTAGCAATAATATAATATATATTTTTGGAACCGAAATCCACTATTTTTCATGATGGTACCCCTTTGAGTCTCGACCAATTTTGCGGGTTTTTAAATTTCTCCTCCATCGGAACTCTGTTTTCTATGAAATAAATTTTGTTTTGTTCCGTACTTGATCAAATATCTTTTACAAATATTCTTACTCAAAATATAGTTTCAAACGAATATTGCAATCATCATGTAAATCAAACATTAAAGACCTTTTTTCCGAGATGGTGCCTTTTAGGTTTCAACCGATTTCGTAGTTTTGTCAATATCTCCTCACTCAGAATTTCATATTCAGTAAAATTAGTTTTATTAGCATTCTTACTCGATATATATTCAGGTAGTAATAATAATATAATATATATTTTTGGAACCGAAATTCACTATTGTCCGTTATGGTACCCCTTTGAGTTTCGACCAATTTTGCTGGTTTTTGAATTTTTCCTGCATCGGAACTATGTTTTCCATGAAATGAATTGTGTTTTCTTCCGTACTCAATCAAATATATTTTCCAAGTATTCTTACTCAAAATATAGGTTCAAACAAATGTTGTAATCATCTTGTATATAAAAAATTAAAGACCTTTTTCCGAGACAGTGCCTTTTAGGTTTCGCTCGATTTCGTAATTTTATCAATATCTCCTTACTCACAACTTCATTTTCAGTGAAATTAGTTTTATTAGAATTCTTACTCGATATAGATTATGTAGTAATGATAGTATAATATATATTTTTGGAACCGAAATCCACAATTTTCTGTGACGGTACCCCTTTGAGTTTCAAACATTTTTGTGGGTTTTTGAATTTCTCCTCCATTAGAACTCTCTTTTCGATGAAATAAATTGTGTTTTCTTCCGTACTCGATCAAATATCTTTTCCAAATATTCTTCCTCCAACTATAGGTTCAAACGAATATTGTAATCATCTTGTATATAAAACATTAAAGACATTTTTCCAAGTTGGTGCCTTTTAGATATTGACCGATTTCGTAGTTTATCAATATTTCATCACTCGGAACTTCATTTCCAGTTAAATTAGTTTTATTAGCATTCTTACTCGATATATATTTAGGTAGTAATAGTAATATACTATATAATTTTTGAACCGAAATCCACTATTTTCCATGATGGTACCCCTTTGAATTTTGACAAATTTTGCGGATTTTTGAATTTCTCCTCCATCGGTACTATGTTTTCCATGAAATAAATTGTGTTTTCTTCCGTACTCGATCAAATATCTTTTCGAAGTATTCTTACTCAAAATATAGGTTCAAACGGATATTGCAATCATCTTGTATATCAAACATTAAAGACCTTTTTCCGAGAAAGTGCCTTTCAGGTTTCGACCAATTTCGTAGTTTTATCAATATCTCCTCACTCGCAACTTCATTTCCAGTGAAATTAGTTTTATTAGAATTGTTACTCGATATATATTATGTAGTAATGATAGTATAATATATATTATTGGAACCGAAATCCACAATTTTCTGTGATGGTACCCCTTTGAGTTTCAAACATTTTTGTGGGTTTTTGTATTCCTCCTCCAATATAACTCTGTTTTCGATGAAATAAATTATGTTTTGATCGATTTCGTAATTTTATCAATATCTCATCACTCGGAACTTCATTCCCAGTGAAATTAATTTTATTAGCATTCTTACTCGATATATATTCAGGTAGTAATAATAATATACTATATAATTTTTGAACCGAAATCCACTATTTTCTGTGATGGTACCCATTTGAATTTTGACAAATTTTGCGATTTTTTGAATTTCTCCTCCATCGGTACTATGTTTTCCATGAAATAAATTGATTTTCTTCCGTACTCGATCAAATATCTTTTCCAAGTATTCTTACTCAAATCATACGTTCAAACGAATATTGTAATCATCTTGTAGATCAAACATTAAATACCTTTTTCCGAGACAGTGCCTTTCAGGTTTCGACCGATTTCGTAGTTTTATCAATATCTCCTCACTCACAACTTCATTTTCAGTGAAATTGGTTTTATTAGAATTCTTACTCGATATATATTATGTAGTAATGATAGTATAATATATATTTTTGGAACCGAAATCCACAATTTTCTGTGATGGTACCCCTTTGAGTTTCAAAATGTTTTGTTGGTTTTTGAATTTCTCCTCCTTTAGAACTCTCTTTTCGATGAAATAAATTGTGTTTTTTTTTTCCATACTCGATCAAATATCTTTTCCAAATATTCTTAATCAAAATATAGATTCAAACGAATATTGTAATCATTTGGTATATCAACCATTAAAGACCTTTTTCCAAGACAGTCCTTTCAGGTTTCGACCAATTTCGTAGTTTTATCAATATCTCCCCACTCGCAACTTAATTTTCAGTGAAATTAATTTTATTAGAATTCTTACTCGATATATATTCAGGTAGTAACAATAATATAATATATATTTTTGGAACCGAAATCCACTATTTTTCGTGATGGAACCCCTTTGAGTTTCGACTAATTTTGTTGGTTTTTGAATTTCTTCTCCATCGGAACTCTGTTTTCGATGAAATAAATTGTGTTTTCTTCCGTACTTGATCAAACATATTTTCCAAATATTCTTCCTCCAAATATAGGTTCAATCGAATATTGTAATCATCTTGTATATTAAACATTAAAGACCTTTTTCCGAGATGGTGCCTTTTAGATTTTGACCGATTTCGTAATTTTATCAATATCCCCTCACTCGGAACTTCATATCCAGTGAAATTAGTTTTATTAGCATTCTTACTCGATATATATTCAGGTAGTAATAATAATATAATATATATTTTTCAAACCAAAATCCACTATTTTCCGTGATGGTACCCCTTTGAGTTTCGACCAATTTTGCTGGTCTTTGAATTTTTCCTCTATCGGAACTCTATTTTCGATGAAATAAATTGTGTTTTCTTCCGTACTCGATCAAATATTATTTATAAATATTCTTACTCAAAATATAGGTTCAAATGAATATAGTAATCATCTTGTATATCAAACATTAAATACCTTTTTCTGAGACAGTGCCTTTTAGATTTTGACTGATTTCGTAATTTTATCAATATCTCATCACTCGGAACTTCATTCCCAGTGAAATTAATTTTATTAGCATTCTTACTCGATATATATTCAGGTAGTAATAATAATATACTATATAATTTTTGAACCGAAATCCACTATTTTCTGTGATGGTACCCATTTGAATTTTGACAAATTTTGCGGTTTTTTAAATTTCTCCTCCATCGGTACTATGTTTTCCATGAAATAAATTGATTTTCTTCCGTACTCGATCAAATATCTTTTCCAAGTATTCTTACTCAAATTATACGTTCAAACGAATATTGTAATCATCTTGTAGATCAAACATTAAATACCTTTTTCCGAGACAGTGCCTTTCAGGTTTCAGCCGATTTCGCAGTTTTATGAATATCTCCTCACTCGCAACTTCATTTTCAGTGAAATTAGTTTTATTAGAATTCTTACTCGATATATATTATGTAGTAATGATAGTATAATATATATTTTTGGAACCGAAATCCACAATTTTCTGTGATGGTACCCCTTTGAGTTTCAAAATATTTTGTTGGTTTTTGAATTTCTCATCCTTTAGAAGTCTCTTTTCGATGAAATAAATTGTGTTTTTTTTTTTCGTACTCGATCAAATATCTTTTCCAAATATTCTTAATCAAAATATAGATTCAAACGAATATTGTAATCATTTGGTATATCAACCATTAAAGACCTTTTTCCAAGACAGTCCTTTCAGGTTTCGACCAATTTCGTAGTTTTATCAATATCTCCCCACTCGCAACTTAATTTCCAGTGAAATTAATTTTATTAGAATTCTTACTCGATATATATTCAGGTAGTAACAATAATATAATATATATTTTTGGAACCGAAATCCACTATTTTTCGTGATGGTACCCCTTTGAGTTTCGACTAATTTTGTGGGTTTTTGAATTTCTTCTCCATCGGAACTTTGTTTTCGATGAAATAAATTGTGTTTTCTTCCGTACTTGATCAAACATATTTTCCAAATATTCTTCCTCCAAATATAGGTTCAATCGAATATTGTAATCATATTGTATATTAAACATTAAAGACCTTTTTTCCGAGATGGTGCCTTTTAGATTTTGACCGATTTCGTAATTTTATCAATATCTCCTCACTCGGAACTTCATATCTAGTGAAATTAGTTTTATTAGCATTCTTACTCGATATATATTCAGGTAGTAATAATAATATAATATATATTTTTCAAACCAAAATCCACTATTTTCCGTGATGGTAACCCTTTGAGTTTCGACCAATTTTGCTGGTCTTTGAATTTTTCCTCCATCAGAACTCTATTTTTGATGAAATAAATTGTGTTTTCTTCCGTACTCGATCAAATATTATTTATAAATATTCTTACTCAAAATATAGGTTCAAATGAATATAGTAATCATCTTGTATATCAAACATTAAAGACCTTTTTCTAAGACAGTGCCTTTTAGATTTTGACCGATTTCGTAATTTTATCAATATCTCATCACTCGGAACTTCATTCCCAGTGAAATTAATTTTATTAGCATTCTTACTCGATATATATTCAGGTAGTAATAATAATATACTATATAATTTTTGAACCGAAATCCACTATTTTCTGTGATGGTACCCATTTGAATTTTGACAAATTTTGCGGTTTTTTGAATTTCTCCTCCATCGGTACTATGTTTTCCATGAAATAAATTGATTTTCTTCCGTACTCGATCAAATATCTTTTCCAAGTATTCTTACTCATATCATACGTTCAAACGAATATTGTAATCATCTTGTAGATCAAACATTAAATACCTTTTTCCGAGACAGTGCCTTTTAGGTTTCAACCGATTTCACAGTTTTATCAATATCTCCTCACTCGCAACTTCATTTTCAGTGAAATTAGTTTTATTAGAATTCTTACTCGATATATATTATGTAGTAATGACAGTATAATATATATTTTTGGAACCGAAATCCACAATTTTCTGTGATGGTACCCCTTTGAGTTTCAAACATTTTTGTTGGTTCTTGAATTTCTCCTCCATTAGAACTCTCTTTTCGATGAAATAAATTGTGTTTTCTTCCGTACTCGATCAAATATCTTTTCCAAATATTCTGAATCAAAATATAGACTCAAACGAATATTGTAATCATTTGGTGTATCAAACATTAAAGACCTTTTTCCAAGATAGTCCTTTCAGGTTTCGACCAATTTCGTAGTTTTATCAATATCTCCCCACTCGCAACTTAATTTCCAGTGAAATTAATATTATTAGAATTCTTACTCGATATATATTCAGGTAGTAACAATAATATAATATATATTTTAGGAACCGAAATCCACTATTTTTCGTGATGGTACCCCTTTGAGTTTCGACCAATTTTGCTGGTCTTTGAATTTTTCCTCCATCGGAACTCTGTTTTCGATGAAATAAATTGTGTTTTCTTCCGTACTTGATCAAACATATTTTCCAAATATTCTTCCTCCAAATATAGGTTCACTCGAATATTGTAATCATCTTGTATATTAAAAATTAAAGACCTTTTTCCGAGATGGTGCCTTTTAGATTTTGACCCATTTCGTAGTTTTGTCAATATCTCCTCACTGAGAACTTCATATCCAGTGAAATTAGTTTTATTAGCATTCTAACTCGATATATATTCAGGTAGTAATAATACTATAATATATATTTTTCGAACCGAAATTCACTATTTTCCAAGATGGTACCCCTTTGAGTTTCGTCCAATTTTGCTGGTTTTTGAATTTCTCCTCCCTTAGAACTCTGTTTTCGATGAATTAAATTGTGTTTTCTTCCGTACTCGATCAAACATATTTTCCAAACATTCTTCCTCCAAATATAGGTTCAAACGAATATTGTAATCATCTTGTATATTAAATATTAGAGACCTTTTTCCGAGATGGTGCCTTTTAGATTTTGACCGATTTCGTAGTTTTATTAATATCTCATCACTCGGAACTTCATATCCAGTTAAATTAGTTTTATTAGCATTCTTACTCGATATATATTCAGGTAGTAATATTAAAATAATATATATTTTTCGATACGAAATCCACTATTTTCCGTGATGGTACCCTTTTGAGTTTCGACCAATTTTGCGGGTTTTTTAATCTCTCCTCCATCGAAACTCTGTTTTCAATAAAATAAATTGTGTTTTCTTCCGTACTTAATCAAATAACTTTTACAAATATTCTTACTCAAAATATCGGTTAAAACGAATATTGCAATCATCATGGAAATCAAACATTAAAGACCTTTTTCCGAGATGGTGCCTTTTATGTTTCGACCGATTTCGTAGTTTTGTCAATATCTTCTCACTCAGAACTTCATATCCAGTGAAATTAGTTTTATTAGCATTCTTACTCGATATATATTCAGGTAGTAATAATTATATAATATATATTTTTCGAACCGAAATCTACTATTTTTCAAGATGGTACACCTTTGAGTTTCGACCAATTTTGCTGGTTTTTGAATTTTTCTTCCATCGGACCACTGATTTCGATGAAATAAATTATGTTTTCTACCGTACTCGATCAAATATATTTTCCAAATATTCATCCTCCAAATATAGGTTCAAACGAATGTTGTAATCATCTTGTATATTAAACATTAAAGACCTTTTTCTAAGATGGTGCCATTTAGATTTTGACCGATTTCGTAGTTTTATCAATATCTTATCACTCAGAACTTCATTCGCAGTGAAATTAATTTTATTAGCATTATTACTCGATATATATACAGGTAGTAATAATAATATACTATATAATTTTTGAACTGAAATCCACTATTTTATGTGATGGTACCCCTTTGAGTTTCGACCAATTTTGCGAGTTTTTGAATTTCTCCTCCACCTGAACTCTGTTTTCGATGAAATAAATTGTGTTTTCTTCCGTACTCGATCAAATATCTTTTCCAAGTATTCTTACTCAAATCATACGTTCAAACGAATATTGGAATCATCTTGTAGATCAAACATTAAATACCTTTTTCCGAGACAGTGCCTTTCAGGTTTCAACCGATTTCACAGTTTTATCAATATCTCCTCACTCGCAACTTCATTTTCAGTGAAATTAGTTTTATTAGAATTCTTACTCGATATATATTATGTAGTAATGATAGTATAATATATATTTTTGGAACCGAAATCCACAATTTTCTGTGATGGTACTCCTTTGAGTTTCAAACATTTTTGTTGGTTCTTGAATTTCTCCTCCATTAGAACTCTCTTTTCGATGTAATAAATTGTGTTTTCTTCCGTACTCGATCAAATATCTTTTCCAAATATTCTTAATCAAAATATAGACTCAAACGAATATTGTAATTATTTGGTATATCAAACATTAAAGACCTTTTTCCGAGATTGTGTCTTTTAGGTTTCAACCGATTTCGTAGTTTTATCAATATCTCATCACTCGGTACTTAATTTCCAGTTAAATTAGTTCTATTAGAATTCTTACTCGATAAATATTCAGGTAGTAACAATAATATAATATATATTTTTGGAACCGAAATCCACTATTTTTCGTGATGGTACCCCTTTGATTTTGGACCAATTTTCGGGTTTTTGAATTTCTCATCCATCGGAACTCTGTTTTCGATGAAATAAATTGTGTTTTCTTCCGTACTCGATCAGACATATTTTCCAAATATTCTTCATCAAAATATAGGTTCGAACGAATATTGTAATCATCATGGAAATCAAACATTAAAGACATTTTTTCGAGATGGTGCCTTTTAGGTTTCGACCGATTTCGTAGTTTTGTCAATATCTCCTCACTCGGAAATTCATATCCAGTGAAATTAGATTTATTAGCATTCTTACTTCATATATAATCAGGTAGTAATAATAATATAATATATATTTTTCGAACTGAAATCCACTATTTTCCGTGATGGTAACCCTTTGAGTTTCGACCAATTTTGTTGGTTTTTGAATTTTCCTCCATCGGAACTCTATTTTCTATGTAATAAATTGTGTTTTCTTCCGTACTTGATCAAATATCTTTGACAAATATTCTTACTCAAAATATAGGTTCAAACGAATATTGCAATCATCATGGAAATCAAACATTAAAGACCTTTTTCCGAGATGGTGCCTTTTAGGTTTCGACCGATTTCGTAGTTTTGTCAATATCTCATCACTCGGAACTTCATTTCCAGTTAAATTAGTTTTATTAGAATTCTTACTCGATATATATTCAGGTAGTAACAATAATATAATATATATTTTTTGAACCGAAATCTACTATTTTGCAAGATGGTACCCCTTTGAGTTTCGTCCAATTTTGCTGGTTTTTGAATTTCTCTTCCATTAGAACTCTGTTTTCGATGAAATAAATTGTGTTTTTTTTTCCGTACTCGATCAAACAACTTTTACATATATTCTTAATCAAAATATAGGTTCAAACGAATATTGCAATCATCATGTAAATCAAACATTAAATCCCTTTTTCAGAGACTGTGCCTTTTAGGTTTCGACCGATTTCGTAGTTTTGTTAAAATTTCCTCACTCAGAACTTCATTTCCGATGAAATTAGTTTTATTAGAATTATTACTCGATATATATTATGTAGTAATGATAGTATAATATATATTTTTGGAACCGAAATCCACAATTTTCTGTGATGGTACCCCTTTGAGTTTCAAACATTTTTGTTGGTTCTTGAATTTCTCCTCCATTAGAACTCTCTTTTCGATGAAATAAATTGTGTTTTCTTCCGTACTCGATCAAATATCTTTTCCAAATATTCTTAATCAAAATATAGATTCAAACGAATATTGTAATCATCTGGTATATCAAACATTAAAGACCTTTTTCCAAGATAGTACTTTTAGGTTTCGACCAATTTCGTAGTTTTATCAATATCTCCCACTCGCAACTTAATTTCCAGTGAAATTAATTTTATTAGAATTCTTACTCGATATATATTCAGGTAGTAACAATAATATAATATATATTTTTGGAACCGAAATCCACTATTTTTCGTGATGGTACCCCTTTGGGTTTCGTCAGGTTTCGACCGATTTCGTAGTTTTATCAATATCTCTCCACTCGCAACTTCATTTCCAGTGAAATTAATTTTATTAGAATTCTTACTCGATATATATTCAGGTAGTAACAATAATATAATATATATTTTTGGAACCGAAATCCACTATTTTTCATGATGGTACCCCTTTGAGTTCCGACCAATTTTGCGGGTCTTTGAACTTCTCCTCCATCGGAACTCTGTATTCGATGAAATAAATTGTGTTTTTTTTTCCGTACTTGATCAAATATCTTGTACAAATATTCTTACTCAAAATATAGGTTCAAACGAATGTTGCAATCATCATGGAAATCAAACATTAAAGACCTTTTTCCGAGATGGTGCCTTTTAGGTTTCGACCGATTTCGTAGTTTTGTCAATATCTCCTCACTCGGAACTTCATATCCAATGAAATTAGTTTTATTAGCATTATTACTCGACATATATTCAAATAGTAATAATAATATAATATATATTTTTTGAACCGAAATCCACTATTTTCCGTGATGGTGTACCCCTTTGAGTTTCGACCAATTTTGCTGGTTTTTGAATTTCTCCTCCATTAGAACTCTGTTTTCGATGAAATAAATTGTGTTTTCTTCCGTACTCGATCAAATATCTTTTCCAAATATTCTTCCTCCAAATATAGGTTCAAAGTAATATTGTAATCATCTTGTATATCAAACATTAAAAGACCTTTTTCTGAGTTGGTGCCTTTTAGATTTTGAACGATTTTGTAGTTTTATCAATATCTCATCACTCGGAACTTCATTTCCAGTTAAATTAGTTTTATTAGCATTCTTACTCGATATATATTCAGGTAGTAACAATAATATAATATATATTTTTCGAACAAAATCCACTATTTTCCGTGATGGTACCCCTTTGAGTTTCGACCAATTTTACTGGTTTTTGAATTTTGCCTCCATCGGAGCTCTGTTTTCGATGAAATAAATTTGTATTTTCTTCCATACTCGATCAAATATATTTTCCAAATATTCATCCTCCAAATATAGGTTCAAACGAATATTGTAATCATCTTGTATATTAAACATTAAAGACCTTTTTCCGAGATGGTGCCTTTTAGATTTTGACCGATTTCGTAATTTTATCAATATCTCATCACTCGGAACTTCATTCCCAGTGAAATTAATTTTATTAGCATTCTTACTCGATATATATTCAGGTAGTAATAATAATATACTCTATAATTTTTGAACCGAAATCCACTATTTTCTGTGATGGTACCCATTTGAATTTTGACAAATTTTGCGGTTTTTTGAATTTCTCCTCCATCGGTACTATGTTTTCCATGAAATAAATTGATTTTCTTCCGTACTCGATCAAATGTATTTTCCAAGTATTCTTACTCAAATCATACGTTCAAACGAATATTGTAATCATCTTGTATATCAAACATTAAAGATCTTTTTCCGAGATGGTGCATTTTCGGTTTCGCCGATTTCGTAGTTTTGTCAATATCTCCTCACTCGGAACTTCATATCCAGTGAAATTAGTTTTATTAGCATTCTTACTCGATATATATTCAGGTAGTAATAATACTATAATATATATTTTTCAGACCGAAATCCACTATTTTCCGTGATGGTACCCCTTTGAGTTTCAAACATTTTTGTTGGTTTTTGAATTTCTCCTCCATTAGAACTCTGTTTTCGATGAAATAAATTGTGTTTTCTTCCGTACTCGATCAAATATCTTTTCCAAATATTCTTCCTCCAAATATAGGTTCAAACGAATATTGTAATCATCTTTTATATCAAACATTAAAGACCTTTTTCCGAGATGGTGCCTTTTAGATTTTGACCGATTTCATACTTTTATCAGTATCTCATCACTCGGAACTTCATTCCCAGTGAAATTAATTTTATTAGCATTCTCACTCGATATATATTCAGGTAGTAATAATAATATAATATATAATTTTTTATCTGAAATCCACTATTTTCCGTTATGGTGCCTCTTCGAATTTTGCAAATTTTGCGGATTTTTGAATTTCTCCTCCATCGGTACTATGTTTTCCATGAAATAAATTGAGTTTTCTTCCGTACTTGATCAAATATCTTTTCCAAGTATTCTTACTCAAAATATAGGTTCAAACGAATATTATAATCATCTTGTATATCAAACATTAAAGACCTTTTTCTGAGACAGTGCCTTTCACGTTTCGACCGATTTCGTAGTTTTATCAATATCTCATCACTCGCAACTTCATTTACAGTTAAATTAGTTTTATTAGAATTCTTACTCGATATATATTATGTAGTAATGACAGTATAATATATATTTTTGGAACCGAAATGCACAATTTTCTGTGATGGTACCCCTTTGAGTTTCAAACATTTTTGTTGGTTTTTGAATTTCTCCTCCATTAGAATTCTGTTTTCGATGAAATAAATTGTGTTTTCTTCCGTACTCGATCAAATATCTTTTCCAAATATTCTTAATCAAAATATAGATTCAAACGAATATTGTAATCATTTGGTATATCAAACATTAAAGACCTTTTTTCGAGATGGTGTCTTTTAGGTTTCGACCGATTTCGTAGTTTTATCAATATCTCATCACTCGGAACTTCATTTCCAGTTAAATTAGTTTTATTAGAATTCTTACTCGATATATATTCAGGTAGTAACAATAATATAATATATATTTTTGGAACCGAAATCCACTATTTTTTGTGATGGTACCCCTTTGAGTTTCGACTAATTTTGCGGGTTTTTGAATTTCTCCTCCATCGGAACTCTGTTTTCGATGATATAAATTGTGTTTTCTTCCGTACTTGATCAAATATCTTTTACAAAAATTCATCCTCCAAATATATATTCAAACGAATATTGTAATCATCTTGTATATTAAACATTAAAGACCTTTTTCCGAGATGGTGCCTTTTAGATTTTGACCGATTTCGTAGTTTTATCAATATCTCATCACTCGGAACTTCAGTCGCAGTGAAATTAATTTTATTAGCATTCTTACTCGATATATATTCAGGTAGTAATAATAATATACTATATAATTTTTGAACCGAAATCCACTATTTTCTGTGATGGTACCCCTTTGAATTTTGACAAATTTTGCGATTTTTTGAATTTCTCCTCCATCGATACTATGTTTTCCATGAAATAAATTGATTTTCTTCCGTTCTCGATCAAATATCTTTTCCTAGTATTCTTACTCAAATCATAGGTTCAAATGAATATTGTAATCATCCTGTATATCAAACATTAAATACCTTTTTCCGAGACAGTGCCTTTCAGGTTTCGACCGATTTCGTAGTTTTATCAATATCTCATCACTCGCAACTTCATTTCCAGTGAAATTAGTTTGATTAGAATTCTTACTCGATATATATTATGTAGTAATGATAGTATAATATATATTTTTGGAACCGAAATGCACAATTTTCTGTGATTGTATCCCTTTGAGTTTCAATCATTTTTGTTGGTTTTTGAATTTCTACTCCATTAGAACTCTGTTTTCGATGAAATAAATTGTGTTTTCTTCCATATTCGATCAAATATCTTTTCCAAATATTCTTAATCAAAATATAGATTCAAATGAATATTGTAATCATTTGGTATATCAAACATTAAAGACCTTTTTCCGAGATGGTGCCTTTTAGATTTTGACCGATTTCGTAGTTTTATCAATATCTCATTACTCGGTACTTCATTTCCAGTTAAATTAGTTTTATTAGAATTCTTACTCGATATATATTCAGGTAGTAATATTAAAATAATATATATTTTTCGATACGAAATCCACTATTTTCCGTGATGGTACCCTTTTGAGTTTCAAACATTTTTGTGGGTTTTTGAATTTCTCCTCCATCGGAACTCTATTTTCGATGAAATAAATTGTGTTTTCTTTCGTACTTGATCAAATATCTTGTACAAATATTCTTACTCAAAATATAGGTTCAAACGAATATTGCAATCATCATGGAAATCAAACATTAAAGACCTTTTTCCGAGATGGTGCATTTTAGGTTTCGACCGATTTCGTAGTTTTGTCAATATCTCCTCACTCGGAACTTCATATCCGGTGAAATTAGTTTTATTAGCATTCTTACTCAATATATATTCAGGTAGTAATAATACTATAATATATATTTTTCAGACCGAAATCCACTATTTTCCGTGATGGTACCCCTTTGAGTTTCAAACATTTTTGTTGGTTTTTGAATTTCTCCTCCATTAGAACTCTGTTTTCGATGAAATAAATTGTGTTTTCTTCCGTACTCGATCAAATATCTTTTCCAAATATTCTTCCTCCAAATATAGGTTCAAACGAATATTGTAATCATCTTTTATATCAAACATTAAAGACCTTTTTCCGAGATGGTGCCTTTTAGATTTTGACCGATTTCATACTTTTATCAGTATCTCATCACTCGGAACTTCATTCCCAGTGAAATTAATTTTATTAGCATTCTCACTCGATATATATTCAGGTAGTAATAATAATATAATATATAATTTTTTATCTGAAATCCACTATTTTCCGTTATGGTGCCTCTTCGAATTTTGCAAATTTTGCGGATTTTTGAATTTCTCCTCCATCGGTACTATGTTTTCCATGAAATAAATTGAGTTTTCTTCCGTACTTGATCAAATATCTTTTCCAAGTATTCTTACTCAAAATATAGGTTCAAACGAATATTATAATCATCTTGTATATCAAACATTAAAGACCTTTTTCTGAGACAGTGCCTTTCACGTTTCGACCGATTTCGTAGTTTTATCAATATCTCATCACTCGCAACTTCATTTACAGTTAAATTAGTTTTATTAGAATTCTTACTCGATATATATTATGTAGTAATGACAGTATAATATATATTTTTGGAACCGAAATGCACAATTTTCTGTGATGGTACCCCTTTGAGTTTCAAACATTTTTGTTGGTTTTTGAATTTCTCCTCCATTAGAATTCTGTTTTCGATGAAATAAATTGTGTTTTCTTCCGTACTCGATCAAATATCTTTTCCAAATATTCTTAATCAAAATATAGATTCAAACGAATATTGTAATCATTTGGTATATCAAACATTAAAGACCTTTTTTCGAGATGGTGTCTTTTAGGTTTCGACCGATTTCGTAGTTTTATCAATATCTCATCACTCGGAACTTCATTTCCAGTTAAATTAGTTTTATTAGAATTCTTACTCGATATATATTCAGGTAGTAACAATAATATAATATATATTTTTGGAACCGAAATCCACTATTTTTTGTGATGGTACCCCTTTGAGTTTCGACTAATTTTGCGGGTTTTTGAATTTCTCCTCCATCGGAACTCTGTTTTCGATGATATAAATTGTGTTTTCTTCCGTACTTGATCAAATATCTTTTACAAAAATTCATCCTCCAAATATATATTCAAACGAATATTGTAATCATCTTGTATATTAAACATTAAAGACCTTTTTCCGAGATGGTGCCTTTTAGATTTTGACCGATTTCGTAGTTTTATCAATATCTCATCACTCGGAACTTCAGTCGCAGTGAAATTAATTTTATTAGCATTCTTACTCGATATATATTCAGGTAGTAATAATAATATACTATATAATTTTTGAACCGAAATCCACTATTTTCTGTGATGGTACCCCTTTGAATTTTGACAAATTTTGCGATTTTTTGAATTTCTCCTCCATCGATACTATGTTTTCCATGAAATAAATTGATTTTCTTCCGTTCTCGATCAAATATCTTTTCCTAGTATTCTTACTCAAATCATAGGTTCAAATGAATATTGTAATCATCCTGTATATCAAACATTAAATACCTTTTTCCGAGACAGTGCCTTTCAGGTTTCGACCGATTTCGTAGTTTTATCAATATCTCATCACTCGCAACTTCATTTCCAGTGAAATTAGTTTGATTAGAATTCTTACTCGATATATATTATGTAGTAATGATAGTATAATATATATTTTTGGAACCGAAATGCACAATTTTCTGTGATTGTATCCCTTTGAGTTTCAATCATTTTTGTTGGTTTTTGAATTTCTACTCCATTAGAACTCTGTTTTCGATGAAATAAATTGTGTTTTCTTCCATATTCGATCAAATATCTTTTCCAAATATTCTTAATCAAAATATAGATTCAAATGAATATTGTAATCATTTGGTATATCAAACATTAAAGACCTTTTTCCGAGATGGTGCCTTTTAGATTTTGACCGATTTCGTAGTTTTATCAATATCTCATTACTCGGTACTTCATTTCCAGTTAAATTAGTTTTATTAGAATTCTTACTCGATATATATTCAGGTAGTAATATTAAAATAATATATATTTTTCGATACGAAATCCACTATTTTCCGTGATGGTACCCTTTTGAGTTTCAAACATTTTTGTGGGTTTTTGAATTTCTCCTCCATCGGAACTCTATTTTCGATGAAATAAATTGTGTTTTCTTTCGTACTTGATCAAATATCTTGTACAAATATTCTTACTCAAAATATAGGTTCAAACGAATATTGCAATCATCATGGAAATCAAACATTAAAGACCTTTTTCCGAGATGGTGCATTTTAGGTTTCGACCGATTTCGTAGTTTTGTCAATATCTCCTCACTCGGAACTTCATATCCGGTGAAATTAGTTTTATTAGCATTCTTACTCAATATATATTCAGGTAGTAATAATACTATAATATATATTTTTCAGACCGAAATCCACTATTTTCCGTGATGGTACCCCTTTGAGTTTCAAACATTTTTGTTGGTTTTTGAATTTCTCCTCCATTAGAACTCTGTTTTCGATGAAATAAATTGTGTTTTCTTCCGTACTCGATCAAATATCTTTTCCAAATATTCTTCCTCCAAATATAGGTTCAAACGAATATTGTAATCATCTTTTATATCAAACATTAAAGACCTTTTTCCGAGATGGTGCCTTTTAGATTTTGACCGATTTCATACTTTTATCAGTATCTCATCACTCGGAACTTCATTCCCAGTGAAATTAATTTTATTAGCATTCTCACTCGATATATATTCAGGTAGTAATAATAATATAATATATAATTTTTTATCTGAAATCCACTATTTTCCGTTATGGTGCCTCTTCGAATTTTGCAAATTTTGCGGATTTTTGAATTTCTCCTCCATCGGTACTATGTTTTCCATGAAATAAATTGAGTTTTCTTACGTACTTGATCAAATATCTTTTCCAAGTATTCTTACTCAAAATATAGGTTCAAACGAATATTATAATCATCTTGTATATCAAACATTAAAGACCTTTTTCTGAGACAGTGCCTTTCACGTTTCGACCGATTTCGTAGTTTTATCAATATCTCATCACTCGCAACTTCATTTACAGTTAAATTAGTTTTATTAGAATTCTTACTCGATATATATTATGTAGTAATGACAGTATAATATATATTTTTGGAACCGAAATGCACAATTTTCTGTGATGGTACCCCTTTGAGTTTCAAACATTTTTGTTGGTTTTTGAATTTCTCCTCCATTAGAATTCTGTTTTCGATGAAATAAATTGTGTTTTCTTCCGTACTCGATCAAATATCTTTTCCAAATATTCTTAATCAAAATATAGATTCAAACGAATATTGTAATCATTTGGTATATCAAACATTAAAGACCTTTTTTCGAGATGGTGTCTTTTAGGTTTCGACCGATTTCGTAGTTTTATCAATATCTCATCACTCGGAACTTCATTTCCAGTTAAATTAGTTTTATTAGAATTCTTACTCGATATATATTCAGGTAGTAACAATAATATAATATATATTTTTGGAACCGAAATCCACTATTTTTTGTGATGGTACCCCTTTGAGTTTCGACTAATTTTGCGGGTTTTTGAATTTCTCCTCCATCGGAACTCTGTTTTCGATGATATAAATTGTGTTTTCTTCCGTACTTGATCAAATATCTTTTACAAAAATTCATCCTCCAAATATATATTCAAACGAATATTGTAATCATCTTGTATATTAAACATTAAAGACCTTTTTCCGAGATGGTGCCTTTTAGATTTTGACCGATTTCGTAGTTTTATCAATATCTCATCACTCGGAACTTCAGTCGCAGTGAAATTAATTTTATTAGCATTCTTACTCGATATATATTCAGGTAGTAATAATAATATACTATATAATTTTTGAACCGAAATCCACTATTTTCTGTGATGGTACCCCTTTGAATTTTGACAAATTTTGCGATTTTTTGAATTTCTCCTCCATCGATACTATGTTTTCCATGAAATAAATTGATTTTCTTCCGTTCTCGATCAAATATCTTTTCCTAGTATTCTTACTCAAATCATAGGTTCAAATGAATATTGTAATCATCCTGTATATCAAACATTAAATACCTTTTTCCGAGACAGTGCCTTTCAGGTTTCGACCGATTTCGTAGTTTTATCAATATCTCATCACTCGCAACTTCATTTCCAGTGAAATTAGTTTGATTAGAATTCTTACTCGATATATATTATGTAGTAATGATAGTATAATATATATTTTTGGAACCGAAATGCACAATTTTCTGTGATTGTATCCCTTTGAGTTTCAATCATTTTTGTTGGTTTTTGAATTTCTACTCCATTAGAACTCTGTTTTCGATGAAATAAATTGTGTTTTCTTCCATATTCGATCAAATATCTTTTCCAAATATTCTTAATCAAAATATAGATTCAAATGAATATTGTAATCATTTGGTATATCAAACATTAAAGACCTTTTTCCGAGATGGTGCCTTTTAGATTTTGACCGATTTCGTAGTTTTATCAATATCTCATTACTCGGTACTTCATTTCCAGTTAAATTAGTTTTATTAGAATTCTTACTCGATATATATTCAGGTAGTAATATTAAAATAATATATATTTTTCGATACGAAATCCACTATTTTCCGTGATGGTACCCTTTTGAGTTTCAAACATTTTTGTGGGTTTTTGAATTTCTCCTCCATCGGAACTCTATTTTCGATGAAATAAATTGTGTTTTCTTTCGTACTTGATCAAATATCTTGTACAAATATTCTTACTCAAAATATAGGTTCAAACGAATATTGCAATCATCATGGAAATCAAACATTAAAGACCTTTTTCCGAGATGGTGCATTTTAGGTTTCGACCGATTTCGTAGTTTTGTCAATATCTCCTCACTCGGAACTTCATATCCGGTGAAATTAGTTTTATTAGCATTCTTACTCAATATATATTCAGGTAGTAATAATACTATAATATATATTTTTCAGACCGAAATCCACTATTTTCCGTGATGGTACCCCTTTGAGTTTCGACCAATTTTGCTGGTTTTTGAATTTTTCCTCCATCGGACCTCTGTTTTCGATGAAATAAATTATGTTTTCTTTCGTACTCGATCAAACATATTTTCCAAATATTCTTCCTCCAAATATAGGTTCAAACGAATATTGTAATCATCTTGTATATTAAACATTAAAGACCTTTTTCTGAGATGGTGCCTTTTAGATTTTGACCGATTTCATAATTTTATCAATATGTCCTCACTCGGAACTTCATTTCCAGTTAAATTAGTTTTATTAGAATTCTTACTCGATATATATTCAGGTAGTAACAATAATATAATATATATTTTTGGAACCGTAATCCACTATTTTTCATGATGGTACCCCTTTGAGTTCCGACCAATTTTGCGGGTCTTTGAATTTCTCTTCCATCGGAACTCTGTATTCGATGAAATAAATTGTGTTTTCTTTCGTACTTGATCAAATATCTTGTACAAATATTCTTACTCAAAATATAGGTTCAAACGAATATTGCAATCATCATGGAAATCAAACATTAAAGACCTTTTTCCGAGATGGTGCCTTTTAGGTTTCGACCGCTTTCGTAGTCTTGTCAATATCTCCTCACTCGGAACTTCATATCCAATGAAATTAGTTTTATTAGCATTCTTACTCGACATATATTCAAATAGTAATAATAATATAGTATATATTTTTTGAACCGAAATCCACTATTTTCCGTGATGGTACCCCTTTGAGTTTCTACCAATTTTGCTGGTTTTTGAATTTTTCCTCTATCAGACCTCTGTTTTCGATGAAATAAATTATGTTTTCTTCCGTACTCGATCAAATATCTTTTCCAAATATTCTTCCTCCAAATATAGGTTCAAACGAATATTGTAATCATCTTGTATATCAAACATTAAAGGCCTTTTTCTGAGTTGGTGCCTTTTAGATTTTGACCAATTTTGTAGTTTTATCAATATCTCATCACTCGGAACTTCATTTCCAGTTAAATTAGTTTTATTAGCATTCTTACTCGATATATATTCAGGTAGTAACAATAATATTTTTCGAACGAAATCCACTATTTTCCGTGATGGTCCCTTTGAGTTTCGACCAATTTTGCTGGTTATTGAATTTTGCCTCCATTGGAGCTCTGTTTTCGATGAAATAAATTGTGTTTTCTTCCGTACTCTATCAAATATATTTTCTTAATATTCTTCCTCCAAATATAGGTTCAAACGAATATTGTAATCATTTTGTAAATTAAACATTAAAGACCTTTTTCCTAGATGGAGCCATTTAGGTTTCGACCGATTTCGTAGTTTTATAAATATCTTATCACTCGGAACTTCATTTCCAATTAAATTAGTTTTATTAGCATTCTTTCTCGATATATATTCAGGTAGTAACAATAATATAATATATATTTTTGGAACCGAAATCCACTATTTTTTGTGATGATACCCCTTTGAGTTTCGACCAATTTTGCGGGTTTTTTAATTTCTCCTCCATCGAAACTCTGTTTTCGATAAAATAAATTGTGTTTTCTTCCGTACTAAATCAAATAACTTTTACAAATATTCCTACTCAAAATATAGGTTCAAACGAATGGTGCAATCATCATGGAAATCAAACATTAAAGACCTTTTTCCGAGATGGTGCCTTTTATGTTTCAACCGATTTCGTAGTTTTGTCAATATCTCCTCACTCGGAACTTCATATCCAGTGAAATTAGTTTTATTAGCATTCTTACTCGATATATATTCATGTAGTAATAATACTATAATATATATTTTTCGAACCGAAATCCACTATTTTCCGTGATGCCCCTTTGAGTTTCGACCAATTTTGCTGGTTTTTGAATTTTTCCTCCATTGGACCTCTGTTTTCGATAAAATAAATTGTGTTTTCTTTCGTACTCGATCAAATATCGTTTCTTAATATTCTTACACAAAATATAGGTTCAAACGAATATTGTAATCATTTTGTATATTAAACATTAAAGACCTTTTTCTGAGATGGAACCTTTTAGGTTTCGACCGATTTCGTAGTTTTATCAATATCTCATCACTCGGAACTTCATTTCCAGTTAAATTAGTTTTATTAGCAGTCTTACTCGATATATATTCAGGTAGTAACAATAATATAATATATATTTTTGGAACCGAAATCCACTATTTTTCGTGATGGTACCCCTTTGAGTTTCGACTAATTTTGCAGGTTTTTTCTCCTCCATCGGAACTCTGTTTTCGATGAAATAAATTGTGTTTTCTTCCATACTTGATCAAATATCTTTTACAAATATTCTTACTCAAAATATAGGTTCAAACGAATATTGCAAACATCATGGAAATCAAACATTAAAGACCTTTTTCCGAGATAGTGCCTTTTCGGTTTCGACCGATTTCGTAGTTTTGTCAATATCTCCTCACTCGGAACTTCATTCCCAGTTAAATTAATTTTATTAGCATTCTCACTCGATATATATTCAGGTAGTAATAATAATATACTATATAAGTTTTTACTTGAAATTCACTATTTTTCGTGATGGTACCCCTTCGAATTTTGCAAATTTTGCGGATTTTTGAATTTCTCTTCCATCGGTACTATGTTTTCGTGATGGAACTGAAATTCACTATTTTCCGTGATGACCAATTTGAGTTTCGACCAATTTTGTGGGTTGTTGAATTTCTCCTCCATCAGAACTCTGTTTTCCATGAAATAAATTGTGTTTTCTTCCGTACTCGATCAAATATCATTTCCAAATATTCTTACTCAAAATATAGGTTCAAACAAATATTGTAATCATCTTGTATATCAAACATTAAAGACATTTTTCCGATATGGTGTCTTTTAGGTTTCGACCGATTTCGTAGTTTTATAAATATTCCCTCACTCGCAACTTCATTTCCAGTTAAATTAATTTTATTAGCAGTCTTACTCGATATATATTGAGGTAGTAGTAATAATATAATATATATTTTTGGAACCGAAATCCACTATTCCCTTTGAGTTTCGACCGATTTTGCGGATTTTTTATTTCTCCTGGATCGGAACTCTGTTTTTGATGAAAAAAGTTGTGTTTTCTTCTGTACCCGATCAAATATATTTTTCAAATATTCTTACTCAAAATATAGGATCAAAAGAATATTGTAATCATCATGTAAATCAAGCATTAAAGACTTTTTTCGAGATGGTGCCTTTTAAGTTTCGACCGATTTCGTAGTTTTGTCGATTTCTCCTCACTCAAAACTTCATTTCTAGTTAAATTAGTTTTATTTGCATTCTTACTCTATATATATCCAGATAGTAATAATAATATAATATATACTTTTGGAACCGAAATCCAATATTTTCCGTGATGGTACCCCTTTGAGTTTCGACCGATTTTGCGGGTTTTTGAATTTATCCTTCATCGGAATTGTGTTTTCGATGAATTAAATTGTGTTTTCTACTGTACTCAATCAAATATCTTTTCCAAATATTCTTCCTCAAAATATAGGATCAAACGAATATTGTAATCATCTTGTATAGCAGACATTAAAGACTTTTTTCCGAGATAGTGCTTTTTAGGTTTCGACCAATTTCGTAATCATCGTAAAATTATACATGTTATGGTTATGACATGTGATTTAAAAATATGGTTATGGTATTTGTCATATTCGTACCGTACTAACCATCGACAACCCTACTTCTTACACCACAGGTAGGTTTTGACGATGCATTTAACTACACAGACGAACCCGATCTCAAATCTGCTCTCATGAGGTTAGAAACCATGTTCTTCTTCAACTCTGCAGCTATTAGTCTACAATAGGGATGAATTTAAGAACATTAAAATCCATGCAGGTATTTCCCAGAAAGCATTGACATATATTTCGACAACGTTGGAGGGGAAATGTTGGAGGCTGCAGTTGCAAACATGAAGCACTTTGGTAGAGTTGCTGTCTGTGGAGTGATATCAGAGTACACAGACCCGGAAAGGCGAGCTGCTCCAAACATGATAGATGTTATATACAAGAGGATCAAAATTCATGGATTTTTGGCAGGAGATCTCATGAATATGTACTCTGATTTCATCTCAACTACTGTTGATCACCTAAGAACAGGCCAAATTCGTGTTCTTGAGGATGTTTCTCATGGCATTGAGAGCATCCCCTCTGCTTTTGTAGGACTCTTTAAGGATACAATGTCGGGAAGAAAGTCGTTCAAATTGCAGAAGAATGATGTAATATCAAGTTTCTTAAATGCAATTTACCAATGTCGGGGCTTGCATGATTTGTAGTGCATATCTTCTATATAAGTAACGCTCATAAAATTCACCCAAAATCCAAATATGTCTTAAAAATAGGTCAAATAGATACGATGAATGTCTCCTCTATGAGAAGAACACGCGTATATACCGCTCCATGTATGCTGTAGCTCCCGTAGTGAAAATGATTAATCTTCTTGTGCAGAAGCTTTTAAGGTCATGCCATGTGAGGACCACATCTTAGGCTATCTGCAACAGGAAAGAGAGATGCTGAGGAAGATAGTATCATCAATATTATGAAAGCTTATAGCTTAGGGTGATGATGCAAAGCTAAAGCACCGAACAGCAAACTAGATGCACAAGAGACTTTATCTTCACAATCACAAGTATAAACGCTTCATCATTTTCAAGCTCTAAACATGAATGTGAGACATCATCAATCACTTATTATAGGCAATGCATGGACCTAACGTAATCTGATTAAGGATTTAGTAAAATGAACCTCATGTGAAGTCATCAAGCCACTGCCTCGAATTGCCTTAACATGTCGCAGTGTGGCATTTCCTTCACAAACCCCCAGTGGCTCCTCTGAACCTCGATCCTACAATTCTGCGAAAGGACTGAAACATAGTCCCTCTCGACTCTTCCCTCAAGTGTTACTCTTTCTTCACTACCAGGGGGATAATCCTGCTCAAACTTTCTGGACTTTACATAATAATTCACCCCTTTCTCTGTCGAAAACTTGTATTCATAAGGGTAAGATCGAGACAGAGCATAAATGGGTTCGTTGGAAGGAAGGAAATTCACCAACAGGATCAAGAGCACAGGCAGCAATTGGACAAGCATTCTCAGATTGAGCCCACCAGACCCATTTTCTGCGTTCCTCTGCCCCATCCCTGTCCCGAAATTATAAGTCCGATATTGAGTAGTTGCAGGGTGCATACCACCGAAGAAGAAGTTCCTAAATATCTCATCTGCATCGAACTCAGCATCATAGAATCCATTGAAACCTTGTTGGTGGCCACGTCTAGTAGCTCTACGCTCATAAACAGGCTCTTCTGAACCAGTAAGATCGTATTTTCTTCTGTTCTCTTCGTTGCTCAAGCATTGAAAAGCCCTCGAAACGGCCTTGAAGGCCTCCTCAGCTCCAGGGGCCTTGTTCTTGTCGGGATGGACCTTCAGTGATAGCTTCCTGTACGCCTTCTTCACCTCCTCATCGGCACAGCCCTTCTCCAACCCGAGAATCTCATAATAATCTTTCTTCCTCTTAATATTCCTCACGATTGTGATCTGCTCCTCAGTGTACGACACACTTGATGAGGAAGAAGAAGAAGAAGATGCTGCACCTGCACCTGATGATGGGACCCGCTGCCGGATCGAGGGCTGATCCGCTGCCGAGTTCTGTTCAGCATTCACGTCCTTCTCCTGCTCAATTTTGGAAAGAAGATCATCAATTGGCAAGCTTGGGTCCAATCGCTGAGCTTTGTTTATGAATTTCAAAGCCCGAGACTGGTCTCCAGCTGCGAGGGCTTCTTTCCCGATTCTGAGGCATTTCAAAGCATCTTCCTTGTTCCCATCCATGCTGGAACCTGGAAGAAAACACCAATTGGAACGATGATGAACACAATTGCAACACTATAGAAATCATCAATTACAAGTCCGATCATCAGATCAGACCTCCCAATACATGATCCCGATATAGATCTTAAAAAATGGAAAATTGAATTAAAAATGAAATTGAACTTGCCTGCTGAGGTGCAGAGATGGATCGGTGATGGAGGCCTCGGATGGAAGCGACGACGACGAGGGATGAAGGCCACCAAAGTCGGGAATAAAACAATATATATTGGGCGTGTTCCAGTGCTTGCCGGTCCACGGTAAAAATCAACAATTGAGAGGCATTTGATACACTGTACATATAAAAATTTGGGATAATTACTTAATTGGTTACGTATGTTTCACCATTGTGCAGAATGGTTACACATGTTTCAAAATATGATTAATTAGTTTTGCTATGTGACTAATTGGTTACACATGTTTTTTCAAATGTGATTAATTGATCATTCCGTTACTAAACCGTTAATTTTACTGTTAATTAATTTTTTAAACATATTATTGAATTATGAAATGACTATTATGCCCCTAGAATCATCTTCAAGAACACAGCATCATCTTCAAGAACATCATCTTCAAGAACAAGAATCGAAGAACTCAGAAATCTGGGTTCTGGGTTCTTGAAGAACCCAGAATCTGGTTTCTGGATTCTTGAAGAACCCAGAAACCTGGGTTCCTGCTTTTTGAGTTCTTAAAGAACCTAGAAATTTGATTTCTGGGTTCTTCGATTCTTGTTTTTGAAGATGATGTTGTGTTCTTGAAGATGATTCTAGGGGTAATTACGTCATTTTACGTATCTAAATAGTGACTTAACTGTGATTTTTAACGGTGAACAGTAAAAAAACCAATTAGTCACATTTCAAAACCAATTAGTCACATTTTGAAACATGTGTAATAGTGAAACATGTGTAAATAATTAAATAATTAACCCCTTTTTTTTTAAGGGTTAATTGTCAATTTGCCCCCTAATGTTTGGACCGAATTTAAGAATCCCCTTAAAGTTTAAAATTTTAAATTTTAGTCCTAATGTTTGGACGAAATCAAAAATCACCTCATTCAGTCTTAAGGCCGTCTAATTGAAACCGAAAATCCGACACGTGCCTTGCACATGCATTTTCTTAAAAAAAAAAGACAAAAATGCCATTATTTTTATCGCCCTTGATTGAAGACCTAATGGGGTGAAGACTTGGCCTGAGCTCCCAATTGCCGCTGGAGATGGAGTAGGACAGCAATTCGGATCTTAGCGGGGACGATGAGGAGGAGGAGCTTGGGTTTATGCTCAGCGATGGGGGCGCCCTCCCTTTCCCCGTCGTGGACTTGCTTCACACGGCCCCTTGCGGATTCGTTGTCACGGATGCTCTCGAGCACGACAATCCTATCATTTATGTCAATACAGTCTTCGAGATGGTCACTAGGTATCGTGCCGAGCAGGTTCTTGGTCGCAACTGGTAAGGGTACTTTGATTTTCATCATTTTTGTAGCTTGTTTAGAATCAAATTCCATTTCTGGAGGATCATCTTTTCCTGATCTATTTCGAATTCACTGCTTGTGCTTGGTTTAATTCTGTTGCTTATGAATGGTTTCTGAACCCTTGCAGATCTTCAATTTTGGCGCCAAAATGGGGAAGGAAAAGGTTCACATCAACATCGTGGTGATCGGCCACGTCGATTCTGGAAAATCGACCACCACTGGCCACCTGATCTAAAAGCTAGGAGGAATCGACAAGCGAGTGATCGAGAGGTTCGAGAAGGAAGCTACTGAGATGAACAAGTGATCCTTCAAGTAAGCGTGGGTGCTCGACAAGCTCAAGGCGGAGAGGGAGCGCGGTATCACCATAGATATCGCACTGTGGAAGTTTGAGACAACAAAGTATTACTGCACTGTGATCGATGCTCCGGGGCACCGTGACTTCATCAAGAACATGATTACTGGGACGTCGCAAGCCGATTGTGCGGTTTTGATTATCGATTCGACTACTGGTGGGTTCGAGGCGGGGATCTCCAAGGATGGACAGACGAGGGAGCACGCACTGCTTGCTTTCACTCTTGGTGTAAGGCAGATGATCTGCTGCTACAACAAGGTAACGACTTAAGAAATGAATGGAGAAACATAAGAGCATTTTTGTCTTTTTTTCTTAAGAAAATGCATGTGCAAGGCACGTGTCGGGTTTTCCGTTTCAATTAGACGGCATTAAGACGGAATGGGGTGATTTTTGATTTCGTCCAAACATTAGGACTAAAATTTAAAATTTTAAACTTTAAGGGGATTCTTGAATTCGGTCCAAACATTAGGGGGCAAATTGACAATTAACCCTTTTTTTTAATTAAGCAAGACAAAAAATTTCTTTATTTGGAAGTGAAATGTTGGTTTATTATGAATGAAGAAGACAAAAATTTTCCAAGATTGATTAAGGAATCCAATCCAGTACTCCGACGAATTGGACGTTCGATTCCAAATCCTGCTGAATTCAACGTTCGATACAGCTCCCGATTTCTGCGGAAACCGTTATCTAAATAACCCTCCAATCCTCAAACCATGGGAGCTGCTGCGAAGATCTGGAACGCAATGGAGGTGGCCGCCGAAGCCGGAGAGTGTTCCAGCTCCGATGTGAAATTTTCTCGCCTCACTGTCGAGCCTTCTCTCCCTCTGCCTCAGATGACTCCTCGCCTCATGTTCGTTACTCTATCTCTCTATGCCTTCTCTCTCTAGCTTGCTAGATTCAGATTGGGATCCTGTTGAGGCATTCAAGATTTTTTCTTTCTTTCTTTCTGACGAGGGTGTTCAAGGCATTCGGAAAAACTTTTCCTCGGTTCAGGAAGATTCATTTTTTTCGTTTTCTTCATTTCACAACATCTTCTTAGCTGGGCATGAACTGCAACTGGTTCCTCACTAATGAAACTATGGAAGGGTTGGAGAGCAGCTCAAAATATGTGGTTTTAGTTCATGGAAAATGTGTGTTTTTCATGAAAAAAATTTATCATTAAGAGAGATTGCTGACTTGTTGATTCATGTTCAAACCTTGATTTTATCTGGTTGTTGGCTCTAAATTGGCATTTCTTTGTTTGACAGAGCGCTATGCAAGGATTTGTTCGATGAGTGGTCTAGTCTGGATGATACTTGTTTCACCGCAGAGCGAGTGTCAGGTGGCATCACAAATTTACGTGAGTATTAGTAATGATAGACCAGAAGCAGTAATATACTCGTTTTGTGATCTTCTGCTCTTAACTGTCGTGTTTTTCTGATGTTTTGTGCAGTATTAAAGGTGACTATGAAGGGAGATGGTGGAAGTTCTAAATCAGTGGCAGTCAGATTGTATGGTCCCAACACTGATTATGTTATTAACCGCGAACGAGAACTTCATGTGAGTTTAATTTTGTGGATTTTGTCTATTGGTTTTTTATTAGCCAGAATTTGAATCAAGGAATGCTCTCTGTGGATAAACATAAGGTTGGAATGAAAAACAAGAAACGCATAGTTATTTGAACTTCAGTGATTAGTTATCTCTGGATAGTGGATACTTGGTTATGTTTCACAAATTCATTGCTGTGTATGTGCCAGATCTCCAAAGAGAATGTGTGCTGAGATATATATGATATGTCCTGTGGTAATCTTCAATACCTTTGTAGGCTATGAAGTACCTATCAGCTGCAGGGTTTGGTGCCAAATTGCTCGGAGTTTTTGGAAATGGCATGGTGCAGTCTTTCCTCTATGCCCGTACACTTGTTCCATCAGGTATTGCAATGCCTCGATCTGGATATGACTAGTTGAGAAACTTATTGCTCGGGAAATAAGCGAAAAGATCTTTTTTGGTTATAGACATGGTGAAGCCGGAATTGGCAGCCGAGATTGCCAAAGAGCTGCACAAGTTCCACCAGGTGGACATTCCGGGCTCTAAAGAACCTCAACTATGGAACGATATCTTCAAGTTCTATGAAAAAGGTCGGTATCATTGAACATGCACGTGCCTTCTAAAGTTTCTTCTTTTCTTTTGAGACTCTTCTCTTTTGCAGCATCTGTTCTTCAGTTTGATGATAGTGAGAAGCAAAAGACGTACACCTCAATTTCATTTAAAGAGATCTATGGTGAACTTACTGAGCTGAAGGTCAAACCCTTTTAACCATTTTATGGAAGTAAATATTAGATGAAATTTTTTACGATATAAAGATGAAAATTTGCTGATCATGAAAGCAGGAATTGACAGGGCGTCTGAACTCACCGGTAGTTTATGCTCACAATGACTTGCTTTGTGGGAATATCATGGTAAATGATGAAGAAGGTAAGTAGACCCCATTATCCTTTTCCTTTTTAACCATAAACAACAGGAAAAGTTCTTACTTTTTTTCTTTTCTTTTTTGTCACTTCCAGGGAAATTATATTTCATAGATTTCGAGTACGGATCATACAATTACAGGGGCTTTGACATTGGGAATCATTTCAATGAATATGGAGGCTATGAGTGTGACTTCAGCTTGTAAATCTCTGTCTTTCTCCTCCTATATATATGTCGTTGCTGTCTTGTTCGGTATACTACAGTGTAACCAAATCAAATACTGTCTCTGTAGATATCCCAATAAAGATGAACAGTGTCATTTCTTCAGGCACTACCTCAACCCAGACGAACCAAACACGGTACTTAAATGCTGTTTCTTAGATGAGACCCAGGTCCTTTCGTAACTGGGTTGACAATCCTAGTTGTGGTTTTTGACACATTACTTGGTTTTCCTGTATGACTGGTCAGTACTTTCACTGTTTTGTGCAGTTCTATCTATCTACAATAGTCATAATCTGTCAAATCGGTTTATGATGTTAGGTGCCAGAGAAAGATGTTGAAGCCCTTTATATTGAAGCAAACACATATAGGTTAGCTTCACACCTGTTCTGGGCATTATGGGCACTAATTCAGGTACCCTTTTCATCTTAAATTGTTGTAAATGCTCCGACTTGGCACAAGTTACACACATTGGATGATGTTAGATCTTTATGATTTCATCTACAGGCAAAGATGTCTCCAATCGATTTCGATTATTTGGAGTATTTCTTTCTACGTTACAACGAATTCAAGAAACAAAAGCAAGAAAGTTACTCACTGGCACGACGTTATCTAGCACAGAAGTAGCCAGTAGCCACTGCCTGCATGTCACTGGGTCATCCATCTAGCAGCTGTTGCTTAACTATAGGCCTATAGGTCTGTGAAATATCATTTTGCAGTGGTTCTTGGTATCGACCTCAATTGAAGCTGTTTTGGAATCGAATAACTGAATCATTGGGGTATTTGCAACCATGCTTTGTAGTCAGTCATATTACGTTTGAATTGGTTTTTGATCAGATCTTCAAGTTAGTGTGTTGGACTAATGAATCTTAGGATCGATTTAAACATGTTAATAAACTGAATAAACACATTTAAATCAAACAGCGGAAGCTTGAATTGAATTCGTGAACTTACCTCTAGCCATTGTTAAACTGAGTTTCGTGATTCGTTTGGAGCTTCTAAACCCTTACTCTTCACAGTAGATGGTGTATTCAAAGCTGAATTGAAGAAGAGTGGTGTCCAGGGACCAAAAACGAGTATGCTCTATATAATGCTCTATCCATCAAAGAGCATAAATGAAAGCATTGAATGACTGCTTTTGTGGATGAATGATTGCTTAATTTGTGGACCAATTTCTGTTGTTGATTGGCCATAGAAGAAGAGAAAACAAACTTGAATTTCTCTTCAATAAGTTCATATGGAAAAACATGCACTATGTGGGTGGATGAACTGTGCAACGTGGGCTGCTACACATATTTTATACAACATAGTGTACTGTTGTAGTGTTGAAATACAATCTACCAAATAATCTCTTTAGGTATTGAAGAAGAACTTGTATCCAATAAAGCAAAGTGAAGAATCCAGATATGTCTAAAGAGGTGTTTAAGGTTTTCATATAGGAAATGATTTTAACCATATATACTAAGCTCTTAAACATTGTGAAGTAGTAATAATAGAGATAAATTTATTGAAATGGTGCACTAAGTGAAAGATATTTTTAAAAAAAATAAGGTACAAAACCGACAAAAAATTATAGCAGTACAATCACAACAAAAAAAACTGCGTAAGAAATTGATCGAATTCAAATAAATATTATTATAGAATTTTTTTATTGCAAGATCCAATGTAAGAAGTAGATTCAATACTATTAAAACTAGGGTTGATTATGGGCGGGCCGGTCTTGTAGGCATGACAAAGTCTGAAATTTCGGTCTTGACATCTGGAGGGAGAGCGATACTGACTTTGGCCAAAAAAGTACGCATGAGTCGGTCTTGCTTGACTCGGGCCGGTTTCGGTCTTGGACTAAAAATTTTGGTAAAAAAAAATCAACTGGATTGGCAAAAAAAATCAACGAAATTTTGGTATTGAACTTGCTCGCTTCTCATCTTCCGTCGCACTTCCCTTATGGAACCGATCCAAGAGTTGTTAAATGCTTCAAAATCATGAATTACTATAGTATTTTAAGGATTACGCCATGAATATTTCTAGGGTTTTCTTCAAGGTCGGTCCGGTCCTAATCGGGATTTTTTCCAAAAGCCCGAGACCGGCATTGAAGGGAAAAAAAAACGTCTGCTCGGTGCTAGTCGGGCCGGTCTTGTAGAAAATTCGGTTCAACCAATATTTTTTTAGCACCCCTAATTAAAACTCACATATATTAAGTAATAATATGAATAATGTATTTATATTATCTTATATTAATAATTTATATTTAACAACATTACATAATTTTTTCGTAGAAAGTTGAGGGAATTAACAAAACTAGCCAAATGCCCAAATAATAGCAGGTAGGGTAGGGTTTGGTCGTTGGTAACATGCTATAACACTTCTTTACGTGACAGAATATTGAGAATTTTTTTTTTTTATTCTATTGAAGGTTCGTTGGTGCTAAGTGCTAACATTCCTACGACAAGACAACTAACTTGACTTTTCAACACTTGACTCTGTCATTGACTTGTTGCTCAGTTAAGTTACTGTACTATGCTGCTCTCTGTGTCACGGTTTTTACTACACTTTAACCTAGCTAGGTAATAAAGGGTCGACCTAGTTAGCTAGTTTCAGCTCGACTTCGTTGAGAAATGGCAGCTGCAACTTTCTGTTACTGTGTTTTAAAGCTTTCTTTTTCTTTGCAAGATGCACAAGAGTTAGCTTCAAGCTCAGACCATCTTTTTTTCTGATGTCTTTCTCCATTAAACCCTAGATTCGGGGACCATACGAGAGCATCTTTCTATTTTGTAATGGGTGTTTTTTTCAGTGAAGTAAGGTGTTCATATAGAGCTAGCTCGAGAGAGAGATGTGTTTTTTGGTCGTGAGGCTAACCAACTTTCAAAAGGGTGGTGAGATTGCATGAAGTATTGGCGGGTTAAATCGTATTTTCTCCATAGCTTGCTATTACTAGTTTGCTCACAACCAACTTTCTTGTTGGGAGACAGGTTCGTCGACAAAGTCTTATGTATCACACGGTTTCATAATCTGTTCTTTCTCACCCAATGTTTTATATATATATATATAAAAACATATACATACATATGTTTGTATACATATAATACATGCATCAACTTCAAATTGCATTGATTGAGCATATTATTCTAGTTTGTCAATATCTGTTTGCATTCACAGATGTGGAAAATTATTATGCAGAGAAGACACTTTTTTCTAATCTAATAGAATTGTGTTTAGAGAGCTTCATATAATAATCCTTTTTAATTAAAAAATCATGGACTTTATAATTGAAACTATTAGCCTCCTAAACAAACTAAGGTTTAGGGTCTCCTAAATATGTTGTATGTGCAACACACAAAGGTCCCTGTTAGGTATTGGAGTCTGATTAATATGTAATGTTCGATTATGTATTAATGTACGCGTCTCGCGGTTCAATCGCGTCTCGCGGTTCAACCAGTAGATTCAACTGTACTATACTGTATTTCTCCTTGTATACGTATTTTGTAACAGTGTCAATCATTAATACAAATGACCCAAACTGCGTGGAGGTTACCCAATTGGGTGTTATCACGAAAAACAGTCTTCTTCAGCTCTTCCTTTCCTCTCTAGAAATCAGAGTTGATTCTCAATTTCTTCATCAAATTGAGTGTTAGATCCTAACAGTCCCGACCATTGTTGATACTAGATATAGGTTTGCAGTTTATATTTGTGTCAAAGTAGGTCTTCTAGAGCCGCTGATTTTCTTTCACAATCAATGAAGAGCTCATTATTGCCTGCAATTATAGAAGAAGTTACTAGAATAATTTTTGTACTGAAATCCTGATTCACCAAAGTTGTTCTTTTTGTTGGGTTATGCAATTTATTTGGCAAGGGCTGCAGATCAAGGTCGCCATATATATGATTCAAATTTATTGTCCTCATAGGAGTAGTTGAAGGTACTAATTATTGATCTGGCAGAGGTGGGATCAAATATTCAAATGATAGCTAAAATATAGACACCATGTATCACACAAATTTGAGTTAAATATATCATCCGGTATCTAAATTTTGAGAATTTGAATAATTCTTCAATTGATTTTCTTTTAGTAAATTACTAGTTTTTACAATTCATTAACTCTGTCTGATTTACTGTTAAATGACGGTAGAAACTTGTATGTTATTTATTATCTCACATTTTGATTTTTTTTCTGCAAATTGCTAGTTGAACTTTGAAAAAAATTAAAATTTGCTAGCTGACACATGCAAATGGTTCATGTCTCTATCACCATTTAAAAGAAAATTATACTCATCAATTTTATGTAAAGTCAATTAGGAATTCATTCAAAAAGAGAAGTTCAACAGGCAAATTGTCGGGAGTATCAAAATTTAATTAGCCAATAAGTAATTAACCTACATTTTTTAAAGTAAACGCATCAAACATATAACTATAGCCGGTCTCCCGACCATGTGAAAAGAAGAACTTTTAATCGTTTTTATATGTCACTCGATAATAATAAGAGTTAAATATCAACTAGCTACCTAAACTTTGGACGTAACTACCCGAATTTTGAAAATTCAAAACGGATTACCTCAACTTTGAAGAATGTGCAAATAGCTATCTCCGTCCAATTTTCCGTCAATTGTCGTTGGAAAGTCATCGGAAAGTCGTTGGAAATCCATCGGAAAGTCGTTGGAAAGTCGTCGGAAATTGGACGGAGGTATCTATTTGCACCTTCTTCAAAATTGAGGTAGACCGTTTTGAATTTTTAAAATTCATGTAGCTCGTAGCAAAACGTCTAAAGTTCGTGTAGCTAGCTACTTGTTATTTAACCCTAATAATAATAATGATATCTTATTATAACTTGGCACGATAAAGCCATCATCTTTACAGACTTACATACCTAACCAGACATCTTTACCCCTCTCCATGGACTTAAATAGTTAATAGCTAGCCTCATTATTCATTGCCAATGTCACTACATCTTCCTCTCAAGGACATTTGACAGTTTGGAACAAAGAGAGTAAAGTTTTGGAATCAGATCTTATGCAGGTGATTGGCTTGGCAACGTCAGAGCTTTGACGTTTAGTCTGCAACTAGCTTGCAGTGTGAGATTATTCAAACCAGAGAGACAGACGACGACAACCAATCTCCATTATATTTTGCCGCGCAGTGGACCCTGGAGCTCCAGAGAAAACAGAAGTCACAGCATGGGACGGAATCCTCGATGTTCGGACGATGGGTTCAGCAGAGGAGCTTGGACTGCAAGTGAAGACAAGATTCTTCTGGATTACATCAAAGCTCGTGGTGAAGGAAGATGGAGCAGGGTTTCAAGAGAAACAGGTTCATCTTCATCTCTATAACTTGGGGAAATCTTTGTCCACATGCATTTGGTAGTTGGATCAAATCAAATCCACTGTAGAAATAACACAATCAGACTGCTGTAGGAGCTGGTTCCAATAAAGTGAACTTCCATTTTTACCCCTCTGCCTTTCTAATTCCAGTATACTCAGTTTTCGCCTTTGTTCCAAGAGCATTGGTTTTGCAGAACCGCCACCAACAATTTCACCACCTTCTCACTTCAAGAGGAGACATTTTTTTAAAGTAAATGTGATGGAGAACCGAATTAATCAGCTGTTTTTAATGCATGTTATAGCGCTTAAGAGATGTGGTAAGAGTTGTCGTCTTCGTTGGATGAACTACTTGAGACCAGACATCAAGAGAGGGAACATATCGCCAGATGAGGATGAACTCATCATACGACTCCATAAGTTACTTGGTAACAGGTTCGGTTTCTCGGACTAGAAAATGGTTAAACTATTAAAATGTAAAAAACTTTACAAATGTTATTTTTAAAAGGGGTAGTTACCAAAAAAACAAAAACTGAACTTTGAGGAAAAAACAATAACCAAATTGAACTTTTTTTTGTTGACAAATAACAAATCAAACTTTTGAAATTGAGCAAACAGCAAACCTAGCTGAAATTTTCATCATGTTTGAATAAATTTTTCAATACGACTCCATAAGTTACTTGGTAACAGGTTCGGTTTCTCGGACTAGAAAATGGTTAAACTATTAAAATGTAAAAAACTTTACAAATGTTATTTTTAAAAGGGGTAGTTACAAAAAAAAAACTGAACTTTGAGGAAAAAACAATAAGCAAATTGAACTTTTTTTGTTGACAAACAGCAAACAACAAACCTAGCTGAAATTTTCATCATGTTTGAATAAATTTTTCAATGTTTGAGAGAGTTATTAAGTCAACATTAGTTAAAGTATTCTAAGGAAATGGTATTACGACTTAATAACTCTCTCAAACATTGAAAAATACGTTCAAACATAATGAAAATTTGAGGCAAGTTTACTGTTTATTATTTGTTCAATTCCAAAAGTTTAGTTTGTTATTTGTCAACAAAATAAATTCAGTTTGCTGTTTGATTCTTTCTTAAAGTTCGGTTTGATTGTTTCGATAATTAACCCTTTCTAAAAAGTATGTACATATTTTATACTTAAAATAGGTAATCGTTAAAAATTGAGGACTCATAACATAGTACCTATACGTTGTTCCTAGTCACAAGAGATACCCTTACTGGTAAGAATTTGTCAGTAATGATGTCTGTCTGCATTTTTTGTCATCGTGACAAATGATTCTGTATCCCTTTATTTTGTTTTTCAGGTGGTCCTTGATTGCAGGAAGATTACCAGGACGTACGGATAATGAAATAAAAAACTACTGGAATACTAATTTAGCTAAGAAGGCAAGTGAAGTCCAATTGAGACAATTCAGAACTACTAGTCTTAAACCGCAGAATGTGCCGAATGAATCAGGTATTATTATTATATATTTGAGGGAAATTTACACTATTTCATACCAACCTTTCGTATGTATGTGTTTATAATTAATTATATACTGTTTAATTTAGGTACATAGTGTGTTTAAGTATCTACGTATGGTTAACTTTTTCTGTTAAGTTAGATGAAGAATGAGACAGTTAGATAGTCCAACACAAAATTTGTGGTCCAACGTAGTTGGGTCCTTGTCAAAACAACATTTGAGGTCCAACATATATCATGTTTATATAAGGTTGAGGGTTGTACCTAGTTTTGTGTTAAACACACATGTTTTTATGTTAGTCAAATATACGTACACTTGAATTTTTTAAGCAAATATCGACTAGAACATTTCATAGTTTAAACTAGAAATTTATCACATTTTACACGTATTTAATGATAGATTAATACATTTTAAAAATTAATCTAGTTGAAGTTTTAGAAAGGGTTAATTATTATTAAAAAAAAAACTGAACTTTGATGAAAATATAAAGAACAAATTGAACATATTTTTTTTGTACAAACAACAAACCAAACTTAATAAATTTAGCAATCAACAAATCTACCTAAAATTGTCATTATGTTTGGACAGATTTTTCTAATTTGGACGGAGTGATTTGTCTAATTATAAGTGCAATAACAACATTATAGATGGAATTAGATGAACTCTGATAAATCACTCTATCCAAATTAGAAAAATTTGTTCAAACATAACAACAATTTTAGGTAGTAGGTTTGTTGATGACTAATTTTACTAAATTTGGTTTGTTGTTTGTCAAAAAAAAATATATCGGTTTGTTCTTTTGTATTTTCATCAAAATTCGGTTTGCTTGTTGATAATTAACCCTTTTAGATGCAAAAGTTACTATATATTATTGTGTTTGTACTATCGATAGTAATATGCATGCACTAATACGATTTTTTGTACATATTTATAATCATATTATTATGTTGTATAAGAAATGTCAACCCTAGTACTAAATATGAATCATACAAAATTAGTTTGCAAATCTAAACATGTACAGAGGTTCAGTATATATATGAAATTATGTATTTTCCAATATTCAAATTGATACGCCTATTATTTCACTAACTAAAAATAGCAATTTTATGTACAATATTTGTAACATCTAAAAGAATAACAAATTTTACTTCATCTTCAGATCATCCAATCCCTATTCCAGTTCCTCAACAGGCAACCCCGACACTGTTTTGCACAAACATGTCGAACCCAGGGACCGATCAGACCCATTACAACATGGTCCCAACCCATACTATCGCTTACGACTCCGATTCAAGTGGCGGATCGCCATTGACCTCCGTGGAAGATTTGATGATGAACTTCAATGTGCAAAGCGACGACATTTGCCAAATTCTTGAATCCGATTTCCCTGGAATCAACCAAGTCTACTTGGAGGGTTTATTGAGCCCCGAACCCGAGCTAGAAATCGAAGATTTCCTGAACATGGTAGAAGAACAAGGATTTCGGAACAGGTTCTCTGCATGTCTTGTCTCTGCAGATGCAATAGTGAACAACAATAGTGTTGATGGAGCAAACTGCATCATCAATTCCGATATGGGCTTCGTTTCCGAGTCGGATCATCAAGAGAAATGGCCTGGATTTAGAGTCGGAGACAATGATATCAATGTTGCAAAAGATTAGTAGCTAGAAGTAATTCTAGTAAGCGAGTAATTGGAAGTATACTAGAGAAATGAAAATATGTACTTTATATGACTATGCATTTCTTTCTCATTAATAGCTAGTTAGTAAGAATAATCAATGATAAGTGTGTGGGGTGAACCAATAACTTGGAAAGGAACCCAGAAACAGTGTCGTGTTAGATGAATTTGTCGATGTTTATGCTTAATGTAATCGCAACTTAGCATCGGTTTGGTTCGTAACCTAGAAGAGAACTTGTTCTTGTTCTTGTTTTTGATGAGTGTTTGAGAGCTTTGACATCTCGAACTGTTAAGCCACCCAAGAAAAGCAGCAGCCCACGTTTCCATTTCCAGACGCCCACTTTCTCCACCACCTTTCTCCAAAGGAGCATTTCACTTACAAGAAGGAGGCATCTCGCGTTTTGTATGCAGATGAAGAGAACTCCTCCTATAAATAGGAGAGTTATAATCTGCAGAAAGAGGTAGAGGGAGTGCAAGAACAAGAGAGTGGGAGAAGTAGAGCGAGAGATTGAGAGAATTTGTAGATTTTGGAAATCTTGTAACAAATTCTATCAAAGAGGCTTCAGTGACGTAAGCAATTTGTCGAACCACTTTAAAATCGTTTTGTGTGAATTCCGGAAAGGTGAGTGAAGCATAACACGAACCATTTCCTTTCTTGTAAAATCGATATAGAGCTCGGACACATCTAATCTTCAAAGATTGAATCTTTTGAAGATTATTGCTGTTGAATCAATTAGACCATGAATAGAAAGGGAGGAAGGGGCTTTTGATCTTTGGGTTTGGAATAGACTTTCGGCATCATCGGACTGCGGTTAGGCCGACAACTTACGATGTTTTGGGTTTGACATGTGAGTGGAAAAAGGTCCGGCAGGAACACTTTGCGCAAAACTGAAGTGGGACAGACATTTCATGTGTTTTTCTATTGGTTGACGACATGGTACCACGAATTTAGCTTTCGATTCTACATGTAATTTGCTAGTGTTATTTACTGTTGAAGCTCCTCATTATCAATTTTGCGATGAAAAGGAATTTACAATCATTAGTACGTCGCCTCCTCATCCAACACTCAATTGAAATTTGGTGGACAAAAAACGACAATTAGTAGCCAATTATAAGTGGGGGAACTCCGATCTATTTGGAGTGGCATATTCATATATATATTAAAGGATTAAATACCACCTAGCTACCTGAACTTTGGACGTTTTGCTACGAGCTACCCGAACTTTGAAAATTCAAAACGGGCTACCTCAACTTTGAAAAAGGTGCAAATAGCTACCTTCGTCCAATTTTCCGTCAATTGTCGTCGGAAAGTTGTCGGAAATTGAACGGAAGTAGCTATTTGCACCTTCTACAAAGTTGAGGTAGTCCGTTTTGAATTTTCAAAGTTCGGGTAGCTCGTAGCAAAACGTGCAAAAAGGTAGCTACTTGATATTTAACCGTATATTAAACTGCTACGGGCAACACTCAATCGTCTATCCCATGTGGCTTTGTGGAAATCAGAATGGTGTGGTAGCCCTGTGGGGGGCACTGTCCACGTGAAGTACCACATCCCCCAAGTCTCTGAGGGCCACACGTGGTCTCCATATGAGTCGATTCAACTCTGACCCACTCATGCCGAATTTCGTTCGAATAGACACATATATATACACTTCACTTCATCATTGGATAAGAGATATTCTGTTACATTGCATGTTCCTAATAGTTTTTCATGTCGAAATGTAATATGATTAGTAAACATGTTAATGATAATGAATTTGTCTTGAGATTTAAAAGTTGTATCATTAGTATACAACACATAATTGAGGATATGATATCATATTCTTTTCCTAGTCAACAACTACTCTTAAAGAGACAATATGTATGATAGTAGAAGAAGTGAATAATGATAGACATTTAATGCCGCTAATTTTCGATGGCAATAAACTGTTGTTGGAGTTTAAAAGATTCAAAATCAAACACATTTATCGGGAAGCAAATAGTGTAGCAGACCATCTTGCCAAGACATCGCTCAGACTTGAAGAATATTTTGTGATCTTAAATGATCATCCGCGATGAGTGTTATCAATTATTAAATCAGATATATTTGGCTTGATCAAAACAAGAATTGTATATCATAACTAAGTGTGTCTTTTGTTTTGTAATATTATTATCTTTTCTACCAAAAAAAACTAATCTCAAACCCAACAAAACCCTTTTTAAGGTTGTTGCATGGGTTGTTGTCTTTTACTAATTAATCCCAAAAGAGAGAATCTTTGTACTGTATTTATATATATCAGTGATCTTTCCGTTGGAATGTACACGTGGAGCTTCACCTTTGAAGAATATTCGGTACCTACAAATGCTTAGCATACATATTAGATAAGTTAAAATGTAATTACTTTATGTATTATGTATGCTTATTTTTTCTATATTCCATATGTCTTGTCTAGGATTAGTGTTTGATAGAGCTGTAATTTAGAGCTGAATTCATAAAGCTTGTAGTACAAATAGTTGTAGTATTGATCAATAAAGTTAAGTTGAATGCATCAATAAGCTTCAATACATAGATTCCGGTATATTAGTTCACACTTTCTAGTATTATATAATATAAAAAAACACATCCAACACTGTTATATACATGCACATACTACAACCTTTAAATATACGTTTACCATGCATAATAGATTAATAGGGCTCAGTCGTTTTCAGAGCATACATGCTCTGAAGATTTTTTATAAGCTATCTCGAACTTTAAATATAGTAGGGTTCTTGACAACAATGTCGTACATGTAGACGGAGCTGAACTTTGAGAAGTCACATGGAAGAGAGATTAAGTCGACAGAGGAGCGCTTGTGGAACTGCAACAAGTTAGGGTTGCCCTCATAGTACCTGAAGAAACTTAGGCTTTCAGACAGACAAACTAGGGTTTCATTCATACACACCCATATATATTATACACATATGAGTGTAAAGTACCTTTCCCAGCCGAGACCCTGCAGAATTTGCTTGAGCAGCGTATAAGACGACACTACTTTGCCACTCGGTAAGTGCACAAGTGATGCCTTATTCCTTCTCAACCTGGCATCGGTGGGTAGATCAATGAGCTTTATCACTCCATTTGGCATGAAAAACCAAACTCCAGACATAATTGTAGGTTCTTGTTTGTGTTCAGAGCTATGGGAGGATATTGATTTTGAGTGAGAATTCGGGGTTGCGATGTGGATATACTGTATATATATAGTGTCGAAGAATGGAACATAGAATAGAGAATCAAGATTTCGTGGGTCCAAAGTGGTGTTAGTTGGAGGTACAAAGGTTACCTATGTTAGGGTTTTCATAATAATAATCTGTAGAAAGTACATGAAAGGCATGTTGCTTAGCATATAAAGATGGAAGCACACGAGAAGTTCACGTGGAGATAGTGAGTGTTTAAGGAAATGAGAGTGGGTGTCACATCTTGTATCTTCTTCTTCATTCATTATGTGTTGATTACCAATCATTGTTGATGGATCCTGGCTTTTGGACCTTGTCAATGGGTATCATTTGGTAAAAAAAATATTGGGTATCAAACTCTTATATTAGGGGCGTGCCATGAAAGGCGCGCCAAACCCATAAAGGTGTGCCACTGAGGAAAGTTTTCCCCTACATTCCTTTCTGATAAATACAAGACTTGAGGTCCGACAGGAGGTAATGGGGCACTAGCACGCCAGACGTGGAATAGAGGTACATGCCACAATGTCACTATTCACGGGACATCAGGTAACATAGGGCTCGAGACAACCCCATTCAGTTAACCGGGTGCCACCTAGAACAACCGTGGTAAGAAGTGACTCAAATTAGGTTAGGGGTTAGGGTTATAAATACCATCATCCATCTTCAATTTTAAAGTACTAATGTGACAACATACATTTTACCTGACATATACTCTCTGCAAAACACAAACTCCGACTAACTTAGGCATTGGAGAGAAAACGACGGGAACACCTCGGGATTTGAGTCCAGGATAAGTAATTGAATTGAAACGTTAAAAATGACTTAACTGCTAGCGTTTCATAATAACGCTAGTTAACGACCAACTGCCAGAGAAATATCATGTGTCCTCTCTCCCCAACCATTGAAAGAACCAGAGCGTTTGGCGGTTCCTCTTCTTCGAAATGATTAGACTAAGAAGAGAATGAGTATGCCAAAAATCGGTGGTGGGAGAAAATGTGGATACCGAAAGACATAGTCGAGAAGAAAGGGAACGGCCCTGTGGCCGTGGCCATTGACAAGGACCGAAGCAGCATCAATGCCCAGAAATGGGCAATCGATAACCTTCTCCAACGGGGTGAGATGGTTTTGCTTATTCATGTCAAGATCAAGAACTCCTCCTCCATCTCTCCTTCCCAAAGTAATTATTTCTCCGATTCAACGATCAGATCTGTTACGAATGCAGTTTTTACTAAGGGTGAAACCGGACCGGTCGGACCGGTTTTTATACGATTTCGGTCGGGGTCCTATATTTTCGGATCGGATTTTCTTCTAAAAAAAATCCAACCAAAAACCGAATAAGGAAAAATAAACCGTCCATTCGGATTTTCGATTTAAACCGGAAAAAAAAATACTAGGTATTTCATAAATACTAGGGAGGGTTAACTTAGGGAGAAAAAAAGAAAAATTGATGGGTGACATGGGAAAAATGAAAAGTTGAGACTTTGGAAAAGATGTTCACTCTTGAAAATTGAAAAAAACAAGTTTTGACTCTTGGACCAATGAAAAAGTTGGTATATGTGCACAATGTTTCATATTAATTAATAATAAATATATTATATATAATTAATTCGGTCGGACCGGACTCTATGGTTTTTTAAACTCAAAGAGCGAACCAGACCGAAAATCCGAAATAAAGAAAAAAAACGTCCATGAACCGAACCATGTATTTTCGGATCGGTTTTTTTGGTCCGATTTGGACCGGTTCTTATCGGTTTTTCGGACTAACCGAATTTAAATTTCACCCCTAGTTTTTACAATAAGAGACGGACATGATGATGTATGTTGTGTGTGTATAGAACCCAACCGAGTTTCTGATGCCAGTGGTGACTCCCCGGTGGTGGTTGAACAACTCGATCGAGTAACCAAGGACTTGTTTCTACAATTTTGATGCTACTGCACACAAAAGGACGTAAGTCGATCGATTAGGGGTGGCAAATTGTGCGTAGATGTGTGTTATTGTGCGTATCAATACGTTTATCGTGTGATACTTACCAAACACGAACACGCACGATAAACTTATCATGTTATGTTCCTCAACACGAACACGACACAATTTTTCGCGCGTGTTCATGTCATGTTGAGTTAGTCAGTTATATGTTTACAGGAGATTTATAAGAAAATATCAAAATAACGAATTGTTCATAATAAGAATTATCAATTCAAATATCAGATTTCACGAATATTCAATGTATATAAAAATATTTTAAAAAAATAAATTTTCAAGTCCAAATTTATAGTTGACAAAAAAAAAGTTCAACGTTATCGTGTGTCGTGTTCTAATACCTAAATATGAACACGGAAATATTTTCGAATTATCGTTCTGTCAATTGTTTCCACGAACACAATTTGAACACAATTTTTTCCGTACGTGTCCGTATTGTGTTATCGTGTTTCGTAGGAAATTATCAACCCTACAATCGATGATCTCTAATCAGGCATTGCCAGTATCCATTTTACCTCTGGTTCAATCGAGATGACCGCTCAAGTCGGAAAGACATATTCCGGTTCAATGGACTAGAAGATTATGTTTTGTAGAAGGTAATGGCTTATGTATTTCCACTACTCTAAATGACAAGTACATTCGAAACCGGTCCAAGAACCCGAAACAACCTATGTGTTTGGTTCCACGAGACCGAACATTTAAACCGGCAAGCCGGGTTTTTGTCATTTCCTGTGAAAATATCAGTTGAAAACTGTACAGCTTTGCAAGAATGACCTGATATGGAAGCTTTAGAAATTTGATAACAAGCTGATATTGAGGGCTTCTTCGACTGACTGCTTCCCCTTGGGTCGGCCAGACCGCCTCACATTCTTACCCGACAAGATCTCTAATGCCTTCTCTAACGTGACATCGCACGGCTTTATACTCTGCATTCCCCATTTTCCATCATCGAAATTTAAACTCAAAATAATCAAACTATGGTCTATTCTATTCCCCTCAAATTGCAAAATTTTACCTTGGGAAGATCGGCAAAGTTGCGTCGATATTGAATGATGATTCCCACCTTTGCGAGTTTCAGTATCACGGGATTCCCGTCATTGGGATGGGTACCCTACAATATCGAGGCATACAAGAATTTGAGTACCCTGCAGTTAGGGCTGATCATGGGCGGGGCGGTCCTTAAGGCAAGACCGAGACCGAAATTTCGGTCTTGCCTTCTGGAGGACCGAGACCGACCTCGGCCAAAAAAGCCCGCATGAGTCGGTCTTTCTTGACTCAGGCCGGTCTCGGTCCTGGATCGAATCTGCACCCCAAAAAAAACTATGAGCTTAGTTTTTAGTAAAAGGCGAAAAAATAGTTCGCTATGAGTTCACCGCATGGTTGCGTGGTTTGTAAATTTATCAGGATGCAACTTTTATAGAGATAGAAAACCTCCTAAATCCACATTCAATTCGGTGTGGTATTATGAAAATCTCAAATCCACATTCCTTCGGTCCGGGCCGGTTCTAAACGGACTTTCGGGGGGAAAACCCGAGACTGAGACCGACCTTGAAGAATAAAACCAAACGCTCGGTCTCGGTCCTAGTCGGGCCAGTCTTGTCGGGAATTCGGTCCAACAGTCTTTTTTTATCACCCCTACCTGCACTACCTGCAGTATTGGATCGAGTCACAGATTGTGTAACATTGCGTACCAGTGTAATAGGATAACGTAACAACTCGAGTGCATCTTCAACGGTAATCGCGTCCTTGTCCTTCGTCTGAGAAAAGATACATTAAGATAAGTTCTACTGAGCAATGCTTCTATTGATTTTACTGAGTTCTTCAAGGCTACAAATTCCTACTACTCGTACCTGAGAAAGGGAAGCCCTTTTTGGTGTATCGCCCTTCCGATCTTCACCCAGTTGTACATAAGAACCGTACGGGCCGTTCTTTAGAAAAATCTTCCCAGATGAAAAAATAAGCACAATTAGAAGCAGTTGAGTGGCTGATGTGAAATTAAGGTTATTACGTTACCTTCTCATTGGAGGTTGGGTGGAGACCGAGGAATTTCGGTTCCTCAATCCTGATTTTAGTATTATTCTGTGAAACATCATCAGTTTCTTCCCCTCCGTATAATGTCCTCGCTATGTATCTGCATTAAGAAATTCTTTAATCGAATTGTAATATTTGCAAGAACTAAGTTGATACTATGAAACTCACTTGCATGTTGGATGCTTATCACAACCGATAAAATACCCGGCACCGAATCTGCTTACTTTGAATATCAATGTTCCCTCTGAACAACTGAAACATAAAAGATCATAAAAATCCAAACTTTAAAAGAAATACCAACAAAAGCTCAAATTTTTATAGCCAACTGAAGCATAAAAGATCATAAAAATCCAAACTTTAAAAGAAATACCAACAAAAGCTCAAGTTTTTACAGCCAATCCGATGACAAAAGTACGGGTTAATTACCAAATTGCATATAGAACTCTTGACGAATTGCGACAATCATACTACACTATCTTTTGTTTTAATAATATAGCAAACAAAACTTAAACAAATTCTGCAAAGACCGGAATTTTGTTGAAAGACTAAAATAACCTTCTTTAACAGACAAGGTTGGAGAGCATGGTAGTTCAGATTCTTTGCAATTCCTGCAAATCTGGTTATTATCCCTTTAAGTATACGATATACAGTATACCTTGGACATGTCCTGTTTTGATCGGGAAGAGAAGCAAAGATGAAATTCCCGTATGTTTTCTCCAACATCTTCTCCACCTAACAGATTTAAAAGCTGCATTAACTTTACCAAAAAAAAACATTTTTTTTTTAAATGAGGCATCTGGATTCTGGATAGACCAAACCTGATGAATGTGGATTGTAGCAGCACGTTCACAGTATGAGCTGAAACGAGTCCAATAATCTTTTAGCAGGCCTTTCCACTCGGTTAATCCAGCTGAGACATTATCAAGCTGAATATGCATGCCATGACACAATAATATAAAACATTCTTTAGCATCAGTCATATGATTGCTTTATCAACAAAATGAAAAAAAAAAATACCTCGGTCTCCATATCAGCGGTAAAGCTTAAGTCAGTAACCTCCGAAAAATGATGCGAGAGAAATGCTGATACCTAATTATAACAAATTAGAAGAAAAAGAATTATGGAGGATAGACTTTATTTTATTTAATAATGTTCGGTGATAGTATGCTATGAGGACTTGCCATGCGGCCACGGAATTCAGGATGGAGCACACGACTCTTTACAGTTATGTATTTCCTGTCCTGGAGCCATAAAATAAAACATGGTTAACCAATAATAAGACATATTTAACGTATTTATTGGGAAATATCGCATTTTAAGAAACAAAAACTACCTGCAAGACTTTCAATGTGCTTGCATATGTAGAAGGTCTCCCAATCCCAAGTTCTTCTAGTTTCTTAACCTTTGGTGAGTCAAATAAAAAGATTAGGCTCGATTACAAATTTAGAATAGAATATAAAACATTATAGCTATATGTCAATGCTCAGTGATATATGGATATCAACGTTAGGATCAAACACTCAATCGGATGAAGAAAACACCAAGGATTGAGAAGAAAACACTCAGTTTTCAGAGAGGAAAGGAAGAGAAGAAGAACTTTGTTTTTTCGTGGTAACACACGAGTGGGTAACCTCCACGCGGTTTAGCAAAATATATTAATGACGATTACTGTTACAAAATACGTATGCATGGAGAAATACAGTACAGTATAGTACAGTACAGAGGTTGAACCGCGAGACGCGTATATTAATACATAATCTACCATTACATATTAATCAGACTACAATACCTAACAATCAAGTGGTCTGTAAAATATACTGTCCATTCGAGGTAAATAAAGAGATAACTTACTAGTGACGCTTCAGAGAAGCGTGGGGGAGGTTGAGTAAAGTGTTGCTTAAGATCCACACGGCCAATTGTCAGCTCATCTCCAAGCTACAAAATTAGTAAAAATAACTATATATGAGCAAGCACTATATATATAATAATTAATATTACAAAATTTAATTTTATACCTTTAGAGAATTGAGAATTTCGGAAACTCTTTCATGATCTGCCTCGTTTTCCTTAAGTTTCCCACCTTCATGTTCCACATCCTTCCATTTCACACAAGAATTGGAGAGAAATGACTTTAGTAGGTGAAAATAAATAATTTTCCTTATCAAAATAAATTAAATTTGAGCATAGTTTAATATACATACTTTGAAAGCAGCTTGGTAACCAAGAAAAACGTTCCTCGAGCAAGAAGAGCTAAAAGTAACTGACCCATCATCACTCTTAATATCAACATGTATCTGAAAAATGCAGACAAATATATATTACGAAAGAGAAATTAGTAACAAAAATAGCATTAAAAATCAAACTTGTTTTTTTAACATGCGGTATGAGATTACCCCCAAAAAATACTAACCTGAGCAAAAACAGCAGGCTCCATTTGGCATGCCATTGTGCGTGACCATATAAGAGAGTACAACTTCAGAGAATCTCCATCAAGTATGTTCACAAGCATTGCTAGAAACGGAAACAAAACATTCAATAAAATCTTCATAAAAGGAAACAACTCTTATGATATTAGCCATCAGAAATCGTCATTTACATGGTAATCTACGGATATCAGTCGGTCTAACTGCTTCATGAGCCTCTTGCGCATTTTTCACCTTCTTAAAATATTTCCTTGCAGTTTTTGCTGCAAAATCTGGTCCGTACCTTCAAAAACGATGTAAAAATGTTTGAATTAGAGCCACCTCCAAGGTGTTGGAAACTATAAAACATAATTTCAACAAAAATCTTAGAAGAGATAATATTCTTGTTACCTTTCCCTTACAAAAGACTGTATGTCCTTGACAGCATCATCAGAAATCTGCAGCACAGCATAGATTAAAAAAGAAAACTTTTTAAAGAATACAGAGCTACAAAATTAGAGAAACTTCCAATTTAACTTTGTGTTTTTATGATCATAAAACCATGAAACTGTAATTTTACAAAAAAAAAAAAAGGCTATATAAAGTTGCATGATGTAGCATTTTTTATACTTTTTTTTCAAGGAAATTGAACAAGGCAAGTCAACCTCAAGTTCATGCAAATATACACAATCTATGTACATAATTTATTTTATACCATTTATAATTTTTGAGCTTTAGTGGGCCAATACAGAATATATCTGCAGTGAAAATCATTAGTACAAACTAATCACCATGAGCCTAGTATAGCGCTTTTTCTGAAGACAGAATATGAGACTAAACTACATGCAAAAAAACTTTGGAATATGTAAGTAATTTCAGACTAAGAAACACAAAACCTTTATCAATATTTCAAGCTTCACTATTTACAATAAACAGCAAAAAAAAAGACACATACATGCAAACCGTCAGTACGGGTATATGTTATCAATCCGACTGCTTTGCCATCAGCAAGCTGAATCCCCTCATAAAGCTTCTGTGCAAGCTGCATACAAAAAAGGATTTTGAAACATGAGTTATAAAATTTGGTTATAACTAAAAAAATGAAAATAAATGGAGCAAGTTTAGGACCTTCATAGTATATGTTGCTGTAAAGTGCAATTTATTTGCAGCATCTTGCTGAAGAGTCGATGTTATATACGGAGTGGGAGGATTTTTCCGTGTCTTGTTATTCTTGTAATCAGCAACCTTAAAACTTGACGACATGACCTTTTCTTCAATGTTCTTTGCCTCTATCTCGGAACAAATTGAGAGCTGACTCAGCTTTTTAGAGGCAAAAAATGTCAAGTTGGACGACATCGGTAATTCATCAGTTGGATGTCTCTTAAATTCAACAGCACAACTCCAATATTCCCGCGGTTTAAATTCATCAATTTCCATTTCTCTGTCACAGATGAGAGACAAAGCAGCTGACTGAACTCGTCCAGCTGATTGGCAACCTGGTAATTTCCGCCATAATACTGGGGAAATATTGAAGCCAATTAAATAATCAAGAGCTCGACGTGCTAGGTATGCATGTACCAAATTAGCATTGATATGTCTCGGAGATTGTAATGCAGCTTTGATGGATGTCTCTGTTATTTCGTGGAAAACAGCTCTGAAAACAGAGATATTGCCACGTAAGGCATCTTGCTGTTGTAACATCTCGAGAATGTGCCAAGCAATAGCCTCCCCTTCACGATCGGGATCTGAAGCTAAAATAAGATTATCTGCTCTGAGAAACAACCAAACCCAAGAACAGAGTCATAAATTCAGTGAAACAATTGAAACTAAACACAACATTGAATCACTCTAAGTATATGAATAGAAGATTCTACAATGTGTGAAACTTTGACTGAAAGAGAAGAAAAAAAAATACATTTTTAGGAAAAAGTGACTAAGCTAGATAGCCAGCAGTTTTTAGAAATGGAAAAGATTCAATTCCCCACACACACTCAAGATACAAGGGATTGATTTTTTGAGACAATATTCAAAAATTGAAAAGGATTTCAGTTTTACAGTAAATTTCACAGCTACACCAAACCAGGAAAGACAAAAAAAAATACCTGCTTAAAGCAACCTTTATGCTCTTGAGATGAGTCCACGCTGCAGATGGAACTTCCCAAACCATGCTAAAATCATCATCAGGACGAACCGATCCTGATCGTGCAGCCAAGTCCCTTACATGACCATAACTGGGCAAAACTTCATACATTTGACCTAAATAAGCCTGAATGACTTTAGCTTTAGTGACAGACTCCACCACAACAACAGATTTCCCATTTGGAGGGTACAATGACTTGAGTTCCGATTTTATGAGCGAATTTATATCTGTTATCTCTTGGGGTTTGGCTTTCTCCTTTTTTGTTGATTTCTTCTTAATAGAACCCTTTTTAGTAGAAGTAGAGGCCGATTCATCTTGCTTGTCCTCGGCAATATTTTCCTGCCATATTATTCAAAAGCTTCATCAAATGAGTCAACAAAATAAATGTACCCTTCAAAAAGATTCACTAAAGCCATATGTTACGAACCTTGATTTCTGCTGAAGACAAGATTTTACCTTTAGCCAAGGTAGGACTTTTCGATGTAGAACTCAATTTTTTGGCTGAAGGTGACGAACTCGTTTTTTTAGCTGAAGATGCAGAACTGGATTTTTTTGCCGAAGAAGTAGAACTCGATTCAGCAGCCTCTTTTCCAAACAATTTTGTATCTTTACTGTCTTTCTTACTTCTTGTGACCTTTTTTACTTCTTTAGTTTTACTCTCTTGTTTAGCAGACTGATTTTCAACTTCTGCCACACTGTCACTCTTTTTCAAGATTGAACTAGTTTTGGGCCGATCAGCTACTGCCTTAAGCCTCTGACTGGATTTAAAACTGCCTCCAGAGCCATCGGCACCTACATCACCTTTATTCAATGATCTTGGCAATTGAGAGTAAAACCTATCAGCAGAAGCTCCGTAACTAGGGAATGCAAATTTTGTATCACTACTTATATGCAAAATGCAGAATCGACTGGTTGCTCCAGCAGATGCCATAGGTTTATAAAAGCCAAAGCAAGAACTATTTGCCTTGTTCACACAAGGTATCATTCTGACTCGTCGAAAATTAACGAGAAACATGTTCCTGGAGAACACCCCACCAGTAATGTTCATCCCCACGTGATTCAAATTGATAACTGATCCCCTCTGCAGAATTTTCCAGTTACACTCATCAATTGGCTTACACTACCACACAGACTCAGTAAAAATGAAATAACTTTGAGAATAAAACGAAGCTGAGGAGTTAACTCATGTGGGTATGTGATTAAAGGCGTAAGGTTCAAAACTCTGCAAGACCTGAGCCATGGAGAGATGAGGGGCAGAGTTTCCGAACAGTGAAGTGAAGCTCCGACGCAGCTGGAGATTCATTGTCGTCGTCTTACTGCTGTGATTGCTAGTTTCATCGTTTCAGCACATTGCAAACTGGTTAAGCTCCGAGCTTTACGCGGAAGAAATAGCGTCAATTATCACCAAGGAGATGATGGGATTGAGAACAATGCTTCCTGCGACTGTGACTTGGTATGGTAGGGTTTTAGGATTGTTCAGAATTTTAAATTTTCTCCACTAAATACAAACATTGCCCAACACATTACCATAGTTCATTCTTAGTCCCACTTATTTATACGACAAAATGGAACACATTAGTAATCGAAAAATCAGACAATGCAGACATCTGTGTCAGCATTTGCGCCTTCATTGTTGTGTAATCTTCATTTTGAGCTGCTTCATCTTATTCATCAAGTTCCAGTCCATGTCTCTGCGTTCTTCTCTGCTGGGTTTGATAGCTTAGGCAGTCTCTGTACTGATTATACCATGAAAACGATCATTCTATCGCTGTTACATTGAAATATCTTGGTGGGTTAGAAAGAAAAGAAAGCTTTTTTTGCCTCTAGATGTTACTCTGCAACCATGTTTTGCTTGGATGTGGAGCTTTGGCTCTGCCACAATCTCCATCTCGAGAAATTATGGTTTTGTTCGAGCTTCAGTTGCATTGCAGAGTTTCGATTCTTTCAAAATTTATAGAACATCCTGATAAAATTAAGCACTAGTAAGCAAACGATCAATCTTGTTTTTAGTTGTGTAAGTCATTATTTCACCATTCTTTACTTCTGCATCGACCTATCAAATATTCGACATACCATTGGTCTTAGTTTATACAATTTTTTCCGAGGTTGACAGAGTGTTCAACTCGTTATAGCGTGTCAATTGGTATTCAATAGGGTTAATTACTTAATTGGTTACACATGTTTGACCAATGTTCAGAATGGTTACACTTGTTTCAAAATGTTATTAATTGATTTTGCTATGTAATTAATTGGTTACACATGTTTTTCCTAATGTGATTAATTGGTTATTCCGTTAGTAAACTGTTAATTTTAACGTTAATTAATTTTTTTAACATATTATTGAATTGTGAAATGACTATTATGCCCTTAGTTGTATTGAAGAACACATGTAATGATTGAAGAATCATAATCGAATCAAATTCGATTCGATGTTCTTGAGAATCCAAAAATTGCAATTCTGGGTTTTTGAATTTTTGTTCTTGAAGATGATGATGTGTTATTGAAGATGATTCTAAGGGTAATTACGTCATTTTACGTATCTAAATAGTGACTTATCTGTGATTTCTAACGGTGAACAGTAAAAAAAAAAAATAGTCACATTTCAAAACCAATTAATAACATTTTGAAACATGTGTAACCATTCTGAACATTGGTCAAACATGTGTAACTAATTAAGTAATTTACCATATTCAATATGATCAACATTTAGGGAGCATAGCCGAAACCCATGAAAACATTAGGGACCAAAATGGGTCCCAAGTGTTAGCTAGAGGACTACAAAATGACTTTTCCTTATCAAAGAAACCAATTTAATATTTAACAGAAAGTGGATGGCTTATCAGTAAATCATATGCTTTCAAAGGGGAGGTTCCCTAGGGTTATGTCTGTTCTATATAAATTCCTCTTCTCCTCCTCATTCTACCATCACCTGGTTTTTTAGCGGCGAGCGTTAGGGTTATCTCTCGTTGATTCTTCTCTGATTCGATTTAAGATCGGTCTACGGGGCTGGAATTTGACTCTGTGGCTATTGAATCTCCGTGCTGAAGAGATGAATGCAGCTCCCAATACTGATGTCCCTCACCCTTTCTCCACAAATTTCCACCTCGATTCCATCTCTATCGGCGGCGGAATTTACTTAAAAGGTTGACATCTTTATTTTCCCCAATTTGATTGAAAAGACTGAAATTTGATTGTGGGCATCAACGAGTGGTGATTCAGGCAACTTCCCCTAACAGGCCTATGGCAGGGGAGGTGTTTAACTGCTCGGAAAATGATTTCTTGTGCTCTTCAGACAGGCTGAGATTGCTCTCTGACGCTTGTCTAGTAAATCTCAAGTACATTTCCTATTGAGGAATTTTCTCTTGCCCATCATCGATTTGTTGATTCTTGATGAACTTTCAAGTCTTTGAAAAGAAATTTACTTTAAAAAAAGGTTTTGAAGATAATACTATTCTGGGTTTTGAATTTTAGAGCTTACTATTTTCGAGATCGAGTCTAAGATTATGAAACATTCTGGGTTAGACCTAGTTCGTTCATCCCCATCCACTAGATTACACTGGCTTGGAATTGCGGACCCAAAATCATCCGAAAAAGATATCTTTAAGATAGAAACGAGACAGTTGAATGAAATAGCAGAAGAACCATTGGAGAAAAACATGAGATTGAAGAACTTGTGATTGCTGACGGAGGCGGGGTGTGTCGAGGCAAGCTACGTGTTAGTGTGCTGGATTGGGATTGATGTCTCAGTGATGATGCAATTATTAACTAAAACTTCAGTTTCAGTCAACACAATTCACCATCCTTCGTCGTCCTTACCAAAATGAGCTTACAGATCATCAAGAAGTGGATGATGATGATGCATATTATCAAGTATTGGTTGTTCTTGATCAGTGGGATCAAATTGAGAGGCTTGCTGGAAGATGTGGCTGTTTTGGCCCTGGAAGATGCCAAAATGGTTAAGCTTGTAAGTTTATAAATCAATTTGAGTGTCAAGGAAGTTGGGCAAGTACTGATTATCTGATGCCAATCGGTTTTAAATTCGGGTTTTGATCTTCAGTAATCCCAAATGTATATAAACCAGTGTATTCAAAATTGAGGCGCATAAGGTGCTAGGCTGATTGAACGAGGCGCACCTAATATATATTAAAATAATGATAATATCTAGGGTTAATAGGTCCAACAGTACCATAAGTTTGGGTCATGTGATCGGATGGTACCTTAAGTTTTTTGATGTGGTCTAATGGTACCATAAGTTTGGTCGATGTTGTCCAACAGTCTTCTGTTAGTGAGACGTTTCCTTTTATCGTTAAATTGACATGTGATGAGCACGTGAGTGGTCTGAACCGAATGAAGAAGAAAATGTGGACTAAAATACCCTTTGATTCATTCCCTCCATATGAACCGACGTTTCCAAACGAACAACTGCATTGTTTGGAGTCCTTTAAGAACTTCTCTCAAGCTCTTCCCACACTCATTCTTCCTCAATCTTCAAGTCGTGCCACCGATTGTAGTCTTCCCGCAGTCACGCGTCTTTCCTTCGCCTGCAATCAGTCGTCGGCACCTTCAATTGGTTGAAGCAAGCCGTATCGTCTCCCCCAACAAGGTCAAGGGTTGATCTTCGAAAAAGGTATGTTTTTTACCCTTGTAGATGAGTAATGTTGGTAATGCATGAGTGTTTTAGACTTCAAACCTCCTGATTTAGAGGATTCGTGCTGGTTTAGTGTTGTCGGAGGCGATTGTGGCGGTCGACAGATTCTTGCTGGTTTATTTCTGTTTTTGGTCGAGGGTTCTGTTGTTTCGGCTGATGCTTGTGGTGTTGTTTAATTGCTTGTTGATTGTTGTTTCGTATGTGTTGTTTTGCTGTTGTTGATTTGAACTAGGGATGGTGCCCGATAATGATGTCGTTTATAGCCTTCAAATCGGTTATAAGGGGAAGTGGGTGGAACGTGATAACGTTCAAGTGTTTGAAGGACAAGTCGAAAAGATGAAGATGACTGCGTATGGTCTAGATTTTGATTGTTTGGAGTCATTGTTGATGTGCTATTGTGGACTTACTGATGAAGGGACTATATGGTATCTCCCACCAAATGGTAATCCAGAGAACGACCTTGTAGTGATCCGCAATGACGTCGATGTAGTGGCGATGTTCGGTAATCATTTAACGAATGTTGTTGTTAAACTGTTTGTCATGCCTCCGTTTGATGCTCTGATTTGGTATAAGTCGCCATTTATGGAGAAGCTGCGTTTGAGTGTTGTTGCTCCACAAGTCGGTGCTAAAAAGAAGACCGAGGGGATTGTCATTGGAAAACAGAGAGTGGGCAGAGTGGGCAAGGGTCCTTCAGACATTAAGGGTAAGGGTAAGGAAAAGATGGTTGAGAGTCCTTCTGATTCATCTTCGGATGCAGAGTGGGCAGCTTCTGACATGGGTTGTGGTCTGCAGCGTGTGCGTACACTTATCAACGGCACAAATGGCATATGGACATACTGAAGGCAAGGAAGATAAAGGCGTGGGAGTATTTGACAGCCATTGATACCAACACATGGTGTCGATACCAATTTCGTCATGCATCGAAGACCGACCTAGTGGTGAACAACATATCCGAGAGTTTCAACAGCAAGGTGCTTCTTGCAAGGGATAAACCTGTTGTATCCCTAATGGAAACTATTAGGCGGCAACTTATGAGAGATTTTGAGGTGAGGAAAAAAGGCATTGACACACGAGAAGGGCTGCTAGGTAAGAACATTCTTCGAAAGCTACGTAAGGTTACTGCAAAAATTGGTAGTTGTCAAGTACATTATGCTACAGAAGGGGAGTTTGAGGTCGATTGTGGGCCAATGAGCAGTTACAAAGTTAAACTATCTGACAGCTACTGCAGCTGTGGAGCCTGGCAGTTGAGTGGCCTCCCGTGCTATCATGTGGTCGCATGTCTTTCGCATGAGAGGATTTATGACCTATCCCAATACTGCGATCCCTTCTACCACAAGGATGCATACATAAGAACATATGCAGGTGTCATACATGCCTTACCAGGTCGAGATGACTGGGTTAAAAGCAGCAGTACACCAGTAGATCCACCCGTTTTTAGACAACGTTCTGGTAGACCAAAGAAGAAGAGGGTGAGGTCCCAGCACGAGGACCAACCAGGCCAAACAAGTGTGTTAGGAAGGCGAGGGTTGCGGCAGTTCTGCTCTGAATGTGGGTTACAGGGACACAACAAAAGAGGATGTAGTGTCGGAGCAGGTCAAAGTGGTGGATCGAATGTACCCGAAGCATCTGAATCTCAGGTACGTAATCTGAACCCTAGTAGGTTGTGATGTTATGTTTTAGTTCGAATGTTACATTTTCTTGGTTGGGTCACAGGCAACTACGAAGAAGAAAAGAGTTAAGCGACAATTGGAAACGGAAGTTGATGAGTCGAATGCTCATGCTGATCTTCCTGCACAGACTGGTGATGTTCCTGCACCAGCTGATCCAACAACTTCACGTCGTCGCCCTAAATATCCCGTTCGAAGACAGGTGGCACCAGAAGTAGTTCCTGATATTCCAGTTGACACCCAAAGCAGTCAAGGAACACCCAGACGCAGATTTAAAGTTACGGCTAGAAGAACACCAAAATCAAAAACCAGTTATGTTCACCGTTCAAAGAAAACAGTAATTGATGTTGATGACATCGTTGAGGAACGGGTGTACCCATCAATTGCACCTGTGCTTTCTGAATCAAGAGAACTTGTGGTGGTTGATCAACCTCTTAAAGTGGTCACACCAAAGAGAACAAGGTCATACATGGCACATCTAAACACAACAAAAAGACGTTTCAATCAGTGACATCGTCCTGTTTTGGGTGGGTGGGGGGAGGATTTTAGACTTATAAACCACTAATTTTGTGTTTTGTCAACAACATGGTTGTATATGTGGTTCGGAAATGTTGTCATCTTTTATTCTGGCAGGGTGAACACTTTTTAAAGGATATGCGGACTTGCGGAATGTTTTACCTGCTGCTGTGTTAGTTGTGATGTATGTTTTTGTTTACAGGGAGTTGTTGTTTAATGAAGTTACATTTACAGTCTTGCTGCATAATGTATGTTGTTATATGGTACATTATCTTTGAATATATGTTGTTATATGGTACATTATCTTTGAAGATATGTTGTTATATGGTCCAATTACTTCACGGAGTGTGGTCGAATGGTACCGTAACTTCTGAAAACACAAAATCATTGTCTAACAGCATTAACAGAAACCTCTAACACCAGCATTCTTAACAACAGACAGAACCATACACATTCTAAGCAGCCAATCTAACACAAAGAACAACACAGACAACGACTTAAAGGTGGCAGTAAAAGATGTGACTTTGTACAGTAACAAAAACAGATTCAGCTATTAAAGAATAAGAGTGTCATTGTTCAAATAACAACAATTTTATGGTGCATGTGCTGACATGACTTCAGAGGAGATGTAATGATGTATAATAGTGAGCTTGATGCACAAGAGGTCAAAAGATGTAATGATGTATAATAGTGAGCTTGATGCACAAGAGGTTAAAATAGTTGGACAGAAACCGACAGAGATTACCAAAGAACTTCAAAAGCTTAAACAAAGAAAAAGAAGCCGCAGAGAAGCGGAGAACAGAATCTGTGAAGAGTTAGGCTAGAGTTTTCTACTCCTTTTACATCCAAAAAAGGGTTGTGCCTCATTCAAAGAAGTAGATGTCTTGCTGTGAAAGAAGATGAACCAACGTGTTGTTCTACTGTGTTGTGTTTTATTAATGAAAAGCAGAACAAACTGAAGAAAAGATCATCAGTTTCTGAGGCGGCAGAGTCGAGCGTCTCACGCTTCAAGTTGAGGCACAACGAGGCGCAACAAGGCGAGCGCTTCATTGAAGGGTCTACGCCTCAACATAGTCCAGGCGCAGAGCCAGTTTAGCCCCTCGCCTCAAGCGCAGAGGCGAGCGCCTTTTAATACACGGATATAAACACGCTTTTGCACTGAGAAATTAGTATTTTATTATCACTGAAATTCCTATATATGTAGCACAAACACGACGTAGAAAATAGAATCCATATAGACTGTAGAAATAATACAACAGTTCCCTGCTTCTTTCATCTTGATTTACAGACTCACGAAGTGTCGGAAACTGGCTTCAGACCGTGCTTCATTGCAGTTTCCCATACAATGTCAATACGGTCGACATCGATAGCACCCACTTCATGGTGAGTCCACCCCTCAAGAAAATGAACAACCCCACCTGCGTGGCATGCATGAACTACCCCTCTCTCCATGGTGTACTGTCCATATATACAAGAGAAAACTGATGTTAAAAGCCTTGTTCTTCACAAGGGTATTGTCGTCTTTCCACATTTAGTTCATCAAAGGTTATCTTACCTCACAAGATCCCAGACCTTGGACATCCTTAGGAAGCCTCATGGCGGCAAGATCACCATACGTGCAGTCTCTTCTGAAATGGAAAATCGGTGGCACGACAAACTGGTGGAAGTGTGCTCCTGATGGTGCCCAGTTTTGCTCTTTAGGGTTTATCCACTTTCCGACAATCCATGTCTATTTTCACATAAAATCAAATCAAGTTAATTTTTAGTATCTTTTTGCACGTCCAAACATATCATATATATAAGTTTGTTTCAATGATCGAATTCTGTATAAAACTTGCCTTGCAATGCCTAGCTGCTTGATACTTAGTTACTTGAACAAGGTATTGTTGACACTCTAATGGAGCTTCCTTTTGTATCTTCTGAAACCTTTCTGTTGCTAGAGTTAGCATCTGCATTATCAACGTAATCATTGTTAAAATTCATAATGGAGCAGTTTGAAGAGGGTAATTAAAATATACTTACAAGTACGCGGACTTTCTTCTGACAGAGATAGAGTGCGATGGCTCGACCTAGCTTGGAGGTTGATCCGGTCAAGAACACCTCGGTCACATCCTTCGGCAAGTCATTCAAAATCACGGCCGCGGTTAATGTGTTTCCATGAACAACTCTTACCCTCAGGTTCTTGTGTTTGTTCACGAACAACGTGCCCCCGCCATTTAAAGCTTCATTCTGCCAAAAGATCAACAATGAACTATATTTAGGGTTTAGATTACATGTATATTTCGTAATTAACTGGACATGATTGATTGATCATATTAAACATATTCTCACCATTACTTATGTTGGATGAGAAACACCTACGATGTCTCACAACCATAGTACAAAGAAAACATGCTTCTACCAATGAATACAAGCTGTCTGAAAAATATTTTTACCGACAGTGTCCAATTTGCGTCACTAAAGGTGCAAACATTGAATCATCAAATTATCAAACCTTATTCAATGCAGCGAGACTAATGACTTTAACTCCCAATGTATCAGCTTTAAGAATGGCATCCTCTATCTGCTTGTTAATCCCTTCTGCTGCAAATGGCAAGAAATACTGCAAGACAATAAAATGAAGAGGTTATAGCTTCGGTTGTGATACGGGTATTTGCAAATCTGTCTTGTATCGTATGGATCGACCATGACTAAGGTTTGTAATGCACCTGAAAACCAAATCGGGGGACAGACCAAGTCTGATGAAGGCGACCCCTTAGGTTGTAGAAAGATATAGTAAAAGTCTTGGCCCAAGACCACATAGCAAACATGGCCGTGATGGCAATCGGCAATAGCAGTATCTGGAACAACCTTGTGGAGAAGGGGAGCGATGCGTAAGAACGAAGCACGAATGGTGCGTGCATTGACGACGAGATATCCACTACATGTGCTAGAAAGATGAAATCGGGCACAATTGCATCTTTTCCTACATTAATTAAAAATGTCGGTAATTATGATTCGATATATATATTAAGCAACGGTTACATCTAGAGTTGGCCAGATAGTAAATTTCAAGAAAAAAGGAAGCTTTACCAGTTTGGGAAGTCATTTTCCTGTGGAGTTCCCATGATCGGGTGTTTATTGTGTTTCCAATTGCATCGAAAAGTGGCATAAAGAGGCAGAAATTTGTGCCCATCTCTTGGTGGTGCAAGCTGTGATATCTGCAATACCAAAATTAAGTATGTTTAATTCAAAAGTTTACATATATGGAAGTCCTTAATCTGCAATCTTAATTACAGACTTCATCCGACAGAAGGAAACCGTCACTATTACTAGCACAGTTCTAAATCAGTAAAAAAGGACTGCCTTTAGTAAAGCCTAATTAAGGTATATGAGCTGTTAGCTCCACAATGTTTTATTTCCTACAGGACCGAAATCCCTATTAAGGTATTTCAATGGGACCAAAGGTTGTTGGAACCTTCAATTTTTAGGAATACATGCATTAAATAGATGTCTGTCTGAGACCATGACTATGCCATTAATGAACCTTCTCATCTGATCCATCTGGTAGCCAGATGGATCCCATTTGTATTGTTTAGAAATATAGAGTTTAATACTAATTATCAACCCGGAATAACCTTACGTTGGTGTGTAGATGATGTATTGAAGGAACGGAAGAGCATCGAAGATCTGATGAGGAACGACTTCGACATTGCAATGCCCGAAGCATCTGAGGAAATCAAACGCCATTACGTAACCATAGACGAGGCTTAACGATCCGTTTCCAAGTAAGGAAGGCACCATGACAGGAACTCCGACAATTGCAGCCAATACTAGATGCTCCAAAAATGTTGCATTTCCAGCTATACATCAATGTAACAACATTAATTATACGGGTAATAATGTATGTGTGTCATTTATTACTAACTAGGGTTTTTTACCGACATGTGTAGGGTTGGAGCACGGAGGATTCATGATGGAGAGAGTGGTAGTTGGTGAAGAAGTAATTGTTTCGATGCAGAAATCTGTGGAGAAGGTAATAAAGTGGCTCTGAGAATCCAACGTGAAGCAGAAGGGCTGCAATTACACCTCTTGTATTCCACAATGGAAGTCCCCCTAGGGATGGGAACAAGTAGTAGAACGTGGTTGCAATGAATGCTTGAAGGATCAAGAAGTTGTCCCTGATGAACAAAAACGTAACCCAATTAAACTGTGAAAATAAATGATTAAAACACTGCAAAATATGAAATTTGTTTGGGGAAAAAGTTATATTTTCCACTTCTGTAATGTTTATTATCACTTTCTTTCTGTAAAATTCCCTATAAATAAAGTATGCTACAACGAATGGTCGGAAAGTATATTTACCAGTCCCATTCCTTGTCGACCTGAGCAAAATCCACTCCCTGGCGGTTAATCCGCCGTTTCTGATTTAGGAAGAGCATGTTGCTGAAAGTGCTAAAGAGTTGGTGAATGCATCCTCGAAGTGTCCAAAGGATGAGGAGATGGAGACACCAATAGCTCATGTTCTTCATCGACCCTTGCTCATCGTAGATCCTAGAGTACATCACTTGTGCTATGAATGGTCCATAAAGTAAGTACTGAATGGTCCAGAAACACACAAAACCAACGGTTATAATTAGTAATTAGCTCCCAAAAACATGTTCTGAAAGATGTTTTGAACAATTCCTGTACCTTGTATGAACCCAGGTTTTGCCACGGCCAAGAAGAAAGCGGAGCCGCCATAAGAAACTCTCCTTTCTAGCTAGCTGGTTTGATCTAGCTTGCAAAACTAGGAAGGGGTTTGTCTTGTTCTGAGTAACGAGAGAAACTAGGGTTTTGTGTGGTCTCTCTGAAATCTAGTATGCTTCAGATGTTAATGCAGATAACCTTGCAAGAACCTTACTTATATAGCAAATAGGGAAGGAGAGATCCAATATTGTAAGTGTAGTTAAAGCTCAAATGTAGCGTTAATGGGAGGTGGTTGGATATCGGAACTCAACTCCAACCATGTATGTTGCTTCGGGCATGACGAATAACTTATTAGCAGTTGTAAGGGTGCCGACCATTGCTCTATTTAATGCTACTATGAACCTTCATATGAAACTACTTACGATATTTAGGCTCATTACATGGATATATAATTACTATGGAGATTTGCATCAAAACCAAACATTAATTTACACTAAATTCTTCATTCAAGTCTCTTAATGAGAGTATTTTTTTTCTTCACTTTTATTGTTTAAAAATAAGACACATATATTTGATATTTCGACCATTCAATATCAGAGTCAGTTAGCAAAAACAATGAGTTTATTTACCTTTCTCAACTGATCAATTTGCTCCAAATGGTCCACTATGGCTATTAGCTAACCTACTTCCTTCCAATCTGCTTCGACTTGATGAATGAAAATGATGCAATATTGTCATTAATGTGTATCAAGTTCTTGCATATTCAACAAAGTAATCGTTGCATGTGATCCTTTCCAAGTTATGCCCAAGTTTCAAATCTACCTCTATATTTATCGTATCGATATTATATGATCGAGCACTTGTTCAGAGATATACTATAGGTCAAGACTAAAACCATCCTTATAGTGTATCGTATTATGGAGGTCGATCCTAATTAACCCATACTTGCCCTACTTCCCGAAATCCATGCAAAGGATGGGGACGGGACCACTGATCTATTCAGCCATTCTTATGAATAAATGTTTCAAAATCATATTCTAACACTAGACATCGAAAGGAAAGGAAAGGGAATGGATGTGGATATTGATATCACCATCAATCCTGGTAGACCAAAATTTGGTGTCTCTAGGTAGGGTTGAGCAAAACAGAATGGTTGGACCGAAATTCCGGCTAAACCGGTCCAATTAGAACCGAGACCGAACGGGTGAGTTTTTTTTTCCTCTAAGGTCGGAGTTGGTTTTTCCCCCAAAAGCTCAATTAGGACCGGACCAGACCGAAATTAATTAAAATCTTAGCCTATACAGACACTACAGCCGTCGTAACTCTGATTCCTCATTTCTCTTTGTATCCATCTTAGTCCTCACCCTCTTCCTCTCAGTAGGAAACTGAGATCTTCATCATCGTCGTTGATATCGGGCTTCACATTTTTGCTCAGAGCGAAAGCAAACGATGAGAAGAGGAGAGCGACGAGAGAAAGGAGGAGAAATCATTACTAGAAACTAGGTTTTTACCGGAGAGGAAAAATAATTCGCTGGTAAAAATTATTTACCGGTAACATAAAAATAGTCGCCGTTAAAAGTTATTTAGCGGCGACACTTGATGATTCGCTGGTAAAAATTCACTTATTCTTCGCCAAGGAAGAGAGAAAGGATGAGAAATGGACTCGCGCCACGCCCTTCTTCTTCTTCCCCTTCGTCGTTCGCCGGGAAACACTCCAGTCTTCTTTTTCCCCTTCGCCGACGTTTGTTGCTTCCTAAGGTACAATTGTTTAACTTTGGTGTTCAAAGTTAACCCAATAAATTGATTTGGTTGGTTTCAGTCTATCTATACAGTGTTTTACTTATGCTGGTTCATCATGGCTAGGTTTGATAGCCATGAAAAGATTCAATTTGATTGGTTAAAACTGAGACTTAACAAGACAAAAGTGCAATTATGGAGACTTAATTCGATTGGCTTCTTCTTCTGTCGTTGATTTCTTCGACATCTCAAGGTTTCCGATTGGAATTGTTTTTAAAAAAATATATTGGTCCAAGACCGAGACTGAACCGAGTCAAGCAAGACATACTCAGACAGACTTTTTTGCCCAAAATCGATTTGGGTCCTCCAAAAGTGAACCGAAATTTCGGGTTGGACTCGGTCTTGCCAAAAACAACAACCCGTCCTGCCCGAGCTCACCCCTATCTCTAGGTTTGGTTTGGTTCCTTTCCTTACAATGTTTCTAGGTTGTCCATGACGCGTTATAATATAAATTGGTTATAATATAAATTGTCATGGTCGATGGCAGGTTGTGGTTAGTATGGCATCATTTATTGGTTGGGACAAATTAGAACGAAGCTACCTAGCTAGGTTCACGCACTCTTATTATAATAACAATTTATTGAATTTCCAAATTTTAAACTTGTACATTGTTAATGTATATTTAGACAATTTTTAAATAAATAATAAGTAATATATAGAGTTATTCAAAATTAGATTTAACATTTTTTATTAATACTATTATATATGTATCCTTTAAATTTTTTACTAGATGTATGCATCTATTCATACTAAACATAATTATTAGATTGAAGTTAGAGAAATCATGAAGCTTAATTTAAAATTTAGGGTTTAACGTTTAGGATTTAGAGGCAACTCAACTACTAGAAATAATAACCCTCCCGAGTTGTTTGGGATTCATGGCGGGTTTGAGTCCTGGTTAAAGAGAAAAAAAAATGATAAAAGTCATTTAGGTACCTCAGAAGTCACATTTTTACAAATAGGTACTTTAAAAAAATTATTACTTTCGGGTAACTCAAAAATATATTTATTTTGCCGTTATTGAATTGTTATTTATTTTATTGTTATTTCATGTTCCCAATTAAAGTATACATTTATGACTTTAGAGGTATCCAAAAGTAATAAAAAATTTATGAGGTAGCTTGTAAAAATATGACTTTTGATGCACCTAAATTACTTTTATCCCGAAAAGGAACACACTTATCATAGTGTTGGTAAAGCCACAAACTCATTAGCGTCGGTAATTTGTAAACAGTAGCTATCTAGTAATGGCTAGAGTTTAGGCGACAGCTTGAGAGTGGTCGTCGTATAAAGTTAGTCAAACTTAATACCGATAGAAAAGCAGCTCTCTCCACGCTTTCATAATTGTTAATTACCGACATATCTGAAAGCGACTATCAGATGTCAAACTTGAGACTTCGAGATTCCAGGGTCGACGGCTTACCCGAAGCTGAAAGAATGCAAACAAAACACCATTAAAGAGAGTTAAGGGAAGGGTTGTTAATAATTGACTTATGGGTGAGCCTTATGGGTGAGCCACGAGTGTCGTGTTTGAGTAATACTTTTTGACTCACGGGTCATTTTGAGACAATTCATGGATGACCTGTAAAAATACGAGTCAAATTTAGGTTAGTAGTCTTGATCCATGTGTCAACCCGTGACCTGTTCCGAATTATATATTATATTAAATATATATAATTCTGACCCATAAGTAAGTCTGTTTCTGGTTTTATATGTACTGGTGGGTCGAATGGGTCAGACTGACCCGTGGGTTTTGGAGATCGAACGGGTCAGACAAACCCAAGTCTTATTATTTTTTATGGGACATTTTGACCCGCGGGTTTACTCACCAAATCGCGGGTCAGGTTTGAATTTCAAAAACTGGTCCATACGAGTACATGGATCGTGTTTAGGTCAGACGGTTTCTGACCCGTGACACAACACGGTTTCAGACGGTTTCAAAGCCGCAGTGCTTCAGACGGTTCTTAAGAACCACGTTGATCGGTGTGAATGAACGATGAAGATGATTCCCAGAAACAAGCACGCGACAGAGAAGGGGATACCACTGCCAATCTGCCATTGATCTAATCTTATGAGCTGCCACTTCATGTCTTCTATAGACGGTCACCGGTATAACCACAACGAAAAACACTAGGAGAATATAGAAGCTCATTATTATCGGGTCCATGTTTTCATCTTATCAAATCCACTGCCAGGGTCGGCCTTGAACCCGACTATGTTAAACCCTGGTCCGCCGCAGCCAGTATATGAGGATTTGGAACTTCAGGTGGTTTTCGTAGGTAAATGTATTATTTTTGCAGACAGGACTTTTACATTAAGGAATATTTCGTGACGAAATTTGCCATTTGCAGATGAAAAATAATTTTAGCGACAATTATTTTACTTTTACTGACGAAACTTTTCTGTCGGTAAATATTGTAAGTCCAGTAGCACGCGAAATGTTCATCGCCGTTTAAGTGTAACAAACTGGGAAATCGTACAGTCCGAGCACAATTGTAATATATCCGGAGCGCCCCGCCACACTTATCGCCACATTAATGACGGTAAACCATCCAAGATAGGCCAACTTGTTACGATTCTCGAATCCAACTTTTCATTAGATTTACGGGTTTTTCCAATAAAGGATCGGTCGTGCAATAGACGGACTCGTTTCAGTTGAAACAAAGCTCATATGGAGGGTTGCAGTAAGGAAGATTGTAGTAGCTGAATGGAAGCAAGATTACAATGGAGGTCAGTAAACTAACCTGAGCTAAGATTAATCTCTCCGGCATGTAAGACACGACCAAAGATTCCGATGACAGAAACAGCAGGATGAGGAAAATCTGTTTTTTGATCAACCGAGATGTCATTCACAAAAAAAAAAGTATGGATGTAAATGTTGAAAGCATACACCAAGAAGGACAAGAAGAGCAGCCCACGTTTCTTCATTGTCAAGCCACTACCTTTCTCCTCCACCATTTCCAAAAGTAACAGCCCACTTTCAAGAAGGAGTAGCCCACGTTTTGGAAGCATATGAAGAGAACTCCTCCTATAAATAGGAGATAGGAGAGTTCTGATCTGCATAAGGAGAGAGTGCAAGGTGTAGAATAGAAGAGTGAGAGATTGAGTGAATTTGTAAGGTTTGGGAAATCTTGCAACAAATTCTATCAAAGAAGCTCCAGTGGACGTAGGCAATTTGTCGAACCACTTTAAAATCGTTTTGTGTGATTTCCGGTGAGGTGAGTGAAGTATACCGGTAAATACTAAATAGTCACAAAATACTGAAGAATCCAAAGCTAAGAAAGCTCTACTATATACAAAGACTAACGAACACCATTGTCAAAATAACTTTAGCTAGTATCTGCCTTTCAGTCTTCGATCGTAATTGTGTTCTCTGTTGTTTCTGAACGCGTAGCAGCCAACGGTGTAGACGATGATGAGGACTACGACGAAGACGCTGTTCACAATCGCCACCTTCTTCCAGTCGCTTTTGATGTTGGCCAGGAGACCCGCCTTGCAGGAATGGCAGTTGTAGCAGAGAATGTTCGGATTATTGTTCCATGCAGTGCAGTCAGGGTTTGTGGGAGAATTCGAGGTTACGGTCGTGTTCCAGTTGGTGGGGCCCACGTAGCTGAAGTTGCAATCGTTTGACGGCTTGCAGCATCCCGACTGTGCAAGGGTGTATTGATCATATAATTTTTAATATTCACCGATCGAACCAATTGTAAATTATGATTGTACAAACGCTTAAACCTTTCCAATTGATGCAGTTTCAGCAGATAGACTACTCAATGGTAAATTATGTTTAGAGTAAACCTGAAGAGGAGACAAGTGATTGGAGTAGAACTTGTCGACGGTGTCGCCTATGTACTTGTCGTTGAATTTGGAGCAGAGCTTGCTGTCGATGATGCAGCTCTTGATCTTGTTCCAGTTCTGGGTGCTGTTCACTCTCTTCTGCAACCAGTGCGAGTAATCTCCTAACCTGTTTCAAAAATGGAAGAAATTTGATTCATTAGCTTAGATTATAACAGACAGACCGAAAATCGGACCAGAAACAAGAAGAAGAAGACGAACTTTTACAATTTAAGAAAGGCTGGATCTTTTTCAACTGAACTTGTAGATTTCCAGACGAAGGTGTACACTTTGATTCTCTTGTTAATTCATCAGCTCACGTTATAATAGAGAACAAGACAACCTTGTACAGTACAACAAACCCAGAAAGTTTTGTTATTTTTAGATTAAATTTCGTCTTTTCAGCTGAAATTCGACATTTTAAGAGCAAAATCAAAATTTTTAATCAATTTGATGATCTCCCGTAAAAACCCAGAACGCAGATTCTTTCAATTCTTCACAGAAATGATAACCTTTAGAGAGAGTTGTAAGGGGTGGTGTTTTCTTACCTGTACTCCTTGTAGCCTCTGCCCGACAAGACCTCACCGGCGCCCTTATTGGTGACGAAGAAAGCGAAGATGGTGAGGCAGAAGAGGACGACGATGAGGAAGAACATGACGAAGAGGTAGAGCCAGAGAAGCCACGACACACGACAGCAGGCGCCGATGAGTCCGGCGAGGGAGATCAGCATGAGGAACACTCCCAGTGCTATGATCGGCTTGTCGAGAAACTTCTCACAGTCAGTGTTGGCCTTGTTGGCTAGCCATACGCCGCCGGCGAGGATCGGGATCGACAGCAGGAACGTTACCAGATTCAGCAATCCCACAAGGCTGTTGCTCAACCGCACCATTTCTTCAGAGAGAGAGAGAGCAATGTAGAAGACGAGGCAGAGGATAGAGAAGGTTGGTTGTTGTTGGAGGTTTGGTTTATAGGTGGAGAAGGCGGAGAGCAGAAGGAAGGGGAAGAACTCGAAACCGTAGAGCTGACGTTACACGCGCCGGGAGCGTGTAGACAGCGAGTTGAATTTTACTGTTCGTGGTCGGCGTTAAGTAATTATTCAGTAGTTAAACTTTCAAAATGTGAATAATTTATTAATTAATAATTTGATTTTAATAAAGTTATAATTTGTTAGGTTTATTTAATTTATTATAAAATTGTGATATAAATATTGTGTTTATTATCTTACTGTTATTTATTATTTTGCAAATTACTAGCTAAACATTTAAGAAATTTGCAATTTACCAGTTGAATTTTATGAAAATTTTAACTTTAATATATGAACTTTGGAATAAAAAAACTGTAATTTGTTAATTGACATGTGACGTGTATGTTAACAACAAATAAGATGAGTTATCAAATTGCAATTTTATATAAAATAAACAAACAAATTATTAAAAATGTCAAACTAGTCAATTGATCATACCTTCAAAATTAATGATATACAAGATTACTTCCGCAATTTCGTGGAAGGAGAATAAGAATTAAAGTCTCAACGTAACGTTTTCAGTCAAATATTGATTTTGAAACTCATTTTAATTATTTGTTGAAAATTTTAAAATGTCTTGCGCTCACAAGTTCAAATTTGTGGCGCCAGTGATAGTAGTGTACATCCTAAAACTTAGGGGTGAGCAAAAAATACTGGTCGGCCCAAGTAAGACCGAGACCGAGCGGACGGTTTTTTTCCTCTAAAATCGGGCTCGGGTTCGGAATTTTTTCCGAAATTCCCGATTCGGACCGGACCGGACCGAGTTGCCTAAAAACCTAATACATAATACTATATATACTATATAAGTATAGTAGTATACAGCAACTCACAAAGTCTTCATGTGTGTTTGAATTGTATGTTCTATATTTATAATGTGTGTTTGAATTGTATGTTTGATACTTGATTTATTGTGTTTGTATGTTCTAAATTTGGTGAAAATTCGGACAATTTTTTGTTTTTTTTGGGACTGAAAATTTCGGTAATGAACCGAGACCGGTCTGAGTCAAGCAAGACCGACTCGGGCGGGATTTTTATACCGAAGTCGATCTCGGTATCGATTCTCCAAAGGTGAAAATCGAAATTTCGGGCTCGGGCTCGATCTTGCCTAAAAAACCGATCCGGCCCGCCAAACTCACTCCTTCTAAAACTAACATGGTATTCATAGATTCACGGGAAACTTTCTCTTAAAAGACAAGGTGGTAGGGCACTAGACCAAGCTAGTTGAGCACTAACCCATGGGATAAAGCTCGAATAAAAAGTTTAGAATTTTGTAAAAAATATATTTAGAAAAGTATATATTCGGAAAAAAATATTTAGCAAACTATGCATAAACGATATATGGGATAGCGCATAATTATTTTTTATAAAAAACACTACCCGGGGTAATTATCACTAAAATTATGTATCTATTGAAAAAAAATGATTTAAATATAGGGACAATCTTAAAATATTTTAACACTACACTAAATGTTTCACTTAAACATTCAAATTCAAGTTACAAAATCTTGTTAGAATCATTTAGTGGACATTCTTAAAAGACAAGAAAACCTAGGATATGTTCCTTCAGTTTGGTTCGTTGAATAAGTTGTTCAACGACTGGATAGATACTGCGCAGCCGAGACGGCGTTTGGTGCGACAATCTTTTCTCGTGTTGGTAATGTTGTCTTTTGAGCCAAATTCGAATGCCAAATATAAAATCTAATCTTGCCAAATATGTAAAATTTTATATCATTTCGTATTGTGTAGTTTTTTTCTTCTAAAAAAAATAATATTTATTTATCCTTACTCTAATTTTATTGCTTTAGGGTTTCATAAGATCAATGGAAATTAGCGTACCATGCAAAACTCCGTACAATGCCATGCAAAGCACAAGTGAAGAAACAAGCGTTGCTTGAGGTAAATGTACTTTCGTGCACTGTATTACGGTTGTGGATAAATAAATGGTCGTCTATATTCGTCGAAATAATGATCGGTATCGATGTAGATGATGGCGTAGAGCGCGTAGATTATACCCGGAATGTACCCGAGTAGCGTCAACAACATACATATCCAAAACTCGATCTGCAAATAAAAGATAGGGTTAATGGTCAAAGTGCCCCCTAAAATTTAACCGAAATTTAAGAATCCTCCTTAAATTTTAAAATACCCCATAATGTTAAAAAATGATGAAAAATCCCCCCCTAAAAGAGCATCTGACAATGGAGAATTTTTCATCATTTTCAAACATTAAGGAGCACTTTTAACTTTAAGGGAAATTCTTAAATTTCGGTCAAACTTTAGACTTTGACCATTTACCCTAAAACATAATATAAGTTTTACGTAATGCGATAAAACCCGAGAAATCGTATGACAAATCGGAAAGGGAGTAGACATACGGTGCAGCAACCGTGCCGGAGGCAGACTCCGAACGGCGGGAGTAGGATCGCGATAAGGATCTCGCAGAAGATCTCACATTTATTTGCCATTGTTATGTTATGGAGAAGAGTGTTTTTGCTTGCAGATGGAAGAGGAAGAACTTTCCTTTCTCTTTTTTGTTATTTTCTTCTCTATTTTGGGGAAGGAGGAGTCGGGAGACTCGGACATACCGCGATGATTAGAATCGTCAACACATTTATTTTTGGAATAGTATATTAAATAAATGAAATGTTCACACAAAAATAATGATTAGGAGATTATGCCTTTTTTTATAGGAGTGAACAAAAAAGATTGATGAATTTAAAAATCGAAAAAACGACCTGAATAGCCCATTCAGAATCTAAGACCGAATTAAAATGGGTGAATTTTTTTATCCCAAACTCGGGCTCGGGGTCGTGTTTTTTATCCAAAATACTGTATAAACCGCTCTGACCTAAGTATAGGTTGAAATCAACATTTATTATGTTTTTTTTAATTAGTTTATTGTGTGTTTATGGTTGTGTTTCAAATTTGAACTTTTTTGTATTGGATATTTGTATTTTGTTTAGTATTGGATACTGGGTATAATATTTGCATTGTGTTTTGTATTTAAAAAATATGTTTTTGTTTTTGTTTTTTTAGAGAAAAAGTTGGTCCAATACCGAGGTCGGGTCGAGTCAAGAAAGCTGTCTCAGACGGGGGGTTTTAGATGAACTAGGTCTCAGTCCTCCAAACATGAATCCCAAGTTTTTTTGGGAGAAAAGTCTGTCTCGCCCATTCCAAACTCACCCTTACTTTTTGATTGTCCGATGATAAATATTGTTGATTCGAACCTGACCCGTCATTTTGCACAAGTCAAATGAGTCAACTCGAAAATGATCTGTAGTCTTTATTTTTAAGACTCGAACATGACCCGGCCCTTAGGTTGAGTCTGGATCATTTTCAGGTCGGATCATAGTCTATTTAATTAAAAAGATTTACCAATGGTTGAACTCAATCGTCGCCTAAGGAAAAAATATATAGGAGAATCTATATTCTATATATATATATATATATATATTAAATTGGTTAGAATATATGCAATTGTGTCAAATAAGTTTTTTGATATATCTTCTCGTTCATACTGTTAAAATAATTAATTTTAATTAGTTCATATTAAACATACAATTATCACTCCTAAGTGTCTTATCATATAAATAACTTTAAATTTTTTTAAACTTTCTCATTTATTCTCAAAATAAGTTACACAATCTTAATATTTTTTCTTTATTTTACATATATATTTAAATAATATATAGAATGATTAATTGATTAACCAGGTAATATATTACTTTGATTAATCAGGTTTAATATTTTTCAACCATATCTATCTATATAATAATAATGTGGGAATTACATTTAATTAATTAATTTAACAAATTCTCCCTGGCTTAGTTGTACGGATAAGCATGATTAAGGATTTATGAATCATGGATGAGTCATCTGATTCTTTTGTGCACTCTTACCATTGCATGGTTTCAGTCTTTAGGTCTAGGATATATTATTTTGTACACTGATCTCAGTTCATATTATAATTTAAAAAACAGTCATAATAATTTTAAAAAATATACTTTTATCTAAGAGTTGGTGAAGATATTTAATAAATTTTTCAGTTGTATTTATATATCTTTAAAATATTTTCTTCTTATTTATATTTATGTCTCAAACACCAAATCCAACAATAAAAGTGAAACCCTAGACATATTGCTCAACCCTAGGACTCGAACGTAGGGAAACACACGTGATGCCATTAAGACAACCCACCCCGACCAACTGCTTATGTTCCTTCATCCAAGAGCACTAGAGAGACCGGTCAAAATACTAAATTAATAATATTTATTTATTATTGTTAGAGTGTAAATCTCATGAAAGATACTAAGAAATCGTCTAATTGATGAGATTTACAATCTAATGGTTCGCTTGGTTCAACAGTATCACACTTGTATCCAAAAGTAGGTTCCGAGGTCAATTCTCGGCATCTTCCAAACAAATCGTCTTATTGGTGTTTTGCTCTTGTAATCTAACAAAGAGGTGATCGATGAGGAACCCCTTTCCTTCTACTCATGCTCGTCGACAAATCCTCATGATCCGAATCGGAGACCTTATTTGATGATCTCCCGCATTCGTGGAGCCCGCTGCGCTTCTTCCGAACGACCTCGGTAGACATGATGTTGGTCGTGTTGTTAATCTCTAACCCAATAGATTCCGACGAGCAGCTCACGATGAACTCGTCGGAATCGACACTGGTTGAGTAATTAGGAGTCGTCTTGTAATCTCCATTCATCATGTCTTGTGGGAATAAGAAATCGGGACCAAGTTGTAGGGTTTTACAAACCCTAAGGTATAGTGAGAGGTCCTTCTCATACTTCAACACATAGTCCACCTATATAGAGCAACAAATGTGGAGTGTGTTAGGGTTTCAACTTCGTATAGGATTAAACCGGTTCTTAATTTCTAACACGACACAAAGTTAGGCATGGCATGACACAAAACAAATGACATTATACATGAACTTATGACAGAAAACATTCTGTATACTCTTAAAACATCTTAACATCCTCTCTTACACTCATGTTTATGAACATTAGTTTACGCATGAACTTAGTGTACGACCCCGGGTCTTTAGTGGGAGTATCATTATTTTTGTGTGATTTGATACCATGTGAGACTTAAGATGTAGTCTTATTTATATAACCAATTGTCTCAAAAGTCCGAACTTGTGAGTGAAGACATTCAGTATACTCTTAAATCATCTTAAACAACAACATCGTACAATGCATAATTTTCCATGATGTTTATCAATCGAGAAACACAATTTATCACTATTGCGCACGGCATAACCAGCTGTTTCAAAAGTCAGAATTTGTGGGTGAAAACATTCAATATACTCTTAAATCATCTTAAACAACGACAACATCGTACGATGCATAATTTTCCATGATGTTTATCAATTGAGAAAACAATCTATCACTATCGTGCATTAAATCATCGTAAATATTATGTTTGAACCGGAATTCACCTTGCAACCTAAAGAGCAATGTATGAAGGGTTCTTGCAGGGTTCTATCACAAGAAGTGCAGTAATTGGCTGACCCCTTGAACTGCTTGTTTTGTGGTCTCTTCTTGATGAAAACCACTTTGGAGTTGTTAATCGTATACGCCTAGTAACTCGAACAAACATCATTACGATCGATCGATTATATATAATCAAACGAATAGGTATAGGATATTGCACCTGAACATTGGAGCAGTCGATGAGGTTTTCGAGATCTTCGAGTCGAACCACTTCATGGTATACGTAGCGTCGGATTTGTAGAAGTCTATGACAACGGTGATTCGATATGCAGTGAGGGCATATACTTAAGCAGCAATCGATGCAGCAGACGTTCTTCTCATTCTTCTTGGCGTTTTCATGGTAAGAGCAACCCAGAAAGAAGTTTTGAGTGAAGAGTGCGTGTAACCATGCAGGGACGTCTTGGGTGTAACTCTAATAATTAACATTCATCAGAATTTAGTGAAGAAATTACAAACCCTAATGCAAATTCTACAGAGTGAAATGAAAGAGAGACAGCAACTCACCATGTTTGATTCACAAACCAATATTGCAGAGAGATAGACAGACGGTGTTTATGGGGAAGAGTATTTATTGAGGGAAGGTCGAGTTTTTTCGTTTTGTATGGAATGACAAAAAAAATGATATATTATTAATAATACTTTGTACTTTTTTATTAATTAATTATTTAGTCATTTATGAAGATACTATATTTTAGTTTAAACTTGTATTATTTAGTTTATTGTGTCTAATTTTTTTTTTTTTGCCAACGAATGGACTAGTAGTGGTGACCTTAGGCTCATCCCGCTACGTAATGTCCGGAGTTGTCTGTTCATTGGCACACAAGACCTTAATGCATGATGTTTTTTGAACAACCAGCGCATGCACTGACCCCGTCAACGTAGCTCCACCAGCAGCCTAGTATAGTTGAGAGGCTGGCCCGTTCCCTAAGTCAGCGCTTCACACTGGACACTTAGGGGGATTCGAACTCTGGACCTCAGAGTCAAATCACTTGGGGAGTAAACGCTCTCAATCACTAGTCCATAATTGCTGGTTTATTGTGTCTAATGATGTTGCTTTTTTTGGCTAATTAAATCATTAGTTCCATTACTTTTCACCGTTAATATCTCAAATACTAATATTAAGACCAAATGAATCGAAAATGTCAATGATATCTTATTCTTCACGAGATTCTTCTATGTCTTCTCCAACCAGTCTAATGTAGCATTAGAAAGAGGAATAAGAAATGTGAAGAGAAGAAGAATAAGAGAACACATTTTCACTATATTATGTCTTAATATAACGGAAATTAGTAATTTAAATCAAAAATAACAGCGATTAAATAACACATGATTAAATTAAATAGTTACACTTTGAAACGTAAATATTCATTTAATAAACCCAAAAACTATAAATAATTAACCAAAGAGTAACATTATTGTGAAGGTCATTCATAATTTTTATCATTTAAAAATGAAGTCGTTGTTCCACTTCTGCTTCAGGACCATGTTCCGAATCGTGTCGAATTTTGTACTTAAATTTTGTGGTTTTCCCCCGATACAAAGCTCCCTTTTTATTTGATTCATGAATAATTCCATTACTGATCAAATAAAATAATTATATGAATTAGAATATATATATATATATTAAAAATAGATGAAGAACTAATGAAGTTGTTCTTTATCTGTCCCTAGCGAAACATCGATCGATTATCCATACATTTCTTCGTCCTATAAAACGACAAGGAAACCGTTAAATAAGCCAACAACCGTTACCCCTAAATTAACGGTAATTAACCGCTCCACGACAACTTTCACTAATACCATATATAACCCTTTCCACGACGCGACCATGTACTAAGTTTCGTAACCGCCATCACCGGAAAATGGCTTCCACCACCTCTCCGAATGAATCTCCGACTTCACTGAAGCAGAGACTGAAATCGACGCTGAAACTCCGACCAGCCTGTTTCTACATTAATCCTCTTCCCCACCGCCACCAAGGGGAGAGGTCACCGGACTCTGTGCCCCCGGAGTACGCAACTCCGAGACAGAGCAGAGGAGGCACGTCCTCATCGGAGAATGTCGTAACTCCGACCGAGCGAGCAAAGCAGTTCTTTTCCTCCCGGTTCGGCACTGCAGCGAAGCATCGGAGGAGACATTCTGCCGACTTGTTCAAGTACGATCCGACAAATTATGCCCTAAACTTCGACGACGGTGCAGGGGATAACGGAGTGGAGCATCTACGGAGGAATTTCCTGCGAGAATAGCTTCGTCTTCTTCTCGAAGAACAGACACGCATGAAGATGGAGTAATGTGTGGTTGAGGTTTGGAGTTAGTTGTAGGGAAGAAACTGACCCTACAACTTTGTGTCGTGTCGTGTTTAATTATGTTGTGTTATTAATCGTGTCGTATCTAAACATGTCTCGTGTCTAAACGGCTAAATCTTAAATTTATCTAAAAAATTCAAACACAAACACGACACGATTATTGATCGTGTCTAAACGTATAACAGGAATAGGTTAGGGTTAAACTCATATAAACTTTAAAACAGATATATACACAAATTCATATATACAAAGTAAGTTGGTATTTCAATATTTTTTTATTATTATTATACTTAAATGTGTCTAAACATGTCACATGCATACACAACACGATTAGTTAATCGTGTTTATACAGATATCTGCAGATTTAATGTGGTTAGACATGATTACTAATCGTGTCTAAACGTATACAAGTTGTTTAGAAACGGGATTCATTAAGGTCAAACTCATATATGCTTTAAAGCAAACAGTGTTGTGTCGTTTAATTATGTCTTATCAAAAATTGTCACAACTACCTACCATTTGTGACTCGTGGTCGGAAAAGATGTTCTGCGCGATGGGGTCGAATGGTTGGGATATTTAATAATGTTATGCAATGCAGTGCCACGTACGTACACATTATATATGTTATGGTTTAGGGACACATTTATTTAGATTATGAAAAAGCATAATTCCTTATTTATTTAGATTATGGTTTAGGGGACACATTTATTTAGATTGATACAGCCCAAGCCATCCAACAGCAAGAATAACAGCCCACGCACTGCAACAGCCCAAACCAAGTGATGATCCAGCCTCAATAAACACGTGAAGTCAGTTAGGAAGGAATCCATTAGTAATAATATGATTGGTTGAGTAGAAACCGTTGCATAGGGATTTGGGAGTTCACCTCCTTCATATGGAGTGTCCTGTAACCAAATTCAGATCATCTTGCAATGATACAATCCTGTTATTCCTTCGTTTCCGTTCCTTCTCCTTAATCATCATCCTCTGAACCCTATCATTGGTATCAGAGCAACCACCACCTCTCCTCTGCGTCCCTTCCTGAAACTTTTTTCTCCGTTCCCTTCTATCCACCTTCTTCATGGCTGAGACACGCTGGCAGCAGAATGACAGAACTCTGGCTGAGCTACGTCAGTTGATCGATGGACAAGCCTCGTCCATGGAAGAGATAAAAGCTACGATGAATGGCCTGCTCAAGCACCTCGAATTTGCACGACAGAAAGGTATTATGCAGACCAACGAGGGTGATAGCGCTTCATCAGAACGCACGGCTTCAGCTCCTCTGATCGGGTCCCGTTCGTTCCGCATCGGAAAACTCGACTTCCCCAGGTTCAATGGTGACGATGTAGTGGGATGGTTATATAGATGCAACCACTACTTCAAAGTGGATGCTGTGCCGGACGAAGTTAAGGTGGATTTGGCCACGATTCATCTTGAAGGTGATGCTCTACTTTGGCACCAATCATACATGAAGATGAAGGATCTTCAGGGAGCCAAAGTTTTATGGGAAGAATACTCGGCGGCAGTGAACTCCAGGTTTGGTCTTAGCCCGTTCGATGACCCTATACTGGACTTGAAGAACCTCAAGCAATCTGGATCCTCCACGGAATACTATCGAGACTTCACTACCCTATTTCATCGTGTGCAACTCCTTGACCCGATGACAGAGAGACAAGCTCTCAGCCACTTCCTTGGCGGCCTTAAACTGGAATTGCAAGCTCCCGTACGCATGGTTCAGCCACGGACTGTGTACGATGCGTTCTCCTTGGCCAAGCTGCACGAGTCCATGCTGGGTGCAACTGAGAAGCCGACCAGCAACCGCACCCGTTTCTCGCCTGTCCAGGAACCTTTCAAAGCCAGCAACACCACCACGCCTACAGCTCCATCCTGGCGCACAACCAACCCTCGAAGCAGCAAAATACTCACAAGCAAGGAAATAGAGGAAAAGAGATCTAAAGGCTTGTGTTTTGGCTGTGAGGAGAAATACACACCCGGACACAAATGCAAGCGTCATCAGCTTTTTCTAATGGAGATTGAGGATGACGAAGCTCCCTTGGAGGATGAACAAACCCAAGAAGTGACGGTGGAAGAGCAGCCCTTAATCTCGCTTCATGCTATGACAGGGTCCTTTGGTGGCTCTACAATTCGGGTGGAAGGTCAGGCAGGTAATCGTCGTTTGCACATCCTTATCGATAGTGGCAGCACCCACAACTTCTTGAATACGGACACAGCTAGGAAACTTGGGTGTCATTGCGAGCCTCTTCAGCAACTGCAAGTGACCGTAGCTAATGGTCACCACATGCCCTGTAAGTATATGTGTAAGGACTTTAAGTGGATGTTGCAAGGAAGGCCTTACTCTGCTGATGTGCTGTTATTGCCTCTGGGTAGCTATGACCTCATATTAGGTGCTCAATGGTTATCCTGCTTTGATGATGTGGTGATGAATTTTAGGAAGCTGTATCTCAAATTTTATGATGGAACAGATTTGTGTGAGCTGCAGGGCAAACCTGATCCAGCAATTGAAGTTACTAGTCCCTCCAAAATGGCTAAACTCCTCAATAAAGGTCCTAGCATCTCCTCCATCCATTTGTGCAGCATATCCATCTCGACCACAGCTCATAACCCTCCCCTGCTGCAAGTGGACGAAGTCCAAACTGATCAACTGCAACTCTTATTACAGGAGTATGCTGATATATTTGAGGAACCGCGATCTTTGCCACCCCAACGCCAGTTCGATCATCGAATTGACCTGAAGCTTGGTTCCAATCCCATTGCGGTTCGACCGTACCGTTACCCAACTGTGCAAAAGGCTGCAATAGAGAAGATGATTGCTGAAATGTTGCAACAGAGACTGATTCAGCCAAGCAATAGCGCATTCTCGGCCCCTGTGGTTCTTGTGAAGAAAAAGGATGGTTCTTGGCGCTTATGTATCGATTATAGGAGGTTGAATGAGGCGACTATAAAAAACAAGTTTCCCATACCTCTGATTGAAGAACTCCTCGATGAGCTACATGGTGCTACTGTTTTTTCCAAGTTGGACCTGCGATCGGGCTATCATCAGATTCGCATGAGGGAGGAGGATGTTCACAAAACAGCGTTTCGCACACATGATGGCCACTTCGAGTTCTTGGTCATGCCCTTCGGCCTGACTAATGCACCAGCCACATTCCAACAACTCATGAACACGGTATTCAAGCCTTTTCTTCGGCGTTTCGTCCTGGTTTTTTTCGATGATATCCTTGTTTACAGTACGGATCATGCTGTCCACATCGAGCACCTTCGAGCCGTTTTACAGACACTGCGAGCCAACTCTCTGTTTGCTAAACGATCCAAGTGTTCCTTTGCGGGTTCGAGAGTAGAGTATCTTGGCCATTTTGTCACAGGACAAGGTGTCTCCACTGACCCGGCAAAGATTGTAGCCATCGCTTCCTGGCCAACTCCTTCCAACCTTAAGCAATTACGGGGATTCCTGGGGCTTGCAGGGTACTATCGCCGGTTCATCAAAGGATTCGGTTCATTGAGCAAACCTTTGTCCGATTTGCTCAAACGGGATAACTTCGGTTGGCCTCCTGCAGCAGCTGCAGCCTTTGAGAAACTAAAATCAGCTCTGCAACAAGCTCCCGTCTTGGCATTACCCGACTTTAACAAGACATTCGTCATTGAAACGGATGCATCAGCAGTAGGCATTGGGGCGGTACTTATGCAAGACGGGCACCCCATCGCCTATATCAGCAAACCACTATCCCGAAAACACCTTGGTCTGTCGGCATACGAAAAAGAATTGTTAGCCATTCTCTTTGCAGTAAAAAAGTGGAACTGTTACTTGATTGCTCGCCACTTCATTATTCGAACAGACCAACAGAGCCTCAAACACTTGCTTGAACAGAAAATCTCTACACCTCTGCAGCATACTTGGCTTGCTAAGCTTCTGGGGTTTGATTACGAGATAAGCTACAAAGCTGGAAAAGAGAATGTCGCAGCAGATGCTCTCTCGCGCCTCCCTGAATCCACTCATCTGGCCATGCTCACCATTTCGTGCATGCCTCCTGCTCTCCTTGATAAGATACGTGATAGTTGGAACGCGGATGTAAGCACCATGAATCTGATTGCCCAACTTAAACAGGCTGTCCCACACCCTTCATTTTCATGGCGTGACGACACATTGTGGAGAAAAGGGAAGATTGTCGTCGGGCCAGACCACAATGTGCGCTCGGAACTATTGGAGCTAATGCACAGCTCGGCTATGGGGGGCCACTCGGGTATTCACGCAACCACTCAAAGACTCTTAGGCGTGGTCTATTGGAAGGGGGCCAAAAAGGATATCCGTCAGTTCATACGGAATTGTGTTGTTTGTTCATACGGAATTGTGCTGTATCATATGGTTTAGGGACACATTTATTTAGATTATGAAAAAGCATGTAAATTCGGATCCATAACGTGTTTAATTAGTATTTTGTTAGGTTAATTATATTTATTTGCTAGCTGAATTTGTAGTTTGAGTAATTTATTAATTGTGCTTATATTACTTTTTAAATACCGTAAAATTTCAAACACATTATGCTCAACCCTAATATTTGGTTATTTATGATACTGTAAATATAACTTTGCTCCTGACATAATTAGAAAATGCACTTAATTATATGATTTTGAAAAAAAACGCTTTTGAATATATTTCTACATCCATTTAATTTTTTTAGCAATATTTTTTTAATATATATATATTACAATTCGAGTAGAGACTCGTTTGCTGATTGACTTACAAAAGTCAACCCACAAACCTCATTCTAGGGTTATTTTGAAAATTAAGAGGTTAGTTTAGTAATTAATTTTAAAGTACGGGTTAATTTTTTTAAAAAAATAATAAATGTGAGTCATGTCTAGTATAATTTATAAATAAATATATTTATAAAAATTGTATGTTAAACATTCAGTAATAAGGCATCTCAGGCTCATATGATCCTGTCTATCCATGAGTAGGTTTCTTGAGACCATTATTTTAGGGTTTAAGGGTCAAAAATGAAAAGGACGGCATACACGTGCACTCTTTCATGGTCGGAAAATCTAGTTCCTTACACGTGTATAAATTATAAACCATGGTGGGTAGGTTGTGATTTTAAAATATATATTTTTTCAATTTTTTTCAATTATGTAGTAAGTAAATCTTAAAGGATGGCGTTCGTAATTTAATTTAATATCTATTTATAATTAAATTAAGTAAAACAATGTTACGATTTTAAGATTCAAGTTAATTAAATTATTCATATTAAGGAACGAGAGAATTAATTTCGGGTCTCTATTACACATTTACAAATTGAGGCGACATTTTTTTTAAATTTTTAATAATTATTTTAAAAGTTCAATAAAAGCAATTTGTCTATTATTATTCCTTAAAAAAGTTTCGTTTCTATTCATATATCATATTCCTGGATATATCATATTGCGGATCTAGGAACCCAAGCAAGTGAGTTCCCTATTCTAAAGCGGCGAATTTAGTAGGTTCCCTGTGTTCAAGTGGGATCCTCAAGTGGAGTCCCCTTACATATTTTATGGGTCCTTAATAAAAAAAAAATAGTATAGTTAAAAAGAAAACAAATGGGGTCCTAGGACTCCACTTCTTACATGTCAGATCCGCCAATGCTTGTTTGAATAGATATATGTAGGATCTTCTAATATCTCATCATGAAATAAATTATCATTACTAGTAGTAAGATACTACACAATTTAGGACATCTTACATTTAATTAAAAAATAGTTAAAATTTTATATTAAAGATTATTTGATAATGTACATGTTATAGTTTTTGTATTTACTTGAGAACTAGAGATGTCAATATGTTAATTTCGATGATAAAATTGATCATATAAAATTTATAATACCATTTTTTGTTTTTCAAATTCAGTTTGTGTTTTTCTTTGGCGTACAAGTTTACCCTTTTTGAATAAATATTGTTATTTTGGATATTTGGTTATCCATATAAATTAATAACGCCGGCAGTTGTGGTATAGTGGTTGAGAGCGCTGACTACCAAGTGGTTTGGCTCCAGGGTCACGAGTTCGAATCCCCCCAAGTGTTCTTGGAAAATCGTCAACTTGTGACCGAATGGTCGGCCTCTCAACTCTAGGCTGTCGGTGGTCTACGTTGACGGGGCACCAATGCAAAGCGGGATGGGCCTAGGGTCGACACTACTAACCCATTCCTTTTAGTTGATAAAAAAAAATTAATATAAATTAATAATAATATTAATAGTTTAGGAAATTTATGTGAGATGATATATTATAGACACTAGATTACGTCTCCATATATTTAATTGAATAATATAGATAATCAGATAATATTGGACCGTCAGTCAATTTAGTATTGCATGCACCCATACACGTGCCGTCGTCTCTCCTCTATTCTTTTACCTTCTTATTATTTAAGAAAATATATAATAATAATAATAACTAAATTTCAGAAATAATCATTTATTTTTCGAAATGTTCAGAATTTGTTACAAGAAGGAAGAATCATGAAGAAGCTGAATCCAAAGTAAGCTCAAGAACGAGAAGGAAGAAGAAGAAGCCGCAGAAGGAGGCGGAGGACGAAGAAAGATACAGTGCATCTCTCTCATCAAACCTTTCCATCTTCAAAGAAAACACGGAGCAGAATCGAAGGTCTACGGCGGTTTCTCCTCCCTGTGAGACCGTGACAGCACCGACTTCGATCGATTGGTTCGGGTTCTCTCTCTCGACGATGTTCATAATTCATTTCTATATTAATTTTTATCTTCAGTCTCTTGTTTAGCCATCTAAAATTTCGCCAGTATAGCGGAGAAGGCGTTTTTACTTCACCTCGAGCTGGGATTGTTTTGATGTAACCCTAGATTTGAGCAAGAGGCCCTAATTTTGAAGAATTTGCTGGGTATTTTAGGGTTCCAGATTCATTGATTAGTTTCAATCAGTTGTCTATATATGGCATTTGATCAGAACCCGTCACTTCCAAAAGACATGCTGCCGGTGAACGCGGCGAATGAAGAGCTTCGCCTTGCACCGGTTACTACTGTGAGTCGGACAGTGGGGGAAGGATACCTGTCCAGCCCAGTTCAGGACGGAGGTAGCCCGCATTCTATACCAATGTATTACCATGCCCCCGTTTCTGATGTGGGATATGGAGGCTTAGGGTATGCCAATGCTATTCCGCGGGTTGCTACTCAATGGTATCCTCGCGCATCTGTACCCCAAGTAGGTCATCATATCAGTGTAAATCCTGCCCCTGGCTTTTGTTATAGACCTAGCATAAGGGTTGGTGGTAATGCTGTTAATCAGTTGGGTGGTGAGGTAGCAACAAGCTATGCCATAGGATCTAATTTGGGAACTAGATTTGCTGCCAATGCTATTGATCAGATAGATAACGAGGTATCAACTAGTTTTTCTGTTGGCTGCAACTTTGTTGGCAGTGGTGTTGTTGGCAATGTGGTTGAAAATACGTGTGGAAACGGCTTCATTGTTGGTTCAGCAGGTGGGATCGATGGAAATGAATTGGAGCAAGTGCGAAGTGACAGTAAGTTGAACTTCATGGGACGAAGTGGAATCACAGCTGATCAGATTAGTGAAGAAAGTGGGGAGGGTTCTATATCAGGGAGGAAAGTCAAATTCCTCTGTAGTTTTGGAGGGAAGATCTTGCCGAGACCAAGTGATGGTATGTTGAGATATGTAGGAGGTCAAACAAGAATTATCACTCTAAGGCGAGATGCAAGTTTCAATGAGTTGCTGCAGAAGATGATGGACATTTATGGGCAGCCAGTTGCTATTAAGTATCAGCTACCCGATGAAGATTTGGATGCATTAGTCTCAGTGTCTTGCCCAGATGATCTTGACAATATGATGGAGGAGTATGAGAAATTAGTCGAAAGATCATCAGATGGGTCAGTTAAACTTAGAGTTTTTCTCTTTTCAGCTTCTGAGCTCGACCCAGCTAGTATCATCCAGTTTGATGATTTGCATGATAGTGGGCAGCGATATTATGAGGCCATTAATGGTATGATCATGGACGGGGTTGGTGGTGGGATTACAAGGAAAGAGAGCATAGCAAGTGCTACCTCGACTCAGAACTCTGATGTTAGTGGGAATGAAGCTGTTGACAGCTCAATGTTGGCTCAATCCAAGTTAACTAGGTCAGTGTCAACGGGTCCCACATCGCCGAAAAAGAATTTAGATATCTCAGATGAAAGTTCTAAGTTGTTTTTTGTCGATCCAAGCCCCGCAGCCTATTCCGATAGTTCTAATGTTGGTGTTGGAAGTCCAGCTGTACCATCTGGTGCTTCACAAGTCTTGCCTTCACAACAACCACTGCCATTTGATTTACAACAATCTGGGCTGATCATTCCACCATCAGCTCCATATATGCATTCCTATGTGGATCCGATTCCAAACAAGAAATTAAACCATGCAGTCTATGCGCCTCCTCCCCCTATGATGGGATTTCCAAACACTAATCTTGTAGCTGCTACTGGGCCCGTTTATGCTCCACAGCAGTTTCCAGATAGTTCTAGCAACACCCACGAATTTATATCGCCAGTTCAACCGAGCATCCCACATCCTTACATTCAGCCTTCAGTGCATCCTCAAATAGAGCATGATGGGCAAAGGTTTGTCCTACTTCCCGTCGAGCAGAGGTACAATGCATATCAAATGCAGGTCCCATCAGGTGGGTATGGATGGCGTCCTGTTTATCCTCCACAAGGACAGGTCGTGATGCCCGGTGGAACACCACATAGATTGGAAGGTTGTCATATGTGTGAAAGAGCATTGCCTCACGCACATTCAGATACCCTTGTCAAGGACCAGAGGGGGGACGCTCAAGTCAGTCCTGTCCCTGCCACTGTTTTTCATAGTCTTCCTCCACAGCAGCCTCTGGTGCCACCTGAGAGTCACATTAAACAAGAGATTTTGACCCGACCCATCAATGTTGAAGCTAGTCCGGTTCCACAATTTCAAGAATTACCCCAAGAATATTATAAGCTTCCTCCAACTGTCCCTAAGATCAGTAATCTTGACTCTTCCAATTTGGTTGATAACGCGAGACCCGTTGACCATGCGATAAGTGAGCTGAGGAGTAATGAAATGACAAAGCAGAAGGCCCCACAAAATCCACCAGGTGAAAAACACCATGTAGTTGCTCAATCGTCAACTTATACTGGTAGTGAGGTTCCTTACATGCGTGATTTTCGACCGTTAGAGTCCAGTGATGGACCTGAGACATCTAATTTAGGTATCCCAGGATCAGACATTCAATCACAGATGGGAACCACTGGTGTTGGATCAGCCTTTGCAACTGAAGGACTTTCAACCAATGCTGCATGGATGGATGACACCTCTCTATTCCAGCCTATGATGGCGTCTACTGAGATTGGAGTCGTGCCTTTGAATTTAAACCCGCAAAGCAGAACTGAAGATCTACTGGAGTCATCCAACTCTTTTTTTGTGAACCAGGATCCTTTTAATATGAACAATGATTCTCACTTTCCTCCAAAGCCTGTCAAAATTGCGTTGCGTAAAGAAGCTGTTGGAAACCAGGAACCTTTTTTAGATGGCCCTGCTGACCAACCTAATTCAAATGCCGGAAAGGAAGGAGCGCAGCAGCCATTTAACAATCCAGTGTTGGATTTCAGTTCAGACGAGTTCCGTACTTCAAAAGGTTTGTTTTGAATCAGCTGAGATATTTCTAGAGTAATCTTTTCATATTGGGTTAACTAGCAACTTGTGTCTGACGAGTTGGTTTGTAGCTGAACTTTTGAATCAGCTGAGATATTTCTAGAGTAATCTTTTCATATTGGGTTAACTAGCAACTTGTGTCTGATGAGCTGGTTGGTAGCTGAACTTGAATTGTGATTTTTTATTAGCTGAGCTAATACTGTAGTGCAACTTACTAGCTCCGGTCATTTCTCTGTTAATCTTGGAGTAGTAGCTCCCTGACTGGACGACAGATTTGGGCACTTGTGGATTTTCTTTGTATAAAACTTAAGAGAAAGAGGGGGACGGAGCTAGCATATTTCACTAATCACCCAACAACCAGCACATCTGTTACAAATTCAGCTAGCAGTATGGTATATAGCACTTCCATATTTGGAATCCTTTTTGATTGTCTTATGTTAAACAGAAGAACGGATGAGGCAAGACCTCCAAGATGTTGCTGAAGGTGTAGCTGCATCAGTTCTTCAATCAGCTACTTCTAATCCTGATCTGTCTACCATTGAACAAACCGAATATACTCAGGAGGAAGAAGTTAGAGACCATGATGTGTTAAACCTATGTGAAGCGGACTCTGAGGTGCTCAACTCTTGTAGTGTAATTCATTCCATAATTTGATGAGCCCTTCCTAATATTGTGTTTTGTGTTGTTCTCGTGGATATCAAGAAATTGCTCGAGAGGGTGAAGTGTGGCTTTCCTGTATCAGAAGGTATCGGTCGCTTGCAGGTGGGTTGGGTTTTACTTTTATCAGGAGACCTAAAACAAAAATTTTGTTCTTTTAATTTGAGGATAGTCCCAAATTTCGTTCTTGTGCAGATAATAAAGAACAGTGACCTGGAAGAGTTAAGAGAATTAGGTTCGGGTACCTACGGCACCGTATACCACGGGAAGTGGAGAGGTACCGATGTTGCCATTAAGCGTATCAACGATCGTTGTTTTACTGGGAAGCCCTCAGAACAAGAACGCATGGTACATTTTGTTGCATAAATATCATATATATTTGTATTACTCATTTTAGCAAAAATGTCTCATCCTCCCCTTTGAACAGAGATGCGATTTCTGGAATGAGGCGATTAAGCTTGCGGATTTGCACCATCCAAATGTTCTGGCTTTCTATGGAGTTGTGCTTGATGGCCCTGGTGGGTCCGTTTCGACAGTGACAGAGTACATGGTCAATGGTTCCTTGCGAACCGCTCTGCAGAAGAGTGAGAAGTATTGATCTTTTGCCTCCATTCTCTGCTCTTGCCTATGTCAATTCAATCCAGACCGCATTTTCTTAATAAAGCAAACTGAAGTATTGAAAATATGGATGGATCTTGTTTTCAGGACTCTAGATAAGCGTAAGAGGATGTTTATCGCAATGGATGTGGCCTTTGGTATGGAATATTTGCATGGGAAAAACATTGTGCATTTCGATTTGAAAAGTGACAACTTGCTAGTGAATCTCCGGGATCCCCATCGACCAATCTGCAAGGTCAGTGGATGGATGGATAGTTGCTATTTGGACCCCTCAAAAACACTTTTTAGTGACGGATTTTCCATGGGTGAAAGAGCATATCTTTTACCTACGGTTCTTTTTTTTGTTAGTGAAGGTCAGTAGTGACCCTATTTTTTGTTTTCAGGTGGGTGATCTAGGTCTTTCCAAGGTCAAGTGCCAGACTCTGATATCCGGTGGGGTTCGGGGAACACTTCCATGGATGGCACCTGAGCTTTTAAACGGCAGCAGCAGTCTAGTATCCGAGAAGGTTGACGTGTTCTCCTTCGGCATCGTGATGTGGGAGCTTCTAACCGGAGAAGAACCATACGCAGATCTGCATTACGGGGCTATTATCGGTAATTATATGTTTACTTGCATTAGGGTCGGTAATGCTATTACCCCACCAATTCCATTATAGGACCGTGATAGGTGTTGGTTATATATTGTCCGATTTTTTTTAAATCAAATTTACTCATTCCTTTAGGAGGTATTGTGAGCAACACGCTCCGACCCGACATACCCGAATCATGTGACCCTGAGTGGAAATCGTTAATGGAGAGGTGTTGGTCCGCTGAGCCATCGGAGAGACCTAGCTTCACCGTCATCGCAAGTGAGTTGAGATCCATGTCTGCAAAAAGCCCGAAACCGCAAACTAGCTGAAGAATTATACATGATAATATTGCTTAAAACTTTTTTCCATTCGTGTGGTTATTTAAGTTTGATTTGATTGGCATGATTTAGTAGACGAGTGGATGTAAGTTTCCGTTTTGGTCGAAATTTACGGTTTAGATTTATTTATAAGGTTAAATACTAAGGAGCTATCTGAACTTTAAATGTTTTGCAACCAGCTACCTGAACTTTAAAAATTCAAAACGAGCTATATCAACTTGGATGAAGATGCAAAAAGCTACCTCCGTTTAATTTTTGACGAATTTTTGATAAAATTGTGTCAATAGTTGATAGTAAATTGGACAGGGTAACTATTTGCATCGTCCAAGTTAAAGATAATCCGTTTTGAATTTTTAAAGTTCGGGTAACTCGTTACAAAATGTTCATGTCCAATGTATGTCCAATGTTAGGGCGTTCTTGGTATTTACTTTATTTTCCGTATATGTCCTTTATTTTCCGTATATGTCCTGCCTTTCCATGTTCAACACGTGATTCATGGTCCACGTGGAGGCAACCCAATGTCCAAAATGTTGATTGGATTCTTAAATAGAGACGTTCTTGTTCATGCATGGAAGTAAAATCAGCAGAGATCAATACACAGATGGAATCACAGAAACTAAATACAGAACATCTTCCAATTCACGCTTCTGTACCAGAAGAAGACTCCAACCTCCGGTGAAGATTCTTTCCCACAGTCGGAATCGCCACCGGAGAAGATCCAGGTGACGGGGACGGAGGTGTCGCACCAGCAGCAGCGAGCACCAGGTTGCCTTCACTCCAGGACCGTCGGATCGGATACGACACGACGGATTTGCAGTTGCCAGATCCATGAGAGCAGCTGCCTTGCTTTGATCCGCCGTGAAGCGCGCATCGGCAGTTCTTGTGGTAGGGACGCCACTCGACCACTGAGTCGAAGCTGTTGATTGAGGGGCACCGTAGAAACCCGTCCGCGCCGCCGGAAGCCATGCCACCGCCGCAGATTAGACTGCTACGCACGTCGTATGATTTCGCTGTACTCAGTGCACAACGAAAGAGATCCGCGTGTGTTGCGGACCTGCGGTTATATATAGTGCTAAGAATTGCATTAGTGCGCCTAACGTTTGGCTTTGGGGGAAATTAACCCTCCATTTTTGTAAGACACGTGGGCCTTTAACGTGTCGGTTTCTGGTGTCATTTTAAAGCTGCCAATGTAGTAAAAACTAAAAAGAGAATCTAGTAGAAGATTCTCTGAGTAAATATCTATACTATAGCCTAGCCCCAAAGGAATCTCATACTATAATATAAGATCGATTGTAAAAGCAAAAGCCACCGTTTTTTTTATACCAAAGATTTCGTATATTCATCACAAAATTTGGGGTCGAAAGTAAATTCGGTACAAAGGAGTATTTATCCGCAAAAATTGTAATAGGGGGTGGCGGTTGTGAAACTCAGTCGTCTTGACTCATCCCCTAGAGCTTGTTTCGCTAACCAGTCCGCACATTGATTCGCGGATCTTGGTACCCAACTCCATGACAAGTTTCTAAATGAACTTGTCAAGTATAAACTATTTTGTACAATAGTCTGTATTTGCCAAAAATTTACAGACTCCTCCTATAAGGTTTTCAATAACCACTTTCGCATCCGACTCAAAAATGACTGATTCCCACCTATTTTTGATGGCAAGTAGGACTCCATGAAAGACTGCCTTTGCCTCGAGCAATGCTATCGATGGCGACCTTTCCGATCGAAGGGCTCCTCCTATAACTTGCCCGTCAAAATTTCGGGCTATAACACCTATTCCTTCTTCTCCCGTGTTGCTGTCCCAAGAGGCATTGCAATTAATTTTAACCACACTCTGCGGAGGCCCGCTCCATTGCAGATCGGCCCTTCGCTGGTTCCCTTGATGCTGGTCCAAGCACGCCTCCTGGACCTGGGGTGGACGCCTCCTGCCCAGGCCCTGTGATGGTGTTGTTGCTGCTTGTAGGATCGGTCTCCTGCTGCTGTCCTCCCAGGCGATTATGTTCCGACTGCAGCCGCTGAGCCCCTTCCTGGATCATCTTCCAGCAAAAGCCACCGTTAAACAGGCGATGATCTTCATAAACTGATTATACCTATAGTTGTACATTGTTAAGGTATGGTACGAGTATGTCAAATATTATAATCAAATTATATTTTTAAATTACATACCATAATCATAACTATCACGGGTGCAATTTTTAATACCATAACTATATCCATAACCATGACTATTAACCACTGTTTTAATCGTATACTCATATTTATTACCACTATGTGAAATGTAATGGAACATTATAAATATTATTTTAATAAATATATAAAGTTACGTCACAAACAATAATAAAAATATTCAATATTAGCATCATTCAAAATTAACACTAATATTATTTAACATTTACATCATTCAATTACAGTTCGTCTTGGAATTATAGATTTGTGAAATCTAAAAGTGAAAATCATACTTATGTTATTAGTATTTATTAATATTAAATTATTATTATATTTACATAATAACTCTGGGTATGACTAAAATACCATAACCTAACTATTATGAGTAGAAAATTCATCATCATAACCGCACCACACCATAATGGTACAGTTAACCATATTAAAAAATAACGGTTATAACTATGGTTTTAAATTTTTCACCGCACTCGCTGACCCTAATTATATGTATGTCTTTGTGTCACATAATTCGTAGGTTTAATACCGAAAATGTCTCTTTTTGTAATGATGGATATTAGGTCCATTTTGCATGTACATAATAACAATAATCACACATGGTGTGTTATAGCAACGTCTCACCTAACAAATACAGCTAAGGAAAATTTGTTAGGTAATAAATAAATACCTAACAAGTTGACTCGCGAGGTTTAGTGCAGTGTAAATTTAATTAGGTTAGAGAAGGATGAGGTTTTGTGTCACGCAAATTGATCTATGGACTTGCGGGTCCAAAATTATCCCGTAAATAATTAAGAATACAACTTGAATTGAATATAGTTTGATACAACATATTTTGATATGACTCATATGTTGATCTGTCGACACAATTAAAAAAGACTACGTAATCTTCAGATATTATCAACTTTTTTGCAGTATTTTTAATTTCCCTAACACTTGTTTGCTTTCACCAATTTTTTTAGGGGTTCTAAATTGTGTGTTCATGCTTATTATTATGTGTATCAGTATTACACTTATAAAACACAAACATGTGCAACAATTTTAGTGTGTCATGTTCCTAAATACGAACATGACATGCAATTATTCGTGATTCGTGAGTGTTCATGTTATGTTATTATGTTATGTTAAATTAATCAATTGTATGTCCCCGTGTTGAATTTATTAAAAAAATTATCAAAATAATGAACTCCTAATAATAAGATGAGTTCAATCATCAAATTTTACGAGTTCTTAATTTAGAATTGACAAACTTTAAGAATTAAACAATTAAATAGAGTTTTAAAAGTTATTAAATACGACATTGTGTAGAAAAATATAAAAAAATCAGACTTCCCAATCCAATTTTATCATGTTATCATAGACTATCGTATTCTGATACTTAAACACGAACACGCGACACAAAAATTAACTCACGGTATCATTTCTGTGTAATCGTATTATAATTATATCATATACTTTCACGAACACAAATTTTTTGTATGTGTTCGTATCTTGTTACGTACAAAATTTCCAGTCTCATTTAACGTATCACTATACTTTTTTATGTTATGTATATATATTATATGATCAATATAATCTAAATTCTCTACCTGTTTTCAATATATATGTTCTAATATATCATCCGTATGAGGAATTGGCATGAGATTATATAGAAATTCTATTACTCGAACATATATATAAAGTTGATGAAAATGCTGTTAACTGAAACCCTAAAGAGACAAGGGATTATTGTTGTCAAGGTGAAGCAGCAGACCCATTGAGCAGATGCTGCGGTACGCTCGGCATGGTAACCTCGCCGAGCGATCGCAACCGATTCAGCTCGGGAAGAATCACTTTCCCGAGATCGGGTCGATCTTTACGCCGCAGCTCCGCGCAGTTCAGAGCAAGTTTCGCAAACTTGAACGCTTCATCAACTGGCCAGTCCGCCACGGCGGGGTCGAGAACCGCCTCGAAGGTCCCCATTTCGATGGCACGTTCGACGACACGAGTTAACCCCATCGGTGGCTTTGCTGTGACGATCTGAAGAAACATAATCCCAAGCGAGTAAATATCCGATTTAATCCCGAGCATGCCTGTCTGCTGATACTCAGGGTCGATATAGCAAAATGTGCCAGCTGCTGATGTCATTCTGTATTGAGTGACGGCGTCAGCTACAGAGGGCGGGACCAGCCTGGCCAGACCCACGTCGCTTATCTTGCTAGTGTAGTTCCGATCGAGCAAGATGTTGGCGGGTTTCAAGTCACGGTGCACGAGGGGTTCGGGTTTGGTCTGGTGGAGGAAGAGGAGTCCGGTGCCGATTTCTGCAGCGATACGGAACCTTAGTTGCCACGGAAGGACTGGACTGTTGTCTCTTCTCAACAGTCGATCTTCCAGGCTTCCATTAGCCATGTACTCATAGACCAGGCAGCCGTATTCAGGGCAAGCACCGAGGAGGAGGACCATGTTTGGATGTCGAATGCAACATAGTACTTCAACCTAGAAAAACATGTTCGGTTTGAGGATGATTTACGAAATGTTGTTATTTGCGGTAACTATGTAGTTATTTGTACCTATTAGTTTGAACGTATTGTTAAATGCACAAACACTATTCATCCATAATTTTACACCTTTATGCATCTTCAACACTTAATCCACCTTCAAAACACATATTTGAGTTCAAATTCAACTACAAAATACAGATTTGAGTTTAAATGCAATTCAATAATGCAGTTTTGGGTTGATTTCGAACTCAAATATGCTTTTTGGGTTCAAATTCAACCAAATCTACAATTTTGGATTGAATTTGAGCCCAAAAATGCAGATTTTAGTTTGAATTCAATCCCAAAATGCAGTTTTTGGTAGAATTGAAGCTTAAATCTGCATTTTTGAGTTAGTGTTGAAGATGATATGAAGAAAAACAAGAAGGTAAAATTGTCATTTTGACATATTAAACGGCAAAAGTGGATGGACAGTTAACGATTTGTGCAATTAACAACTTTTTTAAACCTTAAGTGTGCACGAAACAACACTTTCAAACATGTTGGTTGTTGTATTTAACAACTTCTTATGTATATTAGGGTTAGTTCACCTCTTGATGAAACTGCGATTGACCTTGAGCTGCATCGGGTCTTAATGCCTTGATCGCCACGGGTGTATGATCGAGGTGGCCTTTATAGACCGGACCGTACCCTCCTTCTCCGATCTTACGAACACTCGCAAAGTTGTTAGTAGCTTCTTCGATCTCCTCAATCGAGTATTTTCGATACCTGTTTTCAATCAAGATTATGATTCAAAAATACAATACCTTGCACAACAAGTAACTAAGTCCAGAACTTGTATGTACCTGCTGCAGTCATTGCCTGACAGAGAAGTCATGATCTTCTTCCTCTCTTCGGCTTCTCTTAACGCTTTCCTCTCCGCGTTAATTCTCCTCTGCGCTTCTCGCTCGGCGATCTTCTGTGCAGCTTCGGCCGCCTCCAAAGCCGCCTTGCACTTCACTTTTTCCCTTTCCACTTGCTCTAACGCAGCCTCCTCGGCGAGTCGCGCCTTTTCAAATCGTTGCTCTTCTTCGATCTTCCACCTATGTAGTTCGAGAGCCTACCGTAGAAGATCAATGATCAATGCTACATACCTTTCTGGGTTCCAAAAATGCGATTTTTACCTTTTGTTTTGCACTGAGAGCTTCCTTGCAGGCTGTGCTGTACATGTCAATTGTTTGCTTCAGCTCGAGCCTTAGCCTTCTCATTTCGGCCTCGACATCCTCCTGCGAAATCTCGGCAACCGTCGCATTAACAAAGATCGAAAAACATGGTAACATAACATTATCCTCGTACACAATGTTCGATTTACTTACAATATTCTGCAAGGAGACGGATTGTATCATGGGTGAATCAGTCGAAAACTCCGAAGCAGTCGAGGTCCTCTCGAACTCGCCGCAATCCATGCTCGGCATTCCACTGCTCACAAAGGATATATCACATTGATCCGAAGCTGCCGACCTCACAAACGGTCGATTACCCACCGGTCCCGGTCTATTAAATGGGGATCTGTTCAATATTTCAGATATAGGACCCATATGTCAGGTGGTGCGAAAGTTCATGTACCTACTTGATACTAATCTCAAGGGTGCTATACTTTATATAGATGGTAAAATACAACATTGTCCCCTAAAGTTTGATCGTTTTTTTATAGTTTTTCCCTTAATGTTTAAATAGTAAAAAAATTCTCCTCATGTTCGGGAAAAGTGAAAGTTTGCCCCTTCGTCAACTTTTCCATCCAAAATTAACAGAATTAGTTTTAAAAATTCAAAAATAACAGAAAATTTTCAAAAATATCACAATTTAACCTTTTCAATTTTTTAAATATTACAATTGAATCCCAATTTAATTGGGGCTTGATTGGGCTCTAATCGGAGGGGCTCAGGTCTGAGACTCAGTTGCAACATTTGAAAAGGTTTAAAGGGATTAAATTATGATATTTTTGAAAATTTTATGTTATTTTTGCAATTTTCGAAACTAATTCTGTTAAATTTGGCTGGAAAAATTGACATAGGGAAAAACTTTCGCTTTATCCAAACATGAGAATTTTTTTTTTACGGGAAAACTAAAAAATCGACTAAACTTTAGGGGGGCAATGTCGTATTTTACCCTTATATAGATATATATTTATAATATTTAAGGAAGTATTAGGACTATCTTCATTATTTTGAAAGTTAAAGGGGCCTTTGTCGACCTTCAATTGTTTTGACATATTCAATTACATCCCATTCTTTTCTTATAGTACAAAACTAACCTGAATTCGAGTTCGTCGGGCATATTCTGAGACATCGGCGAAGACCTGGAGCCTAAACAAAAGATGGACTAAAATGTTAGCAAAATAAAACATTACGACCAAATATAGTACTCCAAACAATCTCAAACCCATGTATATACATTAGAGACCGAGTTTTCGGCACTCTACATTATTCCCCCAAAACATTTATTGTGTTTCAGTATTGCCCTGTCAAATTTTCTTTACTATTCCCATAGAAACTTGAATTTGTCCTCAGCCTTCAGGAACTATACAAAAATACCATATATCACATTATAGTTCAAACTTAGTACTCCAAATAGATATATACCTCTTGAGATTTGATTCGCGTATGATTCGCTCCGGTATGGCGGCAACGGGGGACTATCGGGTTGTGCGGTCGAGATGTTCGTTGATGCGGCATTTTTGGGTAGATTAGTGGTTGCCGTTTTAACGACTGATACCTTCCCTTTCAATATAATGTATACATTACAGAAATCGGGTATGTTTTTGAAAACGCTACTCGGCACGTCCAGAGTCTTGAATCTTCAAATAAAACCATAAAAAAGACGTTAAATGAATGCTCAGTCCAGCCTGAATAGCCCGGCCCGAGGTTAAGACCAAGACCAAACAAACGTTTGTTTTTTCTTATAGGACGGGCTCGGGCTCGTTTTTGTTTTTTTCAAAAGCCCAACTAGACCCGTGGTTCTTCACAACATTGTTTGTGCAATCAGGGAAGAGCCGAGCTATTGTGGCCCACTTGAGCCGCCAACAGTCGTTCATCTTCCTCCTCAGTGAAGGCGTCGTTCATCCTCGGGTCTAGCTGATTAACCCACCTCAGCTGACAGTTTTTCCTTGCAATTTCGGTCCAAGACCGAGACCTACACTAATCAAGCAAGATCGGCACATGCGTTTTTTTTGCCAGAAATCAGTCTCGGACTCGGTCTTCCAGAAGTCAGGACCGAAATTTCGGTCTCGATCTCGGTCTTATTAAAAAGACTGGTCTATCCCGCCCGAGCTCACCCTAGTTAATGGTTTTATAATCTAATCAAAGTGACACGTTCGAGAATGTACCTGAAAATGCCGGCCTTCATGGCGGCACCGAGCACTAAAACCTCGATGTTGTGCTCGTTGACGTAGTCGACGATACCTTTGGCTATGTCTATATCTTCGTAGATCACTTCTCTGCATCTAATCTAAAGGAACAAAAACATGTCATTAATTTATTTATTTTTAGTAAAATCTTGAAATCAATATTTTACAATCATAATTCCGTTTTTGCATGGCATTTCAAAAACATGTCTTGACTGTATTCCAACGATGAACTTACGTCCTTCCTCGAGCAAAAACAACGAAACGGCAGGAACAACTCCTTATTAGCGACGTCACTTCCGTCGCTATAACTCCCTACTGCATGCAAACAACGTACCAAGTCACCATCTACCCCAACGTTTTCAAAGTAGGTATAAAATAGATGTATGGAAGCAGAGCAGAACTAGGTCGGATTTTGATATGGAGGAGGGTCAAATGTTGTCCCTTGCCAAGGGCATTGTCTACCGCCCATTTGAGTGCTAGTTGGCTTGACTTGTCCTTGTCGACGGCCACGACTACGGACGCGGCATCTTTGGTATCTCCTGCTCTTTTTGCCATGTCCTTTCGCCGTAGGGTAGGGTTTAGGATGATTTGATGGGTGCTGAATTGTTTAGATAGGATGCCCTAAGGCTATTTAATTACTTTAAATGGTGTTTGAGGATGACTTAAGCAGTTATAGCCAAGTTGTTCGCGGTGTTATTAGAAGCAGTTGAAGGGCAGGTGGAAACAGATGTGTCCTAATTTGGGGGGTTTATTAGTTGGTAGACAAATAGAATTTTGACCTCTTCATTTATCATCTAAAGAGATAATAGTCAGTTACAATTTCCATGAAAATATTGTTTTTAAGTGAATGTTTAAATAAAAATCTAATAATGGTAGGGAATTATTTATTATAAACAATAAAAATCACTTCTTTTTTTTTAAACGTAGTCACAAATTATCCTTCTTAAAGTGATGGTTTAATTCAGTATATTTTGGTTGTATTTTAGGCTGTCACAGTTTATTCTCTTTAAATATTCAAATTTTTTGTCCACTTGGAGTTCACTTGACTAGTTGACGCGGTCCAATCCAGAATCTTAAGTCTTAGAATGCCACCGTCTATATTTTTCAAAACGCGGGACGCGGCCTGATCCAGAATTTTTGGCCCCTCTTACTTATAAGAGTTTTAACTATTTTGTTTTTATAATTTCCTATATAAATTACAAATTAAGAGTTCAGATTAACTAACCTAATTAAAAAGAGATCGTAGTCACAAGTTCATCGTCTATCTATATTATCACGTATTCCTATCAATTGTCATCAACATATAAATTATAAATATGGAGTGAATATTATAACTCGATTCTTTTATCTTCCATTTTTCGACAGCAAAGATTTAGTGACACCTGTTACTACTAGGTTTGCGTACCATAATCAGGAACAGTAACACTAACTTTAACGTCAGGAATTACTACCGTCGCTAATAGATCGCGTATAGTATAACATCGAGAACAAAGTACCATAAAGGAGGAACGTGTTTCTTGAAATCTGTTATTGATTGTCGCTAAAACCTTTAATGTACTGTTACAGTGATGTCGCAATATATGTCTCAAAAATTCAGACGACATTTTATCAACTTTCCAAGCTCCGTCGACTTTACAGTTCTGTGTTTTTCATTACTGGTGTAGTAAATGAAGACATCAATCGATAAAACATGGACAAACCCTAATTCAAACCGTAATTTTCCGATTGAATTTTCGCGCCTGAGTTTTACTGTGTAATCAACTTGAGTAGGTCGAGAGGGAAATAGGTGACAAGGGTGTAGAGCCAAATGACGCCCGCCCATCCCCACCCGATGCCTTCGATTTGCGCAAAGTCCCAATCCGCATAAACCGAGATAAGAGTGGCCACCTTAAATCGATAAAAAGAAAATAAAAGATGGGTTACTATATATGTAGCATGTAACTTTAGCGACGGTTGTTAATGACTAGATGATCAAGCATCCGGAGAGTACGAACTACGAACCAATTGGGCGACAATAAAGGCGGCGACAAGCAATGGACCCGGGCATTCGGTGAAGGACCAACTTCGGGAACGCGTCACAAAGATAAGCGCTTGGCTTATAATGCTCACTTGAAGGTATAGAGCCGCCATAAGCTCATCCGGATTGGTTCGAATAGACCTCACCCCAAATGTTTTCTACAAATAATGCACGTCAGATAAATCTAGGGGTGATAAAAAAAGACTGTGTGGACCGAATTCCTGACAACCGGTCCTAAACCGGCCCAACTAGGATCGAGACCGACTAGGACCAAGACTGAGCAAGCGGATTTTTTTCTTCAAGGTCGGTCTCGGGTTTTCCCCCCCAAAGCCCAAATAGGACCGGACTGCCCTTGAAGAGAACCCTAAAAATTCATGGTACGTTGAAACACTAGTAATTCATGGCCTTGAAGCATTCAACAACCCTGGGATCGGTTCCATAAGGGAAGTGTGACGGAAGACGAGAAGCGAGCGGGTTCCAGACCAAAACTTCGGAGATTTGTTTTGGTCAATCTAGCCTATATATTTTTTTGTACCAAAAAATTCGGTCCAAGACAGAGACCGGACTGAGTCAAGCAAGACCGACTCGGACATACTTTTTTTGCCAATGTCAGTATCGGTCTTCCAGATGTCAAGACCGAAATCTCAATCTCGGTCCTGCCTCTAACTCGCCCATGATCAACCCTAGATAAATCAGTTATATGATTAGGGTTAGGCTTTAGGATTTTGGCCCATGTTTCTTACCGTGAAAAAGTCGGTATCGTGAATAAGGTAGAAGAAGACCATGGACATGAGAGCAAGGTATGTTCCGAGCACAATTCCGGTGGCAAAGATTCCCTGGAGATTCCAAGAGTCTGGGACTGGAGAAGGTTTAACCCTATCCTTCGAGATGGTCATGATAGTTCCGTCGTTCAAGATGGTAATGATGAGCACCATGAACGGCGAGAAGTCGAATTTCCAGGTTAGGGTTATGAGCAAGAACCCTAGCACGATCCTGATCGTGATCGAGACAGCGTAGATCGTGTAGTTCTTCATCCTTTGAAAGATAGACCGACTCGTTAACACTGCACTAATGATCACACTGAGTCCCGGCTCCGTCAGAACAATGTCGGATGCGCTTCTTGCCGCATCCGTTGCATCGTCCACTGCGATCCCGATATCCGCCTTGTTTAATGCAGGGGCATCGTTCACGCCGTCCCCGGTCATTCCGCAAATGTGGCGCCGATCTTGAAGCCTCTTAATGATCTCGTATTTGTGCTCTACACATAATTCAATCAAAGTTCAAATCATTATTGGTTTGAAAAAACTTAAGAAATCAAGGGTTTAGGGTTTGAATACCAGGGAAGACGCCTGCAAATCCATCCGCCTGCTCGATGAGATCATCAACGGGAATTGGAGGGATGGACTCGTCCTTGCCATTGCCAAGTAGAGACGATGAAGGGTACATGTTCGATCCCATGCCGAGCCTACGAGCTGTCTCTTTACCGATGGCAAGCTCATCACCGGTGATCATCTTCACGCTGACACCGAGCTCAATAGCTCGACGTATAGTCTCTGCACTATCGTGCCGTGGCGGGTCAAACAACGGTAATAGACCTACAAACTCCCATGGTCCGCCGGGGCTCTCCTTCTTCTTCTCAGGAACAGTCTATTATATATGTGGATTTAAGTAATGCCAGTTCGACATGTAATTTTTTAACTAAAACCATAAACATTCACCTGTCTAGACACGGCTAAGGAGCGAAGACCTTGATCGGCAAACTTTCCGATGATCATCCGAACCTTCCTGCTCGTAGCTCCGTCAAGCCCGCATAAATCAATTATCTAAGTTCCAATGAAAAGAAGTTAATTCCCATGGTTGTATCGTGTTGCTATCGATTTCATGGAGTTAACTGTTAAAACTATAAGTGTGGGCTAAATTGAGAAGATAAAGATTTGAATATGGAAAACATTGTGTTGGATTCAACTTGATTAAGATTACAATAGCTACTCTATTTATAGGAGAAACAATGACAACTAGAAAACATAAGGAAACATGTGTAGTGGAATAATAGTTGTGTATCACATGTTAGTGAGTTGTAAAGACTTGAAGTGTATTGCACATGTTCAACATTAACTACCTGGTCGGGTGCACCTTTACTACATCGATGCCAATCGCCATTGCCATCGATATAGGTAATCGCTGTTCTCTTGTCTACTGGATTGAAGGGTAAGAAATGCACTTCTTTGATGCTCTCCCGAGCCTCCTTAGCATCGGACAACATCCCTACAATCGAAGCGTCGATGGCATCCTGGTTCTCGATCCTAGAAGCCCTAGCGGCTAGCAATATGAGACCATCCTTGTCTATGTTGTTGGGGAAAACCTCAACTAATGTCTTGTCCACGGTGAGTTTGTTGAGGGTGAGGGTTCCGGTCTTGTCGCTGCATAAGATATCCATCCCTGCTAATGCCTCGATGGCGGTCATTCTCTTTGTAATGGCGCCTTGCTCTGAAAGACGGTGTGAACCAATGGCCATGGTGACGGATAAGACTGTCGGCATAGCAATTGGGATCCCTCCGATTAGAAGTACGAGAAGGTTATCAATCGCCTCCAAGTACTCTCTTCTTTGGATAACGTACATACCCACAATCTCGATCAAGAACCCGACCCCGATCGAACAAATACAAAAGTTTCCAATGGAAGTCAGCACCTGCAAAGTCCTCTCCAATTAGGGTTAGGGTTTATAGTAACTGTAATTTAACTAGTACCTACCTTTTGGAAATGACCAACTTGATTGGTGCTATCGATAAGGCTCGCTGCCTTGCCAAAGAAGGTACCAACTCCGGTGGCAATGACAACAGCCTCGATCTCACCCTGCTTGCAGGTCGAACCCGAAAACACCACATTTCCAGGATGCTTGGTTGCAGGTAAAGATTCACCTATCATGTCGAATTCAAAATTTTTACAAAGGTGGATAACAATTTGAAACATTTAACTCATCATATTGTTAGATATTTTAGTGTAATTGGATTGACTAGTTGACCAATATAATCATAGTATCTAATTAAACAAGTCAGGATGGTGCGGATAACACGCTTGTTTAATTATATTAGTGTATAAGAGATTCATAAGTTGTTTAATTTTATTTTTGATAAAGTTACTATTCTAAAAATTCATTGGAATTAATGAGTTAAGATTTTAACCTCAAAATTCTCGGTTTTTAAACAATTGCTTTGAAGTCAAGTTTAAGCCGAAATGCTGCAATGACTTCGGCTCCAAGTCATCAGCCCAAGGTGTCCCTTTGCTTTGGAGCCAAATTTTGAACTGAACGGGCATGGTTTAGGCCGAAAAGTCCTATGGGTTCCCAAAGGGTGTGGTGTTTCTTCCAAAATGTTTGGTGTCTCTTTCAATGGGTGTGGTGTCTCTTTCAAAGGGTGTGACAAATACTATAAATTGGTCATAGGGTAGGTCCGAAAATTTTATAAACATTCACATTCCTTCTCAAGTTCTAGTTCAGAATTCTAATTTTATCCGATTGAAAGTTTGGGTGCCACCAAATTGTTTCAATCTGAAAGTGTCGTCACGACTTCAGATCATTCCAAGAAACCCCATCAAAAGTTCTACACATATTGAAAATAATGTTATAAGGACCGAACCCGTTAGGGCAGATTGGTCGATCTTCAACGGATCTCCATCTAAAAGCCGAGCATCAGCAGGGACAATATCTCCTAGTTTAATGCTAATCACATCTCCAGGAACAAGAATTGATGCTTCTTCTTCGCTCCATTTCCCATCTCTAAGCACCTGATTGGATCAGAATATTCAATCACATCGGTTTAGGGGTTCCGATCGTCTTTAGCGAGGAATGTTCAATACTTAGATACCTTGGTTTTTAGGGCAAGACCCGCCATGAGAGCCGCTGCTGCATTACCTGCATTGTTCTCTTCGATGAAGCTGATGGTCGAGTTGATTAAGAGCAGCGACACGATCCCGACAAAGTCTTGCCAATCGCGCGGTCCCTGAATTTTTACTCGATAATAATCAACTATGATACACAAATCGAATAGGCTATTCGAAATACAATGATAGTTAAACCTCTCCATCAGTCAATGTAATAGCCATGATAGCAGCTATCTCCATAACCCATGATAAAGGGTTCCACATAAAACCCAAAAACTTGAGAATTTTATTTTCCTGGTAAAAACAAATGAAGAAATTAATTAACTATATGATTTCTTTTTGAATTTTATATTTAAAAAAATATATTTAAACGATGTATAATGAATGAATTACCTTCTTCTCTTCAAGCTTATTTGGACCAAAAATCTGAGTCCTCTTATGGCTTTCTTCTGTCGTCAATCCTTTTTTTGTACAATTCAGCTGATGGAACACTTCTTCGACCGGAATTTTCTCCTTCACGATCAAAACACGGCCGAATTTACGATTTGTTTTTCATATGATCTTAATTAGCAAAAAGACAAGTTTTTTTTTTTTTTTAATCCTTACTAGGTCGACTTTCCCGATCTTGATCTCCTCCAAGGCAATGTCGCCAGGAGAAGAAGCCATATTCACGAAAGAACGAAAACTCGAAACCTCGAGTCTAGTCGAAATCTAGGAAACCCTTCGCTCAAGTCTAGTCGAATTTGAGGAAGAAGGTGAAGAAGAAAAGATTTACGACCACCTAAATCCTTTGTTCTATATTTTGTTCCATTAAATTATGGAAACGAGAAAAAAGGAAAAGGGTTTAGGGTGAAAAATAAAATGTTTTTTTAAAAAAAAAAAAAACATGAAGATTTTGTTGATTCCTTTGGGACAACCCCAAATAGGTTGTTTTGGGGGGTGGAGTTGGTTGAAGCCCTACGGCTGTGGCTCCTCAAAGATTGTCGGCTTTTGATTATTTGTCCCTATCCATAATTAGGTGGAATTCGTCTTGTTTAAACTAACACGTTAGGGCTGACAATTTCTGACACGACACGATCTGCTTTAAAGCATATATAAGTTTGACCTTAATGGATCCCGTGTCTAAACAACTCTTATACGTTTAGACACGATTATTAATCGTGTCTAAACAACTCAGATCTGCGAATATCAGTATAAACACGATTAACTATTCGTGCATAATCGTGTTGTGTATACATGTGACACGTTTAAACACATTTAAGTATAATAATAATAATAAAATATTGAAATACTCACTTACTTTGTAATATTAAACTATAAGACCTTACTTTGTATATTTTGATTTGTATATATATGAATTTGTGTATATATCTATTTTAAAGCGTATATGAGTTTAACATTAACAAATTCCGTTTCTAAACAACTCTATACGTTTAGACACGAAACATGTTTAGACACGCTTAAAATTTATCCGTTTAGACACAAGACATGACACGATTATGACACAACACGACACGATTGCCACCCCTATACCACATACAAAAATAAAAAAGATGTTTTTTTTCATTCATTTGCACTAAAATGCAGTTTCAACAAAAATCTCAAAACATTATCCTTCTGACAATCTCATACATAAAACTTAGCAAACTGAAACATGAAGAAAGGCAAGCACATCGTCCGCCTCAAAACCCAAGCTTGGTGCGGCGCCAGTGCCTGCGCTTTGCATTGTACCTGAGCAACCCAGAAAACCATAATCAGTTTCTGACAGATGGAGCTCAACAGCTCAAACAAGATCATATTTTGTGACATTATTGGCAACGCAATTGGTAAAATACACTGCATTAAGAAGACTACTTGATGTTCAAGTTGCTGCACAAGCACAACTTAGTACCACTGATAATCATCAACTTCTTCAAAATCGAGATCAACCTTTCCAATATGATTAGACCTTGCAACGTTATGGGTGACCCAATTGCTGAAATGATTACTACACAATGTGCTACCACTCAAAAGTAATAATCATCAACTTCTTATAAATTTAAGCTCAACCTTTCAAATGTAAGATTTTTAAATTTATTGGCAATACAATTGTTCAAATACTGCATTAAGATCGATTCACAGATGTTCGAGCTGCTACACAACTTCCTACCAACCAAAAAATGATATATATATATATATATATACTTCTTAAAAATTAAAGCACAGTTCAAACAAGATTAGATTTTGAAACATTATTGACAACCAAACGCTATAATATAGCTTTAAGTAGATTCCTTGATGTTTACTAGACTACTTCTAAATCGAAGCTCAATCTACTCAATTTCTCACCATCTAAACGATAATCAACTTATGATAAATTGAAGCTCAAACCTTCAAACAAGATCATATTGTGCAATAATTGTGAAACTACTGCATTGCATATTTGAGCTACTACACAAACAAAATTTCCTACCATTGCACCTAGGAACAACGAAGAACATTGAGGCGATAGAATCAAACCTGATGGTATTGTCCGTGCGCATGCGGATCCAGTGAGGAATCGGCCTGTTCTGCCTCATCTTCTTGGCGAGCTTCTTCTTGATGATGAACGTCTTGTGGGAAGGCTGTAGATAGAACGAAGAGTAATTCAAATCATCAAGATTTGTAATTTCTACATCATCGAGTTTACTTTTGCTGAAAAATGATTGATAGAGGAATGACGATTACCATCTTCGCTCTGGAAGAGGTGGGTGGCGCCGGCGCTGAACTGAAGAGAGACCACTGCGATTAAAACCCTAATCGTGGCGCTCTCCCATCTATATATAGGGAGACCAAGACAACGAAATCGGTCCAATAGGCCGTTAGATGAATTTATATTTGGGCCCAATTAATGAGAAGTAATCATATATATTATTTTGTTTCTATATTTTAATAATTTTGCTCGAAGTATATATCTTTTAAAACAATTTACAATTTAGAATAATTTTGTATATTTGTAGCAAAATGTTTTACCCAAAAAAAATATGTATTTGTAGCAAAATATTATTTTTTAAGTTTTTTATTTTTAGGTAATTGTATCAAATATAACACATTTACTAAGAAAAAAAATAAAGTTAATTCTAAACTAGTTTTTACCAAAAACAAATATATATATATATATATAAACTAGCATTTTCAGTAAGATTCGTCGTAAATTAAGTTTTATTACGTAATTTTATTTTAAAAAAATAATGTATATATATGTATAACCCTAATAAGGTAGATGAAGTTAATATTGTTGGGTAATTAGGTTGCTGCTTTTTTTAAGCAAATATTTAGTCAAACTTTTTTGAATAACTAAATACAGATCTCTGTTAAACTTTTTATTAAAAATAAATAAAATCTTATAGTAAACCATTCGATCATGTCTACCTTTTAACTTAAACATCTTTAATTAGTTGTAAAAAAAATAGTTAAATCTGTTTATTTGTTTCTAAGATAATACTAAACGAATTTTTATATTTTGTTCATTTAAAAAAATTGACTACCTATTTGCTTTAAAAAATAATAATTTAACTATCTAGTTACGAAACCATATGAAGCTCAACTACTTTATAATTAAACCCATATATATATTACTCTACCCATCATATCAAAACAAGCACAATGAGTCAATGACATAGTACATTGAAAGAATGAGAAAATAATAGTGTTATCAGAACCAGACTTATCAGAACCGGACCGGCGGTCCGACCGGAATCTGGATCCCTTTTCGGTTTGGTTCGGCTAAAAGATCGAAATGCATATGAACAGTGTTTGAACCGGGTTGAAATGACCGGTTTTCGGTTCTGGTTTCTTGGGGTTGTTTAAATTTTTTGGGTGGTTCTCTTCGGTTTAAACCGACTTATTCGGTTCGACCAAGCAACTTCTTATGTTTAGAAGTTATGTTTAAATTTTAGACCTATTGTGTTTGATTTTGAGACTAATGTGTTATGTATGTTCAAAGTTTGAGGTAAGTATGTTGTGTTTGAGAGTAATCTGTATATTTGAAACTATGTAGTTTGTAATTGTATTTTCAGTTATTTTTTTGTTTTTGAATAGTGAACCCCTCGCCGGTTCGAGGGTCAGTCCGATTCTGATAACACTTAAAATATACAATACAAAAATATAAAAAACACTAAACAATCCAATAAACTAAATAGAATACATAGTAATAAAAATTCAGCTTCAATCCGCCAACCAAATTGACTAACACACATCGGACTGATACCAACCGGAAGTTTAGGACCCGTGTCTAGTCAGCTCGTGAAGTCGGGTTAGTCCTGAACTATCCAAGACCTAGAGGCTGCAAACATCAAAACATAATGGTGTAAAATTCTGTCAAATTAACTTTATTTTACACTTTGACGATTATATAGGTACGCAAGGGGTGTCAAAAATTGACTCAACCCGTGGGTGACCCATCCACATGTCGTGTTTGGGTCAGACTTTTTGACCCACGGATCATTGTGACACAACCCATGAATGATCCGTGAAAACACGGGTCAGGTTTGGGTCAGTAGTCTTGACCCATGAGTCAACCCATGAGCCATCTCAAACTGTATATTATATTAAATATATATAATTCTGACTCATGGGTCAGTAGTTTTGACCCATGAGTCCGTTTGTTTCTGAGTTTTTATGTACTGGTGGGTCGAACAGGTCAGACTGATCCGCGGGTCATAGAGGTCATATGGGTCAGTCTGACTCAAGCCTTACTATTTCTGACGGGTCAGGTTTGAGTTTAAAAAACTGACTCAATGTAATGCATGGGTCAGGTTTGGATCAGAGCATCCATGACACGACCCATGACCTTTTTGATACCCCGTATATATATATATATATATATATATATATATATATATATATATATATATATATATATATATATAGGCAAAGCCATTTTACCTTGCGAAGTGATCTTCCATTCATTATCAGAACCCAGAGCCCAGAAGAAATACCCACGAAGCCCTAGGGCTTGAGCATACGCAACCTTTACTACAGTCGAGACAACACTGTCGTAGCTTACCCACGACGTATTTATCGAGTTAACCTTGAAGAAAGAATACGTTGATACCGTATCGTGATCGTACACGATCGTAGCCGTAGAATTCCTATTGAACTCCTCGACTTCGTCGAACAAAAGTACTCCGAGGTCACCGGGGCCAACATCAATGGCTGCTGCCCCGATCCCGTGGTTGTTCGGGTCCTTTAGAGTCCATGTCCTACCATAAAGGGGCAACCCGATGACAAGTTTTTCCTTTGGAACACCCGCTCCGAGCCATGATTTAAGTCCATATATCGAACTTATGTTACTCGACGGGTCGAAGAATGCAGCTTGGGCTCCGGTTAAGGTTGGGTCCCACCCGCCATGGTAATCGTAGCACATTACGTTAATGAAGTCGAGGTTCTTTGTTATGGATTTTGTCGGGTATTTGTTTGATTCACTCGTGACGGCGGAGAAGTAGACGGCGGCGGTGAGGAGTAAGGGAGGCAGGTTTGTGGCCTTAGACTCTTTTTTTACAGCAGCTCTCCATTCCTTGAACAAGGTTCCCATGTCCTCCATCTCATTAGGGTTTTGAGGCCATTCCCAGTCAAGGTCAAGTCCGTCGAACCCGAACTTCCTTGCAACCTCCATGGACGAGTTTATGAAGATCTTTCTCGAGGAAGAAGATGAAGATAAATTCGCTAATAGCGCAGATGCATCGGCTCCAGCACCGCCAATGGAGAGAAGGGTTTTGACGGGTGGGTTCTTGTAGTGGAGAGTGGTGGTGAAGTTGGAGACGGCTATGGCGGTTTCGTTCGTCACTTCAAACTTGAAAGTAACGGTGCTTGGGGAGAGGAAGGCGTAGAAGATGTGGGTGAAGAAGGTTGTGTTGATCTCCCATGGAGGTAAGCTGCTCCACGAAGGATAATAACCTCCTTTAATGGCGGCCGGAGGTGACGAAGAACAAGCTCCCATGGTGGTCAACGCTGCGATCAACGAAACCAGGAAGAAGAAAGAACTGAAATTTGCCATTTCAAGAGTAGATATGGAAATAGACAATAGTACGTACTCAGATGATATATATATATATACGTATAGTATGTGAAATTGTGAAATTCAAGACGGCTTTTGTTTTGTTTGTAATTGTGTTTTTTGTATTTACGCTGTTGTTTGTCGTGTTCTTTAAGGTTCTGAACAAGCATCTTATTTTGTCTGTCGACAATAACAAGAGACACTTCATTATTATTATTATAGAAGAATATAGAACGTGTTGTTTTGTCATAGTCTATTCGGATACTAGCATGTGTCGTCTCTTTTTCCATGAATCGCGGTCAGCTATACACGTGGAAGAAGGAGAGTGGATGATCCACATTTGTGTTTGGTCGTCAAGATTCTACAGTTGACTTTCATTTCTTGACATCCAAGAAATCTCAATGTAGGTAGAAGTCTTGCACGTATAAATTGTCATGAAGCAATGCATTATAAACTCTCCCAAAAATCAATCACTCTATTTATTTTCATGTTACTTCTTTAAACAAGGACATATAAACACAATTTTTTTAAATAGAAAAATGGTAAAATTATCGTGATTGTTAATGGGTGATAAAAAAAGACTGGTTGAACCGAATTCCCGACAACACCGACCTGAGACTGAGACCGACTAGGACCGAGACCAAAGGTCGAGTTTTTTTTCTCAAGGTCGGGCTCAGGCTCAGATTCAGACTTTTTTCTCAAAATACTGACTAGGACCGGGCCGAACCGACCTTGAGGAAACTTAGAAGAAGTCAAGCCCACCAACAAATAGAAGAAGTCCACATAGATTATAAGCCCACAACCAAGCCCCACATAAGCCCACACTTTGACTAATGAAAAGAAGAGTCAACAAAAACAGAGGAAGTCGAATGTCAACAGAGAAATGTTTACCTTTGTTAAAAGTTAAAACCCTATTCTTGGAGGACTGCCATCTCATGGGAAGCTGCATCTCCGGCGGAAGACGACACTGAGGCGAAAATGTTAACTATCTCTGATTTGGTCCGTCGTTCACTTCCTCTCGTCTCCTTCCAGGTTCCTTCACAACTCCAGCACCAACACTGCTCTCGTCTCCTTCACGACTCCTCCACAACAATGACACTCTTCCACGACGAACGATTCCTTCCTGAAGACGATATTTTCTTAGACTCTCGCATAATTGCTATTCCATTTGTTACGATTTACAGCAATTGATTCCATTTGTTACGATTTACAAATGTTCTGTTCAATTGTTACAAATTTGGCCGATTTACAAATGTTATGTTCATTTATTACGATTCCACTCTCCCATTGTTATGTTCTATTCTAAGTGTTCTTCCATGGAGTTTTTGAAATGGAACAAATTGAAATGGCCTGATTCAGTTTTTGTTTTTTTGGTCTAATAAATTCGATTCAAGGCCAAGACCGGTCCGAGTCAAGCAAGACCTACCGGACGAGTTTTTTTGTCCAAAGTCGATCTTGGTCCTCAAAAAGTCAATACCGAAATTTCGGTATCGGTCTCGCCTCCAAGACCGGACCGCCCCGCCCATTATTATCCATAGTTCCTATTATATATTATTGATGGGTTGAATTTAAAAGTATAAGAAATATTTATTTGAAACCCTTTTTACAAGGTATAGGCTTGTCCAAATGAACCGGTTCAGATGAACTGGTCTGGAACTGGTTTGGTTCGAACCGATTCGGCTGAACTAGTTCCAAAATCAGACTAGTGTTTTTAGCCTTCAAATAGAACAGTTCAAAATAATACCAAAAATCCAGCTCGAATCGGTTCGACTCAACTCATTTTTTTATACTGGTTTATACTTAAATTTAAATCAAACCACTTTAAACCTATATAATGTTAGAACCGGTTTGAAGCAAAATTAACTAAACCGATCTGAAATTAAACCAAACCTAGAGGTGTCTTCAATAAACCAAACCTAGAGATATATTGGACTCTCGTATGTTGATGTTGGACAGGATTTTAGTCGGCTGTGGAACAGAATTTCAATCGGTTCAGTGTGTTTTTCAGTCGGTTCAGTGTATTTTCCAGTCGGTTCAGTGTTTTTTCAGCCGGTTCAGTGTTTTTCAGTTGGTTCAGTATTTTTTCAGCCGGTTCAGTGTGTTGGACAAGATTTTCAGCCGGTTTATGTTCGATTTGATTCGGATTATTTCCGAACCAAGGTTGTTATTAAAAAAAACATACCAGAACAGTTCAAACCGGTTCTGAATCGGTTCGAACCAGACCAGTTATTTTTTCCTTAAACCAGACCAGTTTTTTTAGAAACAGAAAAATGTACTAATTTTTTTAAACCAGACCAGTTCAGTTCAGAACCGGTTCGATTCAGAACCGGTTCGATTCCGAACCGGTTCATGAATAAACCTAACAAGATATATGTCTTGTTGAAGTTTTGAATGGATGAGTTCTTTTGTCGTGATGGGTACTTTTAGAATATTTGACTAGATCGAAAATGTAATTTATCTCTTATCCGCTTTCTTATCTTACGTACATCATACTTAATTGTATCATAAGTTCGGATTTGCGAGTGAAATTTTTTTGATGTAATTTGTCTCTTACGTTTTCATTTGACATCCAACTTTTGATGATCAAAACACAATTCATGATTACCAACTACCACCTCGTTCGGCCAGACACGAAGCCATAACAGAGCGAGGGGGCTTGAATTTGTGTTAATTTAGTCCTAAAAAATATATTTATTTTTAATTTAGCCCTTTAAATTCTTACATTTGTACACTCTATTTTTTTTTTTACTTTAACTATTTACACTTAAACTAATTATTACCCCCACTGAACTAAATTTATGATTTTGTCCATGCGTCAAGAGCATATTACAGAATGGATCGATCACCTTGGTTAGGGATAGAGCCATATTAAGTTTAGGAGGCAATTGCACCCCTCAAATTTTAATTATGTATAAATATAACCCTAAAAAAATAAATAATTTTTAATTTAACTATTTTAAATTATATATTTAACTCAATTGTATTTTTTTAGTTAACCTATTTTTCATTATTCTAATATTTATCGCTACTGCTGTATATTTTATCCGTTAGCATGGTCCGTTTGTTTATTCACCTTCCCCAAAACCATTTTGTGAGCCCTGCTCTCCCACAAAGATATGGAAAAATCTGATTCTTTGAAGCTTGAAAACTTATATATATATATAATAGCATACATATATGTATGAGTATGAGAACTTCTCAAGGGGCGGAGAAGACGTCATCAGAGTCAAGCCACTGGTCCCGACTTTGGCTGCTTCTGCCGTGGTTGAGCAAGTTCCGGCGAAATTTGTGGCGACGGATCCGCTTCAGCACGACGTCTCTGTCCAAGTCTGATGTTCTGATGAGATGGAGCTCCGTCGTGATGTTGAAGTTCGACGGCTGCTGCTCCTTCTCCACGGAAGAGTCCCGACTGCTGTGTCTGCTGCTGTCGGCCATGGCTAGCTTCTTGTCGTGGTCTGACGTCGGCTTTGCAGCTGCGTTTGTCTTCCATGCCAATAAAGTCGACATTGAGAGAGAGGTGGGTGGTGGATAAGTGCGGTGCATTGAGGTTATAAAGAAAGCAGTGCAGTAGATTTTGCAGGCCGACTCTTTCAAAACTGTGGGTCTGGGTTACTTGCTGCTGGATTTGCTAAATTCAGTAACAAAACTGGGTAAGCAATAAAATAATGGAAGATTGCAACAATAGAGTTTTTTTTTTTAAAGTTATGGATTAAACCCCAGCCATAAGTGATAAACTAATCACTCAAGTTCAAAATTACACAATCAAAACTAGCTAGCTTTAACAATGGCGTCTTTTCGGAGCGCGTTAGTAGTTTCCTTCGGAGGTAAGCTATGACTTTCAAACACATGCCGCTGGTTGAGTACCCGCCATGATATCTGCTACCGCATTTGCTTCTAAAAAAATATGTCTGAATTTCATTCTTTCGAACTGCATCAATAACTTCTTGCAATCCGTAATGATGAACATTAGTTTTTTATTTAACATATTTTCATCAGAGATTACCTTATGGGCTGAGAGGGCGTCCGTTTCGAGGTGAATATATTTTAATCTGAGTGTCTTTACTAGTAGAAAACCGTCTCGGATGGCCTAAGCAACAATAGAGTTGCTATCATGTGTTTTATTATTTTGGATGGGAGATTGATGATTATTAGGGTTGACGATGGTTAGGGTATGGTACGTATATGACTAATATCATAACTATATTATATTTTTAAATTGCATATAACTATAATTATTACGAGTACAATTTTCAATAACATAACCATATCCATACACGTGGTTATTAATTACAATTTTAACCGTATAACCATATTTATTAACACTTGTGAAGTGTAATAGAATATTATGAATGCTATCTAAATAGATATATATATAAAGTTATGTCACAAACAATAAAAATATTCAACACTAATATCATTCAAAATTAACATTACTATCATTTAACAGTAACATAATTCAATTACATTTTACCCTGAAATTATAGATTCGTGAAATATAAATGTGAAAATCATACTTCTATTATTAGTAATTACTAATATATTAATATTAAGTTATTATTAATATATTGTATTTATATAATAATCATGAGTATGACTAAAATACCGTAACTATATCCATAATCATTACGGGTAGAAAATTCATCACCATAACTGCACCACACCATAATGGTACGGTTAATCATATAAAAATTTGATGGTTATAACCATGTTTTTTATTTTTTCACCGTACCATTGTAAGTCCTACTAATTATTATTATTTTTAAACATATTAGACTATTTTTAAAATTATGGTTATTTTTAAAACTCAATTTGTAAAAACAAGGTAAACCATTTTTCATTTTTTCCAATTTGGTTATTTTTATTTATGACGAATAGCCCAATAGGTGGAAAGCCCAATAACGAGACTCCGCTGACAGGTGATTATGCAGAGAAGAGAACGGCTGAAATTAGGGCAAAATCGGCAAATGCCAGCATTAGCTTTGAATGAGAAAAAATGAAGCTTCGATTTTCTCGGTGATGATGATGACTGAGTTTGATAAGCGTTAGGGCATGGAGTTCCCCTTCATTTCGCATCTCCCACGGTATTTTCAGCTCCCTTCATCGCGGTAGTTATGGTCTGTTTCTGTGACACTCTAACTCATTCAAATAACACTCCGGGATCACTCTTTTTAGCTAATTAGTTTTTCCCTACTGCATAATTGACGTCATTTGATGTATCCAATGTTGATTCAGTAACAAATCTCACTTTGACGACCTTGATGGCATGCTGACTGGTTCTTGTCGAAGCTGAGTGTTTTTTTGTAGAAGTTTAGATTATGACACAGCTGTGGAGATTCTAAATCTACGATTTGTCAATAAATATTATTTGGAGATCAATAGAAAGAACTGCTGCCAATTTTGGCTTATAGTTCTATACAGATTACAGACTATACAGTAGTGTAGATCCATGTTCTTTGAGATACATGAACCAGCAGCGTAAATGAAATGCAGGTTTTATGTCGATTCTTCTAAGACTGTATTCTCGTCAGGCTGCTATTAGCTCATAAGATGAAACCAAAAACCTCCCAGAGCTATAAAACTCAGAAGTCAACTAGCTTTCAAGGTGAGGGAACGAACTGGGTGCTTATCGCAGGTGGTGCATTATTGAGTACATTATCTATTCGACTCGGTTTCAAGCTTAAGCAAGCCATAGACTCAAAACGACAGGGCAGTGGTAGTGATTCTGAAAAAGGTTTGTATTTAATGTCTCTTGGTTTTGTGCTGGTTGAATATCTATTTGTTTCGGTGTCTGAGATATTCATAATCCAGGAAATGGAAAACCCTCTGACAGAAGGAGGACAGTGAGTTCACGTCTCCATTCAAACATGTATTCTTATATGCAAGACGATGATGGGTGTTTCAATTGCATGCCAGGTAGGAATTGCCTATTAGATTTTTTTTTTTCTTATTTGGTTTCGTTATGATGTGATCTCTTAGTTCGTTTAACATGCTAGTCTTTGCCACTGTTGCTATCTATTTGCTTTGCAACATTTCCTTTCTCGTATATATGTGAACGTAAAATTTTCTTAGACTCTACCATGAACTGGATTTAATGTCTCTTCCCATTATTTTTATTGTAGCTTAGATTCAGAGAATTTGCTATATATCTCCTGCGTGTTAAAAATAGTATTGATTGAAGAAGAATACACCGTTGTTATTGTTTCTTAGGTTGTGTATTAAGCAAGCAATGAAATTTCTCAATTAGCCCACAAAAAAAAAGCAAAAAAAAAAAGCAAAGCCACCCGCTAGGAACTTTACTTTTTCATACTTTCAGCATTTTTGAACTCACTTCGCTTCAGAACAAAGGCTTAATTTATAAATATGTGGCCAATTTTTGTCGTTGGTCTTGGCAGCTTGAACTTGAACATACTGTCAAGATGTAACGTTTTGCTAATATTATTTCACCCAAATTTTTTTTTACTAGTACTGAGCTTCTGGGAAAGAGATTTATGGAATTTGAATTTTTTCTCATGTCATTTTAGTGTAATCACAAAACGAAATGGAATTTGTGTTCAGGAGACAATGTGATGGTGGAAACAAGTCACCCTCCAAATGGCCATGCACATATAGATGTATCCCTCCCATTGGTTACCATTCCTGTTCCTGAGTATAACAGAGAAAATAGTGCACTTTGGGTGTCCTCCCCTGACCAACTCGAGCTGCCTCCAAAGCCATTCCACCACTCAAACTGCTCAGACTCCCCGTGCGTCTCAGAAACAGGATCCGACATCTTCACCAAAAGAGAAGTGATCCATAAATTAAGGCAACAACTGAAGAGGAGAGATGAAATGACACTTGAGATGCAAGATCAGATTGTGGAGCTGCAGAATTCTCTAAAATCCCAGATGAACCATTCTACCCTTTTGCAAGAACAACTCGATGCAGCAAACAGGGAACTGTTTGAGTCAGAGAGGGAAGTTCAGAGGCTGAGGAAGGCAATTGCAGATCACTGTGTGGCTTCACAAGAGCCAGTCTCAACCGCCCCGAGTTGGCCAGTTGGCCATGGAAACGGATTTTCGAATGGAGAGAACGGGTTTGTGAAAGAGAAAGATGCAGATCGGGTTGAGATGCTGAGGAAGGAAGTAAGGGAGTTGAAGGAAGTGATAGAGGGTAAGGAGTATTTGCTTCAAAGCTACAAAGAGCAGAAGTCCGAGCTATCGGTTAAAGTGAAGGAGTTGCAGCAGAGATTAGACTCTCAACTGCCCAATATTTTGTAGTCAAGTTCTTAAAAAATCTGTGCATTCTTGTGTTTCTTTCCCCCTCCCCCCCCTAAGTTTGCTTGTTCTTTGGTAGAACATTGTGATTTTTTTGGTTTGTTCAATCTTTGCATCATCGTTCTCCTTCTCCTGAACTTCCATGATAGCTTAAATCACCATTGCCGATAGAAAGCTTCGATTTTGAAGCTTATGTTATTTTAGCTCTCAATGGTTCTTCATGGGTATATCATGGAAAGTAAGTGCTTTGGGGTTCAAGAGTTTCATTTTAAAATTACTACGATCATTTACAATTAGTAAGAGTGAATAAATGATTTCACCGAAAATGAAGTTACAATTGTGGAGATGTTGAAAATCTAACAAATCAATCGAAACTCAAAGGGGTGACATTATGAAAAATGGGTGATTTGGGATCCAAAAATAGTTTTGACCTTAACATTAGTACGTTATTATACGTTTAGTATGAATGCAAATGAAATTGATTTCGTCGAAAATTAAGTCTTCGAGAGAGTAGATATTGAAAATCTCGCAAATCAGACAATAACGGAAAATAAGTCTTTCAGGCATAAAGACTATTTATTATTTGAACGTATGATCTTATACATCGAGTAACAATGCAAAATAAGTTTGAGTTCATTGAAAATAGAGTTCAAAGTGAGAAAATATAGCAAATCAATCAAAACTCAAAGGGGTATACCATCACAGAAAGTACGTGCTTTGATGTCCAAACTCCAAAAGTAATTATGATCTTAATATTACTAAAGTCTTATACATCGAGTTAGAATGCGAATGAAACTGTTTTCATCGAAAATGTAGTTCTGAGTGAGGAGATATTGAAAATGTGGAAAAATGATCGAAACTAAAATGAGTGCGTACCATTATGGAAAGTAAGTGCTTTGGTGTCCAAAAAAATCATTTTAACATTACTACGAATTTACGTATAGTAAGAGTGAATAAATTTGATTTCATTGAAAATGAAGTTATGATTGTGGAGATCTATTTGGCAAATCAGTCGAAACGCAAAGGAGTACCATCACGAAAAATGGGTGATTTAGGGTTCAAAAATAGTTCTGACCTTAACATTATTACAATGTTACACATCAATTTAGAATGCGAATGAAACTATTTTCATCGAAAATGTAGTCCCGATTGAGAATATATTGAAAAACGGTTGAAATAAAAATGTGTACGTACCATCATGGAAAGTAGGTGTTTTGGGGTCCAAAAGTTTCATTTTAACATTACTACGATCATTTACGCTTAGTAAGAGTATGAATAAATATGATTTCATTGAAAATGATGTTACATTTGTGGAGATGTTGAAAATCCAGCACATGAGTAAAAACTCAAAGGGGTACCATCACGAAAAATGGGTGATTGAGGTTCAAAAATAGTTATGACCTTAACATTACTACGTTATTATACATTCAGTATGAATTTCGAATGAAATTGATTTCATCGAAAGTTAAGTTATCGAGAGAGGGGATATTGAAAATCTCATAAATCAGACGATATCTAAATGGGTAACAACACGAAAAATAGTTTTTTCAGGCATACAAAATAATTATTATTTAAACGTTACTACGATCTTATACATCGAGTAATAGTGCACATAATTTTGATTTCATTGAAAATAAAGTTAGGAGTTAGAAGATATTGGAAATATAGCAAATCGGCCAAAACTTAAAGGGGTACCATCACAAATAGTAGGTGCTTTGGTGCAGACACGAAGCCATAACAGGACGAGTAGGGCATTGCCCCATCAACTTTTGAATTTGTGTCAATTTAGTCATAAAAAATATATTTATTTTCAATTTAGCCCTTTAAATTCTTACATTTGCCATCTCTATTTTTTTTTTGATTTAACTATTTGCACTTAAACTAATTATTGCCCTCCACTGAACTAAATTCCCGTCTTCGTCCCTGCTTTGGGGTCCAAAAATAATTATGAACTTAACATTACAAAAATATTATACATCAAGTTAGAATGCGAATGAAACTGTTTTCATTGAAAATGTAGTTTCGACTGAGGAGATATTTAAAATACAAAAAAAACCCGTTGAAACTAAAAGGGCACGTAACGTCGTAACATCATGAAAAATAGTTGTTTTGGGGTCCAAAAGTTTAATTTGAACATTACTACGATCATTTACGTTTTGTAAGAGTGTAAATAAATATGATTTTATAAATAATGAAGTTACGTTTGTGGAGATGTTGAAAATTCAGCAAATGAGTCGAAACTCAAAGACATCAAAGAAAATTAGTGATTTGGAGTCCCAAAATAGTTATGATCTTAACATTACTACGTTATTATATGTATAGTATGAATAAAATTGAAAATTTCTCAAATCAGACGATATCTAAAGGGTAACATCACAACAAATATGTGTTTCAAGCATCATAAATTGGGTCATAGATTGAGCAAACTATCCCTTAAAATTATAGTTATCAGAACTGGGTCATATGTTAGGCCACAAACTGGAATTTTTTCAAAAACTATATACTTTAGTTTTTTTATTTAGGAAAGTATGTATAGAAAAAAAATATTTGAAAAAATAGATATACGCGCACCCCCAGAACGCGCCTTTTGGCAATACGCGCACCCCCATGACGCGCCAATTGCATAGGCGCATGTTGGGTGTCTCCTATTTTGTTTTTTTTTTTAAAAAGAAAATTGTTCTATAATGACGACTCGATGTTTAATTAAAAATAAAATTATGTATCTATTAAAATTATAGTAAGTAGATATTTTAATTGCAATTCAAATGATGCAAAAAATATTAAATTTGGATTTACAGATTGCCTATACGGCATGCCGTAAGTTGAGATATGAAAATTTGACTTAAAAAATTATAACTCGGACCATGTAAGTCCAAACTCAACACGGTTAACATCATTTAGGTCGTAAATCAATTATCTACGTAGTATAATTTTTTTGATTAAAAATACAGTGATTTTGTAACCCCACATCGTTTACACCCAAATTTGACCGAAATAAGTAAATGCATTAGGTGAGAAATTTAATTATATACTTACTCAAAAAAAATCAAAAAACTTACGGTGCGTAGATAATTTAATTACGAATTAAATGACGCTAACTATGTGTTAATTTTTGACTTTTAGACTGACTGTATAATACGGTACGTAAAAAACTCTACATACTATACAAAAACTTCCAAATAGTGTTTTGCATAGTAAAGTTACTGTTTAAATAATATATTTACTGTGTAAAACAGTAAATTTACTGTTCAAAACACTATTGGATAGTCCACGACTATGAAGTACTACACTATGGTGAGATTTCTTAAATAATTTACTTTTATTCTCGAGGATGATTCTACAATTTTAATTACGTTTTGATTAAATTGAGGTTTAATCGAGTGCTGATCAAATTGAGATTTAATTGAAATATACAATAAAATTTATTGTGACATTTTTAAAAGAATGTTATTATGTTATTTTTTCAATTTTTAAAATCTATTTCGTTATTTTTGGATGAAAAATTGAATAAACTAGAGAAATTCGAAATTTGTTTAATTTTAGATATGAGAACTTGAAAATTTACTTTACAGGGCATTTTTCGAAGGATATCGAAATATTAGGGGTAAAGGGGCAATGTTAAGATAGTAGTTGAGGTTAGGGTTAGGGCTTTTGGATTTGAATAGAGTTATTTGCTCATCTCTTCGAAGTCTGTCTGTCTTCAGTCTCTTCATCTCCCCGATTCATCCTCTCGTCGTCAAGTCGGTCTTGATTTTGGCATTTCACAAAGATCGGTCTGTGTTGCACCAGTTGGAAGCAGATTCCCGGTATCGAGGCTTCTCCACCCTCACCTCCCAACACAGAGTTCGTATTATGTCGCTTCGGCATCTTCGACTTGGCAGTGGTATAGTTTTTCCAATTGTTTCTTCCTTGTACAATTATGTAGGGATACGCCGTGGTTTAGTGATTGCATTTTGCGGCTTCATTCTATCTCAATAATGGCGGTTACGCTATCCTGGTTTGGCATCTGACAATAATCCGCGAATGAATTGGAAGCTTTCTTAATTTTCATTTTCTGTTATGCTACTGGAGTGGGTTATCGGTATTTCATTTAGGGATGATAATACCATTAGGAGTGGAGAAAGGGTTGAAATCTTAGTTCCAGGGTTATTACTTAGGAAATGGAAGTTGTATTAGTCTATGGGTGTGGGATTAGTGTATTCTTACTTTTAGCCCTAATCCTTAAAAGAGAATTTCATGCCATCTTATGAACTTAGTTTTCTTATTTTCTGTGGGTATTAAACTGCTGTAGTTGCTAATTTTGTCCCCCTTTGTTTCCCCTTAGTCAGTGTTCATTGTTGGAGAATACAAGGTTGGCACACAGACTATGAGTTTTCTGGAAAAGAATCCTACTGAGCCTAGTGAGAGAAGTATAAAGAGCAGAAAGAAAAAGGATAATAAGGTATTGGAAGAACTTCTAAAAGCTGAGGACAATGCCATTCAGTGTAAGGGTCTTCATGAGGAAGAAAATCTAACAGTCTGTGGTGGAAGGAAGTGTAGTGATTGTGTAAGCGAAAAAGGAAGAAATGAGGATACTACAGTACAAGATTATAGCAGCGAAGGGTATACAATCACTCTCTAAAACTTTGCTTCTTTTATTCTGACCCTATTATTGATATTTGATAATACTGCAAATGGTAGCGAAGGGTGCTTTGATTATGGTTTCTTTAGCTTAAGAGTGATTTCTATGTTGCCACTTCTGTTTAAGGAAGATTCATGTTTCAGATTCTGCTACTCAAACAAAACGTAAATCTTGTGGTGGTTTTGAGGGCAACGATTTGCTGAAGGGTCTGTGTATTTAATTTAATTGTGGACATGTTCAGGTTGAATAGAGTAAAACTTGTTTATGATGTTCACATATTCATATTTAAACATATTTCACATTGCTTATCGTATTTATTCTCCCTTACAATGATTTAAGTTTTCTTAGAACACCGCTTATTTGTCTTGCTGATTATGTAGGATGGGTTGAATTTGCCAACAATAATGTAGCAAAAAGGGTTGTCAATATGTTAAATGGTGAATCAATAGGTAATGCTCTCTCTGTACTTAACAACCGATAGCTATGTTTGCTGAAATGTAATGGATCTGGCACTATGTTTTAAAAGGTGCTCACGTAAGTGCTTGAGGCGATGCAAATACCCTCCATTGAGGCGCGCGCACCTCAGTCGCCTTCTTCAAAGAAGAGTTATCTACCCAACCTGAGTCGGAACATTAACAATCCTTTGAAGAGGTTGTGCCTTGTTCCTTGTATATTTTTTCTTATACTTTGAAGCTTTGTGGTACCTGCAAAGATGTGTTGCATCATAGTATAAGCATAACCGACTAAATTATGAAATCATAAAATATAAATACAAATTTCTATATTATTCATTGTCATTGTGAATTGTAAAAACTGTTCTTTTTATATGATAGTATATTTGTCTTTATTGAACTGATTTTCAGTTCTGCTGCTGATGAAGTAAAACAAAGCAAATGTGATTCTTAAGTGGTATTTTAGAGTCTACTTGAAAAACAGCAATAGTTGTGGTTCTTAAGTAGAGTACAATTTTCTTATACTGCAATTCTAAGGCAGTGGGCATTCTTGTTCTTCTTTCACATATGTACTTGCATTGCTATTGCATGAGTCATACAAAAAGTTGCGTAGAAAAAAACAATTAATGATCCCGTACTTGTACTGAACCGTGCTTTACACCATGTGGAATATGACATGCTGCTATTTCTATACTTTTTGTTAGATTATATATCAGGTGTGCCTCAGAATTGAGGCGATATTTGGCTTTTGCAATTTGTCGCGCCTCAAATTTTTAAACACAATTGTTGGCAGACTTCCACCATTTTTCAAATTTTGAATGCAAAACAAGATTTAAAAAAAAAAAATCTATTCAGAATGTGAACTACTGAAACTGAACCCTTTTCGGTAATTTTTCATAAGTATTAAGTTTAATTAAGTTTTGTTTCATGCTTGTTTAGGAGAGAGGTAAAGGTCATCTTGGTTCTATTTGTTAAAGACATTAATATGCTCTAATGTGCATTTTTTTTTTCTCTCTAATACCCAGTTTATAAGAGTGCTGTTTGAGAGAAAAGACTAATTTTTGAACTCACTACTGCCAAGAGAGAGTGGTATCTCAACGAAACCCTGGTTGAGAAGTCTTGAAGAGAACGCCTAAGGAAGGTAAATCTTATTTCGATGTTTAGTGTGGAGTTTTAAAGCAACTCCAATGGTTTTCCATATCATTACTTTGCAAAATATTATTTAAATCTTGATGTTACTTAAATTGTAAATTAATGAGACTCACATTCCTGTGGCATGAGAACCTTAAGTATGAATTTAATCTGAACCATTGTATTGTAATATACCTCATTTAAACTACTGTAAGTATTATATATATCCCTCCCAATCTGTTTGTCCAAGACTAACGAAATACCATTGGAATCGATCTTTTCAGTTTTTCTGCAATAGTTATAACGGATTATTCAAGATTATAATTTGTCTCTTTTTTATTTTTACAGAAGCAGAAGGTAGAAGAGAAGGTGATCCGCTTTTCGCAAGCCTATTGTTTCGAGGATGCTTCTTGATGGGGTGTAAGTTTTAATTTTATCTTCATTAACCAAAATATTGAACGACTTCAGTGCTCATTTTCTGTATGTTGCGTTTTTTTTTTCTTTCTATTTTTCAGATGTTTGAATCTCCATAATCCAAATGGTGGAACGCGACGACAGCATACAGTTTTGACACTAGAAAATGGATGTCGTTTGGTGTCGACTGTTGCTATATTTACAATTCGTGTTAGTGAGGAAGAACCATCGTTAGTCTAGGAAAATGGATGTCGTTTGGTGGCGACTTGTAGTTGTTTTTATCTCCATGGCCTGTTATTTACCTACAAGGCACTACGTTTATTTTTTTATTTTTTTGAGGACAACAGGCCCAGTTTGTAATATGCTTTATCTGGGCCTGTTTCATTTTTTACTGCATGCATAGGCCCAGTAAATCCCATTTTACTGCGCCAATAATGTCCCTGGTCCTTGATCTGGACCTGATGGCCAACGATAGTTCTTATGGCCCATCAATTTGCTGATATTATATCAGTTCAGGTTTTCACTTAGTTTAATTGGTCGGATTATGCTATAATTATGTTGATTTTGAATTCGAAACGACGGCGTTAAGTACGTAATAGTCTACAAATTGACCGTTACAACAGTCGGGCAGGATACTTATTGGGCACAATTTTCCATTCCAATTAATGGGCCTTTTGTAAATTTATTTGTTCAGTCCATAAGGCCCATCATACAGTCCTTATTGGGCCTTTTACTTTTTGTTAGGCCAGCAGATCATCATTTTTGGGCCTTACTAAACTTTACATTAGGCATACCAGCCTTAATGGGCCTGTTTATTTTTCTTATATAGCCCATTAACTATTATTGGGCCTTGTTAAATTTTTAGCAAGGCCCATATAATCCTTATTGGGCCCTGTTAAATTTTTAGTAAGGCCCATTATCGAATATTTATTGGGCCTTGTTAAACTTTTTACAGGGCCCATTAGCGAATCCTTATTGGGCCTTGTTAAACTTTTTTTGGGCCCAATAGACAATCCTTATTGGGCCTTGTTAATTCTTAGTGGGCCACGTTATTTTTTTTTGACTGGGCCCATTATCCTTATTATTGGGCTTTGTTAAACTTTTTACAGGGCCCACCATAGAATCGTTATTGGGCCTTGTTGAACTTTCGAGTCGGCCCGTTAACATTTATTTGGCCTTGTTAAACGTTTTACGGGGCATCAGACAATTCTTATTGAGCCTTGTTAAACTTTCAAATGGAACCATTAATATCATTGTTGGGCCTTGTTAAACTTTCAACTGGACCCATTAATCCTTATTAATTTTTACTGGGCCAATTAGTCAATTCTTATTGGGCCTCGTTGAATTTTTTTATTGGGCCCATTAGACAATCATCATTGGGTCTTTTTAAGCGGATTAACCTTCATGACGATTAAACCGTCATGACGATTAAGCGGATTGGGCTTACTTTTTCTTGAGAAACTTAGATTAAACCGTCATGACGATTAAACGTTCTAATGGGCTATGCTTTACGAACTCTTATTCTATCCGAATTTTAGAATTAATTGTGTGACCATGACCATATATCGCCAACAATTCCTACTGGGCCTCCTACTGGTCCAATTTTACACCAATTCAGTTCTCACCCAGCCTATGTTGATGTAGTGCATTGCATTGTGCACGTTGGATCGTCAACTGGTGTTGAGGCCTATCACGCGAATAACGAATTCGCCTCCAATCACAACAAAGTTAACCAAGCAGGGAAACATTGGTAAGCTCTTCAACGTGGGGAATAGACGGGGATGCTTTGGATGTAACCAGAGAGAAAAATACTACCTAATCAGCGGAAAGATGCACTTTCCTCAATAACTGTTCCTTCGCTTGACTGACCTTGATCTTCGAGGACTGCACAAACAGCACCAAATTTGGATGTTTAAAAACATTATCCATGGATATATATATAAGGTAAGTGCGTACACGTTAGTAAAAACAAGATGCACTTTCAAGGTTTAAAAGGGATACCTCCTCATTAGACACATCAAACATACCTTCTTGAATATTCTGAAGGATCCTGGTAGTGGTAACAGTCTTACAACAGAAATGTCCATAATTTTGTTAATTCATTACCTCCTCAACATTTTGGGTTGTTGGTGCAGATGCTTTCAGAAATAGAAGATTGTTCTCTTTAGCAAACCGTTTGCCTTCTTCTTTGTTTCCAAACAGTATGATTGTCATGTCTAACCAGCGTGCAAGATGATTAGATGTCTTCTAAAAAAGTGATGTATTGGTCTCGCTATAACAATACATTATACAAGGGGTTAGATTTAAGTAGAAGGAAGATACTAACAGATTCGATAGAGATGAAAAAGCTATAACATTTTCATGTTCTTAATGTTAGAGATGTATTAAAGAGTTCCACACTTAAAGAATGAAGAGACAAATGTGCGCACTTAAAGAGGTTGTTTCAGCGAATATATGTGTTCCACCTTTCAGAGCTGTATTAACAATTTTATACACCTCGTTTTATCATAAACAGGATGAGTTCCAGCTACCCCTTGGTAGTAAGAACGAGTGATTCTTGCCTAGTCTGACATAAAAATCAGTTTCAGAATCCTTCCTGTGGCTAATAAACAACAGAAGATATAACAACAAGGTATCCTGGACACAATATTAAGAGGTTTCGACTTAAAAGACTAATCAAAGTGATGCAAACTACTTAATGTAAGGAAATGTTAATTTCATACCTAATATGCTATTTCTACAAAGTTAATCAAAACTCAACGTACAACTCAATAAAGCTTTATAATATACTACTGTCAATAACCTAATGAGATAATTTTCTCATTTTGCACTCTTTTTCCTTCACTTTCTAAATGCAAATAGTACTAATTAATCAGTGTACCCCCACAATATACCTCCCACTTCAACCATGCCACTCAACAAGCAACAATTTTCGTAAATTAAATGTTCAAAACTTAATTGTTACTGCTAAATGTAACTTGAAATAAGAATGTGATAGCAATAATTCAATTGCCTTTAAGAAGAACAATCTCGATGATTGAAGCACAATAACTATTTATATTAATATAGAGATTTAACTTAGACAAAACTCATCATCACACAAATCTCATTAATGACAGTCGACAACACTCAAACTCTATACTTTCCCACAACATAACTTTGCTATCGCTCTTTATATATTGTTTCTCTATGTATTGTATGTTGATATATTCATCCTAGACTATATATATATCCTATTCAAGTTGGCAACTTTAATAAACATATGTCCAAGTCATTAACACTTGGCAACAACTTAATAATTCCAAGGTTTTATATATAAATTCAATATCTAGCGAAAATCTGAAAACAGTTTAACATGGTTACACAAAACTTTAGTTGTACTAACATATTTTTTTGCGATAGTAAATAGTCTAATATGTTTGACAACGAGGGTTATTAGTATCTCTGTCAATTCTTCATTATTTTTTTTCAAATTTATAAAATTATACTGAATATTTTTCCAAATGTTACAACTACACCCTACGAACTTACACTAATATTATAAACAAGTTCCGACTCGAAACACACCGGAGTCCAAACGTAGACCAAGTCTCCAAAGGCCCAAACCAGGGGACCCGGATTGGACTCCAATTCAACCTGGGGTCTCATGGGTTCAAACACATACTAGGTTGTCCAACTTAGACCTGGTCTGGGCTATAACCCAGATCAGGGGACCCTAATTGAGGTTTAATTGGAGTTTCAATCAGTCTGAACTAGGTTTGAATCCAGACCAGGGAACCCCAACTGGGTTGAGCCCCTATTAGTATGAACTGAACCTGGTCCAGAGCGAATGGGTCTCCAATTGAGCTCCTATCTAGATCTCCTGGCATGGGTCCAAACCAGACCAGGTCCCCAACTTTGGGAGAGCTGGTCTGAATTCATACCCAAATTAGGGGGTATGCGCCCGACCATGTCGTGACGCATCCCCTTCAGTGAGGCGTGCCTCTATTGATTCACTAACGATATCAAATTCATTTTTTATAGAGCCGGTTCAGTTTGTATTTTTGGAAGAAAAAAAAAGTTATTAAGATAAAAATAGAGTTTTTAGTACTAGCTTCTTCGGAAGGCATCCGTTGATATTCATCCATGGTAGAACGTAAATAACAGCTCTTCCAGAAAGTAAACAACAACTCCTCTTCATTCTCCAGGTCTGTTCATCTGATGCAAAACCTTGAACCTTGTGTTTTGGTCCCCCTCATGTTGTTTAAACTCCACCTCATGTTGCCGTTGTCAATCAGTATTCAGTAACTACTATAAGTTCATCCATTTATTATGTGAAGGAATGATTTAAAAAAATAATCTTAATAGAGGTACTGTCATGTGCCAGGGTAGTAGGTACTTTGCTAACTGTTTTAATTTTTTTAAATATATAATTAGAATTTTTATTGCAGTATTATTAATGATGTTTGCAGTAGATGTTAGTATGCTCTATATTAGTATATATGTTATATAACATTTTAGTTAGTAGGTGTGCCTTATTCGATGAGGCGAACACCTTTTGTGCGCCTCAAATTTGAGACGATAAAGCGCCTCATTTTTTTAAAACACTGAACTCCATAGACAATACTAGGTCGAGTAGTTGTTAGGTAACTCAAACCTTCAACTAGTCTCTTGAAGTTAGTTGCATCAATCAAATCATCCCTGCATTTTTTCTCAAATTTGAGTCTTTCGTAAATGATTTCATTCCATGATTCATCCTAAATTAAATATTCAAAAGCTTAATTGTTAGTGCTAAACTTCATTTAGTAAAAATGGCATTTTCTTTACTAGTGATATAAGATTGACAATTGTGAATACATGAACTCCATTTGTACAAATTGTATTAAAAAATTTGAGGCACATTGAGGCGCAAATGCCAAATATCGCCTCAAATTTGAGGCGCACCTAAGGCGCTCGCCTCATCGAATGAGGTGCACCCAATAAATAATATTATATATTTAAATGATTATCCATAATTCCATATGTAATACAGATCACACCATATCCACACACACCATATCTAATACACAATCACAGATTACATATACATAGTGACACACTATATAATATATCATTAGTTTCACTCATTACTTTCACATGGCACTACAGTACGAACCAACACTTGTCACTGTCTAAGGGAAGATTTCTTTCAGTTTAAGTCTTTTAAGTCTTTCAGAGACAGAGAACCGAATATAAGACTAAAAACACTACATACATCAGTACATTCTACAAAAAAAAACTACACAATAACTATGCTAACCAGGAGAAGGCTGGGTTGATGGTGTCGCTGGGTTGCGGTATGAAAAATTGAAAACTGTTCTTTCTGTTTTCTAAAGTTTCTTTCGGTTGAGTTTCTGTTCTGTTTTTTTGCCCTAAAGCTTCTATCGGCTGAGTATCGTCTGGGTTGCTGTTCTTTCGGCTGGGTTGGGGTATGAATCTTCTAAAGCTGAAGTTGAAGCTGTCTTTATGTTGCACTTCTTGTACTATCTATTCCTATTTTTCTTTGATGGTTAAAAAAGCGCCCGAGGCGCGCGTCTCGCGCCTCAAGTTGAGGCGCAGCTAAGCGCGGCGAGGCGTGCGCCTCACAAGACAGTATGCGCCTTGACATAGTGGAGGCGCAGACCAAGATATGCGCCTCGCCTCAAGCGCCTAGGCGAGCGCTTTTTTACACATAGAAATGCCGCCCGATAGAAGGGAGGCTAATTAGACCCATCTGGGAATTCTTACGCCTTCCAGACCGGACAAAGGGCTTATTCAAATGCTATGCAGGGTCTCCCCTAGTTTATTCCAACCCAAAGCAGACTGATCATGGCATTTCGTAATATGAAACAGAAGCAGTAAAGCGTTTGAATCCTCGATACTATCTATTCATCCAATGTTAAATGGCTAATTGTCTTGCATACTGGCATATTCAATCGTAAAATCAATTAATCTTAACTAAGCGGATACATCTTATAGCAGGAAATGTCTAAAATAACATCTATTCTACACAATCGAGATTCACGGACAGAAAAAAACTGAGATGTGAAAAGCATGAGAAAGAGAGCGAGATTAGATTACCGAGTCCGAATCTAAAGCTTGATAGGGCGGACAACAATGGTGGCCGGGCGAGCACCGACTTCTCTACCCAATGGTGAGATCATGCGCTGATTGTGATCTCCTGTCATTGAATTGCAAAAGCATACAAGATTTCCCAACACCTACAAAGATCCGCCACAAATCAGTAACTGAAAATTTAGGTCAGACCATCTGTATCGTTAGGGTTCAAACAACGGAGAAATTAAGAAGACCGGTGTCGCCGATTGTCGGCTGTGAACGCTTCCGTAATGTCTTACCTTCATCGTAAAACATTTTTACGCCGGGAATCGGGTGCGGAGACGAGAGCGAGCGAGAGGGCTAGCAGACGCAGAGTTCCGAGAGAGACTATGAGACACTCAAGGTTCCTTCGTCTCCTTTTGGTTTTTGGGCGAGGAAACTGTTTGTTATTGCATACAAGTCATTTAATTTTAAACTAAGTCATTTTAATCCTAAACTCCAAGGTATATGCAATTACCCCCCCTGAGGTCTCTAGTTTTAGCCAAATTTGTCCATCCTATGACTATTTGGTCTCATGATCTCCTGCAGATGCAACTGTTCGTTCGTTCTAAGCTGATCTCAATAGCAGCTCTCCGCTCCTTCACCTCACTCTTCCTCTGCCGCCGAGCACTGAAGATCGTGATTGCGTCCCGAGATAGGTGATAAGTCTCCGTTCGATATCCAATTAATCTGGTACCACATTTCTCTATGCTCCAAGACGATGGAAGAACCTCATTCTGTCAGTAGTCCCAGAAGAATTCTGAGTTTCTCCAAGAACAAAAAAGCAAGCCTTTTATTTCCAGACTCAGAGCACCGATCATCTGACGTTGGAATTTCTGGAGAGCAGGGTCCGAAAACCTCGGAGGTGTATGGGTTCGTAGGATCCATAACCACTGTAGTCGCCACAGGTCTGATGCTATCCTTCTGCTGTTCTTGATTTAGGTCATCAGCTGTTGTTAATAACACAATTGGAGTACCAAGTTTTGAGGAAGAAATTTGAGCTTGTTACTCTGTGAATATTTGCTTTGAATCGATATCTGGGTTGACAGCTTGTGACATTGATACTCTTCTCTTGATGCAGTTATCTTCCTTATATGGGCATATGTTCCTGACCCTTGGCTACATGCAGTTGGGATCCATTACTATCCTAGCAGGTCAGTTGAAGTTAAAAGATGATCCATCCTTGATTCAAAATGTATAAGCCTACCATGATGATATACATTATACCTTTAGATTTTCACCTCAAATGTGTGTTTAGTTGGATTTCTGATGATGTAACTCGGATAAAATTTCACACAAACTGGTAAGTAATGCTCGAGTTTGTACTTTCTAGCATACTTCAAACTTGATAAACTCTGTTATTGCCATATTGATTTATGCATTGCATTCTTTTCTTATGATTCATAGACCTAATCGACTTGATTTGGCAAAAGGGAACTGTCTTGTTTCTGAATCTGAATTTTTTTATGCAAATTCTACCATACCATTGCTTCATCCAAATCTTGATATCGGTCTTTTGCACATTTAAGCAGAGAAATTTGCTTGGACTGATTTGCAGGTATTGGGCATTGGCAATGCCAGCTTATGTAATGGTGACAATGGTGTTGGCTCTGTTATTCTACATTGGATTCAACTTCATGGCAACTCCTCCTCCAACTTCATCCAATACATTGTTTGGTAAAATCTTATTCTTATGGCATATATATTTACAGTTGAAGTGTCTGTCTAGTGATTTGCTTCTGCAGTAAAGTTACATTTTTGGTTGGTTATTGTTGCTGCAGATGAATTCAGTAGAGAACCCTCAATCCCTGATCCTTTGGCTGCTCAACACGAGTTGCCAATTGAACCGATCTCTGATATCGGCATTGATGAAATCAATAGTCGGATGTTTACTTAACTTGAAATCCATATAGATTTGATCATCTTTAAAAGATTTATATCACGACCAAACGATATGATCTGTATATGTACGTATATGAGTCTGATCTTAACACATCTAGTTTCTAAACTGACTGATTTACAAATATGTACATAAACACGATTAAATATATATATTTAATATTTTGATTTGTTTTTAAATTAATTGTGAATTATAAAATTTGATTGTGAAATTAAATTATGAATTGTGTAAAGTTCGTATCGTGTTATTTTATGATATTTTGTATCGTGTTACACAAGAGTCTAAATATGATGAGTTTATGTAACTCAAAAATCTTAATTTACTGGACTTTCTACTAATTCTTTACCCTTTCTACATTATAATTTTAAATGTAATAATAACAATAAAAGGAAAAAAAGTGAGATAATAATTATTACAAAGGAAAAAAATAATCATGATACTTGACCACTTTAATTTGAACCTTGCGAATGTAGCATTTTTTTAATTAAAAAAATCCATATAATATATGAGAAAACCGTCCCAAATAATTTATTTGGAAATTAGGTGCATACCCACGTAGTGCTCAGGACAAAAATATTACAAATAAAATTTTGAAAATCTGCAAAAAATTATTACGTTATAAGAAAATAATTAAAATTAAAATTAACATATCGATGTTCTGTTCTTTGCTGTCGAGAGAGCTTCCTCAGCTAATACAAAAGCAGACCCTTTTTCTTCTCCACACACATTGAAACCACAGCGACCAAGAATCTCAAGCCGCAATTGAAGATGTCGTGGCAGACTTACGTCGATGAACACTTGCTGTGCGACATTGAAGGCAACACACTCACATCTGCGGCCATCATCGGCCATGACGGCAGCGTTTGGGCCCAGAGCTCCAACTTCCCTGCGGTATAGCTTCGATTCTTGATTGTCTTAGCTCGATTATGCTAATGGGTATTTCGAATTCAGATCCAGATGCAGCTCTTGCATCTGGTTCTGTCAAGATCGGTCCAAATGGTTGATGTCAATATGTATGTTAGCTGCTTGAATCTCGAATGATCCAATTGGGTGGATAAAATGGAATATCTGCTTCTTGGAGTATAATATGGCCATATTAGACTTCATTTGACCAGCTTATGTGTAAATCAGGTGTCTTAGAATGGTCGATTTGTATTGCGAGCTATTTGTTCGTAGTCAGGTTGTACTGAAGTTTTTGAAAGTGATGAATTTTAGTAGGATCTGTTAGAGATGGGTGATCTTTTGTTTAGCCTTTTGAGATCAAGCTCTAGAGTTTTGTTCTCTTAATATCAAGAAAACTATGAATAATAGATCTTTTGGGTGTATGAAAAGCTAAATTGTAATGAAGTTGTTTTTGATATTGAGACCAGATCTCTGTTGCATGTTCTAATCAGATGGAATTTTTCATTTTTTAGTTTCCTAACTCCTTTTCTTTGGGAAGTACAAATGGATTTACTGATTCTTTTTGTTTATGGGTTCGATAGTTCAAACCTGAGGAAATAAGTGCAATCATGAAGGACTTTGACGAACCTGGTTCCCTTGCTCCAACTGGTCTTCACCTTGGTGGTACAAAATACATGGTAATCCAAGGGGAGAATGGAGCTGTTATTCGTGGCAAAAAGGTGATTGTTTTTCTCCTATAACATTGCATTTGTTGTTTGTGAGGTTATTATGTGTATTGACATCGTAAGTGTGATTACTTTGTAATGGATTTTGATCTGTTATTGACTTAACTGTGGTGTATCAGAATGAAGTGTTGGAACTTAACCGAGGACCTCAAAGATTTGATAGTTTCTGAGGAACACATTTCTATATTCAGTCACTGGTTTTCTATCTTCTTTCTTATATGAAGCATCTATATGCATCTATTTATATGTCTTGTTAACAGGGATCTGGAGGTGTAACTGTGAAGAAGACCACTTTGGCTCTGATACTAGGAATCTATGATGAGCCAATGACTCCAGGACAGTGCAACATGGTTGTTGAGAGGCTCGGTGATTATCTTAATGAACAGGGCTTCTAAACTCTTCGGGACATACCTTGGAGAAATGGAGGATTTTCTTGTGTGAAGTTTGGTGCTTGAGAAGTGATGAATATGATGATGATATACTCTGCTAGCTTGCTTTTGTACTTTGTATTCTTATTGTTCTATGAATTTTACTGGGTTTACTGAAATTGTGTATCGTGGGTCGGTTTACGATCCTGATGTATGAATGTTAAAAGCTACCTTCAACTTTACCTATTTAGTAACTGTTTATGAGTATCTGTTTGGTATGATCTATTGCCACTATTGTGCCTTCCTTTCTGTTTTATTATTGTTTTTTTAAAAACAAAAGACACCATTTGAAGAAAGTCACAATTCTACAATCACTAAATGTCACCAGAAACAACATTACAAAATGATCATAGATCTTGGCAACAACACAAGGGGATTAAACCCAAACATGTTCATCAATTACTCTTTGAATTGCCATTCTCTTCGACACATGGGGCAATGAGCTTGAGACGACTGTGAATTAACCCATTTCAAGATGCAATGGAGATGAAATGCATGATTGCATGCACCCCAAACTGCAATAATCAGGTAAAAATCAAGAGAAATGTACATCTATACATACCAAGCACATCGGATGGCATAATAGAGAACGAACTATATGCAGCAACAATAACCAAAACACAAACCATGAAACCATGAAACAATATGAATAAATTTGCGGTTTTCATCAGTAGATTTAATGTACTTACTGAGAGGGCAATCATCTCCAGGAAGCTTACAATCAGGACAGCAACCATCAAAGGCCATCCTACAAATACCGCAGGTTTCATCTTGAGCATCCCATGTCCATGAAGCAACACCATGCCACCTGCAGTTCATATTCATCTTCAGTATTAACCCGAAAAAGATTACATTTTTGAAGATTGAACAGAAATTGCGGAGATAGAGAGCGCACTCTTTTCAGCACAGCAGCAGATATCAAGGAGATGCAAGTCAAGGAAGACAATTTTCCCAACTTTCGATATCATGATCTATATACTACATGAATAAATTTTCCTCTTTTTTTTTGCAAAAGGAAGAAATTTTCCAGTTCTTTTGCAGAATTTTGTAAACATCAATGTCAATTGATGGAGCCAAGGATTTTTTGTTAAGTCTGTATGAAGGATACTCACGAGCTTGACTTTCATTCTCCAGACCTGCAAACAAGAAGAAGAAGCCATGTAAAACCTCAGATTGAGCTCAAATGCTATACAAATTAACGTCTAATTGGGACAAGAAAAAGATTCGTGATTTTAGGAGCGACAGAGAAACTCGAACTTTTGATTCCTCACGCAGATGCTCGAATTTCCTCTCTCGACAAACGGAATTGCGAGCTTACCTGTAAGTAACCGAAGTTTTTTTTTTTGTGAAGATCGAGGGTTTATGCTTCCGCCTTGCGAGTTTGAGCTAGAATCTACGCCAAAGATTTCAAATTTTCAACGTAAGGAAGTAAAGTACAGAGTACAGACACTGTGAAAGATTCGCCGAACACGGAATTTTTTAAAAAAGTGTATAGAAAAAGGATATTCAAACATATTTAGAAAAATATTAATAGGCGCATCCTCACAATACGTCTATTGCCCAATTATATACGGTTTCAGTTCAATTATTATAAAAATTGTAACAGTAATAACCAATTATTACATATATTCGATAAATATGTACCGAGTACAGTTCTTGCTCATCTTCTGCGTAGCATATCTTCTTCCTCAGTTCTCTCCTACACGAAGACAAAGAAGGTAAGTTATTTATTTTTATATATTGCATAATATTAATTTTTAAAAAATTTGTAGGAGTTATATTTACATATATATCATATGTGATAAAAAAATTTATACTACTAATTTTTTAGGATCAAGCATGACAGAAATTGGTATAATTTGCTTATATGACGGTCAAATAGTGTCCGAGAATGGTAGTGAGGTTTATGTTGGTGGTACATTCAGTATTACTACAGCTACCTTGGCCTTTAAACATCGAAACGTTATTTGTTGATTATCACTAAGATCCGACGAACGATGATTATCTTGACCCCAAAGGACCGATGGATCTAAAGGACCAACATTTATCACGTTTGTACCGTGCGACAAATTTGTCATAACTACGCGCGGCTGCATGATAACTGTACAATTAAACAGTATAAATTTTTTATTTATAACAATTTATATTTTTGGCACAATTTTTTTACTAATCATTATCTAATAATTCATAATTAATTTATAATAATATAATTAATTAGCACTATAATTACTAGTTTAATTTAATATGGCTAATTAGCATAACAATAAATATTAATAATCAGATATTTATAAAAAAGAATATTTATTAAAAAAAAAAAAGTTACCGAGTTCTTCTTCGTCTGCGGTGGCGGCCTTGCCTGACGTCGGGATCTGGAGGCGAGGCGAGGCTTGGGTGCAGAGGCGAGGCGTCGGGAGAGGGAATGCAGGCGGAACCCGACGACGGAATGAAGGCAGAACAGGAGATTGGGTTGGAGCTGGAGACGGCGAGGCGAGGCCGGAGCTGGAGACGGCGAGGCTGGAGCTGGCGAGGCGGGAGCTGCTGGCTTGGAGGCGTCGGGAGCTGGAGGAGGCGTCGGATGCAGCTGAAGGGAGAAAGGGTTCTTTAAAAAGAACCCTATGTCCCAGGCGCATTCTCAGGTCACGCCTATGAATAGGCGCGACCTGCCAGGTGCGCCTATTGAATAGGCGCGTCCCCGGTGTCCCGCGCCTATTCATAGATTTCTAATTTTTTTTTTTCAAATATTCACTTTTTCACTTTTCTTTTTTTTTTTAAATAAACAGTTTTTCAAAAAATTTCCGAACACGTGCAATGTCAGTGAGGCCGACCTGTTCGATGAAATGCCTCATAGAAATATGGCTCTGAGAAACTCCTCCCACCAGGCCCAATAAACCCTCCTTCCTGCCCAGCCCTGCCGTCCGTCTGAATATCTCGTCGGTAAGAGGGAAGATCTTCGGCAGCAGTTTCGTTAATGGCATCCTCCAGAGCCCTTGCGAAGCTCTCTCCTCGATTACAATCTCTGAAGCTCGGCAAATCGTCACCCGCTCACACCATCACTTTCACCGCAGCTCGATCTCACGGTAACATGCTTCGGTATTTCTTCTGCTGATGTTTTCTTGACCGCAGCTCATCGTTTTCATCGGTTTTCTGTTGATGATGCTAGATTACGAAGGAACTGAGCTGTACAATGCCCTGTCATTGCTTCCGCGAGGTTGATATCCAACTTGGCCATGGAGTTGCCGAGTTGGGGTTTAGCAACTTGAATGAAAGTGCACAAATATATTCGAAACACAATCAAAATAGATGAATAGAACAGAGACAACTACGGAATGAATTGAACGTAGCCAAGGCTCAAATTACAATATTGCCATTATCCAACAATCTCCTACTCGTTCTCTTTGAACATGGTACAAATGATATACCCTACAGATTTGTGGTAACTTTTATCAGGGACCTTCAGTAGGGTACTCTGTTTAGTTTAGGGTAGTAGTCATATCACTAAGTACACCTACAAAACCATGAAGGATTCATTAGTCGAGAGCTCAAGCGGTGGGGCCGTGGTCCGGCCAATGGTCCCTCTCCTTGTCACACTTCTTTGGGCCGGGTTCGAGCTTTACAATAGGTGGTCTTCTATTTCTTCTGGTACATGTAGTTTCTCCATTGCAGCCTGTAAAAATGACATTTTTAAATCCAATGGTTTGAAAGATTGATATTTGATAAGCTCTCTACCTTATTCTAGCATTCCTAACTATTCATCAAGAAATACAACCGAATTTCTAAAGCCTGAGAAAGCATATGAGTTTTTCACAAGTAGCTACTATTCACAACCTAAAAGGTTCAGATTACATACCTTAATAATAGCGACGTCGGTTGCAGAGGGCTTCATATCTAAGGCAAGACCGAAATGCAGCATGGCCTTATCGTAAATGCTTTGTCTCTTATAAATCCGACCCATTAAAGCATATATGCTACTCTCTCGAGGAGCATATTCCTTCAACTCTTCAAGAACTTCCAGAGCCTCATCGGGATTATCCATGCTTAATAGGATGTTAGCTTTCTGATACATCGGGAGAGGGTTTTTACTATCCGCCAAAATTGCTTTCTCCATTAATACCAAAGCTTCTTCACTTCTCTGCATCACGAAAGATAAATGCAGCTTCAGAAAATGTGTATAGAATGGTATATTGAATTTTGAGTTAATTAGCACATTGGTAGTTGAACTTCGGAGTTAGGACAACTTCCTAGGTGTTTTTTTGACAAATTGTTAGCTGAAATTATACAAAGTTCCAGTATTCTAACTCCATCTAATTTAAAAATAAATTAGACTGTTAAATTAGACAGAACTAACTTATTGTTAATCTATATAAATTCAACTAGCAATTTGTTAAAAAAAACTAGGAAGTTGTCCTAACCCCAAAGTTTAGTTAACAAGTTGCTAGTTAATCCTAGAGATATTTGGGGGGTGATGATGGAAATTTTTATGAGAGAAGATTATATCTGACCCCCACGGCATGGAGAGCGGTTCCAAGGTATGACATGATGATCGAAGAACGTGGGTTGATGTGAAACGCCATTCGGAAGTGGTGCTCGGCGAATTCAAACTTTTCTTGGCGAAGGTAGACCATACCGAGCCCGTACCAGGAATTATAGTGTCTTGAATCAATCCGAAGAGCAGTTTGATAGCTTTTTATTCCATTCTCAAAATCCTCTAGAGAAACATATCTGCAAATAAGAATGATTTATTGTTGGTATATATTATGCCATGGAGAGAGTAAAGAAATGAGGTAAAAGACATACTCGTGACCACAAAGAGTGTAAGCGTATGCAAATTTTGGATCTAACTGCACTGCTCGCTGAAAATTTTTCAAAGCAGTTTCGTGGTCTTTCTGCAAACTGTAACAATTTCCCATTGCACACCTGTATATTTACGAAATCACCACAGCAGAGATGAATAATCAATGTACTAGTGTTTCTAGAAGAAGAATATCGGTTATCCAAGTAAAGATAGGTTAAGTACCAAGATTGAGGAGCGAGACGGTCTGTTGAGATCAGTTCTTGAGCTAGATAACTCAATCTCATATCTTCCTTAAGGTGCTGTGAAATTTAAAAATAATAATTATTACACATAAATGCGGTCATAATGCGGTCAATTTTGAAGCGACAGTATATGCCACAATATTTAAATTTTGGGCAGAAGAAGAAATTCTCAAATATGAAAACTTACATAAAGAACAGTTGAATAAATGTCCATTCCTTCCAAACTGTAAGGTGACACCTTTCGAGCAAGACTGAACGCTCTTTCTGCTTCCAAATAATCAACCAATTCAAAATGTGCTTTCCCAACCTGCATTTAACATTCAGGTCAGGTATCTGTTGCAAAAATTAACACCACGAGATAACTAAATCATGATAGAAGAGTAGCTAAAACTCTAGATTCTAAAATCAATGGGAGGGAATAAGAGTAGCCAACACTATGGATCCTATTTGGTAATTTGATCCCTGTAATGTTTATGAGTACAATGCAATTGGATTCTTGCATATATTTTGGGTTTATCAGTCCTGGATAATTGAAAGACCAAGTTGTTTTATAAAGAAAAGAACATTAGTACTCAATTTACTATCAAATCCAGTAAGAAAGAAGGTAAAATCAAGATGACACTGGAAATTAGATCATACTTGTGAAAGCACCCAGCCTGTCGTATAGTGTTTATGTGAAAGTTTCGAATATACTTCTATTGCATCCTGTACAAGCAGAAGCAGAAAGAATTTAAGAAGGAAACTATATGAGAAACAAGCGCCGGACGCCGGTGATCTTTATTCTATATGAAGCGAAGAATGAATGCATAACAAACCTGACATCTATATAAGCAGGAAAGTCTATAGCCTTCCCCAAAAATTCTCAGGAGACTAAATATCTCTGCGATACTATTTAGAACTTTTGAGCTGCTCATAAGAACCCCAGAAATAGACATATTTGATCCTTCTTGATCAAGAGATTTTTCTCCAGATGGACAAGAACCAGTAGTTGATGTCATACTTGTACGGGAATCATCAGGAACCTCATTTCGCAGGCCTAAACGATATGAACAGATTCTTAGTAAATGGCTAAATAGAATTTAAAAGTCAGCAGACAAGTGAACCATGGAGATACAAACATTACAAGTGCATGCAGTAATGCATCATAGATAACATAGAATGTCCAAACGCAGTTACAAAATGAGTAGCCGAATCCTAGGACAGAACAATTATAGGAAGAGGTTCAAATTGTATTCATAGCATATTAATCTTTACCTTCATCAAGGTTCTCATTGGACCAGTTCTGTACTTTCCGCACAGAAACTGTCCGAAGTGTCACAGACCCCAGTTTAGAACTACCAAGATACTTGGAATTGCCAGTGCCATTTCCAGCAACTGAAGTTGCATTGGTTCCACAATTGGTTGCTTCTCCAGCTAATCTTGTACTTCGTCGAGGACCATCAGAAAACAATCTTCCTGATATCTGAAATATTACTAGAAACATATATTAATAGCAGACATGGAAATCAGCTTCTACTGGTGCATCCAGTTACATTTTCACTACCAAGTATCAAAATATCACAGCTGCCAACAGCTTAAAGAACATGTTAAGTGGGGATATCTTAAACAAATTCATGCTAGAAATGTGTTTGTGCTTCAATATCCATCTTGTGATCCTCTTCATCATGCCGTCCCTTTCCGAACGAACACTCTAAAACCTTCTAAGTACGACTTTAATTTTTTTTCCAATGACTAGAACTTGTATTATTTCTACTGAATAACTGTTTTAAATGCTGAAGTAACTGCTGATAATTTTTACAAATGAAGTAGTGAATCCAAATAATTGTACGACCTTTCTTAACTTCCCTTCATCCACAAACTTTCTTCGCGGGGCTTGAATAGTTGAGTTGACAGTAGACCGTGGGGAGCTATCAACACCCAAATTAGATCCATTTGGCTGCAGATTTCTGCATAAAGGAGGTGGTGGTGCAGCAGAAAACTGCAAAATGAGAAAGAAAGAAATACTTTAATGCGAAAAAGGCAATTCAAGATCTGATGAACCACAAAGGTAAAGAATAGAAAAGCATATAAAGAGAGGAAATAACTTATGCAATGATTTAGCAAAAGAAATCTACTGAATTCAATGACATTTCTATACTTTCTAATAATAAATAGGGCAAAAAAATAATCAAATTCTGATAGACATAGCAAACCACTAGTTTCTCCATGAAATTGACAACTCAGCTCCCTCTGAATAAACTATTAAAAGTTGACCCGTTGGGATTCCATCATTTCAAAGTAAAAACTATGAATAGTCCAAAGCAATAAGTATGACAACCATACTGACCTGTGAAACAACTGGGGAAGGCGTGTTATAAGAAGACATATGAGCTGAGCCACCATTTTGAGGTTGACCAGAACCTTTCCCCGATGTAGCAGTTGCATGGAAACTTCCTGGAACTTCTCTTGCATTATTTCCCTGGACATGCTTCAGGTGCTTTGGACTTACATCATCTACTGAGCCACTCCTAGCAGACATTAGTTTGCAATCTTCGTCAGGATGCGAGTTATGAGAAGCTGCTGCGTTTAGTGAGTATTGCTTCTGAATGGTCATGGCGGCTGCCTCATCATAAACCGTAGCTGCTGCTTCAGCAGAACCTGAAAGCCCAAAAAAAATTGTAATCTTCTACCCAGACAAACACTTGAACATATACTCAATAAGAGCAATGGTAACAAAATTATCTTTTAACAGATAGAGGGGACAAAAGAATAAATCAAGGAGATAATTATTTACTATTGCAAGGCCACTGCTTACTGTAGAACATGCATGGGAATATACTAAACAGTAAAGCACTAAGCACAATATCAAAGATATAAGGGAAGTTGTTGAAAAAACTTTCAAAGTTTGACAAAGCACATTGCGTCTGCCTGAAATGTGTGGACTATGTACTAACATAGATTCAGTTCATTCGCTTAGAGCATTATATTTACTGTTAAAGCATGTTCCTCCTTGGATGCTTTCATTCGCTTAGTTTTCCTAACATACTTAGCATTATATCCTGAACAATAATTTGAGACGCTGACTGGGGAATATGTCTCTAGTAATCAATTTTCACTTCAACTCGGGATTCTATTGATCAGGTATGCACCATATATTTCACACTGAAAAGTAAGAGAAGTCCAACTAAAGTTTAATACTTCCACCGTGATTCACTTGTAAATAGTAACTAGCTTTTAAAAAAATTACAAGTACAATGCATTCACCACCTAACAAACAAAGTACATTGCCTACAAATAAATTAGCCTAGACAAAGCAGATGTACCTAAATCTCAAAATAAAATGAAATACATCAAGTAACTCCAGGTCATGTTAGTACAACAAGCATGCAATTATATCATAAATATAACATACTGAGAAAGGAACCTCATACAGACCCAACAAGCAAAGCTCCTCGTATGCAGTCCATAGTAAAGGATCAATTGACAAAGCTTGCTTGAAGTGTTCAATAGCATTTGTCTTTCTATCAGTGTACCTACAAATACAAACTCAAGCAATTTCAGAGAATCAAAATAAAGTACCAAACTTTCATCCGTGAATACTGTTCCCTTCTGCATTCTATATTCCAACAAAGGACGTCTTTAAATATTCTATTTACACTTCTCAGCTGAAAATGCACCATCTAGACCGTCATACAGGAAGAACTATTCAATCAGCAAATAACCCCTAAACCACTACTTCAAGTTGGACTTTCAAAGAATCTTCAACTCAGATTGATATAAACATTGAGCAGCGAAAACTGTTCCCTTTCCCATTTAACCCTCAATAAATTTTAAAGGGGACAAGAAAAATCTGCTCTAAGAAGATAATCCGTCCTACTTGGCTCAGCTGCTTTGTACCTTCTGTACTTACTAATCCTTTTTGTAGACTAGTTGGTGAAACTTTCCTTGCCAAACTATGAAAGACAGATTATAAGAACATCTTGTCTTGTTTATTGTTGAGTAACAAGACAGATTCAGCTTGTCATTTCAGCCAAAAAGTGAGATACATTATTAATGGATTATATTAAGACAAGAGATACATTCTTAATGGATTATATTAAGACATGATTATAACCACATACAAAAGCAAAAACATGAAAGTTGGACAGAATATGGAGAATTAAGTCAAGAAGATTCATATGAAAAGCATAAAATAACCTGTAAATAAGTCCAAGAAGGTAGTGCCCAGCAGCGCCATTTGGAACCTTTGGAGAAAATGAGAAAATTTGATGTTTAGAAAAGGAAAAATTGGCAGAAATCACACAACAATTTAAGTATGTAATAGAAAGATCGCCTAATCACAACACTTATAAAACCACCATTTTAAATAGTGTATCACCACCAGCATAGCGAAGGTGAGAGCCAATATGCATGGCTGCGGAATATAGGCAGCACTTTTGCTTGCCAATAAATCTAGACAGCACGAATATGCTAAGTTTCTGTATTTTGTTACCACATGCATGTATTATCCTTCACTACGTAAGGTCTTCTAAGCATACATTTAATACCGAAACTAAGAATAGAAGATGGTGTTAATTTCTGAATCATTTATTAAGTAGAGATGACGTGATAACATAAGTAGTTTACTCTTTCTATCTCTCTATTTGATGTACTCTAGAATCTAAATTAGCAAATGAGTTCCTTTAAGACATATAGACTACAATGATGGACCTATTTCTGAATGTAAATTCATCAAATACCTCTGCACCAGGTTCATTAGCAGGAGTTAATACTGCTTCAGCTTCCTTAAGTAGATCCATCTGAAGGCATGATAGTGCAAACAAGTATCGCGATTGAGCCATTTTAGTCCCTTCATGCAACAACAGAAGGAAACTCAAAAAGGAGATACTAATGAGCACCAGTTCAATGAATTAACTGTTCACACTAATAAGTTAATATTTTGGAAGGAAAAAATTCGGAGACACAAGCTCAATCACTGAAAAGTGAACGATAAACTCAGAAAGATACCTTTTAAAATATGGTATGCACAATATGCTTGATTATTTTGCAAGTAACAGCTAGCTAACAATTGCACATTCACCTGCACATATTTCAGGAGAGTCGGTGAAATTATCTCAAATCAATTAAATAAGACCTCTTTTCTGTTAAAGAGTGAAACAGAGACTCAATCAAAACTCTACAGCATACAGAAGTGAAAGAGACAATTAATGCACTTGAAGAATAGCTTTTCAGACAAGGGGTATATAATGTGAGGAGCAGAGTTCAGAAAACTGAAGCTCAAAAATTCCTAGCTGAATTGGTGAGTCAATAACACATTAAAATTCCGGGTTAACAGTATTTCCGTTACAGATCAGTATCAGGAGTAAGCAAAGAAGCTCAAAAACTTCAAAAACAAAATCAGACACCACAACATTCAATTGGGATCAAACATCAGCACAATTCATGCTCAGTGATGAAAGCAAATCGACCAAAGTTTGCGAAGGCTGACTAGAATCAGACGGTCGTGCAGAGGAAGTATCGTGAAGAAGAGAAAAACCTCAGACGGAAACTCGGCGCAGAGACGCTCGCACATGAAGAGAGCGTTTCGGTTCATGAAGTGGCGAAGACTGTTCTGCACACACTCAGTGAGTACTGCTTCCATGGATGCCACTTCGATTGAATGAAGAAGAGAGGAAGGAGAGAGTGAGACGAGAGATTTGGGGTTTCCTTCTTTGCTGGTTCAAATTGAATTGGAGACGAAGGTCACGTGCCAAGCCACATTTCAAATTTGGGAAACGTTTGACGATTCTGCCCTTGAAGTTTTCTCTATACTGTGTAAGTTGACCCTCAAAGAACAATTCTGTTTCAATTTGATCCACAAATTATTATATTGGGTGTTTTTATGCTGTACTTTATGAATGATAAGAATATATACGAAAGCATTTTTGCAATCATATAATATAATAATAACACAAATAAATAATACAAAGTATTTTATAAAACTATATATACAATTTTATATATTTGTTGCTCATTTAGTTTCTATCTTTTTATACATGGAAAGTTTAAAAATTATCATATTATAGAATTCAAAAATATATTTTTTTATTTTTTAAAATAAAATATTAAGCCAAATGAGAAAAAAAAATACTTCAAATAATATAATTAGCATTTTATTTTTTCATTAAAACCTAGAATATATGTTAGGTTTATATATGGGCTTTAATAAATGGGCTCTAATAAATGGGCTCTAATAAATGGGCTCTAAGCCGTAGGAGGTTGCATATGCTAACGGCGCTCGTAGGCCTGGTTTATACATTTTCATCCCTTCATTCCGGGTCTTGCCACGTCACAACCTCAGTGTAATTTGAGATTACGTGGCACTGTCCAGGCCCAATTTTGGTAAGTTCAGAGAGCCTTCTATCCACTGCAGCAAGTCACCAACTGACACCGTGCACTCCACAGACGAAGTCTTCCTCTGCAGAGTGTGAGTCTCCATAGATGTAAAGCTTCCCCCGCGCGGCTCCTACTGACGAACAACTCTGCCACTTCCCTTTCATTGAAGCTCGATCTCAGCCGTCAATGGCGGCAGCAGAGACGCATTCTGCTAAGAGCTTGCAGCACGCCTGTGGCAGCGTTCTCTCGTTCTTCATTCTCGTCCTTATTGGCGTACTTGCTTTCTCGATCCGTCTCTTCTCTGTAAGTTCTGCATGATCGTATGCTCTCATGCCCAATGTGATGATTCTTTTCCATCGATCTGGATCTCTGTTATTCAGTTGCACTCTTCTTTCTGTAATTTGAGATCCTTTCTTGTGTCATGGCAGACTTAAACATAATGATTATTTGTAAATGAATGCTAAAAGAAAGAGAAAACGAGTATATTTCAGCTGAATGGTTTTGGGTTATGTGTAAAATTGAGTTATTGGACTCTCGTTTGACTTTAGTTATTATCTTGGTGATTTCTCAATTTTACTCTGATTACGATTCCACAGGTTATCAAGTATGAAAGTGTTATTCATGAGTTTGATCCATATTTTAACTACAGAGTTACCCAGGTATGGTAACAGTTACTTCCTTGATCAATGCTTAAATTTCTGTAGTCCCATTGATTGGATTCGGTTTTTAAGAGGATTCGTGTCTTGTCATTTCAGTTTCTGACCAAGAGTGGAATTTATGACTTTTGGAACTGGTTTGACGATCGAACATGGTAAAAAAAATCTCCATTTATGTAATACTGTGAGTTGTTTGTTCAGTGTAAAAGATATTTTCACCTCTGTTAACTAACATTCTGATGGGGAGTTGTTTGGTCAAATGATGAAGGTACCCACTTGGACGTGTAATTGGAGGAACTGTTTATCCTGGATTGACATTAACTGCTGGCACAATGTGGTGGTAGGTGTTTATGAGTTACTATTGCTGTTATTTTTTGCAACTTATTGTTCTCTTTTGAAGTGTTATTACATGGATAGTTCTTGCTTTCGGAGAATGGATGAAAGGAAAGAAATTGCCTGTTATTTCTATTCCCATTGAAACAACTTTGTTGGTCTTGTCAGGGTATTGAACTCTCTAAACATTCCTCTCTCAGTGGAAACTGTTTGCGTGTTTACTGCACCTGTTTTCTCAGCCTTTGCCTCATGGGCAACTTACCTTTTGACCAAGGTTCGTATTCTATAATAGTATAATGCTATACTATACCTGTTTGAATCTGACTAGATAGGATCTCATCATGTTGATTGTGTACTGTTGTATTGTGCTGCTATCAGGAAGTTAAAGGTGCTGGTGCTGGATTGGCAGCTGCTGCATTGCTGGGAATGGTGAGTTATTGTATATGTTATACCATGTCTTTCTCTGGAAGTTTTCACTGTGCAAACTTGAAGTAGATGAGAGTTGCAATGCGTAAAACTGGTCGATATGTTGCCATGTTCTTTCTATTATCATTTATGTTGGTCCAGAGCTGATTCATCTCCATTCACTTGCTCCTTGCAGGTTCCATCATACATATCTCGATCTGTGGCTGGAAGCTATGACAATGAAGCTGTAGCTATATTTGCTTTGATCTTCACATTTTATCTTTATATAAAGGTTAGATATGGCTTCGGATGGCGACGGTCCATTAAAATTAGTTATATTTCTTCTGTTAGAGATATTCCAGAGCTGCTTGGAAGGCCTTTGTGAACTTTGTTTTCTGATATGTTTCTTTTTATTTATGCAGACACTAAACACGGGATCCCTCTTTTATGCCACTTTAAATGCCATATCCTACTTCTACATGGTAGCTGATTTGTTCCTTTAGTTGCTTATTCTATGGAGCTTATGGAAAACATTTTCTTCTTTATGGAGTTCATAAAATCTTATTTTGTCATGATTTTTCTTCTTAGGTTTGCTCATGGGGAGGATACACATTTATCATCAACCTGATTCCCATGCATGTGCTGCTCTGCATTGTAACTGGACGCTATTCTTCTCGACTATACATTGCTTATGCACCCCTTGTAAGCTGTTGGACCCTTGGATTCTTATGAAGTCTATGAGATGTTACTAGATGTTCATTATACATGTGTTTTAATAAAGTCAAGTGTTTATTTCAAAATGGTAGTCTGTCCTTGTGGCAGCACACATCATTTCATTTCATGTGGTTAACCATTGACAGTCATAGATAAAATAAAGGAGTCATTATTTATCATAATAGTTCCATTATACTTTGTCACATAAATACAAAACAATAAAATCTTACTTATGACTATAAGTATTTATCTTTCTGTTTTCTTCCTTCTGTTGCTGCCTACACAGGTTGTGCTGGGAACACTATTGGCTGCACTTGTGCCTGTTGTGGGGTTCAATGCCTTTATGACATCCGAACATTTTGCATCATTTTTGGTGAGCTTTTTCATCTGATAGATATTAGTTTGTGCTTATGCTTTCCTTTGTATTTGTTATTGAATTTTGTTTTCTTGGGATTTCAGTTGAATGATTAACTTATAGTAATGCCAAGTTTCAAATGCTATTTGTAGGAGCTAAATTAGTAGTTTTTATGATGTATTAAGTCTAAATGCTAATGGTAATACAAAAAAACTTGATCCTATGTAAGAGCACTGTCACAAACCATTAGGGTGCAAGAAATTTTGGCCGAGCAAAGCTGCCCATATTTGTAGGTATATTATAGATTATACTTCATTTACAAGAAAATTGGTAATGTTAGCTGGATTGTCTTGTGGCAGTAGAGTGTAACCTAGTCTTTTGGCTATGTTTACTTCTAACATGAACATCTTTACGAATATTAGTTGATCAAGATCTTGACAACACCGTAGAGAATTTTTGAAGATTCTTTGTGTGAGTTTTTTTTTTTTAATATCAATTTCATTATTTTTGCACCTTTGTTCTCCTGTTTTCTCCATGCATGTGCTAAGCCTTTACCATACCATGTGCACCTTCTGTTGCTTTGTACAGAATAAAGCAAATATGTAGAAAACACTAGTTCATTTGGTGTTCCTCTTTCATTTGAATACTTTAATCATATAATTGCCATTTAACACAGCACCTACTTGAATGTATCATCTCCAGGTTTTCATCATCATTCATGTGGTGGCTCTAGTACATTATATCAAAGGGATTCTTTCACCCAAAATGTTCAAAGTAGCCGTTACCCTTATTTTGTCTATTGGCACGTAAGCCTCCGTAATCTTGATCTTTCTCTGTAATTTCTGTTTTAAATTGGACTAGCTTTCAGTTTAGAACATGCATTCTAATCAAGATAGATATTGATATCCAAATCTCTTTGTCATGTGATGAGCAGGGCTGTGTGCTTTGCAGCAATAGGAATTCTCATAGCAGTGGTTGCTTCTAGCCCAACCAAGGGATGGAGTGGCAGAAGTTTGAGCTTGCTCGACCCGTAAGAAATCAATTAATTAATTGTTTAATCATCTTTTCTATAACTTTCCCTGAAAGAAAAGTAGCAGAATAGCAATTATGTGACTTGTTTAGGAATCAGCTAGTTAATCATTTTTATCGCAAGCTTTCAATGAATTTCTCCTTTTTCTTTTGCAGAACTTATGCTAGCAAATATATACCAATTATAGCTAGTGTCAGCGAACATCAACCTCCTACATGGCCATCTTATTTTATGGATATCAATGTCTTGGCTTTCCTGGTTCCAGCTGGCATTATTGTATGTTGGTTCATGCAATTGAAGTATTTGTTTCAACGTTACAGTATTTGCAACTCATGGAGCTCTTTCTTGATAGGCATGCTTCCTACCCTTGTCAGATGCAAGCTCCTTTGTGGTTCTCTACATTGTCACATCTGTATACTTCTCTGGAGTCATGGTATGAAGAGACAAATACCCAAAAGTCTATCTGCCATTTGAATTCTCAAGCTTATTTGATCACCTTTTCTGTTTCAAACTGCAGGTGCGTCTTATGCTTGTACTTGCTCCAGCAGCTTGTATAATGTCCGGTATAGCACTTTCTGAAGCTTTTGATACTCTTACGCGGTCAATTAAATTCCAGTTGCCTGGTCTCCCTGGTGAAGAATCCCAAGTTGATGTATGCATACTTATATCTTATCTACTTTATAACTCTTGACCATGTGATGTTTTCTTAGACCATCATATGACTCATTATTTCATGTTGCTAAGGCGGGGGATTCTAGTTCTGAGACTACCAGCTCCCAGAATGATGTGATAAAGCCTGAGAAAAGGGAGGAAATTCCCAAGGAAAAAACTGTCCGAAAGAGCAAGAAGAAGGACAAAGAGAAGGAAAAGGAAAAGGAGAAAGAGAAAGAGGTGGTAGAGAAGGCTTCTGTGAGGTCCCAAAGAAGAAAGAGGCTTCTAGTTCTACCCTTTTTACTATCTGTGATTGGCCTCTTTCTACTTGTACTACTGGGGGCCTTCTACGTGGTAAGCAGAAATTCCTCTAATTGTATTTTGGCAGGAATGCCTGCAAAATTTCTTGGTTTTTTCATGACACGTCCTTTGGTGTAAAACGAATTAGGATAGTTTCTTACATCATCCCTTGAGTATCATTCATATTCTAAATAAGCATAAATATGGGTCGGTCTAAGGACTTGGTATTCTCCAAAGAATTTGTTCCTCTGAAGAAAGAAAAATTAAGGGACAGGCAATGCTACTCGTCTTCTTGATGAAATTGATACAAGCATCAGTGACAATTGAGGGTCTACAACTGTTCTGATTATGTAGAAATGATTTAACTATGCATTACTTTTCAGTTTGATGGATTATGTGGTAAAGATTGAGAAATCTTTCTACATGACATTCTTCTTCATCATATATATACTAAAAAGAGGTCTTCTGAATGCCATTGCGGGGTGTAGTGGTTAATTTTGCTAGTAAGTATATTTTTTACTATGACATGATAATGAGTGCCACTCGACTTATGCAGGCGCATTGTGTCTGGGCAGCAGCCGAGGCTTATTCAGCTCCATCCATCGTTCTCACCTCTCATACACAGGATGGATTGCATGTTTTCGATGATTTTAGAGAAGCTTATGCATGGTTAAGCCACAATACCGATGTGGATGATAAAGTGAGTTCTCTAACCGAGTCTCTGATTTAAAACTTTTATTCATGGATTGACTAATACCAACAATTATCTGTAATATAAGTCCTTTATGGTTAATTTCTCTAAATATACAACATGAAAAATAAAGCAGACTGTTGATTTCTGTTGATTGGTTATTATAATCTGATGTCTTCTTTGCAGGTTGCATCATGGTGGGATTATGGTTACCAAACGACTGCCATGGCAAACCGCACTGTCATTGTCGACAATAACACATGGAACAATACACACATCGCAACAGTAGGAACTGCTATGTCTTCTCCTGAAAAGGCAGCTTGGGAGATCTTTAACTCGTTGGATGTGAAATATGTTCTTGTCGTCTTTGGAGGTTTTGCTTCCATCCATAGTTACTATTACATATTTTATTGATGAAGTTCTCATTTTCTATAATCCCTGTTCTGTTTAGGTCTTGTTGGTTACCCCAGTGATGATATCAATAAATTCCTATGGATGGTGCGTATTGGAGGCGGTGTCTTTCCACATATCAAGGAACCCGATTATTTGGTAACTTTTCTCATATCTACTGACTTTTTTTAGAATGATAAAAGATTAATAATAGGGTTAAATACCAAGTAGCTACCTGAACTTTGGACGTTTTGATACGAGCTACCTGAATTTTGAAAATTCAAAACGGGCTACCTCAACTTTGAAGATGGTGCAAATAGCTACCTCCGTCCAATTTTCCGTCAACTATTGTCGGAAAATCGTCAGAAATTGGACGGAGGTAGCTATTTGCACCTTCTTCAAAGTTGAGGTAGCCCGTTTTGAATTTTTAAAGTTCGGGTAGCTCATTGCAAAACGTCCAAAGTTCAGGTAGCTACTTGATATTTATAACCTTTAATAATATCATTAACACGCACTAAGAAAGTGCAGGATTCACAAATTATCTGACTGCTTGATCATTAACACTGCATCAATCTGTAATTTTATGTATTAATGACACCGGTAATCTATCTAACTTATTCTCCTCGTTCAACTATAATGAAGAGAGATGGCCAATACCGCATCGACTCTCAGGCCACTCCAACCATGCTGAACTCTCTCATGTACAAACTCTCCTACTATAGGTATGTCATCCCCATTCTGCTCAAACCAATTTGTTTAGGTAAGCCTAATCATGTTCATATTTTCTATATTAGAACATTTGCTTGATTTATTTATGTTATGATATAGGTTTGTGGAGACGGATGGCAAAGGTTTTGACCGAGTTAGACGTACGGAGATTGGGAAGAAACACTTCAAACTTACACATTTTGATGAGGTTCAACTTTATTCTATTCATCGGTATTCAATCTTGCGGAGCTTCTTTCTCTCTTTCAATTTTTTTCTTATGAATTTCCTTTTTGTAGGTATTCACAACTCACCATTGGATGGTTCGGATTTACAAGCTAAAGCCTCCCAAGAACAGAATCCGCGGAAAAGTGAAGAAGTTGAAGTCGGTAAGTAGTCTCTTAACTCCATCTCCGAGCTTCTTCTATCTAAAACATTGGTTCTGACTTTTGTAGAAGGAAAAATGGTGTCAAAAACGTTTCCTGCAAATTTATGAAGTCAATTCCTTAACTTTTTCCGGATAAAACCTTTTTGAAAGTATCAAAATAGTCCTCAAAGCTTTGAAAAATGAAGTTATGGTTGGGACTCAATCAACCCCTATGATGAGTATTTTGATATATTTTCTCAAAATTTTACTTTTTCTTAAACAGAGCTGTAAAAAGTGTTTGACTTCATAAATTTACAGAAACGTAGGCAAATCCCCAGGTTCATAAATTAATGATTCACATTATAAACTGCCTCACAACAGAAATCATTGACCTCCAAAAGAAGTGGAAAATCAAAGGCAAGCCCATGGCAGTGACAGTGAGCAACTCAAGTAGAAGAAGAGTAGATCAGCACAGACAGTAGAATGCATGTTTTGGTATAATAAAAAAAAAAGAACTTTCCGATTTTGATTTGTTTTGGGGAGACGAGAGGAGGATTAACAGATAGAGTTGAGTGGATTAACTGCTAAAAACATACATATATCTATGTATGTAATGTCGGATTCTAGTAGGTGCCTAGGTCGGCTTTTTTTTCTATTTATTTATAATGGTAAACCACTTCAATAATTACTTATATTGTCACTGTGCGACTAAATGGTTTATTATGTTTTTTTGTGTAGTTAAACGATCATGAACGTTATAGTCAGTCACATATGTTATAGTGTTAATTGTGTTAAACTATAAAAAATGACTTTTTGGTTAATTGTGTTATATTCAGTCACATATGTTTGACAAATGTGATTAAATGGTCATATAGATGACGATTTTATCCTTCCATTTTATATTTTTATTTTGTGTTTATCATGTCTGATATCTGATTTCAAACTCAGATTTGCGCAAATCTGGGTTTGAATCGAACTCGGACTCAGTTCGAATTCAATTTTGTGTTTCTTGGTTCGATCTAAACCTAAAAACGCATATTTGGGTTCGATTCGAACTCAGATTTGCGTAAATTTGAGTTCAAAATTAGATTTCACGTTTGAATTGAGAAAACCGAGATTGAAAATGAAGTGCATTAAGATGAAAATGAACATGAAGAATATTTTAGTATTATTTTTTTGTAATCGTTCAGTTATATTTTGAAACATAAGTAACTGTTTAACACAAGTTTCAATTGTTCAGTCACGTGTTCAAATTTGGTTAGAATCCAAGGGTTCTTCAGTTCTATCTATCTATGAGATAACCTAGCTAAGGTAGCTTGGAGTACAAGAAACTCAGCAACGCCATGTGAAGGTCTTCGTCTTTTTCAATAGCAATTTAATTGCTCGCTCGATTCACATGGCGTCCCACCATCAATCATGATCGACACAGGTTAGTGATGGATGGATTGATGGATAAACAACTGCCATGCAAATGGGGGGACTTAGTAATAGCTTTCTTAGGCCCTAACGTACTCTTGTTTGGCCCTAATTAGGGTCCCCTATTCATGGTGTAGTTGGGTGAGCAAATTACTCATTTGGAACCGAAACCAACATAGGTTATGAGTAGTAATTTTAAAATTTTAATAATATGGTAGGGTTCATGAAATGTTTTTAAGAACTTGTATTTTAAGTTTCAGATCCAGCTTAGGTAGCAGGGTACTCTAAATCTACCCGGAACCAATTATATATATTTATATATATATAAATCATTAGTTGTCATTCTATTCTAATTTCTAAGTTTCTTACCCTAATTAAATATATTGTTATTTTAAATAGTAAAAATCGATTAGTATAAACAAGTTTTAGATCAATTATTTTGAAACAAGTTCTTAATAGGGTACCCAAAACCGTTGGTATAAACAGGGTCTGGATAGGTTTCGGTTCAAAATATAATAGATATGTTCCGGTTCCAAAATTTAAAACCCTATTTAGAACAGAGTAGGTTCCGAAAACTAATAATAATACAGGGTACCCGGAACCGCTCACCCTATGTATACGTCAGCACCCCTATTCCTATATACTTTTTGTTTTTTTAGGATGACGATGATGACTTTCTTCGAAAGCGGATGTGATCGATAAGTTACTGCAGTTTCATCGTTTCCTGTCGACATGGTTTAGGGTTTCGGTTTCGCATGAAAATCTTGTTCTTCTGGTTAGGGTTTGGTTTTTGTTCAAGGTGAAACTTTAAATTATTATGATGATATAGTATATTATTATTCATAACGTATATATATATAAATTTTGTCTTGCCCAATTTTCTAAATATATTTAGCAAGATTATTATTTTACTAAAAAAACTCCAAGTAAAGGTATTCATTTTTCAACCACAAATATTATTATTATTATTATTATTATTATTATTATTATTATTATATAAAATATTTATTTTAGCAAAAAGACAAATTGACAAGTTGAGAAAAGAAAGCTGGGAGGGCCATGATATATTACAATCTAACAGTAGATTGTCTGAAGGACTCATTTATTGTGAAAATAATTCATTAAAAAAATTATTATTCAGTTAAAAAAAATAGTAACTCTCAGCCTATCATTATCACACGCAAATTTGTCAAAATTAGGAACTTCCCTTATAAGAAAACTAGACTTTATTAGCAGTCAATTGCGACGGGATATTGTTCCGTTGCTAAATCTTATAGCAGGAGCAACCAAATACTGTTCTGTTGCTAAAGATTTTGTCAGCGTTGCTAAACATTATAGCAGGGGCAACTGTTTTGTATCCTATGACTCAACGAGCTGCGTTGAAGTTTTTTTCTTACCAATTTTTCACGCAATTATATGAATTATTGTACTCTACTCTACAGTCTACGTATATACACAATATGATGTTCCAAATTTTAAAAAAAAAATTGCCCAAATAATATTATATGAAGAATGAGAATATATAAAAAGGGAAAATTTGTGTGGATATGAAGATTTATCTGCATTATTTCTAAACATTTATATATATATATAAGAATGAGAATAAAAAGGGAATTTTTGTGTGGATATGAAGATTTATCTGCATTATTTATATATAAATGTTTTCGGTGACAGATATACACATAATAATAAAGACTTTGTTTCACACTTTCGAGTATTTTTAAGAGTATTTAAAGTATATTTTTTGAAATAAAAAATATACTCAATTTTATTTTAAGTGTAATAAGACACATGAATGAATGAAATATAGTTAAAGAATAAAACCCTAACTGTTATTTTAATGGTTATAGTAATATATATATATATAGTTTTATACGTGTTATATACTTATATGCCAAATTAGTTAATAGAATTTAGAATTTTGTAGGATCAGATGGAAATTTCATTTTTCACATTCTGTATCATCCCTGATGAAGATGCTTCAATTATTATTATTTTGAAGAAAAAAAACATATTACAATAAGATTTGTTTTTAAGTGCATGGTACGAGGTATTGTGTATAATGAGACAATATTATCCGAATTTCTATGATGTTTAAATGAATATTATGTATATTGAGACAATATTGAATAAATTATATATGAGAGGAACAATACATGTACTCTTAAAACTCTAACGTCCAGAGTAATCTTGTATATACTTTCATCCCTTAGTAATAAAATATATTTTGATACATAAAATCCTATGTTAGAGGAACACCTTAAGCAATAAATCACCAAAAAATTGGAATTGTTCATACAAATGAGTAGTCATTTCTTATTACATTTTAGATAAATACTATTTTTGAACTTATTCATATCTGAACCAAAATATCATAACAGTATGAGTTTTTTGAAAAATTAGTCTATGCAAAATGTTTTTAGAAAAATAAGTATATAAAAAAATATTTAGAAATATGGGCATAAGCGTTACTCGGTGTAGCGTATTTTGTAAAAAATATATAACGCGCTATCCACTGTAGCACTTATGCCCAAATTTCTAAATATATTTTTTAATATACTTATTTTTTTAAAACAAATTGCACAAATTACTTTTTCAAAATATATAACGCGCTATTCACTTCTTATTTTTTTTAATATTCGTTTTCAAATTATTATTTTTTCTCCATCATACTCATTTGAATATAGTAGATGGTTTGCATAAATTCTACACGCAATTATTACATGTCGAATCATTTGTGACCTTGATTTGTATCTTGACTATATATTTTTTCAATAATTAATTTTGTATTCAAAATTAATATACTACTTAATGGGTATCGGTGGACTCACGTATCTATCTGGTGGTTGAGAGGAAGAAACTGTTCAAGGAAAAGGCCAACTCAACAAACAAGCCAAGAGACCAAAATTTGTACGGCCGACGGCCGTATATATATATATATATATTAAATACATATATGATATATCACTATCACCGTCCATAAAATATAATAAAGAAAAATATTAATTGCTTTACTATTATTAACCTTACGTACTCATCCAATTTATTAAAATAAATAATGACACGTGATACACTGATACAACAACTAAAACATTTAAAATGGTTAAATTTAAAATTTTGGGGCTTAAATTTATTTTTTGAGTTTTAAAATACATCAAATAATTCACATCATTAAATAATATTATACTATTATAATACTCTAAAGATATATTTATTTATTTATTTATTTATTTATTATATATATATATATATATATATAACAGATTTAGAAAGGGGCATGTAGTCCTTTTGACTTGTGAGTGACTAAAAAGGGAGGAGATTCTTCAAATTTTAGGAACATTTATTCGTTGGATTACTAAAAAAGAGTTAACACGTTACAAGTATACATGCAATATTTAGTAATACCAAAATTAGGGTAATATTTTCTTTATTATTATTGAAGATTCCAATGTGAGAGAGACTTATGTTATGTCATAAATTATTTTATTTGAATAAATTTCTAATTAAGTTGTTACTTGAAATTAAGTTAATTATAATAACTAAATTTATTATAATATACATATATGCACTATGAATATTATTTATTATTAATAAACAAAAAGAAAATATGAATATTTGTTGCAATAAAAGGGAATCTACAGCCTAAAGAGAAGCAGAATAGAGCTAGAGTGATGGCAAAAACTATCAAATTTGAGAAGGAAGAAAAGTATTTAGGGTTTAGAACTTATAAAACCCTAAATTTTCAAACCCATCCAAACAAACACTAACAAAATAAAAGAAAATAGCTTATTGGCAAAAATATATAGAGAGAGAAAAGCTAGCTCACACGACAAATTGGCATTAAACTAATGTTCCCACAATAAAGCCTCGAAGCCGTGAGTAATAACACTTTCTTGTGATACTTGGTTGGTGAAATATCCGGCACCGTCGCCGGCGAACCAGTGGGTTGGGTCGACCCAGCCGTCTATTATGTCCATGAACACGAACTCCGACCTCGACTCCGGCGAATCAAAGCAGCTTTCGAGGCTTGGCAGCTCAACTATCTGCGTTAGCTCTTCCGGCGTTGACACGTCAGTGCACGATAACATTGAGGAGGATGGAGACGAAGGCGATGTTATTGTTATCTCCTTAGATTCGGGCTGCGCGGTGGTCTTCTTCGAGGTGCTTCGAATGTGGTCCATGGAGGCGGCTTTAGCGGCTGCAGCCTGGACGTCGCGTGGAGAGTTGGAGGCGGGCTTGGGGAGGGAGGTGGCGAACTCAGGGAAGTTGAGGATGGCGGAGGCGCCCTTAATGCTGAGTGCGGCGACGTCGTGTGCACGTGCAGCCATCTCGGCGGTGGCGAAGGTTCCCAGCCAGATCCGGTTCTTCTTCCGTGGCTCCCGGATCTCCGACACCCATTTGCCCCATGCCCGCATCCGGACACCGCGGTAGAGTGAATGATCGGCGGCACTCTCACGGGGACGCTTACGGCGGTTGTCTGCGGCGTCGAGGTGTGGGTCTTGGTCGGATGAAGAAGACGGTGAGTTGATTGTTGACTCAGGCTCTGCCATGTGTGTGGAGGAGGGGAAGAGAGGAGGGGAAGTGGGGGAAAATGGAGGGGGAGGTCTCTTATATATCATTCCACGACATCCACGTGGACCCTCATTATTAAATCACAAAAAATAAGGTTAAAAATACTCATTTAGATTCAAAATTTATAATGTTTAATATTAATATTATCAGGGTTTCAGAAAAAAGAAAAAAATTAATTTATGGGTTAATTACCAAGGAGCTACTTGAACTTTGAACATTTTGCAACGAGCTACCTGAACTTTAAAAATTCAAAACGGGCTACCTCAACTTGGACGAAGGTGCAAATAGCTACATCCGTCCAATTTACCGTCGACTGTTGACAAAATTTTATCAGAAATTCAATAGAAATTAGACGGAGGTAGCTAATTGCACATTCGTCCAAGTTGAGGTAGCCTGTTTTGAATTTTTAAAATTCGGGTAACTCGTTGCAAAACATCCAAAGTTCATGTAGCTACTTGGTATTTAACTTTAATTTATAAATCGTTTTGGTAATAACAAAATGCTCATATTATAATAAATCAAAAAGTTCACTAAATAAATAAATATTAATAGATTATAAATAATAAATTTTTATTAGTTCTGAATCATTGTTTTTTTGGGGGGCCAATATTTTATTTGTTGTTAAATATTTCACTTTTATTGCTATGAAATAAATAAAATGTATAAATCTAACTATTCATCAATTTATATAGATAAAGTTCAGGTGAAATAAATAAATTAGTATAAATGGCAACTATTATTATATGTACTTACCAATTTAATCTAACTGCATTCGACCAGGGCCCGTCTCATAAGTTGAGTTGTTCCATGCCTAATTCACGGGACCAAGTGTTATTACTATAGAAATTAATAACCAATTTATTAAATTAAATAATATATTTTTTTATTAATTTTTAGGCCTCTTGATATATATGGGTCTTTGGTGTTAATAAGTCTTTAATATATATTTACCAAAAAAAAAAGTCTTTAATATATCATATATATATATAAAGTCTTTAATATATCATTATATGTAGGGACGATCACCATCACCCTACCATGCAAGTAGTTTTTTATAATAACTCAAAAATATGTCTAAAAATTGTATAAATATGTTCCATGGGTCAGCTAAATTAAATGTTCTACTTAAATGGGTCGGAAAGTGCAATATAAATTATTGGTTGTATGGGTAAATAGTAATTGAATAATTGAATATTCTAATATGAATCATTTAACTAGTTATTTTAAAAAATGTTAATTAAATTAAAACAATCTTTTATTTTATCAATTTCATCGGCCTCTCTTCCTATTCAATTTCTAAAATGTTATGTTATTAGAACTCAATATTATGTGTATCCCTTCTATTTTTTTCAAAAAGTATGCACTATGCAATTATTTTTTTAAATAAGTATACCGAAAAAATATATTTAGAAATCTGTATATAAAATATAAACGGTAGCGCATTATTATTATTTCTTTACAAAATTCGCTACCCTCGATAGCGTTTTCTAATCGAGTTGTCAAAAATGAAGAAAAAAAAGTAACGCACACAATGGGTAGCGTTTGTAGCATTTTTAGAAAACGCTATGCAGGGTAAGAAATTTGTAAAAAAAAAATATAATGCGTTAGCCACGGTAACGCTTATATACAAATTTATAAATATTTTTTCGGTATACTTACTTTTTCAAAAATAAATTGTCCAGTACCTATTTTTTAGAAATAAATCATATCCCTTCCACATCCACATGTAATTATAACACAATCTTATTTATTACTACTAAGTCAACTTCAACATCGTACTTTATTATGAACACTATTGTAGATGTACTTCCTTATATGTTCCTAGTATGTATACAGTTGTAGATCGTACCACATACACACATGATGCATGGGGGTTCCTACTTTTAGTAATTACATATTATAATAATAATAATAATATGGACAAGATATATTGTGCGAATCAATCTTTGGCCCGATCCATTTGATTTTGATAACTGAATGGGACCAAATTAATTTAATTCATTTCATAATCTTATAACCATAAATATATTTTTTTATTTTTATGCATGCATTTGTGACACGCGTACGTCGGTCCAATCAGCTGATTTTTTTTGGTACGTGCTGAAATTTTGGGACTGTTGCATGGTTATATATACAATTATATATATCGAATTATTTTTCATCACTTCAGTAATTAATAATATGACTATTGAAATGGTGATATTATTGCAAATATATATGAGTACTAAGATATATTTAAGGGTTAAACACCAAGTAGCAACCTAAACTTGGGACGTTTTGCAACGAGCTACCCGAACTTTGAAAATTCAAAACGGGCTATCTCAACTTTGAAGAATGTGCAAATAGTTACCCCCGTCCAATTTTCTATCGGAAAGTCATCGGAAAATCATTGGAAAGTCGTCGGAAAATTGTTGGAAATTGGACGGGGTAGCTATTTGCACATTTTTCAAAGTTGAGGTAGCTGGTTTTGAATTTTTAAAGTTTGGGTAGCTCGTTGCAAAACGTCCAAAGTTCAGGTAGCTAATTGCTATTTAACCCTATATTTAATGCGGGTCACACATACAAATTAAGCTAAAAGATTATTTGAGTATATCAATTGTAATATATTAAAAAGTTTGAAATGGTTTTAATTGTTGTGATATTTTTAAGAATTGTTTTTTGGGTAAATTTTAAAATATATTCTATTAAATTTTTGTAAAAAAATAAACGGAATGAGAAAATTGAACCTACTGTCAAACATTAAATCTTTCATTTTTAAATATTAGAAAGAAAAACAAATTGTTACTTAAATATTAACGGTAAAGTGGTAAATAACCCAATTATAAAAAAACTAAATATAAACTAATAAATTTTTTAAAATTTTAAAGGCAATTCCCTTCACCTCCGTCCTCGTCCGTATTATCAATAATGGTTGTAGGTACCCAACTACCCATGTGTTTATTTATCTATAGAGTCACTTCCATATTTCTAGTCACTTTCGTATCTATAATTTTCGGTTGTAGTTTGAATTTAGGTGCAAATTTTTTATCACCTATCGCTAGTAATAATTTTAAATTAAAAAATACATTTATTTTAAATTTGGTTATCTAAAATCTTATTTATCCTTTAATTTATTTTGATCTAATTTTAAATCTTATATTCACTGAGATAAAATTTTGACTTTATAAGTGTAGACAATATTATATCAACAATATACGTACATTTAATTATATTTACATGATGCTTAGACAATACATATATTTAAGTGTATATTTATAAATCAAAAGTGTTTAGACGTGCTTACTAACCGTGCCTAAATTTATAAAATGTATTAAACTCAAACTTGTATATACATAAATATATAATTTATTTAATTGTATTCTTTAATAAATTACCTACCCTAATTTGAACTTAATAGTAAAGCAAGAAGAAGGTAATATCAATCACTTTAACCTATACGGAATTAAATACAGATTTATATATCTTCCCATCGACCATTTGGTTTTTATGGAATAACAGAAATTCTTATATTTTCAATAACCCTCATATTTCAGTTGATGTCCCTACTTTAAGTTTGATTCAGGCTAAGAGCCTGTCAGACTACTTCAAGATGGAAAATATTCATCAGATAAGAAAAATGATCCAGGTGGGTTGGACGCCACCAGAACATGGATGATTTAAACTTAACACGGATGATTCAGCAATGGGGAACCCATGCCCGACAGGAGGAGCGAGGGTAATGCGAAATCAATGAGGAGGTTGGATAAAAGTCTTCCAAAGACGTATTGGAATCACCAATAGTCTCGTGGCAGAACTGTGGGCTATAAGAGACGGTCTAACCATGACAGCGAATTTGGAAGTGCAAAATCTCCACGTTGAAGCAGACTCACAGGAAGCAATTAACTTGATAACTTAGGAATCAGATGCAGATAAATCACTAATGCCTCTCATATTGGATTGCAGGAAACATATTTTGAATTTTAACAAATTCAAAATTAGGCATGTGTTCTTGGAAGCAAATGGGGTGACAGATGCTTTGGCTAAGAAATCTATTAATCTGGATGAGCACTTTAAGAATCTAACGAATCCTCCTCCGAAAATTTTTAAGCACTGAATTTTTTTAAGTACTTGATGTTTGATAGTGAAGGAAAAATCACTACTAAAATAGTTAAAAATAATTAGTATTTAGTTTAATTAGTTTTGGTGTGTTGTAGTTTATGTTTTATCAAAAAAGGAACTTATACAAATTAATAGAAAAGATCTAATCTAACATTTATAGTTCAATATATATATATATATTATTTTGATATAAAGATGACAATAATTGTGATACAATCCATTGTAGTTTAACATAAGGGTCTGTACCTGTGTGATAAGGAGACAGACAGCTTGCACATCAATCCGTACACTTCAAAACCAAACAAAAAAAAGTCTTGCAAGTTCAGCTCAATCACTGTTTATTTTACTTTTTACTTGACAAAAACACTATTACTTTCGCATATAATAATTACTAACGGGTAGAAGAGACTTGATGTATATCCACCAGATATTTATATCGTATGGTTATTATACTAACATGTTCTTCATTTGATTTACTACTGTTGAATATTGTTATTTGTATTTATTCTTTTTGGTAGAAAGTGACTTTATATAATAGGAAAGAAAACATAAAAAAACTATAAGTATCTTTCCAAGTAAATGTACTCTCATTTGAGTTCAAAATAGCTCACCTAACCTTTTTAAGTAAACTTAAACAAGTTTATCTAGAAGGATAGTCTATTTTTGCCAAAATATTTGCAACTGCATTTGCTTCCCAATAGATGTGTCGTATATTGAATCTCCTAAATTTGAGTAGAAGGTTTCTGCTGTGCAAGATAATTGGTAAGAATTTCAAATTGTTGTTACAAGGATCCGAGATAACACTCTTTGCAGTAAGTGCATTTGTTTCCACATGTATAGAGTCAATCTCTATACTCAACCCTATTGATAGACCATCCATGATGATCCATAGTTCAGCAGTTAAGCTGTTTTCAATTTTGATAGTTCTAGAGAAGTCGATGATCCAATTGCCATTAACGTCTCTGAATTTCTAAAAATAATTCAATGCAGTATTTCCTATCATTTCTCAAACGTAAGACTTGGATTACTAATAGGGTTGTAATACGACGTGAATAAACAATTTATATTTATAGGTGTACGAGTTTGAGTTTGACATTAACATATTTTGTGTCTCAACAACCCCCATATATTTAAACACAATTAATAAATGTGTCTAAACACTTTTAGTTTGCAAGTATACGCATAAACACAATTAATTATATGTATCTAATATCTGGAAAACAAAAAATCTTGCACTTGTTTTTTTAACCAGAATTGTAAAACTTGATTGTGAAATTAAATTATGAATTTTTTGGATTTTGTGTCATGTTGTTTTGTATCGTGTGACATGACTTGTGTCATATATATATGAAGTTTTTTTGTTCAGAAATTTAATCGTTCGTATTGTGTGTGATTTATTTAATTAATAATCGTATTGTGTTCGTGTTTTGAGTTTGAAGATACGTTTAATACCTATTTATTTACACATGAAACATCACAATTAGACACGACACACACAAATTATCAGCCCAATTATTACCATCAATTATTTACAAGTTAATTTGAGTAATTATAATTAACTACTTTCGAGTATGTGGAGAGTTAATGGGCTGGGACCAACATTTGGCCCACCATATTTACGGATGGGCTTCGTAAGGAAATGTGGGCCCACCAAAGGAATGTGACACTGTGGTACATTGGAGCACACATAAAACGACAGATTATTAGCACTGTGTAACGCGTTTAATATATCAGCAACATGGAAAGGTAAATTTAGTACCCTAAATCATAATATAAAATACACTAATAATTTTAATGTCAAATATGAAGAAAATATATGGTTAGATTAGACATTAAATAATTAGGATAGACAAATTACATTATATTCATTACTATACTATTTAATTAATTTATTCAGAAGTTACTGTATAGATCAGTTCATAGTCTTATTATATATATTTTACCAAAAAAAAATATATATATATATATATATATATATATATATTTTAGTTATTCCTAACATTGTTTATTGATAACATATCATTAGTGAATTTTATATTATTTATAATTTTAATTACAAATTAAATTTAATATTATATTTAAAAAAAAACGAGGCCACTCTCTGCTATTTTTGAACAATATATTTTAATTATTTTTTTAATGTTCTCTAAAAAAATACCTCCAATAATTAAATAACAGTAGGACCCCTCCTAGTCTTGGACAGCTTCATCAAAGGCATTAAAAATCTCAATTATTTACAGCATTAATTATTCATTAAGATACAGTATTGTACCTCTCCAGTTCATCATCGAAAGAGTCCAAGAGCCATCTGGGTTTTGGACCCCATCAAAAGAAACACTATGATTCTGAAGATAGGAACATTTACAGTAGTTAAATAAGGCATTTCATAAGTTACAGAAAGGGATGAAGATAGAAATTTACTTTACTGGGAGTAAAAGTTAAAGTAGGACTAAACAATTATTCTAATAAAAATTCAGGGGTACAAATATAAGTTTTGAAAGGGTTAATTTAAAAATAATTATATTTTTTAGGTGTAAGATTACACAACACTAAAAGTTGAGATATAAAGAGCATTGGTTCATTCCCTTGGGAATTCCTACTTTGTCTCATATCATGAAAAAAATCAAGCATTTTATTTGGGGTTAATAAAATACTTATTTGGATTCGACCAAATGTATGTCTAAATAAATAAATATATCATAAATAATATTTTATTGATTACTTATTTTTTAAAATTTTATTTTTAGTCATTATAATTTTATGTTCACTTTTACAGTTTTACTATTATTAATTACACAATTAAAAAAAATTATATTAAAAACTAGATTTTATTTTAGAAAAAAAAAACTAATTCTATAAGGTTTATCTGGGTACTCATCAAAACCTGATGATATTAACAAATTCCAGGTAAGTTCCGATTCCAGTACTAACTGGATAAGTACCGGGTGTAAAAATTGGAAACAAATTTATTTTAGGTAGGTTTCAAAATTTCACAAATTTATAACCTAAAACCTTCCATCCTACATTTTATAATAAGAAAAAAATGCATTGCTTAAATTTTAATTTCCATTTTGAAAATCTAAGTAAAAATATTAAACTTAATTAAATTTAATTGAGGTATTGAGAACAATCACTTTGATTTTGATGCGTTTGATGGGTTTATAAGAAATTAGATGTGAAATGATAACATGTGTATTGTGGGTAATCGTTTCATGCATGGGTGCAAAAACCCTAATATTTAGTAGTGCAGCCCATGCCCATGCAGAATAGAAGAAACCCTAGAGCCTAACCATGCATGGAGTTTAGTTGTACGTACTTCATGATTAGACATGCATTAGAATGAGAGAAGAGAACGATGCATAGGACACAGATAAAGCCTTTTTTTTTTTTTTAATTAGGGTTTCATTTATTTTTTTTGGGCCGGATCATTCATTTGTTCTTCATTAAAAAAAATAATTCTGAATTAGTTAAAGTGAGTTAGTCACAATAATCTGAATTTAAGATGATTTGTTAACTTCTCGTTCAAGACGAACTAAACCCAATGATCAAAGAAAGAACAGTCACTTATACAAATTTTATTCTATCAAAAAACCGATTGGTGATAGAAGTAAGTAACCAATTGTATACAGGGACGAGGGGTAGGGGTGTCAAAATCTGACACAACCCGTGGGTGACCCACTCACGGGTTGTGTTTGGGTCAGAGTTTTTGACTCATGGGTTATTTTGACACGACCCATGGATGACCCGTGAAAACACAGGTCAGATTTTGGTCAGAAGCCTTGACCCATGGTCAACCCCGTGACCCATCCCATTTATATATTTCAGCCTGTTTTTATTGAAATGGTGGGTCGAACGGGTCAGACTGACCCGCAGATCATGAAGATCGAACGAGTCAGTCTGACCAAACTCTTACCATTCATGACGGGTCAGGTTTGGATTTTAAAAAACTGACTCATATTATTACACGAGTCGTGTTTGGGTCAGAAGGTCTCTGACACGACCCAAAGTAGACACGAGCCATGATCCGTTTTGACACCCCTAACAATGGGAGAGTCTCCCCTCAACTTTTGACTTTATGTAAATTTGATCCTATAAAATACAATAATTTTCAATTTAGCCATTTTAAATTATACATTTGTCCCCACTATTTTTTTTAGTTCAACTCGTGATTGTATATATATGGTGCTTGATTTTAGTTAACTCAAGGCAAGTGGAGAAAAACAACTTCAACAAAAGAAGATAATACCACCCATCATTAACCAATTCATTTTTTTTTTTTTGGTCAATTAACCAATTCATTTCACTAACTCTACTTCTACTCCTACTTGTCTCTTCTAAACCCTACTAATAGGCCTCACGTCTGCCTTAAGATTCCATTCCTGTGTCCTGGACGAGCTTCAATATCAGTAATCTGAAGAACAAATCATAACACCCTTTTGTTAATCTTCTGTTGAAGTCAAGGCTGTAAAATGACAGCAGTTTCGTCGCCATCAATCGAAGTCTATTTCTGAGACGACCGACCAAACATCATGCGATGATTCTCAAAAGCATAATAGATGAATCAGCAGTCTACGTATACTCAACAGTTCACTTGTAATGACAAACCCAGAAAAAGGAACAAAATTTGTGTATCTTTTTAGAGAAACAAAGAACGTGATGAATAATAATGTTGACAGAAAGGACACAGCAAGTTGGCCATCATCGGTTTCGACAGGCACGCTGCAGCTCAATCATTGACTCGAACTGAGAAAGTTCAAGCTTTGTAAATCATTTTCTGGGTTGATCAAAGTTCAGATTTTTCACCAAAATACAAGATTGAGACATGACTATATTTATGAACAGACCCCAGATAATTTCTGTTAAATAGGGACAATTATAGGTTAGTTTTCAGTAAATGAATGTTTTTATTAGGGTTTCAGATGTTTGGTTGAACTACTGCAGTAATTATTATATGTTTGGTCTGATTCTGCAGTTTGGGAGCTTTGTTAAGTGCCCTGCTGTGTTTAGAATCTTTGCGCTGGTGAAGGAAGATGGTGAAGCATATGTGTGAATTTAATGTTGTTGACAAATTGTATATAAATGAAGTCAATTTGTTAGGGCATGTGATGCTTTATAAGCATGGTTCATATGATTGTATATATATTTGGCTTTGGATTTGTGTTTTCTTGAAAATTCATTTGTTTTTGAGTTGTTCTTCAAAACATCTTCCATGCATCAAAGCATTAAACTTTCTTATATTCCTGGGATAATTGGTCATCTCAATTTACATGTAAATGTGTAGTTTTGGTTCATTATGTTTGGTGACATTTGAATGTGTAGGGTTGACAATGCTGCGGATATAAAAAAATATACTGATAGTACTGTATTTTTTTTTATCATATATCATAATCATAACTTGTATGTATAATTTTTAATATCATAAATGTATTTATAATCACGATGTTAATTGTATAACCATATTCAAAATATTTATTTATTTTAGTTATTGTAAAATAAATTTTTGACTAAAACCTTTTAGTTTTAAAAGCAAGTTTAACTATTAAAACACTCTATATACATGATAAATTCTTATATATATATATATATATATCTGTGTGAATAGGGTTATAAGCACAATTATGAATCAAATACTATTAATAAAAATATTACTATAATTGTATCCCATCCATAATAATACTATTAATCACATACTAATATGGTGCGAAAACCTAATGTTATTGGGGTTTTATCAAGAGAAGTATGACTTTCCTATATTACTTAATACATCTCACTAACTAAACGCACCGTCAGGGTTTTATGTAAATGACTCGAAACAGGTTTCATTTTTGAATAATTTTCTAATATGTTTAATTTTTATTTAACTAATGAAATTTTTAACTCTATATATGTTCTGTTTCAAAAATGACCCAAGTTTAAAATTCATTGAAAATATGAATATTATTTTTAAATTTTCACGTACGTTTTTTATGTTGAAACTGCAGAAATAATTTGGTATTACGAAAAATAATAGAATGTTTTTTATATATTTAGGTGGAATTAATTTCTTTCAGAGAATGAAGAAGATAAACATTTTTTACACGAAGCTTCATTTATATAGAGAAGGCATAATATGAGTTATAAATGCAAACTAGTAATTGTATATTATTATTATATTAATGAAAAGGAAATTATCTTCTGCATATATACCATTTGTACTTTTTAGTATATATATATTTGTTTATCTCATTTACAATATAAAAAAATCAAAATCAAATTTTATATATATATATATATATATATATAGGGTGAGTTTAGAGAATGGTCTGTATAAATTCAAAACCCTATTTCAAGGAAAATATTGAGTTGGTGATCATTAGTGCTCTTAAACCTGTAATTGTTTTATGATTTTAATGAGACCAATGTCATTCTATCATTTTGAATCCGACTGTTTATTGGAATACAATATAATAAAGATTTAATTACTATATTATTAATTGTGAAAATACATTCAAAAATACGTTTTTACAGTTTTTAGTTAAAAAATAATAAATATTTTTCTTAAAAAATGTTATTTTTAGTTGAGCACAGCTTAGGGTGCATTCCAGCACTGAACTATACATTTTTTTAATTTAATTTAAAAAATAGACAATAAGTTTTTAATTATTTTATTTGGCCAATAAAACAGACATTCTCTTCATTTAAATTCTCAGAGCAGAATATTCCTCGTCACCTTCTTCAACTCTTTTCTCTCACTTAGCAATGGAGAAGGAGAATCGATTCAAGTTGAGAATCTCTCGCATCTTCCGCTTCTCCTTCCGCTCCTGCAAGTCCCGCAGCGTCTCCGACGTCAACGAGAAGGCGGTATTCGTCCCTCAGCAGACACCACACGCGCCGTCACCAAAGCCCCGCCTTTTCCCTTCCATCTGCCGCCACTCCTGCCCTTACCCATCTCGCACCGTTAATGACTCCTGCATTGTCTCCGCCAGGGACGCCGTATGGCGCTCTCACGCCGTAAAGAAGTACAAGGTGGCGGAGCAGGGGTCGCCGTTTTCCCGCGTGAATGCGAGGTTCTGTCCTCCATCGTCGCCGCTGAGTCCGAGCCCTTACTACAGCAGAACGGAGAAGACGATGAGAAACACAGTCAAGACTAAGAAGAAACAGAGAAGGAAGAGCCAGCGTCGGCCGTTGCTGAGGTTCTCCTCGCAGGAGACCAACATTACGGACTACGACTTCTACGGCGGTGACTGGTTCAGCAGCGACGACGAGCGTGAGGGCGACGATGATGACGAGGTCGACACCGTGCTCTCCTCTAGAAGCACGACTGTGTCCTCCGATTCATCTCCAAAGCACCAGCAGCGTCGAGATCGTCGAAGGAACGCCGGTTGCCGCCGGAGACTTCCCGCGAGAAGCAAAAAAGGTGACAGTTTTGCGGTGGTGAAGCGGTCAAGTAACCCGTACGGCGATTTCCGGACGTCGATGGTGGAGATGATTGTGGAGAGACAGATATTCGGTGTGGTGGAGTTGGAGAAGCTCTTGCAATGCTTTTTAGCTCTGAACTCGACCCACCACCATGGAACCATCCTCGAGGTTTACAAAGACATCTGTGATACTCTATTCTGCAACTTGTCTTGAAGAAGAAGAAGAAGATGATGAACTGAAGGATGCATTTTTAATTACGATTAACTTTTTTGTTTTATCTTAATCATGTATTAGAAAGAAAAGTAATTAGTGGATTCATCATCTCCTTTAATTTGTTCTCAATTAATCACTGTTATAATGAGAAAAATTACATCTTTGACTACACTAATCCTTATTAAGAGCAAACAAGGCAATCTTATCTCGAAAGTGTTGTTATTAAAGAGAGAAAAAAACGCAAGTATCATAATTTACAAATTCAAAGAGCAATTCCGACAAACTTTGGGACAATTTCCAAAAATATGTCCCAAAATTTAAAGTATGATATAATTTGATCATGTCTTTTTTTTTTTGTGATAATTATGGATTAAATTAATCGCTATAGGTGACAATTAATCACACAAGTTCAAAATACACAATTAAAACTAGCTAACTTTAACAATTCGCGAAACAGAAAAGCCCACAGTGTTTTTCCGGAGCGCGTTAATAGTTTACTTCGGAGGAGAGGTATGAATTTCAAACACATGTCACTGTTTGAGCGCGATACTCACGCCATGGTATCAGTTTGATCATGTGTTTGTTTCTTCAACATAGTATTGGGATTAGACTAATCAAGTGCTCTTTTTCTTGTGATGATTGAAAGCAAAAGGCTTGCTTTATCTGACATCCTTTTGCCTTATTTTCTTGCATGGAATAGGGGGCAGCCGGGCAGTGTTGGACTTTTTTCTCTCCATTTTTTCATTATAATTAAATGAAAATTATTGCACCAAAAAGAATATATTCTTATAAAAAATTATTAAAAAACCACTATAACCTAATCAAAGTCCTAAAGTAAGGTTATATAATAGAACCATTTTGTGGGGAAGAGTCAAGCTTTATTTAGCCGTTACTATATTTTCAAACTAGCTAGAGGTCAAAAGGCATTGGGAAATAATTAGGGTATAAAATATAAATATTAACATAATAAAAATATTTAAATTCTCTTACATGTGATATAATGGTGAGTAATATGCTTTCTTTTCAAAATTAATCGAATTGTGATTTCTTAATAACGAATTGAGTTAAAATTTGAAATATTCTTTTCTAAAATTGTGGAAATAATATTGTACAACAAAGATTGCTAACCTACTTAAAGCTTTACAATGATAGGGGTGAAAGCTCTAAAAGATAGAGATCTAGTCTAGGGCTGAAAAAGATGAGATCATTCAAATTGAAGGACTTAAAAGGTAATTATGACTAGTAGTAGATGACTGATGGATAAAAAGAACATTTTTGAAAACTTTCAAGATGTTTAAATTTTTAATTTTTTTTTATTACCAGTAGGATGATATAAGCTTATTAAACACGAAATTACTAAATAATTTGAGTGTTTGAATTATATCAATGTGTAAAAGTTAGAAAAAGATTTTCATATCTCTATGTAGACTTTATAAAGAGATAAAAACGTGTTACATGTACACATATGTATATAATTAATTTAATGTAATAATACTTTAATAATTACAAATAATATATATTATGGAAAATAGAGTTAATTTAGTTTATTGGTGGATATATATTTATCTTTAAAAGTAATTAATATGTGATTTTAATTCTAAATATATTTGATATTCATTTAAGATAATATAAATATACTAATGAGTTTCAATATATAATCGACCATTCTTTCCCTAAAACTTAAAAGACATAAGTAATAAAATCATTCATCCCCATTATAGTTCATTTTCCAACACTCATTATTATTATTAATATAAAACATGCAAGTACCAACACATTATAATGACCTATATTTTATTATTAAGTTTTTGTTAACATAAGGCTCCAAAATATATAGAAAAAACATATATCCTTATGGACAAGAAAATAATGATTTCTTTTGTCATTTTTAAGTTGAATTCAAAATGTTCGGAACTTAGGAAGGACAAATAGATAGGCAAAAGGAGAAGATAAAGGACAAAGATGCTATCATGGGTTAGGTGGACGTGCCCAAAGTCCCATACTAGGTAGCAACGATAAGGTCAAATGTAGTAATATATATATTTATAATTAATATTTTAAAATGCAATTCTAAATATGATAAAAATGAATACTTGAGAGATCATTCCAAACCCAATAAAATATAACATGATTTTCTATTTTAAATAGACTAAACAATGTAACCTCTTATTGCAATCATCCAATTCTCAAGTAGTAATCTTTAATTAACTATATAAAATTTATACATCTAAGTTCAATTTTTTATTTAAAAAAACAAGAAATGTGTTTTGGGACATATATGGTTTTGGAATATTATGTCTGACAGACATTTTTTGTATGATTTTTCAATAATGTATGTGTATGCTGGGTAGGAAGCTTGTTTCTCCCCGAGAGTGTCTCTGCAACTCAAACACACACATCAACAATACAACCCATATTTGCGGTAACGGATACCATAACGAGTATGACGCTCAATCAGCGGCATGTGTTTGAAATTCATAGCTCACCTCCGAAGGAAACTATTAACACGCTCTGAAAAGACGCTGTTGGCTTTTCTGTTTCGCGAATTGTTAAAGCTAGTTAGTTTTGGTTGTGTAATTTGAACTTGGGTGATTAGTTGTCACCTATAGCGGTTATTTAATCCATAATTATCAAAAAATAAAATAAAAAAATACAACCCATTTTTCAAATTATTATAATATGTACTTTTAACTAGAAATTTCTGAGGTTCAAGCAGGAGTTTAGCTAGAAATAATCTCGGATTCTGCAAAGGAAACAATACAAACCCTTTTTCCAAACAAACAAAACAGATAAAAAGGTTAATTATCATCTGAAAAGGGGTTGGGTTTCCATTTCAAGTAGGGCAAAACACCAACTAGAGATGTGTTCGAAAAGGGAGAAAGGAAATGGAAGAGACAGATATGGACTGAGGTGGACTCAGTTGTTTATTCAATGGTATTTGTTTTTACCTTGTTTTGTTCTTGACAGCATATTGTTGCAGTATAGATGAATTCATTTAATTTGTACGTCCCTTTCTCTCTTCTGCAATTCTTGTAAGATGAGGAGCTGGCTAAGCCAAGTGGGTATATGATGAAGACAAGTAGAGGAGAATGGAAACATTCCGAAACAGGCTATAGAAATGAGATTGTGATTGGGGAGAGGAATCAAAAAAATGTCTAAAAAAAAGAGGAATAATATTAGCTGCTGCTGCTTGTGCATGTGCATGTGCAGTAGCTACTCTAGCATTGATTCTAGCTATATAGTTTTATGAATGGAATCCGAGAGATTGTTCATACATTTTTCTCATTAATGGTCGCACTTTCTGGGTTGTTGAGCTCATTAATGGTTACGTTGCAGCTTCATATTCGTTAAACCCTAGCTAGCTAGAACGACGTTGCATGTAAATTCTGACATGGTACTAGGTGGGGAATCTGTTGAAATGACACATCTACCTACTAGTTCTTATTGTACCTACTATTATTCCTTGTAGTGTTAGGCTACCTACTAGTTCTTGTTGTACCTACTATTATTCCTTGTAGTGTTAGGCTACCTACTAGTTCTTGTTGTACCTACTATTATTCTCCAATGTACTATAAGTAGTGACCATTGTCATCAATGAAATACAAGTTGAATGCATACAAAGCTTCAATACTACATTTCCGCTATATTTGTTAACATGGTATCAGAGCCGGATTGTTCGATCAGACTGATCGATTGAATCTTTCTCGGCATCATCATTTACCGGAGGTATCCGACATACCTGGATCATGGCAGAGTCTGAAGGGGACAGCACCCACACCACCGAGACTACCCCAACGGGCGGTGACCCGTTTGCAGCTCAGTGGGCGGCAATGTTCTCAAACCTGCCACAAACCAACACCGTTCATAAAACCGTCAGTTTATCCAATATTAGCTTAAACACTAAGCTAAATGAAGGTAACTACTCCCTGTGGGCACGCTTAATACGAATGAAGATAGGCGGCCAAGGAAAACTTCACCATCTTTTGGGTGTTCCGGCACCACCCAAAATGAACGAACCAGCATACTTACAGTGGGAGCAAGACGACCTCGTAGTGTGCTCATGGATGCTCGACAACATGGAGCCCGTATTGGTCAACCAATATGCCGAGTTCCCCACGGCAAAGGATCTATGGAACGGACTAGCTGAAACGTACGGTAAAGCCCAAGACGGAGTCCAGCTATTTGATCTCATATGCCGAACCAGCAACACAAAACAAGGAACGGATTCGTTAGAATCCTTGTATACCAAAATGCAAGGATTATGGCGGGAAATTGAACAACGAGATCCTAATCCAATGGAAGACCCGAAATCAATCCAAACATGGAACACAAAACGGGCCGAATCGAAATTGTATCAATTTCTAAACGCAGTAAGTAATGAATTCGATAACGAAAAACGTGATTTGCTTCGAATTGTACCGTTACCAGGAGTCGAAAAGGCGTATTCCACGATCCGATCGGAACGGGATAGGCGGGCCGTTATGGGATCGCAACAATCAGTCGAAGGTCACGGAATCGGAACGGGACTAGCAACACGGTCATCTCCAGGCATCAACACAGGAGGTTTCGGCCCGGGCCACAACCTCCGACCACAGCAGCTCGCCGGAAAGGGCAAGCCGAGCCGGATTGGAGGGTTCGAACGGAGGTTTCTCCGGTGCACTCACTGCGGTAAACAAAAACACGATAAATCGGAATGTTACCTTCTTGTAGGCTATCCCGAAGGATGGAGAGGACCGAGAGGAGGTGGCGCCGGCGCCGGAACCCTACCTGCCACGATGGCGAATGGCCGTGACAGGTGGGGACAGCCAACCCAAGGTCTCGGCAATACCTACTTCGGCCAACCGAGCCAAGGCCACGTCGCGGTGGCGAGGGCTCCGACTGACGGGACCAACTGGAGCGGGTGGAATCATGGCGCAATGGAGGGGTCCGGCAACCCCTTTACGTATGGCACTTGGAACACAACGGACGAACAAAGGCGAGCCCTCGCCGGCGGCAGCCTCAGCCACGGCAACCAAGGAGGCGAAGCTAGGGTTTGGGGGGAGCAAGTGACTGCGGCGGCTGTTCAGGAACCGCACGGAATGGTAGGGTTTGGGGGGGTAAACCGATTATTACCCCCCTTCTCTTCAAATGGTGGGCTGCCAAGTGAGCATGGAGCTAGGTCGTATGGAGCTGGGCCATTTGGGGAAGCTGGGCCAAGCCAAGGTAATGCACAGCTGGGCCGAAATAGTGATCCGGGTTTGGGCCAAAAACAAAGCTCAAATTCAGGCCAAATGACTATACATGGGTTTTTTGGGTCTAATAATTCTGAGTATGATAAAAAAATTGCTCGGACATTTTTTGCTCAAAAGGATATTTCAGGAAAATGTGGAAAATGGCTACTCGATTGTGGAGCCACGGATAGCATGAGTTATGATATGAGTGACTTTGTGAATCATTCAGTATCAAGACGGGAAATGATACAGACGGCTAATGGAGAGTTGGTACCGGTTCATGGAGCGGGAACTGTTAATATTTCCTCAAATATTAAACTGGAGAATTGTCTTTATGTACCTAGCTTAGCATGCAAGTTACTCTCAATAAGCCATGTCACGAGGGAATTGAATTGTGTGGTACTAATATACCCTAATTTGTGTGTACTACAGGATATTCAGTCGGGGGAAATCATCGGACGTGGAATTGAACATCAAGGCCTGTATTATGTGGAGGAAGTGACTCAAAACGGAACTGCAATGCTTGCCCACGGAACAATCACGAGGCAACAATGGTTGTGGCATAGGAGGTTGGGTCATCCGTCTGGAGGGTATCTTCATAAATTACTTCCTAGTTTATTTCCGTCAAATAAAGAAATTGTGTGTGAAACCTGTATTCGTGCTAAAAGCCATAGAAACTCGTACCACATATCTGAATCTAGAGCCAAGTCCCTTTTTTCCCTTATACATTCTGATGTTTGGGGGCCAGATCCAAATAGTAGTTCGTGTAATGGCTTTAGATATTTTGTGTTGTTTATTGATGATTATTCTCGTATGACCTGGGTATACTTTCTAAAAAACAAATCCGAAGTTATTACTAAGTTTGTAGAATTTCACAACTTAGTTAAAACCCAGTATAATACAAAAATTCAAGTTCTCCGTTCAGATAATGGTGGAGAGTTTGTTAATTCCGCTCTCCAACAATTTCTGAAGGATAATGGGATTATTCATCAAACCTCTTGTCCACATACACCCCAACAAAATGGAGTTGCAGAACGAAAAAATAGACATATTTTAGAAATGACTAGAGCTTTGATGCTAGAGTCAAATGTCCCAACCTCATTTTGGCCAGAAGCTGTTGCTACATCTGTCTATCTCATGAATCGTCTTCCTACAACTGTCATTCAATTTCAAACACCTATAGAGGTATTATCAAGTCATATGAGTGTCTCCACAGCCTTGACACTACAACCATATGTCTTTGGATGTTCTGTTTTTGTTCATATTCCTAAAACAGATCGTTCTAAATTTGATCCATGTTCTGTCAAATGTGTCTTTGTGGGATATGAGATTAATCAAAAAGGCTACCGGTGTTTTAATCCAAAAAATAATCGTATGTACACCACCATGGATTGTACATTCCTAGAAACCGAATTCTACTATATCACCCAATCTTCTGTTCAGGGGGAGATTTTTGATCATGCTCCATTAGATTGGTTGATACAGACTACTGTGACTACTCCAGTGTTTCCTCAGATAGTTCCAAAAGGGCAAGTTGGTGGAACCACTGAGACATTATCTCCCATCGTACAGGTCCCAGATGCTTCAACCCCGTCAACCCCGACGAATATTCCGGAGGTTAGTAACACTAATTGGGTTAATTCTGGTTCTATTATTTCTCCAAATATTGGCTTGGAAGAAACACCTGTACAGGAACGATATGTACTACCTGCTCGGAGAAATAGGGGAGTTCCTCCAGTCAGATATGAACCAGAATACAGTCCGAGAAAAAGCCGCTATCCAGTAGCAAACTTGGCAAGGGGGAGTCTGACACATACTGCTCAAGCATTTGCTACTGCAATATACACTCAATCCATACCAAAAAATGTTGAGTCAGCTTTACAAAGTAAGGAGTGGAGGCAGGCCATGCAAGTCGAGATGGAGGCTCTGGAGAAAAGTCAAACGTGGGAGAAGTGTGAACTGCCTCATGGAAAAAGAGCTGTTGGTTGCCGATGGGTATTTACTGTAAAACACAGAGCTGATGGATCCATAGAAAGATACAAAGCAAGATTGGTGGCCAAAGGATATACTCAAACCTATGGTATTGATTATTCTGAAACTTTTTCTCCTGTTGCTCGAATTGACACTATTCGAGTCTTGTTTTCTATAGCTGCAAACAAAAATTGGTCGCTACACCAGTTTGATGTCAAGAATGCCTTCCTACATGGGGACTTAGAAGAAGAAGTGTATATGGAGCCACCACCAGGTTTCAATACAGGGTTTCGACAAACAGATGTATGCAGATTAAAAAAGGCGCTCTATGGGCTCAAACAATCACCAAGGGCATGGTTTGGGAGATTCACAGTAGCCATGAAGAAATATGGTTATCGACAAAGTAACTCTGATCATACCTTGTTCATAAAAAGAAGGGAAGGTCAGGTAACTTGTTTGATTGTATATGTAGATGATATGATCATTACAGGAGACGATAAAGAAGAGATTGTTCAGCTCAGGAAAAATCTATTCCAGGAGTTTGAGATGAAGGATTTGGGAGAACTCAAATACTTCTTGGGGATTGAGGTACTACGGTCTGAAACAGGTATTTTCATTTCACAAAGAAAATACATTTTAGATCTGCTAGTAGAGACTGGATTGATGGACTGTAAACCAGCTGAGACACCAATAATGCTGAATCATGGGTTGAGGATAGTAGAAGGAGCTGAATTAACAGATCAAGCTAGATATCAACATCTAGTTGGGAAATTGATCTATCTCTCACATACCAGACCAGATATTGCATATGCGGTGGGTGTGGTAAGTCAGTTCATGCATAAGCCGCAAGCAGATCACATGGAAGCTGCTCTTAGAATCCTTCGATATTTAAAGGGTTCACCAGGGAGTGGAGTGCTGTTCCAGAAGAATGGACATCTCAGAATAGAGACATACACAGATGCGGATTGGGCAAGAAATCCGATTGATAGAAGATCAACTTCTGGTTACTTTGCCATGGTGGGAGGAAACTTGGTAACTTGGAAGAGTAAAAAACAGAAAGTGGTGGCACTATCAAGCGCTGAGGCAGAGTTTAGAGGAATTGCTCGAGGTCTCACAGAAGTACTATGGCTAAGATAATGTGTGACAATCGTGCAGCTATAAGTATTTCTGAGAATCCAGTTCAACATGATCGTACCAAACATGTTGAAATTGATCGGCACTTTATAAAGGAGAAGTTAGAGAACAAGACTATTGTGATTCCATTTGTTCGTTCTGAAGATCAACTTGCAGATATACTCACCAAAGCTGTCAATGGAGCAAATTTCAGAAACGTGTTATGCAAGTTAAATATTGGAGATCCGACTATTTAACTTGAGGGGGAGTGTTGAAATGACACATCTACCTACTAGTTCTTGTTGTACCTACTATTATTCCTTGTAGTGTTAGGCTACCTACTAGTTCTTGTTGTACCTACTATTATTCCTTGTAGTGTTAGGCTACCTACTAGTTCTTGTTGTACCTACTATTATTCTCCAATGTACTATAAGTAGTGACCATTGTCATCAATGAAATACAAGTTGAATGCATACAAAGTTTCAATACTACATTTCCGCTATATTTGTTAACAGAATCTTGGTACTTATTATATCAAATATATGTAATTAAAAAGGAACTAGCCAAGGGTTTGATTAACCCTTGGAGTAATGGCTTAAGAACCCATATGGGTCTGGCTAAAACCTAGAAGATGGTGTGTTATGTGTTGAGATGTTTTGGGGTGTAATTGATCACTTAGAAAAGTTGAAGGACTAGAGTGAATAATCGGAATTTGGGTAGTTTGAGTCGTAACAGAATAGTCTCTGCTTAAGAGGGGTAAGGCAGAGTTGTAAGAGATTTACCGAATGAATTTGAGAAATCTATGAGAGCTTCTGTGAATTATATTCTCTCTCAAGGTTCATTCGGTAAATCTCTTACAACTCTGCCTTACCCCTCTTAAGCAGGGACTATTCTGTTACAACGACTCAAACTACCCAAATCCCGATTATTCACTCTAGTCCTCCAACTTTTCTAAGTGATCAATTACACCCCAAAACATCTCAACACATAACATGGTGATCATGCATGCATTCGACGACAAGGGCAAGTTCAAAGGGCCATTGGTTGGCCCAAACTAGGAATACAAATAGGCACTCTTTTTATCCATAAATATTACATTTGTTTTTTTTTCTGTACGTGTAGTATAGGAAGTTTTGGATTGGATGGATGGCTTACTTCTGCAACTCTTCAATATATTCTTCAAGGAAATAGGGTTAGGGTTAGGGCTGAAGAATTAAGCATCTCTCTAACTTAACAAATGAGTTCACATGTAGAGAAGACTGGAACTCCTCTTAGGGAATTTATACCAATGCCTCTACTCATTATATTCTAGTGAATCACAAGTTGAACACCCGGAAACATGAAAAGTGGAATTGTGCGTGAAAAATTCATACTATTCCAAAAATTCAGTATTTTATTTGGTTCTATCTTAAAAAAATACACTAGTCAATTGCAAATAATTGGACCATAAGAGCTGCAAAATTTGAGCCCAATTCGCAGAATTTACCACCGTAACCAAAGACATCAACCACATTTTGCGCGAGGGTGAGCCTGATTTTTTTTTAGAACTCATTTAATATCTCGACAAAAGTGGGACACACATTGATCACCTCTTCTTGAATGAATGGATTAAATTTGGTTGCCAACATTGATCACAGCTTCACTTGTGATGCCAAACTAAAAGTCACTCCCTTCTAACAACGAAAATGGAAAAGGAATCGGCCTAGACGGCGGACTGTAGCCTCCATCCACCACCTCAGTCGCCGCCACGGGCTTATCGTAACTGGCAGGAGCAGACAAACTGCGGAAGCTATCCAATATGTTGTGTACGCCATGACAGACAACCTCGTCATTTGTGGATGAAATTACCCCAACAGCCCCATCGTCTTCCTCCTCGCTCCTGTTGGAGGAGCTTGAGACCGCCATGCTTGAGGAGTTATAAGAGCACGAGGTGGAAGAAGAAGAAGAAGATCCACAAGGCATCACCATTCTTCTCTTCTTCTCTCCCAACAGTACCTTTTTGTTACCTGTAAAATGATTTATTTATTTTTAAAAACAAATAACTAAAAGTTTTTCAAAAGGCCATAATAATCAATTTTTACCATAAGTAATTATTTAATTTTTTACCCTTATCCTTGATAAGTACTTGAGGGCCCTCCAACACCTTGTAGAGAAGTGTCATCATCTGCTCCGGCCGCCTCTCTACTGCCTCAATGCGTCGGCTCATGCGGTGAATCTCCTCCTCAATCTGCCTTTGCTCCTCCTTCAACCTGGAGACCTCCTCATGCAGTTGGTGCTTCTCCATTTCGAGCTCCCTTCTGTATGTCCCGTTTTTACTGTATTTTTTCCTCGTAATATTGCAGAGTAGCTGTTCTTGTCCCCTCAGGAACCACCGGTTGGCAAACTCCCACCGGTCGGGGTCGACCTTCCTGAAACACTACAGAATTGTAAAGTTCATGAAAACAGTGTATATTGATACATATATAATAATCCTATTACTTACATAAGTGTTTAGTTGCCGAACGAAGCTTGCGAAGTTGTTGTGTTTGAAATAATCCGGTAAGATCCGTTTTGCGAATTCCATTGGATCGACGACGATGAAGGTGTTGTTGTGGATCCCCCAAACGACGACGTTATCTGTCTGAGGGTTGCTTACCAGTTGGTATGTCTTCATGACGAATGGAGAGATTCCACAGTTGTCGTTGTTGTTCATCATCTCCTCCATTAAAGTCTGTTGTGTTGCAGAGAAAAAAGGCAAGCAAAACAAGAAGCTCTTCGTTATTAATGGAGGAGAGTGGAGAGGAAAAATGAGACCTTTCCAAGTATGAAGAGACGCAGCACAGGCAGATACTTAAAGACAGAGCAGAAAGCGTGGCAAGTGGCAACGACGTTCAATAGATTAATTATTGAAATATATTTCGAGGAGAAAGATGAGAAAAATAATCGCGTCGTCACAAGTTATACATTCAGTCGATTCTGCATTGAGTCTACTCTTCTGTTTTTTCGTGTTTTAATACCCGCGCGTCTAAAAGGTATAGTGGATAACGTGTAGGGCCCACAACATGGTCCTTGGTCGTGGGGAATAAACTCATTGGATACGCACAATCTAATGCTTGTCTCATTATAATTGGCCCTGTCGTTTCCTTTTAATAAATACGGACCCTACTACAAATAATTTAATTTGTACAATAATATTTTAAATATAGTCACATGCATTTTAATTTTTATGTTCTAAAATGTGATTCAATGATCCATCTCATACTTTTTTAACACATGACGTGTTAAAATAGTAAAAATGTAGATATTTGAAAAACAATACTCAAAAATCAATATCATCTTGTGAAACTGGTTTGTGTGAATAGCAAGTAGACACCTAAATATATTTTTTGTAGCAAATAAGTGGCCGAACTTCTTTAAATAAGCAAATAGGTACCTACCGTTAATTTACGTTACGAATAAACGGAAAATGTCACGTGAGAAGCAAACAGGTACCTGAACTTACACGCATGTTTGGCCAAAAAACTAAACTTACACGAATGAGCAAGTAGGTACCTGAACCAGTTCAAAAACCGATTCGGTTCCGGTTCGGTCGAACAACTTTTTTAAAAAATAGGGTTTATATATCAACACATGCATGACTCACCAGACACTCTCGGTGCATCACATAACACTCTGAGAACGTCTGGAGTTGAGCTATACATGTGTTTGATATATAAACTTTATTTTTTTAAAAAAAAATAAAGTCGAACCGGTTCTGAATCGGTTCAGGTACCTACTTGCTCATTCGTGTAAGTTCAGGTACATGTTTGCTCATCACGTGATATTTTCCGTTTAATCTTAGCAGAAATTAACGATACGTACCTATTTGCTAATTTTCAAAAGTTCGTCTACTTAGTTGCTTACAAAAAGTTTAGGTACCTACTTGCTAATCACCCACAAGTTCGGGTACCAGTTTGTTAGTTTTCCATGTAATATTTGAACGTTATACCATCGTATTGTAAAATCATACTATAATGCAATATTTTTCATTACTTAAGCCTAGTGTGAAACAATTTCATATTTACAAGATAGCATCGTCTTGCTGTGAGTACAACAATCCGCTGTCCATCGGCTAAGAAGGTGGCGTGCCGATATATAAACTAATGCATTGTGCAACAATTTACTAAGCTTAACTTTTAATGTAATAAGGCAGTAAACCAGAGAACTCCGAAAGACTATCATTACAGATTTTTTAAAAAAAAAAGTAAATGTTGAACGTATCTCAATGTGCAAAGCTAAGAGAAACTGACCTTTTGAATTGAATAAGAATCCAACGAAAGCAGAAGAAATAATTCAAGCAGTCCTTTTGCTTGAAATAGTTGTGCAATGAACTGTCCAACAACTCCACCAACTGACATATTGATATTTATTCTCAAATTAGTGTCGATCATTTATATATTTCTACTTCATCAATGTTGCAAAAGTTATAGAAGCGAGGACATGCCTTTGCTAATAAATCGTTTTGTGTATTCAAAATTTCGAAAGTAATTTAATAAAGGGTTAATTACCAAAAAGCAAACCCAACTTTGGACCAAAACCAAAAAACAAACCGAACTTTTTTTTTTTTCCAAAAGCCAAACCGAAGATTATGAAATGAGCAATTAGGAAACCCGAACCAAACAGACGTTAATTTCGACGGAAATTGTAACAGTTTTGGAGTCGAAATTGGATATGACGGTTATGCCCTTAAGATTGAAGATTTGAAGTTGTTCTTCAAATTAGGGTTCCCTCTTCTCCCCCAAATTGACAATTCATACCGATTTCATTGTTTCCTCGAAAAATTGGAACCCCGAACTGCAGCAATTCACCCTGAATTGCAGCAATTCATACCGATTTCATGCAATTGGCCAACTTGGAAAGCTCGGAATCGCTTCGCTTCGAACCGCAGCAACGAGCATACCTTCGAGGGAGACTTCGACCTTCGCCGGAGTCGGGCAAACATTCGCCGGAGTCGGGCACACCTTCGCCGGAGTCGGGCACACCTTCGCTGGGAAGGTTCAATAGGTTGAAGAGGGAAAATTAACAAGTCAGTTGTAAGGGCAGAACTGTCTTTTTTAATTTCGAATCCAAACTGTTAACATTTCCGTCGACAATTAACGACTGTTTGGGTCGGGTTTCCTAATTGCTCATTTCGTAATCTTCGGTTTGGCTTTTGGAAAAAAAAAAGTTCGGTTTATTTTTTGGTTTTGGTCCAAAGTTGGGTTTGCTTTTTGGTAATTATCAAAAGTTCCTTATAAGGGTAGATTGTAAATCTGCCAAGGACATTCTGGAAAAAGATGTTAAAAATATAGCATCAAAACAAATATTTGCAAGATGGCAAGGCATATTGTCTGTGTTTGATTTCGATATTGAGTTTATTAAAGGATCAGATAATTCTTTACCTGATTTTCTAACTCGTGAATTTTTGCAGGGTAATAATGGATAAAAAGAAGAAAAAAGAAAAAAAAAAAAAAGAAAAAAAAAAAGAAAAAAGAAAAGAAAAAGGAAAGGCAAAAGCCTCCTCCTCTTCTTTGCCTTATAAGGCTGCTTTTAACAAAACTCCTGCCCAGCTAAAAGCTGAAGCCTTAAAGGCTGTCCCTCCTGAAATGAGGCTGAGGGATGATGCTTATCAAGCATCCAGAAAAAAATCGGACCGAGCTAATGAGTTCGTGTACCCTTTCATTCCATACTCTACGGTGTGGATTGCTCCCATTGAAGATAAATATCTTCATTTAAATTCTGATGAAATCTCAAAATTTTATATTCGAGAATTCTCAGACCCTTTCTTTTATCCCAAAGAAACAAATTATTACATATCTATTCTACAAATTACTCAATCTGTAGAATTTGATAGCATTACCCGAGGTGGGAATGATTGGGCTTATTCTAAAGCCTATATAAAACAAGTTTTGACACCGGAACAATGGAACGGTGATCTCTTTCGTTATAACGAAATCCCCAAAACCGGGAAAAAAAAATAGAAAAATATTGGTTTAATTACTTTGATTATATCAAATCATGGGATGGTGCTTTCCTGTATGAAAATAATCAAAAGAAGCACACTTGGTTTCTTCAGTTTAGAAACATTGAATCAGCTACTGATTTTCCTCAGTGGTTCATAAAATGGTTCTATACTTGGGGTGCAAATCCAATTATCTTTCCTGATAAAATCAGGTGTTTTTATGAACAGTTTGAAAAAGAAAATTCTACTTCTTTCAAACACCCGGAACTTATATTTACTGCTATTTACAGAGTTCCATGGATATTAAAATGGGAAATTTGTAAGGCAAATACGCATGTGCAAAAATTTGGGGAAACAATTACAACTATTCCTTATTTAGGAAGAAGAATACTGATAAAATGGTGGGATAAATACGAATTCTTTTGCGAGAAATCTGTTTATACTCAAAAGGGACTTATTAGTTTAAAAACAGTCTTGGAAATTCCCGAGTCTTCTTTACCTACTCCTAATAAGGATACGGCTAGTATACTAAAAGAGTTACTATCCTCCTCTTCAAAATCTGAATTTAGAAAAGAGTTGAGAAAAATTCTCGACGATTCTGATGAGGAATTTAAAAGTAAAGATAATTATCCTAATTTCGAGGATAAGAATGTCATTCTTCCTTTATAAAGTTCTTATAGGAATTTTCTTATTAAAAATGGTAAAACTATCACTAGTATTCATCCTCCTGAGAAAAATATTGTTTTAAAAATTCAGGATGAAGAAATACTTGCTACTCCTTATAGGAAAAGCAATAATGTTGAAGCTGTTGTTGAACAAAGCAATTTTACCAATTTAACACTTCAGACATTAGGTGATCAGTTAACTAGGATAGAAAAAAATGTTTCTATCAATAGAAATTTTGGTGAAGGAACGTCTAAGGTTAAAAATCTTGACGTTCAAAAATTGATAACAAGGTTTTATTCAAACCAATGACTTCTGAGAAACTTGAATTCAATTTTAAAAAACCTCTTGGTAATAATCAAGAGACTGAAATGGTTTCTGAGATTGTCAAGCGTTTAAAAAATCTTGGCATCAATGAAAAGGATTGTGTTCCTTTGGAACAAGGTCAAATTGATCTTGATAACTCTTCTGTTATAAGTAGTGATAGCGAAATTGAGCAACTTGAAAATAATTTTAAAGAAATTAATAATGAATCCTTTCAAGTTAATAAGTTATCCCCTTCTTATAAGAAGAGATTGTCTTATAGCATTCCAGCTAAACCCTATTATCATAGGCCAACTCCTGTTGATCTACAATTAGAACAACATGGAGAATATAAGGGTGTTCAATTCGACGGTAAATGTATCGAAGAATGGAATATTGATGGAATGACTGATTATCAAGTTCAAACCATATTGCAATACATGACTATGTATGCCACTGCTTGTAGAACCAATGGTAATCCTGACAACAACATCACTAAAGCCATAATTCATGGCTTTACTGGCCAACTTAAAGGTTGGTGGGACTTTCTTCTAACAGAAGAAGCTAAACAGCATATTTTGTGTGCTGTCAAAAGGGAAATTGTTAATACCAACAATATTCCTAATGAAACTGATGTTTCTGATAGTGTTAATACACTTATTTATTCAATTGCAAAACATTTTATTGGCTCATCTACTTTGCAAATTGATAAAACTCAAGAGCAGTTAATGAACTTGCGTTGCCAAAACTTATCTCAGTTTAAATGGTATAAAGATGTTTTTATTTCTAAAGTCTTAACTAGACAAGACTGTGGAAATGAATTTTGGAAGGAAAAATTCCTTTCTAGCTTACCCTCATTTTTTGCTGATAGGGTTAGAAATAGAATTCGCCAAAGAGAAGGGGGGATAATTCCCTATTCTCTTTATACTTTTGGTGACTTATCTTCAAAAATCATGGCTGAAGGTATTATCTTATGTAATGAAATGAAACTACATAAGAAAATCCAAAAAGAGAAAATCTTGGGTACTAAGTACCTAGGAGACTTCTGTGACCAGATGGGATTAAATCCCTCTGAACCCAAGGAAAAGAGTTATAAGAAAAAATCTTATAAAAATTCTTATAGAGAGCATGACCATAGGAAAAATCATTTTAAACCTAGGAAAAAGAAGAGGTTTGAGAAAAGAAAATTTTCTAATGAGAAAAAATCTATTCCTATTTGCTATAATTGTAAGCAACCTGGTCATTACGCTAATAAGTGTAAATCAAAAAGGGTTAATAATATTAACCTCGACTTTTGGAAAGAAACTATGGAGAAGCTTTTCATTCATGAGAATGATTTGGAAATATCTGTTATAACAGATAAAATTCTCTCTGATAGTTCTGAATCGATCGATTCTTCCGATTCTAATCAAGAATCAGATTGCGATGGCAATTGTGATTATTACCAATCACTTTGTAAAGCCAATGGCTTATGTGTCCTCACTCGTGAACAAAATTTTGTTCTTGAAACTATTGATAAAATTTCTTATCCTTCTGAAAGAAAAGAAATTCTTAAATCTTACTTTGAGCAATATGGTCAAAAGGATTTTATTGATAAACCTTTAGAAGAATCTTCTATTGCTCAACCTGAGGCTTATAGCCTTAAAATCATTTTAAGTAGAAGTAAAACTTCTAGACAAAATTCTGATAATAATCCAGGTCTAGAAATTCTTAGACATGAGATTAGTCTCCTCAAAAAGGAGATTGGTGAATTAAAATCTAGAATTATTATTCTAGAGACTGATTATAATAATGAAGGTAATTATGAAGAAGACAATTTGCCTGAAAAGGATGAATTAAATTCTTTAACCTATATCAATATGCTTGATCGGGTAATTACTCACAAATGGCATATTAAAATCACTATTGTTGTTCACAAAGAATATTTCTTTAATGTGATTGCCATGGTTGACTCTGGTGCAGACCTTAATTGCATAAATGAAGGTCTTGTTCCTTCGAGATATTTCTCGAAAACTACTGAAATCCTTAATACTGTTGATGGTAGTAAGATGCTTGTTAAATATAAGCTTAATAACACTGATGTCTGTAACAAAGGAATTTGTCTTGAAATGCCTTTCATGCTTGTAAAAAATCTATCACAAGATGTTATTTTAGGTAATCCTTTTTTACATATGCTCTATCCCATTAAAAGCATCACTGAAAAAGGAATCACTAGTACTGTTAATCAACAGGAAATAACATTCAATTTTATCACTGAACCTCATTATCACGAGATTGACATTGTTCAAAAGAAAATTACTAGGAAAGAGAATTTTCTTAACTCCTTATCTCAGGAATTAGGCTATAAAAAGATAGCTGAACAGATTAACAATAAATTTGTAAAAGAGAAAATTTCTCAATTATAAAATTATATTGAAAAAACTGTCTGTTCTGATCTTCCTACTGCTTTCTGGAATAGGAAGAAACATATGGTTAATTTACCATATGAACCTAATTTTGAGGAACATCAAATTCCTACTAAAGCTAGACCTATTGCTATGGGACCTAGACTCTTAGAAATTTGTAAAAAGAAAATTGATGAATTACTTATTAAAGGACTTATTAGGAAATCATCTAGTCCTTGGAGTTGTCCAGCATTTTATGTAGAAAATGCTACTGAATTAGAACGTGGTGTACCTAGATTAGTAATCAACTATAAACCTTTAAATAAGGTTTTAAGATGGATTAGGTATCCTATCCCTAATAAGAGGGATCTCCTTAATAGACTTTATCCTGCCAAAGTCATGTCAAAATTTGATATGAAATCTGGGTTTGGGCAAATTCAAATAAATGAAAAGGATAGGTATAAGACTACTTTTACTGTTCTTTTTGGACATTATGAATGTTATGCCTTTTGGACTTAAAAATGCTCCTTCAGAATTCCAAAATATTATGAATGAGATATTTAGTCCATATATGTTCACCAAAACAGAAAATTAAGAACAATAATAAGATAAACCAAAGGAAGATTTAACAAACTTCACACAATATTATTATAGTTATCATCATAAGGTTTACAAACATTAATTTGTACAAACTTATCTTACATAAAAGACATAATTGAAATAAAAACATAAGTTCTAAATGAATACATAAACAAACTACATACCTGAGCACTTGGCTCTGATACCAACTTAGATCGTAAACACTAAGAGGTATGTATTACAGACTCGAAGTAGACTGAAATATAAAGAGAGACTGTGTTGCAGAAGGTGCTCTTCAAGGAGGAGGAGCTGCATCTTTTATAAGCTCCGGACGTCAGCTCCGGACTTCAATCCTTGCTAATCAACAGTAGTGCACTAGGGGACCCACCTGGTGGCAGACAAGGTACTGTTTTGGAACAGTAAGAGTTTCAATTATTGGCTAATAAGCCAAAAATAAACAGTAAAAGTACTATTCATGAATAGTAACCGCACTAATAAGTGCTGATGTAGATGCTTACGTCATTTATATATTAGGATCTTGTGAATCCTGCATGTAATCATCTTCATCTTCTGGACTTTTAGTCTCAGCTATGCTTTCCTCGTCAGAATCGTCGAGAATTTTTCTCAACTCTTTTCTAAGTTCAGATTTTGAAGAGGAGGATAGTAACTCTTTTAGTATACTAGCCGTATCCTTATTAGGAGTAGGTAAAGAAGACTCGGGAATTTCCAAGACTGTTTTTAAATTAATAAGTCCCTTTTGAGTATAAACAGATTTCTCGCAAAAGAATTCGTATTTATCCCACCATTTTATCAGTATTCTTCTTCCTAAATAAAGAATAGTTGTAATTGTTTCCCCAAATTTTTGCACAGGCGTATTTGCCTTAAAAATTTCCCATTTTAATATCCATGGAACTCTGTAAATAGCAGTAAATATAAGTTCCGGGTGTTTGAAAGAAGTAGAATTTTCTTTTTCAAACTGTTCATAAAAACACCTGATTTTATCAGGAAAGATAATTGGATTTGCACCCCAAGTATATAACCATTTTATGAACCACTGAGGAAAATCAGTAGCTGATTCAATGTTTCTAAACTGAAGAAACCAAGTGTGCTTCTTTTGATTATTTTCATACAGGAAAGCACCATCCCATGCTTTGATATAATCAAAGTAATTAAACCAATATTTTTCTATTTTTTTCCCGGTTTTGGGGATTTCGTTATAACGAAAGAGATCACCGTTTTGGAATAGTAAAAGTTTCAATTATTGGCTAATAAGCCAAAAATAAACAGTAAAAGTACTATTCATGGGACGGTGATCTCTTTCGTTATAACGAAATCCCCAAAACCGGGAAAAAAATAGAAAAATATTGGTTTAATTACTTTGATTATATCAAAGCATGAGATGGTGCTTTCCTGTATGAAAATAATCAAAAGAAGCACACTTGATTTCTTCAGTTTAGAAACATTGAATCAGCTACTGATTTTCCTCAGTGGTTCATAAAATGGTTCTATACTTGGGGTGAAAATCCAATTATCTTTCCTGATAAAATCAGGTGTTTTTATGAACAGTTTGAAAAAAAAAATTCTACTTCTTTCAAACACCCGGAACTTATATTTACTGCTATTTACAGAGTTCCATGGATATTAAAATGGGAAATTTTTAAGGCAAATACGCCTGTGCAAAAATTTGGGGAAACAATTACAACTATTCCTTATTTAGGAAGAAGAATACTGATAAAATGGTAGGATAAATACGAATTCTTTTGCGAGAAATCTGTTTATACTCAAAAGGGACTTATTAGTTTAAAAACAGTCTTGGAAATTCCCGAGTCTTCTTTACCTACTCCTAATAAGGATACGGCTAGTATACTAAAAGAGTTACTATCCTCCTCTTCAAAATCTGAACTTAGAAAAGAGTTGAGAAAAATTCTCGACGATTCTGATGAGGAAAGCATAGCTGAGACTAAAAGTCCAGAAGATGAAGATGATTACATGCAGGATTCACAAGATCCTAATATATAAATGACGTAAGCATCTACATCAGCACTTATTAGTGCGGTTACTATTCATGAATAGTACTTTTACTGTTTATTTTTGGCTTATTAGCCAATAATTGAAACTTTTACTGTTTCAAAACAGTACCTTGTCTGCCACCAGGTGGGTCCCCTAGTGCACTACTGTTGATTAGCAAGGATTGAAGTCCGGAGCTGACGTCCGGAGCTTATAAAAGCTGCAGCTCCTCCTCCTTGAAGAGCACCTTCTGCAACACTCTCTCTCTCTCTATATATATATATTTTAGTCTACTTCGAGTCTGTAATACATACCTCTTAGTTGAGAGTGCATGCCATTTTGAGCACGATTGAAATTGGGTCCAAAGACACTCCATCAAAGCACCAAAACACCAGAAAGATTCTTATTCATACTCCATTACAAACAATATAGGTGAAAGAGGATGGACCATACCCTGTGGATGGAAAGAGGATTACTCATATATATGATTATATGATATGCCCTTTGCTTCATACCCTATAAAAGTAAGTAAGGAAGATGATTTTTTTTTACCTGACAATAACCAAGATCGAAGTTGAAAAATGAGTACGTTAGCAGAATATCTCTGCAGAGACACTCTGCAAAACACAGGTATGTTTTCTAAATCACTAGTCTGTAATCAAGTTTAGAAACAATGACAGCTATGCTACCATTTGATCTTCAAGTCAAACCAACGAAAACGGACATGAATTTTTTCAGTTCAATACTTTGTGGATGGCTGTAAATTTTACCGGGATATGATCAATAGCCAAGACAAGGCAATGAATGCCAATTTTTCCTTAATCCACTTTTATAACTCTGCATTATATGAGCTTGATTTTCTTCATTCTCAAGGTTCTAATTTAGAAAAATACTCAACATAAATCTTGATCACAAACTTAGATGAGTGTCACAAAGGAGGTCATAGAAGCAATTAACCATAGCCCATGTAGAAAATTTAACACCTACCTGCCACTGGCGTTTTATTGTTTCATACTCTGATTTCTTAATGAATCTTGCGTAATCCCTTTCCGTGTAAGTTGAATCATACAAGTGGTATCCCAACAAGAATGGCCAAACCTGTAATGAATTGTCCAATTCGTATTTAATCAAATGATAACCATTGTCCAGAATTGTCAAATGGAATAAATGGGTAGCAGCAAGACTGCAGATGCTATAAAAGTACCTTTTTCCTTAATCTGTGCTCAACTCCTCCATAGAATATTCTTTTTCTCAATGCTTTCGAATTCTTAGTTCTTCCTTCATAATCAAAAAATGCGGTCCACTGCCATAACGGTAGTATGGAACAAGAAGATTCATTAGTTTTCCTTGTCCTCACAAGTCCAAATGAAAGATACATGAGAAAGGTAGTCAGCACTGCAAAAAAAAACTAGCAAGGTGCTTACTTAGCTCTCGAGATTATTTTTTTTTTTCTTATGTACCGAGAATCTGCCATCTTTCAAGATTCACAGCAAAAAAAACCTCACTTCCGTTGCTTTCACAAACTTGTATGTGAGATCTACCCTGATTGACATGTGTGCTTAAGAGAAATGAAGGTACTATTCATATGGTGTAAAATAAGAAAGCTCTAGATTGGTAGGTTCTCTATAGTATCATGTTTTTTGGAACCTCAATCTTCTAGAGTTATCCTTTTTGGAAGTGCATATAGTCAGAAGATGTATGGTCTGACCTTTTACTCAAAACCAAACTTATATTGAGGGGAAAATGAATATGATTATGAGCCATATCGTACCTCCTCATATTCTAGTGGTGACTGTCTTGGCTGTCCCCATACAAGTGTTTGTTTGTCAAGCTGCCAAAGAAAAGAAAATAGTAACAGCTCATTAGTCATGATTAGGCCCAAAGCATGGAAAACCATAATAAATATTTCTCCAGTATGACATCCACAAGTATTTCTACAGTCCATAAGGCCTATGGGATTACCTCAACAGGGTCAGGAGCAACAGGTACAAGTACAGGAGGTTTATCCTCCTCAATGAATGGCTCATGAGAATACTCGAGAGGGTACATGACATGGCTTCTCTTCTCATTAGGACCAATACTATTATTGAGGCTTTCACGGAAGAGCTGTGAATTTGTTTCATGTGCAAACCTGGTTACAAGGGAGAACTTCTCCAGCACTTGAATAGACAAATCCCGACTCCCGAGTAGGATCATGAACCTTTTTTCTTGATTTCCCATTGTACAGTGAGGTACTAGCACTTCCATCATTGAACTCTTGGTTTTCATTTGCAGGTGACTGAACACCTAATACCGATTCTATTGACAGTGGCACATGTGCAACAGAAACAGCCCTTGGAGAGCTCCAAGGAAGATAAAGTTCTCTGGACAAGATAATGAGAACAAAGAAAAAGAACTAAATAGTCAAATTGGATAAAAGAAACAGAGAAAGAAAACAGACTAAAATTAACTTCATGAACAAAGGGCATTTTATTAGATTAACTGGAAGGCCCAGTGATTGCCCCTAATTCACAATTCACTGTCTTTCATTTATCCCAGAATTCAATTCTGCCATTCAATTCAATCCCAGAAACTCAGACTCACATATATATTATACATTCATCAAGGAAACGCCACAAGAAGTACACAAGAACGTAAAAGCGCACAACACAATGAACCTACCATAATAAGAGACGGTCCTTGCTTGATCAGCTTCAGTCGGACACTAATCCTCTCAGTAGCGAACTGGCTGGGATGAATCGTCACATTATCCTTCGCATAGACAATTTCGGCGCCTTCAGGCTCTGTCGACGAGATGGTATTAACACTATCACTCTGCGACATGTACACGGACCCCTGCCACCAGAACCAAAACCCAACATCCATCAATCACACGATTCAGACATCACCACATGTAAGAATTCAAGGTCCGATGATACTTACGTGGAGCTGCGATGCAGCGTAATCGGAGTCGTCAGAGAGATCAAGTTCCGTCTCCTGCATCGCTGTGAAGATTCGCAGAACAGCGGATTGGTATAGAGAAAGATGGATCGCTTCGCGAGTAAGAAAATGGAAAAACCTACCCAGAGATGGTGACGATGGTGAAAGAGACACGTATACGTTCGAAACGTTTCGATATGGAAGTTTCGATGGCGCCAAATAAAAGCCTATGCCATGGGCTAAATGTAAAGTTAGTTGCGCTCCAATAGGCCTATGGGCAGTGCTGCTAGTGAATTCTCTGAAGCAATGTTTCAGTTTTTATCGTCACTAAAGGTACATCGTCACTAAAAATACGTTATCTTATTAATTTTGAATTTTAAAACTTACAAATTCTGTAGTCCTATAATAATAATAATAAAAAATAAAAAAATGATCTCTTACATTATATAAATTCCAGTCGACTTTATATTTATTCTTTTCTGTTTTTGGACTTTATATTCGATTATTGTAATCTATTAATAGTTTTTGGTGACACTTTTTCATCTTGGAAAGGTATATATTTTGCTTCTTCAATAATGGCGGAGGTGGTTGGCCAAAAATAAAAATAATGGCGGAGGCAGCTCTAAATTAGCGACGGTGATCTCCAAATTAGCGACGGTATTCTCTAAATAAGCGACGGTATTCTCTAAATTAGCGACGGTATTCTCTAAATTAGCGACGGTATTCTCTAAATTAGCGACGGTATTCACCAAATTAGCGACGGTATTCTATAAATTAGCGACGGTATTCTATAAATTAGCGACGGTATTCTCTAATTAGCGACGGTATTCCCTAATTAGCGACGGTATTCTCTAATTAGCGACGGTATTCTCTAATTAGCGACGGTATTCTCTAATTAGCGACGGTATTCTCTAATTAGCGACGGTTATACCCATGCATGTGGATTGGGAACATAACAGTAATGGAAGTGAGTACGTTGAGGGTGACCGTAGCCATTTCCTTGGCATCGACAACAAACACTGTAATACAGAAGAAAGCTGAAGAACATCCTTGTACTAAAAAAAACAGCACAGCTACTGCTATACATACATACACAAATATGTATATATATATATATAGTCCTCCCTTTAGAATGTATTGTACATATATTTCGATGAGTGTAAGCAACAACACGTCAATATATAGTAATGACAGGGACAAGACAGCATTCTGTATGTACATGTGTGCATCTTTGTTGGAAGCTTTTTTTTTTCTTCCAAATTTTCTGTTTAATATTAAGCTTAATTTCAAGGAATTATTATATATATAAATGTATGGGTCTTTATCACTTGTAGTCTCTAGCCTAAATTTAGCACTTGTTATCTTTAAAATATAGGGTTAAATACCGAGTAACTACATAAACTTTGGACGTTTTGCAATGAGTTACCTGAACTTTAAAAAGTCAAAACGGACTACCTCAACTTTGGCGAAGTTGCAACGAGGTACCTCCGTCCAAATTATCGTCACTTGTTGACAGAAATTTGTTGAAAAATCGTCAAAAATTGGACGGAGGTAAGTCGTTGCACCTTCGTCCAAAGTTGAGGTAGACCGTTTTGATTTTTAAAAGTTCGGATAGCTCTTGCAAAACGCTCAAAGTTCATGTAGCTACTTGGTATTTAATCCTAATATATATATATATATATGATCCACTCGTTTATTTAGCAAAATAAAAATAATATTTTTTAAAATTATTTTCTTCACCAAACTTTTTTTTTTTTTTTTGGCCAAAGCCAAACTAACTTTATATATAAAATTTATGCATGTGTCCATATTCTTATTCCCATGTATGGTAGAAGTGGAATCCACGGACTATCATAACATGACAGAAACACAAAGCCATGCACTGTCCGACAGGCTTTTGTTGTGTCGGATGTAAGGACTTACGATCAAGCCATGCAGGGCTAATCATGGCCCGTTCCTATATTATTTTTTCTTTAAAATTTACAATATATATATATTAAAGATTCACATTTTACAAGAACAGATACAAAATGTAGTAAAATTTAATTAAGTCTCGTAAACCCGAAATTAATGATTCCTCTATAATTCTCTCTAAAACCATAAAAAATGTACAAAATTTCAAGGGTTATATACAAATAAGCCCCTTTAACTTTAGACGATTTGCAACGAGCTACCTATACTTTGGAAATTCAAAACGGACTACCTCAACTTGGACAAATGTGCAAATAGTTACTTCCGTCTAATTTACCGTCAACTGTTGACAGAAATTCGTTACAAATTGGACGGATGTAGCTATTTGCACCGACCAAGTTGAGTTAACTCGTTTTGAATTTTAAAAATTCAGGTAACTCATTGATGTTTAACCCAAATTTCAATAACCACATAATCTTAGATAGGGTTACCAACCCTACTAGAAGAAATAGATCAACTTTACATGAAAGACCGCATTGAATTTCTCGATATCTTTAACTTTTTTGATCCTATTTGTATCTTCCCACAGCTTAATTGAACCGCAACCCGGGTTTATTTCCGTGTTACCTGTTGTTGCAGTTCAAGAAAGCTGTGGAATGATACATATAGAAGCATTGCATTTGGCCATGGCTAAAGAAGAAGAAGTTTGGTAGTGTAGTGAGTGAATGTGTGGAGAGAAAGGGTTAGGGTTTGGTAGGGTTTGAGTGAGGGAGAGAAGAGCGGATAGGGAAAGTATTTATAAGAGAAGAAAAACACCGATCCCTAGAAGCATATTCGTACACTACACTAATCTTCTAGATCATAAATTAATATATTAATAATATAATTAATAATAATAATAATAACTTTAGACGTGGAAATAGAATGAAATGAAATATATATATATATAGTTCACATGGAAGCATGTGGGAACGTGTGCATGGATCGGACGATGGGGCAGCCCGTTTTTTCCGGGATGAGTGTCGTTTTTTATAATAATAATAAGACTAGTGGATAGTGGTTAATAAAAACTAGGGTGTCAAGTCATTTGTCTCACTAGTCGTGTCAGGACTAAAATACCACTCGTGCATTTTTTGAATCATGATTTGAAACTCAAATTTGACCAGTAAGGAATAGTAAAATTTGAGTCAGACTAATTCGTTTGTTATTCATAACTCGCGGGTCAGTCTGACCCGTTTGACCCATCAGTACATAAAAAATTATAAACAAATTGACTCATAGGTCAAGACTACTGACCCGTTGATCATAATTATATACATTTAATATAATATACAATTCAGGACGGGCCATGAGTTGACACATGTATCAAGACTACTGACTCAAACTTTATCCGTGTTTTCACGGGTCATCAATGAGCCGTGTCAAAATGACTCATGGGTCAAAAAGTCTGACTCAAACACGACCCGTTAGCGGGTCATTCACGGGTAGAGTCAATTTTTGACACCCTAAAAAAACACATAAGTATATTTTTCTAATTTTTATTTATACAAAATTAGCAGTAAAATTTATTGAATATTCATCAAAATAATCGAAGTTTTCTTCTAGTTGGTTGCATTTCTTTTGCAAATCGTGTTTGTTTTGTTTCTCAATAGATATTGTTGGTTTTAGGATAATGGGTCGCCCATAAGTGGGAGCCCATTTACATAAGCCCAGTTGTGTATCTGGCCTTAAAACCTATTCCTCTATATATCAGTATATATAGGGGTGCTCAGGGTTTGGAAAACCTAATGAGAAGAGAGAACAAAAACCTGATAGCCACCAACAGTTTAGACAGAGGTCAGCAGCTGTGGAAACCTAGGTCACTGCCCGTTAACCCGTGGCGTGTCCTCCCGTCCGGCAGACCGTGATCCCAACCTCAGGCAGATCCGCTTCCGCTTAGTCAATCAATCCAGAGGTAACTTAATTATATGTGATTATGTTTTACCATATAGATTGCATGTATATTACATAATCCAACATTGGTATCAGAGCCGTGTTAGGTTGGTTTCCGAATTGTCGAATTTCAGGAAAATCTCCATCGAGGTCAGTTGTGATCGCGACGAGCCCGCCGCCACCGATTCAGCCACTCCGAGGCCGACATAGGGGCTGCCGGGGCCTTCGTGGCCGCGGCTCAGTCCCTGGTGGCCGCAGCCACCGTGGCTGCAGCCACCGTGGCTGCCGCCACGCCGAGGCTGACCGCAGCCTCGGTGGCTGTGGCCCTGCGACTGGATGCCGCGGCCTTTGTGGCCGCGGCACCAGTCGCCGAACCCCAACCCCGTGGCCAGCCGAAGGCTGGCCATATCCTGGTGGCCAGACTTCGTGGCTGGCCACATCCTGGCGGCGGCGGCGCAGCAGCTGCTAGGGTTACAAAACCCTAGCAGTTGCAAAGTGGAGAAGATGACACTGTTCTGGACCGGTCTAAGTGAACCGGTCCAGACCGGTCTGGTTCAATACGTTGGACCAGACCGGTTTTAATCACCGGTTCGGTCCGAGATGTTGGACCGGCTGGTTCAATCCGGACCGGTTGACTGCGGTTGACCGGCCGGTTCGACCAGGACTGGTTGGCTGAGGCTGACCGGTCTGGTTCGGTCCGGTTCAGGCCGGTTTAGATGGCTGAAAGCTGTTTAAGCCGGTCTGAGCTCATTCAGAGGCTTTTGGGCTACCTGAATTGGTCTGAAACGAATTTGGTTCCGATCCTGGATCCTTAGTGGGTCTTAGTGATTTGTAATATCCGGTATTTGTGCCTGGACCATTTCATTAATAATTATTTTGGGCTAATTATATTAACTGTTAGATCAATTTAATTGCTGGGAGAGCCTTATATTGTTTAATGATGCATGACTGGATAGGTAGAACGCTGTGTGGGTTCCTTGAGTTCCCTGGTTTACTTTGTGTTTTCTGCAGGGTAGATAGTCTTGCCTTACTTTATATTGTTGGCTCTTGACTCCATGACTGGTAGAATTGACTAGGTTATGACTTGTTGAGATCCCAGCATACTGTGTGAAAATTGGTCTAACATGTTAATTAATTTTTGTTAGAGTGACTTTGGTCCTCAAAGTTTTGAAAATTATAAATTAGCTCCAAATTAATTTGTTTTTGAAAGATTTCAATATATATGTGTGTGTATTGAATTGTGTGGTTTGTTACCTTTCTTGCATAGAATAGATTACCTTGGTAGGGAGATCTAGCTTTGGCATAGTCTAGGTAGCAAACCTTTAGGATTGTTTTAGTAGCCTTTCAGAAGTTTGGATAAGTTCGAACTACACTTGGGGATATGTTCTTAAGTGTGAACCGGTCGGTTAGTCTGCAAGGTTCTCTGAATTTCCTTGAAAAATACTAGGACAATCGTCTTATGTTAGAGTTGAATGCTTAGTGCGATTTGTTCGACTCTGGTCCTTTGAGGACTGTTTAGACTGTGTTTCGATTGATAGTAGTAACTTTAGGACATGCTTAGAAACGGGGAGTGCTTCTCGGCATAGCTAGGGTTGTCCTCCGAATTTAAGTATGTTTTAGAGTTTGTCCTATCAATTTGAGACTTGTCTTTTTACATGCATTAGAACATTGTTCCTTGTGTCTCCATGATCCTAATCAAATTTCCTTTAGTTAGTGAAATGGCCGCCACGAAGAACATCATTGCTGAGCTTAACAAAGGTCTGAGACTTAACAGTGATAACTACAAAATCTGGAGTAAGCGTATACAGATGGTCCTGATTGAGCAAAGGTCGATTGACCACATCAAGAAGATCAAGAAAAGACCCGAGACTGGATTAACGAATCAGCAGAAGGCCTTCTATGATGAGTGGGAGGCCAAGGACGCTGAGGCGCGCGCTACATTGCTGAGTACAATGGATGATGATATTCTGTGTGAATTTGAGCTGGAAGACACGGCTAATGGGCTGTGGGATGCTTTGCAGGATAGATTCGGTGTCTATACGACTGCTCAGCTGCGTTCGCTCACCATCAAATTTGATTCTTACAAGATGAATCCTCAGCACTCCATGAGACAGCATCTGAGGCATATGGCTAACATGATCGCAGAACTCAAGGAGGCCGGTCAGCCCCTGACCGATGAGCAGCAAATCCAGGCCGTGATCCGTTCTTTGCCTAACTCTTGGGAACAGATGAAGATTCAAATGACTCACTCTGAAGGACTCAACACCTTTGAACATGTTCGAAGGCACATTGAGCTGGAAGAGGAACGTCTCAAGGCTACAGGGCCTAAGGCTGAAGTTCATATGGCATCATTCTCTGGACCTAGGAAGAACCGTCGTAAGCGAGGGAGTGGTGCACGGCGAGCTGTCGCAGGTGCACCAATGGCAAAGAAGATAAAGACTGATGCTCCGAAAGCAGAAGCGCAGAAACGTCCGCGCAAAGCCAGAAAGCCCGAGTCTAGGAAATGCTTCAACTGTGGCCAAAAGGGACACATTGCGAGTGCATGCCCTAACTCATTGGCAGAGTACCTCTCGCGACAGGTACATCTCTTTGGCAATTCTAGTGAACTTTGTGTTTCTAGTACTGTTATGTTGGTTGAATCATGTCCTATGTGGATTTTGGATTCAGGATCGACAGACCACATAGCCAGGGATCGAGACGCTTTCGTTGAGTACCGGAGAGTTCCGCGGGAGACTAGGTGGATTTATGTCGGCAACAACTCTCGTGTTGAAGTCGAGGGGATTGGAACTTGTGAGCTGCGTCTGCGCGGTGGACAAGTCCTAGTCTTACATGATGTCCTCTATGCTCCGCAGATTCGCCGGAATGTTATTTCAGTTTTAGGATTAATGAAACTTGGTTTCACATTGTCTTTTCATGAACTTTCAGTCCAATTATCTTTAGGTCAAACTCTATTTGGTTTTGGGATAGTTTCTGGTGGATTTATTGTTTCGGATTTGGATTCAGGCAACAATAATAATTTCATGTTTTTTTCTTCTACTCGCGGATATGTTTGTGATGTGAATGAAAGACAAACTAGACTTGACTACAGAGGTCAACATAGAATGCAGCGGCTAGCCCAATGGGGTTTGATGTTCTACATTCCACAAGTGGAGTCGTCTACTTGTGTAAGTTGTCTAGCAGAAAATTCCACTGGAATGCCTTTTGGTTAGGCACCTAGAGCCGAATTTCCCTTGCAATTTATCCATTCTGATGTCTGTGACCCTCTTAGTGCTAGGGTTCGGCACGGAGCGCATAATTTCATTACATTTACAGATGATCACACCCGTTAGATAGGAGGGTAAAGGCTCTCCACCCTGATTGTGGAAAAAGAGTACCTTTCAGCGGAATTTAATGGTTTATGTAATGAAAAAGGGATCATTCATCAGTTGACGATCCCCTACACCCCTCAGCAAAATAGTTTTGCAGAGAGGCGCAATAGAACGCTCATTAAAATGATTCGGTCGATATGGTGCAGACTCAATTGCTGTTTTCCTTATGGGGAAACACTTTGGAGACTGATGCCTACATCCTGAACCATGTGCCGACGAAGACGGTTAACTCCACTTCATATGAATTTTGGACTGGAATAAGTTCTGAATCTTCACCATATGCGCCCATTGGGGTGAGCCGCTAACACTCATGATTTCTCAAATAAGTTTGGGAAAGATTGGACCTAGAGGAAAGAAGAGTATTTTTGGTTACTCTGATACCTCCAAGGGTTATGTGTTTATAGCCGAGCTGGACAGTGGGAGTGTTTCCGAGTTCGAATCACGAGACGCGACGTTTTTAGAGAACGAATTTTTGAAGAAGGGAGAGATTGGTTTGGATCGATCTCTATATGAGATGCAAGATCAAGTTGAGCAGACACCTGTTAATTCGAGTGGGAGAGTTGAAACCGCAGATGATGAATTAGTTCGTCGTTTGCCGGATTCACCGCCTGCTGAAGCGAATGAAACAGATTCTGCTCCTGATGATCTTGTTGACAGTGGGAGCATTAGGGATCTCATTCCCAGTGGGAGCGATCATGGTCGTACCCCTGGTAGTAGTGAGTTGTTAGGCCGTGGGCTAGAACATAAGTTTTCCTCCCGACGATATGCATTCGAAGGTGATGGAGAACTAAACACCCTAATGTCTGACGATATGGTTATTGTGCCGTAAAACGTTAGAGAAACTCTCAATGGAACCTTCTAAGAAGAATGGATGAAAGTAATGGAAAATGAGATGAACACTTTGGACTAGATGGAATCTATAAGGAAGAACGGTGTTTGTCACTGGTCAACCTTCGAGAGGACATAGAGAAATAGAGCTAAATGGGTTCTTAAGATTATGGCTATTGGAGTGAGTCTAGACTTGGAACTGCACTGGATAGACGTTAGGACCGTCTTCCTCAATGGTGAGTTAGAAGAATAGATCTATATGGAGCGGTCTGAATACTTTGTGCAGAAAGACCACGTGTACTTAGTGTGCAAACTTCACAAATTGATCTATGGTCTGAAACAGTTCGCTATGCAGTGGTACCGCAGAGTTCATGATTTGTTCGTGGAAAATGGATTTCTCTTAATGGATGAGAATCATTGTGTGTACACCAAAAGGGTATGGACCGAACTTTGTGTTTATGATTCTATATGTAGATGACATACTCATAGCCGTAAATAGCTTGGAGTTCCTCACACAAGTAAATGCCTGATAGTCTTCTCTGTATGGGATGAAGAACATGGGTGAGGCGGCGCACATTCTTGGGATTTAGATCTCGAGAGGTCGCCGTAGGAGGCAGTTGTGGCTTTCATAGGAAATCTACATAAACAAAGTGTTGGAAACGTTCGACATGAGTAACTGCGAACCAATTGAAACTCCAGTTTACATTGATCAACCTCTCAAAATGGATATATGGACTAGATAAATAAATTCTGTAGCTAAGTGCAGTCGGAAGCCTGATGTGCGCAATAGTGTGTACTCGGCATGATATTTGTCATGCAGTCGGCATGGTATATAGGTACCAAGCTGAACCCGGATTGAAGAAATGGTAGGCAATAAATAGGATCTTGTGATATCTTAAGGGCATCGTCATGCTTTGTGCTAGAGACTTGCTAGAGATCCGAGAATCTCTGGATGACTAGGTATAACATTGCGGACTATGGTGGTGACTTTGATGAGAGAAAACCCACCTCGGATATGCTCTGCTCTCTGATGGCGCCATATTGTGGATGAGCAAGAAGCATTCGCGCATTGTGTTGATCGTCATTGAAGCCAAATTTGTGGGTCTTGTGTGGACCACTCACTTGGTTGTATGACTGAAGAGACTTCCGGATTGATTGCTGAGTCATTGGAATCGCAATCTCCGTGATATAGAAACCCAAGTATCATAACAAGTCATAGCAAGTAGATATCAAGCAAAACTATGTTAGAGACGTGGTTAGACACAAGGTGATGAGTTTGAAGTACTTGTCTACGGATGAGATGGTTGTGGACCGTCTCTCCGACCTTGATGAGGTAGTCTTTAGTGAGGCATGTGTAGTCTCTAGGACTGTGTAGACTTATTGATGTACTTCATTGATTTTATTTCCCATACAATGTTCTTTGACTTGAATTATATTTGAGTATGCATGTTTTCGCAGTTTGAGTATTTTGTGTGTTCATTTCTGTGATTGTTTGTTAATATATGTCAAAGTGGATTTGGTCACCCTCTCACACGGGTGATAGCTTCTATGCCTTTGTGGCTGAGTGAGGCTGGTGATAGCTTCTAGTTTTTGGAAGTCCGTCGGGATAACCAGAAAGGACTTTGTGTCCGAAGCTATCTGTTTTCGCACTACGACGGATTATGGTCTGTCAATTCACTCAGGGGTCGGATGGGAGTCTTTGTGATTTTTGGTTCGGGTACTTTGTGTGCCTGATGGACATCTGTACAGCATATGGACATATGCTCCATGGGAGAGGAGATATGCTGTAGCGCGCGTTCCATACCGCGGCGCACCCTAAATCGACCATGGGTATGACCCGAGATGTGATCTTACCTCGGAGTCGTGTGAGACCCAGAGCTCTTTGCGTAAGAGCCACGTACGTACCCTCAGTACTCTGAACAGAGACTTGAGGTTCAGTTCAGTGTTTGCTATCTTAGTCCGTTATCGATGGGTGCGCTCACAAGTACCTTGGACCCGGTTCTAGAAAAGCGAGTTGAATTGTGCCGATGGTTTCGTGGGAAGGGGATGGTCATTATGGGATCTTCTCGATATTGTGTCCACTAGACGGCCGTCAATCGCGGTATAGGCTGCGGTTGTGGGCACAATGCATATGTATAGGTTTGAAAGATCATTGTGTGGTCAAACCTTGAGAAAGATTACATGGCCAAGGGTGCAGGGCACAAATCCACTGATGGTGTGAGATCCGCGAGTCACTGCAACTCCTAACAGATGCGCAGTACCTTGCTCGTAGTGCCTGCCGGTCGCACGGCTGCCTCCTCGTATGTGATTTAACTGTATAAGGAGAATTCGTTCTCTTTGGTGCTGGCTTGATGAATGAGCGCCCCCCACTTTGTGCGAGTGGGAGATGTTGGTTTTAGGATAATGGGTCGCCCATAAGTGGGAGCCCATTTACATAAGCCCAGTTGTGTATCTGGCCTTAAAACCTATTCCTCTATATATCAGTATATATAGGGGTGCTCAGGGTTTGGAAAACCTAATGAGAAGAGAGAACAAAAACCTGATAGCCACCCACAGTTTAGACAGAGGTCAGCAGCTGTGGAAACCTAGGTCACTGCCCGTTAACCCGTGGCGTGTCCTCCCGTCCGGCAGACCGTGATCCCAACCTCAGGCAGATCCGCTTCCGCTTAGTCAATCAATCCAGAGGTAACTTAATTATATGTGATTATGTTTTACCATATAGATTGCATGTATATTACATAATCCAACAGATATATATAACGTTGGCCAAAAAAAAATATATATATATATAACATACATTGTAATTTGTACACCCCACTCTTCCAATGTTTTAGTTTACATATTTATATAAATATAATCCATTTAGTGATAATTTTTAAATAATAATTATTATCAAAATTAACTTCCACAATGTGCTTATATGTGTATTAGATAAATATTTATTATCTTGTATAATAAATCAATTAAAAAATCCATCCAAGTATATAATTACATATTTTATCATAATATTGAATTTTAGTAAAGTATAAGCATAATTTTTTCATAAGATGATTTCATTTATTTATGTAAAAAAAAACACGATCTCAATTGATAGTTAAGGTCGAAGTGGTGGCGCAGTACGCACTCTCCAATTAAACATCACCTAAACCCTTCATTACGACATTAATTAATCATCTCACTTTCTTGTTTGTCAATTTTTTTTAATTTTTATTTTTAAAAATGGATATTTAATTATTGGTGGGGTTATGTTTTAAATCAAGTTTAGCTGTCAATCACTTTTTTTTATGCCCTTCTTTTCAATTAATTAACCACCTAACCCCACATTCATATTTCTTTGGATCCTTTTTCATGGGTCCCACTTGCCTGCACGGACGGACGATAACATAAAATAATAATATGAGATAAGTTTATATTGTGTTTGCGTTTAATTATTGATATATTACACTCATGAGTCATGATAATTTAAAAAAGTCATATTCTATAATTTGATTTTTAAAGTATTTTATTAAAAATATATGTTTGAATTTTGATAATTTTTAAATTCTAGTTTTTTGTAAAGTATTTATCAATTTTATATTAAAAACTTTACAAACTTTACATATAATTCACAATTTTAAGTATTTGTCAATTTACGACTTGAGTCTAACGGATCGGTCTCTCAAACGCAGGTGGCTGGTGGAGCTACGTTGACGGAGTGAATGCATACGATGGTTGTTCAGAGATCTACGTCAACTACGTAACACGAAAGTCCGAACATTACTTAGCGGAGTGAGTCTTGGTCGCTACTATTAGTTCATTCCATTTGTTGGCAAAAATAAACTCTTATTTTATTGTATAAATATTAATTTATTCTTTATAAATTTTATTTTGAAATTATTTGTATAACTATAATTACTTAAAACATTAAAAAATACAAAAAATATTAGATTAACAACTTATTGTGCAAAACCCGAACCGTTTGGCACTCATCAATTTATGATTATTTTCTCTATAAATTTTCCATTTTTTTATAATATATATATATATGTATATATATATATATATATTACAATGTGAATTAATTATGTGTTCATGTTAATTTCGTTCAGATTAAAAAATAAAAAATAAACAGATGTAACATTTTTTTCAACTCAGAAAACACAGATACTAAAATTTACAAAAACAAAGTTTCGAATAACATTTTATAAAGTTATCAAATAGGTTATTGAATTTAACTTATAAAATACAATTTCATTTATATTTTATATAACATGTAAGAAAATATCCTAAAATATAACATGTACGAATTTATATATTATTTCTATTTGTGAATTGTGGTCCTGACTCTTTCGCATTGTCTCAATTTATTCCTCTCATATATATTATGAAACTAGAAAAATTATTATTTTCATATAGAAATGGTAAATAAAAAATTAAGGGAAAACAATCAAACTGGTACCAGAATTTGTGGTTGATTAGCAAATAGGTACTTAATCTTTTTTTTGTAGCAACTAAGTAGTCAAATTTATGAAAATTAGGAAATATGTATCTACCATTAATTTTCGTTAAGAATAAACGGAAAATATCACGTGGGAAATAAATAAGTACCTAAACTTACACGAATGAGCAAGTAGGTACCTAAACCGGTTCAAAAATTGATTCGATCGAACCACTTTTTCCTTAAAAAAAACAACAAATAGGGTTTATACTTTATATACCAAACATATGCATGACTCAACTCCAGACGTTCTCGTAGTGTTTCTTGATGCACCGAGAACGTCTGGAGTTGGGTCATGCATTTGTTTGGTATATAAAACATTTTTTTTAATATTAAAAAATGAAGTAATTTGGTCGAACCGATTCTGAACCGGTTCAGTTATCTACTTGCTCATTCGTGTAAGTTCAAGTACTTGTTTGTTCCTCACGTGGTATTTTCCGTTTATTTTTAACATAATTCATGGTAGGTACCTATTTACTAATTTTTATAAGTTCGACTACTTTGTTGCTACAAAAAAAGTTTGTACCTACTTGCTAATCACCCACAAGTTCGATTACCAGTTTGATAGTTTCCGCAAAAATCATTATAAATTATTTTGAAAATTCAATGGCCAATGCTTTAAAAACAGTACATGCAAATCATACAACTCGATAATCATACACTTGAGATCTGTTTAACCTTCTGAATCCTTAATGATACACAAACAAACCCTAAACCCTAAACAAATCTCATCCACCAAATTATAACACTATCTATATTCATCACAAACCCTAAACCCAATTGACCAATCTGCTAACTACAAACCTCGACCTTCACAGCCGACTCGACCGAACCATACTGCATCCAGTCCTTGCTACACAGAACCGCCTCAACCGTATCGGGCCTCAACGAGCTCCTATAATCATCCATCTCCCTCTCGGTCGTATCAAACACAGACTGCTGTGGAACCGTGCAGACAGGAACCGTCAATATGTCTCGAGCCATCTTCGACAGGGTTGGGTACTTGAGTTTATTTAGCTTCCACCATCCCAACACATCAAACTCCTGCACACGGGGTAGCAGTGTCTCGTCCAGGTACTGATCAAGCTCAGATTTCATCGGCTGCCCACTCGTCTCCATTATATAGACGTCAAAGTCGGTAAGACCGTGGTCAGACAAGAGGCTTCCGCCACCCGATTCTTCTGCTTTCACGTCATCGTAAGTTGGGGTTAGCGGTAAAGGGAGGAGGACATATTCGGAGAACAGCTCGTGAATCCCGTCATCAACGACCTTAACGTAAGTTGGGTAATCGTCACCAAACATCTTTGAGAAGCTGAACTCGACGAGCTTCATCTTGAACCGCGGGTCCATCACAACGGCCAGGGCGAGGACCAAGCTGCAGTCTTTCCAGTACCTGTTGTCATACCCGTCAGAAAAACGAGTTAGGTAACGGTTTGAATTTGGACCCATGAGTCTAGGGGTGTCAGTTTTTGACACGATCCGTGGTTGACCCGTCCACAGGTCGTGTTTGGGTTCGAAATTTTTGACCCACTGGCCATTTTGACACGACCCGTCTGACCCGGCCAAAAAAGGGCCGTGTTTGGGTCGTAACCTTCGACCCACGGTTAACCCATCGACTCGTTGAATAATTTATAATATATTATTAAATAATATATAAAAATAAAAATATTATAACCTTAAATCTAGAAGATCGTGCGGGTCGCACGGGTCGTGAGTTTATCCAAAAATTTACAATGTAATTTTTTGATCGCGCAGGTTGTACGTGTTTGGGTCACGAGAATTGACCCGTGGAAATTAATGGATCGTGTTTGGGTTTAGCAAATCTTGACATGACCCGTGGATGACACGACCCACGGGTCGACCCAACCTGCAAATTGACACCCCTATCCATGACCCGACTCATCGACGCATTACAATGATCAACCCAATTCATTGGCACAAATTGAAAGGCCTACCTGTCGATCTTGTCGAGCATCGGGGATGTGAAATCGGAGACAAATGGGTCCTCGGCGGTGGCTGCACGGGCAAGGTCTGAGTGCATCTTCCATACCTCGTGAAACATTGTAATTGCAGAGGCATTGGTGGTAGGAGAGGCCAGTGCAGTGGCTGCCTCGTAGAGGGGTTTTAGGTACGTGCAGAGGGTCTCTACGTTTTTCCATTCGTCTAAGGTCGGTGCGCCGCTGAAATCAGGATCGGAGGTGTCCAAGCAAGAGAAGACTTCTTTGAGCTCTGAAGCAGCGGCTAGCATTTCGTATGTCGTGTTCCATCGAGTTTGGTCGTCTAGGGATAGGACCTTGTCGCTTGGCACTTGTAGCTGTTGCCTGGAATTGAAAAGGTTGCAATTTTGAGTATGATCTTTATTAAAGCCTTATTGATGCAGTAAGCAGAGGAGTGGTGCATCAAGCAAGCGAAGTAGAACGTAACAAGCGCAAGTGTAAGACGAAACTAAGTAGAACAAGGAAGACAGAGAAGCTATCGTAAAAGAAACTTGAGCCTATCCTACGATTATTGCCTTGCTTTCCCACTATTGATTATAAAGCTTAGACCTGCATACCACATATGCCAGTGGATTTCTTTTTCTTCCTGGTCAGCTCTTCCCCATGCCCATGGGGATGGCGGGTTCATAATTACCAGGACGCTTACTTAGCTAACATTTATGGTTCAGACCAACTTGATCACTACAAAATCTTCCAACCAAAATTTGAAATTTGGGAAAGAAAAAAAAAAATCATGATTTTTATCAAGAAGGCATAAACCCATGTGAAAATTTACAAAGTTAGCAACACAAAGTAGAAAATTTGAGTAAAAATCCGTGTCTTTGATCATAATCCGGTTAAAAGATATGAAGTTTGAAAAATTACCTTAGATCGACAAATTTTTCCTCGTGTGATTCCAACGTCTTGACGTACTTGACACTGTTCCTGATTTTCTTGATAATCCCATCCCCGGCTCCTAACACATCCTTCACCGCTGCAGTTAGGGTTTGCGCGATGCAGTTTCCAATCAACAACTGACCATTGAGAATCTGCGGGTTCTTAACAGCAAGGAAAGGGCGGAGATTTTCACGACCGATTTCTGACAAGGGGTATCCAAATGTGACGGAAAACAATTTGTTCTCTAGATTCCAGTCAGACAAGCACGTGGCAAGTGCATGGCTGAAAGCGGTGTTTGAATCAGGAAACGGCTCAAACACGACGGTGAGAAGCCTCCGGTGAATCCTCCAATCACTGTCCATGAAGTAACCGTTGAGGAACAAGTACCCCATGCTTCTGCTCGAGGTCCATACATCCACCGTAATGCAGACCCGACCAGGCATCGATTCTATGAACTTCACCACACTTTGCTTTTCGCTCAAGTAAGTGGCCACACAGTCGCCTTGGACCCCACTGAACGTGACGAGGTCGAAGCAGGGCTGAAGGTTCTGGACAAAGGAGACGAACCCAGAATGTTCCACCATGTGGAGAGGATAGTCGTGGGCAATGATCATTTTCGCGATCTCACAACGGGCCCGGTCTTGGTCGAAAGGGCTGTATTGAGGCGGTTGCTGTCTGTTGTAGGGCCGTTTCGGACGATCCATGCCCATCTTCGGAGGGGCGGAGTAAGCGGTCTTGTCGGGGTTACGGAGCAGACCTGAGCATATTCCTTTCGCCACGTGGCGTTTCAGGTGGCTTGTTCCTGCCACCTTGGAGCCTGTGCTGTAGGCAAAACTCTGTTTGCATTGGTTGCAGTATGCTCTTCGGCAGTCAGGACTCACGGCCTCGATGGTGAAGTATTCCCACACTAAGGACTTCTTCTTTCTTCTTCTGATCTGGTGGGTCTCGGGGGTGACCAGCTCGAGTCCTCCAACCTCCACCATCATATTATTGTTGTCTCCTGGTGATTCCATCTTCAATCTGAAAAGATCCTGTCGAACATCAGACACCAAATTTGCAACAATGGTAACAATGCACAAGTGACGTAAAATGATCCATCTTTAAGATGGATGATCCATTACTTGCAAGCCAAAGTGCAATCAACAGATTCAGATTCCACTGAGATGGGATTTGTCATGGAAGGTGATGGTGAAAGACATATGACACAAAGTTCATCAACAAAACCGAAGTGTTTGAATTACATGACAACAGCTAATAGTCATCACAGAGCTGTAGAGTCGTAGTAGTGGCATGAAAATATTCATTGGCATTGCCTTCAAAATGAACTACTTTTTTCATTTCTGTTACGAAAAGATCCGCCTTTTTTTCCCAATTGAGCAAGATAACAGTTTCCTTCAAAGAGCTTTCTTAATATAAAGATTGGGTCTTTAGTTATTTTACAATTACATTATAATAATATATATATATATATTATATAATAACTGGACCCTTTCATGGTGAATTTGGAAGAAAGAAGCCTAGAAAGGGTTGGGTCATAACAAGGCTATTGTGATATTTTAAGGTTACTATTATGCAAAATATTTATTATTTTAAGACCAGGTGTTTGACCTAAAGTGCCTGAGACCAAGAATTTGTAGTTTGTACTTCTGGAAAAGAAACACAGACAAGGACTGGGTCCGAGAGTGGGTCTTATTGGGCTTCCAGACAGCCCAATCACCACCTCCCCCGTTAGCTTCATCCTCATCTCTGACTTGAATACACCCGAACTCTTCGAATCCAACCTCACCCAAGGGCTAACAAGCTGCAGAATTTAGCACAGACCCTTCCCAACCCACTTCAAAGTCAATTAATTTTCTATTAATTACTATATATGGAAAACCGAAGTGGAAGCAAAAAACTCAAACTGGGCTTCTCAGAATAAAAATAAAAAACTTCAAAAGGTGAAAGATGCAGATCAGCTCAGATCGAAGCTCAAAAGAACAGGATGAAAAGATCTGATATCTAAGCTGCGTTTTCCGTATCCGCTTTCTGGGCTTAAATACAGCAGAAAATTCAATAACAAACAGATGTAAAATCTGATGGACGACAAAATAATAAGCAGATCACGGGTCACTTTCATAGTCATCTTCAACACACCCAATCGACCGCGATAACAAACAAAGAACACAATTAAGCTGCATAAATTGGTAACAGAAACTTTTAAACAATCAAGAACCGCGAAAACGTACAACTACAACCAAACTGTACACGGATCACAGTTTTGACAGTTCCGACGAATCTACCAGAAAGTTTAACCAAATCAGAGAGAATAAATTGTATACCAGATGAACAGAGCCACGGAGTATACCAGATCGGAAACCGTAGATGAATCGGGATCGGATCGGAGCTGGCGGAGGAGATAGAAATCTAGGGTTTCGCCGCCGCGGAGGAGAGAGAAGGATTGGGCTTGGAGACCCGATAGAGAGAAGGGTTTTGAATTGGACCGCTGCGTCGAAGTAAAAAGTAGATTTTGGAGAAGACGGTAAGGTTTGGTCCAATTCGCGCCTATCTATTTTCTTTAACCGAAATAATTTAAATAAAAATAAATAAAATGGACCGTAGAAAGCCCAATTAACCCAACGAAATAATACAGAGACAGGGATGAAAATAGTCCTTATACTTTCGATTGGTGGATAAGTTACCCTTTCTACTTTCGATAGTACTTTGACGGTCTGAATAATTTATTAGCTGCACTATTTTTTTTATTAAATTGCTTGATAATTTTTCATAAATTTGCAATTAGATAATGACTTATACATTTTGTCCTAATTTATATATTTTTGCAAAATTCTTGTTAAATTTTTTATAATTTTACATGAGTTTTGCAAAAAAATTGTTATTATTTAACAACAAATTAAATGAAGTGAACTTAACATTGTAAGGTTCAGAAGTAAGGCCGGCAATGGTGCGATGAAAAACCCATAACCATGGTTATAACCATTACTGTTTAAAATGGTTAACCGTACCATTATGGTGCGATGCGGTTATGGTAATGAGTTTTCTACCCATAATGGTTATGGTTATGGTTATACTCATGGTTATAAGCATGGTTATCATATAAATATAATAATTAATTAGTTTTAATAAACTAATATATACTAAATAATGGAAGTTAATGTACATACATGTAATAAATAACTATGATGTTAGTTTTATATATTTTTATTGTTGACAATATAGATTTATGTATTTTTTTAAAATAAAATTTTCCGTATTTTATTATATTACATGTGTGGAATAAATATGGGTATACGGGTAAAACCATGGTTAATAACCACGATTATTTTAATGGTTATGGTATTAAAAATTGTACCCATAATGGTTATGGTTTAAAAATATGGTATGGTTATGGTATTTGTCATACCCTAACTATTGTCAGCCCTATTCAGAAGTCATATATAGAGTTATATATTGATCTATCATGTTCAATATATTGTGTAAGGTAAATCATGTTATGTAGGGACAAGTTCTAATATATTCCCATGTTAGAGATCATATATTATTATTATTAAGAATTAAATTAAATTATTATAGAATATATTAATATTCTATTCTATTCTATTATCGTAGGATAAGGAATAATTTGGATGGCACTGTAAGTGTATTGTCAAGCCATCATCACCATGTGAAAAAACAAGCATCCCTCCAAGATCCAACCCTGACATGCTATAGGGAAATAAAGTTCACAAATATTATTGGATTAAATTTTAAAAACCTATAAGATTAACTAACATAACATAAGTAAAAACATTTAATCTATTAACTGAAATTTGAGAAATTGGTAATTGTTAGTTGATTATTTTATCAATATTGTTTGTTAAATTTATACAAAGTTGTAATACAATAGTTCAGTCTTGTTTGATAAGGGAAGAAAACATACAAATGTTTCTAAAATATTTTTAATAAATTGTATATTTTTATAAAGTTCAGTTACAAAAATAGAGATTTTTAAAACCTTCATTTAGCAATTTGCATAAAAAACGATAAGACTAACAAATTCAATGTGCAAATTGTCTTTTTTTTTTTAAAAAAAAATAAAATTTAACAGGTAATTAGACAGATCTTGTTTACTCTTTCATTTATTTTAACATAGTGTTTATATCTTGATGGGTTCTGGTCATAGTTATCAGAACCGGATCCCTGTTCGGTTTGGTTTAGTTAAAAGACCGTTTTACAAATTAATAGTGTTTGAACCAGGTTGAACCGGGTGAATTTTTAAAAACCGGTCGGTTTCCGGTTCACTTTTTTGTTGCATTTTTTGTTTTCGGCTTTTTTCGATTGTTTTTTTTTGTTTCCGGTTTTTGATTCTGCACAAACCAATCGGCTTAACCCAATTGGGTAAACCGGTTCACTACTATTGTGTATTGTGTTTGAGAATTGAGAGTAATGTGTTTGATATTGAAACTAAGTAGTTTGTGTGTGTGTGAAACTATGTAGTTTGAGGTAAATATGTTTGTGTTTGAGACTATGTATGTATTTTAAGTTTTCAATTTTCCCCATTGTGAACAGTGAATCGCACACTGAACCAGGTTGGACCGACCAAACCGTGAACCAACCCCTCATCGGTTCGATGACCGATCCGGTTCTGCTAACTATGGTTCTGGTACTTGGGTTTCAACACTGTTGGACCAGTCCCAAGAACGGATCGAGACCAAGGTGACGCCTTGGAGTAGAGCCATGAAGCGGCGCCATGAAAGGCCAAGGAGGTTGCCCCCAAACGAACCTCTCATCACTGATCGCTCGCCTTAGGACGAAGCGTATGTTCTGGTGTGCCATTGATGAAACGTCATGGACGCTGCGCCCATAAGGTTGACTTTCTTAAGATACTCATCGTACGGGGAGACAATATCGGGTTAGGTAGATGAATTTCAGGAGCTCTCCATCCCGGATATCCTGGAACGAAATGACAGATCTGACTTCTGTCACTCAACTGACTGGTAACCATGGTTGGCTCGCCAAAATCAGGGAGTAACTCTGGTAAGAACTTGATCATACTCAAGTTCAGAGATAATCATATAAATACACATCAATCTTCAGACTTGCATTCAATTCTCTCCAACTGACATTCAACTACATTTCCTTCCCATTTATCACCGGACTCCGTCTGATTTTACCATCGGAGAGGAACACCCCGAGATTTCCTTCCCTGCAGGTCTTCAGAGCGTCCTACGAAAACTTGAAGAGGACGAATTCAAGGCAAAGTGACAAACCGAGGTCCAACATATCTTTCTTTCACTAATTTATCAAATGAGTTGTGTTTCTCATAATTAAACCGAATTTAAAACAAACACGATCCTATTTTTTAAAAAAAAATTAATGATTTTTCCCCTAAAATTATAAAAGCAATCTTCTTATTAAATTAAAGAAAAAAAAAATTCTTCCATTGCCATTTGCCAACTAGCCTCTCTGGTCCAAGTTCACATGGTGTGCTGCAAAAATAAGTGAACTCATCTTTTGTTTCTTTCCCATGGTCCCAAACCATCCCTCTACACCCGGTCTATGCACCCGTCACACATAATGATGCGGGACCCACTTCAATACATCTCGAATTCTCCATTGCCCAAATACACCCGGAGCACCCACCATTTCCTCAAAAGCCATCTCTTCCCTTTATAAACCCTAGCTCCATCTTCCAAAGTCTTCACCACTTACCAAACTCAAGTTCTTTGAAAATGGAGGGTTCAAAGACGAATGCCCTTTTGGTCCTATTCATGCTTTGCATGTCCTTTGCCACCCCGATTCTAGGGTGTAGCTCATGCGGTAAATCCGCCCCACGAGCCCATCATAAGCCCCGCAAACCCCATAAACCCGCCCCAAAAGGCGGTCTCCTCCCACCCATTATCGGCCCCATCATCAACCCGCCGGTGACGCTACCTCCGGTCACATTGCCGCCCATCAAGCCGCCAGTGATCCTTCCACCAATCGTACCGGTGCTGCCCGTTCCTCCAGTTCTGCCCGTTCCTCCAGTTCTGCCCGTTCCTCCAGTTCTGCCCAAACCGCCAAGTGGCAAACCCTGCCCACCGCCGCCTGGACCCGTGAAGGAAACTTGTCCCATTGACACGTTGAAGCTGGGTGCTTGTGTTGACCTGTTGGGTGGGTTAGTCCACGTGGGTCTGGGTAACCCTGTTGTGAACGAGTGCTGCCCGATCCTATCTGGGCTCGTGGAGTTGGAAGCTGCGGTGTGTCTGTGCACCACCCTTAAGGTCAAGCTCCTTAACCTCAAGATCTTCGTCCCTCTTGCTCTTCAGCTGCTCGTGACCTGCGGCAAGAGCCCTCCACCTGGCTACACCTGCACCATTTAAGCTCCATCATGGTCCGACATGAGAGGATGTCGGTCCCTTGCTGTAATTTTTTGTGTTTATTATTATTATTAAGTTTTTTTTTTTGGTAATTTATTATTATTATTAAGGTTGATTATTGATATTATAATGTCGTACGTACGTACGTACACCATTTGATTCAGTGCATGGTTGTTGGATTGAGTGTGAGAAATGAATTTACCTCTCTCATGCAATTATTGTACTGTAGGGCTGTCAAAAATTGATCATTTGGGTTCACACTTCTTGATACACGGTTGATTTTGATAGACCTAAGAATGTCATGTGAAAACACGAGTCAAGTTTGAGTAAGTAGTTTTGATCCATGGATCAACCCGTGACCCGTCTCAAATTATATATTATATTAAATACATATAATTATAACCCGTGAGTCAGTAGTCTTGACTTATGGGTCAGTCTGTTTCTGGTTTTTTATATACTGGTGTGTCGTACGGGTCAGACTGACCCGCGGGTCATGGAGATCGATTGAATCAGTCTGATCCAAGCCTTATTATTTCAGACGGCTCATTCTGACTCGCGCGTTGACCCACTAATACGCGAGTCAGGTTTGAGTTTCAAAAACTGACTCATACGAATACACGGGTCGTGTTTGGGTCAAACGGTCTCTGACACGACTCAAGGCTAACACGACTCATAGGTCGACTCATGATCCGTTTTGACACCCCTATTGTATTGTATGTTAACATCTTTTTTTAAATAAATTGTATAATTTTGCAATTTCGTAATATTTTTTTGAAGATAATCTTTCCAAACAAACCCTGTAGAAGATTTGATTAGAAAACCGATTGAAAGAGACGAAGATCATTGGAGTGGACCCTTTGAATATGGAACACTGTGATGCATATGAAGTTTGTTTGTCTGGATTCGACAAAAAGGAGAAGATAAAAGAAAAAACATGAAATATGTAGAGATAAACAGAAAGATCAATGGAATGGAATGGAGGACACAAGAAAAGACATTTCTTTTACTTTATACTTTATTATTTTACGAAAAAAAGGGTAACTCAAAAAGGAAAATGATTGCTCAATTAGGTAATTAGGTATTTCATGAAGAAAACTAATTTTATACACATTTATAAACAAAATACTAAATTTTTTTTTTTAAAAAATACAACTTTTAAGAGTGGGAACTAGAAGGATTTGTTAGTTAGATTTTATATTGGTAGATCTGTTAATTAATTGTTAAATAATGAAAAAAAATTACAATTGATTTATTATCATACTTTAATTTTTTTATATTGGTAGATCTGTTAATTAATTGTTAAATAATGAAAAAAAATTACAATAGATTTATTATCATACTTTAATTTTTTTTAGTTAGAATTTTAAAAATTTGCCAAATTAAATTTGAAAAAAATACAATCTACTAGTTGACACGATACGTGCGGATATCCATCATCATTTAACAATAAGAAATTGTAATTTATATAAAGTTCGACTAGTAAATTGTCTCTACTATTAAATTTAAATGTAAGCTAGTTACTATGTAATTAACGAAATAAACAACTAGTTGATACCACAAGATTACATAATTCTATTCGAAGACCATCAATTAAACTATTTTTGTTGAAAAATTAAAATACCCTAATTATATTTTACAAATTTATCATTACTAATTTTAACGAAACTAAATATCAAATCAACACCACATCCCCGCAGCCCTAAGAACGCATTTTTTATTTCTTTTACACTGAATTTTCTCAATAAGTTTCACACTTTGCAGAATTTACATGTTGGCTCCTGCATAGATTAACCAACCCTGGTAAGTAGGGGTGAGCTTGCGCGGTCAGACCAGTATTTTTGGCAAAACCGAACTCAAAATTTCAATATCACCTATGGAAGACCGAAATCGAAACCGATTTTGGTCTAAAAAGCCCGTTCGAGTCGGTCTTGCTTGACTCAGACCGGTCTTGAACTTGAACCAAAATTTTCAGTAAAAAAAATAAAAAATTGTCCAAACGAAACGAAGACAAGCAGAGATGCAGAGGAGAGAGTGCTCAGGAATATGACTGGTGGGGGGCTGGACCTGGACGAGAAGACAAACGTATATTATTAAATGTTAGGTTTTAATAAAACTTGGTCTGGTCCAGTCATAATCAGGCTTTTCGGGAAAAAAAAAACTCCGAGACCGAGCCCTACGTTAGAGATAAAATTCACTAGCTCAGTCTCGGTGCTAATCGGTCTCGATCTTAATCGGGTCAATCTCGGTCCGATTTTGTCGAGATTTCGGTCCAGCCAGTCTTTTTCTCTCAACCCCTACTTGTAAGCATCTACTGCATCAATTCAATACCCAGATTTTCTTCTTGAGAATCCTCATTTCCTTGGGAAAAGTCGAGGTTGGTGTAAGTTCGAACCCCCGGCCCGTGCCCTCCAGTGTCGCTCCCCTTCCCTTGTTGCGCCCTTTTGACTTCTTTTTGATGCTCAGTCAATTCACACCTCGTCCTCTTAGGGTTCCTACACTCAGATAACCTGACCCTTTTAGAGACCCCACCATGTTTTGCTGTCACTGTGTATCTATCCGCAGTCTTGAAGAGAGTTATTCTTCGGTTTCTTGAAAATCGATCAAGAACGCAAAGTAATCTTTGAGGGTAATCGGTAATACTGCAGGGTTGGTTGCCGTACGTGGTGTTCCAGAAATTTACGGTTCTATCAGAAATGGAAGGGTTTGGATGATCAAGGGCTTTCTCGAGCAGGGTTGCTTGAGTTGCAAGAAACGAAGAGTCGAAGGTGATTGGCGGTTGGCTTCTTGATAGAGAAGTTATGACTTCGTCCCAGAGATGATGGAATTGATCGGTGATGCTTGGATCGTTCCCTTCTGTGTCGGACAGCCAGTGAAGCAATGCAGGAGACATAATCTGCAGGAAAAACAACAAAACCGAGTTTGGAACATAGAATTTGACCGAACATAGAACAACTGATTTTGAATGGCTTAACCTCAATTGATGAGAGGATATTGTGCTTTGAATGAAGGCATCTGAACCAGGATCCAATCAAGGAGAAAACCCTGAAAAGAGAATTTCAAAATTGGGATCTTAATTAATTAAGAGCAGGATCCAGATTGTATGGTTGAACTTAAAGCAGACAATTTCTGACACGACACGATTAAACGATATGACACAATCTGCTTTAAAGTGTATATGAGTTTAACCTTAACGGATCCCGTGTTTAAACAACTCTTATACGTTTAGACACGATTAATAACCGTGTCTAAACACACTGCAAATATTTGTATAAACATGATTAATTAATCGTGTCGTGTATACATGTGACACGTTTAGACACATTAGGTATAATAATAATAATAAAATGTTGAAATACCTATTTACTTTTTAATATTGAATTTTGGAGACCTTACTTTGTGTATATATCTGCTTTAAAACGTATATAGGTTTGACCTTAACGGATCTCGGGTCTAAACACCTCTTATACGTTTAGACACGATTATTAATCGTGTCGTGTTTGTTTTTGAAATTCTGAGACACGTTTAAAACTTGTCCGTTTAGACACGAGACATGTTTAGACACAACACGATTAGACACGATACGACACGATTGCCACCCCTAATTGAACTTGAATTAGATGAAATAATAACTGTTCTTTCTACCATAGGATGATTATTCATTTTTTTAATGAAAAAATTATATCGAATTAGAAAAAAAGTAACTATATTTCAATCGTTGGAACTGGTTGAGATCATGAAATAGTAAAATTTTGAAATAACAATTAGGATTTTAGTATCATTAGTAAGACTCTTAAGTGGGTTGACAAAAAAAATCTTATTTTTAAGAACAGTAGCACATAAACAATGATAAAAGTAACCTTGGAATCGAAGCAAGAAGACTCGATGAACCCGTTCTGTTCTTTACTTTCGCCAGTTCCATAAATCTGCACAATTATACACAAACCAATCATATTATCATCTCGAGAAAATAATCAACTGAAAACGAAGACAAAATTTTGTGTCTAATTCTTACTTTGCAGCAATCCTCAAGGTATTGCAGAAGAACATCAAAACACTATTGGAGGTTACTTGCTCAGCAAGATTATGCTCCAAAATGAACATCAAAACATTGCCATATAAACAGAGGAGATCAAGAACCAAATCCCCAGAAACGCTGCAATCAAGAAGGGCCGAGTTATCTTCGATATATGGATTTAAGCTTCTGCAGAGTTGATCATGGAAACCCTTTGCAGTATCATTCTGAAGATGAACATTGCTGATTTTGCCATACAGACACAACCAGGAGCTAGTTACATTAGCAGGATCCCGATTCCTCCGAACCAATGCCCAAGATTCTTCTGAGGACCCACAAGCAGAAAATGGGTATGAAAGAAATTGGCATAAGACTGAACAGCCAAGATTATTCATAAATACGTCCATGCAGTCATTTAGAGCTTCTGCTGCAGCAACCCATATCTTTAGGGAATTGAATGAGGTAAATCTGTGCAGTAAATTCATAATTGCAGCAAAATTCTCCAAGGGATTATAAGATGCCGCAGCTAATTTCATAATTCTATGCATCTCCTCCATATTGACCGTATCTGGAGTCGACTGAAAAAAATCATAGACACAAAGAACAAGTAAATATACCATTGGAGAAACCATGCCCATGTAAGTGATACTGCTTATTTCAAGAACATGCCCGAAACCCTTGAATGGTTGCAGATCTTCGACGAACTTCATATCGAGAGGTACTTTATAGAGAGGAGATCCGATAATAGAAGATTCTAATTCTTCAAAGATTATTCTGATGAGCAAGAACAATGTACCAGACGTCTTATTTGAAATTCTCTTCACAAAATCCAAAATCTTCTTCAAACAGCAGAAAATATCATCATAAGTAATGGATGGACTACTAAACTCCATCTGGGTTCCAATCAAAATTGACTTGAATACCTTCAACGCTGCATTGTGTAATGATGCTTTATCCTCATCTGTCAAAGTGGCCAATTGTGCCTCGCTAAAAAATTTATGTACCCAATGTAGATAGAGATCCAATTGATCAAGATCCCATGGCCTCCACTTCATGGGATAATGAAAAGTTTGCTTCTTGTCCTGAAAATCAAAATTCTGCTTCAATTTTGCTGAAACCGACATGTCAAGTACATATAAGCATACATTCCACATGCAAATTCTTGAACTCTCCAATCGATGGCAAAAAACTGCGTTAAATATCGGCTCCAACGCTAGTTTCTTGACAGAGTGATGATTGACGCAGATATCGAGCTTGTGTAAAAGATAACACCAAGTATTCAAACAAGATGAATGAACAGAAGCATCACATTTACTTGAGACGATCCCAATTAGAGGTGTCATGATCAACTTAATGCTCTTCAGGAGTCCTTTCAAGTGTTGAGCGTCTTTCTTTTCTTCATTGATTATCAATGTAGGAGATTGTATAAAAGCATCAATCAGAGCTTCCCACGCAACCTGAAGAAGAAGAAAAAGCAAAATATTCTGAATCTCTTCTCTTGTGGAACTATTATTCAATTTTTTCGATTAAAAAGTTTCCCCTTTTGATTTGACTATTATGAACTTTGTACAACAATTACCTGTGTAGAAATTTGGACTTGTGTATCGATATCTGTAAATGTCATCTCTGGAACTTTGAGCACCTCATTTACTAAGCTTCTATTCTCCTTAGCATGAGAGCCCCAGAAACGGATGAACCATCCCCATGCTTGAAGTACTTGGATTTTCAAACCCTCATTCAGCATCTCCTTCATTTGGATCAGCAATCTTTGCTTCATATCCAAGGCAACGACCTATTATACAAAAAAAAATGATAAAAACAACAACTTATTTGGTGTAGTCATAAGTCAGAAACACATTTTACTTCATTTGGAAATTGTTGAAGGTACATGTTTATATTCCAAAATTTTGAATTGCCAACTTTTGGTTCGTATAATAGTTTACCTTGGAGAGTAAAAGTGGTGGAGGAAGAAGTATCGACTTGATCTTAGACAAGCACCGTCCTGTCATGTCCCGCTCTCTTTTATGCTTGCTTAGGAGTCTTCTATATAATGGAGGAGCCCAAATATGAGATGAGTTCCTCATCAGTTCACTTAGTTGAGAGGCTAACTTCAGCACTGCCTATACAAAGAGCATAACCACCTTTCTCCATCATGAGGACAAAAAAAACTATCTTGAAACATCATATAAACTCATTAGGTTTTCTTTGATACATAAACTCAATAAATACCTAGCAATAAGATAAAATAATTGTAGGAAGCATGTGAACCTGAATAGCCTCGAAAGTCGTTGATAGAGAACCAAAAGGGTTGTCAAGAGCGTGAACCGCAGCTTTCAATAAAGACTCAAAATGTGCAGTAAGAATCGATTCTTCAAACTGCTGCATAGTTATGCACCAAACTCCCAAGTTGCAAACCGACTGCAAAGACAATTACATTAAAAAGCCGATAAAGCGAAATTACAAGAAAAAATGCAGAATCAACCAATAATGGAGATATTTGCTGGGTTTACCTTCATTTTTGTAGTCCTAATAACTTGAGACAATGTCTCCAAGACGGCGCCAGCAACACCCTCTGTGATATAAACAGAAATCATGTTATGAAGACCACGCAAATATAAAAAATAAATAACAGTAGCCTTTGGATGCACTGTAAACTTACCAGGAAGTGTGATTGAAATGCCAGGATGGTAAATTGTGAAACCCAAACACTTTAACGCCTTGGAAGCACTGTAAGTTGAATTTGGTCATCAAGAAACAAAACCCAACAGCAACAACGTAAGATACCGCCAGTTAGAGTTTCGGGTGAGAGATAAACTTACATTTCTTCATCTTCATTTAAAGAATCAGCAACGATGAACGAAATCAGGCGCCTTGAGCTCTCCGCTAGTTCTTGAACCGTACTGTAGTCCGACGTGGACTGTTCCTGGATATGTAAGAGAGTAGAGTACGCCGCAGATTTGCTTGCATTACTCTGTGAAAATACCAGAGCTTCGATTTCTTCAAGCTTTGCGGAGACAATCGACATCGCACGACCGCGAAAACCCTAGTTTACAATTTTCGCGCCAAAGGCTGATATAATATTGCGGAAAAGGGAAACGAAACGGACAGCATCTGTTCTAGTCCCTGAAGTTGTACTAAAGTTACATTTTGGTCATAATGAGAAGACATGACAACGTTGTCATTTAACTTTGATAGGCTTGGCCAAAAAAAAAAAAACTTTGATAGGCCGTTCCTTCTCTTTCTTGTATGTATGTCCTGTCCATTGTATGTATGTATGTCCTTCTCTTTCTTCGGTTGATCCATTTAATTCGTACAAAAAATAGGTTCCTTTGTGTTCGAATTTAGGGGTGATAAATCATAAGTTTGTGTGTATTATCGTGCATATCAACACGTTTAATGTGCGACACTTACAAAAAATCCACAATAAGTTTATAGTGTCATGTTCTTTAAGATAAGCACGACTCATAATTTTTCGTATGTGTTGCATTAAGTTAGTCAGTTATATGTTTACCTACGAAATTTATAAAAAAATATTAAAATAACAAATTAATCATAATAAAAATTATCAATTTAAATATTAGATTTTATAATTTTTTAATATATATTTGACAATCTCTAAAAATTAAATATCTTAATAGATATTTAAAAGTTATTAAACGAAATTTATTTGTACTAAAAAAAATAAACTTTTAACTCCAACTTTATAGTAGAGAAAAAAAAAAAAATTTAGGTTATCGTGCGTTTAGTATTCTAATACTAAATACAAAACGAAAATACTTTTATATTATTGTGTTCATATTAGCAGACTGCATAGTAGGAGCCGCAATTGCTGCATCCTTCTTCGAGATCATAGGAGATCGCATTTGAAAAACATGATGTTTCCTTTAGGATTTCATTTGTCTTGTACCATTGTTATGTATAGGAAAACAAATCATGCGTAAGTGCGTATTATTATGTGCATCAATACGTATATCGTGTGACACTTACTAAACACGAACACGCAAAATAAACTTATCGTGTCATGTTACTCAACATAAACACAACACAATTTTTTGTGTGGTCATGTTATGTTATCATATTGTGTTAGCTAGGTCATCCAAATCATCCCGAAGTCGGGAAATAAGGATAGGACTTTCACTTCCTGAGATCAACTACTCCACCGACTCTTGGAATTCTCGTCAAAATTCGTTCGTGCAAGAGATCCAATAGATCCGCCGCTTTCAAATAAATATCAAGAAAATATCTTAATTGGTATTTTCTCAAGTGCATATTCACATGCACGATTTATAAGAAAATATCAAAATAATCAATTCAAAAATTATATTTCACGAGCTTTTAATGTAAAGGTAAAAAACTGTAGAAATTAAATATTTAAATAGAATTTTAAAAGCTAATAAACAAGACTTGTTTAGAAAAGTATTAAAAAAATATACTTTCTAGTCTAACTTTTTAGTTGACATAAAACACGTCCAATTTTATTGTGTGTATTGTGTTCTAATACATAAACACAACATGATTCAGAAATAATTTCATGTTATAGTGTTCGTTCTATCATTCTGTCATGTATTTCTACGAACACAATCTTTTTAATGTGTGTTGTGTTAGCGTATTGTGTAAGAAATTGTAAGTTTTAGTTATGTAATTAGACACATTTTATGAATGATGATGATTCAGGTCAAATTACCAAGAGGATAGGATAGAGTACATAAACAATAAGATACCATTCAAACATTCATATGGGTATGGGCATTGGAATAACGATTCAAAAGCTGTAAAAGCAGCAGGGGAAATAGAAGCGAGATTTAGACAAGGACCTACTAACCAAAATACCCATTCTCTGCTTTTCATGTGAAGACACACAGCATAGTTTGAGCAGTTTGCCCTACTCGAATGCATCATCATCGTCATCAGGAAGTGGCTGAGCAGCTGCTTGAAGAAGCTCTTGCTCGTGCCTGTCAATGGAACACAAATCAACAGAACACTTAGACACCCATCTCCTAAAGAGAAGAAAAAACAAACATGAATCAGGAGAAATGCACTTACGCTTGCTGTGCAGCCAAGTCAATATTTACTTCAGGAGGACGTAGTGCAGGAGACTCAACAAAGTGAAGGTTAATGTCCCTGCAGCCAACAAGAAGAAGTAAGCTATAAATTGTATTCATTTTTCTCCACAGAGAATTAGCAATTATATGAAAGTGGAACAAACAATTCATACCCTGCAAGTTTCCTAGCAAGATAGAGGAAGGGTTTCTCAAAGTTGTAGTTGCTCTTGGCAGAGATTTCATAGTACTGCAGATTCTTCTTCCTGTGGAAGGTAACCTGTTTGGCCTTCACTTGCCTGTTCTTCACATCCACCTTGTTCCCGCAAAGAACAATGGGGATATTCTCACAGACCCTAATGTTTAAAATATAATTAGTTCGTAGCAGTTAAATGATTATATTAAAACAACACATAAACTAGTCTAAGTTAATGTTGACAAAAGCAGTATTCTACCTGCAGAGATCACGATGCCATGTAGGAACGTTCTTGTAAGTCAATCTTGCAGTGACGTCGAACATGATGATAGCACACTGGCCATGGATGCTGCAAATTAATGTTCAAATATTAAGAATTGCAATCGAAAATAAGAAAAACTGAATCACCAGCTACATAACAATAAACATCTAAAAAGTATAGAGGATGAGAAAATTCTTAATCAGGTGGAGTCATATAAGATCAAATTTATCCTAATAGGGGCCAATGGACTATAGATCATCCACCTCAACTTGTCCTGATTAGTCTTGCCATACCACAACATACCAGTAATCTTGCGCTAACTGACTTGAATGATACATAGGTATGGCCATCAAAATTCCACACAACATCTTGTCATACATACATATATATATAAACACGAGTAAGAGCTAGAGCGGCTTAATGCATACAAAGTTTTCCCCGCATTTGCTTTTGCAGGGACTCTTTAGCAAAATGTACATCTATATTACTTCAGCATCAAGCAATATCCCAGAAACATAATGGTATAAATCTACAACTACAATCACTCACCAAGATGGATTAAAAACAAGCAATTATTCATGGACAAAACGAACCGAATATATATAATTCATCATGAACTGAACATATGGAATGACAAGAAGAGCTTATTTTCACTCACTAGTAACCATCCCTTAAGCCTCCGAATTTCTCCTGACCAGCAGTATCCCAGCAGTAAAACCGGATCTTCCCACAGTTTGTAAAGAAGTCCAACGGGTGAACCTCAACCCCAATGGTTGCTGTTACATCCACACAAAAATAACAAGAATAACAATTACAAATGATCAACAAATCAGAAGAATAACTGCGTGTAGTCAGGCTTACGTTCATATTTCTTTTCGAACTCCCCAGTCAAATGCCTCTTCACGAAAGTTGTTTTCCCTGCAGCATGACAAACATCAGTCAGCATACTGCACCGTCACAACCCCTAACAGTTAATAGAATAATCGAACTACTCCCTAGAGCAGAGCGAATTATCGCGATCTGGTATTATAACCTTTAATACTATTTTTTTCTAATGTAGAAAGTAAAATCAAGTTAACCAAGAAATTGATTAAAAAAATATGAAACTCAAAAACGATCTCGTAAGCTAAATGAAACACGAATTTCAGTAGAATTTACAGCAACAAACTAGAATCAAGTATGAGGAAATTAATCGAATTACCAGTGCCTCCATCACCAACGATGACGAGCTTGAAGCTTGGGTAATCAACAGTTTGCTGATTCGGTAACGCCTGTAAAACAATTTTCGCAAGATCATCATCTCAGACGCGACGATAGAAGTCCGTGATTGATCAAACATACAGTGAAAAGAACATCAAAGAAGCGACGAAGCTCACCATTGCAGATCTACAGAAGAGGGTAGGGTTTACAGTATTAATCGAGGGAAACGAAGATGGTAAGATGAGCTGATGATGAAGAGAATAGAAGGATTTTATAGGTGGGTCTAAGGAACACGGCAGACCATTTGATTTTGCGACTCTCGCTTTAAGTCGACGCAGCTTTCGTTGCCCGTTGGATCTGATTACGTTTTTGAATAGTGTGTTATAGAAACATTTGACCGTCCGATCAGTTGTAACTAAATTATCATTCCCGCCCTAAATAAATATCTTCGAAAAATTTCGATTCTACGCTTATTTTGCGGCAAATTGCAGTGTGTGCCCTTAATTTCATCTTGAAGCATAATTACATCCTAAACCTCTGAAACTGTGAAAGAACAGATTCAAACATTTAACTTTGAAACTTTTGCTCCTCATTTCTTTTGGGCTAAATATTAAATAGTTACCCGAACTTTGTAGGTTTTACAAATAGATGACCGAACTTTGAATTTTTAAAAACGGTTATCTCAACTTTGACACATGGGGTGTAAACAGCTACTTCTGTTAAATATGAACTGAAAATGACGTGTTAACACATGATTGGTCCATAAATTTAAAAACTATATTATATTTTTAAAATATTAAAAAAAAATCTTAAACAAACTGAAAAATTAATAGGGAAAAAGAAGAATTTTAAATATAATATTTTTATTAATAAAATAAAATAAATGATTAGTTTTTCTTAATTTTGTTTCATATTTGTCAATAAAAAATTATATTAAAAACTCTTATTTTTTCTATTAATTTTCCAGTTTGTTTTATAATTTTTTTATTTTTTTAGTATTTAAAAAAAAAAATATATTTTTATAATTATGAATCAATCATGTGTTGTCACGTCATTTTCCGTTCATATTTAACGGAGGTAACAATTTGCCCCATGTATCAAAGTTGAGGCAACTATTTGCACATTCGTTCAAAGTTTAGGTAGACGTTTTTAAAAAATTAAAGTTCTGGTAGCTATTTGTAAAATGTTTAAAGTTCATGTAGTTATTTGGTATACGAGATGAACATAATTAGAGTCGATGAGTAAGCTTGATCTTAATCTTATCTATACATATACATCAAATCAAAATAACCTATTCCTTTTCGAGTTCCGATGATCGGAAACTCATTCATTGAAGATCATCTGTCTGGTTACCGAAATCCGACGCCAGACGAGAAGCCACCGCCGAGTGATACATCTTATCATGAAAAATCTCCGGCGTCATCATCCTGAGCAACCGCGCCTTATCCTCCGTGAACCCACCTGGGGCATCCCGATTAAGCGGAGGCTTTGGAGGATGTGTACCGTCGCTGGTGGTGTCTACGTCAATGTAGTCGGGTTCGGAGGACCACCCAAAGAGCGGCGTCCACCAGTTCACGGATGAGGTCCTCCAGCTGGTGGAGTATGCGGCGGCCTTTCTGGTTCCAGAAGAATGAGAACGTGCATGAACTGAGATGGGTCTGAAGGTAATGAGATGAATCGCCATTATCGCCTGTGAGCTGTAAGCAGTCGAAAGGGAAGGTGGAAGGTTGAAGAAGAGAAGAAGGGTGGAAGGCATTATAAAATCAAAGAAATACAGATAAGAAGACAAGACAAGAGACAGTTGTCAAGTTGAGGATCTACGTTGGACCATCTTATTCTTATACACTCTAGTCTACGTAGTAAAATACAACTTTACACATAATATTGGGAATTCTTTTTACTTCATATTTATTTTTTGAAAAGTTTATTTTTTTAATATTTAATTATCTATTGACTTTTTCTAATTTTTGTCATCGATATTATCATGGGAACCGCCCTTTAATTAAAAAGTACACACATTAACTATGATACACAAGTTGAAAATGAGACAAAATGTCAGTTTGGAAGTATATTCACCGTAGATTCCATGCAGGCATTTGGAATGCAAATTTGTCTTCACAATGGACGGAGATACAAAGGAGGAAAAGTCATACGCGTTAGAGGATCCTTCCATACTATTTCGTATCATTAAAAACGTGTTATTGACAGATGCGTATGCATTGCATGCATGCAATTTGTTCAACTTCATCTCTTATTTGTTGTGGTCCTTTTACGTTATAATAAACAAAAAATGTAAATACATCGAGGATATAATTTTAACCAATGTTATCCGGACCGGGATCAAGACCCCTATAACAGGGACCCTGTTCGGTTTGGTTTAACTAAAATACCGATTTGCATAGCAATAATATTTGAACCGGTGTGAATCGATCATTTTTTTAAACCGATTGATTTATAGTTCTTTTTTTTGGGAGAGGCGGCTGCTTTTCGTCTTAAACCAATTTATTTTGTTCACTACATCTAGTCTGAACGGTTCTCTTCAGTTGGCCCGACCAGTTTAAGAGTTGTCTTCAAAGTTTAGGAGGGGAGTGGGCGGACGGAAGGATGGAGGAGGAGGGGTGGGCGGGAGGGCGGCGGAAGGAGGAGAGGGGACGGGCAGACGGACGAGGGGGCTGGAGTGGATTGAGGAGAGGGGACGGGCTGACTGAAATGGGGACGAGAGGCAGATGGAGGAAACGTGGGAGGAGGAGGGGCTGGAGTGGGTTGGAGAGAGGAGGGGTGGGCGGGAGAGAGGGGAGATGACATGCTGGGGAGAGGGGAGCTGAAGTGTGCGGGAGGTATGAGGAGAGAGGGGAGTTTTTTTTATTTATAAACAGTGAACTACATATTGAATTGAGTTTGAACGACTTGGACCGGACAAACCGGAAACCTGTTCCATCGTCAGTTCAAGGTCCGGTTAGGATAACACTGATTTAACTAAGTCATGGTGGATTTTCTAATCTCGACTAACTAACTTTTCAAATATACCTGTATTTTTATTTATTAACATTTCCATGTTAATCATTTGTAATTATTCGTGCTTGAATCAATTCCAATTTTTGTCTAATTCTCGTGAGCATCGATGCACACCACGACCCGAGTGTGATAGATAACGAATAACTAACCACATTATGTGTCGTTTTAATGACGTACGAACTATCATCTCTTTAGTCATTCTTAGGTGTATGTAAATGTTAGGCTTAATGGAAGTAAAACGAGTCAACTTAAAGGGATAATCTCTCTCTCTATATATATTAACTTGGTTAAATTATGACAAGTTTTGTAAGACATTTTCTAATTTTTAATGTAAATTTCATAACTTCTAATTGGTTTATGTCAAGCATATAATTCTTACTCATATGTGACGTCACATGTAACTTAGTTTAAAATATTTCAAAGTCTCTCATTCATTCTCTCAATAAGTTACAAAATTTTATTAATCTCTTCTTAATTTTCATGTGCATTTATAATTTTTTTTAAGTTTACTTTATTTAATAAATTTTATATTTTATGAAAAGTAAGTAGATGCATATATTAAATCTTTTATTACAAGATAATTTAAGATGAAATTAAGGATAATTATGTGTATTATATATCAAATTTATGAAAATAATAATCACATGTTAATTTTATGTAGATATTTATAATTATGTATGCAAGATAAAATTTAGGGTATAAAAAATAATAATTTTAATTTTAATATAATTTCTTCATACTTTTTTTAGAACTATTTTTATAAATATCATTGTTATATATTTTTAGAATCAACATATATTACAAATTTTTAAAAAAATTATATAAGTTATAATTACTATAACTAATACATACACACACACATATATATATTCTAATAGTTTGTATTTATTTAAAAATATATGAAAATAATAGATGTCATAAAATGAATTTTAAAATAATTAGTTAACATCATATTCATAATTTGTTGACATTTGTTTTTATTATCTAATAATTTAATTTCAAATATTTGTATTAAATATAAATAATCATTATATTGTATAATATTATAAAACTAAAAATAAGTAACCTTTTTTTTATAAATATAATTAATTTGTATGTTACGTAATTGAATTAGTATTAATTAAATATACTCTAATAAACGGTAAATAATTATGTTATAAATATATATTTATATTTATTTCAAAAAATATTATTAATTTATAAATTAAAATAATTATTATATTACGCAAAACGCGAAATAATTTTTTAATATATACTTATTTTATAACTTATACTTTACCATGAGTGTAGGGTAAATAATGATATACTAACTCTCTAAAAAGTGTAGGGTTTCACGAATGAGAGAGTACGTATATTCCAAGTTCAGGAATCATTGTTGAAAACTTTAAGTGCAGGTCGATGTAACAAAATTACTTACTATGTATACATCGATAATCCCATGCATCCGCATCCAAACAATATATATATATATATATATGTAAAGGAGAGAGATCATTTATATGGGATCACATCATCACCTTCATGTGAAGGAAAATGTCCGGCCGGAGTTTTAAAGCTTTAACTTAATTAAGCAACAACAATGGCGGACAATGAAGTAAAAAGTAGCAATGGCGGAGGCGGCTATGTCAGGTCTTTCGGCGTTTCAATGAACGGTGGAGATGAGACCTCCCTTGACCTGTCGAGGGATGATGGCAACCGCAATAACATCTTTGTCGGAGTTCTGCCGCCTCTTGGGGCTCGGAGCAGCCGACAACCCAATCTGAAGCCATTCGTCATCTCTCCTTACAACCACTACTACAGGTAATTTAATTTGTATGTTTATTTTTATCAAATAATTGAGTTTTTTTTTTTTTAACTCTCAAAATTTCATTTCTTTTTTAATTAGACCTATCTCTATATTATAGATAGAAAAATCGGTTCGGACTGCCGGTTGAATCCGCTCCAATCGTGAACCAGCGGAATGGACGGTTCGATCTTACAAAAGACCAAAATGCTAAACCCGATTCAGTATGTGAAATCGGACAATTTTTTTAAAAAACACTCAGTTTCGGTTCTTCGATTAATCTCCATTTTGTTTAACATTTGTCTGCTATGTTCCTCACCGTGACTTTTCACTTAAGTATATCCATAATTTTAGCTAATAAGTCATGTGAATCGGCGGTCGAACCATCTGAACCGAAAATCGTCCCCCTCATCGGTTTGAGGATCGGATTGGTTTCGATAACTATGCTCTATATAGTAGTGAAAATACTTTATATTTTTTTTTACTAGGGTAAATACTCTGAATGGATGTAATAATCTCTAATTCTTTGTAGGACATGGGAGGTTATTCTTGTCCTTCTAGTCTTCTACTCCGCATGGGTATCGCCTTTCGAGCTTGGATTCCTCACCGAGACCGTGAGAGGGTTATCCATTGCGGACAACATCGTCAACATGTTCTTCGCCGTCGACATTGTCTTAACATTCTTCATGGCGTACCTCGACAAAGCTACGTACCTTCTCGTCGATAATCGTCGAAGCATTGCGAAGAAGTACGTCACATCATGGTTTGTTTTCGATGTCATATCCACGCTTCCTTCTGAGCTCGCTCGGAAATTCTCTCCTTCGCCTTTCAGACCTTACGGCTTGTTCAACACGCTCCGACTCTGGCGGCTCAGACGTGTCAGCGCCATGTTTTCAAGGTACCCAGCCGTGAGATTCCTTGGGTCTCAAGTCAGTGACAAAGTGACTTATGAAACTTAAGACGTACAACTTAACCATTAATATGACTCATAACAGGTTTTCATGGTTACAGGTTAGAAAAAGACACGAAATTCAGCTATTTCTGGGTCAGATGCACCAAACTTATATGTGTAAGTTTATCACAAGCCATTTTACAAATTTAAAGAAATATAATTATATTAAATTAATTAGATAATAATTAATACGTGATAAAATAATTAATTTTATAGATTTTAGAATCAATTTTTTAATAGTTTGTTATGTAGTATATATAATATGTAATTTTGAGATTTAAAACTTTATCAAAACATTTAAATGTTTATAAGTATGTTTATTTATTATACTAATTTCAATAATTTTCACATTATAGCCTAATTTTTACAACCATCGCCTAAATTACCCCATTGTTATTTTTTTACCCGATCTATGCAGGTAACTATTTTCGTGGTTCATTTTGCGGGTTGCTTGTACTACCTTATAACCATCACGTACCCGAATCCGGCAAGAACATGGCTAGCTTCTCAACCCGACGAAACCCTATGGATTCGGTACGTAACGACGATGTACTGGTCCATCACCACACTAAGCACTGTCGGCTATGGCGATCTCCACCCTATTAACACGAGGGAAATGCTCTTCGACACCATCTACATGCTCTTCAACATCGGACTCGGGGCCTACTTGATCGGAAACATGACCAACTTGGTTGTCCACGGTACAAGTCGAACCCGAAGCTTCGTAAGTTCTAACCGTTGTTCGATGCCGAATAATATAGCTTACACATTTTGATACCTTTAAGCATAGTTATCAAAACCGAACCGCTGATCGAACCTGGTTTGACTGTGAACCAGTGGGATGACAGTCCGGTTCTTACAAAAGAGCAAAATGCATACTGAATCCGGTTCAGTAGGTGAAAATCTGTTGATTTTTAAAAATTCGAACGGTTTTTTGGAGAACCAATCAGTTTCAGTTCTTCGATTAATCTTCAAAAAAAAATTGTTTCTCATCGTGATTTATCACTTAAGTGTAACCATAATTTTAGGTAATAAGTCATGTGAATCAGTTAGCCCAACTGGTGAACCGACAATCTCGAGAATTGACCCCCTCACCGGTTCGAGGTCTGGTTCGGTTATGATAACTATGTCTTTAAGACTAATTTCTGACTTCGTACCTGATTGTAGAGAGATACGATACAAGCGGCGTCGAGCTTTGTTTGGAGGAACAATCTCCCAACTCGGTTGCAAGACCAGATGCTCGCGCATTTGTCGTTGAAGTACCGAACGAATTCGGAGGGACTTCAACAACAAGAGATTCTCGAGCCATTGCCGAAGGCTATTCGATCGAGCATTTTGCATTATTTGTTCTATCATCTGGTCGATAATGTTTACTTGTTCGAAGGAGTATCCAACGACCTTATATTTCAATTGGTACAATTACATTTTATATGTTGTAGCTTCCCTAATAAAATCACCGTGTTAGGGTTTATTGAGAATAATGTTTGTTACGATAGGTTACGGAAATGAAACCCGAGTATTTCCCTCCTGACGAAGATGTGATTTTGCAGAACGAGGCGCCGACGGATTTCTACATTATTGTCTCCGGTGTCGTGGTAACTTCATCGAAATTAAACCCTCCTTATATCGTATCGATCGAATGGATTGTAGCGTAATACATTGCGAATGTTGTCTTGTAGGAACTAATTTCGACGAAGAACGGAGTCGAGCAGGTGAGTTCTTCATAAATTGTCTAGGGTTTCATTGAATCGAACCTAACATCATGTTGCGAACATGAATTTAGGTGGTCGGTAAGGCGAAAACCGGCGATCTCTGTGGTGAGATCGCCGTGCTATGTTATAAACCGCAATTGTTCACGGTTCGGACAAAACAATTGAGCCAGTTGCTGCGATTGAATCGAACCGCATTCGTCAACATCGTTCAGGCTAATATTGAAGACGGTACTAAAATCATGAACAATCTTATTCAGGTCAGATAGATCATTTTACGTACTAAAACAGATCGTTTTAACTCAATAAAATGTTTAGTGAACACATATTTGGCTTGTCGATACAGCACGCGAAAGGGTCGAACAATCCGTTCATAGACCGTATTCTGATGGAGACGGAGACTCGGGCTCGAGAACATGAGCCGGTCGCGAAGTTACTAACAGATTATAACAGCGTCGCTATAGGAGATGCACGACACTTACCATTCACGACAAATGCGTCTGTCTCAAAGGACGACACTGTCATTACCATTGCCGAGCCTAAGAACAACATCAAAGGGACCCAGTTCTTCAAAAGTTTCACGAGCGTACCAAACATTATGGATGGGTTGGGGTCTTTCCGCCCCGCAATGCACGGGGCGGATAATAATTTTGATAATTCCTTATTTGGGATCATTTCGAGATCACATAATGCGGACCTCGACCCGTCTCCGCCATTGAATCGGTATCGGGTAACCATTAGTTGCCCCGAGAAAGGACAAATGGCTCGAAGGCTCGTGCTTCTTCCGAGCAGCTTTCAGGAGCTGCTCGGCATTGCAGCTAAGAAGTTCGGATTCGTCCCTGCAAAGGTTCTCACCGATGACGGGGCCGAGATCGATGATATTGAGGTGGTTCGGGATGGGGACCATCTCGTCATTGTGACTGATTCAATGGCTAAAGAAGATATGAGCCTTTGACAAATCGTAGATATAAGTATGATTGAATTTAGTATTTTTATTTATTTATATATGGGTTAATAACCAAATTGATACACAAACTTTAAACACTTTACAAATTGCTATTTAAACTTTACTTTTTCAAAAACTGCTACATAAACTTTGACACTTGGAGCAGATTGCTACCTCGGTTAAATTTTGTGTTAAATAGGGACGAAAATATATATGTCAGCACATGATTGATCTTTGATTTACAAAACTAAATGATTTTGTAAAAATACCAAAAAATCTGATTTTTTTTTAAAATATCTAAAAAATTAAAAGGGAAAATATGAATTTTTAATATGATACTTTTATTAAAAAAATATGAAAGAAAATAAAAAAACTAAATGTTTCATATTTTTAATAAAAATATTATATTAAAATATCGTATTTTCTCTATTAATTTCATATATTTGTTTTTAAAAAATTGTTTTTTTTTTATAATTTTAAAAATTATATAGTTTTCTAAATTATGGACCAATTCTGTGTTGTCACGTCATTTTCCATCAATATTTAACAAAAAACTTAATTGAGGTAGCAATTTGCCCCAACTTCGAAAGTATAGGTAGCAAAATAAAATAAAATAAAAGTTTAGGCTTCCATTTGTAAAGTGTTCAAAGTTGGGGTAGCAATTTGGTTATTGACACTTTATTTATTGTTGAGAGTGTAATTGTATTAATAAATGTAATTGACTTTATATCAAAAGTTGAAATAATAAAAATATTAAATAAGTATGAATTTATTTTAATGACACAATATCATACTATATACTATAAGTTTAGACGAACGAAGTATAGTAACAAATACAAAATATATATTCATCTATATAATAATATATAATATGATCAATTTTTATTTTTTTAATAAAATGGCAATTAACATGTGAAACATGATTCACGCGCCAAATTTTAAATTTATATTTGCCACAAAAATAATATATTTTTCTATTATTTTATATTTATATATAAAAATAATAGAAAGTATTGTAAAATTGTTTTAGAAATTACTCAATTATAATTATATTTTAGTCCCTAAAAGAGCTAAACCGATGAGTTTAAGGCCCATCAGAGCTTCTCAGAAGTAGCAGAGCCGAAGCCTTCGTCTTCTTTGATGCAAAAACCCTAAGTCCACACCGAATCCTCCTTCCCGTCATCAGTTTGGTTACCATTCACGACTATACAAGGAAAGGCCTTATCTTTCTTCCGATTGCTGCTGAGACCTGCAGCATTTCGTCTCGATTTTCTGTTCCTCGCTTGAGCTGAAGCTCTGCTGCTCGGCGGTTCACTCTTCAGGTGAAAGACTGAGTTATTGTTGTCTTGATTGGTTTTCGTTAGTTGATCGTAGGTATAGTTGCTTAATTGCTTCTACTTCAGATTCAGAGAATCATGTGGAAATCATTTTCACGATTTTCTTTATCCGGATCCAGACGACTAGCAACGCGATTGAGTTCGAGTCATCAGGTACTGTCTGTGGTACCCCCTTGAATTGGCTTCTTTCGATTTAACTCTATTTTCACAAAAACACAAACTAAGTAACATATGCTGTAGGGCCAAGTTGTATACGTTCTGTGCTTCTTCTTTCTCTTTAGCTTATTGCATACTCTTTTTCAGTTCTACTTATTAAGCAATATATGTTGCAGACACAAAAGATATCGGTTGGCCTCAAGAAACCTGCACCTTTTCTTCGGGGACTCGATAAAGCTCCTCCTTTTCTGAATTCGAGATTCATTTCCTACCAATCTGCAATCCTCAGCGACTTGGACTTGCTGTCTGGTGTCGTAGATGAAGAAATTTCAGCTACGGATCTTCAATCAGTGAGCTCAGGCGAAGATTGTGATGAGGCTCCAGCTTATGAGATTGATCAGGAACAGTTAGACAGTGTGCTTCGGCTTTTGGAAGGAAGTGTTGATTCATCATTGGAATCTACACTCGATAATATGAGCTTGACCTTGTATGAAAATTTCGTGATCAAGGTGTTGGAATCGTCTGCTATTTCAGGTTCAAATCTCATAAGATTTGTGAAATGGGTATCAAATTCTACAGATTTCAGTGTAACTCTTCCTCTGATGAGAGGTCTCACCCAATCTGTGCTATCTATCCAAGAAGATTCAAACCCTAGGAAAATAGATGTGTACGCATTGTGGGATTTGGTTCAGGAGATTGGTATAAAACATAAAAGATCTGCTTTAGATGTTGGAATTCTTAATGAATTGATTGCTTCTTTGTCAAAGCTAGGAAAGAGCGGGGCAGCACTGCAGGTGTTTGATAAATTCGATAGTTTTGAATGTGTCCCTGATTCCTTGTCTTACTATCTCACAATCAAATCACTCTGCAAATGTCCTTCCTATGATTCTGCCTGGTCTGTGTGTGAGAAGATGATTGCTTCTGGAAACTTGCCCGAAAAGGAAAAAACTGGGGACATCATTTCTTGGTTGTGTAAGGGCAAGATGGCTAAACCTGCACACACACTTTACTTGGCGGCAAAGGAGAAGACCATTGCTCCTCCTTCGGTATCTGTTTCCACATTGGTTACCTTACTGTGCAAGGAAGATGAAACAGTGAAATTAGCAGCAGAAATGTTGGATGATTTTGGAGGAGACTCACGAAAATATGCAGTCAAAGTGTTTTCAGCTGTTGTTCATGGTTTGTGCCGAGCTGGAGATCCAGACGGAGCAAGAACAGTGCTAGATGGGATGATTTCTCAGGGGCCACATCCTGGAAACGCTGTTTTCAACACTGTTATAAACGGTTTTTCCAAGACAAAAGACATGGAAGCTGCCATTAAGCTCAAGAAGCTAATGGAGAATCGAGGGCTAAAACCTGATTTATACACTTACACAGTTATAATGAGTGGATTTGTGAACCAGGGTCAAATGGAGGAAGCCCTGAAGGTTCTGTCAGATGCCAAGAAGAAGCACTCCAAGTTGAACCCCGTGATGTACCATACACTTATTCGAGGTTTCTGCAAAAAGGAAGAATTTGACAAGGCATTGAGGCTATTGAGTGAAATGAAGGATTTTGGGGTGAACCCTAATGAGGATGAGTACAACAAATTGATTCAATCGCTTTGCTTGAAGGCCTTAGATTGGGAAACAGCAGAAGTGTTGTTGGAGGAAATGAAAGGGGAGGGATTGCATCTTAATGGAATCACTAGGGCACTCATAAAAGCCACCAAGGAAATGGAAACCGAAGCATTGGCCACATCAGAGACTGCAGTAAAAGCTTAAATTTTTTGCCTTTTCAGTTTGGCTTCAACTACCAGGTAGTCTTCTTCTTCAACATACAAAGTTGGAAAATGGTCAAATTTAATTCCAAGTTTTATATCAGCCAACAATTGTTGTTTGCTAGGCTAGTGTGTGTGTTTTGGCCTAGTCATTGATCTTTGTTGTCACGAAAAATGCCTCTATGAACACCCTTTTGTAGTAACTTAAGTTTAGATCTTCAGCATGAAGAATTCTTACCATAATAATGAATTGTATGGAGTTGTTTCATGATAATCAATGAAATGTGCTGTTTTGCACCTTCTTTTAAGGTGGTCTGTGTGTATCTACATATATACACAGCATTCTAAACTCTAAAGAGACAGCATTTATTGTTCCTTGTGCTCCAAGTAACATCAAGAGAGACCGAACATTGTCAGGTAAAAGTTGAGGAACAAAGTACAGTAAAATTATCCAGACTGCTATCAGTTTCCATCATTCCAACAGAAATGAGGTTGCAGTTGAAACATCATCGTAAAATGTCAGTTTCTTCGTGTTCAAGAAACATAGATATGAGATGAATATATTCAGGACAATATTTTTGCTTAAGTTTGAGTAGATTTCAGTCTTTGACTGCATCATGAGTCAGCTGCATCATCTCCTTTTCAGCAATCCCAAGCCCTGCAAAGTCACCAAACCGATACAATAGCGCGAAAGTATGATCTTTTACTATTTCAGAAACTATTGTGTGTTCATTAATTGGTTTGGTCATCACCCTTATGTAAGAAATTTCCCTTCATTATCATATCCAAGTACTTCTCTCCAAAAAAAAAATGACTAATTTTATCTCTGCAGATTTACTTTCATGCTCAGGGAATATCTTCTCATAAACTTATACTTATGGCTTGATGTTATAGGAGAGAAATGCATACATACACTGTTTCAACCCGAGCAACAGAAAAGCGATCTTCGACTCTCCTGTCTCTGTAATCTCATCCCGTTAGGCCGTGAAGGAGCAACTTTTACCACTCCCTTTGCTGCATGAGAAAAAAAATATCATTTTTTTCTTGCTAAACAAGAAATGATCCAAACCCTAGTTTATATAAAAGCAAGATTGCAATTTCAAGACAATCTCATGATCCAAAACTTGGATTCATTCAACCAAATTCTCAGGAAAAGAAATCATTTTTTTACCAATTTCATAGAAGAGCTCATTGACATTCTGTGCAGTCTTAGCTGATGTCTCCAAAAAGCTCAGGCCATTTTCCTTGGCATATTGCTCACCCACCTGAAACATAATGTCAACAACTTTTAGTTTCAGGTAAGCGATACAGTATATAAAAACATTGTGCATTGATGCCTTTATCAAAACTTCTATTTATCTTTATTCCACTTTGAAGGAAAGAAAGGTTCCAAAAATTGAATCATTTGTATGGCAATGAAGCTCAACCACAGATATAGATCGGTCTAAGAATTTGTATACAATTAATTGGCTTGCAAAAAATTGAAGAGGATGGTTCACAGTACCTCATTATGCACTTGCCTTTTCTCTTCCAAGTCGACTTTGTTTGCTACCAGGAACATTATCAACTTTGGATTTCCTGATAATGAGAAGATTTCATAAGTTCTTTAGGTGATGAATATATAAATATATAATCAGCACCAAATCTAAATGAAGATAACAATCATGCATGAAATTGTCTCGTGTTTCTCATAGGTTTGATCTAATTTAGTGGGAATATTACCAGTTACTTGAAACTGTAAAATCCACACATCATGGAATTTTATATTTTAAAATAAAAAAAAAAAAACTGTAAATGTACCTTGTCTCTGCAATTCTTGAACCCATTTCTTGGCCTTCTGAAACGAATCCTGAAGAATGAATGTACTGCAGTTAAATATCTCAGTAATATCACTATTAATAACCATGATAAAAATTCAAGGGTTAATTACCAAAAACCAAACTAAACTTTGAGGAAAAACCAAACAGCAAATCGATTTTTTTTTTGATAAACAACAAACTTACTGCAAATTTTTATTATGTTTGAACGGATTTTTCAATTTTTGAGTGAGTTATTAAGTTAACATTAATTGAAGTATTCTAAGGAAATGGTACTACAACTTAATAATTCCTTCAAACATTGAAAAATTCGCTGAAACATAATGAAAAATAGAGGTAGGTTTGTTGTTTGCTCAATTCCAACAGTTTGGTTTGTTGTTTGTAAAAAAAAAAGATTGGTTTGCTGTTCGAATTTTTCTTCGAAGTTCGGTTTGTTTTTTGGTAATTAACCCAAAATTCAATCATCATAGTAAGAGAATAACAATCAACTAATTTATTAAAGAAGAATTACAAAACAAGAAATTGAAGTGTGGAATAAACATACCATGCTTGTGATGTCATATACAACGACAGCAGCAGCGGCGCCTCGATAGTACATGGGAGCCAAGCTGTGATAACGTTCCTGCCCTGCTGTATCCCAGATATCAAATTTCACAGTGGCTTCATTTAGTGATAAAACCTGAGTAAAAAAGGCAGCTCCAATGGTTGATTCCTACAATTAATATATAGGGTCGAACAAAGTCAGTGACAGATAAGTAAAAGAATTAAAATCTCAAGAAAACTTAGGAACGAGAAATGGAATTATAAATAATACCTGATATTCATGAAACTGGCCTTTGACAAATCTCAGCACAAGACTTGTTTTGCCAGCACCCATATCCCCAAGAAGCACCTATCAAGATATTAATGGATTCAAATCAAACTTAAAAATATATGCATTCAGATCGATTACTAGCATGATCTGGAAAGGAAATTATTTATCATAAACATAAGAAATTTAATGGCAATTTATGAAAGCAATATTAGAAACCAATAATAACTGAATTCCTATCAAAATTTCAAATACAGCAAAGTAGTAATTCAACCAACGCAAAGCAAACCCAGTTTCCAGAATGCTTGAATTAAATTTCGAAGCAAATCCAAATTAAAGAAGATTATTTTAAGACCCTTGTGGCCGTCTTCATGCGATCAATCAATACCGTCAAGTTTCTCCTCCAGATTACAGAATTCCACTGAATCAAAGTTAGAAACAGAACAAGGAAAGACATACCCACCAGTTTGGCTTGAATGTTTTTGCTTCCTGCCCTCGCCATACTCGTATTGATCGATCCAAGCTGAAGTCCGACAAGATAAATCACTGGGAAGCCACTGCGAGAATGCCAAGTAGAAGAAGAGAAAAAGTCCTTTGAATGTAGAGAAAAAAAATCAGCCCTTACGAGAAGATAGCAAATAGATGCGATTTCAGCAAGGAAGTTCCTGCTCTGGTGATTCAATCAATGGAGAATGGTTGGTTTGAGGTTTTGACTGGTAAGTAAGTATACGTTAAAACTAAAAGGCTTCTCCTTTGCTTGCTGCGGTTTTATTTAGGTTCGTTTTTTTCTTTCAAGAATGATTATTTATCTTTGGGAGTCTTATCTCTTAATTAACTAATTAATCCAACTTTTAATCCAAAATCGTTAAGTATCTATTTAGTCCTAAGCCTCTACTTGACAACAATTTGATCCTCAATCTCATTAGATAGAGCCAATTTAGTACTTCACTAGTCCACTTATGATTCTATTCAACTCCACAAAAATTAGGGCTTACCATATTTTATAGAACACCAACATGCACAAAAAAATTATATTTTTGCATATATATGACAGTATTTTTGTATGGTATTCATGTATTATAACAGATCTTACAATCCTTCTTCTCCCACAGATGCTTCATATGCAGTCCATTATAAACTGGTGACCCTCAAGCAGATCAGCAACTTCAAGTTCGAGCAGTGTTGGATCACAGAAGCCAAGATGGAAGGAGATGATTAAGATTAAGGGAGAGAGAGGAGAAGGAAGGTGTTTGAGACTTTGAGTTGAGTTCATCACGAGCCGAGGAGAGGGAGAATATCTCCAGGTCCTTCTCCTTCAAGTTTTGCAGATGAAGGTTCTTCAAGTTATGCCCTTACAACTCTATGCTTGTGTCATATACATATAGAGCATATGAAGGTTCTTCCCATGGTGTAAGATGCTTGGGTACCAAGTTTTCTTGTTTCCCAAGCAATAAAAGTGCAATCTTTTGGTCCATTGCAAAACGAAGCAACTTCCATTGTATTGCAAGGGTTCTATCATTGAAAACACTTATCAAGCATAACCAAGTTCAAGGGGAAGCACAAAATTGAACATGAATCGAGCTACCATCAAGAAATCAAGATTAAACTGACAGACAAACGTGTAAATGGAACCGTGATTTTGACAAGTGATAAACTTTGTCATCGTAGTTCAAGAACAAGGACATTAAAGTAGAGAAATTACCTACATTTGATTTCCTTACTCACTGGAAGTATCATCATCATCAACACCATCAGCATCAGCATCGATCTCCTTATCCTCATCTTCATCATATTCAGAACCACCCTCTTGAATCTTTGCAATATCAGCACACGCTTTCTCCAGAATCTCCTTCTTATGCATCTCCATCTCTCTATCGAAATCTGCCCTCATCTTCTTCAACTCCATCATCTGCTCCCTCTTGTTGTTTTCAATCTCCTCGTACAGCTTCCCGAACCTCTCGATTGAATCAACCAACACCTTCATCCCCTCTCCACTGTTTCCTCTCTTCTGTGGAGGCAAATCGTCATCTTCATCCTCTTCCTCCTCATCCTCTTCAATCTCCGATCCACTCGGACTGTCCCTCATTTCATCGTAGGCGTTTGATCGCTCTAAATAAACCCTTGTATCTGCAAAACAGTACTCCCCTGAATCCACACCACAAGCCAATCCATTCTCCTCCATTTCCACTCCCATTAGCATCTCCATTTTCTTGTAGAACTTCCAGCTGTAACTGCTCACCCCATTCTTCTCCATGGATAGCTTCCTGTACTTCCTCTTCAATGCATCAAGCTGTTTCCTGCAGTCTACATCGGAAACCTCCATCCTTGACGCCACCGAAACTCTCTCTGCAACCTCGGTCCAGTCCTCAGACCTCAAGCTCCTCCTCCCCAGCTCCATAAACCTCTCGCCCCACACATCCAGCAGTAAAAAAGACAGCTGATCGTTCCAATTCAAGGACCCGCCCGACGAATTCGGCCCATACTCGTGGACCAAATCGCTGATCTTCGGCTTTTTCGGCTGCCGCTCGGGTTCTCTGCCGTAATCAGAGAAGCTAGGATACTGAGGCTGGTAATCCAACGAGTTATTAGGTTGCCGTGGACGATGAGAGGGTTTCCTCAAGTGCTTAAGTGAGTAGGGATCTGCCATTGACGATGATTCCTCGTCTTATCCTCGCAATTCCTCCGCTCGATCAAGAATCGATTGCCGTTAAGAGATTCAAACCATGTGGAATGGGAAGAACGCGAACTGAACACAGAAACCCTAAACCCAGGAATCGAATTAGGGTTTTCTTACGGATCGATCACTCAATCGAATCAAGAGAAACAGAGCTTCGTTCATGATTTGAGGACTTCGGGATTGATTAAGGTCGCAAGCTCGACGATAAGAGAGTGGGCTCATACCACAGTAGAAATTGGGCTTCAATATATGGGCCTTCCGGTGTAAGGTTTTAAGAAATATAATTCAGTAGGATTAAAATGGATAATAAATCGTATTAAAATTAGTAATTTTAGAGGTTTAAAAATTAAATTTATACCAAACAGATAATATTATTAATTTTACCTATGAAATTATTTTCTTTTCTTTTGAGATAATGTTATTTTCTTTTAACTGATAAATATATATTTTATATGTGTAATTTACTAAAATAATTTCGAATATCATAATAGAAAAACTATATACTGCATTATTATAATTTATGAGGTATTTGATTTTATATCATATTATACATCTATTTTATAATTTATAATAACAAATATATATATATATATATTCTTTAATTAATTTAAATCAAAATATATTTTGTATGCAAACCATAAGTTAATAAATAAAATATTTCATTACTCCACATCAAATAATTTATCTATCCTCATACATTTATTTTCCTACATGTAAAGATTTCGATTCATTATGATCTACCAACCAACCAATTTTTTTTTATTTTTTTTAATATGCATATAAGTTGAAGGTTTCTGTGATGCCTAGTTGCTTTACAGATCCAAAGTGTTGATATGTAGGTTCAATTTCTATTATTTTTAGGGTTTACTTTTCTATGATCATAATTCATAACTTAAGTTTGTTGGGTAGGAAATTAAATTAATTTTATTATAATAATATTTACATATATATAGGGTGAAAAATAAAGTGTATTATCGCATGTATCAATAAATTTATCGTATTATATTTACTTAATATAAACACACACGATAAACTTATTGTGTGATGTTCTTCAATACGAACACGACTCACAAATTTTCGTTTGTGTTATCACTTGTTGTGTTAAACTAGTCAGTTGAACGTATACTTGTCCAAATGAACCGGTTCAGACGAATTGGTATGGAATTGGTTTGGTTCGAACCGGTTCGGTCGAACTTGTTCCAAAACCAGACCAGTGTTTTTAGCCTTCAAATAGAACAGTTCAAAATAGTACCAAAATCCAGTTCGAATCGGTTCGACTCAACTCAGTTTTTTATATTGGTTTATATTTAAATTTAAATCAAACCATTTTAAACCTGTATAATTTTAGAACCGGATTGAAGCAAAATCAACTAAACCGGTCTGAAATTAAACCAAACTTAGAGGTGTTTTCAATAAACCAAACCCATAGATATATTGGACTCTCGTATGTTGATGTTGGACATGATTTTAGTCGGTTGTGGAACAGATTTTCAATCGGTTCAATGTGTTTTTCAGTAGGTTCAGTGTATTTTTCAATCGGTTCAGTGTTTTTTTAGCTAGTTCAGTGTTTTTCAGTTGGTTCAATATTTTTTCAGACGGTTCAGTGTGTTGGACATGATTTCCAGCCGATTTAGGTTCGGTTTGAACCAGATTATTTTCGAACCAAAATTGTTATTAAAAAAACAGACAAAACAGTTCGAACTGGTTCTGAATCGGATCGAACCAGACCAATTTTTTTTCCCTTAAACCAGACCAGTTTTTTAGAAACAGAAAAATGTATTGATTTTCTTCAAACCAGACAGTTCAGTTCATGAACAAGCCTAGTTGAACGTTCGCATGTGAAATTATATCGTATTATTGTGTTTGTATTATTGCTATATCATGAGATTTCACAAACATTTTGTTTATTATTATAAAAAATTGTCAACACTATATATATCATAAAAAAGTATGTTAGATGAATCAGAATAGGGACATATAGTTTATATATATATATACGGTGGAAAAAAAAAATTAAAATAGTGCAAGTTATATGTTACCTAATTTTGCATATGATATGCAAAGAATATATGTTCCAATCATTGGAATCTTTCTCTTAATCTAATGAAGTATTATTTCCCGGCAGGAACAAAGTTGGTCGGACACTTTGTTTTAATAATTAAAAACTTATTAAACATTTTAGTATTTTACACTCTTCTCACGCGTTAGAAGAAAAAAAGAAAAGAAAAGAGATTTATTAGTAAATAATATATTACTTAAATTTAACATGATTTTATTCATTTACTAATTTAAGTTAGAACAATAATAAATTTAGTTATTCATTTTTTTTCAGATACTTGAAAATTTTCTATTTATCCAAACACCCCCCAACGAAGACTAGCCTAAGGAAGGAATATTAGCTTTCCAGCGGTCTGTTTTCACTTTCCACTTTCCAGTTCTTATGGGGTTAATTTCGTACTTTTCTTTTATTTATTTGCCAATTACACCCTATACTTTCAAAAATAAAGTAGAATAAAATTTATAAAAAGGGTATTTTGGCAAGATTATTTACTCATGTTACAAATTTTAAATAAAATTCAAACTCAAGACATTGCCCCACACTTTTGAAGAAATTATTATTATGAGAAATGGAAGTTATTATTTATAAAAATATGAATTTATTATTTGATTTATAACCAATGATATATAGTCATTATTCTACTTTTGTTTGGTCAAGTGATAAATATATTCTTATTTTTACAATACGTCAAGATATTAAAATTATTTTGATTTGTATATCTATTTATGATAAATATGTTAATATTACTTATTCTCAAATGATGTTTAGGATTATTTTCATTTTAATATTACATAATCAAAAACTTAATAATATATATATATATATTAAATGACAAAACAAAAAATCATAGGAGTTTTTTCCATTTATTAAAAAACAAAGTACAACATTTTATATTTTTTTTTTCAAATAATAAATAAATGACTTTGTCTCGGCATCGATGATTTCGACCATTTACCGGGTCAAACTGCCACGTGTACCCCACACAATTTTCTCCAAGGAACCGCTGCACATTCGGATGCAAGAGAGGACAGACAATGTAGGCCGACATGGAGCTTCATGGTTACGACACGTGTTGACCAAGCGCTGTCCAGCTGGCTTGCCGGCTGGAACTTTTTGTCCCATTCGCATGCTTACGTGGCACAGGCCTTATACGACACCTACTTAGTTTCGTGTTTTTCGGGTCAAAACGGTTGGTTTTGTTTATTAGGGATTTATTTAAATATGTCGTCGGCCCAAAACAAATAAATATGTCGTCATCAATGTACATGAAAATGAAATCATTTAAAGGTTTCTTTTAAAAAAATTTAAAATAAAATTCAACTGGAAATTTTAATTATTTATTTGGAAATATAGTAAAATGTTATTTTTGTGTGAATTTCTATTTTTTTTATTAAGTTTAATAAAATATTTAACATAACTAATTTTTTATACATTAATATACAAAGTCCAACTAACAATATGTTCATAAAACAATTCAACTAGTAAATTTCACACTAATTAAAGTATAAATAACAATTTAATATTTAATTCTAAAAATGAATAGTTTTGTATGGAGAATTAGTAACGCAAAATTATATTACAGAAAAAGCTAAAAAATAACAAAAAAAATATTCCTTTTAAATACCAAAATAATAAAAAGGTTAGCAAAGTGTCATTAAAAAAAATAAAAAATGTAAAACAATTGAGTTCGTTAAGGAATAAAGGATGAAACAAATATGGAGACGCGCTTAGGAAAGGCGCGTTGACGCGTTCTTGAGACGGGATGCGGTGCACCACACAGATCTTGTGGGACCCGTTCCAACACCGTAAAGGCGTAAATCCAGCCGAGCAAGCCGTGATACGTGGGCCCGCATCATTTAAACAAGGTTAAGGTTTTATTTTAAGCGAGAACTCACTTTTTGATTTATAATATTTCATTTTAAATTTTTAATTGATTCTAATAATAATTAGGTGAAATGAAATGATATTTTATAATAATAAAATGATATATAAAGATGTAATTATATTATGGACTACTTTTATAGAAATAATTATATTTGAAAATGTTATTTGGTACGATATTATTATTAAATTAAATTCATATTAAAATCTCAAAATTATGGATGGTTAACAAAAAAATATCTATTAGTTTGCTCGTTAATATATATATAATTGAATTAGATACGAGATTAATGATTATAGACATTTTTTAATATAATAAAAATAAAATAAAAACGAAGAGAAAAATGGGGAAGTAGTATGTGGAAGGGCTTTGAGTCTTGAGCTGTGATTAGCTGTAATTTTTATTTGCATTATATTTATTTTCTTCTTCTTCTTCTTCCTCTTCCTTCTCCTTACAAAACCCTTCATTTCTCGTATCACTAATCCCCAAACCATTTCCTCCTCCTCCACCATTCGGTTCTCTCTATCTGCAACTCCGTTGATCAGATCTGTAAACGGAGAAACTCTGCGGCATAGTCTTGCAGAAGCTGAAGAGATACAGCAGATTACTGATCGGAAGGGAAAGCAGTGTGGCATTGTTGAAGTCAGATGTCTGCGGTGAGATGAGGCACAAGAGCAACGCACATTTCTGTTTCGCATTATTTTTTCTATTCCTTTCCTCAGCCGCCGTTATCTCTGCCGAACATTCGCCGGCGGTGATTAGTCATGGGCCCCTCAGCGACGCAGCAGCGCACTACATTCGGCAGCGGCAGCTGCTTTACTACCGGGACGAGTTCGGTGACCGTGGCGAGGCTGTGGAGGTAGATCCGTCGCTGGTGTTCGAAAACCCTAGGATTCGAAGCGCATACATCGCTCTTCAGGCGTGGAAGCAGGCCATTCTGTCAGACCCGTTCAATCTGACCTCTGACTGGGTGGGATCTGACGTCTGCAACTACACTAGCGTGTTCTGCGCTCCGGCGCCGGATAATCCGAAGATCCGCACCGTTGCAGGCATCGATCTTAACCACGGTGATATCGCCGGGTACCTGCCAGAGGAGCTTGGACTCCTTGTTGACCTCGCGCTCTTCCACATCAACACGAATCGGTTCTGCGGCACAGTACCGCACAAGTTCAGGAATCTGAAGCTGCTCTATGAGCTAGATCTGAGCAACAACCGCTTCGCCGGAAAGTTCCCGCGCGTGGTCCTGGCGCTCCCAACGCTAAAGTATCTGGATCTGAGGTTTAACGAGTTCGAGGGGACGGTGCCGAAGGAGCTGTTTGATAAGGATCTGGACGCCATCTTCATCAACGATAATCGGTTCCGATTTCAGCTGCCGAGTAATTTTGGAAACTCTCCGGTGTCGGTTATCGTCCTGGCCAACAACAAGTTCCATGGCTGCCTTCCTGCGAGCATAGTCAACATGTCGAATCTCAACGAAATCATCTTCATGAACAATGGACTGAGATCTTGCATTCCCGGTGACATCGGGCGGCTGAAGAATGTCACTGTCTTTGATGTGAGCTATAACGAGCTGATGGGGCCGCTGCCGGAGTCTGTGGGCGGGATGGTCAGCTTGGAGCAGCTTAATGTGGCCCACAATATGCTGTCTGGAAAGATTCCGGAGAGCGTATGCGGGTTGCCGAATCTTGACAATTTTACCTACTCTTACAACTTCTTCACCGGAGAGCCACCGGCATGTTTAAACTTGCCGGCATTTAATGACCGGAGGAATTGCCTGACGGGGAGACCTGCGCAGAGGTCAGCTGCGCAGTGTCAGTCGTTCTTGTCTAAGCCTGTGGATTGTAGTTCGTTTAGGTGCGCTCCTTTTGTTCCGACCCTGCCTCCGCCCTCACCTCCTGAGCCAGTACCTGTCCCGGCGCCACCTGTTTTCTCTCCGCCGCCACCACCTCCACCGCCACCGCCAGTTTACTCGCCACCCCCACCTCCACCTGTTTACTCTCCCCCACCACCTCCACCTGTTTATTCTCCCCCACCACCTCCACCTGTTTATTCTCCCCCACCACCTCCACCTGTTTACTCTCCCCCACCACCTCCGCCTCCGCCGCCACCCCCACCTGTGTACTCACCTCCGCCTCCGCCTCCGCCTCCACCTCCTCCGCCACCCCCACCTGTATACTCACCTCCACCTCCTCCCGTCTACTCACCTCCACCTTCATCTCCTCCTCCACCACCACCACCATCCCCTTCGCCACCCATCTATTGTCCAAGGCCTCCACCGCCGCCAAATTCACCCCCACTGCCTCCGTTGTTCTCTCCACCACCACCCAGCCCTTACTATTACAGTTCACCACCTCCACCACACTCTCCGCCACCTCCTCCGCATTCACCTCCACCACACTCTCCTCCACCCCCTCCGCATTCACCTCCCCCTCCAATTTATCCGTACCTATCACCACCTCCTCCCCCTCCCCCTGTATATTTCCCTCCACCACCTTTCCACTCACCTCCACCATCTTCTTCACCCCCACCGTGTATTGAGCCTCCACCACCTCCTCCACCATGCATTGAGTATCCACCTCCGCCACCCACTCCATACTTGCCACCACCATCTCCATCACCTCCACCACCATATGTCTATAGCTCTCCTCCCCCTCCTCCCCCATACATGTACAGCTCTCCCCCACCACCAGTCCACTACAGCTCTCCCCCACCACCACTGCCCGCGTCCCCGCCTGCACCAGTTCACCATCCCTCCCCGCCACCCATTCCATGTGAAACCCCCCCACCGCCTCCACCGGTCATTCACAATAGTCCACCTCTTCCGGCACCATCATACGAAGGGCCTTTGCCGCCGATTCCTGGAGTCTCCTATGCATCGCCGCCACCACCTCCCTTCTACTATTGATTCTTTTGAGATTTTTTCTCAGACAATATTTGAGCCGAAATATACATTATTGCGGGATCAAACCTTTTCTTTTCTCTTCTCTGTCCATTCAATTCAAGTATCCCTCGTTTCAGTTTGGGCAATTCTCATCGGGATTAACAGAGAGTCTTGGGGAGCAGCGTAGAGCATGATCATGATGAAGCCAAGAAGAGGTGAAAGATAAACAGAGTAAGGTGAGGGTAGATAAATCATAATATTCTCCATTGAAGCTATCTATTTGATGAATCATTTGATTGTCATTTGGAGTTGTGAAAAATAAAAACATAGTTAGGGTTGCATAAAAAGAGGTTTGCATGTGTATTTGATGAACCACCATAATCAGGGCGTGCTTTTCCACACCACAGCTGCTGTGGTATTCATTTTTCATGATCTCATTCTTTTGCTCTTCAAAAGCATATCGTCTTCTTCTTCCCCATTGATCCATTTGTTCTCTTGTATTGGGAGTTTCAGAATTCATATCATTCATATTTCCATGTCTATCTTCTTGAATTGGTTAGTCTGAGAGTGTGATTTTGTTTTTTCATCCAAAATTCCAAATTCATTAGAGAAGTCAACATCCGTTCGTTGATGGGTGTGTGTCTTGGCCTTACATTTGGATTGGGGGCACGTCCTTGTTGTGATAAACAGTTGGTTGATTGGTTCAACTTTCAAGATTTTGTATAAAAAGCTTTTTAATTCCAATTTTTATTGGTTGCATTCCATTCTTTTTTTTATTATCAATTATTCCATTCCATTGGGTAGATGTTCTTTTTCCCCTACTACATCCTCAAAATTGACGCATCTTCGGATGCCTGACGCTTGAATCTCGACCGTTGGATTAAATTCGTAACATGTCAATGTAATGTCGATCCAACGTATTATGTTGAAAAATAATGTTTTGTATGTTTGGACGGGACTGAATGATGCAAAATGAAAAGGACAGTGCCTAATTAAGAAATAATCAATCAGCATGGCCCTTTCTTTTTCGGCCCAATAAAAAGATAAGCATGTCCCTCTTACCCCGAATAGGAGACCAATTTTACGGGCTTTCTTTTTCACATGAAAGTATTTTATATAAATGATTAATTATGAAGAAAAAAAACAATAAACATGAATGAATCTCAAACTGAAGCCAATGGTTACATTATGAGACAACAGAGGCGACAGTAATGGCGACTAGGGTTCCGAGGAGATTCTTCACAACCGATTGGATAACGGAAACATAGGGCTTTTCGCTTATTCCAAGCGCAATCTTCTCCCCTCAGCTAACTCTCCCAGCTCAAGGTTCTCTTTGACGATTTGCTTCGCTCTTCGCCATCGGATCGCTTGGAATCTTGCAACCAGGAGACTGGTCTCCTATTTCGCTCTGCATATCGCTTGCTCCCGGTCCGGCTTGCTGCCTACGCATAAGCACTTCCATCTGTGTAGGATCGGTACCCGTATCGACAGTGGCAACATCTCCCCTCTGGTTTTCAGCGTAATTTCTAATCCCTACCCTTTTCTTCCTTTCAATCGTGTCTTCCTCTACTGTGTGTAGGTGCCGTTGCCTTTGTGTGCTTGTCCGATTTGTGCATTGTCCAACTCTTTTGTTGAATCTGCCCCGGGTATGGCGTTGCTTAGCTTGGTACCTTCGGGTCTATTAGGTGTGGATGGAGGGCATGAGTGTAGAGCTTTAGGGATGATGATTTCAGATAAATTTATCAAGAACAATGTGGTGATGAATGTCCTTCGTGAAGCATGGGCTAGGTTTGGTTCGGTTACCATTGCCGAAGAGAATGAGTCTACTTTGAGCTTCGATTTTACGAATTCTAAGGATAAGGAGCAGATCATTGATTTATCTCCTTGGTCAATTCAAGGTCACTGCCTGAATATTAGATCGTGCCCACCAAATAAGTCTGTTGAAGATGTGCAGTTCTCAAGATTGCAGGCGTGGGTTCAGATACACGGTTTAAGCCTAGAGATGATTAATAAGACTAATGCCCGATGTATTGGTGATAGCATTGAGTTGTGGCTGGAATCGGAAGAGGATAGGATGATGAAACATAGGAACTTTCTTAGGGTTAAAGTGGACTTGGATACTTGCTCTCCTTTGATGCCGAGATTTAAGTGGATGGACTCAAGTGGGAATGAAAAGTGGGCTACGGTTAGGTATGAACGGCTCTCAGATCTGTGCTATGGGTGTGGGGTTATTGGTCATTCCTCAAAGGCATGCACTCAGCCGGTTGTGACAGATCCCACGGACAACTCTCCCTTATATGGACCATGGTCTTCTTGCGAACGCCCCAAGGCTAACAATCGCTGGGTCTGTGTGGGTGGTGGTGCACGGCAGGCCACCTCCAGAGACCCACGTTTGAAGTCTTGGAGCCAGGTGATGGAGCAGCATGGGTCTAGACATCAGCAGGGGTCCGTAAGTAGAGGTGCACCGAGCGGGGCGAGACATCAGGGCCGACAGCCTTGGAAACCTTGGGCAGATCACCGCAGTTACGCTTCAAGCTCATTCTCAAACAATGCTCCGTCTGTAAGGAATCAGCCAAGACAAGGCATTCCGCCTTTGGATAGTGTAACTCGGTCTATTCCGAACGATGCTGTTGAGGAGCAACAGGGTACTCACAAGCTGCAAGATGGCGTGGGCGACAAGGAAACAGGGGAGGGGGAGTTGGAAGAGGAAGGTCAGCTGTCCCAATCAGAAATTCAACGCATCTTGGCTACAGCAACACCTCTGTCTCCTGTCATCTCGGAATCGCAGGGGCCAAGTATTTTTGACAAAAATGCGGTGTGTTTTGGGCAAAATGCTGAATCAGGTCAGGGATCACAGAATGCAGGTGCTGAACATGGAGTCTTACTTGGGGACCAAGGAATCGGTGGCCTGGCCGTGACCTCTAGCAAGACTGGTACTGGGGGGTTTGGGACTGATTCGACTACCATCTCATTGGGGGGAAACAGACATGAACCTACAGCCGAGGCAATCGACAACACATTACATGATGTTATGGCATCATGTGGGGTTGAACCGATTGCTCGGGAGCACTCTCAGCTGGGCGGCAAAGAAGATGACAGAACTGACCACGGGTGTAGACTGGATTGTACTGAGTCGCGTCTGGAATGGCTGAGTGCTGCTGTTGCTCAGGCAGACCTGAAGCGGAAGAGCAATACAGATCCAATTGAGGGGGCGGCTAAGAAAAGTAAAACCCGAAGTGGTACTTCTTCAATGGGGAGTGGGGGAATGATATGCTTTGGGGCTCAGGAGGTCGAACCAGGCCTAGCCATACCTCAGAAGGCTGAGAGGAGAACAGTGGGAAGGAACACAAGGAAATTGGAAAGAACCAAGCGGTCCGGTGGCTGTCAATCGACAGCCACTGGCTCCCAATGATTTTCATTAGTTGGAATTGTCAGGGGTTAGGGTCTCCCCTGACAATTCGTCATCTAAAAGACCTGGTGAGGGGCTCTCATCCGGCTATTGTCTTCCTCATGGAGACAAAGAAGAATGAAGCCCACTGTGAAAGGGTGAGACGTGAGGTTGGTATGGACTTTGCTTCGTACGTCCAACCGATTGGTGCTAGTGGGGGTTTGGCTCTTTGGTGGACAAAAGAGGTCGACCTCCATGTTATTTCAAGCGACAAAAATTTCATGGATACGACGGTTTCAAGTAACGAATTCAGAGGGATGAGTAGAGTCACCTGGGTCTATGGGGACTCGGCCTATGCTAGGCGGTGTCTAAATTGGGCAAAGTTGAGGGTACTAGGGGCTAATAGACGGGAGCCTTGGGTGTGCATCGGCGACTTCAATGATATCTCCCATCATAGGGAGAAGGAAGGGGGTGGCCGAAAGGCCCAAGCAAAAATCGATGGTTTCAATAATCTCTTGGACGATCTTAACCTCGAAGACTTGGGCTTCAAGGGGTCTATCTTTACTTGGAGCAACAACCTGAGAGGTGGCGAGAGGATTAGAGAGAGATTGGACAGGGCGATTGCAAACCCGGAATGGTTATCGCGTTTCACATCGGCCCAGTGTACTAATGGGCTTATGATCGGGTCCGACCATGCGCCTATTAGCATTCTTCTTAGGCGCGAGGAGATGCGGGACAGAAAACAGTTTCGTTTTGAGGAAATGTGGTTGGAGAAGGACGAATGTCTTGACATCATTAGGTCGGCATGGAGGAGAGGGGGGCCGATGATTCACGGAACAGAGCTCAAGACCAAACTCGATCGGTGTAGATTGGCTTTGACACAGTGGAGTGCAAAGGAATTCAAGCACAATCTAGTGGAGATCGCCAAGGTCAAAGCGGAATTAAGAATGGCTTCGGCTAGAACAACCGATGGGGGGGCTTTGGATGGGGAGAGGGCCCTTAAGTCGAGACTTCATGCTCTTTGGAAGAGGGAAGAATTATTCTGGAAACAGAGGTCCAGGATCAAGTGGTTGGGGGTATGGTGATAGAAACACAAAGTTCTTTCACCAAACTACTCTTTCAAGGAGAAGACGTAACAAAATTGTTCGAATCAAGGATGCAAATGGAGTTTGGTTAGATGGAGAAAAGGAAATTAAATCGGAGTTGCACCTTTTCTATTCGAACCTGTTTACCACGGAAAGGGGGAGATGCTCGCGACTGACTGATTTCAAGCAAACGCTTGAGTGTGTGCCGAGCGGGGTTACAACTGACATGAACCTTCGGCTTTCGGCATTGGCATCCATGGACGAGGTTAAAAAGGCTTGTTTTCAGATGGGGGGCTCGAGGGCACCAGGCCCGGATGGATTCTCGGGAACGTTTTACCAAAAGAGTTGGGACACGATCGGATCGGACTTGCACACTACGGTTAACGCGTTCCTCACATCAGGTATCATGCCTTCATTTCTAAACCAAACCAATATTACGCTGATTCCTAAAATAGCTAGCCCCCTCTGTGCGTCGGATTTTAGGCCTATTAGTCTGTGTAATTTTGGGTACAAAGTCATTTCTAAGGTTCTGGCGAATAGACTTAAAACCTATTTGCCAGAACTGGTCACCCCGTTCCAAAGTGCGTTTGTTTCAGGGAGACGCATTCAGGACAGCATTATCATTGCTCATGAGATGTTCCACTACCTGAAGACAAGAGGCAAGCCAAGAACGGCATCGGGGAGGTCTGAATGTGCACTCAAGATTGACATGCAGAAGGCCTACGATCGGGTTGAATGGGATTTCCTCCTAGCAAGCTTGAAACAAAGGGGCTTCAACGACAAATGGATCTCATGGATCAAGGCATGTATATCATCGGTCTCATACAAGGTCTTGGTCAATGGGGCACGCACGGACATTATTCGACCTTCGAGAGGCCTTAGACAGGGTGACCCTCTTTCACCTTACATTTTCATTTTGGTTGCTGATGTACTCTCTAGATTGCTCGATCATCAGGTCTCAAAGGGAGTGTTTAGAGGTATCCGCCCAAAGAGGTCATGCCCGGAAATTCAACACCTTCTTTTTGCGGATGACTCTATCTTCTTCCTGAAAGGCTCATTGGCACAAGCAACGAGTTTCAAGACCACCCTGGCAGATTACTGTGGAAACTGGCTAACAACGTCATTCCCATTGGTGCTTCTCTGGCGCGGAGGGGTGTTCATACTGTTGGGTTGTGCTCTTTATGCCTTGTTGTTGAAACGAGGGAACACGTCTTCTTTGGTTGCCCGTGGGCAATGCAGGTGTGGTCCTTCTATGCAGGCTCGGCGGACCTACAACTTGGTTTGGCATCGGTCAACGAATGACTGCGTGTAGTCACACAGTTCGCGGGACAATCGGGAAGGACGAGGTCGAAGGAGTGGCGGAGACTCATGATCGTTGCGTGGGTGATTTGGAAGACGAGGTGTAAGCTTGTTTTTGAAGATGTCCAGCCGTGCATGACCCTGATTCAGACCGAGATCAACCGCACATTGGAGGAGCTCGGACTGACCCAACAACGTACCCGCGCAGACAACACGTTCACGGCATGGATGGGGCCACCTCCGGGAGTCATCAAAATAAACTGTGATGGTGCTTGGTCTTGTCACTCGATGCGAGGTGGTTTTGGGGTCATTGCCAGGGATCACTCGGGAGCCGTCTGTGGGGGCGCTTCGGGGACTCGCCTTTCCGGGTCGGCGGATGAGATTGAGGCCGAGGCGGTAGCACAAGGTATCCTTCTTGCCATCGATAAAAGGTGGCCTCGGATCATCATTGAAACTGACTCCATGAACGTCATTAATCATATTAGGAGGATGGAGTTCGCATGGAGGATAGAGCCTATCTTGGCTAATGCGGTTTTCCTCTCTTCTTTGATTCGGGATATTGCTTGGGAACATGTTCCACGGTCCGCCAACTCTTGCGCGGATTGGTTAGCAAAGCATGTTTTAGCGGGGTTGTGTCCTTTAGATTGGGTGTCTACACCACCAACCTCTTTATTTCGATGTATTATTTCGGATGTAATCTTGAACTCGATCCCGACTTCGGGTGTTTGAATGCATTATGAAGTTTATTGGCCAAAAAAAAAATGAATCTCAATTTGCTTAAAAAGAGTTTATTATTCAAACATTTACTATTTGTTTAATAATACACATTTTTATTATTTGTTTAATCTGTCACTAGACTAGCAAAATAAACCCACTTGTTTTTTAAAAAATGGACTACAAGTCACAAGTTAGGCCCATCCTCATACAATTTTAAAATATTTATATTCTATTATAGTTTTTATAAAATATAGTTTAAATTTTTATGTTGTAAATAATAAATACTCACTAAATCACTCTAATTTTACACAATAATTTTAATTGAAATTTAACATAAATAATAAAATTTATTTACATAATAAGTTTGAGATAAAAGGATTACATAAAAAGTTTATATATATATATACATATTTCTAATTATAATTATAAATTTAACACGATAATTATAATTATAACTGTGATATGTAAACAATTCTAGTATCTTAGTTAATTACATATAATATATTTTTAAAAAATTCAATTTTTTAGGGTTAATTACCAAAAAACAAACCCAACTTTGACAAAAAAATAAATAACAAACTAAACTTTTTTTTGGAGCAAAAGACAAATTGAAGTTCAATAATTGAGCAATTAGGAAACCCAGTTCAAATATCCGTTAATTATGGACGAAATTTTGAATAGAAACATAATTATGAAGTAGATTACAGTTATACCCTTCACAACTCAAGTCTCCGACAATAGAGTTTCTCAACCAACAACCCTTCCTCAACTTCGACCTCTCCCTCGAACCCCTTCACTACCTTCCTCCGTTTCAACCCCTTCAACTGAACCCTAACTCTGCAAACACCAATACCAACACTGGGTTAGGCTCTGTCTCGCTCAGCGCGGCGGGATTCGACTTCCATGACGACGTGGATGATCCATCCAATGCTCTACGGTCCATTCGACTTTCACGACAGTGGGATCGAGTTCCGCGATGGGATTCAGCTTCCAGGATGAAGGTGGCTGCTTCGACTTTTTCGATGGTTGGTCTTGGTGGGAGCGACCTATAGATGACCATGATTTCATCCACTGCTTCCGACCATGGCGGTTGAAGGAGGATTCTCTTGCCTCTACCTTTCAGTCATGGATGAGAGAGGAGAGGATGACCTATTAGTAGGATGATATAACATTAATCTACATCATAACTTCATCTATTGTTTATAATTTCGTCCATAATTAACGGAGAATGTAATTGAGTTTTCTGATTGCTCAATTACTAAACTTCAATTTGTCATTTGTTCCAAAAAAAAGTTTAATTTGTTGTTTGATGTTCTACCAAAGTTTTTTTTTGTTTTTTTTGGTAATTAACCTGATTTATCGTTTCCAGGTGCCACCTCTAATAAAGGTCGCAGACTGGCAGCTGACAAAGGCTTCATCCAGCAAATAACCGCCACGTGAAAGGTAGTTGAAAGCCCAACGAGCTATTTTTTTTTTGCCAACATCCCAACGAACTATTGGCCTCCTAGAGGAAAAAACTAAAAAGTCACCGTCTATACGCGCCTCGAGCGCGTGGGTTCAAGATATATTCCATTCGGCATTCTTCGAAACGGGACCAACGGAAGAGAACTACGGGGCACCCTTCTCTGTTCTCTCTTTCTCTCGGATTCATAAGCTCACGAACCAGACCTTCCATGGGGTTTTGCTCCTCCAAAACCCTAGAAAGCTAGCATTGTTTCGCAGGTAAGGCTCTTCCCTTGTCCTTCTATTTCATGTGAAGTTGTTGTTCGAATTTGTTGAAGGGCTCGGATCCGTTCTTGATTTGTTTTTGCTCTATTGTACTACGTAAAGTTCGCGCGAAGAAATTCGGACTCTCTGGAGTCGTTTGATTGGTTCTGTTGTGCAGAGGCAATGTTTCTTATTTGGGTCTGTGAATGCATAAACATAAAGCATACTGAAGCTAGTTGTTTCTTAAAGATGCTGCATTTGGGTGAGTTTCAAAAGGATATGCATTAGCACCTCTGATAAATATTTCTTCTCTGAATTAGGTTACCTTATTTGCTTTGGATTCTGCATGATCTCTATATTAATTGTAGGGAAGCGAAATGCTTATAAATAACCTGTAACCAAGGTAGGTTAGGATACCTTTTCCTTTTCCTTTTTCAATGGGAGTTTGATAGGTATTGTAGTTTGATTGATATGTAATGGTCGATTATGTATTAATGTACGCGTCTCGCGGATCAACCTCCGCGGTGCATACCCCCACCCGAAGGCGGGTTACGGGGCAGCGCCCCGAACCCATAGACTATATTGTACTGTATTTCTCCATGTATACGTATTTTGTAACAGTAACCGTCATGAATATCTTCTAAACCGTGTGGAGGTTGCCCACTTGGGTGTTACCATAAGAAATCAAAATTCTTCTTTTCTTCCTTTCCTCTCTGAAAACTGAAGTGTTTTCTTATCAATTCTTAGTGTTTTCTTCATCAAATTGAGTGTTTGATCCTAACAAGTCTGTTGAAGACTGTGAGGTATGTTATATTGAGAATTTGACATGGATTTATCGTTTTTTTTTTGCATAATTTGCTCTCTTAGTTTTATTTTGGTGGAGAAATTCATAGAATTAGTTCGGATGATCTGATTTGGAGATCTGATTAACGTCTATATCTCTGTGTTAGATGTGTTGGATCTGAGTGACATTTGGTGATTATTTCTATTTTTGCCATAGAATTCTATTTTTTTTCTTCTGTTTTGGATCTACTTTTGTTCTTTTCGCGTTTGGAACTGATATTCTTCTTCATCCACAGAAATCTAGAGCCATTCATTATGATGATGCTTCGAGAAGTTCTTCTGACATGTGAGTTTAAGAGGAGATCTGGATCGTACTTTCTCACACAGTCAGATCAATAGGTTTCATCGAAAATTCAAAATGAGGGAACTTTCAAAGCTAAGTAACAAGACAATCAAGAAACAGGATCCTAAAAAAGCTTCTCCCTGTCCCTCCAAGGAACCAGAAACCAAGACACAGAGCAGAAAGGCGGAAAAACCTAACAGGATCACTTCAGCAGCCACCGACCAGAACCCTACTTCATCGGTTTGTCAGAATTCAGCATGCAAAGCATTTATGTCTTTCAATGCTACATTCTGCAGAAGGTGTTCTTGCTGCATTTGTCACTCATTTGATGACAACAAAGATCAAAGTTTATGGTTGGTCTGTTCTCCTGAATCTGAAATAGATTCTTGTGGACTGTCTTGTCACATTGAGTGTGCCCTTAAAAACCGGACTGTCGGGGTCACTGATCCTGGGCAACTTATGCAACTTGATGAAGGTTACTGCTGTGTTTCATGTGGTAAAATTTCCGGGATTATTGGGTAAGTTCATTTTCTCACAAAACTATCACATTTTTTCTTCATAAAAATCACATTTTTTTAGCCCCCACCCACCCACCCACCCACACTTTTTCAGCAAGTTTGTCACTTTGATTGAAATTGAGTGATTCTGCAGATGTTGGAAGAAACAGCTTGTAGTAGCGAAAGATGCTTGTTGTTTGGGCAGCTATCAACTACTAACAGGAACTTCTCGATTCAAAGAGCTGCTTGAGATTGTGGTCGAGGCAAAGACCAAACTAGAAGCCGAGGTGGGCTCTCATCGGACCAACCTCTGATTCGTCTGATCATATAAAGGGATACAAGCTCTGGTATCGTAAGAGCAACGGAGATTCATTCAGCGAAAAGCCTGATCTTCTCATCGGAAGGAATCAGAGAAGATTCGCGATATCAAATCTCCAGCCATCCACCAACTACACCTTCCAGGTCGTCTCCTATACCGAATCATGTGGGTTCGGCAGGTATGAGGTCAACTGCTCAACCAGAAGCTTGGCCCTCAAGAAAGACATAGTATCCCATACTCAGTCGTGGCCAAAGCCCAGTCCGAAAGCCGAGAAATCGTTTGGGATCGACCTGAATATTGCACCGGGGACTCAGAGGAGTCTAGGGGTGTCAAAATATGACCCAACCCGTGGGTGACCCATGGTGACCCGCTCACGGGTCGTGTTTGGGTCAGAGTTTTTGATCCATGAGTCATTTTGACACGACCCATGGATGATTTGTGAAAACATGGAGCAGTTTGGGTCAGAAGCCTTGACCCACGGGTCAACTCATGACCTGCCCCATTTATATATTTCAGTCTACCTTTTGTTTTTATTGAAATGGTACGGGTCAGACTGACCTGCGGGTCATGGAGGTCGAACGAGTCAGTCTGACCCAACCCTTATCATTCATGATGGGTCATTATGACCCGTGGGTTGACCTACCAACCGCGGGTCAGGTTTGAGTTTCAAAAACTGACCCAAGTACGGAGGGTGGTTCAGTCTGAGGGCAGACGATCAAGAACGGAGGGTGGTGAGCAGCTTCGTTCAGTCCGTGGTCCACGATCCAAGTAGCTTAGCAAGCCAATTGATCGACTCCTTTGCAGAGATAATCTCGAGCAAGAAGCCGAAGATCGGGTTTGGATACTAACTGCATTCTTCAAAAGAGTATAGTTTTACTGGGTATCGAAAATTCAGCAAAAGAAATTAGAAAAAGAAGAAACTTTATCGTTTGATTGAGATTCAACTCTCCCAGGATGATTATCGTAGTTCTATTATAATGTTGATGATATCTGGGTTGGATAATTGGATTAGCATAGACAATTGAATGTTATATGAAATCATGAATGGTTAATTATCATTGTTGCCCTCTAATTTAAACAGGGTTAGCGGATTAATACGATGTTGATGTTGGGGAAATGATTAGTTGGTCATAATTGAAAGGGTAAATTACCCACCACACTCGAATGTTTGGGGATTTTGTTAAATGCACCAACTTATTTTAAAGTGTTATTTTATGCATTGTGATATTTGAAAATGTTGTTAAATGCACTCCATCTAGTGTTTTGTGCACCTGGATGTTTAAAATTGTTGTTATTTGCATCACATCCACCTTTACCGTTACTTTTGTCTGTTATCTCGTCACGTGATAGTCATATGGTTCTGAAAGTCAATTGATTTAAACCATGATGATGAAGTTTGTTAAACGAGGAGGTGTCTCTATGGTCACATGAGACAATCACGTGTCTTTTAACGGAAAATCGAGACGGAAAAATAACTGTGGGTGCATTTAACAACATCTTCAAACATCACGGTGCACAAAACAATACTTTAAAACAATTGAGTGTATTTAACTACAATTCCAAGCATACAGGTGCACAAAACCAACATGTGGGGTGCATTTAACAACATCTCCAAACATCGGGGTGCATTGAGCAATTTACCCTAATTGAAATGGTAAGTTTTGGGGTTGATTTACAATTTAATAATTATTTTTTTGAATATAATAAATAATAATTTTATTACAGAAAATTGTTATTTTACTTCCCGGAAAAACGTGAGGAAGTTATAAATACAGTAGCTGAACGCCGATTGAACACTCTGTCTCGCCCTGCCTTTGCTTACCTTTCCCTTTTCTCTCTACATTTCTACTCTGCTTCTGCTCTGCTATAGAAGAAGACGAATTCAGCTGAAGATTGATCACTGGCAAGAAAAAGTAGCTAGGTTACTTTGTGATCATACCCTAAAGAAGGAGGGGATTCAACGTAGATCTGAAAATGAAGCTACAGCTTTGTCTCCTGGAATCTGCTTTGCTTTGAGGCTATCACTCGCCAAGGTACGGACGGTTTTACATTTCGGATTTTGTATCTTGATCGGTGTCGGTTTGGTTGATGAGGAATGCAAAGCTAGTGCGATTTGAATGTATGACGAAATGGAAACTCGGAGGTCAGTGGCGGATGGATTGATGATCCGTACTATGTAGCTTTTTGCAGTTTATTAGAGCTGGAATGCAGTGGAGCATATCGTTCGAGCTCAATCTAGTTACGGACTTGATTGATTTTCATGCGTTTCTCTTGTCAGATCTGCTCTTTTTTGTATCTTTATGGTGTTTCAGTGATGCAGAGTTGATTGGTTAAATTTCATTCATAGCAAGACGAATGTTTGGGCTTCTATGGTCAGACCTAATTCACCTTGTCATAATTTTGAGATCCCTAGAAATCAAGTCCACGTTACCCTAAATCCGGTGTCATTTTCTTGCAATTATTACCAACCACTTGCTTTTGGGCCATGAAGCTTTGAACAATCGATGCGCCTTTATTTGATTGGTGGAGAAGATGGGGAAGTTATGCGTGTAATTCTGGGGTTTAGTTTGTGCTTGCAAAAAGTGTCCTTCAGAACACGGATATTTTTCCTTGTCTAAAGGTTGGATAACCCAACTTCCCCTAAGTCCTTGTAACGCCTGTAGTTTTGACTCTGTTTTTAATTGCTGAAAGTGGTAATATGGTAACTGTTGGTGGCTTTTCTTTTCAGTCTGATTTTTATAGTCATTTACATATAGTAACTTTGCTTATTTTATGGCATGCAGCAAAATGACGTCTTCGTTCTATTGAAGCTTCCACATTTTTGGGGGTTTTCAGAGATAGATTTGATAGTTGAAAGAGTTCTCGTCGTGATTAATTGGTAGCTTGCTGTAAAATCATGGTCGCGACTGCTTCTGCTTCTGCTTTCTTTCCTGTTCCTTCACCTGATTGTGCTGCCAAAGGCACCAAGAATGGAACTGTGTCTGTCGTCAATCTGGGAGGAATAAACTCGAAATCTGCTTCCAGAAATTTGCATGTTAAGGCAAATGCTCAGGCTACTCCCAAGATTAATGGTAGCTCAGCTGGTTTGTCAGTGAAGACTGATGATAGTCCTCCATCACCTCCACCAAGGACCTTTATAAACCAATTACCAGACTGGAGTATGCTTCTTGCCGCTATCACTACGGTTTTCTTGGCAGCAGAGAAGCAATGGATGATGCTTGATTGGAAAGAAAGGCGTTCTGATATGCTTATTGACCCGTTTGGCCTTGGAAGAATGGTGCAAAATGGTACGGTTTTCAGGCAAAATTTCCCGATTAGATCCTATGAAATAGGAGCTGATCGAACAGCATCCATAGAGACATTAATGAATCATTTACAGGTATGAGATTGATTTTTCTTCAGTTACATTTCAGTATGGTATAATACTATGGACTTTTTTCTTAATCACAAACATATATTTTGTATTGTCCTTTTCCCCATGATATCTTGGTTGTTTTACTTACATGTTGCGATAGTGATTCACGGGGTTGAGCTACTTTGTTGCTCTTGCAGGAAACAGCACTCAATCATGTGAAAACTGCTGGGATTCTTGGAGATGGCTTTGGTTCTACTCCAGAAATGACCAAAAGAAACCTTATCTGGGTTGTTACAAAGATGCAGGTTCTGGTTGATCGCTATCCTACATGGTAAGTCATAACATCCTTAATGGATTTTTCTTTTCTTGTCGTTGGACTTCACTGCTCAAGCCTCATGATTATTTTCTTTGATTTAAGTGGTAGCAATTTATTATCTTTTTAGAGAGGTTGAGTGCATGACTCGTGCTTAACTTGAAGTCACTCAAACCATTTTATTAGATTTCACTTAGTCGCACTTTACAAGAAAATTATCTGGGGCCTTGCTTGTGTTGTTGATGTTTTAGAATAAGGTAACCCCTAGAAAACAGGTTTACGTAGTGTTCTATGCACACTGTTTTTAAGTGTTCAAATAAGTCCCTTGTTTAAAAGTACAAGGACTAATTCTTGCTCGTGCTAATGCAGGGGTGATGTTGTTCAAGTAGACACCTGGGCGTGTCGGTCTGGGAAGAACGGCATGCGACGTGATTGGCTTATACGAGATTTAAAAACTGGAGATACTCTTACAAGAGCCTCAAGGTACAAATCTGGATTTATCATTGGAAATCCATATCATATGGTTTGTTTGTGCAGATTCACTATCCAGTAGCAAGACGATCCCATATGTTTGCTATGTTCTGATGTTAAATCTTCTGGTCCTGTACTGTTCTTTGATTGAATATGTAGTATCTGGGTGATGATGAATAAAAACACCAGGAGACTATCCAAGATGCCCGAAGAAGTCCGGGGAGAAATCGAACCTTATTTTCTTGATTCTGATCCTGTGGTCGATGAGGACAGTAGGAAGTTGCCAAAATTAGATGAGAAAACAGCAGATTATATCCTCTCTGGTTTAACAGTACGTTTTCAAGCTCTATCATAACATTATGCAATCTTTAAATTGATAATTATGTATTCATTGAATCAGTTTATTTCTCATTGCAGCCTCGGTGGAGCGATTTAGATGTGAACCAACATGTGAACAATGTGAAGTACATTGGCTGGATTCTTGAGGTATGTACTGTAATGTATGGTCTATTTACTTTTCTTAATGTCGTCTGGAATTGATCCGAATTGTTTGAAGAATAGATTCAAACTATAAAGCGTATATGTATTCGGAATCATATAATGGTGAATATGCCACTAGCATCAACACCCACATGCAGCATATGGGTCCTAAACAACTAGATTGAGAGTTAAGTTTCAGCTGTATCAGTGATAATAACTAGGGACCATCCATTGCCTTAATGGTGGACAACCACCTAACCTAATGTTTCGTTCGATTAACACAATAGAATAAGATCAGAGCGGGATTGTAATGAATTAAAGTGTAACGCCTCAAGCCCGAGCGACTGTCTTCACTAGCCCAATTCAGCCTAACTGAGCCCGTTGTTTTCACTTGGGCTCATAAAATGAGGAATTCCCGTTGGACTTGAGTAGTACATCTCTGCTTATATGAGTTTCAAATCACTTCTTTCTATCCGATGTGGGACAGGGTATCACATTCTACTTCCCTTAAAGGGCGCGATGTCCTCGTCGCGGCCTAGTTCAGAATCTTTGCCCGCGAGGTGACTTGGTCTTGTAAGTCCTATACTTTTTAGATACTCTTCCAGGGCTTGACCAACTATTTTCTCTCTTTGACACGGATCTTCAATCTTGCAAGCCCGATCACAGTCCCGGGTCGACTCTGATACCATTTGTAACACCTTAAGCCTGAGTGACTGTCCTCACTAGCCTAACTCAGCCTAACTCAGCCCGTTGTACTTACTTGGACTCAGAAAATGAGTAATTCATGTGAAAATGAGAAATTCTTGTTGAACTTGAATATTACATCTCTACTTATATAAGTTCTAAATCACTTATTTCTATCTAATGTGGAACGGGGTATCACATAAAGTGACTAATTTTCGCTCTGTTTCTGCAGGGAGCTCCGCAGGAGATTCTGGGAACTCATGATCTGTCGTCCCTGACCCTCGAGTACAGGAGGGAATGTGGGAGAGACAGCGTTCTTCAGTCCCTGAGCTCCGTGTCCGGCAACCTTGGTGTCTCCCATGAAGAAGTCGAGTGTCAGCATCTGCTTCAACTCGAGACGGGAGCTGAGATTGTCCGTGCCAGAACCGGGTGGAGACTGAAGCCCCCCATCATCATCAACAACAACAGAGCAGTCCACGAGGAGGTTGCTGCCTGAGAATATTATCAGTGGTTGGAATGGGGAATATGTTTGTTCTTTGAATGGGTGATGTATGTATTAGTAACTGAAATACTCATCCTTCTCTGTTTAATTAGTTCATCGTTCTTTGTAATTTGTAGTCGTCTGAATGTAATTAATTAACTTCTTTCGTGATCAAAATTGGTAATCATCATCAGGTAAGTATGTATGTATATGATAAACTCTAAACCCATATCCGACTTAGATCACTACTGAAAATTAGGCTTTTACCGACGAAAAATTAATTTCACTGGTAAATCTTAACTATTTTACCGACCGAAAATATCCAATGTCATTGGCAAAATATATTTTTATCAACGAAATTCAGAAATTTCGTAAGTAAAATCTCATGTTTTTGTCGACGAAATACAATTATCGTCGGTAATTAGGTGTTTACCGATCACATTAATATATCGTCGGCAAATAAATACATCAATTATAAATTTTACCGACGAAACTCAATTATGGTATGGCAAAAATATACAGGCTGTGTGTATGGAGGCGTGGAAGTTATCCAACATAAAGAGGGACATGATGCTCAACTTGTTCCAAAACATGTCCCAAAATGTGTTCTTTTGATGTGGGCAAATTCTTATCACTTTTCTAGGGTCAGTTTTGGGTCTTTTCTGAAATTTGGGGTCAAAGTTTAGGGACATATTCTTTCAAAATATTTCTCCAACAAAGACACTCTTGAATCTTCAACAAGCTAACTAATTAACAACATTTTCAAGTATATTGTATCAAAATTAATAAGTTTTTACTAAAAATTAACATGAACAAACATAATCTGAAGAAACATCATTCTACTTTATTAAATTAGATAATTACACATGAAAAATAAACAATGTTGATGGTTAAAAATTAAAATCAATTATAAATTTATGAAAAAACTAAAATATATATTATTTTGCAACGTAACACACTAAATGATTCTGAACTTTAAAAATTACCAAAAGTATTTACATTATTAAATAATATTATATTGTTTTAATGGTTATAGATATATCTATTTACTTTTATATACTATATTAATATTATCTACAATGATTTGATTTAAAAATTATTTGTTTTCTCTAAAAATAAAGTTGAAGAGTTTTTCATAACATGTTTACGTACACTACTTCATCAAATTAATTAAGAATAAGCGACATTTAATAACCTTACCAAACATGGATTAATAATTATTACAATATAAAATTACATTTAAGTAAAATTCCGTATCAATAATTACTATATTATAATATTATAATGACAATTAATTAACCCTTAGTAAATACAAGGTAAATACGAGTTATTCGGTAGCAGTGAATTTCTCCTTTAACCATTTCTTTTGCCCTAACCTTAACTTCCTCTATTATATTTAGGGTTAAATATCAAGAAGGTACCTGAACTTTAGACGTATTGCAACGTAACGAGCTACCCGAACTTTAAAAAATCAAAACGAGCTACCTCAACTTTGGCAAATGTGCAACGAGCTACTTCTGTTCAAATTACCGTCAACTGAAATTCGTCAAAAATTGGATGGAGGTAGCTCGTTGCACCTTCGTTCAAAGTTGAGATAACCCGTTTTAATTTTTTAAATTTCGGATAGCTCGTTACATCGTTACAAAGCGTCCAAATTTCAGGTATATTTAACTCTTATATTTATATATACGTTTTCTCCTTTTATTAAATCGTTTGTATGATGACCAAAAAAAAAGAAATTTTTTTTTTATCGTTTGCTCTGCACTTCCATGGACCCATCTTTCACTACTCACCATCGCCTCTGCAAACCCTACTTTTTTCATAGCATAATAGTAGCTTTCCTCTCTCTCTCTCTCTCTCTCTCTCTCTCTCTCTCTTTCCTAATGATTCATATATATATATATATATATATATTAAATGTTGTCTGTAATTTTGAAAGGTTCATGCAGTTGAGGGTCTTTTTTACCATCTACTAACCAGTATATGATTACATATACGGATGCACAAAAGCATTTTAGGGCGTGAAAAAGCTTTATTCTCTGCTCCTCAGTTAGTGGGAATAGCAACCACATTGCTTTATATTGCTTGTGCTCTCAAACTAACAACACATCTACCTAAACTTTTCTTTCACCTGAGACTCCTCACCTCAGCAGGCAGATCAGTCATGTCGTCCAGCTTCACCGCTCTCGTTACACCGTCGTCTGACCATCTCTGCTACATCCCTTGCAACTTTTGCAATATACTACTCGCGGTATACTAACTAACTATACACACACACGCGTGATATAGAGTTTATCATGATCATATATATATATATATATAGTTTTTGTATTTCTATATATTCAACATCTTTGATCGCTTTCTATAAGTGTAGTGCGATCTGCTTTTCCTTTTCAGTTCTTGCAATGATTCCAAACGCAGCAGTTTTGTTTTGTTGGGTGTTTGTTTTTTAGGGTTTGGTTTCTTCATGTTTTTCTTGGTTGTGTTAACAGTCAAGTCTACATCCTCATTCCTTTTCTTTTTTCTGCAGCAGAAAGTCATAAGCTGCAATTGCAGACTCGTTATTTGACTAGACCCCTCAATCCACTGATGAATATATATACATATACATATTATATCTATGTATATATAGTGGGAGTTTTACTTTAAAAAGTATATTTTTAAATTCATTTACCTCCCAAAGGGTGAAGTATTATGCATTCCAGGCAACTTATGAGGACAAAGATCCTTTTTCAGTTCACTGTGATTTCTGCAATATGAGGTTTGTTTAGACTCAAAAGTGAAGACACAGATAAGTTTCAAATCTGCCTTATAAAGAAACCCTAGCTAGCTACCTAGTTGGGCCATTTCAAATATGCTACAGAAGGGCAGTTACAAAGCAATCCTGATTCTCTGTATCCTGAACTAACTTCATCTAGGGTTTATCTTCTTTCAATTTTTGCCAATTTTTGCTTGTTGTGATGTCTCAGTTGACGATTGGCAATGCCTTTTTGGGTTTGATTTAGGTTAATGTTCCGAGTAGCAGCATGCTGGAAACAGTGACGGTCAGATGCGAGCGTTGCACAAATATGTCGTCGGTGAACATGGCTGCTTCCATCCGCTCCATTTCTATGCCCGAATTTCAGGTCTCTAACACCTTAGCTATATGATTAATTTTGCTCACTGAATAAATATAATGATAGAGAGGTATATGATCAGTTAGATATTCTCAATTAGATTTAGAAAAAAATGAAGTGAATAAACAATTATATATAGATCTCAAATGTATGCAGTTAGGATGTATCAATGGAGAAGAATCGTTGGTCATCCTCTCCACAAAGAATAAACCCTAGCAATACCTTATGGAGAAAAACCCTAGCAAGCTATTATAAACTGAAAAACAGCTGCCACCTGTTAGCAAAAACTAAGCATTTTGTTCTCTGTATCGATCTCCCTTTTTAAATTTTTAATATTTTTAAGCGTTTTTTATGGGAATGATCCAAAAGGAGAGAGCTTGCGACCAAGATTCTGGAAGAACAACTGTCCTGTCAATCTCTGCAACATTTCTTGTGTTTTTGGAAACATCACATCACCTGTTAGTTCAGTCACTTCAATGCTGCCTTTCCAGAGTTAACTGCTTAGATTTTATGAACTGAGCTAATATATATGGTGAAGAAAGTACAAATCTAATTAAGGGTTAATGGCAAGAGTGTATTTAAATCTTTTATCTCTTCGTATCGTTATTTGCATAAATATATTTTAGTATAATTTAGTTCACTCATATATTTATTGAATGTTATTATTTACAACACTACTACGGGAAGGGCGCATTTACCGGCTAAACTTCACAGCTCAATGTATATTGAACCGTGACAAATAAAATTAAATTGAATATCACAACTCAAATAACATTGAGCCGTTATTAAGTGTTTTTTACGGCTCAATGTACTCAGCCGTTACTTTTATCACGACTCATTTAAGGTTGGACCGTAAATTTTACATACTGTATCACGACTCAAAACCAAATGAGCCGTGATAAATGGGCAAAATTAAAAAAAAAAGTATTGTCACGGCTCATTTGTTTTAAGCCATGATAAACGAGGATTTTTTAAAAAAAAAAACGTATTGTCACGACGTTATTTTTATTAATTTTTACATATTTATCACGGTTGTTTGGGTTTGAGCCGTGATAAATGGACCAAAATAAAAAAAGATTTATCACGGCTGTTTGGGGTTGAGCCGTGATAAATGACCAAAAAAAAATTTATTTATCGCGGCTCAAATCGATTTGAGCCGTGAATGACTTATTAAAGTTGAACAGTACTTCATTCCAGAACAGACTTCATTCTTCTCGGTTCTTCTTTGTTCTTCAGTTGTGCCTTCCCGTCGTCCCGTCGCTCCAGCTGCAATATTGTTAGTATTTAACCATTTTTTGCGTAAATACTATTGTTTTATGTCAAAACAACATTTTTGCCCCCAAAATAACGAATCAAACCCCAAAAAATAGATTTGGGTATGAATCGAACTCAAAAATATTGTTTTCGAATTTATCATATAACAATATTTTTAGGTTTGAATTGAGCCCTAAAAATGTTGTTCTCGGTTGAAATTGAACCTAGAGCAATATTTTTGTGTTGAATTCGAACCCCATAACAATTTTTTAAAGTTTGATTTAGTGCTGAAGATAAACCTGAGGACAATATTATTATTTTGACAAATTGACCGGAAAAAATTGTCAGAATGAATATGAGTGATGCAAATAAAGATATTTGAGTGCATTAATATTATTTACCTCTAATTAATTACTGATATATGGAAGAAAAGGATGTTCTACAATTACTTATTACGCAAAATCATATTTTTGGTTTTCTATTCAGTCATTGTTGTATATGAAGTGTAACAATTAATGGAGTGTCTTTGTATGTTGTTCTAGGTCCCCAAATCTGATTACGGGATCGACGTTGCTTCAACTTCGAAAACTAAGAACAAAATCCCAATGCGAGCACAGACTGTTAACACCATAGACAGGATGGTGAATCGACGTAAAGAAAAAACAAAACTTTGAATTTCCACTGTCATATATATATATATATATATACATATATATATGCAAATTTTAACATCAATTCGAACGTATAAGCTATAACTTTGATCCTCAAACTTCAGCTCTATATGGTCTGCAATTATATGATGATCGACTTGTTACTTTCTTTCTGCAGTTCCGGAGAAGAGGCAGCGGGTACCGTCAGCATATAACCAGTTCATAAAGTAATAGAACAATAACCATAATTTCCTTCTCTTTGTTTAATTATGCTGTCTCTCTCAATTTGTTAAATATATGTATGTATGTATGTATATTAATTACTTATCTCTCATTAGAAAAGACGATTGATTATGTCATGTCAGGGAGGAGATTCAGAGGATCAAGGCAAATAACTCAGGTATCAGCCACAGAGAAGCATTCAGCACTGCTGCAAAAAATGTGAGTTATTACTAAGGGTAAATAGTGTGAGTTATTTATACTAACATGTGTTTTTCGTTTGATTAAGTATACAATACTGTATGTAGATTTGAATAATGTTGGTATTTGTGTTAAATTAATGTGTTTGTTTTATATTATTATTATATGTTTGTGTGTTTTAGTTAAACGGTGAGTTTTAGTGAGAATAGTGTAGAAGAGAGAATGAGAAGGAAATGACAGAATGTGTGCTGCATAAGTGAAGGAAATAGACAGAGAGCTCTCGTGAGGAAAACAGGGCAAGGAGTGCAGCTCCAACGGAAGAAATACGAAGAAGAAATACTCTATGGTTTATGAATGAAAGTTTGTGTATTGTTATTGTGTGTTCTTGTGGTTGATCTTATGGTAGATTAGCCTCTCCCAAACCAACAGATTGGTATCAGAGCTTGGTGGATTGAATAGATTGGGCGAGCTAGGGTTCCGACGAAAAGCGGACAATCGAGCAAAATCGAAGCAATCAACAACGAAAACGGATCGTTTATGGCTGGGTCAAGTGAACAAGGTGTATCTCATCTCTCAATTCCAATATTTAATGGTGAAAACTATGATTATTGGAGTTTAAAGGCCAAGACTATATTTAGGTCACAAGATTTGTGGGATATAGTTGAGGTTGGATTTGATGAGCCTGATTCTGTAGCTACTTTGAGTGAGATTGAAAAAAAGGAGTTGAAAGATACTCGAAAGAGAGATGCTAAAGCTCTAGCGTTTATTCAACAAGCTATGACGGAGAAATTGTTTCCGAGAATCATGAGGTGTAATACGGCAAATGAAGCTTGGATTGTTTTGCAAGAAGAGTTTCAAGGGAGTCTAAAAGTCCGAGCTATCAAACTTCAAACCTTGCGAGCCGAGTTAGAAAATATGAAAATGAAGGAAGGTGAAAGCTTGAAGGATTATTTCACGCGGGTTACCGAAGTTGCTAGTCAAATGAGTTTGAATGGAGAAGAAGTAAAAGATAAAAGACTTGTTGAGAAAATTTTGATTAGCTTGACTGAGAAGTATGATACGATTGTGTCGGTTGTTGAGGAAACGAAAGACTTGGCAACATTAAACGTCCGCGAGTTAATGGCATCCTTGCAATCACATGAGCAAAGGGTGTTAAGACACTCCGAAAAATCAATAGAGAGTGCCTTACAATCAAAACTCAACTTGGGCAATAAGTTGAGAGAGCAATCATTTCAAGAGCACCGCAGAGGTGAATCTTCGAGAGGCGGAAGATTTAGTAGAGGAATAGGCCATAGAGGTCGAGGGAGAGGAAATTTTGATAGAAGTTATAATGCAGAAAATTCGGGAAAAACTTGTCATATTTGCAAACGGAGTGGACATTTTGAGAAAGATTGTTGGTTCAAGGGGAAGCCACAATGCTTTAATTGCAAGAAGTTTGGGCATGTTCAAAAAGATTGTAGGTTTAAGAATGAACAAGCGAATGTCTCCGAAGAGAAGGGAAATGATCATGACTATGGAGTGTTTTATGCCGGTTGTCAAGTTGCGACCGAAAAGAAAGATGAAGTGTGGTTACTTGATAGTGGTTGTAGCAATCACATGACTAGTGATAAAAGCATCTTCACGAAGATAGAAGAGAAGGTGAATGCAAAGGTGAAGATGGGAAATGGTGCGCTTGTACAAGTGGTCGGAAAATGTACGGTTCCTATCCAAACAATGGAGGGATTGAAGTTCATTAATGATGTGTTGCTTGTTCCCGACCTAGACCAAAATTTATTGAGTGTTGGTCAACTTGTGGAGAAAGGATATGGTGTATATTTTGAAAATGATGGATGCACCATTTATGATAAGAAGAATGGAAATAACAAGTTGATGACCAAGATAAAGATGACGAGAAGTAGAAGTTTTCCATTGAGTTTTAATTATGGGGGAGATGTTGCTTTGAAGGCAAGTGTTAGTGACGAGTCATGGCTTTGGCACAAAAGGCTTGGACACTTGTATTTTAATGGGATGAAGTTATTGAGAGACAAGAATATGGTGTATGGATTGCCTAGAATTGAAGAGAAAAGTGGTGTATGTGAAGGGTGTGCCATGGGGAAGCACCACCGAGAAGCTTTTCCGAAAGGAGGAGCATGGAGGGCAAAACGACCACTAGAGCTCATTCATACCGATGTGTGTGGGCCAATGAGAACTCCATCTCAAGGAGGTAACCGATACTTTATATTGTTCATTGATGATTATACAAGAATGACATGGGTTTACTTCTTGAGACAAAAATCAGAAGTATTTGGCGTGTTTAGAAGATTCAAAACATTTGTTGAAAAGCAAAGTGGTCGCTACATAAAAGTGTTGAGAAGTGATCGAGGAAAAGAATACAACTCTCGAGAATTTGATAAGTTTTGTTCTGACGAAGGTATAGAAAGACAACTCACAGTTGGTTACTCTCCACAACAAAATGGAGTGTCTGAAAGAAAGAATCAAACAGTTGTGGAAATGGGCAAAACAATGCTCAAGGAGAAAGGGTTGCCTAATTCATTTTGGGCTGAAGCAATCTACACTGCAGTCTATTTGTTAAATAGATGTCCTACAAAAGCAGTTCAGAACAAGACCCCAATTGAGGCTTGGTGTAAAAAGAAGCCGTCAGTGAAACACTTGAGAATTTTTGGGTGTATTTGCTATGCTCAAGTTCCGAAAGAGAAGAGTACAAAACTTGATGATACAAGTGAGAAATGTATCTTCATGGGTTATGATTCAACATCAAAGGGCTATCGGTTGTATAGCTTGCAGAGAGAGAAAATCATCATTAGTAGAGATGTGTTGTTTGATGAAGAAACTAGTTGGAATTGGAAAGACAAACAAGTTCAAAAACATGTTGTTGTCCCCGAAGAAGAGCTTGGAGGTGATGAAGAGAATGTTGAAAACTCTCCACCAAATTCACCTAGAGTTGATCTATCATCGCCATCGAGTAGTGGTTCAGGTTCTAATTCATCCAATTCGAGTAGTACACCGAAACGAATGAGAAGACTTTCAGATGTATATGCGACATGTAATGTGTGCATTGTTGAGCCGGAAAGCTTTGAAGAAGCTATACAAGAAGAAGGGTGGAAGAAAGCCATGGAAGAAGAGTTGCACATAATTGAGAAAAACAAGACATGGGATCTTGTAGACAAACCAGTTGATAGAGAAGTTGTTGGGGTGAAGTGGATTTACAAAGTGAAGCATAACCTTGATGGTTCCGTCTTGAAAAATAAAGCAAGACTTGTAGCCAAAGGGTACTCACAACAGGCTGGGGTCGACTACCATGAAACGTTTGCTCCAGTTTCGCGCAAGGACACTATTCGAGTCCTCATTGCACTTGCAGCTCAAAAAGGTTGGTTGCTATACCAACTTGATGTGAAGTCGGCTTTCTTGAATGGTGAATTGGAAGAAGAAATATATGTTCATCAACCTGAAGGATTTGTGAAAGAAGGAGAAGAAGAGAAAGTGTACAAGCTAAAGAAGGCATTGTACGGGTTGAAACAAGCACCACGACAGTGGTATAGTCAGATTGACAACTACCTCATTTATCATGAATTCAACAAAAGCAAAAGTGAGCCCACTCTCTATGTGAAGAAACAAGGTACTTCCATTCTTGTTGTTGCTATATATGTTGATGATTTGATATTCACTGGCAATGATGATGAGTTGATTAGAGAGTTTAAGAATGATATGATGAAGAGATATGAGATGAGTGATATGGGTTTGCTACATCATTTTCTTGGTTTGGAGATTGATCAACAAGAAGATGGAGTGTTTGTTTGTCAAAAGAAGTATGCAGAGAATATGTTGAAGAGGTTTCATATGTTTGGTTGCAAAACAATGGCAACACCACTTGCTTCAAATGAGAAGTTGTGCAAAGAAGATGGAGGTAGAAAAGTGGATAACACATATTTTAGGAGTATTGTGGGTAGTTTGATGTATCTCACTGCCACGAGACCGAATATTATGTTTGCTTCGAGCATGTTGTCGAGGTTCATGCAAAGTCCGAGTCACTTTCATCTTGGAGCCGCCAAACGAGTTCTACGTTATGTTCGAGGGACATTAGCGTATGGTATCAAGTATTCCAAAGGAGATGAGTTGAAGTTAATTGGTTTTTGTGATAGTGATTGGGCCGGTTGTAGAGATGATATGAAGAGTACAACCGGATATGTATTTTCTCTTGGTTCAGGTGTGTTTTCCTGGCAATCAAAGAAACAAGAATCAATTGCGCAATCCTCTGCGGAAGCGGAATATATTTCAGCGGCTATGGCATGTTCTCAAGCCGTGTGGTTGAGGAGAATTTTGGAAGATATTGGCGAGAAGCAAGACAATGCGACATTGATGTTTTGTGATAGCAAATCAGCTATTGCAATGGCAAAGAATCCAGTGTATAGCAGCAGGACAAGACACATAGCAGTGAAGCACCACTTCATTCGTGAGAAGATCGAAGAAGGAGAGATCGAGATGGTGTATGTCAGGTCCGAAGATCAAGTTGCGGATATCTTCACTAAGGCGTTGTCAAAGGAGATGTTCGAGAAGTTTCGCGAGCTACTAGGAGTTCACGAACAACACATTAAGGGGGAGTGTTAAATTAATGTGTTTGTTTTATATTATTATTATATGTTTGTGTGTCTTTAGTTAAACGGTGAGTTTTAGTGAGAATAGTGTAGAAGAGAGAATGAGAAGGAAATGACAGAATGTGTGCTGCATAAGTGAAGGAAATAGACAGAGAGCTCTCGTGAGGAAAACAGGGCAAGGAGTGCAGCTCCAACGGAAGAAATACGAAGAAGAAATACTCTATGGTTTATGAATGAAAGTTTGTGTATTGTTATTATGTGTTCTTGTGGTTGATCTTATGGTAGATTAGCCTCTCCCAAACCAACAATTTGCACAATTGTTAGTGTTTTAATCCATTTTTGTCAAAATGTCGAAGTTGTCATTCTATTCATCTTTAACACAAAATCACGAATCAAACAAACACAAAAAAGAAAAAAATTAGGTATGAATCAAACCCGTAATTGCATTTCTGAGTTCTAATTCAACCCTAAAATGTTGTTTTGGGTTGGACCCAAAATAGCATTTTTTTAGTAGAAATTGGAACCAAGAACAACATTTCTTGATTGTGTTGGGATTGAATATAACCTAGAACAAGAGTTCAATTTCATATATTGGCTTAATAACCAAAAAACAAACCGAACTTTGAGGAAAAATCAAACAGCAAACCGAATTTTTTTGTTGACAAACAACAAACCAAACTTTTGGAATTGAACAATCAACAAACCTACCTCATATTTTCATTATGTTTGAATGAATTTTTCAATGTTTGAGGGAGTTATTAAGAGCATTAGTTGAAATATTTTAAGAAAAGATTATTACGACTTAATAACTCCCTCAAACATTAAATTGAACGAAAATTTGAAGTAAGTTTGTTGTTTGCTAAATTTCTAAATTTTTGTTATTTGTCAACAAAAAAAGTTCAGTTTACTATTTGGTTTTTCCTCAGTTCGGTTTGTTATTTGATTATTAACCTTTCATATATTACTTATACATATATCTATATTTGTTGCTTATATGTATAAATTTTCATGTCTGCAGTGGGCGCATTTCCCCCACACTCATTATGGCTTGATGTTGGAGACCACCAACAAACAACCTAGGCTGGACACTGTAAGTTGTCACAGAATCATTAATTAATTCTTGGTTCCATTGAGAAGATTAATTATGATCTTCGGACATGTTGTTTATCCGTTAATAACTCTCTGTAAATTGATTACACGCAGAACTCTGAGAAGCGCTCGTCCATGTCAATGCCAGCATTGTTCAAATGATTGAAGTGACAAACTATCAATCAATTCAAGTTATTCAAATTGTGTGTTGATCAAGATATCATATATATTAGCCTCTACATGGTGTGATCATATGTACTTATGATGTCTGTAACATTGACTCTTGATGTCAAGACTTTGGTTTTTCACGGGTATATGTCCCGGATTATGTTCTAGCTTCTTATGTTTGTTTCTAGTGGAAAATCAACACGAAAAAAATTGTTACATTGTCAAGCCTAATTAATATGTAATGTTAATTGTATTAATGTTCATGCGTCTCGCGGTTCAACCTTTTAGGCTACACTTTAGCTGTGGACGGTGCCTAACAAAATAATGGACTGGACAGGGCACATGGGCGTCTGGACGGTGGTCAACACAGACGTCTAGACGGTGGTCAACACAGGCAACTGGACGATGCAAGCTGGAATACGTGTTGTGCAAAAAAACGTGTTCAAGTTGGAGTTTTGCACTTAGTCATAATTTTGTCTATATATACATTTCTCCATTCATGTATTCTCTAAGATAGTTGAACAATCATCAATACATTGAAATGACCGTGTACGTTACCTAGAAGAGGTGTTACCACGTAAAACTCTTTCGTACATTTTCTTTTTACCTTTTCAAAATCTCTCTCAATTATTATTTTTTTTCATCGATTTTTGAGTATGTTGCCAAAGCGATAATAACAAAATTAATTCAACATTGCTGATACATTCTATTCATTTTGAGGGAGGAAGAAGGCCAGAGAGATAATGAAGAATTCATAAATGGTTACTTCTGCAGTGTAAAGTGTTTGGTTTTAATTTCCCCACGTGTTGATGTCGGGGCATAAACACTAATTAACCCATACAAATTCCCCACGTGTTTAATTCCCCGTCGTCGTCGTCTTCGTCCATCTCATCATCAATCCAATGATTCTCCCTTCTTCTGTGTGAAAGAGAGAAGAGACCCGACAGAGAGAAAAAGTAAAGAAATCTGAAGATGGGAGTGGTGATCATCGATGGATCCACCGTCCGTGCCTTTGTGAACGACGAAGAGCAGTTCCAAAAACGTGTGGACGAGCGTTTTGCGGCCCTGGACCTCAACAGCGACGGCGTCCTCTCCCGGTCGGAGCTTCGTAAGGCGTTTGAATCCATGCGGCTCATTGAGGCCCACTTCGGCGTCGACGTGTCCACCCCGCCTGAGCAGCTCACCACACTATACGACTCCATATTCGATAAGTTCGACCTCGATGGCAGCAACACGGTCGACCTGCAGGAGTTCCGGTCGGCCATGAAGGAGATCATGCTCGCCATTGCAGACGGCCTTGGATCCTGCCCTATCCAGATGGTTCTTGAAGACGACGATCCGAGCTTCCTGAAACAGGCGGCAGATCTCGAGGACGCCAAGCTTAACCAAAACGCTACTTGAAGCCTTGAAGGTGTTTAAGCTAACGTACTGAACTTTACAAATTCAAAACGATTCGGCTCAACTTGGACGAAGGTCCAAATAGTCACCTCCGTCCAATTTCTGACGAATTTCCGACGAAATTTTGTCAACAGTTGACGGTAAATTGGACGGAGGTAACTATTTGCACCTTCATCCAAGTTGAGGTAACCCGTTTTAATTTTTTAAAGTTCGGTTAGCTTATTGCAAAACATTCAAAGTTCAGTTAACTTCTTGTTATTTAACTCTAAATTTAATAATTGTCCAACATAGGATAAGAGATTATGTGCAAGTTGTGTCAAAATATAATATGTTTAACATATTAGATATAACGAAGTTTGAATAAAGTTTCAAAGCTCGATATATTATTATACTTACAAAAGAATTATACTCAAAATTATCCAATAAATATACACCTACATATATATTTAAACTCAAATTCAATTTTTCTTTTTAAATTTAAAATGCGAGTCATATGTGATATCAATAACGTGTTCTAGTAGCTAATCTCTCCTTCCTTATTATTTTTTTAACTCATTATTAATGTAAAATAAATGACAATGATCCCCACAAGCAACAATCACGACTTTGTACATGAAAAATATACATAAACAATAATGGACTATATTGAATTTATGCGACAAATAAGATAGCACGACGGTCCTAACACGACGAGTCACACTTATGATGATCATATAAAACTATATCACTATGTACATTGTCTCCATGTAATCCCAAGAAAAATACTTATATCCAACTTAATTAATATCATCGTATACAAGCCAAGCAATCTTTCCTATAGTTAGGTTAGTGGGCATTTATCTCTAATCTCACTATTGTTGGTACATCTTTTTATTTAACAAACCCTAATAATTGTCATTCAATAGTTCGGAAATTGGAGGAAAAATAATTAGGTGTTATTCACGTGATCAATTGACAAAATTGTTGGACTATGTAATACACATGCAGTTGTTAGGGCACAACATAATCACATATAATTAAGTTACCTCTAGAGCGATTGGCTTAGCGGAAGCGGATCTGTCTGATGTTGGGATCATGGTCTGCCGGATAGGAGGACACACCACAGGTTAACGGGCAGTGACCTAATTTTCCACAGCTGCTGACCTCTGTTTAAACTGTAGGTGGTTATGTGTCTATCTGTTGTTATCAACCTCATCTGAAGGAGAGCACCCCTTACATATAGATATATATAGAGAAAAAGTTTAGGATCAGTATCCTATATTGAGCTTACATGGATTTCACTTGTGAGCTACCAATTATCCTAAATCCAATAAAAATGTTAACAACTAATTCATGCTGTGATTAAATAATTACATTCTGAAATATAATTAACATCGTAACAACGTCAAAAAAAGATAAATAATTAAAAGTTAGTCATTTGTAAATAATCAAATAAATAATTAACTTTTATAATTTATATATATGCAGTACTTATGAAAATCTTCCACTAAATAACATTATTTTTTTACAAGATTCAATAAACATAAGTAGATTTTTTTTAAAAGAGCAACTTTCCCATGGACCAAGAAATGAGAAGATTAAGACAATCGGCGGTGGACGACACGATCCCTCAAGATTCCATTATACAGAGCCACTCTATTAGCCGGCATTCCTCCGGCATGGAATCTTCGTTCCTTATAGTCCGAGGAAGATCTGCTTATCAAGTTGACACCAAGTTGTCTCTTGAATTCGTCGCTGTAGCCTCGTGGATCCACGACATCCTCTGCAAACTGTACTTTCTTCATCTTCTTCTTCTTGGTCTTCTCTGATATGCAGGAGCGCAAGAGTTTGTGAGAAGGAGACGGATGAGTAGTTGGGTCGGCGGAGAATTTGAGTAGTGACTTCTGGAGGCGGAGGGTGAAGACGATGACGGTTCCTGAAACGGCGGCTGCCATGACTGTGGCTGCTAGGAGCACTCCTTGGGAGCTCAAGATTGAAACCATGGCAGTGGAGAAGAAGAAGTTAAAAGGAAAGTACGTAGAATTGGAAGAGAAGAACGATGGTTAAATTGTTGACGTGTTCAAAGTGGTGACGGAGACTAGGTAACAGTAATGTCAACTTGCGTTATTTAATTATTTAGATTGGCCAAGAAGAATTATGTAAATTAATGTTATTTTTCGTCATTTTTATTTCATTAATTCATTATGTGTTTTGCAAGTGATTGTTTTATGAAGTTGATGTTGAAAGTAGCCACCCAAGAAGACAAGGATACACATCTCGTGGAAGAAATCAGCGGCCTACTTTCTCCACCACCTTTCTCCAAAGTAGCAGCCCACTTTTTGCATGATATTGAAGAGAACTCCTTCTATAAAATGAGAGTTTTGATCTGCATATGAGAGGTGGCAAGTGTGTAAGAAACAAAGAGGGAGAGATTGAGTGAATTTGTAAGGTTTTTGAAATCTTGTAACAAATTCTATCAAAGAGGCTCCAGTGGACGTAAGCAATTTGCCGAACCACTTTAAAATCGTTTTGTGTGATTTCCGGTGAGTTGAGTGAAGCATAACAGTTGAATGGGAAATGAATCTTCTAAAATCATAACACTTATCTTTTATTCTTGGAGAGTAAAACTAGAAAACGATAAGTGTAAAAAACGGAATAAGTTAGCGAAAATTGTAAATCTTCATATTAAATTTACCTCATAGCAAGCAAAGATCTTGACTTGTTTAGTTACCATTACAAATCATACACTGTAAAAACAAATATTTTTACACAGAATTAAGCATCAGAGAAAGAGAAGAACACGAAACTGTGGAAGTCTGTTCATGCTAGAGGGATAAGCGGTAAGAAGAAGTGTCGGGGGAGAGATCGGTGGCGACTTGAAGGAGACGTTCGATTCCGACATCATGAACAGGATAGTGTTGTAAGAGCTTCAAGTTTGCAATGAAGTCGCCACTCATTAATTTGCTCTTCACACACAATAACATTGCGCAACAAACTCTTAAAAGCATGTCCTGTCACAAAAAATAGACCAAATACTAATCAAATTCTTATGATTGGTTCCGTAATGCCTTGAAAATAGTTGTCGGATTTAAGATGTTATGGATTCAGTCTAAGGTTTAGATCGACAGACCTAAATTCTAGCATGTTTTGGTCGACACCTAGGTTTATGTCTTAGGTAGGGATGACAATTTTCTACGCAACATGGACACACATGAAAAAAAATCGGGTTCGTGAAAGCATATGACATACCAATAACACAATAGCACAAACATGATAACACACAAATATTTTCATGTTGTGTTCACGTTTATGTATCAAAACACGACACGCATGATAACACGAGAAAGTTGGACTTGAAAATCTATTTTTTTTTTTAAATATTTTTCTAAACAAAACTCTTTTAATAGCTTTTAAAAGTCTATTTAGAAATTTAATATTTAAAGTTTGTATATTCTACATTAAAGACTCGTAAAATATGATATTTGAATTGTTAATTCTTACTATGAACAATTCGTTATTTTGATATTTCCTTATAACTCTCGCATGTGAAAATATATCTAACTAACTTAAGAAAACACGATAACACAACATGAACACACACGAAAAATTGTATATCGTGTTCGTGTTGAGGAACATGACACAATAATTTTATGGTGTGTGTTCGTGTTTGGTAAGTGTCACACGATAGACGTATTAATACGATAACACGCACGTATGCACGATTTGTCTCCCCTAGTCTTAGGTTCTGGTGTTGTTACATGATGGAAACAACGAAAGAGAGGAGATGGATCAACCTGAACACCGAACGGATTGCCCAGAAGAGAATCCCAGATTCGTAAGATTGTCTGAAAGTCGAATTCTTGAGTCAGAAGCAACGTGATCCATCGAAATCCATAGAATTGTGGTTCGACCTGATTCCATCAAATTACAGAGAAAATCATCAACGTTAAAGTTATTGAATTCCAGCAACAAAACAAATATTCTTCACCTTAGTTGTGAACTCGAGATGTCGCCAAAGCTCCTCATCATTAGCTTTCAGAAGATCAGACAATCTGGAAATTGTGGATAGAATCCCGACTGAACTATTGTCCAGTTCTTGACAAAAATGGTCTATTGAATCGCTTAACAGACGAACAAAACATGAAAAGCTGTCCGCTTCTGCATTCACCTATGATGAACATGATGTTTTGTCATTTTATAAGAAAATATTGTTGAAGATTAGATCAAAATGGACGAGAATCTTACGACATTTCGCTCGTTGGTATCAGTAGTGAATACATAGTATAGTGGCGCTAAGACCTCATTCATCCCTTGCACGTACCCGATCACTGGATTGAGTTTCGCAAATAGTAGAAGAATGTTCTTCATTGCTTGCTGCACAAGGAACATACAGCGATTTAGTGGCATTCAAATTCCATGATTGAAATACAAAAAGTTTCGATTTTTACCCGATGTTTCCTACTGTTTGGTGTTTCGCCCGAAAAGAATCTCATGTCGGGATGTGTTCGCTGCAGATCACGGTCTATCTGTTCAACAATCTCTGTATACTAGGAACAAAACAAGAACATTGTCTATTGTTAAATCACTAGAGACCATTTTTTCCAGTAGTGCATACACAATCAAAGTGTCAAAAACTGTTAAATTTTATTATCGGAGCCGAACCACACCCAAATAGTAAGTTCAATCCTAAAACTAATTGATGATAGGAGGAGGTAGCCTTGTTATATATATGGTGCCTAATTTTGGAGAAACCATCGATGTGGTATTTTCAATCACAGTGATTTCAACACGTCCCCACACTGTGATAACTCGATTAGGGCACGACAGCGCCACACCGACACATTTAATCCAGACGGGTTGAGACTCAACAAATCTCCCTCTCATGTCCATACCCGACCCGAACTCTGGTACGTGGAGTAAACGGGACACAACAAACCTACATCGGGCACCCACAATGGGAAACAACTCAACACCGTCAAACGGAACCGGACTCTGATACCATGTTAAATTTTATTATTGGGGTCGAGTCACACCCAAATAGCAACCACAATATACAACTTGAGTTCCATCCTAAAACCAATTGGTGATAGGAGGAGGTAGTCTTGTTGTATATATGGTGCCTAATTTTAGAGAAACCATCGGTGTGGTATTTCTAATCACAGTGAATTCAACACTCACACGCACTGTGATAACTCGATTAAGGCACGGCACCGACACATTTAATCCAGACGGATTTAATCTAGACGGGTTGTGACTTAACATTAAACGTTGTTGTCGAGGGACTTTAAATGAATAACAGCATCAATTATTATCCGAGCTTTATAAGATAGTTAGTCAAGTAATCCGTCGCAAAAGATATTTACAGTGTACCTGAAAAAACTGATTCCAAGAACTCGTTTTACCCACGCTTAAAGGGTGATCTTCAGGGGAAATTTTGTGCCTTTGAAGCAGTCCTTTACTGTCGATGGGTAAATCTTCGACTTTTAGCGACGAAAATTCCGACTGTCTAGAGTCCAGATTTTGATTAGCTAATGTGGTAGATGGATCGAAATAAACAACAACGAACATAATCGACAGTGTTGCTTACAGGACTCGATAGAAGCTCGTCTTTCAACTTTGCATATTTTAGTCGATTTTCGCTTAATTCTTTCTCCCATTCATCGCGAGAAGGCGGCAGATAACCCAGAAGCAGCTACTTACCAAGAACATTGACAAAATCGATACTTGGTTTGCAAAAAATCGCAAGAACCAACTCTTCGTAATGTAGATTTCAGTTGAAACGATATGAAGACGAACAAAAAATTGAGTAAATTCTAACCTTCCAAGCGGTCGCACGGAGTCCGCCTCCATCAGGAAGCCCCTTGCTAGCAATCCTTTGCAGTTTCTCGAGATTGATTTCTTGCTGCGAAAGCTGTATTAAGAAGAGCTAAGAACATCAAGAAACTAGACCAATGAAATCATTAAAGAAGTACTCATGAATCGATGCCAATAGATAATCTAATCGACAAAAGAACAGAAACCCATTCGTATGAGTCAGCTGCACTAACCTCGTATTGTAGATCGGACCGTTTCTCCTCAGCTGCAATAACATCTGACACCGACACTGGGACCTGTCCAGACCCTTGTCTGATACTCGGTCCCTCGTCAGCTCCACTGCCAAAGTCTTCTTCTTCTTCTTCCTCTTCAACCACCACCGCCTCATGCAATTCCTGGAGTTCCTCGCCCGATTCGAGAGCTGAACCAGGTCCCCCTTTTTGATCGGGATGCTGCTTGTCATCAAATTTGGCGGCGACGAGGCTGCCCAGGCGATCGGTGAAGAGCTTGCGTTTCAGCATGATAGGTTTGTGGATTCGAATTGGAGCTGTAGAGGGGAGAAGGATAGAGGAAGTGGAGATGGTGTGGGTTCTGAAGACAGCACAGAGTTCGAAAAATGGAGGGACTGGTAGTTAATATCTTTGAATGGTAGTTATCACTTTGGGTGATAAGAAAAACTGGTTGGACCGAATTCTCCACAAAACCGGTCCGACTAGAATCGAGACCGAGCAGATTGTTTTTTTCTTCAAGGTCGGGCTCGGTCTCGGGATTTTTTCCCCAAAACCCGAATAGGACCGGAACAGTCCGACCTTGAAAAAAAATCCTAAAAATTCATGGTTTAACCCTTGAAACACTAATAATTCATGACCTTGAAGTATTAAATAACATTTGGATCGGTTTCATAAGAGAAGTGCGATGGAAGACGAGAAGCGAGCGGGTTTAAGACCAAAATTTCGGTGTTTGTTTTGGCCAATTCAATTATTGTTTTTTTATCAAAAATTTCGGTTCAAGACTGAGACCGGCCCGAGTCAAGCAAGATCGACTCAGGTGGGCTTTTTTGGCCAAAGTCGATTTCGATCCTCTAAATGTCAAGACCGAAATTTCGGTATCGATCTTACCTCCAAGATCGGTCCTGCCCGTCCATGATCAACCCTAGTTATCATGAAGAAAAGGTAAAAAAACAATTTGAAACTTGATGCATAAGTAGGACATACAATATTTAACAAAATACGATTAATCATGTTTAAAACACTTTTAATTTTGTTGCATAAATACGATTAATTAATTATGTCTGATTATGCGTATGTATTTGTGTCATGTTTACGTATAAATTTCGTGTCGTGTCATGTTGCTTCGTATTAGTTTTATTAGTGTCATGTCTCGTGACACGACGTATTTTCTAATTTTTTTTATTCAGCAAAATTAATTGTGTTTGTGTATCGTGTATGATATGTTAGTTAATTGTTTTATGTTTGTGTTTAAAATATGTTCGAGACTTATTTGTTTAAACACACGATAATTAATAATACAACACAATTAGAAGCATTTAACTGGCAAATGTGACATATAATTAATTTTATAAATTTTGACCCAAAAATAAGAAAATTTAAAATTATTTATGACAATTAAATCACTCCTTCATAATATCGTAGCGCCTGTAGCTCAGTGGATAGAGCGTCTGTTTCCTAAGCAGAAAGTCGTAGGTTCGACCCCTACCTGGCGCGTTTTTTTTCTTCTCATTTTCTTTGTTTTGCTGTAAAATATAGTCGCTTTGTTCCAGAGCAACAAAACGTGTCTATTCCATTAATTAAAGATCGAATCTTGTGTATTCCAATGAAGATAGTAAAACTGCCATAAACAGGAAATGCCGTAGCAATAGATGTTACAGCATTGCACTACTCGTCGAATGTGCTCATGAATCCACCGAGAAACCCCGCTCCGTTGCAGTCCCCACACAAAATCTCTCTTTTACCTCTGCATTCAAACCATATGACCGACTTCAATTATAGAAGATACTGCAGATTTGGTTAAATGGGTTATTTCCTGATGACAATGCAACCCAACATCCACAGACAAATCGGTAAATTCACCTGCAAAGCCAACATAATCCACCTGCCTTAAACTGTCCGTTGAAGTGATCTTGAGAATTTACTCCAGTACCTTCGCATTGCGAGCATTGCTTGGCTCCTGGTGTTGATTTCATACGTGTTTTGACAGTTATATGTAAAAATGTAAGCAACTGAGTCAAGCATGAATTGTAGAACTTTTGATGGGGTTTCTTGGATTGATATGAAGTCGTGACGACACTTTCACGTTGAAACAATTTGGTGACACCCAAACTTTCAACAATCAGATAAAATCAGAATTCTGAAATTGAACTTGAGAAGGGATGTGAATGTTTGAGATAAAATTTTCGAACCTCCCTATGATCAATTTATAGTGTTTGACACATCCTTTGGTAGAGACACCACACCATTTGGAAGAGACACCAAACCCTTTGAAAGAGACAACACACCATTTGGGAACCCATAGGACCTTTCGGCCTAAACCATTCCCATTCAATTCAAAATTTGGCTCCAAAGCAAAAGGACACTTTGGGATGATGATTTGGAGCCGAAGTCATTGCAACATTTCAGCCTAAATTTGGCTCCAAAGTAAGTGTCCAAAAACCGAGAATTTTGAGGTTAAAATGTGAAGTCATTAATTCCAAAAGTTCAAATTTACAATGAATTTTTAAAGGGTTGCCCCATTTGACCCCCATTGCCCATTCCTAAGCAACTGATAGATATCTGATACAGTGAATCATAATATAATTAAACCTCAAAGTTCGGTTTGATTTTAGATAATTAACCCTATTTACATATCATAATGAAGAAACTCAAATTAATCTAAATGACACGTGACTTAGATAAATATTTTCAATTCTGCGCATCCATTATTTATTCAATGAAATTTATTATTGTTATTCTTCAAATAAAAGTTAAAATATGATTCTTATTATCTTATGAGCAATTTAAAAAAATATATACCAACCACCAATCACAAAATCATTTTTTTTTGTGTGGGTACACTTTCTCTTTGTGTTATTCAACTTGGTCTCATTTCTTTTTTTGGCCCACTACTAGGTCTCATTTCAATCCCAAGAAAATAAGCCCAAAATTTCAGTCTTGTTTATATATATATATTAAGAATTAAAATTATCTTATTAAGTTGGCAAGAATACGGAATCTAGTGGATGTATAAACCAAGAATAATAAGAAATAGATTTTTTTTTTGATAATTATGAATTAAAAAATTGCTAAAGGTGACAAAACTTTTCACCAAGTATCAAATTACACAACCAAAACTAGCTAGTTTAACAATTCTCGAAACATAAAAATCAACGTCTTTTCGGAGCGCGTTAATGGTTTCCTTTGGAGGTGAGTCATGGAGTTCAAATACACGCCGCTGGTTGATCGCCATACTCGTCATGATATCCGCTACCACATTTGTTTCTCGAAAAATATGCTTTAACTTCATTTTTTCGAACTGCATCAAGATCTTCTTGCAATCCGCAATGATGAACATCAGTTTTAGATTTGATATATGTTCATCAAACATTACCTTATGGGCTGAGAGAGCGTCCGTTTCGAGGTGAATAAATTTTAATCCGAGTGTCTTTACCAGTAGTAGCCTGTCTCGGATGACCCAACATTCCCCAGTGAGACTGTTTAAACAACCCAAATTCCTTGAGAATCATGCAAACTGTTGACCCCTATAATTTTAGATGACCCTACGCGCTCCTGCCAAACCTTGAGAATCCTGCCACACAAAATTTTTGTTGGTAACCACGTTTTATTCATGATGATATACTTTAATGACATTTCATATCAAATCGGAGAGCATCTTTGCATAGTATTCGACCTCAAAATTGAGACAAAATATCAAAAAAGTACCGACAGAATCTTTCTCTGGGTAAGTGATAAGTTATATGTTGCCGGCTATCTATAAACTAATAATATTGGCCAAAAAAAAAAAATCTATAAACTAATAATTGTCTATCTATAAACTAATAATTGTCCTTTGGTGGGGGTAGGTTGGAATGAACATCGATAGCATCTTTCAATACCAATACAGAAACTTCACATCTTTCTCTCTATATATGTAAGGTGCACCTGCAGTTTTCTTTCTACCAACAACTGCTTAATTACCAGATGGAGGTTGTTAACAGTTACGTGACAATCAAGACCCACATTGATGGATCCCCCAAAGAATCCGATTTCGAGCTAAAGAAATCGGTTCTTGATCTATCGGTCGAATCTGGATCGGGCGATCTGATCATTAAGAATCTGTATGTTTCCATCGATCCTTATCAGTTAAACCGCATGAAGAGCTCAAGCCCCTCGCAACATGGTAACAGTTTTTCTGTAGGTCTCGTTCCTGGGGAGGTCAGTGATGCAATACATATATACATTATTATATGTATAGGTCATACACAATCAAAAACCTTGTTTCCTAAGTCTGAGACGACATGTTTTGTTTTTACAGGAGGTCGATGCGTACGGTGTTGGAAAAGTGTTAGTTTCTGGAAATCCAGAGTTTGAGAAAGGCGATTTGGTAGCTGGAATGATTACGTGGGGAGAGTATAGCAGAATCAGAAAAGGTGGAATCATCAGGAAGCTTGATGCAATGGGATTCCCTTTGTCGTACCATGTTGGGATACTAGGTACGTAGTTGTTATTGCCATAGAATTAGACAGTTGGAATCTTCTTCAACTGTCAATTGAATTCTGGTTTATTTGGTTGATGTTCAGGATTTGGTGGACTAACGGCATATGGTGGATTCTTCGAGATCTGTAACCCGAAGAAAGGGGATAAAGTGTTCGTATCGGCGGCTTCTGGGTCGGTCGGGAACTTGGTCGGGCAGTATGCTAAGTTGTTTGGCTGCTACGTTGTTGGTTGCGCAGGCAGCAAGAAAAAGGTATGGAATTGGTAGATCAAGGTCATGTTAGTTCAATTTGGTATCTAAACTTCACTACATGATCTAAAGCCACCCATATGACTCTTACTAGTAGGGCCGACAATGGTGCGGTGAAAAAACCATAATCATGATTATAACCGTTACTGTTTAATATAGTTAACCGCACCATAATAGTGCAGTACAGTTATGTTGATGAATTTTCTAGCCATAATGGTTATGGTTATGATATTTGAGTTATACCCACGATTATAACAATGATTATTATATAAATATAATAATGATTTATTATTAATAAACTAATATATATTAAATAATGGAAGTGACTGTACCTAATAAATAATAGTTTTATATATTTTTAGTGTTGACAATATAGATTTGTGTATTTTTTAAAATAAAATTTTCGATCTTTTATTATATTACATGTGTGGAATAAATATGGGTATACTAATAAAACTATGGTTAATAAACACATTTATTTTAATGATTATGATATTGAAAATTGTACCCGTAACAGTTATGGTTATGATATGTGATTTAAAAATAGAGTTAAATACCAAGTAGCTACCTGAACTTTGGACGTTTTGCAACGAGCTACCGAACTTTGAAAATTCAAAACGGACTCCCTCAACTTTGAAGAAGGTGCAAATAGCTACCTCCGTTCAATTTCTGACTAGTTTCCGACGACTTTTCGACGACAGTTGACGGAAAATTGGACGGAGGTAGCTATTTGCACCTTCTTCAAAGTTGAGGTATCCCGTTTTGAATTTTCAAAATTCGGGTAGCTCGTTGCAAAACGTACAAAATTCAGGTAGCAACTTGGTATTTAACCTTTAAAAATATGGTATAGTTATGATATTTGTTATACTCGTACCATACCCTAACCATCGACAACCCTACTTCTTACACCACAGGTGGAACAACTAAAAGAAGAGCTCGGTTTTGACGATGCATTTAACTACAAAGACGAACCCGATCTCAAATCTGCTCTCAAGAGGTTAGAAACCATGTTCTTCTTCAACTCTGCAGCAATTAGTCTACAATAGGGATGAATTTAAGAACATAAAAATCCATGCAGGTATTTCCAAGAAGGCATTGACATATATTTCGACAACGTTGGAGGGGAAATGTTGGAGGCTGCAGTTGCAAACATGAACCATTTTGGTAGAGTTGCTGTCTGTGGAGTGATATCAGAGTACACAGACCCGGAAAGGCGAGCTGCTCCAAACATGATAAATGTTATATACAAGAGGATCAAAATTCATGGATTTTTGGCAGGAGATCTCATGAATATGTACTCTGATTTCATCTCAACTACTGTTGATCACCTAAGAACAGGCCAAATTCGTGTTCTTGAGGATGTTTCTCATGGCATTGAGAGCATCCCCTCTGCTTTTGTAGGACTCTTTAAGGGATACAATGTCGGGAAGAAAATCGTTCAAATTGCAGAAGAATGATGTCTTAAATGCAATTTACCAATGTTTGGGGCTTGCATGGCTTGTAATGCATATCTTCTATATAAGTAACGCTCATAAAATTCACCCAAAATCCAACTATGCCTTAAAAATAGGTCAAATAGATACGATGAATGTCTCCTCTATGAGATGAACATGCATATATGTTATATATTTTAGTGTAATTGGATTGACTAGTTGACCAATGGGATCATAGTATCTCATTAAACAAGTTAGGAGGGTGCGGAGTGCACGCTTGTTTAAGTATATTTTGATTCATTGTATCAGAGATTCATCAGTTGATTAGAGATGAGGCAATGTGGATCAAAGGGGCAGCGCCCCTGGCTTTAAACCTCAAAATTTTCGGTCTTTGGACACTTGCTTTAGAACCAAGTATTAGACCAAACCATTGCTAGAGGCCGAACCATTGCTAGGGGCCGAACCATTGCTAGTGTCTTCCTAAGGTGTCCCTTTGATTTTGGAGCCAAAATTTGAATCAAAGGGGTATGTCATGGCCGAAATGTTGCATACATTGGCCAAAGGATGTTGTGTCTCTTCCAAGGGGCAAAGTGTCTCCTCCAAAAGGTGTGGCAAACACTATAAATTGGTCATAGGCGAGGTCCAAAAATTCATCTCAAACATTCACAATCCTTCTCAAGTTCTAGTCCAGTATTCTGATTTTATCCGATTGAAAGTTTGGGTGCCTCCAAATAGTTTCAATCTGAAAGTGTCGTCACGACTTCAGAATAATCCAAGCATACAATTCGATAGTTCAACCACCATCCATTCGAGTGATTTCCAACAGTATATACCGCTCCGTGGATGTTGTAGCTCCCGTAGTGAAAATGATTAATCTTCTTGTGCAGAAGCTTTTAAGGTCATGCCATGTGAGCAGCACATCTTAGGCTATCTGCAACAGAAAAGAGAGATGCTGATGAAGATAGTATCATCAATATTATGAAAGCTTATAGCTTAGGGTGATGATGCAAAGTTAAAGCACCGAACAGCAAACTAGATGCACAAGAGACTTTATCTTCACAATCACAAGTATAAACGCTTCATCATTTTCAAGCTCTAAACATGAATGTGAGACATCATCAATCACTTATTATAGGCAATGCATGGACCTAACGTAATCTGATTAAGGATTTAGTAAAATGAACCTCATGTGAAGTCATCAAGCCACTGCCTCGAATTGCCTTAACATGTCGGAGTGTGGCATTTCCTTCACAAACCCCGAGTGGCTCCTCTGAATCTCGATCCTACAATTCTGTGAAAGGACTGAAACATAGTCCCTCTCGACTCTTCCCTCAAGTGTTACTCTTTCTTCACTACCAGGGGGATAATCCTGCTCAAACTTTCTGGACTTTACATAATAATTAACCCCTTTCTCTGTCGAAAACTTGTATTCATGAGGGGATATCTCCTTACCCGTAACTTCATTTCCATTGAAATTACTTTGATTAGAATTCTCACTCGATATATATTGAGGTAGTAATGATAATATAATATATATTTTTGGAAACGAAATTCACTATTTTTCGTGATGGTACCCCTTGGAGTTTCGACCAATTTAGTGGGTTTTTGAATTTCTCCTCCATCGGAACTCTGTTTTCCATGAAATAAATTGTGTTTTCTTATGTACTCGATCAAATATCTTTTCCAAATATTCTTACTCGAAATATAGGATCAAACAAATATTGTAATCATCATGTAAATCAAACATTAAATACCTTTTTTTCGAGATGGTGCCTTTTAGGTTTCGACCGATTTCGTAGTTTTATCAATAACTCCCCACTCAGAACTTCATTTCCAGTGAAATTCGTTTAATTAGCATTCTTACTCGATTTATATTCAGGTATCAATAATAATATAATATCTATTTTTGGAACCGAAATCCACTATTTTCCGTGATACACCTTTGAGTTTCAACCAATTTTGCGGGTTTCTGAATTTCTCCACCATAGAAAATCTGTTTTTGATGAAATAAATTGTGTTTTCTTCCGTACTCGATCAAATATATTTTCTAAATATTCTTACTCAAAATATAGGCTCAAACGAATATTGTAATCATCTTGTATATCAAACATTAAAGACATTTTTTCGAGACGGTTCCTTTGAGATTTCGACCGATTTCGTAGTTCTATCAATATCTCCTCACTCGCAACTTCATTTCCAGGGAAATTACTTTGATTAGAATTCTTACTCGATATATATTCAGGTAGTATAATAATATAATATATATTTTTGGAACTGAAATCCACTATTTTCCGTGATGGTACCCCTTGGTGGAGTTTCGACCAATTTTGTGGGTTTTTGAATTTGTCCTCCATCGGAACTCTGTTTTCCATGAAATAAATTGTGTTTTCTTCCGTACTCGATCAAATATCTTTTCCAAATATTCTTACTCCAAATATAGGTTCAAACGAATATTGTAATCACCTTGTATATCCAACATTAAAGACATTTTTTTCGAGACGACGCCTTTGAGGTTATTAATGTTAGATATACAAGATGATTATAATATTCGTTTGAACCTATATTTGGAGGAAGAATGTTTGGAAAAGATATTTGATCGAGTACGGAAGAAAACACAATTTATTTAATCGAAAACAGAGGTCCGATAGAGGAGAAATTCAAAAACCAGCAAAATTGGTCGAAACTCAAAGAGATATGTATCATCACGGAAACTAGTGGATTTCGGTTCCAAAAATATATATTATATTATTGTTACTACCTGAATATATATCAAGTAAGAATGTAAATAAAACTAATTTCACTGGAAATGAAGTTTCGAGTGATGAGATATTGATAAAACTACGAAATCGGTCGAACCTAAAAGGTACCATCAAATAGATATTTCGACCAATTTTGCGGGTTTATGAATTTCTCCACAATCGGAACTTTGTTTTCGATGAAATAAATTGTGTTTTCTTCCGTACTCGATTAAATATCTTTACCAAATATTCTTACTCAAAATATAGGTTCAAACGAATATTGTAATCAACTTGTATATCAAACATTAGAGACCTTTTGTGCGAAATGGTGCCTTTTAGATTTCGACCGATTTTGTAGTTTTATCAATATCTCATCACTCGGAACTTCATTTCGAGTGACATTAGTTTTATTAGCATTCTTACTCAATATATATTCAGGTAGTAATAATAATATAATATATATTTTTGGAACCGAAATCCACTATTTTCCGTGATGGTACCCCTTTGAATTTTGACAAATTTTGCGGATTTTTGAACTTCTTCTCCATCAGAACTATGTTTTCCATGAAATAAATTGGGTTTTCTTCTGTACTCGATCAAATATCTTTTCCAAATATTCTTACTCAAAATATAGGTTCAAACGAATATTGTAATCATCTTGTATATCAAACATTAAAGACCTTTTTCCGAGATGGTGTCTTTTAAATTTGGACCGATTTCGTAGTTTTGTTGATATCTCCTCACTCGGAACTTCATTTCTAGTGAAATTAGTTTTATTAGCATTCTTACTCGATATATATTCAGGTAGTAATAATAATATAATATATATTTTTTGAACCGAAATCCACTATTTTCCTTGATGGTACCCCTTTGAATTTTGACAAATTTTGCGGGTTTTTGAATTTCTCCTCCATCGGAACTCTATTTTCCATGAAATAAATTGTGTTTTCTTCCGTACTCGATCAAATATCTTTTCCAAATATTCTTACTCAAAATACAGGTTCAAACGAATATTGTAATCATCTTGTATATCAAACATTAAAGACCTTTTTCTGAGATGGTGCGTTTTAGGTTTCGAACGATTTAGTAGTTTTGTCGATATCTCTGCACTCGGAACTTAATTTCCAGTAATATTAATTTTATTAGCATTCTTATTCGATATCTATTCAGGTAGTAATAATAATGTAATATATATTTTTGGAACCGAAATCCACTATTTTTCGTGATGGTACCCCTTTAAGTTTCGACGAATTTTGCTGGTTTTTGAATTTCTCCTCCATCAGAACTTGGTTTTCGATGAAATAAATAGTTTTTTCTTCTATACTCTATCAAATATCTTTTCCAAATATTCTTCCTCCAAATATAGGTTCAAACGAATATTGTAATCATCTTGTATATCAAACATTAAAGACCATTTTCCGAGACGGCCCCTTTGAGGTTTCAACCGATTTCGTAGTTTTATCAATATCTCCCCACTCGCAAATTCATTTCAAGTGAAATTATTTTGATTAAAATTCTTACTCGATATATATTGATGTAGTAATGATAATATAATATATATTTTTGGAACCAAAATCCACTATTTTCCGTGATGGTACCCCTTGGAGTTTCGACCAATTTTGTGGGTTTTTGAATTTCTTCTCCATCAGAACTCTGTTTTCGATGAAATAAATTGTGTTTTCTTTCCTACTCGATCAAATATCTATTCTAAATATTCTTACTCAAAATACAGGTTCAAACGAATATTGTAATCATCTTGTATATCAAACATTAAAGACCTTTTCCTGAGATGGTGCGTTTTAGGTTTCGAACTATTTAGTAGTTTTATCGATATCTCTGCACTCGGAATTTCATTTCCAGTAAAATTAGTTTTATTAGCATTCTTATTCGATATATATTCAGGTAGTAATAATAATGTAATATATATTTTTTGAACCGACAACCACTATTTTTCGTGATGGTACCCCTTTCAGTTTTGACCAATTTTGCTGGTTTTTGAATTTCTCCTCCATCGAAACTCTATTTTCGATGAAATAAATTGTGTTGTCTTCCATACTCGATCAAATATCTTTTCCAAATATTCTTCCTCCAAATACAGGTTCAAACGAATATTGTAATCATCATGTATATCAAACATTAACGACCATTTTCCGAGACGGACCCTTTGAGGTGTCGACCGATTTCGTAGTTTTATCAATATCTCCTCACTCGCAAATTCATTTCAAGTGAAATTTCTTTGATTATAATTATTACTCGATATATATTGATGTAGTAATGATAATATAATATATATTTTTGGAACCAAAATCCACTATTTTCCGTGATGGTGCCCCTTGGAGTTTCGACCAATTTTGTGGGTCTTTGAATTTCTTCTCCATTAGAACTCTGTTTTCGATGAAGTAAATTGTGTTTTCTTTCGTACTCAATCAAATATATTTTCTAAATATTCTTACTCAAAATACAGGTTCAAACGAATATTGTAATCATCTTGTATATCAAACATTAAAGACCTTTTTCTGAGATGGTGCGTTTTAGGTTTCGAACGATTTAGTAGTTTTGTCGATATCTCTGCACTCGGAACTTCATTTCCAGTAAAATTAGTTTTATTAGCATTCTTATTCGATATCTATTCAGGTAGTAATAATAATGTAATATATATTTTTGGAACCGAAATCCACTATTTTTCGTGATGGTACCCTTTTAAGTTTCGACGAATTTTGCTGGTTTTTGAATTTCTCCTCCATCAGAACTTGGTTTTCGATGAAATAAATAGTTTTTTCTTCTATACTCTATCAAATATCTTTTCCAAATATTCTTCCTCCAAATATAGGTTCAAACGAATATTGTAATCATCTTGTATATCAAACATTAAAGACCATTTTCCGAGACGGCCCCTTTGAGGTTTCAACCGATTTCGTAGTTTTATCAATATCTCCCCACTCGCAAATTCATTTCAAGTGAAATTATTTTGATTAAAATTCTTACTCGATATATATTGATGTAGTAATGATAATATAATATATATTTTTGGAACCAAAATCCACTATTTTCCGTGATGGTACCCCTTGGAGTTTCGACCAATTTTGTGGGTTTTTGAATTTCTTCTCCATCAGAACTCTGTTTTCGATGAAATAAATTGTGTTTTCTTTCCTACTCGATCAAATATCTATTCTAAATATTCTTACTCAAAATACAGGTTCAAACGAATATTTTAATCATCTTGTATATCAAACATTAAAGACCTTTTCCTGAGATGGTGCGTTTTAGGTTTCGAACTATTTAGTAGTTTTATCGATATCTCTGCACTCGGAATTTCATTTCCAGTAAAATTAGTTTTATTAGCATTCTTATTCGATATATATTCAGGTAGTAATAATAATGTAATATATATTTTTTGAACCGACAACCACTATTTTTCGTGATGGTACCCCTTTCAGTTTTGACCAATTTTGCTGGTTTTTGAATTTCTCCTCCATCGAAACTCTATTTTCGATGAAATAAATTGTGTTGTCTTCCATACTCGATCAAATATCTTTTCCAAATATTCTTCCTCCAAATACAGGTTCAAACGAATATTGTAATCATCATGTATATCAAACATTAACGACCATTTTCCGAGACGGACCCTTTGAGGTGTCGACCGATTTCGTAGTTTTATCAATATCTCCTCACTCGGAAATTCATTTCAAGTGAAATTTCTTTGATTATAATTATTACTCGATATATATTGATGTAGTAATGATAATATAATATATATTTTTGGAACCAAAATCCACTATTTTCCGTGATGGTGCCCCTTGGAGTTTCGACCAATTTTGTGGGTCTTTGAATTTCTTCTCCATTAGAACTCTGTTTTCGATGAAGTAAATTGTGTTTTCTTTCGTACTCAATCAAATATATTTTCTAAATATTCTTACTCAAAATACAGGTTCAAACGAATATTGTAATCATCTTGTATATCAAACATGAAAGACCTTTTTCTGAGATGGTGCGTTTTAGGTTTCGAACGATTTAGTAGTTTTGTCGATATCTCTGCACTCGGAATTTCATTTCCAGTAAAATTAGTTTTATTAGCATTCTTATTCGATATCTATTCAGGTAGTAATAATAATGTAATATATATTTTTGGAACCGAAATCCACTATTTTTCGTGATGGTACCCTTTTAAGTTTCGACGAATTTTGCTGGTTTTTGAATTTCTCCTCCATCAGAACTTGGTTTTCGATGAAATAAATAGTTTTTTCTTCTATACTCTATCAAATATCTTTTCCAAATATTCTTCCTCCAAATATAGGTTCAAACGAATATTGTAATCATCTTGTATATCAAACATTAAAGACCATTTTCCGAGACGGCCCCTTTGAGGTTTCAACCGATTTCGTAGTTTTATCAATATCTCCCCACTCGCAAATTCATTTCAAGTGAAATTATTTTGATTAAAATTCTTACTCGATATATATTGATGTAGTAATGATAATATAATATATATTTTTGGAACCAAAATCCACTATTTTCCGTGATGGTACCCCTTGGAGTTTCGACCAATTTTGTGGGTTTTTGAATTTCTTCTCCATCAGAACTCTGTTTTCGATGAAATAAATTGTGTTTTCTTTCCTACTCGATCAAATATCTATTCTAAATATTCTTACTCAAAATACAGGTTCAAACGAATATTTTAATCATCTTGTATATCAAACATTAAAGACCTTTTCCTGAGATGGTGCGTTTTAGGTTTCGAACTATTTAGTAGTTTTATCGATATCTCTGCACTCGGAATTTCATTTCCAGTAAAATTAGTTTTATTAGCATTCTTATTCGATATATATTCAGGTAGTAATAATAATGTAATATATATTTTTTGAACCGACAACCACTATTTTTCGTGATGGTACCCCTTTCAGTTTTGACCAATTTTGCTGGTTTTTGAATTTCTCCTCCATCGAAACTCTATTTTCGATGAAATAAATTGTGTTGTCTTCCATACTCGATCAAATATCTTTTCCAAATATTCTTCCTCCAAATACAGGTTCAAACGAATATTGTAATCATCATGTATATCAAACATTAACGACCATTTTCCGAGACGGACCCTTTGAGGTGTCGACCGATTTAGTAGTTTTATCAATATCTCCTCACTCGCAAATTCATTTCAAGTGAAATTTCTTTGATTATAATTATTACTCGATATATATTGATGTAGTAATGATAATATAATATATATTTTTGGAACCAAAATCCACTATTTTCCGTGATGGTGCCCCTTGGAGTTTCGACCAATTTTGTGGGTCTTTGAATTTCTTCTCCATTAGAACTCTGTTTTCGATGAAGTAAATTGTGTTTTCTTTCGTACTCAATCAAATATATTTTCTAAATATTCTTACTCAAAATACAGGTTCAAACGAATATTGTAATCATCTTGTATATCAAACATGAAAGACCTTTTTCTGAGATGGTGCGTTTTAGGTTTCGAACGATTTAGTAGTTTTGTCGATATCTCTGCACTCGGAACTTCATTTCCAGTAAAATTAGTTTTATTAGCATTCTTATTCGATATCTATTCAGGTAGTAATAATAATGTAATATATATTTTTGGAACCGAAATCCACTATTTTTCGTGATGGTACCCTTTTAAGTTTCGACGAATTTTGCTGGTTTTTGAATTTCTCCTCCATCAGAACTTGGTTTTCGATGAAATAAATAGTTTTTTCTTCTATACTCTATCAAATATCTTTTCCAAATATTCTTCCTCCAAATATAGGTTCAAACGAATATTGTAATCATCTTGTATATCAAACATTAAAGACCATTTTCCGAGACGGCCCCTTTGAGGTTTCAACCGATTTCGTAGTTTTATCAATATCTCCCCACTCGCAAATTCATTTCAAGTGAAATTATTTTGATTAAAATTCTTACTCGATATATATTGATGTAGTAATGATAATATAATATATATTTTTGGAACCAAAATCCACTATTTTCCGTGATGGTACCCCTTGGAGTTTCGACCAATTTTGTGGGTTTTTGAATTTCTTCTCCATCAGAACTCTGTTTTCGATGAAATAAATTGTGTTTTCTTTCCTACTCGATCAAATATCTATTCTAAATATTCTTACTCAAAATACAGGTTCAAACGAATATTGTAATCATCTTGTATATCAAACATTAAAGACCTTTTCCTGAGATGGTGCGTTTTAGGTTTCGAACTATTTAGTAGTTTTATCGATATCTCTGCACTCGGAATTTCATTTCCAGTAAAATTAGTTTTATTAGCATTCTTATTCGATATATATTCAGGTAGTAATAATAATGTAATATATATTTTTTGAACCGACAACCACTATTTTTCGTGATGGTACCCCTTTCAGTTTTGACCAATTTTGCTGGTTTTTGAATTTCTCCTCCATCGAAACTCTATTTTCGATGAAATAAATTGTGTTGTCTTCCATACTCGATCAAATATCTTTTCCAAATATTCTTCCTCCAAATACAGGTTCAAACGAATATTGTAATCATCATGTATATCAAACATTAACGACCATTTTCCGAGACGGACCCTTTGAGGTGTCGACCGATTTCGTAGTTTTATCAATATCTCCTCACTCGCAAATTCATTTCAAGTGAAATTTCTTTGATTATAATTATTACTCGATATATATTGATGTAGTAATGATAATATAATATATATTTTTGGAACCAAAATCCACTATTTTCCGTGATGGTGCCCCTTGGAGTTTCACCAATTTTGTGGGTCTTTGAATTTCTTCTCCATTAGAACTCTGTTTTCGATGAAGTAAATTGTGTTTTCTTTCGTACTCAATCAAATATATTTTCTAAATATTCTTACTCAAAATACAGGTTCAAACGAATATTGTAATCATCTTGTATATCAAACATTAAAGACCTTTTTCTGAGATGGTGCGTTTTAGGTTTCGAACGATTTAGTAGTTTTGTCGATATCTCTGCACTCGGAACTTCATTTCCAGTAAAATTAGTTTTATTAGCATTCTTATTCGATATCTATTCAGGTAGTAATAATAATGTAATATATATTTTTGGAACCGAAATCCACTATTTTTCGTGATGGTACCCCTTTAAGTTTCGACGAATTTTGCTGGTTTTTGAATTTCTCCTCCATCAGAACTTGGTTTTCGATGAAATAAATACTTTTTTCTTCTATACTCTATCAAATATCTTTTCCAAATATTCTTCCTCCAAATATAGGTTCTAACGAATATTGTAATCATCTTGTATATCAAACATTAAAGACCATTTTCCGAGACGGCCCCTTTGAGGTTTCAACCGATTTCGTAGTTTTATCAATATCTCCCCACTCGCAAATTCATTTCAAGTGAAATTATTTTGATTAAAATTCTTACTCGATATATATTGATGTAGTAATGATAATATAATATATATTTTTGGAACCAAAATCCACTATTTTCCGTGATGGTACCCCTTGGAGTTTCGACCAATTTTGTGGGTTTTTGAATTTCTTCTCCATCAGAACTCTGTTTTCGATGAAATAAATTGTGTTTTCTTTCCTACTCGATCAAATATCTATTCTAAATATTCTTACTCAAAATACAGGTTCAAACGAATATTGTAATCATCTTGTATATCAAACATTAAAGACCTTTTCCTGAGATGGTGCGTTTTAGGTTTCGAACTATTTAGTAGTTTTATCGATATCTCTGCACTCGGAATTTCATTTCCAGTAAAATTAGTTTTATTAGCATTCTTATTCGATATATATTCAGGTAGTAATAATAATGTAATATATATTTTTTGAACCGACAACCACTATTTTTCGTGATGGTACCCCTTTCAGTTTTGACCAATTTTGCTGGTTTTTGAATTTCTCCTCCATCGAAACTCTATTTTCGATGAAATAAATTGTGTTGTCTTCCATACTCGATCAAATATCTTTTCCAAATATTCTTCCTCCAAATACAGGTTCAAACGAATATTGTAATCATCATGTATATCAAACATTAACGACCATTTTCCGAGACGGACCCTTTGAGGTGTCGACCGATTTCGTAGTTTTATCAATATCTCCTCACTCGCAAATTCATTTCAAGTGAAATTTCTTTGATTATAATTATTACTCGATATATATTGATGTAGTAATGATAATATAATATATATTTTTGGAACCAAAATCCACTATTTTCCGTGATGGTGCCCCTTGGAGTTTCGACCAATTTTGTGGGTCTTTGAATTTCTTCTCCATTAGAACTCTGTTTTCGATGAAGTAAATTGTGTTTTCTTTCGTACTCAATCAAATATATTTTCTAAATATTCTTACTCAAAATACAGGTTCAAACGAATATTGTAATCATCTTGTATATCAAACATTAAAGACCTTTTTCTGAGATGGTGCGTTTTAGGTTTCGAACGATTTAGTAGTTTTGTCGATATCTCTGCACTCGGAACTTCATTTCCAGTAAAATTAGTTTTATTAGCATTCTTATTCGATATCTATTCAGGTAGTAATAATAATGTAATATATATTTTTGGAACCGAAATCCACTATTTTTCGTGATGGTACCCTTTTAAGTTTCGACGAATTTTGCTGGTTTTTGAATTTCTCCTCCATCAGAACTTGGTTTTCGATGAAATAAATAGTTTTTTCTTCTATACTCTATCAAATATCTTTTCCAAATATTCTTCCTCCAAATATAGGTTCAAACGAATATTGTAATCATCTTGTATATCAAACATTAAAGACCATTTTCCGAGACGGCCCCTTTGAGGTTTCAACCGATTTCGTAGTTTTATCAATATCTCCCCACTCGCAAATTCATTTCAAGTGAAATTATTTTGATTAAAATTCTTACTCGATATATATTGATGTAGTAATGATAATATAATATATATTTTTGGAACCAAAATCCACTATTTTCCGTGATGGTACCCCTTGGAGTTTCGACCAATTTTGTGGGTTTTTGAATTTCTTCTCCATCAGAACTCTGTTTTCGATGAAATAAATTGTGTTTTCTTTCCTACTCGATCAAATATCTATTCTAAATATTCTTACTCAAAATACAGGTTCAAACGAATATTTTAATCATCTTGTATATCAAACATTAAAGACCTTTTCCTGAGATGGTGCGTTTTAGGTTTCGAACTATTTAGTAGTTTTATCGATATCTCTGCACTCGGAATTTCATTTCCAGTAAAATTAGTTTTATTAGCATTCTTATTCGATATATATTCAGGTAGTAATAATAATGTAATATATATTTTTTGAACCGACAACCACTATTTTTCGTGATGGTACCTCTTTCAGTTTTGACCAATTTTGCTGGTTTTTGAATTTCTCCTCCATCGAAACTCTATTTTCGATGAAATAAATTGTGTTGTCTTCCATACTCGATCAAATATCTTTTCCAAATATTCTTCCTCCAAATACAGGTTCAAACGAATATTGTAATCATCATGTATATCAAACATTAACGACCATTTTCCGAGACGGACCCTTTGAGGTGTCGACCGATTTCGTAGTTTTATCAATATCTCCTCACTCGCAAATTCATTTCAAGTGAAATTTCTTTGATTATAATTATTACTCGATATATATTGATGTAGTAATGATAATATAATATATATTTTTGGAACCAAAATCCACTATTTTCCGTGATGGTGCCCCTTGGAGTTTCGACCAATTTTGTGGGTCTTTGAATTTCTTCTCCATTAGAACTCTGTTTTCGATGAAGTAAATTGTGTTTTCTTTCGTACTCAATCAAATATATTTTCTAAATATTCTTACTCAAAATACAGGTTCAAACGAATATTGTAATCATCTTGTATATCAATCATTAAAGACCTTTTTCTGAGATGGTGCGTTTTAGGTTTCGAACGATTTAGTAGTTTTGTCGATATCTCTGCACTCGGAACTTAATTTCCAGTAAAATTAGTTTTATTAGCATTCTTATTCGATATCTATTCAGGTAGTAATAATAATGTAATATATATTTTTGGAACCGAAATCCACTATTTTCTGTGATGGTACCCCTTTAAGTTTCGACGAATTTTGCTGGTTTTTGAATTTCTCCTCCATCAGAACTTGGTTTTCGATGAAATAAATACTTTTTTCTTCTATACTCTATCAAATATCTTTTCCAAATATTCTTCCTCCAAATATAGGTTCAAACGAATATTGTAATCATCTTGTATATCAAACATTAAAGACCATTTTCCGAGACGGCCCCTTTGAGGTTTCAACCGATTTCGTAGTTTTATCAATATCTCCCCACTCGCAAATTCATTTCAAGTGAAATTATTTTGATTAAAATTCTTACTCGATATATATTGATGTAGTAATGATAATATAATATATATTTTTGGAACCAAAATCCACTATTTTCCGTGATGGTACCCCTTGGAGTTTCGACCAATTTTGTGGGTTTTTGAATTTCTTCTCCATCAGAACTCTGTTTTCGATGAAATAAATTGTGTTTTCTTTCCTACTCGATCAAATATCTATTCTAAATATTCTTACTCAAAATACAGGTTCAAACGAATATTGTAATCATCTTGTATATCAAACATTAAAGACCTTTTCCTGAGATGGTGCGTTTTAGGTTTCGAACTATTTAGTAGTTTTATCGATATCTCTGCACTCGGAATTTCATTTCCAGTAAAATTAGTTTTATTAGCATTCTTATTCGATATATATTCAGGTAGTAATAATAATGTAATATATATTTTTTGAACCGACAACCACTATTTTTCGTGATGGTACCCCTTTCAGTTTTGACCAATTTTGCTGGTTTTTGAATTTCTCCTCCATCGAAACTCTATTTTCGATGAAATAAATTGTGTTGTCTTCCATACTCGATCAAATATCTTTTCCAAATATTCTTCCTCCAAATACAGGTTCAAACGAATATTGTAATCATCATGTATATCAAACATTAACGACCATTTTCCGAGACGGACCCTTTGAGGTGTCGACCGATTTCGTAGTTTTATCAATATCTCCTCACTCGCAAATTCATTTCAAGTGAAATTTCTTTGATTATAATTATTACTCGATATATATTGATGTAGTAATGATAATATAATATATATTTTTGGAACCAAAATCCACTATTTTCCGTGATGGTGCCCCTTGGAGTTTCGACCAATTTTGTGGGTCTTTGAATTTCTTCTCCATTAGAACTCTGTTTTCGATGAAGTAAATTGTGTTTTCTTTCGTACTCAATCAAATATATTTTCTAAATATTCTTACTCAAAATACAGGTTCAAACGAATATTGTAATCATCTTGTATATCAATCATTAAAGACCTTTTTCTGAGATGGTGCGTTTTAGGTTTCGAACGATTTAGTAGTTTTGTCGATATCTCTGCACTCGGAACTTAATTTCCAGTAAAATTAGTTTTATTAGCATTCTTATTCGATATCTATTCAGGTAGTAATAATAATGTAATATATATTTTTGGAACCGAAATCCACTATTTTCTGTGATGGTACCCCTTTAAGTTTCGACGAATTTTGCTGGTTTTTGAATTTCTCCTCCATCAGAACTTGGTTTTCGATGAAATAAATACTTTTTTCTTCTATACTCTATCAAATATCTTTTCCAAATATTCTTCCTCCAAATATAGGTTCAAACGAATATTGTAATCATCTTGTATATCAAACATTAAAGACCATTTTCCGAGACGGCCCCTTTGAGGTTTCAACCGATTTCGTAGTTTTATCAATATCTCCCCACTCGCAAATTCATTTCAAGTGAAATTATTTTGATTAAAATTCTTACTCGATATATATTGATGTAGTAATGATAATATAATATATATTTTTGGAACCAAAATCCACTATTTTCCGTGATGGTACCCCTTGGAGTTTCGACCAATTTTGTGGGTTTTTGAATTTCTTCTCCATCAGAACTCTGTTTTCGATGAAATAAATTGTGTTTTCTTTCCTACTCGATCAAATATCTATTCTAAATATTCTTACTCAAAATACAGGTTCAAACGAATATTGTAATCATCTTGTATATCAAACATTAAAGACCTTTTCCTGAGATGGTGCGTTTTAGGTTTCGAACTATTTAGTAGTTTTATCGATATCTCTGCACTCGGAATTTCATTTCCAGTAAAATTAGTTTTATTAGCATTCTTATTCGATATATATTCAGGTAGTAATAATAATGTAATATATATTTTTTGAACCGACAACCACTATTTTTCGTGATGGTACCCCTTTCAGTTTTGACCAATTTTGCTGGTTTTTGAATTTCTCCTCCATCGAAACTCTATTTTCGATGAAATAAATTGTGTTGTCTTCCATACTCGATCAAATATCTTTTCCAAATATTCTTCCTCCAAATACAGGTTCAAACGAATATTGTAATCATCATGTATATCAAACATTAACGACCATTTTCCGAGACGGACCCTTTGAGGTGTCGACCGATTTCGTAGTTTTATCAATATCTCCTCACTCGCAAATTCATTTCAAGTGAAATTTCTTTGATTATAATTATTACTCGATATATATTGATGTAGTAATGATAATATAATATATATTTTTGGAACCAAAATCCACTATTTTCCGTGATGGTGCCCCTTGGAGTTTCGACCAATTTTGTGGGTCTTTGAATTTCTTCTCCATTAGAACTCTGTTTTCGATGAAGTAAATTGTGTTTTCTTTCGTACTCAATCAAATATATTTTCTAAATATTCTTACTCAAAATACAGGTTCAAACGAATATTGTAATCATCTTGTATATCAAACATGAAAGACCTTTTTCTGAGATGGTGCGTTTTAGGTTTCGAACGATTTAGTAGTTTTGTCGATATCTCTGCACTCGGAACTTCATTTCCAGTAAAATTAGTTTTATTAGCATTCTTATTCGATATCTATTCAGGTAGTAATAATAATGTAATATATATTTTTGGAACCGAAATCCACTATTTTTCGTGATGGTACCCTTTTAAGTTTCGACGAATTTTGCTGGTTTTTGAATTTCTCCTCCATCAGAACTTGGTTTTCGATGAAATAAATAGTTTTTTCTTCTATACTCTATCAAATATCTTTTCCAAATATTCTTCCTCCAAATATAGGTTCAAACGAATATTGTAATCATCTTGTATATCAAACATTAAAGACCATTTTCCGAGACGGCCCCTTTGAGGTTTCAACCGATTTCGTAGTTTTATCAATATCTCCCCACTCGCAAATTCATTTCAAGTGAAATTATTTTGATTAAAATTCTTACTCGATATATATTGATGTAGTAATGATAATATAATATATATTTTTGGAACCAAAATCCACTATTTTCCGTGATGGTACCCCTTGGAGTTTCGACCAATTTTGTGGGTTTTTGAATTTCTTCTCCATCAGAACTCTGTTTTCGATGAAATAAATTGTGTTTTCTTTCCTACTCGATCAAATATCTATTCTAAATATTCTTACTCAAAATACAGGTTCAAACGAATATTTTAATCATCTTGTATATCAAACATTAAAGACCTTTTCCTGAGATGGTGCGTTTTAGGTTTCGAACTATTTAGTAGTTTTATCGATATCTCTGCACTCGGAATTTCATTTCCAGTAAAATTAGTTTTATTAGCATTCTTATTCGATATATATTCAGGTAGTAATAATAATGTAATATATATTTTTTGAACCGACAACCACTATTTTTCGTGATGGTACCTCTTTCAGTTTTGACCAATTTTGCTGGTTTTTGAATTTCTCCTCCATCGAAACTCTATTTTCGATGAAATAAATTGTGTTGTCTTCCATACTCGATCAAATATCTTTTCCAAATATTCTTCCTCCAAATACAGGTTCAAACGAATATTGTAATCATCATGTATATCAAACATTAACGACCATTTTCCGAGACGGACCCTTTGAGGTGTCGACCGATTTCGTAGTTTTATCAATATCTCCTCACTCGCAAATTCATTTCAAGTGAAATTTCTTTGATTATAATTATTACTCGATATATATTGATGTAGTAATGATAATATAATATATATTTTTGGAACCAAAATCCACTATTTTCCGTGATGGTGCCCCTTGGAGTTTCGACCAATTTTGTGGGTCTTTGAATTTCTTCTCCATTAGAACTCTGTTTTCGATGAAGTAAATTGTGTTTTCTTTCGTACTCAATCAAATATATTTTCTAAATATTCTTACTCAAAATACAGGTTCAAACGAATATTGTAATCATCTTGTATATCAATCATTAAAGACCTTTTTCTGAGATGGTGCGTTTTAGGTTTCGAACGATTTAGTAGTTTTGTCGATATCTCTGCACTCGGAACTTAATTTCCAGTAAAATTAGTTTTATTAGCATTCTTATTCGATATCTATTCAGGTAGTAATAATAATGTAATATATATTTTTGGAACCGAAATCCACTATTTTCTGTGATGGTACCCCTTTAAGTTTCGACGAATTTTGCTGGTTTTTGAATTTCTCCTCCATCAGAACTTGGTTTTCGATGAAATAAATACTTTTTTCTTCTATACTCTATCAAATATCTTTTCCAAATATTCTTCCTCCAAATATAGGTTCAAACGAATATTGTAATCATCTTGTATATCAAACATTAAAGACCATTTTCCGAGACGGCCCCTTTGAGGTTTCAACCGATTTCGTAGTTTTATCAATATCTCCCCACTCGCAAATTCATTTCAAGTGAAATTATTTTGATTAAAATTCTTACTCGATATATATTGATGTAGTAATGATAATATAATATATATTTTTGGAACCAAAATCCACTATTTTCCGTGATGGTACCCCTTGGAGTTTCGACCAATTTTGTGGGTTTTTGAATTTCTTCTCCATCAGAACTCTGTTTTCGATGAAATAAATTGTGTTTTCTTTCCTACTCGATCAAATATCTATTCTAAATATTCTTACTCAAAATACAGGTTCAAACGAATATTGTAATCATCTTGTATATCAAACATTAAAGACCTTTTCCTGAGATGGTGCGTTTTAGGTTTCGAACTATTTAGTAGTTTTATCGATATCTCTGCACTCGGAATTTCATTTCCAGTAAAATTAGTTTTATTAGCATTCTTATTCGATATATATTCAGGTAGTAATAATAATGTAATATATATTTTTTGAACCGACAACCACTATTTTTCGTGATGGTACCCCTTTCAGTTTTGACCAATTTTGCTGGTTTTTGAATTTCTCCTCCATCGAAACTCTATTTTCGATGAAATAAATTGTGTTGTCTTCCATACTCGATCAAATATCTTTTCCAAATATTCTTCCTCCAAATACAGGTTCAAACGAATATTGTAATCATCATGTATATCAAACATTAACGACCATTTTCCGAGACGGACCCTTTGAGGTGTCGACCGATTTCGTAGTTTTATCAATATCTCCTCACTCGCAAATTCATTTCAAGTGAAATTATTTTGATTAAAATTCTTACTCGATATATATTGATGTAGTAATGATAATATAATATATATTTTTGGAACCAAAATCCACTATTTTCCGTGATGGTACCCCTTGGAGTTTCGACCAATTTTGTGGGTTTTTGAATTTCTTCTCCATCAGAACTCTGTTTTCGATGAAATAAATTGTGTTTTCTTTCCTACTCGATCAAATATCTATTCTAAATATTCTTACTCAAAATACAGGTTCAAACGAATATTTTAATCATCTTGTATATCAAACATTAAAGACCTTTTCCTGAGATGGTGCGTTTTAGGTTTCGAACTATTTAGTAGTTTTATCGATATCTCTGCACTCGGAATTTCATTTCCAGTAAAATTAGTTTTATTAGCATTCTTATTCGATATATATTCAGGTAGTAATAATAATGTAATATATATTTTTTGAACCGACAACCACTATTTTTCGTGATGGTACCCCTTTCAGTTTTGACCAATTTTGCTGGTTTTTGAATTTCTCCTCCATCGAAACTCTATTTTCGATGAAATAAATTGTGTTGTCTTCCATACTCGATCAAATATCTTTTCCAAATATTCTTCCTCCAAATACAGGTTCAAACGAATATTGTAATCATCATGTATATCAAACATTAACGACCATTTTCCGAGACGGACCCTTTGAGGTGTCGACCGATTTCGTAGTTTTATCAATATCTCCTCACTCGCAAATTCATTTCAAGTGAAATTTCTTTGATTATAATTATTACTCGATATATATTGATGTAGTAATGATAATATAATATATATTTTTGGAACCAAAATCCACTATTTTCCGTGATGGTGCCCCTTGGAGTTTCGACCAATTTTGTGGGTCTTTGAATTTCTTCTCCATTAGAACTCTGTTTTCGATGAAGTAAATTGTGTTTCCTTTCGTACTCAATCAAATATATTTTCTAAATATTCTTACTCAAAATACAGGTTCAAACGAATATTGTAATCATCTTGTATATCAATCATTAAAGACCTTTTTCTGAGATGGTGCGTTTTAGGTTTCGAACGATTTAGTAGTTTTGTCGATATCTCTGCACTCGGAACTTAATTTCCAGTAAAATTAGTTTTATTAGCATTCTTATTCGATATCTATTCAGGTAGTAATAATAATGTAATATATATTTTTGGAACCGAAATCCACTATTTTTCGTGATGGTACCCCTTTAAGTTTCGACGAATTTTGCTGGTTTTTGAATTTCTCCTCCATCAGAACTTGGTTTTCGATGAAATAAATAGTTTTTTCTTCTATACTCTATCAAATATCTTTTCCAAATATTCTTCCTCCAAATATAGGTTCAAACGAATATTGTAATTATCTTGTATATCAAACATTAAAGACCATTTTCCAAGACGGCCCCTTTGAGGTTTCAACCGATTTCGTAGTTTTATCAATATCTCCCCACTCGCAAATTCATTTCAAGTGAAATTATTTTGATTAAAATTCTTACTCGATATATATTGATGTAGTAATGATAATATAATATATATTTTTGGAACCAAAATCCACTATTTTCCGTGATGGTACCCCTTGGAGTTTCGACCAATTTTGTGGGTTTTTGTATTTGTCCTCCATCAGAACTCTGTTTTCGATGAAATAAATTGTGTTGTCTTCCGTACTCGATCAAATATGTTTTCCAAATATTGTTCCTCCAAATATAGGTTCAAACGAATTTTGTATTCATCTTGTATATCAAACATTAAAGACATTTTTCCGAGATGTTGCCTTATAGATTTTGATCGATTTCGTAGTTTTATCAATATCTAATCACTCAGAACTTCATTCCTAGTTAAATTAGTTTTATTAGCATTCTTACTCGATATATATTCAGGTAGTAATAATAATATAATATATATGTTTTGAACCGAAATCTGCTATTTTCTGTGATGGTACCCCTTTGAATTTTGACAAATTTAGCGGGTTTTTGAATTTCTCCTCCATCAGAACTCTATTTTCCATTAAATAAATTGTGTTTTCGTCCGTACTCGATCAAATATATTTTCCAAACATTATTCCTACAAATATAGGATCAAACGAACATTGTAATCATCTTGTTTATCAAACATTAAAGACCATTTTCCGAGACGGACCCTTTGAGGTTTCGACCGATTTCGTAGTTTTATCAATATCTCCTCACTCGCAACTTCATTTCAAGTGAAATTACTTTGATTAGAATTCTTACTCGATATATATTGATGTAGTAATGATAATAATATATATAATTTTGGAACCAAAATCCACTATTTCCATTGGAGTTTCGACCAATTTTGTGGGTTTTTGAATTTCTTCTCCATCAGAACTCTATTTTCGATGAAATAAATTGTGTTTTCTTTTGTACTCGATCAAATACCTATTCTAAATATTCTTACTCAAAATACAGGTTCAAACGAATATTGTAATCATCTTGTATATCAAACATTAAAGACCTATTTCTGAGATGGTGCGTTTTAGGTTTCGAACGATTTAGTAGTTTTATCGATATCTCTGCACTCGGAACTTCATTTCCAGTAAAATTAGTTTTATTAGAATTCTTATTCGATATATATTCAGGTAGTAATAATAATGTAATATATATTTTTGGAACCGAAATCACTTATTTTTCATTATGGCACCCCTTTCATTTTCGACGAATATTGCTGGTTTTTGAATTTCTCCTCCATCAGAACTTGGTTTTCGATAAAGTAAATAGTTTTTTCTTCTATACTCTATAAAATATCTTTTCCAAATATTCTTCCTCAAAATATAGTTTTAAACAAATATTGTAATCATCTTGTATATCAAACATTAATGACATTTTTCCGAGATGGTGCCTTATAGATTTTGATCGATTTCGTAGTTTTATCAATATCTCATCACTCAGAACTTCACATTCGTAGTTAAATTAGTTTTATTAGCATTATTACTCGGTATATATTCAGGTAGTAATAATAATACAATATATATTTTTTGAACCGAAATCCACTATTTACCGTGATGGTACCCCTTTGAATTTTGACAAATTTAGCGGGTTTTTGAATTTCTCCTCCATCAGAACTCTATTTTCCATGAAATAAATTGTATTTTCTTCCGTACTCGATCAAATATCTTTTCCAAATATTCTTAGTCAATATATAGGCCCAAACGAGTATTGTAATCATTTTGTATATCAAACATTAAAGACCTTTTTCCGAGATGGTCCCTTTGAGGTTTCGACCGATTTCGTAGTTTTATCAATATGTCCTCACTCACAACTTCATTTCCAGTGAAATTACTTTGATTAGAATTCTTACTCGATATCTATTGATGTAGTAATGATATAATAATATATATTTTTGGAACCAAAATCCATTATTTTCCGTGATGGTACCCCTTGGAGTTTCGACCAATTTTGTGGGTTTTTGAATTTCTTCTCCATCAGAACTCTGTTTTCGATGAAATAAATTGTGTTTTCTTTCCTACTCGATCAAATATCTATTCTAAATATTCTTACTCAAAATACAGGTTCAAACGAATATTGTAATCATCTTGTATATCTAACATTAAAGACCTTTTCCTGAGATGGTGCGTTTTAGGTTTCGAACTATTTAGTAGTTTTATCGATATCTCTGCACTCGGAATTTCATTTCCAGTAAAATTAGTTTTATTAGCATTCTTATTCGATATATATTCAGGTAGTAATAATAATGTAATATATATTTTTTGAACCGACATCCACTATTTTTCGTGATGGTACCCCTTTCAGTTTTGACCAATTTTGCTGGTTTTTGAATTTCTCCTCCATCGAAACTCTATTTTCGATGAAATAAATTGTGTTGTCTTCCATACTCGATCAAATATCTTTTCCAAATATTCTTCCTCCAAATACAGGTTCAAACGAATATTGTAATCATCATGTATATCAAACATTAACGACCATTTTCCGAGACGGACCCTTTGAGGTGTCGACCGATTTCGTAGTTTTATCAATATCTCCTCACTCGCAAATTCATTTCAAGTGAAATTTCTTTGATTATAATTATTACTCGATATATATTGATGTAGTAATGATAATATAATATATATTTTTGGAACCAAAATCCACTATTTTCCGTGATGGTGCCCCTTGGAGTTTCGACCAATTTTGTGGGTCTTTGAATTTCTTCTCCATTAGAACTCTGTTTTCGATGAAGTAAATTGTGTTTTCTTTCGTACTCAATCAAATATATTTTCTAAATATTCTTACTCAAAATACAGGTTCAAACGAATATTGTAATCATCTTGTATATCAAACATTAAAGACCTTTTTCTGAGATGGTGCGTTTTAGGTTTCGAACGATTTAGTAGTTTTGTCGATATCTCTGCACTCGGAACTTAATTTCCAGTAAAATTAATTTTATTAGCATTCTTATTCGATATCTATTCAGGTAGTAATAATAATGTAATATATATTTTTGGAACCGAAATCCACTATTTTTCGTGATGGTACCCCTTTAAGTTTCGACGAATTTTGCTGGTTTTTGAATTTCTCCTCCATCAGAACTTGGTTTTCGATGAAATAAATAGTTTTTTCTTCTATACTCTATCAAATATCTTTTCCAAATATTCTTCCTCCAAATATAGGTTCAAACGAATATTGTAATCATCTTGTATATCAAACATTAAAGACCATTTTCCGAGACGGCCCCTTTGAGGTTTCAACCGATTTCGTAGTTTTATCAATATCTCCCCACTCGCAAATTCATTTCAAGTGAAATTATTTTGATTAAAATTCTTACTCGATATATATTGATGTAGTAATGATAATATAATATATATTTTTGGAACCAAAATCCACTATTTTCCGTGATGGTACCCCTTGGAGTTTCGACCAATTTTGTGGGTTTTTGAATTTCTTCTCCATCAGAACTCTGTTTTCGATGAAATAAATTGTGTTTTCTTTCCTACTCGATCAAATATCTATTCTAAATATTCTTACTCAAAATACAGGTTCAAACGAATATTGTAATCATCTTGTATATCAAACATTAAAGACCTTTTTCTGAGATGGTGCGTTTTAGGTTTCGAACGATTTAGTAGTTTTGTCGATATCTCTGCACTCGGAACTTCATTTCCAGTAAAATTAGTTTTATTAGCATTCTTATTCGATATCTATTCAGGTAGTAATAATAATGTAATATATATTTTTGGAACCGAAATCCACTATTTTTCGTGATGGTACCCCTTTCAGTTTCGACGAATTTTGCTGGTTTTTGAATTTCTCCTCCATCAGAACTTGGTTTTCGATGAAATAAATAGTTTTATCTTCTATACTCTATTAAATATCTTTTCAAAATATTCTTCCTCCAAATATAGGTTCAAACGAATATTGTAATCATCTTGTATATCAAACATTAAAGACCATTTTCTGAGACGGCCCCTTTGAGGTTTCGACCGATTTCGTAGTTTTATCAATATCTCCTCACTCGCAAATTCATTTCAAGTGAAATTACTTTGATTAGAATTCTTACTCGATATATATTGATGTAGTAATGATAATATAATATATATTTTTGGAACCAAAATCCACTATTTTCCGTGATGGTGTACCCCTTGGAGTTTCGACCAATTTTGTGGGTTTTTGTATTTGTCCTCCATCAGAAGTCTGTTTTCGATGAAATAAATTGTGTTTTCTTCCGTACTCGATCAAATATCTTTTCCAAATATTGTTCCTCCAAATATAGGTTCAAACGAATATTGTAATCATCTTGTATATCAAACATTAAAGACAATTTTCCGAGATGGTGCCTTATAGATTTTGATGGATTTCGTAGCTTTATCAATATCTAATCACTCAGAACTTCATTCCTAGTTAAATTAGTTTTATTAACATTCTTACTCGATATATATTCAGGTAGTAATAATAATATAATATATATGTTTTGAACCGAAATCCACTATTTTCCTTGATGGTACCCCTTTGAATTTTGACAGATTTTGCGGGTTTTTGAATTTCTCCTCCATTGGAACTTTATTTTCCATGAAATAAATTGTGTTTTCTTCCGTACTCGATCAAATATCTTTTCCAAATATTCTTAGTCAATATATAGGCCCAAACGAGTATTGTAATCATTTTGTATATCAAACATTAAAGACCTTTTTTCGAGACGGTCCCTTTGAGGTTTCGACCGATTTCGTAGTTTTATCAATATCTCTTCACTCGGAACTTCATTTCCAGTGAAATTACTTTGAATAGAATTCTTACTCGATATCAATTTGATGTAGTAATGATATAATAATATATATTTTTGGAACCAAAATCCACTATTTTCCGTGATGGTACCCCTTGGAGTTTCGGCCAATTTTGTGGGTTTTTGAATTTCTTCTCCATCAGAACTCTGTTTTCGATGAAATAAATTATGTCTTCTTTCCTACTCGATCAAATATCTATTCTAAATATTCTTACTCAAAATACAGGTTCAAACGAATATTGTAATCATCTTGTATATCAAACATTAAAGACCATTTTCCGAGACGGCCCCTTTGAGGTTTCAACCGATTTCGTAGTTTTATCAATATCTCCCCACTCGCAAATTCATTTCAAGTGAAATTATTTTGATTAAAATTCTTACTCGATATATATTGATGTAGTAATGATAATATAATATATATTTTTGGAACCAAAATCCACTATTTTCCGTGATGGTACCCCTTGGAGTTTCGACCAATTTTGTGGGTTTTTGAATTTCTTCTCCATCAGAACTCTGTTTTCGATGAAATAAATTGTGTTTTCTTTCCTACTCGATCAAATATCTATTCTAAATATTCTTACTCAAAATACAGGTTCAAACGAATATTGTAATCATCTTGTATATCAAACATTAAAGACCTTTTTCTGAGATGGTGCGTTTTAGGTTTCGAACGATTTAGTAGTTTTGTCGATATCTCTGCACTCGGAACTTCATTTCCAGTAAAATTAGTTTTATTAGCATTCTTATTCGATATCTATTCAGGTAGTAATAATAATGTAATATATATTTTTGGAACCGAAATCCACTATTTTTCGTGATGGTACCCCTTTCAGTTTCGACGAATTTTGCTGGTTTTTGAATTTCTCCTCCATCAGAACTTGGTTTTCGATGAAATAAATAGTTTTTTCTTCTATACTCTATTAAATATCTTTTCAAAATATTCTTCCTCCAAATATAGGTTCAAACGAATATTGTAATCATCTTGTATATCAAACATTAAAGACCATTTTCTGAGACGGCCCCTTTGAGGTTTCGACCGATTTCGTAGTTTTATCAATATCTCCTCACTCGCAAATTCATTTCAAGTGAAATTACTTTGATTAGAATTCTTACTCGATATATATTGATGTAGTAATGATAATATAATATATATTTTTGGAACCAAAATCCACTATTTTCCGTGATGGTGTACCCCTTGGAGTTTCGACCAATTTTGTGGGTTTTTGTATTTGTCCTCCATCAGAAGTCTGTTTTCGATGAAATAAATTGTGTTTTCTTCCGTACTCGATCAAATATCTTTTCCAAATATTGTTCCTCCAAATATAGGTTCAAACGAATATTGTAATCATCTTGTATATCAAACATTAAAGACAATTTTCCGAGATGGTGCCTTATAGATTTTGATCGATTTCGTAGCTTTATCAATATCTAATCACTCAGAACTTCATTCCTAGTTAAATTAGTTTTATTAACATTCTTACTCGATATATATTCAGGTAGTAATAATAATATAATATATATGTTTTGAACCGAAATCCACTATTTTCCTTGATGGTACCCCTTTGAATTTTGACAGATTTTGCGGGTTTTTGAATTTCTCCTCCATTGGAACTTTATTTTCCATGAAATAAATTGTGTTTTCTTCCGTACTCGATCAAATATCTTTTCCAAATATTCTTAGTCAATATATAGGCCCAAACGAGTATTGTAATCATTTTGTATATCAAACATTAAAGACCTTTTTTCGAGACGGTCCCTTTGAGGTTTCGACCGATTTCGTAGTTTTATCAATATCTCTTCACTCGGAACTTCATTTCCAGTGAAATTACTTTGAATAGAATTCTTACTCGATATCAATTTGATGTAGTAATGATATAATAATATATATTTTTGGAACCAAAATCCACTATTTTCCGTGATGGTACCCCTTGGAGTTTCGGCCAATTTTGTGGGTTTTTGAATTTCTTCTCCATCAGAACTCTGTTTTCGATGAAATAAATTATGTCTTCTTTCCTACTCGATCAAATATCTATTCTAAATATTCTTACTCAAAATACAGGTTCAAACGAATATTGTAATCATCTTGTATATCAAACATTAAAGACCATTTTCCGAGACGGCCCCTTTGAGGTTTCAACCGATTTCGTAGTTTTATCAATATCTCCCCACTCGCAAATTCATTTCAAGTGAAATTATTTTGATTAAAATTCTTACTCGATATATATTGATGTAGTAATGATAATATAATATATATTTTTGGAACCAAAATCCACTATTTTCCGTGATGCCCCTTGGAGTTTCGACCAATTTTGTGGGTTTTTGAATTTCTTCTCCATCAGAACTCTGTTTTCGATGAAATAAATTGTGTTTTCTTTCCTACTCGATCAAATATCTATTCTAAATATTATTACTCAAAATACAGGTTCAAACGAATATTGTAATCATCTTGTATATCAAACATTAAAGACCTTTTTCTGAGATGGTGCGTTTTAGGTTTCGAACGATTTAGTAGTTTTGTCGATATCTCTGCACTCGGAACTTCATTTCCAGTAAAATTAGTTTTATTAGCATTCTTATTCGATATCTATTCAGGTAGTAATAATAATGTAATATATATTTTTGGAACCGAAATCCACTATTTTTCGTGATGGTACCCCTTTCAGTTTCGACGAATTTTGCTGGTTTTTGAATTTCTCCTCCATCAGAACTTGGTTTTCGATGAAATAAATAGTTTTTTCTTCTATACTCTATTAAATATCTTTTCAAAATATTCTTCCTCCAAATATAGGTTCAAACGAATATTGTAATCATCTTGTATATCAAACATTAAAGACCATTTTCTGAGACGGCCCCTTTGAGGTTTCGACCGATTTCGTAGTTTTATCAATATCTCCTCACTCGCAAATTCATTTCAAGTGAAATTACTTTGATTAGAATTCTTACTCGATATATATTGATGTAGTAATGATAATATAATATATATTTTTGGAACCAAAATCCACTATTTTCCGTGATGGTGTACCCCTTGGAGTTTCGACCAATTTTGTGGGTTTTTGTATTTGTCCTCCATCAGAAGTCTGTTTTCGATGAAATAAATTGTGTTTTCTTCCGTACTCGATCAAATATCTTTTCCAAATATTGTTCCTCCAAATATAGGTTCAAACGAATATTGTAATCATCTTGTATATCAAACATTAAAGACAATTTTCCGAGATGGTGCCTTATAGATTTTGATCGATTTCGTAGCTTTATCAATATCTAATCACTCAGAACTTCATTCCTAGTTAAATTAGTTTTATTAACATTCTTACTCGATATATATTCAGGTAGTAATAATAATATAATATATATGTTTTGAACCGAAATCCACTATTTTCCTTGATGGTACCCCTTTGAATTTTGACAGATTTTGCGGGTTTTTGAATTTCTCCTCCATTGGAACTTTATTTTCCATGAAATAAATTGTGTTTTCTTCCGTACTCGATCAAATATCTTTTCCAAATATTCTTAGTCAATATATAGGCCCAAACGAGTATTGTAATCGTTTTGTATATCAAACATTAAAGACCTTTTTTCGAGACGGTCCCTTTGAGGTTTCGACCGATTTCGTAGTTTTATCAATATCTCTTCACTCGGAACTTCATTTCCAGTGAAATTACTTTGAATAGAATTCTTACTCGATATCAATTTGATGTAGTAATGATATAATAATATATATTTTTGGAACCAAAATCTACTATTTTCCGTGATGGTACCCCTTGGAGTTTCGGCCAATTTTGTGGGTTTTTGAATTTCTTCTCCATCAGAACTCTGTTTTCGATGAAATAAATTATGTCTTCTTTCCTACTCGATCAAATATCTATTCTAAATATTCTTACTCAAAATACAGGTTCAAACGAATATTGTAATCATCTTGTATATCAAACATTAAAGACCTTTTTCTGAGATGGTGCGTTTTAGGTTTCGAACGATTTAATAGTTTTGTCGATATCTCTACACTCGGAATTTCATTTCCAGTAAAATTAGTTTTGTTAGCATTCTTATTCGATATCTATTCAGGTAGTAATAATAATGTAAAATATATTTTGGAACCGAAATTCACTATTTTTCGTGATGGTACGTACCCCTTTCAGTTTCGACCAATTTTGCTGGTTTTTGAATTTCTCCTCCATCGAAACTCTGTTTTCGATGAAATAAATAGTTTTTTCTTCCATACTTGATCAAATATATTTTCCAAATATTATTCCTCCAAATACAGGTTCAAACGAATATTGTAATCATCTTTTGTATCAAACATTAACGAGCATTTTCCGAGACGGGCCCTTTGAGGTTTCGACCGATTTCGTAGTTTTATCAATATCTCCTCACTCGCAAATTCATTTTAAGTGAAATTACTTTGATTAGAATTCTTACTCGATATATATTGATGTAGTAATGATAATATAATATATATTTTTGGAACCAAAATCCACTATTTTCCGTGATGGTGCCCCTTGGAGTTTCGACCAATTTTGTGGGTTTTTGAATTTCTTCTCCATTAGAACTCTGTTTTCGATGAAGTAAATTGTGTTTTCGTTCGTACTCGATCAAATATATTTTCTAAATATTCTTACTCAAAATACAGGTTCAAACGAATATTGTAATCATCTTGTATATCAAACATTAAAGACCTTTTTCTGAGATGGTGCGTTTTAGGTTTCGAACGATTTAGTAGTTTTATCGATATCTCTGCACTCGGAACTTCATTTCTAGTAAAATTAGTTTTATTAGAATTCTTATTCGATATATATTCAGGTAGTAATAATAATGTAATATATATTTTTGGAACCGAAATCCCTTATTTTTCATTATGGCACCCCTTTCAGTTTCGACGAATATTGATGGTTTGTGAATTTCTCCTCCATCAGAACTTGGTTTTCGATAAAGTAAATAGATTTTTCTTCTATACTCGATCAAATATCTTTTCCAAATATTCTTCCTCAAAATATAGTTTTAAACAAATATTGTAATCATCTTGTATATCAAACATTAATGACATTTTTCCGAGATGGTGCCTTATAGATTTTGATCGATTTCGTAGTTTTATCAATATCTCATCACTCAGAACTTCACATTCCTAGTTAAATTAATTTTATTAGCATTCTTACTCGGTATATATTCAGGTAGTAATAATAATACAATATATATTTTTTGAACCGAAATCCACTATTTTCCGTGATGGTACCCCTTTGAATTTTGACAAATTTAGCGGGTTTTTGAATTTATCCTCCATCGGAACTCTATTTTCCATGAAACAAATTGTGTTTTCTTCCGTACTCGATCAAATATCTTTTCCAAATATTCTTAGTCAAAATATAGGTTCAAACGAGTATTGTAATCATTTTGTATATCAAACATTAAAGACCTATTTTCGAGACGGTCCCTTTGAGGTTTCGACCGATTTCGTAGTTTTATCGATATCTCCTCACTCGCAACTTCATTTCCAGTGAAATTACTTTGATTAGAATTCTTACTCGATATCTATTGATGTAGTAATGATATAATAATATATATTTTTGGAACCAAAATCCACTATTTTCCGTGATGGTACCCCTTGGAGTTTCGACCAATTTTGTGGGTTTTTGAATTTCTTCTCCATCAGAACTCTGTTTTCGATGAAATAAATTGTGTTGTCTTCCATACTCGATCAAATATCTTTTCCAAATATTCTTCCTCCAAATACAGGTTCAAACGAATATTGTAATCATCTTGTATATCAAACATTAACGACCATTTTCCGAGACGGACCCTTTGAGGTTTCGACCGATTTCGTAGTTTTATCAATATCTCCTCACTCGCAAATTCATTTCAAGTGAAATTACTTTGATTAGAATTCTTACCTGATATATATTAATGTAGTAATGATAATATAATATATATTTTTTGAACCAAAATCCACTATATTCCGTGATGGGGCGCCCCTTGGAGTTTCGACCAATTTTGTGGGGTTTTGAATTTCTTCTCCATCAGAACTCTGTTTTCGATGAAATAAATTGTGTTTTCTTTCGTACTCGATCAAATATATTTTCCAAACATTATTCCTACAAATATAGGATCAAACGAACATTGTAATCATCTTGTTTATCAAACATTAAAGACCATTTTCCGAGACGGACCCTTTGAGGTTTCGACCGATTTCGTAGTTTTATCAATATCTCCTCACTCGCAACTTCATTTCAAGTGAAATTACTTTGATTAGAATTCTTACTCGATATATATTGATGTAGTAATGATAATAATATATATAATTTTGGAACCAAAATCCACTATTTCCATTGGAGTTTCGACCAATTTTGTGGGTTTTTGAATTTCTTCTCCATTAGAACTCTGTTTTCGATGAAGTAAATTGTGTTTTCGTTCGTACTCGATCAAATATATTTTCTAAATATTCTTACTCAAAATACAGGTTCAAACGAATATTGTAATCATCTTGTAGATCAAACATTAAAGACCTTTTTTTGAGATGGTGCGTTTTAGGTTTCGAACGATTTAGTAGTTTTGTCGATATCTCTGCACTCGGAACTTCATTTCCAGTAAAATTAGTTTTGTTAGCATTCTTATTCGATATCTATTCAGGTGGTAATAATAATGTAATATATATTTTTGAAACCGAAATCCACTATTTTTCGTGATGGTACCCCTTTCAGTTTCGACGAATTTTGCTGGTTTTTGAATTTCACCTCCATCAGAACTTGGTTTTCGATGAAATAAATAGTTTTTTCTTCTATACTCTATCAAATATCTTTTCAAAATATTCTTCCTCCAAATATAGGTTCAAACGAATATTGTAATCATCTTGTATATCAAACATTAAAGACCATTTTCCGAGACGGCCCCTTTGAGGTTTCGACCGATTTCGTAGTTTTATCAATATCTCCTCACTCGCAATTTCATTTCAAGTGAAATTGCTTTGATTAGAATTCTTACTCGATATATATTGATGTAGTAATGATAATATAATATATATTTTTGGAACCAAAATCCACTATTTTCTGTGATGGTACCCCTTGGAGTTTCGACCAATTTTGTGGGTTTTTGTATTTGTCCTCCATCAGAACTCTGTTTTCGATGAAATAAATTGTGTTGTCTTCCGTACTCGATCAAATATCTTTTCCAAATATTGTTCCTCCAAATATAGGTTCAAACGAATATTATAATCATATTGTATATCAAACATTAAAGACATTTTTCCGAGATGGTACCTTATAGATTTTGATCGATTTCGTAGTTTTATCAATATCTCATCACTCGGAACGTCATTCCTAGTTAAATTAGTTTTATTAGCATTCTTACTCGATATATATTCAGGTAGTAATAATAATATAATATATATTATTTGAACCGAAATCTACTATTTTCCGTGATGGTACCCCTTTGAATTTTGACAAATTTAGCGGGGTTTTGAATTTCTCCTCTATCGGAACTCTATTTTCCATGAAATAAATTGTGTTTTCTTTCGTACTCGATCAAATATCTTTTCCAAATATTCTTAGTCAAAATATAGGTTCAAACGAGTATTGTAATCATTTTTTATATCAATCATTAAAGACCTTATTCGAGACGGTTCTTTTGAGGGTTCGACCGATTTCATAGTTTTGTCAATATATCCTCACTCGCAAATTCATTTCAAGTGAAATTACTTTGATTAAAATTCTTACTCGATATATATTGATATAGTAATGATAATATAATATATATTTTTGGAAACAAAATCCACTATTTTCCGTGATGGTACCCCTTGGAGTTTCGACCAATTTTGTGGGTTTTTGAAATTCTTCTCCATTAGAACTCTGTTTTCGATGAAATAAATCGTGTTTTCTTTCGTACTCGATCAAATATCTATTCTAAATATTCTTACTCAAAATACAGGTTCAAACGAATATTGTAATCATCTTGTATATCAAACATTAAAGACCCTTTTCTGAGATGGTGCGTTTTACGTTTCGAACGATTTAGTAGTTTTATCGATATCTCTGCACTCGGAATTTCATTTCCAGTAAAATTAGTTTTATTAGCATTCTTATTCGATATATATTCAGGTAGTAATAATAATGTAATATATATTTTTTGAACCGAAATCCACTATTTTTCGTGATGGTACGTACCCCTTTCAGTTTCGACCAATTTTGCTGGTTTTTGAATTTCTCCTCCAACGAAACTTTGTTTTCGATGAAATAAATTGTGTTGTCTTCCATACTCGATCAAATATCTTTTCCAAATATTCTTCCTCCAAATACAGGTTCAAACGAATATTGTAATCATCTTGTATATCAAACATTAACGACCATTTTCCGAGACGGACCCTTTGAGGTTTCGACCGATTTCGTAGTTTTATCAATATCTCCTCACTCGCAAATTCATTTCAAGTGAAATTACTTTGATTAGAATTCTTACCTGATATATATTGATGTAGTAATGATAATATAATATATATTTTTTGAACCAAAATCCACTATATTCCGTGATGCCCCTTGGAGTTTCGACCAATTTTGTGGGGTTTTGAATTTCTTCTCCATTAGAACTCTGTTTTCGATGAAGTAAATTGTGTTTTCGTTCGTACTCGATCAAATATATTTTCCAAACATTGTTCCTACAAATATAGGATCAAACGAACATTGTGATCATCTTGTTTATCAAACATTAAAGACCATTTTCCGAGACGGACCCTTTGAGGTTTCGACCGATTTCGTAGTTTTATCAATATCTCCTCACTCGCAACTTCATTTCAAGTGAAATTACTTTGATTAGAATTCTTACTCGATATATATTGATGTAGTAATGATAATAATATATATAATTTTGGAACCAAAATCCACTATTTCCATTGGAGTTTCGACCAATTTTGTGGGTTTTTGAATTTCTTCTCCATTAGAACTCTGTTTTCGATGAAGTAAATTGTGTTTTCGTTCGTACTCGATCAAATATATTTTCTAAATATTCTTACTCAAAATACAGGTTCAAACGAATATTGTAATCATCTTGTATATCAAACATTAAAGACCTTTTTTTGAGATGGTGCGTTTTAGGTTTCGAACGATTTAGTAGTTTTGTCGATATCTCTGCACTCGGAACTTCATTTCCAGTAAAATTAGTTTTGTTAGCATTCTTATTCGATATCTATTCAGGTGGTAATAATAGTGTAATATATATTTTTGGAACCGAAATCCACTATTTTTCGTGATGGTACCCCTTTCAGTTTCGACGAATTTTGCTGGTTTTTGAATTTCACCTCCATCAGAACTTGGTTTTCGATGAAATAAATAGTTTTTTCTTCTATACTCTATCAAATATCTTTTCCAAATATTCTTCCTCCAAATATAGGTTCAAACGAATATTGTAATCATCTTGTATATCAAACATTAAAGACCATTTTCCGAGACGGCCCCTTTGAGGTTTCGACCGATTTCGTAGTTTTATCAATATCTCCTCACTCGCAATTTCATTTCAAGTGAAATTGCTTTGATTAGAATTCTTACTCGATATATATTGATGTAGTAATGATAATATAATATATATTTTTGGAACCAAAATCCACTATTTTCCGTGATGGTACCCCTTGGAGTTTCGACAAATTTTGTGGTTTTTTGTATTTGTCCTCCATCAGAACTCTGTTTTCGATGAAATAAATTGTGCTGTCTTCCGTACTCGATCAAATATCTTTTCCAAATATTGTTCCTCCAAATATAGGTTCAAACGAATATTATAATCATATTGTATATCAAACATTAAAGACATTTTTCGGAGATGGTGCCTTATAGATTTTGATCGATTTGGTAGTTTTATCAATATCTCATCACTCGGAACGTCATTCCTAGTTAAATTAGTTTTATTAGCATTCTTACTCGATATATATTCAGGTAGTAATAATAATATAATATATATTTTTTGAACCGAAATCTACTATTTTCCGTGATGGTACCCCTTTGAATTTTGACAAATTTAGCGGGTTTTTGAATTTCTCCTCCATCGGAACTCTATTTTCCATTAAATAAATTGTGTTTTCTTCTGTACTCGATCAAATATTTTTTCCAAATATTCTTAGTCAAAATATAAGTCCAAACGAGTATTGTAATCATTTCGTATATTAAACATTAAAGACCTTTTTTCGAGACGGTTCCTTTGAGGTTTCTACCGATTTCGTAGTTTTATCAATATCTCCTCACTCGCAACTTCATTTCCAGTGAAATTACTTTTATTAGAATTCTTACTCGATATATATTGATGTAGTCATGATAATATAATATATATTTTTGGAACCAAAATCCACTATTTTCCGTGATGGTACCCCTTGGAGTTTCGACCAATTTTGTGGGTTTTTGAATTTCTTCTCCATTAGAACTCTATTTTCGATGAAATAAATTGTGTTTTCTTTCGTACTCGATCAAATACCTATTCTAAATATTCTTACTCAAAATACAGGTTCAAACGAATATTGTATTCATCTTGTATATCAAACATTAAAGACTTTTTTATGAGATGGTGTGTTTTAGGTTTCGAACGATTTAGTAGTTTTATCGATATCTCTGCACTCGGAACTTCATTTCCAGTAAAATTAGTTTTATTAGAATTCTTATTCGATATATATTCAGGTAGTAATAATAATGTAACATATATTTTTGGAACCGAAATCCATTATTTTTCGTGATGGCACCCCTTTCAGTTTCAACGAATATTGCTGGTTTTTGAATTTCTTCTCCATCAGAACTTGGTTTTCGATAAAGTAAATAGTTTTTTCTTCTATACTCGATCAAATATCTTTTCCAAATATTCTTCCTCCAAATATAGGTTCAAACGAATATTGTAATCATCTTGTATATCAAACATTAATGACATTTTTCTGAGATGGTGCCTTATAGATTTTGATCGATTTCGTAGGTTTATCAATATCTCATCACTCAGAACTTCACATTCCTAGTTAAATTAGTTTTATTAGCATTCTTACTCGGTATATATTCAGGTAGTAATAATAATATAATATATATTTTTTGAACCGAAATCCACTATTTTCCGTGATGGTACCCCTTTGAATTTTGAAAAATTTAGCGTGTTTTTGAATTTCTCCTACATCGGAACTCTATTTTCCATGAAACAAATTGTGTTTTCTTCCGTGCTCAATCAAATATCTTTTCCAAATATTCTTAGTCAAAATATAGGTTCAAACGAGTATTGTAATCATTTTGTATATCAAACATTAAAGAACCGAAATCCACTATTTTTCGTGATGGTATCCCTTTCAGTTTCGACCAATTTTGCTGCTTTTTGAATTTCTCCTTCATCGAAACTCTGTTTTCGATGAAATAAATTGTGTTGTCTTCCGTACTCGATCAAATATCTTTTCGAAATATTCTTCCTCCAAATACAGGTTCAAACGAATATTGTAATCATCTTGTATATCAAACATGAAAGACATATTTCTGAGATGGTGCGTTTTAGGTTTCGAACGATTTAGTAGTTTTATCGATATCTCTGCACTCGGAACTTCATATCCGTGATGTTAGCCCTTGGAATTTCGACCAATTTTGTGGGTTTTTGAATTTCTTCTCCATTAGAACTCTGTTTTCGATGAAATAAATTGTGTTGTCTTCCGTACTCGATCAAATATCTTTTCCAAATATTCTTCCTCCAAATATAGGTTCAAACGAATATTGTAATCATCTTGTATATCAAACATCAAAGACCTTTTTCTGAGTTGGTGCCTTATAGATTTTGATCAATTTCGTAGTTTTATCAATATCTCATCACTCGGAACTTCATTCCTAGTTAAATTTGTTTAATTAGCATTCTTACTCGATATATATTCAGGTAGTAATAATAATATAATATATATTTTTTGAACCGAAATCCACTATTTCCCGTGATGGTACCCCTTTGAATTTTGACAAATTTAGCGGGTTTTTGAATTTCTCCTACATTGGAACTCTATTTTCCATGAAACAAATTGTGTTTTCTTCCGTGCTCGATCAAATATCTTTTCCAAATATTCTTAGCCAAAATATAGGTTCAAACGAGTATTGTAATCATTTTGTATATCAAACATTAAAGAACCGAAATCCACTATTTTTCGTGATGGTATCCCTTTCAGTTTCGACCAATTTTGCTGCTTTTTGAATTTCTCCTTCATCGAAAAACGAAATAAATTGTGTTGTCTTCCGTACTCGATCAAATATCTTTTCGAAATATTCTTCCTCCAAATACAGGTTCAAACGAATATTGTAATCATCTTGTATATCAAACATGAAAGACCATTTTCCGAGACGGACCCTTTGAGGTTTCGACCGATTTCGTAGTTTTATCAATATCTCCTCACTCGCAACTTCATTTCAAGTGAAATTACTTTGATTAGAATTCTTACTCGATATATGTTGATGTAGTAATGATAATATAATATACATTTTTGGAACCAAAATCAACTATTTTCCGTGATGGTACCCCTTGGAGTTTCGACCAATTTTGCTGGTTTTTGAATTTCTCCTCCATCAAAACTTGGTTTTCGATGAAATAAATAGTTTTTTCTTCTATACTCTATCAAATATCTTTTCCAAATATTCTTCCTACAAATATAGGTTCAAACGAATATTGTAATCATCTTGTATATCAAACATTAAAGACCATTTTCCGAGACGGACCCTTTGAGGTTTCGACCGATTTCGTAGTTTTATCAATATCTCCTCACTCGCAAATTCATTTCAAGTGAAATTACTTTGATTAGAATTCTTACTCGATATATATTGATGTAGTAATGATAATATAATATATATTTTTCGAACCAAATTCCACTATTTTCCTTGGAGTTTCGACCAATTTTGTGGGTTTTTGAATTTCTTCTCCATCAGAACTCTATTTTCGATGAAATAAATTGTGTTTTCTTTCGTACTCGATCAAATACCTATTCTAAATATTCTTACTCAAAATACAGGTTCAAACGAATATTGTAATCATCTTGTGTATCAAACATTAAAGACCTATTTCTGAGAGGGTGCGTTTTAGGTTTCGAACGATTTAGTAGTTTTATCGATATCTCTGCACTCGGAACTTCATTTCCATTAAAATTAGTTTTATTAGAATTCTTATTCGATATATATTCATGTAGTAATAATAATGTAATATATATTTTTGGAACCGAAATCCATTATTTTTCGTTATGGCACCCCTTTCAGTTTCGACGAATATTGCTGGTTTTTGAATTTCTCCTCCATCAGAACTTGGTTTTCGATAAAGTAAATAGTTTTTTCTTCTATACTCGATCAAATATCTTTTCCAAATATTGTTGCTCAAAATATAGTTTTAAACAAATATTGTAATCATCTTGTATATCAAACATTAAAGACATTTTTCCAAGATGGAGCCTTTTAGAATTCGACCGATTTCGTAGTTTTATCAATATCTCCTCACTCGCAAATTCATTTCAAGTGAAATTACTTTGATTAGAATTCTTACTCATATATATTGATGTAGTAATGATAATATAATATATATTTTTGGAACCAAAATCCACTATTTTCCGTGATGGTACGTACCCCTTGGAGTTTCGACCAATTTTGTGGATTTTTGAATTTCTTCTCCATTAGAACTCTGTTTTCGATGAAATAAATTGTGTTTTCTTTCGTACTCAATCAAATATCTATTCTAAATATTCTTACTCAAAATACATGTTCAAACAAATATTGTAATCATCTTGTATATCAAACATTAAAGACCTTTTTCTGAGATGGTGCGTTTTAGGTTTTGAACGATTTAATAGTTTTATCGATATCTCTGCACTCGGAACTTCATTTCCAGTAAAATTAGTTTTATTAGCATTCTTATTCGATATATATTCAGGTAGTAATAATAATGGAATTAATATTTTTGGAACCAAAATCCACTATTTTTCATGATGGTACCCCTTTCAGTTTCGACGAATTTTGCTGGTTTTTGAATTTCTCCTCCATCAGAACTTGGTTTTCGATGAAATAAATAGTTTTTTCTTCTATACTCGATCAAATATCTTTTCCAAATATTCTTCCTCAAAATATATGTTCAAACGAGTATTGTAATCATCTTATATATCAAACATTAAAGACCTTTTTTCCGAGATGGTGCCTTATAGATTTTGATCGATTTCGTAGTTTTATCAACATCTCATCACTCAGAACTTCACATTCCTAGTTAAATTAGTTTTATTAGCATTCTTACTCTGTATATATTCATGTAGTAATAATAATATAAAATATAATTTTGGAACCGAAATGCACTAATTTCCTTGATGGTAGGTACTCTCCTTTGAGTTTTAACCAATTTTGGTGGTTTTTGAATTTCCCCTCCATCGGAACTCTGTTTTCGATAAAATATATTGTGTTGTCTTCCGTACTCGATCAAATATCTTATCCAAATATTCTTACTCCAAATATAAGTTCAAACGAATATTGTAATCATCTTGTATATCATACATCAAAGACCTTTTTCCGAGCTGGTGCCTTATAGATTTTGATCAATTTCGTAGTTTTATCAATATCTCATCACTCAGAACTTCATTCCTAGTTAAATTTGTTTTATTAGCATTCTTACTCGATATATATTCAGGTAGTAATAATAATATAATATATATTTTTTGAACCGAAATCCACTATTTTCCGTGATGGTACCCCTTTGAATGTTTACAAATTTAGTGGGTTTTTAAATTTCTACTCCATCGAAACTTTATTTTCCATGAAATAAATTGTGTTTTCTTCCGTACTCGATCAAATATCTTTTGCAAATATTCTTAGTCAATATATAGGTCCAAACGAGTATTGTAATCATTTTGTATATCAAACATTAAAGACCTTTTTTCGAGACGGTCCCTTTGAGGTTTCGACCGATTTCGTAGTTTTATCAATATCTCCTCACTCGCAACTTCATTTCCAGTGAAATTACTTTTATTAGAATTCTTACTCGATATATATTGATGTAGTAATGATAATATAATATATATTTTTGGAACCAAAATTCACTATTTTCCGTGATGGTACCCCTTGGAGTTTCGACCAATTTTGTGGGTTTTTGAATTTCTTCTCCATCAGAACTCTGTTTTCGATGAAATAAATTGTGTTTTCTTTCGTACTCGATCAAATATCTATTCTAAATATTCTTACTCAAAATACAGGTTCAAACGAATATTGTAATCATCTTGTATATCAAACATTAAAGACCTTTTTCTGAGATGGTGCGGTTTAGGTTTCGAACGATTTAGTAGTTTTATCGATATCTCTGCACTCGGAATTTCATTTCCGGTAAAATTAGTTTTATTAGCATTCTTATTCGATATATTCAGGTAGTAATAATAATGTAATATATATTTTTGGAACCGAAATCCACTATTTTTCGTGATGGTACCCCTTTTTGTTTCGACCAATTTTGCTTGTTTTTGAATTTCTCCTCCATCAGAACTTGGTTTTCGATGAAATAAATAGTTTTTTCTTCTGTACTCTATCAAATATCTTTTCCAATTATTCTTCCTCCAAATATAGGTTCAAACGAATATTGTAATCATCTTGTATATCAAACATTAAAGACCATTTTCCGAGACGGCCCCTTTGAGGTTTCAACCGATTTCGTAGTTTTATCAATACTCCTCACTCGCAAATTCATTTCAAGTGAAATTACTTTGATTAGAATTCTTAAACGATATATATTGATGTAGTAATGATAATATAATATATATTTTTGGAACCAAAATCCACTATTTTCCATGATGGTACCCCTTGGAGTTTCGACCAATTTTGTGGGTTTTTGTATTTGTTATCCATCAGAAATCTGTTTTCGATGAAATAAATTGTGTTGTCTTCCGTACTCGATCAAATATCTTTTCCAAATATTGTTCCTCCAAATATAGGTTCAAACGAATATTGTAATCATCTTGTATATCAAACATTAAAGTCATTTTTCCGAGATGGTGCCTTATAGATTTTGATCGATTTCGTAGTTTTATCAATATCTAATCACTCAGAACTTCATTCCTAGTTAAATTAGTTTTATTAGCAGTCTTACTCGATATATATTCAGGTAGTAATAATAATATAATATATATGTTTTGAACCGAAATCTGCTATTTTCTGTGATGGTACCCCTTTGAATTTTGACAAATTTAGCGGGTTTTTGAATTTCTCCTCCATCGGAACTCTATTTTCTATGAAATAAATTGTGTTTTCTTCCGTACTCGATCAAATATATTTTCCAAATATTATTCCTACAAATATAGGATCAAACGAACATTGTAAGCATCTTGTATATCAAACATTAAAGATTATTTTCTGCGACGGACCCTTTGAGGTTTCGACCGATTTCGTAGGTTTATCAATATCTCCCCACTCGCAACTTCATTTCAAGTGAAATTACTTTGATTAGAATTCTTACTCGATATATATTGATGTAGTAATGATAATATAATATATATTTTTGGAACCAAAATCCACTATTTCCCTTGGAGTTTCGACCAATTTTGTAGTTTTATCAATATATCCTCACTCGCAAATTCATTTCAAGTCAATTTAGTTTTATTAGAATTCTTACTCAATATATATTGATGTAGTAATGATAATATAATATATATTTTTGGAAACAAAATCCACTATTTTCCGTGATGGTGTACCCCTTGGAGTTTCGACCAATTTTGTGGGTTTTTGAATTTCTTCTCCATTAGAATTCTGTTTTCGATGAAATAAATTGTATTTTCTTTCGTACTCGATCAAATATCTATTCTAAATATTCTTACTCAAAATACAGGTTCAACCGAATATTGTAATCATCTTGTATATCAAACATTAAAGACCTTTTTCTGAGATGGTGCGTTTTAGGTTTCGAACGATTTAGTAGTTTTATCGATATCTCTGCACTCGGAACTTCATTTCCAGTCAAATTAGTTTTATTAGCAATATTATTCGATATATATTCAGGTAGTAATAATAATGTAATATATATTTTTGGAACCGAAATCCACTATTTTTCGTGATGGTACACCTTTCAGTTTCGACCAATTTTGCTGGTTTTTTAATTTCTTCTCCATCAGAACTTGGTTTTCGACGAAATAAATAGTTTTTTCTTCTATACTCTGTCAAATATCTTTTCCAAATATTCTTAGTCAATATATAGGCCCAAACGAGTATTGTAATCATTTTATATATCAAACATTAAAGACCTTTTTTCGAGATGGTCCATTTGAGGTTTCGACTGATTTCGTAGTTTTATCAATATCTCCTCACTCGCAACTTCATTTTCAGTGAAATTACTTTGATTAGAATTCTTACTCGATATACATTGATGTAGTAATGATAATATAATATATATTTTTGGAACCAAAATCCACTATTTTCCGTGATGGTACCCCTTGGAGTTTCGACCAATTTTGTGGGTTTTTGTATTGCTCATCCATCAGAACTCTGTTTTCGATGAAATAAATTGTGTTGTCTTCCGTACTCGATCAAATATATTTTCCAAATATTCTTCCTCCAAATATAGGTTCAAACAAATATTGTAATCATCTTGTATATCAAACATCAAAGACCTTTTTCCGAGCTGGTGCCTTATAGATTTTGATCAATTTCGTAGTTTTATCAATATCTCATCACTCGGAACGTCATTCCTAGTTAAATAAGTTTTATTAGCATTCTTACTCGATATATATTCAGGTAGTAATAATAATATAATATATATTTTTTGAACCGAAATCTACTATTTTCTGTGATGGTACCCCTTTGAATTTTGACAAATTTAGCGGGTTTTTGAATTTCTCCTCCATCGGAACTCTATTTTCCATTAAATAAATTGTGTTTTCTTCTGTAATCGATCAAATATTTTTTCCAAATATTCTTAGTCAAAATATAAGTCCAAACGAGTATTGTAATCATTTCGTATATTAAACATTAAAGACCTTTTTTCGAGACGGTTCCTTTGAGGTTTCGACCGATTTCGTAGGTTTATCAATATCTCCTCACTCGCAACTTCATTTCCAGTGAAATTACTTTTATTAGAATTCTTACTCGATATATATTGATGTAGTAATGATAATATAATATATATTTTTGGAACCAAAATCCACTATTTTCCGTGATGGTACCCCTTGGAGTTTCGACCAATTTTGTGGGTTTTTGAATTTCTTCTCCATCAGAACTCTATTTTCGATGAAATAAATTGTGTTTTCTTTCGTACTCGATCAAATACCTATTCTAAATATTCTTACTCAAAATGCAGGTTCAAACGAATATTGTAATCATCTTGTATATCAAACATTAAAGACCTTTTTCTGAGATGGTGCGTTTTAGGTTTCGAACGATTTAGTAATTTTATCGATATTTCTGCACTCGGAACTTCATTTCCAGTAAAATTAGTTTTATTAGAATTCTCATTCGATATATATTCAGGTAGTAATAATAATGTAACATATATTTTTGGAACCGAAATCCATTATTTTTCGTGATGGTACCCCTTTCAATTTCGATGAATATTGCTGGTTTTTGAATTTCTCCTCCATCAGAACTTGGTTTTCGATAAAGTAAATAGTTTTTTCTGCTATAATCGATCAAATATCTTTTCCAAATATTCTTCCTCAAAATATAATTTTAAGCAAATATTGTAATCATCTTGTAACCCCTTGGAGTTTCGACCAATTTTGTGGGTTTTGTATTTCTCCTACATTAGAACTCTGTTTTCGATGAAATAAATTGTGTTGTCTTCCGTACCTGATCAAATATATTTTCCAAATATTCTTCCTACAAATATAGGTTCAAACGAATATTGTAATCATCTTGTATATCAACCATTAAAGACCATTTTCCGAGAAGGACCTTTTGAGGTTTCGACCGATTTCATAGTTTTATCAATATCTACTCACTCGCAACTTCATTTCAAGTGAAATTACTTTGATTAGAACTCTTACTCGATATATATTGATGTAGTAATGATAATATAATATATATTTTTGGAACCAAAATCCACTATTTTCCATGATGGTACTCTTGGAGTTTCGACCAATTTTGTGGGGCTTTGTATTTCTCCTCCATCAGAACTCTGTTTTCGATGAAATAAATTGTGTTGTATTCCGTACTCGATCAAATATCTTTTCCAAATATTCTTCCTCCAAATATCGGTTCAAACGAATATTGTAATCATCTTGTATATCAAATATTAAAGACATTTTTCCGAGATGGTGCCTTATAGATTTTGATCGATTTCGTAGTTTTATCAATATCTAATCACTCAGAACTTAACAGTCCTAGTTAAATTAGTTTTATTAGCATTCTTACTCGGTATATATTCAGGTAGTTATAATAATATAATATATATTTTTTAAACCGAAATCCACTATTTTCCGTGATGGAACCCTTTGAATTTTGACAAATTTAGCGGGTTTTTGAATTTCTCCTCCATCGAACTCTATTTTCCATGAAATAAATTGTGTTTTCTTCCGTACTCGATCAAATATCTTTTCCAAATATTCTTAGTCAAAATATAGGTTCAAACGAGTATTGTAATCATTTTTTATATCAAACATTAAAGACCTTATTCGAGACGGTTCTTTTGAGGGTTCGACCGATTTCGTAGTTTTATCAATATCTCCTCATTCGCAACTTCATTTCCAGTGAAATTACTTTTATTAGAATTCTTACTCGATATATATTGAAGTAGTAATGATAATATAATAAACATTTTTGGAACCAAAATCCACTATTTTCCGTGATGGTACCCCTTGGAGTTTCGACCAATTTTGCTGGTTTTTGAATTTCTCCACCATCAGAACATGGTTTTCGACGAAATAAATAGATTTTTCTTCTATACTCTATCAAATATCTTTTCCAAATATTATTCCTCCAAATATAGGTTCAAACGAATATTGTAATCATCTTGTATATCAAACATTAAAGACCATTTTCCGAGACGGCCCTTTTGAGGTTTCAACCGATTTCGTAGTTTTATCAATATCTCCTCACTCGCAAATTCATTTCAAGTGAAATTACTTTGATTAGAATTCTTACTCGATATATATTGATGTAGTAATGATAATATAATATATATTTTTGGAACCAAAATCCACTATTTTCCGTGATGGTAGCCCTTGGAGTTTCGACCAATTTTGTGGGTTTTTGAATTTCTTCTCCATTAGAACTCTGTTTTCGATGAAATAAATTGTGTTGTCTTCCGTACTCGATCAAATATGTTTTCCAAATATTATTCCTCCAAATATAGGTTCAAACGAATATTGTAATCATCTTGTATATCAAACATCAAAGACCTTTTTCTGAGTTGGTGCCTTATAGATTTTGATCAATTTCGTAGTTTTATCAATATCTCATCACTCGGAACTTCATTCCTAGTTAAATTTGTTTAATTAGCATTCTTACTCGATATATATTCAGGTAGTAATAATAATATAATATATATTTTTTGAACCGAAATCCACTATTTTCCGTGATGGTACCCCTTTGAATTTTGACAAATTTAGCGGGGTTTTAAATTTCTCCTCCATCGGAACTTTATTTTCCATGAAATAAATTGTGTTTTCTTCCGTACTCGATCAAATATCTTTTGCAAATATTCTTAGTCAATATATAGGTCCAAACGAGTATTGTAATCATTTTGTATATCAAACATTAAAGACCTTTTTTCGAGACGGTCCATTTGAGGTTTCGACTGATTTCGTAGTTTTATCAATATCTCCTCACTCGCAACTTCATTTCCAGTGAAATTACTTTGATTAGAATTCTTACTCGATATATATTGATGTAGTAATGATAATATAATATATATTTTTGGAATCAAAATCCACTATTTTCCGTGATGGTACCCCTTGGAGTTTCGACCAATTTTGTGGGTTTTTGAATTTCTTCTCCATCAGAACTCTATTTTCGATGAAATAAATTGTGTTTTCTTTCGTACTCGATCAAATACATATTCTAAATATTCTTACTCAAAAAGCAGGTTCAAACGAATATTGTAATCATCTTGTATATCAAACATTAAAGACCCTTTTCTGAGATGGTGCGTTTTAGGTTTCAAACGATTTAGTAGTTTTATCGATATCTCTGCACTCGGAACTTCATTTCCAGTAAAATTAGTTTTATTAGAATTCTCATTCGATATATATTCAGGTAGTAATAATAATGTAACATATATTTTTGGAACCGAAATCCATTATTTTTCGTGATGGTACCCCTTTCAGTTTCGACGAATATTGCTGGTTTTTGAATTTCTCCTCCATCAGAACTTGGTTTTCGATAAAGTAAATAGTTTTTTCTGCTATAATCGATCAAATATCTTTTCCAAATATTCTTCCTCATAATATAATTTTAAGCAAATATTGTAATCATCTTGTATATCAAACATTAAAGACCATTTTCCGAGACGGACTCTTTGAGGTTTCGACCGATTTCGTAGTTTTGTTAATATATCCTCACTCGCAAATTCATTTCAAGTGAAATTACTTTGATTAGAATTCTTACTCGATATATATTGATATAGTAATCATAATATAATATATATTTTTGGAAACAAAATCCACTATTTTCCGTGATGGTACGTACCCCTTGGAGTTTCGAACAATTTTGTGGGTTTTTGAATTTCTTCTCCATTAGAACTCTGTTTTCGATGAAATAAATCGTGTTTTCTTTCGTACTCGATCAAATATCTATTCTAAATATTCTTACTCAAAATACAGGTTCAAACGAATATTGTAATCATCTTGTATATCAAACATTAAAGACCCTTTTCTGAGATGGTGCGTTTTAGGTTTCGAACGATTTAGTAGTTTTATCGATATCTCTGCACTCGGAACTTCATTTCCAGTCAAATTAGTTTTATTAGAATTCTCATTCGATATATATTCAGGTAGTAATAATAATGTAACAAATATTTTTGGAACCGAAATCCATTATTTTTCGTGATGGTACCCCTTTCAGTTTCGACGAATATTGCTGGTTTTTGAATTTCTCCTCCATCAGAACTTGGTTTTCGATAAAGTAAATAGTTTTTTCTGCTATAATCGATCAAATATCTTTTCCAAATATTCTTCCTCAAAATATAATTTTAAGCAAATATTGTAATCATCTTGTAACCCCTTGGAGTTTCAACCAATTTTGTGGGTTTTGTATTTCTCCTACATTAGAACTCTGTTTTCGATGAAATAAATTGTTTTGTCTTCCGTACTCGATCAAATATCTTTTCCAAATATTGTTCCTCCAAATATAGGTTCAAATGAATATTGTAATCATCTTGTATATCAAACATTAAAGACATTTTTCCGAGACGGTGCCTTATAGATTTTGATCGATTTCGTAGTTTTATCAATATCTCATCACTCGGAACGTCATTCCTAGTTAAATTAGTTTTATTAGCATTCTTACTCGATATATATTCAGGTAGTAATAATAATATAATATATATTTTTTGAACCGAAATCTACTATTTTCTGTGATGGTACCCCTTTGAATTTTACAAATTTAGCGGGTTTTTGAATTTCTCCAAACGAGTATTGTAATCATTTCGTATAATAAACATTAAAGACCTTTTTTCGAGACGGTTCCTTTGAGGTTTTGACCGATTTCGTAGGTTTATCAATATCTCCTCACTCGCAACTTCATTTCCAGTGAAATTACTTTTATTAGAATTCTTACTCGATATATATTGACGTAGTAATGATAATATAATATATATTTTTGGAACTAAAATCCACTATTTTCCGTGATGGTACCCCTTGGAGTTTCGACCAATTTTGTGGGTTTTTGAATTTCTTCTCCATCAGAACTCTATTTTCAATGAAATAAATTGTGTTTTCTTTCGTACTCGATCAAATACCTATTCTAAATATTCTTACTCAAAATGCAGGTTCAAACGAATATTGTAATCATCCTGTATATCAAACATTAAAGACCTTTTTCTGAGATGGTGCGTTTTAGGTTTCGAACGATTTAGTAGTTTTATCGATATCTCTACACTCGGAACTTCATTTCCAGTAAAATTAGTTTTATTAGAATTCTCATTCGATATATATTTAGGTAGTAATAATAATGTAACATATATTTTTGGAACCGAAATCCATTATTTTTCGTGATGGTACCCCTTTCAGTTTCGACGAATATTGCTGGTTTTTGAATTTCTCCTCCATCAGAACTTGGTTTTCGATAAAGTAAATAGTTTTTTCTGCTATAATCGATCAAATATCTTTTCCAAATATTCTTCCTCAAAATATAATTTTAAGCAAATATTGTAATCATCTTGTATATCAAACATTAAAGACCATTTTCCGAGACGGACCCTTTGAGGTTTCTACCGATTTCGTAGTATTGTCAATATATCCTCACTCGCAAATTCATTTCAAGTGAAATTACTTTGATTAGAATTCTTACTCGATATATATTGATATAGTAATGATAATATAATATATATTTTTGGAAACAAAATCCACTATTTTCCGTGATGGTACCCCTTGGAGTTTCGACCAATTTTGTGGGTTTTTGAATTTCTTCTCCATTAGAACTCTGTTTTCGATGAAATAAATTGTGTTGTCTTCCGTACTCGATCAAATATCTTTTCCAAATATTCTTCCTCCAAATATAGGTTCAAACGAATATTGTAATCATCTTGTATATCAAACATCAAAGACCTTTTTCTGAGTTGGTGCCTTATAGATTTTGATCAATTTCGTAGTTTTATCAATATCTCATCACTCGGAACTTCATTCCTAGTTAAATTTGTTTAATTAGCATTCTTACTCGATAGATATTTAGGTAGTAATAATCATAGTTATCAGAACCGGACCGGACCGGCGGTTCGACCGGGCCCGACCGGGAACCGGACCCCTGTCCGGTTTGGTTCAATTAAAAGACCGTTCTGCAAATGAACAGTGTTTGGACCGGGTCGAACCGGGCGGTTTTACAAAAACCGGCCGGTTTCCGGTTCACATTTTAGTTCTTTTTTTTTTTTTTTACAAACCAATCGGTTTTCTGTTTAAACCGATTGGTCTGTTTCTGGTTTTTGTACAAACCAACCGGTTCTCATTCTCATTTAGAAATCGGGCATTCTCATTCTCACTTCTCAGCGTCTTCAGAGCTCAGCGTCTTCAGAGTCGACTTCAGAGCTCAGCATCTTCCTTGCGCAGCCTCTCTTCCTGGAGTCTTTCTTCCTCGCGCACACCAGCAGCTTTCTCGCGGTCGACCATCTTCCTCGCGCAGCACCAGCACCGTTCGAGCAGCTCGACCAGCGTTCGACAGCAGCGACCAGCAACAGGTTCGGTTCTTAAATTGCTGAATTGATGTATTGGTTAGCTGAATATTGATGAATTGATGAATTGGTTAGCTGAATTGATGAATTGGTTAGCTGAATTGATGAATTGGTTAGCTGAATTGATGAATTGGTTAGCTGAATTTGATGAATTGGTTAGCTGAATTTGATGAAATATTGCTGAATTGGTTAATTTGATCAAGGTTCGGTTAATTTGATGAAATATTAGACAAGGTTCGGTTAATTTGAGCTGAATTGGTTAGCTGAATTGGTTAGCTGAATTTGATGAAATATTGCTGAATTGATGTATTGAAGACAAGGTTCAGTTAATTGGTTAGCTATATTTCATTGTTATCATTGGTTTAAAATGATTAATGTTTTTTTATCTTTGTGCTTAGATGAGTTAAATCTTGATGATCTTGATGATGATGATGACGATGAAGATGCAAACTTGACAATAAATGTTGTTGGGGATGAAGATAATTTAGTCTATCACAATGAAGAAACGAGTGGTGGTTATGCATATTGGAGTGGAGGGGATCAAAGAGAAGTTTAGAAGTTATGTTTAAACATTTATCCTATTGTAATTGTGTTTTATTTTGACACTATTGTGTATTGTGTTTAAAAATTGAGAGTAATGTGGGTTTGAAATGGAAATTATGTAGTTTGTGTGTGTGTGAGATTATGTAGTTTGAGGTAATTATGTATGTGTTTGAGACTATGTATGTATTTTAATTTTTCAGATTTTTTTCCCTCTTGTGAACAGTGAACCGCACATTGAACCGGGTTGGACCGGCCGAACCGTGAACCGGCTCCCTCGCCGGTTCGATGGCCGGTCCGGTTCTGATAACTATGGTAATAATAATATAATATATATTTTTTGAACTGAAATCCACTATTTTCCGTGATGGTACCCCTTTGAATGTTGACAAATTTAGCGGGGTTTTAAATTTCTCCTCCATCGGAACTTTATTTTCCATGAAATAAATTGTGTTTTCTTACGTACTCGATCAAATATCTTTTGCAAATATTCTTAGTCAATATATAGGTCCAAACGAGTATTGTAATCATTTTGTATATCAAACATTAAAGACCTTTTTTCGAGACGGTCCCTTTGAGGTTTCGGCCGATTTCGTAGTTTAATTAATATCTCCTCACTCGCAACTTCATTTCCAGTGAAATTACTTTGATTAGAATTCTTACTTGATATATATTGATGTAGTAATAATATATAATATATATTTTTGGAACCAAAATCCACTATTTTCCGTGATGGTACCCATTGGATTTTCGACCAATTTTGTGGGTTTTTGAATTTCTTCTCCATCAGAACTCTATTTTCGATGAAATAAATTGTGTTTTCTTTCGTACTCGATCAAATACCTATTCTAAATATTCTTACTCAAAATGCAGGTTCAAACTAATATTGTAATCATCTTGTATATCACACATTAAAGACCTTTTTCTGAGATGGTGCGTTTTAGGTTTCGAACGATTTAGTAGTTTTATCGATATCTCTGCACTCGGAACTTCATTTCCAGTAAAATTAGTTTTATTAGAATTCTCATTCGATATATATTCAGGTAGTAATAATAATGTAACATATATTTTTGGAACCGAAATCCATTATTTTTCGTGATGGTACCCCTTTCAGTTTCGACGAATATTGCTGGTTTTTGAATTTCTCCTCCATCAGAACTTGGTTTTCGATAAAGTAAATAGTTTTTTCTGCTATAATCGATCAAATATCTTTTCCAAATATTCTTCCTCAAAATATAATTTTAAGAAAATATTGTAATCATCTTGTATATCAAACATTAAAGACCATTTTCCGAGACGGACCCTTTGAGGTTTCTACCGATTTCGTAGTTTTGTCAATATATCCTCACTCGCAAATTCGTTTCAAGTGAAATTACTTTGATTAGAATTCTTACTCGATATATATTGATATAGTAATGATAATATAATATATATTTTTGGAAACAAAATCCACTATTTTCCGTGATGGTACCCCTTGGAGTTTCGACCAATTTTGTGGGTTTTTGAATTTCTTCTCCATTAGAACTCTGTTTTCGATGAAATAAATTGTGTTGTCTTCCGTACTCGATCAAATATCTTTTCCAAATATTCTTCCTCCAAGTATAGGTTCAAACGAATATTGTAATCATCTTGTATATCAAACATCAAAGACCTTTTTCTGAGTTGGTGCCTTATAGATTTTGATCAATTTCGTAGTTTTATCAATATCTCATCACTCGGAACTTCATTCCTAGTTAAATTTGTTTAATTAGCATTCTTATTCGATATATATTCAGGTAGTAATAATAATATAATATATATTTTTTGAACCGAAATCCACTATTTTCCGTGATGGTACCCCTTTGAATTTTGACAAATTTAGCGGGGTTTTAAATTTCTCCTCCATCGGAACTTTATTTTCCATGAAATAAATTGTGTTTTCTTCCGTACTCGATCAAATATCTTTTACAAATATTCTTAGTCAATATATAGGTCCAAACGAGTATTGTAATCATTTTGTATATCAAACATTAAAGACCTTTTTTCGAGCCGGTCCCTTTGAGGTTTCGACCGATTTCGTAGTTTTATCAATATCTCCTCACTCGCAACTTCATTTCCAGTGAAATTACTTTGATTAGAATTCTTACTCGATATATATTGATATAGTAATGATAATATAATATATATTTTTGGAAACAAAATCCACTATTTTCTGTGATGGTACCCCTTGGAGTTTCGACCAATTTTGTGGGTTTTTGAATTTCTTCTCCATTAGAACTCTGTTTTCGATGAAATTAATCGTGTTTTCTTTCGTACTCGATCAAATATCTATTCTAAATATTCTTACTCAAAATACAGGTTCAAACGAATATTGTAATCATCTTGTATATCAAACATTAAAGACCCTTTTCTGAGATGGTGCGTTTTAGGTTTCGAACGATTTAGTAGTTTTATCGATATCTCTGCACTCGGAACTTCATTTCCAGTCAAATTAGTTTTATTAGAATTCTCATTCGATATATATTCAGGTAGTAATAATAATGTAACATATATTTTTGGAACCAAAATCCATTATTTTTCGTGATGGTACCCCTTTAAGTTTCGACGAATATTGCTTGTTTTTGAATTTCTCCTCCATCAGAACTTGGTTTTCGATAAAGTAAATAGTTTTTTCTACTATAATCGATCAAATATATTTTCCAAATATTCTTCCTCAAAATATAATTTTAAGCAAATATTGTAATCATCTTGTAACCCCTTGGAGTTTCGACCAATTTTGTGGGTTTTGTATTTCTCCTACATTAGAACTCTGTTTTCGATGAAATAAATTGTGTTGTCTTCCGTACCCGATCAAATATATTTTCCAAATATTCTTCCTACAAATATAGGTTCAAACGAATATTGTAATCATCTTGTATATCAAACATTAAAGACCATTTTCTGAGAAGGACCCTTTGAGGTTTCGACCGATTTCGTAGTTTTATCAATATCTCCTCACTCGCAACTTCATTTCAAGTGAAATTACTTTGATTAGAACTCTTACTCGATATATATTGATGTAGTAATGATAATATAATATATATGTTTGGAACCAAAATCCACTATTTTCCATGATGGTACCCCTTGGAGTTTCGACCAATTTTGTGGGGCTTTGTATTTCTCCTCCATCAGAACTCTGTTATCGATGAAATAAATTGTGTTGTGTTCCGTACTCGATCAAATATCTTTTCCAAATATTCTTCCTCCAAATATCGGTTCAAACGAATATTGTAATCATCTTGTATATCAAATATTAAAGACATTTTTCCGAGATGGTGCCGTATAGATTTTGATCGATATCGTAGTTTTATCAATATCTAATCACTCAGAACTTAACATTCCTAGTTAAATTAGTTTTATTAGCATTCTTACTCGGTATATATTCAGGTAGTTATAATAATATAATATATATTTTTTGAACCGAAATCCACTATTTTCCGTGATGGTACCCCTTTGAATTTTGACAAATTTAGCGGGTTTTTTAATTTCTCTTCCATCGGAACTCTATTTTCCATGAAATAAATTGTGTTTTCTTCCGTACTCGATCAAATATCTTTTCCAAATATTCTTAGTCAAAATATAGGTTCAAACGAGTATTGTAATCATTTTTTATATCAAACATTAAAGACCTTATTCGAGACGGTTCTTTTGAGGGTTCGACCGATTTCGTAGTTTTATCAATATCTCCTCATTCGCAACTTCATTTCCAGTGAAATTACTTTTATTAGAATTCTTACTCGATATATATTGATGTAGTAATGATAATATAATAAACATTTTTGGAACCAAAATCCACTATTTTCCGTGATGGTACCCCTTGGAGTTTCGACCAATTTTGCTGGTTTTTGAATTTCTCCACCATCAGAACATGGTTTTCGACGAAATAAATAGATTTTTCTTCTATACTCTATCAAATATCTTTTCCAAATATTTTTCCTCCAAATATAGGTTCAAACGAATATTGTAATCATCTTGTATATCAAACATTAAAGACCATTTTCCGAGACGGCCCTTTTGAGGTTTCAACCGATTTCGTAGTTTTATCAATATCTCCTCACTCGCAAATTCATTTCAAGTGAAATTACTTTGATTAGAATTCTTACTCGATATATATTGATGTAGTAATGATAATATAATATATATTTTTGGAACCAAAATCCACTATTTTCCGTGATGGTAGCCCTTGGAGTTTCAACCAATTTTGTGGGGTTTTGAATTTCTTCTCTATTAGAACTCTGTTTTCGATGAAATAAATTGTGTTGTCTTCCGTACTCGATCAAATATCTTTTCCAAATATTGTTCCTCCAAATATAGGTTCAAACGAATATTGTAATCATCTTGTATATCAAACATCAAAGACCTTTTTCTGAGCTGGTGCCTTATAGATTTTGATCAATTTCGTAGTTTTATCAATATCTCATCACTCGGAACTTCATTCCTAGTTAAATTTGTTTAATTAGCATTCTTACTCGATATATATTCAGGTAGTAATAATAATATAATATATATTTTTTGAACCGAAATCCACTATTTTCCGTGATGGTACCCCTTTCTAAATATATCCTCACTCGCAAATTCATTTCAAGTGAAATTACTTTGATTAGAATTCTTACTCGATATATATTGATATAGTAATGATAATATAATATATATTTTTGGAAACAAAATCCACTATTTTCCGTGATGGTACCCCTTGGAGTTTCGACCAATTTTGTGGGTTTTTGAATTTCTTCTCCATTAGAACTCTGTTTTCGATGAAATAAATCGTGTTTTCTTTCGTACTCGATCAAATATCTATTCTAAATATTCTTACTCAAAATACAGGTTCAAACGAATATTGTAATCATCTTGTATATCAAACATTAAAGACCCTTTTCTGAGATGGTGCGTTTTAGGTTTCGAACGATTTAGTAGTTTTATCGATATCTCTGCACTCGGAACTTCATTTCCAGTAAAATTAGTTTTATTAGAATTCTCATTCGATATATATTCAGGTAGTAATAATAATGTAACATATATTTTTGGAACCGAAATCTATTATTTTTCGTGATGGTACCCCTTTCAGTTTCGACGAATATTGCTGGTTTTTGAATTTCTCCTCCATCAGAACTTGGTTTTCGATAAAGTAAATAGTTTTTTCTGCTATAATCGATCAAATATCTTTTCCAAATATTCTTCCTCAAAATATAATTTTAAGCAAATATTGTAATCATCTTGTATATCAAACATTAAAGACCATTTTCCGAGACGGACCCTTTGAGGTTTCTACCGATTTCGTAGTTTTGTCAATATATCCTCACTCGCAAATTCGTTTCAAGTGAAATTACTTTGATTAGAATTCTTACTCGATATATATTGATATAGTAATGATAATATAATATATATTTTTGGAAACAAAATCCACTATTTTCCGTGATGGTACCCCTTGGAGTTTCGACCAATTTTGTGGGTTTTTGAATTTCTTCTCCATTAGAACTCTGTTTTCGATGAAATAAATTGTGTTGTCTTCCGTACTCGATCAAATATCTTTTCCAAATATTCTTCCTCCAAGTATAGGTTCAAACGAATATTGTAATCATCTTGTATATCAAACATCAAAGACCTTTTTCTGAGTTGGTGCCTTATAGATTTTGATCAATTTCGTAGTTTTATCAATATCTCATCACTCGGAACTTCATTCCTAGTTAAATTTGTTTAATTAGCATTCTTATTCGATATATATTCAGGTAGTAATAATAATATAATATATATTTTTTGAACCGAAATCCACTATTTTCCGTGATGGTACCCCTTTGAATTTTGACAAATTTAGCGGGGTTTTAAATTTCTCCTCCATCGGAACTTTATTTTCCATGAAATAAATTGTGTTTTCTTCCGTACTCGATCAAATATCTTTTACAAATATTCTTAGTCAATATATAGGTCCAAACGAGTATTGTAATCATTTTGTATATCAAACATTAAAGACCTTTTTTCGAGCCGGTCCCTTTGAGGTTTCGACCGATTTCGTAGTTTTATCAATATCTCCTCACTCGCAACTTCATTTCCAGTGAAATTACTTTGATTAGAATTCTTACTCGATATATATTGATATAGTAATGATAATATAATATATATTTTTGGAAACAAAATCCACTATTTTCTGTGATGGTACCCCTTGGAGTTTCGACCAATTTTGTGGGTTTTTGAATTTCTTCTCCATTAGAACTCTGTTTTCGATGAAATTAATCGTGTTTTATTTCGTACTCGATCAAATATCTATTCTAAATATTCTTACTCAAAATACAGGTTCAAACGAATATTGTAATCATCTTGTATATCAAACATTAAAGACCCTTTTCTGAGATGGTGCGTTTTAGGTTTCGAACGATTTAGTAGTTTTATCGATATCTCTGCACTCGGAACTTCATTTCCAGTCAAATTAGTTTTATTAGAATTCTCATTCGATATATATTCAGGTAGTAATAATAATGTAACATATATTTTTGGAACCGAAATCCATTATTTTTCGTGATGGTACCCCTTTCAGTTTCGACGAATATTGCTTGTTTTTGAATTTCTCCTCCATCAGAACTTGGTTTTCGATAAAGTAAATAGTTTTTTCTGCTATAATCGATCAAATATCTTTTCCAAATATTCTTCCTCAAAATATAATTTTAAGCAAATATTGTAATCATCTTGTAACCCCTTGGAGTTTCGACCAATTTTGTGGGTTTTGTATTTCTCCTACATTAGAACTCTGTTTTCGATGAAATAAATTGTGTTGTCTTCCGTACCCGATCAAATATATTTTCCAAATATTCTTCCTACAAATATAGGTTCAAACGAATATTGTAATCATCTTGTATATCAAACATTAAAGACCATTTTCTGAGAAGGACCCTTTGAGGTTTCGACCGATTTCGTAGTTTTATCAATATCTCCTCACTCGCAACTTCATTTCAAGTGAAATTACTTTGATTAGAACTCTTACTCGATATATATTGATGTAGTAATGATAATATAATATATATGTTTGGAACCAAAATCCACTATTTTCCATGATGGTACCCCTTGGAGTTTCGACCAATTTTGTGGGGCTTTGTATTTCTCCTCCATCAGAACTCTGTTTTCGATGAAATAAATTGTGTTGTGTTCCGTACTCGATCAAATATCTTTTCCAAATATTCTTCCTCCAAATATCGGTTCAAACGAATATTGTAATCATCTTGTATATCAAATATTAAAGACATTTTTCCGAGATGGTGCCGTATAGATTTTGATCGATTTCGTAGTTTTATCAATATCTAATCACTCAGAACTTAACATTCCTAGTTAAATTAGTTTTATTAGCATTCTTACTCGGTATATATTCAGGTAGTTATAATAATATAATATATATTTTTTGAACCGAAATCCACTATTTTCCGTGATGGTACCCCTTTGAATTTTGACAAATTTAGCGGGTTTTTTAATTTCTCTTCCATCGGAACTCTATTTTCCATGAAATAAATTGTGTTTTCTTCCGTACTCGATCAAATATCTTTTCCAAATATTCTTAGTCAAAATATAGGTTCAAACGAGTATTGTAATCATTTTTTATATCAAACATTAAAGACCTTATTCGAGACGGTTCTTTTGAGGGTTCGACCGATTTCGTAGTTTTATCAATATCTCCTCATTCGCAACTTCATTTCCAGTGAAATTACTTTTATTAGAATTCTTACTCGATATATATTGATGTAGTAATGATAATATAATAAACATTTTTGGAACCAAAATCCACTATTTTCCGTGATGGTACCCCTTGGAGTTTCGACCAATTTTGCTGGTTTTTGAATTTCTCCACCATCAGAACATGGTTTTCGATGAAATAAATAGATTTTTCTTCTATACTCTATCAAATATCTTTTCCAAATATTTTTCCTCCAAATATAGGTTCAAACGAATATTGTAATCATCTTGTATATCAAACATTAAAGACCATTTTCCGAGACGGCCCTTTTGAGGTTTCAACCGATTTCGTAGTTTTATCAATATCTCCTCACTCGCAAATTCATTTCAAGTGAAATTACTTTGATTAGAATTCTTACTCGATATATATTGATATAGTAATGATAATATAATATATATTTTTGGAAACAAAATCCACTATTTTCCGTGATGGTACCCCTTGGAGTTTCGACCAATTTTGTGGGTTTTTGAATTTCTTCTCCATTAGAACTCTGTTTTCGATGAAATAAATCGTGTTTTCTTTCGTACTCGATCAAATATCTATTCTAAATATTCTTACTCAAAATACAGGTTCAAACGAATATTGTAATCATCTTGTATATCAAACATTAAAGACCCTTTTCTGAGATGGTGCGTTTTAGGTTTCGAACGATTTAGTAGTTTTATCGATATCTCTGCACTCGGAACTTCATTTCCAGTAAAATTAGTTTTATTAGAATTCTCATTCGATATATATTCAGGTAGTAATAATAATATAACATATATTTTTGGAACCGAAATCCATTATTTTTCGTGATGGTACCCCTTTCAGTTTCGACGAATATTGCTGGTTTTTGAATTTCTCCTCCATCAGAACTTGGTTTTCGATAAAGTAAATAGTTTTTTCTGCTATAATCGATCAAATATCTTTTCCAAATATATTTCCTCCAAATATTATTTTAAGCGAATATTGTAATCATCTTGTATATCAAACATTAAAGACCATTTTCCGAGACGGCCCTTTTGAGGTTTCAACCGATTTCGTAGTTTTATCAATATCTCCTCACTCGCAAATTCATTTCAAGTGAAATTACTTTGATTAGAATTCTTACTCGATATATATTGATGTAGTAATGATAATATAATATATATTTTTGGAACCAAAATCCACTATTTTCCGTGATGGTAGCCCTTGGAGTTTCGACCAATTTTGTGGGGTTTTGAATTTCTTCTCCTTTAGAACTCTGTTTTCGATGAAATAAATTGTGTTGTCTTCCGTACTCGATCAAATATCTTTTCCAAATATTCTTCCTCCAAATATAGGTTCAAACGAATATTGTAATCATCTTGTATATCAAATATTAAAGACATTTTTCCGAGATGGTGCCTTATAGATTTTGATCGATTTCGTAGTTTTATCAATATCTAATCACTCAGAACTTAACATTCCTAGTTAAGTTAGTTTTATTAGCATTCTTACTCGGTATATATTCAGGTAGCTATAATAATATAATATATATTTTTTGAACCGAAATCCACTATTTTCCGTGATGGTACCCCTTTGAAATTTGACAAATTTAGCGGGGTTTTGAATTTCTCCTCTATCGGAACTCTATTTTCCATGAAATAAATTGTGTTTTCTTTCATACTCGATCAAATATCTTTTCCAAATATTCTTAGTCAATATATAGGTCCAAACGAGTATTGTAATCATTTTGTATATCAAACATTAAAGACCTTTTTTCGAGACGGTCCCTTTGAGGTTTCGACCGATTTCATAGTTTTATCAATATCTCCTCACTCGCAACTTCATTTCCAGTGAAATTACTTTGATTAGAATTCTTAGTCGATATATATTGATGTAGTAATGATAATATAATATATATTTTTGGAACCAAAATCCACTATTTTCCGTGATGGTACCCCTTGGAGTTTCGACCAATTTTGTGGGGTTTTGAATTTCTTCTCCATCAGAACTTTATTTTCAATGAAATAAATTGTGTTTTCTTTCGTACTCGATCAAATACCTATTCTAAATATTCTTACTCAAAATGCAGGTTCAAACGAATATTGTAATCATCTTGTATATCAAACATTAAAGACCTTTTTCTGAGATGGTGCGTTTTAGGTTTCGAATGATTTAGTAGTTTTATCGATATCTCTGCACTCGGAACTTCATTTCCAGTAAAATTAGTTTTATTAGAATTCTCATTCGATATATATTCAGGTAGTAATAATAATGTAACATATATTTTTAGAACCGAAATCCATTATTTTTCGTGATGGTACCCCTTTCAGTTTCGACGAATATTGCTGGTTTTTTAATTTCTCCTCCATCAGAACTTGGTTTTCGATAAAGTAAATAGTTTTTTCTGCTATAATCGATCAAATATCTTTTCCAAATATTCTTCCTCAAAATATAATTTTAAGCAAATATTGTAATCATCTTGTATATCAAACATTAAAGACCATTTTCCGAGACGGACCCTTTGAGGTTTCGACCGATTTCGTAGTTTTGTCAATATATCCTCACTCGCAAATTCATTTCAAGTGAAATTACTTTGATTAGAATTCTTACTCGATATATATTGATATAGTAATGATAATATAATATATATTTTTGGAAACAAAATCCACTATTTTCCGTGATGGTACCCCTTGGAGTTTCGACCAATTTTGTGGGGTTTTGAATTTCTTCTCCATTAGAACTCTGTTTTCGATGAAATAAATCGTGTTTTCTTTCGTACTCGATCAAATATCTATTCTAAATATTCTTACTCAAAATACAGGTTCAAACGAATATTGTAATCATCTTGTATATCAAACATTAAAGACCTTTTTCTGAGATGGTGCGTTTTAGGTTTCGAACGATTTAGTAGTTTTATCGATATCTCTGCACTCGGAACTTCATTTCCAGTAAAATTAGTTTTATTAGAATTCTCATTCGATATATATTCAGGTAGTAATAATAATGTAACATATATTTTTGGAACCGAAATCCATTATTTTTCGTGATGGTACCCCTTTCAGTTTCGACGAATATTGCTGGTTTTTGAATTTCTCCTCCATCAGAACTTGGTTTTCGATAAAGTAAATAGTTTTTTCTGCTATAATCGATCAAATATCTTTTCCAAATATTCTTCCTCAAAATATAATTTTAAGCAAATATTGTAATCATCTTGTAACCCCTTGGAGTTTCGACCAATTTTGTGGGTTTTGTATTTCTCCTACATTAGAACTCTGTTTTCGATGAAATAAATTGTGTTGTCTTCCGTACCCGATCAAATATATTTTCCAAATATTCTTCCTACAAATATAGGTTCAAACGAATATTGTAATCATCTTGTATATCAAACATTAAAGACCATTTTCCGAGAAGGACCCTTTGAGGTTTCGACCGATTTCGTAGTTTTATCAATATCTCCTCACTCGCAACTTCATTTCAAGTGAAATTACTTTGATTAGAACTCTTACTCGATATATATTGATGTAGTAATGATAATATAATATATATTTTTGGAACCAAAATTCACTATTTTCCATGATGGTACCCCTTAGAGTTTCGACCAATTTTGTGGGGCTTTGTATTTCTCCTCCATCAGAACTCTGTTTTCGATGAAATAAATTGTGTTGTGTTCCGTACTCGATCAAATATCTTTTCCAAATATTCTTCCTCCAAATATCAGTTCAAACGAATATTGTAATCATCTTGTATATCAAATATTAAAGACATTTTTCCGAGATGGTGCCTTATAGATTTTGATCGATTTCGTAGTTTTATCAATATCTAATCACTCAGAACTTAACATTCCTAGTTAAATTAGTTTTATTAGCATTCTTACTCGGTATATATTCAGGTAGTTATAATAATATAATATATATTTTTTGAACCGAAATCCACTATTTTCCGTGATGGTACCCCTTTGAATTTTGACAAATTTAGCGGGGTTTTGAATTTCTCCTCTATCGGAACTCTATTTTCCATGAAATAAATTGTGTTTTCTTTCGTACTCGATCAAATATCTTTTCCAAATATTCTTATTCAAAATATAGGTTCAAACGAGTATTGTAATCATTTTTTATATCAAACATTAAAGACCTTATTCGAGACGGTTCTTTTGAGGGTTCGACCGATTTCGTAGTTTTGTCAATATATCCTCACTCGCAAATTCATTTCAAGTGAAATTACTTTGATTAGAATTCTTACTCGATATATATTGATATAGTAATGATAATATAATATATATTTTTGGAAACAAAATCCACTATTTTCTGTGATGGTACCCCTTGGAGTTTCGACCAATTTTGTGGGTTTTTGAAATTCTTCTCCATTAGAACTCTGTTTTCGATGAAATAAATCGTGTTTTCTTTCGTACTCGATCAAATATCTATTCTAAATATTCTTACTCAAAATACAGGTTCAAACGAATATTGTAATCATCTTGTATATCAAACATTAAAGACCCTTTTCTGAGATGGTGCGTTTTACGTTTCGAACGATTTAGTAGTTTTATCGATATCTCTGCACTCGGAACTTCATTTCCAGTAAAATTAGTTTTATTAGAATTCTCATTCGATATATATTCAGGTAGTAATAATAATGTAACATATATTTTTGGAACCGAAATCCATTATTTTTCGTGATGGTACCCCTTTCAGTTTCGACGAATATTGCTGGTTTTTGAATTTCTCCTCCATCAGAACTTGGTTTTCGATAAAGTAAATAGTTTTTTCTGCTATAATCGATCAAATATCTTTTCCAAATATTCTTCCTCAAAATATAATTTTAAGCAAATATTGTAATCATCTTGTAACCCCTTGGAGTTTCGACCAATTTTGTGGGTTTTGTATTTCTCCTACATTAGAACTCTGTTTTCGATGTAATAAATTGTGTTGTCTTCCGTACCCGATCAAATATATTTTCCAAATATTCTTCCTACAAATATAGGTTCAAACGAATATTGTAATCATCTTGTATATCAAACATTAAAGACCATTTTCTGAGATGGTGCGTTTTAGGTTTCGAACGATTTAGTAGTTTTGTCGATATCTCTGCACTCGGAACTTCATTTCCAGTAAAATTAGTTTTGTTAGCATTCTTATTCGATATCTATTCAGGTGGTAATAATAGTGTAATATATATTTTTGGAACCGAAATCCACTATTTTCCATGATGGTACCCCTTGGAGTTTCGACCAATTTTGTGGGGCTTTGTATTTCTCCTCCATCAGAACTCTGTTTTCGATGAAATAAATTGTGTTGTGTTCTGTACTCGATCAAATATATTTTCCAAATATTCTTCCTCCAAATATAGGTTCAAACGAATATTGTAATCATCTTGTATATCAAATATTAAAGACATTTTTCCGAGATGGTGCCTTATAGATTTTGATCGATTTCGTAGTTTTATCAATATCTAATCACTCATAACTTAACATTCCTAGTTAAATTAGTTTTATTAGCATTCTTACTCGGTATATATTCAGGTAGTTATAATAATATAATATATATTTTTTGAACCGAAATCCACTATTTTCCGTGATGGTACCCCTTTGAATTTTGACAAATTTAGCGGGGTTTTGAATTTCTCCTCTATCGGAACTCTATTTTCCATGAAATAAATTGTGTTTTCTTTCGTACTCGATCAAATATCTTTTCCAAATATTCTTGGTCAAAATATAGGTTCAAACGAGTATTGTAATCATTTTTTATATCAAACATTAAAGACCTTATTCGAGACGGTTCTTTTGAGGGTTCGACCGATTTCGTAGTTTTATCAATATCTCCTCATTCGCAACTTCATTTCCAGTGAAATTACTTTTATTAGAATTCTTACTCGATATATATTGATGTAGTAATGATAATATAATAAACATTTTTGGAACCAAAATCCACTATTTTCCGTGATGGTACCCCTTGGAGTTTCGACCAATTTTGCTGGTTTTTGAATTTCTCCACCATCAGAACATGGTTTTCGACGAAATAAATAGATTTTTCTTCTATACTCTATCAAATATCTTTTCCAAATATTTTTCCTCCAAATATAGGTTCAAATGAATATTGTAATCATCTTGTATATCAAACATTAAAGACCATTTTCCGAGACGGCCCTTTTGAGGTTTCAACCGATTTCGTAGTTTTATCAATATCTCCTCACTCGCAAATTCATTTCAAGTGAAATTACTTTGATTAGAATTCTTACTCGATATATATTGATGTAGTAATGATAATATAATATATATTTTTGGAACCAAAATCCACTATTTTCCGTGATGGTAGCCCTTGGAGTTTCGACCAATTTTGTGGGTTTTTGAATTTCTTCTCCATTAGAACTCTGTTTTCGATGAAATAAATTGTGTTGTCTTTCGTACTCGATCAAATATCTTTTCCAAATATTCTTCCTCCAAATATAGGTTCAAACGAATATTTTAATCATCTTGTATATCAAACATCAAAGACCTTTTTCCGAGCTGGTGCCTTATATATTTTGATCAATTTCGTAGTTTTATCAATATCTCATCACTCGGAACTTCATTCCTAGTTAAATTTGTTTAATTAGCATTCTTACTCGATATATATTCAGGTAGTAATAATAATATAATATATATTTTTTGAACCGAAATCCACTATTTTCCGTGATGGTACCCCTTTGAATTTTGACAAATTTAGCGGGGTTTTAAATTTCTCCTCCATCGGAACTTTATTTTCCATGAAATAAATTGTGTTTTCTTCCGTACTCGATCAAAAATCTTTTGCAAATATTCTTAGTCAATATATAGGTCCAAACGAGTATTGTAATCATTTTGTATATCAAACATTAAAGACCTTTTTTCGAGACGGTCTCTTTGAGGTTTCGACCGATTTCGTAGTTTTATCAATATCTCCTCACTCGCAACTTCATTTCCAGTGAAATTACTTTGATTAGATTTCTTACTCGATATATATTGATGTAGTAATGATAATATAATATATATTTTTGGAAACAAAATCCACTATTTTCCGTGATGGTACCCCTTGGAGTTTCGACCAATTTTGTGGGTTTTTGAAATTCTTCTCCATTAGAACTCTGTTTTCGATGAAATAAATCGTGTTTTCTTTCGTACTCGATCAAATATCTATTCTAAATATTCTTACTCAAAATACAGGTTCAAACGAATATTGTAATCATCTTGTATATCAAACATTAAAGACCCTTTTCTGAGATGGTGCGTTTTACGTTTCGAACGATTTAGTAGTTTTATCGATATCTCTGCACTCGGAACTTCATTTCCAGTAAAATTAGTTTTATTAGAATTCTCATTCGATATATATTCAGGTAGTAATAATAATGTAACATATATTTTTGGAACCGAAATCCATTATTTTTCGTGATGGTACCCCTTTCAGTTTCGACGAATATTGCTGGTTTTGAATTTCTCCTCCATCAGAACTTGGTTTTCGATAAAGTAAATAGTTTTTTCTGCTATAATCGATCAAATATCTTTTCCAAATATTCTTCCTCAAAATATAATTTTAAGCAAATATTGTAATCATCTTGTAACCCCTTGGAGTTTCGACCAATTTTGTGGGTTTTGTATTTCTCCTACATTAGAACTCTGTTTTCGATGAAATAAATTGTGTTGTCTTCTGTACCCGATCAAATATATTTTCCAAATATTCTTCCTACAAATATAGGTTCAAACGAATATTGTAATCATCTTGTATATCAAACATTAAAGACCATTTTCCGAGAAGGACCCTTTGAGGTTTCGACCGATTTCGTAGTTTTATCAATATCTCCTCACTCGCAACTTCATTTCAAGTGAAATTACTTTGATTAGAACTCTTACTCGATATATATTGATGTAGTAATGATAATATAATATATATTTTTGGAACCAAAATCCACTATTTTCCATGATGGTACCCCTTGGAGTTTCGACCAATTTTGTGGGGCTTTGTATTTCTCCTCCATCAGAACTCTGTTTTCGATGAAATAAATTGTGTTGTGTTCTGTACTCGATCAAATATATTTTCCAAATATTCTTCCTCCAAATATAGGTTCAAACGAATATTGTAATCATCTTGTATATCAAATATTAAAGACATTTTTCCGAGATGGTGCCTTATAGATTTTGATCGATTTCGTAGTTTTATCAATATCTAATCACTCATAACTTAACATTCCTAGTTAAATTAGTTTTATTAGCATTCTTACTCGGTATATATTCAGGTAGTTATAATAATATAATATATATTTTTTGAACCGAAATCCACTATTTTCCGTGATGGTACCCCTTTGAATTTTGACAAATTTAGCGGGGTTTTGAATTTCTCCTCTATCGGAACTCTATTTTCCATGAAATAAATTGTGTTTTCTTTCGTACTCTATCAAATATCTTTTCCAAATATTCTTGGTCAAAATATAGGTTCAAACGAGTATTGTAATCATTTTTTATATCAAACATTAAAGACCTTATTCGAGACGGTTCTTTTGAGGGTTCGACCGATTTCGTAGTTTTATCAATATCTCCTCATTCGCAACTTCATTTCCAGTGAAATTACTTTTATTAGAATTCTTACTCGATATATATTGATGTAGTAATGATAATATAATAAACATTTTTGGAACCAAAATCCACTATTTTCCGTGATGGTACCCCTTGGAGTTTCGACCAATTTTGCTGGTTTTTGAATTTCTCCACCATCAGAACATGGTTTTCGACGAAATAAATAGATTTTTCCTCTATACTCTATCAAATATCTTTTCCAAATATTTTTCCTCCAAATATAGGTTCAAATGAATATTGTAATCATCTTGTATATCAAACATTAAAGACCATTTTCCGAGACGGCCCTTTTGAGGTTTCAACCGATTTCGTAGTTTTATCAATATCTCCTCACTCGCAAATTCATTTCAAGTGAAATTACTTTGATTAGAATTCTTACTCGATATATATTGATGTAGTAATGATAATATAATATATATTTTTGGAACCAAAATCCACTATTTTCCGTGATGGTAGCCCTTGGAGTTTCGACCAATTTTGTGGGTTTTTGAATTTCTTCTCCATTAGAACTCTGTTTTCGATGAAATAAATTGTGTTGTCTTTCGTACTCGATCAAATATCTTTTCCAAATATTCTTCCTCCAAATATAGGTTCAAACGAATATTTTAATCATCTTGTATATCAAACATCAAAGACCTTTTTCCGAGCTGGTGCCTTATATATTTTGATCAATTTCGTAGTTTTATCAATATCTCATCACTCGGAACTTCATTCCTAGTTAAATTTGTTTAATTAGCATTCTTACTCGATATATATTCAGGTAGTAATAATAATATAATATATATTTTTTGAACCGAAATCCACTATTTTCCGTGATGGTACCCCTTTGAATTTTGACAAATTTAGCGGGGTTTTAAATTTCTCCTCCATCGGAACTTTATTTTCCATGAAATAAATTGTGTTTTCTTCCGTACTCGATCAAAAATCTTTTGCAAATATTCTTAGTCAATATATAGGTCCAAACAAGTATTGTAATCATTTTGTATATCAAACATTAAAGACCTTTTTTCGAGACGGTCTCTTTGAGGTTTCGACCGATTTCGTAGTTTTATCAATATCTCCTCACTCGCAACTTCATTTCCAGTGAAATTACTTTGATTAGATTTCTTACTCGATATATATTGATGTAGTAATGATAATATAATATATATTTTTGGAAACAAAATCCACTATTTTCCGTGATGGTACCCCTTGGAGTTTCGACCAATTTTGTGGGTTTTTGAATTTCTTCTCCATCAGAACTCTGTTTTTGAATAAATAAATTGTGTTTTCTTTCGTACTCGATCAAATATCTATTCTAAATATTCTTACTCAAAATACAGGTTCAAACGAATATTGTAATCATCTTGTATATCAAACATTAAAGACCTTTTTCTGAGATGGTGCGTTTTAGGTTTCGAACGATTTAGTAGTTTTATCGATATCCCTACACTCAGAATTTCATTTCCAGTCAAATTAGTTTTATTATCATTCTTATTCGATATATATTCAAGTAGTAATATTAATGTAATATATATTTTTGGAACCGAAATCCACTATTTTTCGTGATGGTACCCCTTTCAGTTTCGACCAATTTTGCTGGTTTTTGAATTTCTCCTCCATCAGAACTTGGTTTTCGATGAAATAAATAGTTTTTTCTTCTATACTCTATCAAATATCTTTTTCAAATATTCTTCCTCCAAATATAGGTTCAAACGAATATTGTAATCATCTTGTATATCAAACATTAACGACCATTTTCCGAGACGGACCCTTTGAGGTTTCGACCGATTTCGTAGTTTTGTCAATATATCCTCACTCGCAAATTCATTTCAACTGAAATTACTTTGATTAGAATTCTTACTCGATATATATTGATATAGTAATGATAATATAATATATATTTTTGGAAACAAAATCCACTATTTTCCGTGATGGAACCCCTTGGAGTTTCGACCAATTTTGTGGGTTTTAGAATTTCTTCTCCATTAGGACTCTGTTTTCGATGAAATAAATTGTGTTTTCTTTCGTACTCGATCAAATATCTATTCTAAATATTCTTACTCAAAATACAGTTTCAAACGAATATTGTAATCATCTTGTATATCAAACATTAAAGACCCTTTTCTGAGATGGTGCGTTTTACGTTTCGAACGATTTAGTAGTTTTATCGATATCTCTGCACTCGGAACTTCATTTCCAGTAAAATTAGTTTTATTAGAATTCTTATTCGATATATATTCAGGTAGTAATAATAATGTAACATATATTTTTGGAACCGAAATCCATTATTTTTCGTGATGGTACCCCTTTCAGTTTCGACGAATATTGCTGGTTTTTGAATTTCTTCTCCATCAGAACTTGGTTTTCGATAAAGTAAATAGTTTTTTCTGCTATAATCGATCAAATATCTTTTCCAAATATTCTTCCTCAAAATATAATTTTAAACAAATATTGTAATCATCTTGTAACCCCTTGGAGTTTCGACCAATTTTGTGGGTTTTTGTATTTCTCCTACATTAGAACTCTGTTTTCGATGAAATAAATTGTGTTGTCTTCCGTACTCGATCAAATATATTTTCCAAATATTCTTCCTACAAATATAGGTTCAAACAAATATTGTAATCATCTTGTATATCAAACATTAAAGACCATTTTCCGAGAAGGACCCTTTGAGGTTTCGATCGATTTCGTAGTTTTATCAATATCTCCTCACTCGCAACTTCATTTCAAGTGAAATTACTTTGATTAGAACTCTTACTCGATATATATTGATGTAATAATGATAATATAATATATATTTTTGGAACCAAAATCCACTATTTTCCGTGATGGTACCCCTTGTAGTTTCGACCAATTTTGTGGGTTTTTGTATTTCTCCTCCATCAGAACTCTGTTTTCGATGAAATAAATTGTGTTGTCTTCCGTACTCGATCAAATATATTTTCCAAATATTATTCCTCCAAATATCGATTCAAACGAATATTGTAATCATCTTGTATATCAAATATTAAAGACATTTTTCCGAGATGGTGCCTTATAGATTTTGATCGATTTCGTAGTTTTATCAATATCTAATCACTCAAAACTTCACACTCCTAGTTAAATTAGTTTTATTAGCATTCTTACTCGATATATATTCAGGTAGTTATAATAATATAATATATATTTTTTGAACCGAAATCCACTATTTTCCGTGATGGTACCCGTTTGAATTTTGACAAATTTAGCGGGGTTTTGAATTTCTCCTCTATCGGAACTCTATTTTCCATGAAATAAATTGTGTTTTCTTTCGTACTCGATCAAATATCTTTTCCAAATATTCTTAGTCAAAATATAGGTTCAAACGAGTATTGTAATCATTTTTTATATCAAACATTAAAGACCTTATTCGAGACGGTTCTTTTGAGGGTTCGACCGATTTCGTAGTTTTATCAATATCTCCTCATTCGCAACTTCATTTCCAGTGAAATTACTTTTATTAGAATTCTTACTCGATATATATTGATGTAGTAATGATAATATAATAAACATTTTTGGAACCAAAATCCACTATTTTCCGTGATGGTACCCCTTGGAGTTTCGACCAATTTTGCTGGTTTTTGAATTTCTCCACCATCAGAACATGGTTTTCGACGAAATAAATAGATTTTTCTTCTATACTCTATCAAATATCTTTTCCAAATATTTTTCCTCCAAATATAGGTTCAAATGAATATTGTAATCATCTTGTATATCAAACATTAAAGACCATTTTCCGAGACGGCCCTTTTGAGGTTTCAACCGATTTCGTAGTTTTATCAATATCTCCTCACTCGCAAATTCATTTCAAGTGAAATTACTTTGATTAGAATTCTTACTCGATATATATTGATGTAGTAATGATAATATAATATATATTTTTGGAACCAAAATCCACTATTTTCCGTGATGGTAGCCCTTGGAGTTTCGACCAATTTTGTGGGTTTTTGAATTTCTTCTCCATTAGAACTCTGTTTTCGATGAAATAAATTGTGTTGTCTTTCGTACTCGATCAAATATCTTTTCCAAATATTCTTCCTCCAAATATAGGTTCAAACGAATATTTTAATCATCTTGTATATCAAACATCAAAGACCTTTTTCCGAGCTGGTGCCTTATATATTTTGATCAATTTCGTAGTTTTATCAATATCTCATCACTCGGAACTTCATTCCTAGTTAAATTTGTTTAATTAGCATTCTTAATCGATATATATCCAGGTAGTAATAATAATATAATATATATTTTTTGAACCGAAATCCACTATTTTCCGTGATGATACCCCTTTGAATTTTGACAAATTTAGCGGGGTTTTAAATTTCTCCTCCATCGGAACTTTATTTTCCATGAAATAAATTGTGTTTTCTTCCGTACTCGATCAAAAATCTTTTGCAAATATTCTTAGTCAATATATAGGTCCAAACGAGTATTGTAATCATTTTGTATATCAAACATTAAAGACCTTTTTTCGAGACGGTCTCTTTGAGGTTTCGACCGATTTCGTAGTTTTTTCAATATCTCCTCACTCGCAACTTCATTTCCAGTGAAATTACTTTGATTAGATTTCTTACTCGATATATATTGATGTAGTAATGATAATATAATATATATTTTTGGAAACAAAATCCACTATTTTCCGTGATGGTACCCCTTGGAGTTTCGACCAATTTTGGTGGGTTTTTGAATTTCTTCTCCATCAGAACTGTGTTTTCGAATAAATAAATTGTGTTTTCTTTCGTACTCGATCAACTATCTATTCTAAATATTATTACTCAAAATACAGGTTCAAACGAATATTGTAATCATCTTGTATATCAAACATTAAAGACCTTTTTCTGAGATGGTGCGTTTTAGGTTTCGAACGATTTAGTAGTTTTATCGATATCCCTACACTCAGAATTTCATTTCCAGACAAATTAGTTTTATTATCATTCTTATTCGATATATATTCAAGTAGTAATATTAATGTAATATATATTTTTGGAACCGAAATCCACTATTTTCCGTGATGGTACCCCTTTGAATTTTGACAAATTTAGCGGGGTTTTGAATTTCTCCTCTATCGGAACTCTATTTTCCATGAAATAAATTGTGTTTTCTTTCGTACTCGATCAAATATCTTTTCCAAATATTCTTAGTCAAAATATAGGTTCAAACGAGTATTGTAATCATTTTTTATATCAAACATTAAAGACCTTATTCGAGACGGTTCTTTTGAGGGTTCGACCGATTTCGTAGTTTTATCAATATCTCCTCATTCGCAACTTCATTTCCAGTGAAATTACTTTTATTAGAATTCTTACTCGATATATATTGATGTAGTAATGATAATATAATAAACATTTTTGGAACCAAAATCCACTATTTTCCGTGATGGTACCCCTTGGAGTTTCGACCAATTTTGCTGGTTTTTGAATTTCTCCGCCATCAGAACTTGGTTTTCGAAGAAATAAATAGTTTTTTCTTCTATACTCTATCAAATATATTTTCCAAATATTTTTCCTCCAAATATAGGTTCAAACGAATATTGTAATCATCTTGTATATTAAACATTAAAGACCTTTTCCCGAGACGGCCCCTTTGAGGTTTCAACTGATTTCGTAGTTTTATCAATATCTCCTCACTCGCAAATTCATTTCAAGTGAAATTACTTTGATTAGAATTTTTACTCGATATATATTGATGTAGTAATGATAATAATATATATATTTTTGGAACCAAAATCCACTATTTTCAAGGATGGTACCCTTTGGAGTTTCGACCAATTTTGTGGGTTTTTGAATTTCTTCTCCATTAGAACTCTGTTTTCGATGAAATAAATTGTGTTGTCTTCCGTACTCGATCAAATATATTTTCCAAATATTCTTCCTCCAAATATAGGTTCAAACGAATATTGTAATCATCTTGTATATCAAACATCAAAGACCATTTTCCGAGCTGGTGCTTTATAGATTTTGATCAATTACGTAGTTTTATCAATATCTCATCACTCGGAACTTCATTCCTAGTTAAATTTGTTTAATTAGCATTCTTACTCGATATATATTCAGGTAGTAATAATAATATAATATATATTTTTTGAACCGAAATCCACTATTTTCCGTGATGGTGTACCCCTTTGAATTTTGACAAATTTAGCGGGTTTTTAAATTTCTCCTCCATCGGAACTTTATTTTCCATGAAATAAATTGTGTTTTCTTCCGTACTCGATCAAATATCATTTCTAAATATTCTTACTCAAAATACAGGTTCAAACGAATATTGTAATCATCTTGTATATCAAACATTAAAGACCCTTTTCTGAGATGGTGCGTTTTAGGTTTCGAACGATTTAGTAGTTTTATCGATATCTCTGCACTCGGAACTTCATTTCCAGTAAAATTAGTTTTATTAGCAATATTATTCGATATATATTCAGGTAGTAATAATAATGTAATATATATTTTTGGAACCGAAATCCACTATTTTTCGTGATGGTACCCCTTTCAGTTTCGACCAATTTTGCTGGTTTTTGAATTTCTCCTCCATCAGAACTTGGTTTTCGATGAAATAAATAGTTTTTTCTTCTATATTCTATCAAATATCTTTTCCAAATATTCTTCCTCCAAATATAGGTTCAAATGAATATTGTAATCATCTTGTATATCAAACATTAAAGACCATTTTCCGAGACGGCCCCTTTGAGGTTTCGACCGATTTCGTAGTTTTATCAATATCTCCTCACTCGCAAATTCATTTCCAGTTAAATTACTTTGATTAGAATTCTTACTCGATATATATTGATGTAGTAATGATAATATAATATATATTTTTGGAACTAAAATCCACTATTTTCCGTGATGGTACCCCTTGGAGTTTCGACCAATTTTGTGGGTTTTTGTATTTCTCCTCCATGAGAACTCTGTTTTCGATGAAATAAATTGTGTTGTCTTCCGTACTCGATCAAATATCTTTTCCAAATATTGTTCCTCCAAATATAGGTTCAAACGAATATTGTAATCATCTTGTATATCAAACATTAAAGACATTTTTCCGAGATGGTGCCTTATAGATTTTGATCGATTTCGTAGTTTTATCAATATCTCATCACTCGGAACGTCATTCCTAGTTAAATTAGTTTTATTAGCATTCTTACTCGATATATATTCAGGTAGTAATAATAATATATTATATATTTTTTGAACCGAAATCTACTATTTTCCTTGATGGTACCCCTTTGAAGTTTGACAAATTTAGCGGGATTTTGAATTTCTCCTCCATCGGAACTCTATTTTCCATGAAATAAATTGTGTTTTTTTATGTACTCGATCAAATATCTTTTCCAAATATTCTTAGTCAAAATATAAGTCCAAACGAGTATTGTAATCATTTTGTATATCAAACATTAAAGACCTTATTCGAGACGGTCCCTTTGAGGTTTCGACCGATTTCGTAGTTTTATCAATATCTTCTCACTCGCAACTTCATTTCCAGTTAAATTACTTTGATTAGAATTCTTACTCGATATATATTGATGTAGTAATGATAATATAATATATATTTTTGGAACCAAAATCCACTATTTTCTGTAATGGTACCCCTTGGAGATTCGACCAATTTTGTTGGTTTTTGTATTTCTCCTCCATCACAACTCTGTTCTCGATGAAATAAATTGTGTTGTCTTCCGTACTCGATCAAATATCTTTTCCACATATTGTTCCTCCAAATATTGGTTCAAACGAATATTGTAATCATCTTGTATATCAAACATTAAAGACATTTTTCCGAGATGGTGCCTTATAGATTTTGATCGATTTCGTAGTTCTATCAATATCTCATCACTCGGAACGTCATTCCTAGTTAAATTAGTTTTATTAGCATTCTTACTCGATATATATTCAGGTAGTAATAATAATATATTATATATTTTTTGAACCGAAATCTACTATTTTCCTTGATGGTACCCCTTTGAAGTTTGACAAATTTAGCGGGATTTTGAATTTCTCCTCCATCGGAACTCTATTTTCCATGAAATAAATTGTGTTTTTTTATGTACTCGTTCAAATATCTTTTCCAAATATTCTTAGTCAAAATATAAGTCCAAACGAGTATTGTAATCATTTTGTATATCAAACATTAAAGACCTTATTCGAGACGGTCCCTTTGAGGTTTCGACCGATTTCGTAGTTTTATCAATATCTTCTCACTCGCAACTTCATTTCCAGTTAAATTACTTTGATTAGAATTCTTACTCGATATATATTGATGTAGTAATGATAATATAATATATATTTTTGGAACAAAAATCCACTATTTTCCGTGATGGTACCCCCTTGGAGTTTCGACCAATTTTGTGGGTTTTTGAATTTCTTCTCCATTAGAACTCTGTTTTCGATGAAATAAATTGTGTTTTCTTCCGTACTCGATCAAATATATTTTCTAAATATTCTTACTCAAAATATAGGTTCAAACGAATATTGCAATCGTCTTGTATATCAAACATTAAAGACCTTTTTTTGAGATGGTGCGATTTAGGTTTCGAACGATCTCGTAGTTTTGTCAATATCTCTGCATTCGGAACTTCATTTCGACCGATTTCGTAATTTTATAAACATCTCCTCACTCGCAACTTCATTCATAGTGAAATTAGTTTTATTAGCATTCTTACTCGATATATATTGATGTAGTAACAATAATATAATATATATTTTTGGAACTGAAATCCACTATTTTCCGTGATGGTACCCCTATGAGTTTCGAACTATTTTTTGGGTTTTGAATATCTCCTCCATTAGAACTCTGTTTTCGATGAAATAAATTTTGTTTTCTTACGTACTCGGTCAAATATCTTTTACAACTATTCTTACTCAAAATATAGGTTCAAACGAATATTGTAATCATCATGTAAATCAAACATTAAATGATTGAGGAGAAATTCAAAAAACTACAAAATGTGTTGAAACTCAAATGGGTACCATCACGGAAAATATTGGATTTCATTTACAAAAATATATATCATATTAACACTACTACCCTAATATATATCAAATAAGAGTGCGAATAAAATTAATTTCACTAAAAACGAAGTTGCGAGTGATGAGATATTAGTAAAACTACGAACTCAAATGAAACTGAAAAGATTCCAATTGGTAAACGGTCTTTAAAGGTTGATATACAAGATGATCGCAACATTGTTTGGTCTTATATTTTGAGTAAGAATGTGTAGAAAAGATATTTGATCGAGTACAGGAGAAAACAAAATTTATATCATCGAAAACAAGGTTCCGATTGAGCAGAAATTCAAAAAACTACACAATCTGGTAAAACTCAAAGAGGTAGTAGCATCACGGAAAATAGTGGGTTTCATTTCCAAAAATATATATCATATTAACACTACTACTACAAAACTAATTTAAGTGAAAACGAAGCTGTAAGTGATGAATATGTTGTAAATTGTAAGAATGAGTACATTTTAATAAATAATGTAATTATTTTTACTATTAAGAATAAATTAAAATATATAAGTTAATAATAAATTAATTAAAATTATTACTTGCGATATGCTTGATAAGATACTTAGTTAAATAAAATTTCACTTCAATACAATATAGGTGAATTGATTAGCAATATAGGTAATGTTGTGATTGTATAGGTTTAATGATGGCAGGTTATTATTTATAACTGAATAAATATATTTTAAAATAAAAATAAAAGTTGGAATTATATTAAATTCCCTTATTTATTTATTTTTTCTCTATATTCTTCCTGTAAAAGAGAGTCAAACAAACCGCCAGCTAAGTAACTTGCCTTGTGGTCAACCTTTATTCTTAACTCCAAAGCCAAAGCCAATGGTTGAAGTGCTTCCCACAATTCAAACCTTTCACCATACATTTCCCTATTCCCTCGCCTACCTCTTCCACACAAAGAATCTCAAACTCCTTACATTTACCCTAAACTTGACAACTTTCTCCATTCTTTCGTTGCCTTTCAATGGAATCTGTGGCTTCTAACTCGGTCCCTTCCGACCAACCCCGACACAGACCAACCCCTCGACCTAGGTCACCCCATCCAATCACAGACCGCATTGTTCGAGCCATCAGGCACAACTTGCTGCTCCTCCATCGTTACGACTCGAGCTTCTTCGTCTTGGGTGCAACCGCAAACGTCTACACCGTGACCCTATCGTCCACTCCTTCATGCACGTGTCCGGACCGTCTAGCCCCATGCAAACACATACTATTTGTTCTCCTACGTGTTTTAGGTGTCTCAATGGATGACCCTTGCATCAGGAGACAAACCCTTCGACCGTGTCAGCTCGACCGACTCCTAAGCACACCGTCCCTTCCGGGTTCCATGGCGGGTTTGAGTCTCCGACAGATGTTCCATCGCCATTTCTATCAGTCCAAATCGGGGCCCACTGTCCGCCCCGTGATTCACATCGAGGAAGGGACAGTGTGCCCTATATGTTTAGAAGAGATGGGTACAGGGGCTTCATCGGACCAGAGAGTGGTCTCGTGTGGGACATGTCGGAACCCTATCCATGAAGAGTGTCTTTTAAAGTGGAAGAGGAGTCGTGGGAGGAGACCCGGCATCTGCGCCATCTGCCGAGCACGGTGGAGAGGAAGGGCGGATCAGGAGAAGTACGTCAACTTAGGAGCTTATGTGAAGGAAGATGATAGGGTTGACGATGATGCCAATAGTCATTGCAATGAATGAATACACAGCAACATGCAAATATATTACATACTCAAACAGGGTAGTGTGAATAACACATATTGTAACATGCAAGTGTATAATAGGTTATATAATTGTATATATATATATATATGTATGTATGTATATATGTGTATATCGATTGCTTGTTGGACCCTTTAATGACTCAGTTGCGGTTTATTATTATGTGGGGCAATTGTAATGATAAATTGGTTACCCATAATAATAACGATTATGTTACTGAATTTATAACCATATTACAACACATATATATATAATTAATAAATGATAATAGTACTTCACTCACTTACTAGTTCTAGGACAAAAACACAATCAAAACTTGATTTATTATGATTATAAAAATAATGTACAAGTATTTCAAATATAAGTATACCAAGAAAATTATTGTTAAAAATTGTAATTATGAATACAATTATACTAATCATAAAATGGTTTGTGGGAAAGACGAGGTCATTATTAAAGCTGTTCACCTCATAAAATTTACCACTGTCCGACCTTTGGGTGATTTTTATATATTTGTTTCATTAATTTCATAAGCACCTTTTGATATATAACCCACGTATAGTTGATTGAACATAAGATTTTCGGAGATAAAGTCGGACCCGGATACACGTGGTAGAATTGATTAATAAATATGAAAAAAAAATGATTTTATCAAAACGTTTAGAGAATATTATCGTATTTTATACAAATCAAAAATCACAAACTCTATCTGTAAGTCTTCTTTATGAAACGTTTTTTTCTCGTACGATACGATATGACTATAGATGTTATCGAGGATCAATCTGATGGTGATGCAGAGGTTATATGAAAAATAAGAGTTTTAAATATAATATTTTTATTATCAATGTAAAATAAAATAAAAATAAATGATTATGTTTTTTTAATTTTGTTTCATATTTTTCAATACAAAAATTATATTAAAAACTTTTATTTTTCTGATTAATTTTCCAATTTTTTTTTAGTAATTTTTTATTTTTTTGGTATTTTAAAAAAATTGTTTAGATTTTTAAATTATGGACCAATCATATGTTTTCACGTCATTTTCCGTTCATATTTAACGGAAAAATTTAACAGTGATAGCAATTTGTCCCAAGTCTGAAAGTACAGGTAACAAAATTTTAAAAAACAAAGTTTGAGTAGCGATTTATAAAGTGTCCAAAGTTGGGGTAGCAATTTGGTTATTAACCCATTTTGTGATAGTCAATGATGTAGATTATGTTAGGACTTATATGCTATTGTTGAATATGTTAGGATCGATTTCACAACACTGACAGAAACCGATGAAGAAAAATAAGAATTAAGAGAGATTTTAGAAAGCTAGAGAGAAAACGTGTGTGAGAGTTTTACGTGGTAACACATATTCGAGGTAACCTCCACGTTGGTTTCAATATGTATTGATGATTGTTCAACTCTCTTACGGAATGCATGAATGGGGAATGTATATATAGACAAAACTATAACTAAGTGCAAAACTCCAACTTGAACACGTTTTCGTGCACAACACGTTTTCCAGCTTGCACCGTTCAGTCGCTCGTGTTGACCATCGTTAAGTCACTCATGTGCACCGTCCATTCCATTGTCTTGTTAGGCACCGTACACAGCTACAGTGCAGCCTAAACTGAGGTTGAATCGCGAGACGTCTAAATATTAATCAGGTTCCACAAACTAACCGAATATATTAAGGATTAATTAGATAACAAAGGGAGTTGTTGTAACAGTTTTAACAAATTCCTTATTCTTCAACTGAGAATCATGTACCTATTTAAGATGGATGAAAATCAGAGTGAAATTGTACCAAACCTTCTGTTCATTCTTCTTTTTGTTTTCTGATTTCTCTTTTCCAATATATGTACCCTACGACATCTCAATGCGAGGTTGATTTTATGATTGTCTTTTTGTTTGCATGTTATGCATATAAGTGTGGTTGGTATCGACGTGTCTTAGTCTAGCGGATATAGGCGATTTGCTAAGGTTAAGGAAAAATGTGCTATGGTGCGCAAATATATGACTTGACTCCCCTCCATTATTTTGTAACATGTTATATGTTCATTCAAAACACGTCACATAAGAGGACAAACGTGATCAATTTACCTTATTGTGGTCCATCTAGTTAGTATAGGAGCATAATGCAGGGCATGTTCATACAACTTAATCACTTTAAGTAGTCAATTTCATGATATATTGTCACCAAAGGAGTAGTCATTTTCGTGTTATATTTTGTTCTACAACACTACACGTATAATGATACTGTTGGTTTTGGGAATTGTGTCGCCTATTAGTGGGAGCACGTTCTAATAAGTCCAGTATTGGATACTGACCTAAATCATTCTCTATATATGTATAGGGATGCTCATGGTTGGAAAACTTAATAACGATGACAGTGCTCTGCCGCCCTACAGTTTAGAATGAGGTAAGTAGCTGTGGAAACCTAGGTCACTGCTCGTTAACCCGTGGCGTGACCTCCCGTCCGACAGACCGTGATCTCAACCTCAGACAGATCCGCTTCCGCTAAGTCGATCGTTCAATGAGGTAACTTAATTATGTTTAATGTTGTGTCATAGATTGCATGGTTAGTACATCAATTTTCAACGGATACAATAAGATAAATTTATTACAATAAATTTATTAACCCAAGTAAATAAATAAATCAGGTGATTTGACACTACTCTAAGTAGGGACGTCCATTCGGGCGATGCAACGGGTTTATCCCGTTCTCTGCTGTCCTAAAATAAATATCCACTGTGTATTTACTATTTAGATTGAGGGGACCTTATTAAGCCACGTGTCAACAATTGCTGGTGCCGACAATCGTTGTCCGATGTCAGAAAAGCCTCATTCTGTGGGCTTTTGTGATGGCGACCCAAGCCCGAATAATTTGCCGGAGTCAATCGATTTGCTTTGACTACTGCCTCACTGCCAGAGTGGATCATAAATACATTACAACTGGAACTAATAATACATTATTAAAAATAATCTGAAAAAAAAAATATTGGATCTCTTCATCATATAAAGATTTGATTGTAGACTTCATCAAGGAAAAAATGTGATTTATTCTAATGTTTTTACATATTCTAAATAATTATAAAGAGAACTGATTTCCTTATATATAAAAAAAACGCATAATTATATTTTAGAAAAATAAGAAAATGATTGAAATTTAGTAGAATAATGTCGGTACAGAAAATATGTATTTTGTGATTCGAAAAATAAATAATTTAAATTTTACTACAATGATATAAAGTAAATAAAATGAATGTTATCAGAAAGTAATATAAGATTGAAAAGATATAAAGAAAAAAAATGAATAAAGCGGTTGAATTGGAACAAAAGTGTTCAAGAGTCTAAAAAATGATTATATATGTGTAATAATAATGCCAACTAAACTAATTTTAATACAAACTAAAGACAGAATAATAATAAGATATGAAAAAACTAAAAATTTGAAATTCAAATACGGTACCATCATAAAAAATATATGTATATATATTTCGGATCTCCGTTGTGATTATTTATGTCGAGAAAGAATGTGAATATAATAATTTTATTCAAAATGGAGCTCTGATTGTGTGGAGATCATTGTAAACTAATAAATCAGTTTAAACTCAAACAAAATAAGTTGTTTCACGATTTAGGGTTCAAAATATAGTCACGACAATTGTGATTTGTGAGTATATATGTTGAGTAATAATACAAATAAACGCATTTCAATGGGAAGAGAGTATCCAATGAGAATATATCTAAAAACCAAGAAAAAAACAAATGGATAAATATAAGAAATGATTTAAACTTTACTAACATTATTTATGATTTCATCAAAAATAGATATCAAAATGAGAAGTTATTGGAAAACGATCAAAAGAATATTGTTTTATAATCGTGTTTCGGAGTTTAAAATACTAAATAAATTTAATTTTGTATGTTTAGGAATATCTATAGGGTAAAATACCAAGTAGCTACCTGAACTTTGGACGTTTTGCAACGAGCTACCCGAACTTTGAAAATTCAAAACGGACTACCCCAACTTTGAAGAATGTGCAAATAGCTACCTCTGTCTAATTTCTGACGAATTTCCAACGATTTTCCGACTACTTTCCAACGAGTTTCCGATGACTTTCCGACGAAAGTTGACGGAAAATTGGACGGAGGTAGCTATTTGCACCTTCTTCAAAGTTGAGGTAGCCCGTTTTGAATTTTCAAAATTCGGGTAGCTCGTTGCAAAATGTTCAAAGTTCAGGTAGTTACTTGGTATTTAACTTATATCTATATATATATATATATATTAATTTGTCTAAAAAACATAATATATTAACAAGTAAGTAAGTAAAGTAAGATTTTTTCTTCGATCCAACCCTACCGTGGTACAAATACTTATTAAATAATAATCCAAATAAATTAATTTTAATAAAGTGAAACATCGAGAATAAAAAACTAATCAAAACTCAGAGATATAATTTCCGTTAATGATTGAAGCTAAGGAGGGCCACCCCACCCGTATGACTTGAGTATACGATTTGACTCTTCCTCTTCATCTACTGTTGATTATGTGATTTTAGACATGCGTTTCATTTCATGGTTATAAATTTAATAATGACTGTTTTTACGTATTTGAATTTCCACGTCAATCAATAACTGCATGTAATTTGCTTTTAACATATACTTTTTTATATGAATATATTTTTAACACAAAATGATTTAATATAATTAATTAAACACCAATATATATATTAAGAAAGCATTCATACATTTTATCTTCTTTCAGTGACATTATAAAACAAATTATCATAATTATTTACCTATAATAAATGGTGAAGAATATTTATGTATGGAATGATTTGTTATATGCAGATCCAAAATGAATGAAATCATGTCTTTGGTCACCTCTTCAACTAAAATAAAGCACACAAAAAATTGACTCTTCCTCTATATTCTTTAGGACAAATGCAAAAAAACACTAATAATTGTCGGAAACAATGATTAGAAAATAAATTAATGAATGTTGTGATTTATGCACAATCATGTGGTTCATCTCCTACTTAACCTAATACAAAATTATCGGACGCTTGATCCAACAGTATCATCATTGCTTGGATGTAATAGGTCATGAGATTGATTCTCGGGTTATTCCTTGGATGACCAAAGAAAAACTAATACCAAATTAACCATTAAATGTTTTTCTAAGTCAGGGGAATCACAACATATCCAAAGTCATGTACGTATTTACGTTCCTCATCCATGTCTTCTTGTGATGATGTTTCGACAAACTACATGCATCGTAGACTGATATTAGGATGTCACGTCTTTCGTTTCTTTTTTGTTTGTTTCAAGAAATATATCCCCGTGAACAAGATGAAAAAAATGCATCCTTATGCAATTCGCAATTCCAATTAGTCAGATAAATTGAATTTTATACAACAAAAAGGCAGACTAAACAGAATGTAAGAGTACCCCATCTGATGAAAGGGATCTTTCTAACACTAACACGACAGGAAACGGGTATGTAACAGGAACATTACCTGGTCGAACAGGACAAGCAGTTATCCTCGCCAAGCACGACCGTATCGAGAACGTCTATATGGGGCCTCACAATTTGAATAGGTAGCTATAGACAGTAATCCCCAAGTATATATACAGGGACGAATGTAAGAAGGGATTAGGGGCAATTGTCCCCCTCAATTTTTAATTTGGTGTAATTTTGACCTTAAAAAATACAATAATTTTCAATATAGTTATTTTAAATTATACATTTGTCCCCACTAAATTTTTTTTAGTTTAACTATCTGTTTTTACCTTAATACTTGTCTCCACTGAACAAGTTTTCTGCATTCGTCCATGCATATATACACTTATTTTCTTATGAAAGAAGTACATTCATTCAACCTTACTTACACACATCTACCCTCCAATAATAAACTAACTTACGTTTTAGAGAAATTCAGAAAAAAACCATTCACTGTCACTTTTCTCAGGTATTATAGCAATCTCGACAAGCATTAAAGCAAAATTCAGAACGTGTCCTAAAAATTTATTGGATGAATTTATTGTTAGGATCAAACAACACTCAATAATGAAGAACACACCTAGGATTGAGGAAGAACACTTAGGATTTTTAGAGAGGAAAGGAAGAGAAGCCAAAACTGATTTCTTGTGGTAACACTCAAGTGAGCAACCTCCACACGGTTTATCATGATATTATTGATGACGGTTACTGTTACAAAATACGTATACAGGAGAAATACAGTACAGTACAGTATAGCCTATTTGGTTCGGGGAGCTGCCCCGAACCCCGCCCCCCACACCCCCCGGCAACCTCACCGCTGAGGTTGAACAGCGAGAAGCGTACATTAATACATAACCGACCATTACATATCAATCAGACTACAATACCTAACATTTATTAGACCGAACCAACTATAAGAAAAGAGTAATCATATAATGATGATGTTTTACAATTCATTTTTACCAAATTCGTCTCGAAAATCATTTCCTTTATAAGATATTATCTACCTTAGTAAATGTTTTTTGTGTTTATTATATCTATAAAAATTTTGAAATAAGAAACGTGGTCTTTTATTAATTTAATTGGTTTATGAAGTGACCCGATCAACGTGGCTATACCAAAGATACGACACCGTTTGTGTACCCTTATAATATTACAATTAAAGTACTTATATTATTATATAGATAATATAATATAACATTCGAGTGGGAGACAAAAGTGAAAAATATATACAAGACAATGAAAGCTAAAGACAATTTTTTTTTTTTTTGGTCAAGTAGCTAAAGACAATGAAAGCTAAAGGAAGTGTCGCGAACTTTGTTTTGCAAAAGGTGCGACAGCTATTCCAAAAGGGAGGGCTCTTTTTGTAATATATACATATATATATATATATATTTGAAATAAATGTCATTTTTATAAATAAATATTTTTGAAAATGCACGATACCATTATTCGACATGTTTTTGGTCCATTCAATTGTGTTTTTCCTAATATATGAAACAATTGTCATTATCTTGGAAGTGGAAAGAGATTTGATATGATTTGGTATATGACGATTTTGCCAACACAAGGGGAGGGATAATTTTTCAAAAAGATATACACCTTTATATATAATATAGGGTAAAATATGACATCGTTCTTAAAGTTTACACCGATTTTAAATTTTTCCCTTAAAGTTTAAAGTATTCCTAATGTTTGGAAAGGTGCGACAGCTATTCCAAAAGGGATGGCTCTTTTTGTAATATATATATATATATATATATATTTGAAATAAATGTCATTTTTATAAATAAATATTTTTGAAAATGCACGATACCATTATTCGACATGTTTTTGGTCCATTCAATTGTGTTTTTCCTAATATATGAAACAATTGTCATTATCTTGGAAGTGGAAAGAGATTTGATATGATTTGGTATATGACGATTTTGCCAACATAAGGGAGGGATAATTTTTCAAAAAGATATACACCTTTACTATGACATCGTCCTTAAAGTTTACACCGATTTTAAATTTTTCCCTTAAAGTTTAAAGTATTCCTAATGTTTGGAAATGATAAAAAAATTCACCATTGTTAGATGCTCATTTATGGTGAATTTTTTATCATTTCTAAACATTAGAGAATACTTTAAACTTTAAGGGAGAATTTTAAAATCGACATAAACTTTAAGGGCAATGTCGTATTTAAGTATTTAACCCTATAATATATTCTTTAAGAAATGAATATTTAAAAAAAATATATTATAAAAATAAAAATTATGTTTAGTATTCAAAATTTTAATATGTAGATTGGAATAGTGTACTTATTTTCACTATTTATTTTCTAATGTAAGAGGTATTATACAATATAGAAATATTTGTTTGATCTCATTTTTTAAAATGTTTACTAGTATCCTACATATATAATTTATTTTTTATTAAATGATTTTTTAACTTATGTGTTGTCCCATTTTAGACCCCAAAATTGTCAATTATTTTATAATTATGTAACTTGTTATAGTGCACACTATCATTACCTGTCACTAATAAAATGCTTTGTTTTCCAAGGATTAAGAGGAATAGTTTTCGTGTATATTATTATTTTGAAGTTTTAAATATTATTTTATTGTATGAAACGTCAACTTACTTGGCCCTTTCACTGATTCTGTGGAACACCAAAATCAAACCTAACATACATTCAATTATTTTATACATAAAGTAATAATATAAATATAAATATTTCTGTCTAAATATATATTATATTATAATTGACCTAACGACTTGCATGGTTCGTTATAACATGGACAAATTGCGATATTGAAGTCATTTCCCTAAGAAAATGCGTGCCCTGCTCTTGAATTAAGAACATCTTGTTATAAATACGATAATAAAAGACACTTAATTATCATTAATTTATTAATTGGTGAGATTTGTCAAAGTAGAACCTAGATTATAGCAAGGATTAGATGAAGTGGTCGGGACAAACGTAGTTATATCGATTGATATTATTAAGGAAGAACCCATAAACCCTATAATTTTACTACTATGTAAGGATCGGTTCATTCTTAATAATATTTAGTTTAAACTCGGATTAGTAGTAATTAACTGGTCGTCTCATTTGATTAATAGCATTGATTATTATTATATGGGACTTGGAAGATGCATTGATTAATCTGCCAATAAACTTAGATTAACTCGTTAATTTTTCTTTAAACACTTTTTAAATAAATATGTTTATACAACCAACCAACATTAAAATCCGACAATATAAACCCCAAAGAAACATATTCTTTCGACACAATTCATGGTCGAGGAGAGGACTCCACCCCCCTCTAAGAAAAACAGCCACGTGCTAATGTTTTCTAATTGATTTGTCAAACCTCATTCCTCTCTTTGTCAAAATTACTTTTTTTTTTCCAAGCTGACTAAATTTCTGGCTTCAAAATTTTAGAATTAAAATGTATCATCTTTAAGTATTAATGTAATATTTATTTAACAAATTATTATTTATATTATTTAAGAATATATCATGTTTATTAATTAAAAAATAAACGAATTACGATCCCGGTTAGAGAATCAAATAATTTATTTGCACCGGTTAGAGAATGAAATAAACTTACTTTTAGAATCTCAAAACCTATGAAAGCAATAAAATAATAAATTGTGTTATTTGCAGCGGACCTGTGGAAAATAAATTGAGTAATCTTTTTTTTTTTTAAGAAAAAATATTTTTAATTTGTATGGTCTAATTATTTCTCGTGAAAATTTCTACAATAAGATAAAGTGGGTTGTTTGTATAATTCCAATTCACAATTATACAATTATGTTATTTACTGAAATATTGGAGTAATAGAAATTTCCGTTCGGGTTGGAAGGGTAAATCCGTCTTGAAACGTTTTGCTTATGTAAAATATTATCAATTATTCACTTTATGATAAATTACTACAAGAGTGATGGTGATATAACGAAAAAAATTCAATATTTTAAAGATTTAAATATCAATGAGCTATCTGAACTTTGGACGTTTTACAACGAGATACTCGAACTTTAAAAATTCAAAATGGGATACCTCAGCTTGGACGAAGGTGCAAATAGCTACCTCCGTCCAATTTACCGTCAATTGTTGACAAAAGTTCTTCGAAAATTCGACAGAAATTCTTCAGAAATTGGACAGAGGTAGCTATTTGCACCTTCGTCCATGTTGAAGTAGCCCGTTTTGAATTTTAAAGTTCGGGTAGCTCATCGCAAAACGTCCAAAGTTCATATAGCTCATTGGTATTTAACCCTAGTTTAAAATTATATATATAGAATGATAGGAAAAGTGTAAATAATACTAGCTATAATTTGATAGTTATGAGCAAATCCAAAATCTTTATAGAAATAAGCAATCGGTAGTTGCCAACCATGGGGCGAGTGCAATCCGATACATAAATTAGTCAATAAAAATAGAAAAAACATTTATTGTGTCACTTAAGTTATATTACGTACCAAAACGATCCCATACTATAAACGCCTACTACTAATATTATGTAGAGTTCGGAATAATTTACAAACTAAACTTTTTTTGGAACAAAATATTAGTTTACTTTTTATATATAAAGATACAGTTTATTATCTTAGTTAAATTCGAGATGAGAGAAACTTACATTTTATTTATTATATTACTAAGTTTTTATGCAAATTAGTTGCTGAAATTTGAAGGAAAAAATGTTCAATTTGTTATTTATACTTTAAAAAAAACTTATAATTTAATATATGACGTGTAACATACACATACATATCTCTCTAGATAATTTATAATAAATTAGACAAAACTACTACTAAATTTTTATTATTTTACCAAATCTGCTAGTAATTTGTTTTAAAAGAATTAATTTAAAAAATTCTAATTTTGTATTATTTTCCCGAAAGTTTATTTATTTTAAGACAAGACGCTTTTGTCAGAAGAAACTTGTCATTGGTTTGTAAAGTCAGGTAAGCTGTAACCCTAGTTTCTTCTCTCTTCTGTAACCCTAAAAGTAGCAAAATCCAAGAAATAAAGCGACACAGAAGTCACTGTGCTTCAAATCACTGCTCTTCAAACCGCTTTCGAGAATGATTCATCACTTTTGATTATGTACTTTTGCATGGCCTGAAGAAGAAACAGAACAGACAATCATTGCAGACTAACATTTTTCAATGACCATAAATTTTGTATAATTATTATTTATTTGTGAGAATTGAGAAATGAAATTCTAGTTTTGACCCAGTTCTTAATTATTATTATTTTTTAAAAAATATCATTAAAAATTAAATTTTTATTTGTTTTAATATTAATTTGTACAAGAGCACTTTGTGTAATAATTTTTGCTGATTTTGAGGCCAACTTGCACTTGATGAACATCACACTCCACTGTCTTTAATATTTATTATTTTTCCACAACTACTACACATTCCTGAATTCAGTTATTCCTTCTCCTCCTCTAGCCCTAAGGGATCAATTCATAAAGAAAAGGAATTGGATAGAGAAAAGTGTTTGGAGTCAAATTACATACATACCCCCTGCACTTCACAAAACATCACAGTTAGTCACTTCACTTTACAACATTACCATAACAAACCTTCAAACCCTCCGCCACCGTAAAAGTTGTTGACGTCGGAGTCAGAGTTTTCCGGCCAGGACTGGTACATCCAACCATCGGCGATGGTGTCAGCATACACGAACTCGCTGCTCGGAGGAGTCAATTCGTAGCTTGTCCCTAAGCGAGGAAGCTCAATGATCTCACATAACTCATCCGACGCACCCGATAAGTCCATTGACAACATCGAACCCGTGGAGGAGGTAGATGACGGTGTTGGTAAATGGTCGAATTGATCCATCTTTGCAGCCTTGGTAGCGGCTGCTTGTACATCACGGGGAGAAACCGAAGCGGGTCGGGGCAGGGAGGCTGCAAGCTCAGGAAAGTTGAGGATCGCAGAGCCGCCTTTTATACTGAGAGCGGCTACGTCGTGAGCCCGGGCAGCCATTTCTGGGGTTGGGAAGGTCCCGAGCCAGATACGGGACTTCTTGCGGGGCTCACGGATTTCGGAAACCCATTTACCCCATGCCCTCATTCTCACCCCGTGGTAAACAGGATGCTTGGAGTCCCGGCCCCGTTTGGCATTTTTGCTGTCGGAGTCGGGTAAATTTGTCGCTAACCCATCCGGCGAGGAGGGAGTAGATGAGTTTGAACTGGTTTCTCTGTCGGAATTCAGTGTGTCTGCCATGAGAAAATAGGTAGGTGACGATAGATTGTAAGAAGGTCGTCGAATCAGCTGAGAGAGCTGTGATTGAAACCCAACTTCCAGTACTCTTTCTAGCTACTTCCAATTGAATGCTACTGAAAATGTAAGATTTTTGAGAGAGAGAGATCAATGTCTGCTGAAAGTTCTTCAATTTAGAACAGAGGACAAAGATGAATAAATGAGAGAGAAGAAGACAGTAGATAGTGTGTACCTTTTGAGCAATTATCTCCATTGCCATACTTATAAGGGTGTTTCTAAAGAGAGAGAGAGAGAGAGTGAAGAAAAACCAGAGTCTGTAGTCTGTAGTTCTGGAGCCTACTACAGAGGAAGGAGATGGGTCACCCTGCTAGGACCCTCCTCACGGAGGTACGAATGGTCACCCTTCTCCAACACGACGTAACACCTCTTTACAATAATAATCGTGGGTTATGTCTTACATTTGGTCCTCAGACTCACTCCAAGTATTAGTTTGGTCCTCAAACTCAATCCGAGCGTGCCTTGCTAGTAGAGTTCCAACAAGGCAATACTCAAATTCGACTTCTTCTTTTTTTTTTTGCCAAATAAAAGGAATGGGCTAGTAGTGGCGACCTAAGTCCATCCCGCTACGTAATGTCCGAGATTTCAGGGGTATCGTAGTTTTCCCTCTGAGCAACCAGCGCTTGCACTGGTCTCGTCAACGTAGCCCCACCAACAGCCTAGAGTTGAGAGGCCGGCCCTTCGGACAACAGTTGACCATTTCCCAAGAGCACTTGGGGGGAATCGAACTCGTGACCCTGGAGCCAAACCACTTGAACTAGATTGTAATATTCTTATGGTGGTGCAGAATAATAAATTTAAGATCACCATGCAAAATTATTGAGTTTATCCAAAATAGACAATAAAAATAATAATAATAAACTGAAATTCGTGATATGCACGGTCTCCTTAAAACAATCTCTCACAACAAAATTGTAGTTAAGAATTTACGAGACGATCACCTCTTAATTAAATACAAGAATGTTATCAGATAGAAACTGACATGAAATTTCTTCTAAATGCATTAAACAACAAATTAACTCAAACCGATCGACTAAACATGACAACTAACACGGAAGAAAGGTCGAACATGGCCACCAGAAAGATTTTGACGAATATCAACACTATCACCAATTGAGAAGAATTAAACAAGAACTACGTGCATAAGAGATGTTTATTTTATGGTTCTCTTATGTATATAGTTTTTCTTAAATTTTGAAATGGAGAATTTTTTTTTTATCTATAGACTATAGTGCTGAAAACTTAACTATTATATTTTGGCCAACTGAAATTTGATGAGTATGTTAAAATACTCAATGTCGTTCAATTTTCATTCAACATGTATGATTTTGTATCAGTTTTGGTTTAATTACAAAATTATCCTAAACTTACAAAAGCTTGACAATTAAACCCATTTTTGCTGACAAAGTTGAAAGTATTTGTTTGAATTAATTAAGGACCAAATCTGACCTCCCCCACACCATCTTCTTAAAGTTTCTTTTTTTCTCTTTCCTCTTCCTTATGTTTTTTTTTTCTGTTAATGTCTGGTGTTTTCACCTGAGCTCAACTGTTTGTTTGTCTCCTTATCTGTGCCCCTGGGCTCTAAGGCAGAGCTCTCATGGAGTCCTGACATCTCAAAAGAGAACTCGAGTTGTTGATCTCAGAAAAAAGAAAAGACATGAAATACAGAACATAAAGAAGAAGAAGAAAAAAAAAACATGTATTAATGATCATCATCCCATCCCATGCGATGCAAAAGATGATGAAGGTGGTCTGAAAATCAAGTGAAAATCGGACTGAACCGAAAAAATTGGTTTGAAAATGTACAGTTCGATTTATGATCGTTTTTGTTTGTTTGAAACGGTGTTTTAGACTGTTCGGTCTACGTATCTAAAAAACTGTGTAGTCTGGTTCGACCGTTAATACGTATATAATTTTACATATTATAATAATTAATATTGTTAATCAATGAATACAAATAAATAATAATTTTGTTATTCTATAGTTATTTTAGTTGTTTAATCGATTTAGTAGAAAATTATGTAAACATTGTTAAATTGAGTTATTTTGTTGTTTAATTTAATTTTGAATACTTATTTTGCGTTTGAATGTGTATTTTTTGATTTTTCGGTTTAAACCGAAAATCTGGAATCTGAATGGACTATTTATTTTTCCTTGTACGGTCTTTTGGTCAGATTTTGTTTTTGAAAAAAATCCGGTCCGACAATATATGTGCACAACCGAAATAGTAAAAAGAAATCTGGTCTGGCCGGTCCAGTTTCACCCCTAGCTCACTTACCCTCAAAATAAAATCACTAAAACTGCATAATAATCTACATCCTATTAGGAATGTGCATCACAATCCAATAAATGAAAATTCTTAGACCGTGACAAGTACACCTTAACTATGATTCGTTCTGGATGAAAGAACTATTTGTGGTCTATATGTGCATTGTAACTATGAACTATAAAAAATGACCTTAAATAATTGGTCTTTTTCAAAGAAAAAGACATTATAGAAATCAATTTCATTAGGCGTTTCATAAATCAATATATACTTTCCACCTAACAATATGTCATTCCATCCCTATTTGCCACCGTATTTTGTAGTTTGGTATGACTACATTTAATGTATTTTTAATATAATATTTGTAGTATATATGGATCTTGTTCATATTTGATAATTGAATAATGTGGAGTCATGATTGTTAGATTGGTCGGTCTGCATGAGGTAGGGAGCTAGGGTTTACAGTGTCAATGTGTCCACTTCAGGAGGACACCCACCAATCAGAAAAATAAGTCAAAAAGAAAAAATAGTTAGATGCACAAAAAAACATGTCGACCAACACTACTATAGATCCTACCAACATATTACTAAAGTAGGGTTTTCTTTTTCATCCTCTCTCTCTCTCTCATATTGTCGACAAATACTGAGGTTTTAATAAGGACTGACAAGTAGCAAATGATACGCCATGCATGTCGTGTTCGATTCTAAGCCAATTGATTTCGTAACAACTTGAATATAAAAAGTTATAATATACGTAACGGACTGTAGTATTTCATATCGATCGTGCTACGTACGCCATTAACAGTACGCCATATATATGTGTATAATATATATGATATTGATTGCTTTCAAAATATGTCCCTACCTAGAACTAGAACGATAGTGGAAAAGGAAGAAAGTCCATACATCCCCCTGGCCCCTTTACATTGAAAAAAATGTTGAATTATATATATATATATATATATATATATGCGTGTGTGTGAATATATATATGTATCATGTATGTATGAAACTCCATTACTGCATTACTGCGTGAGGTTTCATGATTATACTTTCGTCTAGTTGTTTCAATTCTGGAGTTCGATGGTCCTTTCTAACATGGCAATCTGAATTTTTTTGAAAACTAAGTATTTTGATTTTATTATTTAGAAAAGTAAGTATGTAAATTTTTTTTTTTAGAAAAATAGGTATACGCGCACCCCGGGGTAACGCTTATGAATAGGCGTCACTTTGAAGTGGCGCATGTGAATTCAGCCCAAATCATTTTTATCGATAATGATGACTCGATATTTAATTAAAAATAAAATTATGTATCTATTAAAAAAAATATAGTAAGTAGATATTTTAATTGCGATTCAAATGATGCAAAAAATATTAAATTTGAATTTACGGATTGACTGTACGGCATGCCGTAAGTTGAGATATGAAAATTGTACTTAAAAAATTATAACTCGGACCGTGTAAGTCCAAACTCAACACGGTTAACGTCATTTATGTGATAATTCAATTATCTATCTAGGGTAATTTTTTTGATTGGAAATATAGTGATTTTGTAACCTAACATCGTTTACACCATAATTTGACCGAAATAATTAAATGCATTAGGTCATAAATTTAATTATGTACTTACTCAAAAAAATTACGGTGCGTAGATAATTTAATTACGAATTAAATGACGCTAACTATGCGTTAATTTTTTACTTTTAGACTGACTGTATAATACGGTACGTAAAAAACTCTACATACGATACAAAAACTTACAAATAGTGTTTTGAACGTAAAAGTGGCGCCTATGAATAGGCGAACCCCTGGTGTGCGCGTAGCCCCCAGGGTGTGCGTATACCTATTTTTCTTTTAAAAAAAATTACATGCTTATTTTTCTGAATAAAAAAATCAAAATACTTAGTTTTCAACCAAATTCTGACAATCTATCTAGTCTCATAAATCTATTGTTATTTTTATTATATTCCCCGACACGTAGGAAACATTGGGACGACGAATTCAACGAAACATGTTCCTCCATTTATATATATATATATATATGATGAAGAATTATAAGATTTTTCTATCACAAAAACATGCACTCAACGAAGCAGCATTCGTGTGGGATACAACAATCAAATTAATAGCTAGGTGGTAGCCGAGATTATCGGGTCTCGACAAAAGGGTGATCGAGTCGGTTTTTCCTTTGGTCTAGACCCACTGCGGCCTTAGGTTCCATTCGCAACGAGCCATCGGTAGGCAGACTGTCGCTCGAGCTTTTCTATATGCAGGTTTGAGTTTAAAATGAGTAGTAAGTTCTAGCCTCTAGGGTTTTGATGTCTCTTTGAGAATTGATTGATTCTATTATTAGAATATCACTTAAGGACTAAGATTGAATTTCATGAAGACTTTAGGGATCATTCTCTTCAAGTTGAAACCCTAATGTTATCAATTTGATTTAATGCGATCTTATTATTTCAAAAATTAATCGAATACATTCTTTTTTGCCATATATATATATATATATATATATATATATATATATTTGAGTGTCTTAACTTTTTTAGTACAAAATGATTAAGCTAAAAGTCGACCTCAGTGTTAGGAAATAATAGGGGTGATAAAAAAAATAGGTTGGATCGAATTCCCGACAAGACCGGCCCGACTAGGATCGAGACCGAGCGAACTGAATTACCGACTAGGATCGGGCTCGGTATCGTCTTCCTTCTTGTGGTCGTCCCTTGAAGAAACTCAGATGCTCCTCTTGCGTCCCTTGAGGTAACCGTTCTTCTCGTCTTTCTTCTCATCGATTTCACTCCATCAGCGTCGATATCACAACATGGTCGAGTTCTTGAAATAGCTCATCTTGCAAATTGTTCTGGCCGATTGTTCTAGTAACAACAATTGATTTCATTCCAACAACTAGATTTGTGTTTTGGTCGATTGTCCTGGTAACATAGAGTTCTTGGTGTGTGTTTTTTTACCAAAAAATGTGGTTCAAGACTGAGACCAGCCCGAGTCAAGCAAGACCGACTAGGACGTTTTTTTTGTTGCTAAAGTCGGTCTCGATCCTCCAGAAGTCAGGACCGAAATTTCGGTTTCAGACACTACGGGAGAATATCCATTTACCAGCTAAACGTAACAGCTCAAAGTATATTGAGTCGTTAAAACTTAATTTAAATAAAATATAACGACTCAATTAACATTGAGCCGTTATTTTATTTTTTTTGCGGCTCAAACAACTGAGCCGTGAATTTTCTCTTATTTTTCACGGCCCAATATCAACTGCCGTTAATATTTAATTATTTTTGCTATAATTTTTGCAGCTCATTATTTTGTCCAGACGTTATTATTATTTAATTTTAAAGATTTATCACGGCTCATTTTGATTTGAGCCGTGATAAATGGCAAAAAAAAAAAACAGATTTTCACGGCTCTTTTTTTTTAGCTGTGATACATTTCAAATTTTTCACGGTTCACATTTCAAATTTCAACTTCGCGCCTTTCAATACCTTCAAAGTTTTCAACTCCCGTTTCTTCTGTAAACCCAAAGATGTTGGGTTTAGCTGACCGCGGAAGTTCAGGAAGGTTTCAATATCTTCCAAGTTCTAATCATTAGTATCTTCCGCGCAGAAATCATATCTCCCCTCCTTCCGTCATATTTTCTTCAATTCTCCATCTTTGTCGATCCATACTCTCTTCTCTGCATGGATTCTTTCCAAGGTAAACCTCGAAACAACATGGAAGATTGAAAATTTGATATGGATTTTTGTCGTTAGAGAGAAAACACAAAATGCTAGCTTAAGTATTGCAGAAACGTTCCTTTCAATATTAAAGGTATGGTGCTTGTCTTTAGTAAATTTCTCATGTGTAGCAAATTGGATTGAGCTCTGGAGTATTCCTATCCAGCTTACTGACCGGTGTTCGGTGACTCCGGTTGTCGGTGAGTATGTCGAACTCGAGTTCAATGACGATAAACCTTGATCGGTCGCTTTTACAAGGGCAAGGGTTTACTTCAATCTTGATCTACCTGTTATTTCCACACTTGGACTCAACCTCAAGGACGGAGAACAGGTTCACCACATCACTCTCCGGTATCAGAGAGGACAGCCTTGACGACGATGTGGTAGAAGATTGAGCTTCAAATTTTTTTATTTTTTATTTTTTGGGCGGCTCAAATAAATGAGCCGTCAAAAATAAAAATATTTTTCACGGCTCAACCAAAAGTCCTGCCATAATTATTTTGGCGGCACTTTTGATTTTGAACTGTGAATTATCACGGCTCATTTTATATGGAGTCGTGATAATTGCTCTGGCGCTTCATGTCACGGATCAACTTCAGTTGAGCCGTGATAATTTAACAGCTGAATTTTCCAGACATTAAAAAACTATTTTTGAGCCGGTAAATGACTCTTCTCCCGTAGTGGACTCGGTCTTGCCTTCAAGACCGTCCCGACTCGCCCATGATCACCCCTAGGAAATAATAATAATAAGGGAAAAATATGAAAATGGTCCAACATGTTTGCACAAAATGGTTTTCGAAGCAACTTGTTTTTTGTGATAGTTAATGGTTCAATGTGTTTGAAAATGATGGTAATTGGTACCTCCGTTACTTTTCTGTTAAAATATTCCGTAAATATTTTTCATATTTGGAAAATTAACCAAATATTTGTCTAAATGTTACAATTAAATCCTACAAACTTACACTAATGTTTCAAATAAGTCCTGATTCAATTCGAGTCACATCGGGATCCCCTAGCCAAGGTCCTAACCCAGACTATGTCACCAAACCTTGGGGACCTGGTCTGGGTCCTAGACCCAGACCATAGGACCCCCGATTGGGACTCAATTGGAGCTCCAATCGGTTTGGACCGAACCTGACTGAGTTCGGTTCCAACTTCAAACGATTGGGACTCCAATTGAGCCCCACTCGGGGTCCGAGCCCAAATCCATAGGATTTGTCAGTGAAATAAGAAACACATACAGTTGATAATAAATATAATAACTAATATTATAATTATTATAAATACAATTTATTATAATAAATTATTCATTTATTTGTTTTGGTCAACAATTATTAATTATATATATATATATCAGGTCACGTCTGGACAGTTTCATGGTTGCTTCAGTTGATCCGTATCACAAAAGAAATGGTCAGCCACCTAACAACGGAACTGTTAATGGCCGCACGCTACGGTAGACTGGAGGAGTAATCCACTGCAGCAGCATCTATCAACTATGTTGATATGGGCCATATGGCAGATCTTACTTGGGTAGAAAATAGAAATGCAGTCCACTGTCCACCTAATTTAAGGTTTTTTCTTCATTTTTTTTTAAAATTTTAAATAAAAAATAGTTCAAAACTTTGACATGATTAAGTCTTCCGGAGCCTCGTAGAATATGAGGGTTGATAATTTGCACAGTGAGTCTGATCCAACTTACAGACTAATTCTACGTTGAACACTTCAAATTTTTAAAATTTGAAGTTCTTCAAATCCAGATAGTCATGGCAGACATAACTTCCACGTATTTATTACACCACTTAAAATTTATTCCTGACATATCCGAAAGAGATTAGAAAAATAAATTTATTGAATGATGATAATCTCTAGTTAGCAGAAAAGTATAACAAAATAAAATAAAATTAGAGCATAATTCAGTGATTGGCTGGTCCGGTAGTCCCGGCCATAGCGTATAACACCCCCTACACGCGTCTCCATCTCTCTGTCTAATCAAAACTCGTCGGAGCTCTCTCACTTCCCTCGCTTTTCCGTTATCTTGCTTCGTTTTCTCCGTAACTTGCTACACCAGACAGTCGTCCAACGGCTTTTCTCCAGGAAAAATGGCGACAGCATCAAGCGCTGCACTAGCGCCTGAAATGGAGCCGCTGACGTCAGGTGCCAGCAATCGCATCATTCCGATCACCCGCTTCCTGCAGCGCATTCTGATTTTCGTCTACACATTCATCTTCTCTCTTCTCTACCCCCACCGCCGCCGCCGCGTCTCCCCGTGGAAGCTGAGGAAAATAGAGGAGGAGGACACCGTCAGAAGGAGGTCTCTTGCTGAGAGATTGGACGTGGTGTTCGATGATGGAGTCGGCCTCTGCCGATCGGAGACGTTTCTGTTCTACGGCGTCAGGAGAAACGCGCTCTTCTGCCGATCGTGGTTCCCTGTCTCCGGTGAAATCAAGTAACTTAATTTAACATATCTGATTTTACAGAATTATACTCTTCGAAATTTCTGAGCATCCGATGGTGAAATTTATGGAGTTAAAGCTGCTATGAATCTAGTCTAGTGTGACAGAACGAGTCCTTTTTCTTCAGACAATTTATGTAATTTGAAAGTTTAAAGCTTTGATGAATTAGTGGTCCGTATAAATATACCAGTTGCTAATTGTATTATCGTATAGTTGCACATTCTTTGCTATTATTCTCTTCAATATATTGCTTATTATTGTTTCAGGGGAATTTTGATTATCATACATGGACTCAATGAACACAGGTATGGATAGCTATAGTTCGAAGTTGCTTGTTTTTCAGTTCGTATTAATGGTTTGATTTGTTCTTATAATTATTTGGGATTATAATTGCAGTGGAAGGTATGGTCATTTTTGCAAGCAGCTAACCTCACAGCAATTTGGAGTCTTTGCAATGGACTGGATTGGTAAGTCTATATCTGCACTTGATCTACTGTTGGAAGCTTACTATGCTTGCATACCTGATCTTCATGTTGATATAGGCCATGGAGGAAGTGATGGATTGCACGGCTATGTTCCTTCACTCGACAATGTAGTTGCAGATACGGTGAGTATCTGTTTCAAGCTACAAAGCATATACTGAAGTAGTTCAACATTTGGTAGCTGATGCTGATGTTCTTGGTGAATTTAATAGAAAAAACATGTCTTTGTAGAAGTGATGATCTGACTAAACATACATGATCCAACTGCAGGCAGCTTTCTTAGAGAAGATCAAATCCGAAAATCATGGAGTTCCATGCTTCCTTTTTGGTCACTCTACTGGAGGAGCAGTGGTTCTTAAGGCATCATTGTATCCTTGCGTCGGAGAAATGCTTGAGGGAATCATATTGACTTCACCTGCACTACGCGTCAAACCTGCACATCCAATTGTCGGGGTATGAAACATAATAATTATCATCTCAACCTTTCAACATAATAACTATGTTCTAATCTTTCAATGTTTTGCATTTATTATATAGGTTGTGGCTCCTATATTTTCTCTGGTAATGCCAAGGTTCCAATTCAAGGGTGCAAACAAAAGAGGAATCCCTGTCACAAGGGACCCCGTGGCCCTATCAGCTAAATACTCTGACCCGTTAGTCTACACGGGACCAATCCGGGTCCGGACAGGTCATGAGATACTTAGAATTTCTGCATACTTGATGCGCAACTTCAACTCCATCACCATCCCATTCTTTGTCCTCCATGGAACCGCAGATCGGGTCACCGACCCGTTAGCCTCTCAGGATTTATACAATGTGTCTGCCTCTAAGTTCAAGGATATTAAACTCTATCAAGGGTTTTTACATGATCTATTGTTCGAGCCTGAGCGTGAGGAGATTGGGCAAGATATAATAAACTGGATGGAGAAGAAACTCGAGGCAAGTCAAGACAGAATTTGGTAATAGAAGTTCATTAACTATTGCCTAAGGCTCAGGATACGTATGTATTTGCTAAGGTAGTCAAACTACGTGTTTTTATTATTGTATATATGTATTTCCTTAATATTTTCGAGCAACTTCTTCAATGTCAAGGGCTATATAGCATATTATATATAGTGATTTTTTTGTGGCACTTCATTTCACCCCAAAAAATAAGTATGTGCTGGGTACTTACTGGTGTATGTTTTCTTCTTTTTACTGTCGCCGTAATTCTGCTTCATCAGCCACCTGGGAACAACGAATTCCCCAAAATGCAATTGGCTGCAAATTACGATGTGTTGCAGCGTAGAGCCAACCCACATGAGCTTCACATCCATTGCATTTTGCAATCGTCCATGCGTATCTACATGGACCTCGATTATTACTACTGTTTCAGACTAATGGGAAGCTAACATCTGTTTTTTTTAAAAGAAAGATCAAGAGTTGAGAAAGGATGGAGGGGAGGACGTACCCTGGAAACCAAGAGAAATTTATCTCGGAAACCCCCATAAGAACCAAGCTATTTGCCCTACGGAGTGTAACTACCTCATGAACATTGCCATGAACGTCCACGTAAGCACTAAGAGGACCCTCACTCGACATCACCAACATATCACTTCGCCTCCCAATTAAACCCTGTATCAAGAACGTAAGTATAGATCCGGATGGTGGTAAAAAAATGATGCAATGCTTTCCCCTTGTACCTGGCACATTTTACATCTGATATTGCAGCACTCAAGAAGCTCAATTACACGGCGTAGCCTGTAGGAAATTTCATCTATCTCCAGTAACTCTTGTCTAGTGGATTCCGATGCGGGAATTTTACTTGCTATGAGAAATGAAAGGAGACCTGGGTTCTTCACATAACTGTCCATAGATGGTGCTCCAACTATTCGTTTCCACATATCTGCAAATACATTCAGGTACAAGTTAGTTGGCTTGGCGTCAAAGAAACACCAACTTTTACGTAGCAACCGTTAAAAACTTATAGGGTTAAATACCAAATTGTAAGCTGAACTTATAAACGATGTACTACCGGTTAGCTAAACCTTATTTTTTTGTGACTTTTCAAGTGTACGTGGCACCCCTAACTATGCAACAAATGTGCTATGAATTTTCTATTTAAGACTTAACATAAAAATGGACAAATCTACCAAAATGCACTACTAATGTATGGGTTTAGCTAGCCAAACAAAAAACAAACTATAGATAGTAATTAACACATCGGTCACAAGCGATTTGGTAGAATTAGAGATGTACCAGCTGCTTTTTGTGCTAGAGCGTAGCTGTCATACATGTCATATACCCACCGAGGCCAAAATGCTATTGCAATATTACACTTAACAACAGCTGATCTCCTAACTGACGGATGCCTTGCCACTTCATTTGATTTCCTCTCAAACTCAAATGCACCAAATTTATTCCCACCAGAATCTAACTTATTATCTTCATTGTTGCTTGATGACAAGTCGATGATATCATATTCTGAAGCAGAATCAATTGCAGATCGATGCTCGTGTTGTGAAAGTGCACTCACAAAGTTATCTTTTGAATGAGCCTCAGAATTATCAACCATGATATTATCCATATCAGAAGAATCTGTAAACGCTTCCACCACAGTGTTCTTCACTAGTACTATTTCAGTGAAGACATCCCTTGGTGTCCTTTGGGGCAAATCCTCCTCAATAATCTGGACTTCTCCATAGAACTGAGAAGATACAAAAGTTATTGTTACATTTTATGTAATACGTCAAATACACACATGAAGCTGATTTCTAAAATAGAGTATTATTCTAACCACTCCTACAAAATCATCCCAAAAGTGCTCCATACGAAATCGCTGTTGGCCCCGTGTAACGACATTTATTGACCCATCTTCTAATCGGGTGTATTGATGGATCTGAAGAGAGAGTCATTGCATACAGTTACGCATACCTAAAACGATGCTAGAAGTAAACAGGGGACAACAATAATACCTCTGCAGTTGTCCCTGTCTTTGCTAATCTATATGTTCCATCTGTATCCAAGATTAAGCGAACCTGTGTACAAGAATCATTATTATAAGTACAAGCTTTTAGAAATCAATCACTAATAAGCAAATAGGTTTCACCAACCACGCCGATGATAAGAGGAGTTCCCTGGTCAATTTGGCTTAATTCCCTCTCCATAAGAACAGAAAAGGTAGGATCAACTACTCGCAATGGAAGCATGGCCTCAGGGAATATAACAACTCCTAGCATCAATTGAATAGAATCGTGTCATGACTTTAGCATACACATGGAGAAGTCAAAATGCACATTCAGTTATCTGAAGGATAGGAACTGATATGTGGCACAGTGTAGCAAATTAAGTACAAGTACCTTCAAAATAGAACAAAGGTAACTCATGGATCCCACCAACATCCAGAAAAGTCAATGGCTGATGTGTATCTTCAACCTCTGTTCCATTCAAACATAATCAAATTCTTCTACAGCTATACTATCAATCAATAACAGAAATATATAACTAAAAAGCAAAGGAAAACAAATACCATACGCTTACCACCGATTCCAAGATAGGTATGCAAGGAAGGCAAACGAGTGTTAAATGTGAATGGATCAGGTACTGTTGCATTATCACTAGATTGGCCACTGCAGTAACAATAGAACATTGGATATATAATCCAAAACAGTAGGCTTAAAATGAAACTGCTCCTTATTGCGTGTTGCCATAACGAGCAACTGAATCCACCAAAATGCAATCTCTGCTTGAATTACTAGAATCTAATGCATGAATGTTCATGTCTTTGAGATTAAACTTCATTTCAGTGATGCAGAACTATTAGCAGCGAGTTAGAGACTTGAATCAAGCAGATGAAAAATAAATCACGAAACGCTTCAACTTCATGATCATTGCAAAATCGGCAGCTATTTAAACAACGCTAATGAAGCTCAGACTTAGACGGTAGATATGAGTGATGAAGTGGAGTGTGAGAGTGTAAGAGTAATGAGTTACATGTTGCGGCGGCGATCGTCGTCATCGGAGTCAGATAATCTCTCTACTCGCTCAATCTGCCGCCTCTGCCTCTGTGAAATCCCCTCGCGATCCTCCATCTTCTCTCTTTCAGTCTAGTCTCTACTTTGTCAGACAGCAATTTATAGGCCACAATTGTCCGTACCTCCCCCTTTTTCCCTACATGAATCCTTCGTGTGCCTAAATGAACGTCTACATCTATTTATTCGTCTATATTTTTTCTGTAAATAATTTCTAAAAAAATATAATTATTATCTTTACGTAATATTGATAAATTGAAGAGGAAAAGGGCTGAGGATTTCCAACCTTCACTGCGTCACCGGCCCACACCTGTTAAAGTTGAGAAATCTCAGCAGAGCAAACCCATGATCCGCCGTACTCTCCACCCTCACTCCTCCCCGATTCAGGTGGCGCGCGCCATCTTATGCGCAGTCCCTGCCATTTCACGTTCACCCCTCCAGCCCTCCTTCCTTCCAAGTTCCACCCATCTTCTTCTCCCATACCGCCAAAACATCTATATTGGAATTTCGTCGAACAGGTGGCCGCTCTTCAGCCGCGGCTTCGAATTCCTGCGGAGAGGGGGAGATACGCCGGAAGGCGGTAGGATCATGGCGTCGCAGTATTGTAGAAAGGTGGAGGTGAAGCTGCCGGAGAAGAGCAAGGAACAAGAACATGATACGATCCGAACCTGAATCGTAGCTGCTGCAATAAACCGGATTCACCCTGGTCCGACCGTAGTTAAATAATTGGGTCGTTGATAACCTGAGTTAGCTGGTTGGATTCCATATATATCTGTTTTGTCTGCTGGTTGGATTTTTATGAATGAATTACACAACAAATTCTGTTTCTCTCTCGTTTTCTCTGCTCTCTCTCTCTTTCTTTTCTCTCAAGTTTCCTAGGAGCCTGGATACGATCTGCAGGTTCGTATCATTTGGTATCAGAGCCCAGGTTGTCCACCGTGCCGCCGCCGCTTGATCGAAACTTCTGCCATGGCCAACGAGACCAGAGCTCAGCGAGACACGCGAGTGGATGCTACTCTGGAGGAACAGGGGAGAGCTCTATCAGAACAGAGCAAGACCCTATCAGACTTACTCATGGCCAACGAACGATTATCAACGCTCACTGAAAGACATTCTGGTTGCCTGGATGAAATCCGATCGTTGCTAAAGCTTGTCTCAGCTCGACAGACGGGGAAGGGATCTGAAGCTGGTATTCTGGGTTCAGGGTCCAACTCTGTTCTCTCAACAGCCGAGGAGAAGAGGAATACAGAGCATATGGAGTACAAGCAAGCTGTTCCTGTGGATGGTCCTAATCAGCAGACTGAAGCTCCCCGTGACCGTGACCGACGCCACTACCACATTGGTAAGGTCGAATTCCCACGTTTTGATGGCTCTGATTTAGCTGGCTGGTTGTTTAGATGTAGTCATTACTTTGAGGTGGATGACACGCCTGAGGAAGCTAAGCTCAAAATAGCTGTGATTCATTTAGAAGGGGACGCTTTACAGTGGCATCAAGGGATTACTAGGGTGTGGAATAGACAAGAGCGTAAACTGTCATGGGATGAATATGTGATTGCTCTGCAGGCTCGGTTTGGAGAGGAAATGTATGGTGACCCGGTATTGGAGATGAAGGACCTGAGGCAAGATGGATCACTAGGAGACTATTTCAGAAAGTTTGATTACTTGCTTAACAAAGTGCAGGTGATTGAAAACTTATCCGAGGGAGCTGTGTTGAGCTTCTTTATTGGGGGTCTCAAACCATCTCTACAAGGACCAGTGAGGCTGCTGAGACCGAGCAATTTACATGAAGCATATGCCCTTGCCAAGCTGCATAACGATGTATCAGGGATGCAACAGAGATCAAAGCTCAGTGAAGGGAATAAGGTGCAAACTGAAGGAATAAACCGAACAGCTGCATACAACGTGAGTCAGGCTCGAACATATAGCAAGGGATCCACGGCTAAGACAATGTCGAGCAAAGAGCTGGAAAATAGAAGAGCGAGGGGCTTGTGCTATTGGTGCCCGGAGAAATACGTGATAGGTCATAAGTGTAGTAGAGGCAAACAGGTGTTTATGATCGAAGTTGGGGATGATGACCAAGAAGAATGCAATGTGGCAGATGAGAATGTTGTCGAGGAAGAAGTTACAGAAGAAGATGTGCCTCAGATATCCATACATGCCCTTAGAGGAACACTCCATTGCTCGACTATGAAAATGGAGGGAATGGTTCGGAACAAGAGACTCCAGATTTTGATAGATTCGGGAAGTACACATAACTTCCTGGATCTGGACATGGCGGAAAGGATGGGCTGCAGTGCGGAAGACATCAACATGATGAGGGTAATTGTGGCCAACGGGAGTGCAATGTCGTGTAGCAAGATCTGTCGAAGTTTCAAATGGTCGATGCAAGGAGAGGTGTTTGCTGCAGACGTGTTTTTGATACCCCTAGAAAACTATCATATGGTTTTGGGTGTGCAGTGGCTCGTCACGCTAGGGGATATAATCTGGAATTTCAGGGAACTTACAATGAGTTTCAAACTCGGAGAACAAGAGTGCCAATTGAAAGGAAGGGGAGGCAACTCAGTAAAGGCAGCATCAGTGGAGCAAATGACTGCTATACTGTCAAAAACGGGCGAGCTGGCATCGGTACAACTGTGCAGCCTTACCTTGCAGATCGATAGAAAGCAGCATGCAGGGGTATTCTCCACGGAAGTGATGAGCGAAAGTAAGGAGGCAGATGAGCTGAATAAGTTGATCAAGAGACATGAAGCTGTGTTCCAAGAGCCAAAGGGTTTGCCTCCTAAGAGGGAAGTCGATCACCGGATACCCTTGAAAGAGGAAGGGGTGACAATCAATCAAAGACCGTATCGTTACCCCGCACCGCAAAAGGACGTTATAGAAAGAATGATAAAAGAGATGTTGGATTCAGGAGTCATACAGTCGAGCTCGAGCCCATTCTCGTCACCGGTGGTATTAGTCAAGAAAAAGGATCAGTCGTGGAGGATGTGCGTTGATTACCGGAGATTAAATGACTTGACCATCAAGGATAAATTCCCGATTCCGCTAATAGATGAGTTACTTGATGAGCTGCACGGAGCGACCGTATTCTCAAAGATAGACCTACGCTCGGGTTATCACCAAGTGAGGATGTTTGAGGGAGATATTTACAAAACAGCTTTCCGTACACACGAGGGCCACTACGAGTTTCGGGTAATGCCGTTTGGATTGACTAATGCTCCAGCCACATTCCAAGGGTTGATGAACAGCTTGTTTAAACCGTATTTGAGGAAATTCGTGCTAGTGTTTTTTGATGATATTTTGATATACAGCCCGAGCCTTCAGGAACATGTGAGACACTTAGAGGTGGTGTTCAATATTATGGAGGTTAACTCTCTATTTGCCAAGAGATCCAAGTGCTCATTTGGGGGGTCTCAGATAGAATATCTCGGGCATATTATTTCGGGTCAAGGCGTATCAACCGAACCGACAAAGATAGAAACAGTCAGAAATTGGCCTAAACCGACGTCAGTCAAGCAGCTCCGGGGGTTTTTAGGTCTCACCGGGTATTATAGAAAGTTTGTGAAGAACTACGGGTCCATTAGTAAACCATTGACCGAGTTGTTAAAGAAGGATGCGTTCAGATGGTCGACTGAAGCTGAACAGGCGTTTGAGGCACTAAAGGTGGCGATGACATCAACACCAGTTTTGGCTCTCCCAAATATGAGTGACACGTTTGTGGTGGAGACAGATGCCTCAGGGATAGGCATAGGAGCGGTCCTTATGCAACGGGGACACCCGATCGCCTTTATTAGCAAGGCGTTGGCTCCCAGACAACAAGTATTATCGGTATATGAGAAAGAGCTATTGGCGGTGCTACTAGCCATAAAGAAATGACATTTCTACCTCATAGACAGGCATTTCATTATCAAGACCGACCACAGAAGTTTGAAGTACTTACTCGAGCAAAGGGTGTCTACGCCACTGCAACATACCTGGTTAGCTAAGCTCTTGGGATACGACTATGAGATACAGTATAAAAAGGGGGTGGAAAACAAGGTTGCTGATGCTCTTTCAAGGCTGCCCGGGTCCGAATTAATGGTCTTAGCGGTGACTTCGGTTTCGTCGGATATGTTGGAAAGAATCAAGGGTAGTTATGAGCAAGATGTAGACTATTCGGCACTGATTCAACAATTAAAACAGGGGATTGGTCCCTCAAGGTTCACCTATGTAGATGGGATATTGAGAAAGAAAGGGAAGTTAGTGGTGGGAAACGACAGGGAGTTAAGAGAGGAAATACTGAGGATATATCATTGTTCGGCAGTGGGAGGCCACTCGGGAGTCACTGCCACCTTACAACGACTCTCGACACTACTATATTGGAAGGGTATCAAAAAGTATGTCAAGGAATTTATAAGGCATTGTGAGGTGTGTCAACGAAATAAAACCGACAATAGGGCAACGCCAGGGTTGTTGCAGCCACTACCGCTACCACATGAGGTCTTCACAGACATATCCATGGATTTTATTACCGGGTTGCCGAAGTCACAAGGTAAAGAGGTGATCTTTGTAGTGGTTGACCGACTAACGAAGTACGGACATTTCATGGCCTTGAGTCATCCGTTCAGTGCATCGACTGTGGCAGAGGAGTTCCTGGCTAATGTTTTCAAACTGCATGGGTTGCCGAACCGGATAGTGAGTGATCGGGACTCGATATTCTTAAGCAATTTCTGGCAGGAGTTGTTCAAAAGACAAGGGGTTGCACTATGTTTATCATCAGCCTATCATCCACAGACGGATGGCCAGACAGAAGTGGTGAACAGATGTTTGGAGTCTTATCTCCGATGTATGGTGGGCGAACGACCCTCCACATGGTGTAAGTGGTTAGCACTGGCTGAGTGGTGGTATAACACCTCGTGGCATTCCTCCATAAGGACGACACCTTTCGAAGCTTTGTACGGTTATCCTCCTCCGATCCACCTACCTTATTTTGCAAAGGAATCCCGGGATGCTGCGGTCGATACACTTCTAAGGGACCGAGAAGAGACCATCAAACTGCTTAAGTTTCATCTAGAGAGGGCTCAAAACCGCATGAAGCAAATAGCGGACAAGAAGAGGTCGGAAAGGGAGTTTGAGATTGGAGATTGGGTCTTCATGAAGTTACATGCTTATGCTCAACATTCGATGAGGAAGAAGGGGGTCAACAAATTTCAGCCAAAGTGGTTCGGGCCCTATCAAGTCATAGAGAAGATTGGAGCGGTGGCCTACAAATTGGACCTACCGGCCGAAGCACTAGTACACCCCACCATTCATGTATCCCAACTTAAGCTCGCATATGGAAATCAGAATCAAGTAACCCCACTACCGAAGGAATTCATCAAGTCAAGCTCGAAAATACCAATGGCCATAATAGAGAGGAAGATGGTTAAGCGAGGAAACAGGGCAGCCACTAAGTTGCTGGTTCAATGGGATGGTCAATCAAGGGAAGAGGCCACGTGGGAGTTCAAGGACGAGTTTTGCAAGAAGTATCCGGACTTCGACCTTGAGGACAAGGTCATTGCTTAGGGGGGAGTGTTGATACGATCCGAACCTGAATCGTAGCTGCTGCAATAAACCGGATTCACCCTGGTCCGACCGTAGTTAAATAATTGGGTCGTTGATAACCTGAGTTAGCTGGTTGGATTCCATATATATCTGTTTTGTCTGCTGGTTGGATTTTTATGAATGAATTACACAACAAATTCTGTTTCTCTCTCGTTTTCTCTGCTCTCTCTCTTTCTTTTCTCTCAAGTTTCCTAGGAGCCTGGATACGATCTGCAGGTTCGTATCAGAACAGGAGCTCAACGTCTACATCTGTATTGAAGATGACTTGCCTGATGATGATTCTGAGATCATGGTACTTTCGTGTCTATATTTGTAAATTTTCAACCTTTACGAATATTCAAATGAGACTAAGAGATGCGATAGTGCCTATACTTACTAGTAGGGATTCAATCAGATAATCATGTACATGTTCTTCAGTGACGGTAATAATTTTCTTGTTTTAGAGTATTGCAGAGCAGCTTCGTCTAGATGTACCAATGGCGATTCAAATAGCATTTGAAAGCTTGAAGAATCGCAGCTACAAAACCAGAGACACCGTCATTGAAGATGTTGGTGGATTTCAAATCGTCGAATTGTCTGTACTTCTCTGCAATGACGAATTCATCCGTCAACTTAACAAAGATTGGAGGGATGTGGATCGTGCAACCGATGTTCTATCCATGTCACAACATGATCCTGATCTTAAACTTCCAAATGTAAGGTATCGGATGTCTCTTTTGAGTTAAAATTTTGGTATTTTAGCCCTTTTGTCATCTTTGTTTTTGCAGCTTATGTTGGGTGACATTGTGATTTCCATTGAGATGGCGGCAAGACAAGCATGTGAAAGAGAGCATTCTCTTGTTGATGAGATACGAATCTTAAAGGTAATTTTGGATGACTTCTGTAACTGTAATCCTTATTTATCAGGTAATGATGATGATTAAGTTTCATTAATGTAGGTGCATGGGTTATTGCATCTCTTGGGATTTGATCATGAGCTCAGTGAGGATGCAGAAGTGGAAATGGAAGAGGAAGAGGAACTCATCTTGAGAAGTCTTGGGTGGACTGGCAAAGGATTGATTAAGAGTGCATACGCTGCTGCAGATGATGAAAATACCCAAATAGAAAACCCAGATGGTTGTTGATTAATTCCATCAAGTTTAGCTGAATTGATGTAAGCTTAGACGGTCGGGATGGTAAGTAAGATTAGAGCTTGTAATAAAGAGTAGCAATGTGGTCTGATTATATAATATATATAGAACATAACATAAGTTGCAACCCAAACTCCATTCTTACGATGACCCTAAACTCGAATTTATGACCCAAACGTAGCCTCCGACGCCTTGTGCTGGGCGTACTGTCCATACTCCTTCGCCTTCCCCGTTATGGCGCCAGCAGTGTCAGAAAGCTTCATCCTTGCATAGTCAAGCTGGTTCGACCCTACTGGATGCTTCCCGGAAACATACCTGTATATCCACGTCAGAGAAGCCACGGACGCAGCCCCGCAGCTGCCGGAGAATAAGAATCCAGCAGTCACGAGGAACAAGACGATGGCCGCGGGAACAAGCACAGGGCTAAAGAGAACTAGCAGTGGAGTGACCAGAATGAGGCCGAGGACAGTACCGGTCAGGATCAGACCCGACAGGACAAGGAGAGATCCACCGATCGTCGTGGCCGTGACGAACTTGGCAGCCTGACGTGACGACGGCGCCGACTGGTAGAGTGACTCGGAAAGTGGTCTGTGATGTTCGGCCATTGCGCTTAATGAGCTCTGAGGTATGGAGATGATAGAGAGAGATGGAGGTGATGGAAGAAAGGTGTCGAGGGTTTTAAGGAGGAGGGAGAAGACACACGTGGTGGAATGTCGGTGATCGTGGCAGTCTCTGTTGAAATGAACTCAAAGTGGTTCCTTGCATGGATGAGGATTCATGGGTGCGCGACACGTAGCGGAAAGGTCGTCAGCTGGTTATATCACCTGCAGAAGATGTTTCAGCAGCAGCATCTACGAAAAAGAGTACATTTTCAAGCCTAAAGAGCAAATTTTGGGGAGTATTCTGGGACCATACAAAATAAAAGCTAATAAAATGACACTAACAACGCCAAGTCTGCACCACCTCCGGTGGACTTACCAGTCACTCCATGGGTGTGAGGATAGTGGAGCACACACTAATGGAACTCCTTCCATCGCCAACCACCATTGAAGATGAAGCCTTAGTTAGATTAATGGAAATAAAAGCAACTCCCTGTTTACTCTTTGTTCAGAACTTTGGGGACTTTGATGAACGGATCATCGTAGCTCGGCACAGACGATATTAGAGCCTCTCTGTTTTCAAATGTTTCTGGGATATCTTCGCGGAATTTGTCCCCCTCCATATCTGCGAAAGGGGAATGATTCAGATGCTACTGAATAGGCAAGAAGTGTGGATCAAATAATATTGTGAAAATCGCTCATTGAAGGTAAGAACAAAGTTACCAGCTCTGAGTGCAGGCTCCACACTTTGAAGCTCAACATCTTGAAGTTGTCCAAACCTTAATAAATCAACATTATAAAACCCGGACGAATCTCAGCATGGCAGAACAAATCGATCGTACACAATGTGCAAGGTTACATCTATCGTTGCTCTTTGAACTTGAAAAATGATTCCCAGTACAGAAACAGATCAAATGGTTTTGATAACAATAAGATCAACTGATTCTTCAGAACTGAATACATTGATCCATCACACTCTCTATACCTATTGAAAGTTTTTAATAATCTAGCTTCAATCTAAATTCTGAGCATAGCAAACAGTCAAGATTCACTTAACCTAAACTAAAGCTACTACAATGCAGAATCAGTTGCAAGGGAACTTTGAGAAAGAAGATATTCTTACCAATCAATCACTTGTAGAATTTTGGGTGTGACCTCCTCGACCTGAAAAGGCACAATTATTCTTATCTAAGAACACAGAGAAACTCAGAGTATCTTGTAACCAGAATCCCGAAACAAAAAAATAGAATCAAGCATCAGATTCTTTACTTTGAGGCATTTGAAACGCTACATCAAGCTGTTTACAGTACATATATACGTACCTCAGTTGGAGTGAGAGAGATTCGAGCAGTTTCGGCCAATCGTGGAACATCAGGAGGCTGAAGAATAGATCCAGAAGTGGTTGTTGAGCAGTTACGAATTAAATTTTTGAACTTTGGGAGACAAACCACTTGGGAGAAGCTAATATGGGATTTGAACAGGTGGTTGGTAATCACCATTGCTCCTCCTTGCAGAAGCAGGCCTCTACTACTTGCCATTCAGCTCCCTTCCCTTAGACCATAAAACAAAATCCATTTAATCATCACAAGGGGAAAATATTGATATAAAACAACTGCATATAACGTTCAATTGAATCAAATGAACAATTCTGGAATCAGTAAGTGGAGAATTCACTAGCGTCATGAAATGCTGACATTGTCAGCAAACTACTTAATTACAGTACTGATTCGGGCAAATATCATGATTGACGGTATTCTACTCAAGACGATGAACAGAGAAGAGTCAATCTCAACCAAATCAGGCACAGAATCGGAAGAATCAACTCTAAAACGTAAGATGAATAAAACAAGAAGATACAAGTTACCACAGAAACAGACTCGAAGAAATTCTTCAGTTATGTAGACGTTCGTTCCCGCCAACGGCTTCCTCACAGTCTCCGACTAGCCTCCACCGAAGCTCGAAATGGTTTATCTCGATTTTCTCTGATGGAGATGGAGGGAGATGAGATGAGCGGCTAGGAGCACGCGGATAACAAAAACTCCAACTAGATGGACAACGAATTGATGGGCCGAAAATTGGAGTGACAACTGAGCCCAATTATAAAGCACGTCTGCAAGACTAATTGGAAAGTTATCAAGTCAATAGGACTAATTCAAGTACAAGGATTCAATATGATCAAGAGATGCCATGACGGCAAGATCAACCTAATTACTCGTGGTAGTTGAATTTGGCATTTTGTGATCGTCATCTTCCTCAACCTCTCCGCCTCCACTCCGTCCCTCCTGCGAGATCAACCTTCCTCAGCTCCGAAATCGCCGGCTAATTCGTCACCTAAGAGGCTAAGACGCTGCACTGGCTACTACAGTCTATTCACAGTTTACCTTGTTCCACTCTCCCAAGAAAATGAATTTGTTAAACTTTTGTATGCTTCTCTGCTTCTCCCTCGCCGCCAACGCTGCCGAACCTTCTCCGTACCTCTCCCCGGCCCTCTTCCTCTCCAATTATCAAAACATGCTCAGAACCTTCAAAATTTACATCTATAACTCCCAGGACGCCGTAGTTTTCAAATCCCCCGTCGAATCGCTCTTCCACTCTTTACTACTCAGCAGCCCCCTCGTTACTCAAAACCCTAACGAAGCACACATGTTTTTCGTCCCTTTCAACTCTGATCTATCGACGCGCTCGATTTCCCGCCTTGTCAGAGATCTCAAGGAGCAGCTGCCATTCTGGAATCGGACTCTCGGCGCGGACCATTTCTTTGTATCATCGACAGGTAATATGTTTCCTTCCCTTTCTTCGATTTTAACCTCAGATTGAGCTCTAATCGTCTTCTCCAGCAGGGATTGGGTATGAATCCAATCGGAATCTGGTCGAGTTGAAGAAGAACTCGATTCAGATCTCATCTTTTCCGGCACCGGCCGGAAAATTCATCCCTCACAAGGACATTACTCTCCCTCCACTAAACACCCCCGTTCTCCCAGCACTTAAGCCGCCGCCGCAGAACACCGCAGCAGAATACCTTGCTTTTGTGAAGTACGGCAGCATCAAATCCCAGGCATTGGTCGACGATATGATCAAGGACATCGACTTCTTCGTTGAATCAGAGTCTTCCGATCCGATTACGTACCAGTCGAGGCTCCTGAGCAGCAAGTTCTGCGTATTTGACTACGATGACGATGTTTCCGGCATCGGCGACGCAATGGGTCGCGGCTGCGTGGCGGCGGTGCTTACGGATCGCCCCATCCAGGACCTGCCGTTCATGGACGTGGTGATGTGGCGGGAGATGGCGGTGTTCGTGGGAAAGGATGGCGGTGTGGGGGAACTAAAGCGGGTGCTGGGTTCCGTTGGCGCGGAAACGTACGAGAGGATGAAATTATTGGGTGCAGCCGCGAGCAGGCACTTTGCGTGGAACGCAGCAGCACAGCCGTTGGATTCGTTCCACACGTTGATGTACCAGCTATGGCTTAGGCGGCACGCTATAAGATATGGACTCAGACATGAACTCGACGACACACAATGGAAGATGTAGACCATTTGGGGCCTTTGGCCTTGGTCATCATAAGTTGATAATTGTCCATTTTTGCAACAAAAAACACGAAAGAAACTGAATGGTAGTTTTTAACTTTGTGTTTCCCTTTGACGAAGAGACATGACATACGAAGTCCCGGATATAAAACACGTATGCTAAATGAGAGTATGCATAGTAAGTCTTAAATTGGTCACTCAATTAGGTATATATCTTTGTGGTCATAGCTTTTACTTTGTTCTCCAACAAAATGACAGCTTAAAAGATCAATCCGAAAGTACTGCCACATTTTCTTTACAGTTGGTAAAAGCATTAGTCGAACAATCACCATAACGGACCCAACTCGAGACTCAGCATTACACTTGTGAAAGACCTCCACCAGTTTCAGCACGAGTCCTGCGTAACAATTTGCATGCCATGACATAACATAAATTAGATCATTAAGCAAAGCAAAGATGCGGTAATAATAATGACGAATATTCCCAACAGCAGTAAAACCGGGTGACCAAGATCAACCCAAAAGGGTAGAGGGCATACTTATGGTCGGAAGGATTTGGTCTGATCTCATATACGATAGTAGCAACAACATCCCTCTTCAGCTGTTACATTGTATAAAACCAGAAATAAAATCCGAACTATATGTATTATTATAATTGAGCTGAATCTATCTATCAACTGTACTTATTAATTACCTGTGTAGCTTCTCCTTTGAACCCAATGTAGTGTATCTGAGTAGTATCGCCTCCAAAGTTATCAGGGAAGTGCAACGTGATGTTGCCTACACTCTGGAACTTAGAATATCTGATTGTGACAGCTCAGCATAAAAATAATGACAGGAGGCAAAATCGATCCAGTTACTGTAGTGTTGTTAATATATTCATAAGTGTTAAATACCTAGGAACTACCTGAACTTTGGACATTTTGCAACGAGCTACCCGAACTTTAAAAAATCAAAACGGGCTACCTCAACTTTGGCGAAGGTGCAACGAGCTAACTCCGTCCAAATTACCGTCAACTGTTGACAGAAATTAGTCGAAAATTCATCAGAAATTGGACGGAAGTAGCTCGTTACACCCTCGCCAAAGTTGAGGTAGCCCGTTTTGATTTTTTAAAGTTCGGGTAGCTCATTGCAAAACGTCCAAAGTTCAGGTAGCTCCTTGGTATTTAACCCTATTCATAATCTATAATCTATAAGCAATTGTTACTTGTATATTTCACTTCAACTACCTTGTCTGATATTCCAAAACTCCTTGCAAGTTCTCAACCAAATCCCATTCCTTCAAATGATATAGACAGATTTTAGGAGCAGTCAAAATTGGATCAGTTTACGATGAGCTTAAGGCTGGGAAATACCTGAGCTGCTTGCATGCTTTGAGCATCAGAGAAGTCAATACCTTCTCGATTGATAAACCTAGCATGATAAAAAGAAGTTCCATTTGAAATGTATTTAGAAATGAGTTATTTACTTCAGATACTTTTTCTTGATCTAAAGTGTAGTTTGTAGGGATTGAACTTACACCCTCATCTTTGAAGGACTGGTCCCATCAGCACCACCAACAACTGCAATGCTCTTGATCTTAACATCTGATGTAAATCTGGTTGAAACAAGCATATTATCATTAACACTAACGATTCTGGCAAGGAAATGAATCTCATTCGCGCTTGACTCAACTATGTCAGGAAAATACACTCAAATCAGGAAAACCTTTTCTGTGTTGGGAGATCTAACAGTAACAATACTTGCTATTATAATCAAGAACATGTTTTTTTCTCAAATATCCGATTCCAACTAGTCCTTTTACATTACTATCTATATCGAAAATTTTCCCATCTAACTCTCACTCAAATTCTTACATGGATATAGCTACTCCATTCTTTTGACACCATGCAAATTATGTGAAAAGAGCTATATCAATAATTCAATTCACATAAACTCACACAAAAACGAGATTACTGTATATTACATTCTCTAGGAAGTCAAATAAGATGAGGACAAAAGAGGTACTCACGGAATGAACACGAGTAATTCTGGATCTCCGTCATTGCTTTCCAAGCTTCCCTGTCGTGTCAAACATCACAACCAATGGTTTTTCAACAGAAGAGGACAGGAAGAAAGATTAATCATCATGACTAACAAAACAACAGATAACAATAAGGACGACAGTATACAACAAGAAAATAAGGACTAAAAAATGATGCAGCAATACAATCACATTACCACCTAAGAGAGCATGTACTTAAATTATATATATGAATACCATGGAAAGACGGAAAGTATGAGGTTGGAAATTGTTAAAACGCAGATGTTTCAATCAGATTTTGCATCACCGCTATTATCAACTATGGTGGCTTAAAAAAAGGTCAATAAAGCACATGATAGAAATTATCAACTAGCTACCAGCATGCCCTTCCTAATATGAAAGCTTTGATAACTAATACATAATGACAGGACATTATTTGCAGACAAATACCTCAGACGTATTAAGCCGATGCTCCCAAGCCTTGAACACTGACCTGACACTTTCAGGGACAGACTCATTTAATGCGGTGACCTGATGAAGAAAAGAATGGACGGGACTAGCAAATATCAGTAGATGAGCATGCACAAAAAGAATCCCAGACTAAAATGAGACTCCACAAATAAGAATCCCAGACTAAGATTGACTGCACGGTACTCTCAAATACTCTGCAACCTTACACTATGCAATTATTATTCATGTGAATCACATCAAGCAGAATTAATAGAAGCAGGCAGGGCTATGTAGAGATAGTTGCAAACTATCACCTTAAGAAAATGAAGCTACTACAGTTTCAGTCAAATAATATAAGTATATAACTATAAGTGATGGCACCCTATTAGTTCGAGTCACTTATCACTCAGTCCCTCAAACAACTACTATGATGAGTTAGTCTCTTTTTTATCCAGTGAGAAGAGATCGTACATGGTTCGTCTTATAAATTCATAGTTGGGAGGTAAGAGAAGAAGAAACTGATATAGATGGCAAAATATCACGACACCAGTACCACTGCTAATGTCAAAACACGTAATATGAGTCCCAAGAGGAATCCTTGAATTAACTATCAGCTAAGCAAAAGTTCTACTATACACCAACAAGAAATACAAAGCCTGCTTACTGAAGAAGTTAATCAACCAAGGCAGCAATTACTGCACAATTAGAAGCTAATCGGCATCTTCCGGATAAAAATTTTAATCAAGACAGTCAGATCATATATTACGGTACGGTGCTGAGATTAACGCTACGTGGATTAGTTTATACGTGACATATTTCATTAGAAACACTGTTAATTCATTCACCTTCTTCATTGAGCACCCCACACTTACCTTCCTGCAACTTCACATCTTCCAAATAGCTAATAATTTGATTAAAACAGATTTGATCACCAGTAACAGAAGGAAAGGGTAAAGACTGGCGGTCTCAAACACCAAAATCAACACAAAAGCATGAAGCAGCAAGCGGAGAGCGAACAAATTGAAACACAAGAATCAAAGAAATGAAACCTTGGAGAGATCAATATGCTTGTAGAGCGACCAATTGGTGGAACAATCGTGATCCTCGCAGCTGTGATCGTGCGTACACGCCATTTCTGGTTCGGTGCAGAGCTTAGACTTCACCTAGATTTGGGGAAGAACTTGCAATCTATTCGAGGTACGTACGAACTTTCGATAATGAAACTGTGAAAGTAACCGACGATATTTACCACCAAAAGTTTCGGCGGAGAGACAAAACGACATCGTAACAAGGAAGAGAGAAGAGAAGAATCATTTTTCTTAATTGTAAATTGCATCCCAACGTCTAGGTCATGTTAAATTTACATCCTATTGTTTAGAAAAATGCAAAATACATCCTAACCAACAATAAAAAAAAAATTAATTGTGAAAAACTTTTCACCAAAGTTCAAAATTACATAACCAAAACTAACTAACTTTAACAATTCTCGAAACAAAAGAACCAACCGCGTTTTTTCGGAGCGCGTTAGTAGTTTCCTTTGGAGGTGAGGTATGTAGTTCAAAAACATGTCGATGGTTGATCTCCATATCCGCCACCGCATTTACTTCTCGAAAAATATGTCTGAACTTCATTTTTTCGAACTACATCAAGAGTTTTCTGCAATCCGCAATGATAGACATTAGTTTTAGAGTTGACATATTTTCATCATAGATTACCTTATGGGCTGAGAGACGTCCGTTTCGAGGTGAATAGATTTTAATCCGAGTGTCTTTACCAGCAGTAACCCATCTCGGATGGCCCAACATTTCGCAGTGAGACTGTTTGAGCATCTCAAATTCCTTAAAATTCTGCAACTCATTGACTCCTGTAATCTTGAATGACCTCACCCGCTCCTGCAAAATTTTGATTCCCCTTAGCATCTCCATCTGTATTGATTTTAAACCAATCATTTTTGGATTTTTGGAGTCCTAACCAACAGTTTCGTGCTACGTACAGCATGTTTAGTTTCTGGAATAGAGAAAATACGATATGTGTGTTTGATTGTTAAAGTTATTCGGATTCAATTACGTCGTATAACCCAAGGAAACAATGTATTACTTTCTTTGTCCCTCTTTCATGGCTACTCCTACATTAAGAACTACCATAATACAAAATCGAACACCCATATTCATCATCTACACCCTCATCCAAACTCAAGCCCAGATGGCAAGGCTCGACATCAAACCCGCGCCCAGAAAGAGCATTACATACGACACGACCTGGAGTCTGAAATTGCAGCTCATTCTCTTACTAAGGAAGTCTGCAGCAATTAGATCGACCAGAGCCATGTACACTAAAATACCAGCAGACAGACAGTCGAGGATGCCTTCTGTGACAAGGGCCCTCGGGCTGTTCGGGTTGTAGAAAGATGCAATCCCGATCCCCACACCGATGCCAGCTGGTGTGGTGAGGGCGAAGAAGCACGCCATGATGGTGGCAGACAGGGTCTTGAACTGTGCTTGGGAGATGCAGCCCCCGAGGGCGAACCCCTCGAAGAATTGGTGGAAGGAGAGGGCTGCAATCAGGGGACGGATGGTGCAGGGGCTCTGCGATACACCCAGGGATAGGCCGATGATCACCGAGTGTGACACGATCCCGAGCTCCAGGATCTGTAAATGATAAAAAAGAAGACCTTTTACACGAATATGCTCACTACACTTCAAATTTCTAGATAAATTACCATAGATTAACGGAGAACATACCTGTGAAACCACAATATGCCGAAGTCCACCATCCCCATCGCCACCACCAAGCCCATGTCCATGACCATGACCATGACCATGGTCATGGGAGTCATGATGTTCTCTTATATTGTTGCCTTCACAGGCATTCTGGTCTTGAGGGTGGTTATGGCGATGCTGAGTTGCATGAGCATGCATCCCCACAATATGCATTCCTCCACCTTCTTCTTCACCAAACACTTTCTCATTGAACTCCTTTGCATCGACTTCTACGATGCCTGCTTCCAAACCCGGATCAACTCGCCCTTGCTCTTCTGTCTTTCGGCTCACACCCTTTAAAAAACTTGACAAGACCATATGAGGTTTATGGCAAATTCGACAACATACTAAGCAGGAAAGTGAAATAAATGGTTTTTTTCACCAAGAAAAAAAACAATATCAAAGTTTTAGATGAACTTAGGGCCAATCTGCAGTGTATTATTAGTGCTTTTTTAAAACATTTTACTAGCTAAACTAACCTGATTGTCATCCGGAATCCGGATAGAGCATCAGATAAGCATTTTCCAGCAAACTGCATTTCAGTACTATGGTTGCTATGGAAAGATAGGGAAAAAACTGCATTCTCTCATTAGCCCCAAATTCAGCTAGCAATTTGGTTAACAAAACATAATGTTTGGATTTTCAGGTACCAACTTCAAGTGATTCCAAATTAATTGCAAGTAGAATAAAAAATCATAGTCTAAGCATTTAGCTTTGTGATGTTGGAAAAGACAACATTGTTCCAACCTGCTTTCTTTCATAGTACTGAGTTCCCAGAAAATCGACGAGCAGAGTGATTAGTGCGGCCACCATGGTGAAAAACCCTGGAAATGGAAATTTGGACCAAGGATATTCCGGCAGGCAAGGATCTGTCAGCGCCCTAGTACCGCCCGACAGCATGTGGACAAATCCGGTGGCCAGAATCACGCCGGCTGCAAACGCTTTTGCGGCAACAAAGAGACTGCCGTCCGTCTGAAGAAATTTCTTCCGCTTTCCGACTAGTGGGATCGCAATTCCCATGATTCCGGCGACCAGAATCGAACCCATAGCGACGAATTTCAGATTGAAGGCCGCCGTGTCGTCTCGACATGACCCCTCCAGCTCCTTTGCCTTGCAGGCTGTGTTGGAGATGGAACGATTCATTGAGCGGAGGAAGGACTCTGTATAAACTTGGGATTTCGACATGATCTGATTGAGGAACAACGTTGCCCAGATGTCCTGAATCAAAGCAGACATTTAATTCAGATTTCGGGAAACAAGATATCGGAAACTCAATTGAAGAAATTAACGAACCCAGACGAAGAGCATTAATGGGTTTGCGACAGAATCAGTGCTCAAGTAATCGAATTTACGAGGAACGCCGTACGATGAACGCACGACACAAGTACCAGAACAGGGAAAGATTGAAAGATGGGGTGGAATAGGTGGGGGAATATGTACATTGAAGAGGGTGTCGACATGATTTGAGTGTGGAGGGACATCAGAGGAAGGAGGAATTTACACTGCGGGTTTGGGAGGAAAAATGAAGGAAGGAGTGTCGACACTCTTATCACATTCTTATTTCTTACTGGTTCAGTCTTCTACTGCTCTACGCTTTTCCCTATCTTTAGTATATTATTATATATTAAAGAGTTAATAACCAAATTGTATTTGTGAAGTGTACAAATTATTACAAAAAATTTACTTTTTCTTCAAACTATAAGATAAGTTTTTCGTTAAATATAAACGGAAAATAACGTGGTAGCACAATAACTACCACAATATTAGTATGTGAATTAAAAAAACTATTATTTTTTAAAAATACTAGACAAATCCTAAAACTTCTTTAAAAAAATTTGAAATTAATATAGAAAATCAGAGTTTTTAATATAATATTTTATTGAAAATATAAAATAAAAAAAAATGTTTTATATTTTAATAAATATTATATAAGAAACTCTAATTTTCCCTATTAAGTTTTTTTTTTAATTCTATTTTTTATATTTTTAAAAATCATTTACTTTTCTAAATTATGGACCAATCATGTGTTGTCACATTATTTTCCGTCCATATTTAACAGAAAATTTAACTAATGTAGCAATTTGCCCCAACTCTAAAAGTACAGGTAGCAAAATTTAAAAAATCAAAGTTCAGGTAACAATTTATAAAGTGCTAAAAGTTAGGGTAGTAATTTAGTTATTAACCATATATTATAAGGTGACGATGTTTATATATTATTTTTAATCATACTCAATATATTTTAAAATATTATATTGTATAATAGAACGTTTATATTTTATTGTTAAATGTATTGTCATTAGTATTTTATTAAAAAAAATTATTAAATATTAATATTTTTGTCAAAGTATCAATTTTACCTTATGTTCATTTCTTGCTCACTTTCAACACAAATCAGACCAAATAAATAAATTTAAGTATGAATTTGAACCATAAAATGTTATTATGGATTCGAAATTAACTCAAAAAAAGCATGTTTAGGTTGGAAAATAGGTTGATTTTGAAACTCAAAATCTCCATTTTTTGTTTGATCTAGTGTTGAAGACGAACTGACAAAATTATTATTTTGACAAATTTAACAACAAAAATGATAGAATAATAATGGTAGTGCAAATAACATAGATGATGTATTTAACAACATGATCAGATATCCGTGTGTGTTTGAATTATTTACTACATATAATAATAATTTTAAAAATTAATGTTTATATCGGATATATTCAAATATAATTTAAAAAATAGGTAAAATCCTTCTAAAGAAATTATCAATTTATCAAGATCTTATTTACTGAAATACTCCAAAATTATCCATAATCCTAATGGGATGAGAGTGTAATCATATAGTTAACATTTTTTAAATTAAACTAATCAAATGCATTAATAACATAATAGGTAAAATATGACATTGTTCCGTAATATTTTGTTAGATTTTTAATTTCACCCCTAAAATTTAAATAGTAAAATTTAATTACTTCATATTTAGTTAAAATGCAATTTTGCCCATCCGTCAACATTTAAATTTAAATTTAAGATAATACATTTTAAAAATTGCAAAAATAATAGAAAACTTTCAAAAATGTTACAATTTAATGATTTCAAACTTTTTTAAATATTACAATTGAATTCTGATTTGATTGAGGCTCGAATCTAAATTTTGATCCATACTAATCTCTCATGGTTAGGTGATCAAGTTTGGATAAAAAACCAAACTCGAGCCCCCAATTAAATTGAGAGTCGATTCTATATAAATTAAGGGACAATGTTGTATTTTACCTTAACATAATAATACCAACCTCCATCGAAAACGCTTCCCACGATTACGGAAGACGGGAAGAGACATACCTTAAAAGAGCACTCCAAAAGTATGCTTAGGTTCGTCCCTCGACCACCTTATCTCTATGCCAGACGATGGGAACAGACTCGTTTATAGCATGATGATGATCTTGGAGACGACGACAACACCATGAAAAACAATTTTTTTTTTTTTAAATGTCTGGTTCTTGTTCTTGATGGGGTACCTGTCATCACTCTGTCATGCCAATCTGGATTATGTTTTTTATTGAGTTAATTATTATTTGAAACGAATCTCTAATTGGAATCGCTATACTACCTGACATATGCTACAGTTTCATTGAATTATGGTGGGGATATTATGTAGAAGTAGAACATATTGTTGACTATATAGCTAGAGAGTATATGATCAACGCTTAATTACTTATTAGTTAAAGTTTAGGAATTCAGATAATTAAGTAGTTAAAAATTTGTTAACTAGTTGTTAGATGAGTTGATGAGGTTATAATTTATTAGTTTTGTATTTAATTTATATTAAATTGTAACGGAAACATGCATATGCTTATTGGGTGTTACTGAAATTCAATTAACAAAATGCATAATAAACATTTTAAGATTTTAGAATTTCTCTTAATGTTTGTTTTTTAAAAATTTGTTCCTTAATATTTGGTCATTTATTGAGTTTCCTTAGTTTTAACAATTTTTTCATCCAAACTTAACATAATATATTTTAAAAATTATAAAAATAACATAATATTTTTAAGAATGTCACAATTTAACTCTTCAATAAAAATAACATAATACTTTTGATAGGCTTGTTCATGAACCGGTTCGACCCAAACTGATCCAGAACTGAACTAGTATAATTTGTAAAAAAATCACTACTTTTTATGTTTCTAAAAAAACTGGTATGGTTTAGGTGAAAAAATTGGTATGGTTCGAACTGATTTAGAACCGGTTCAAATTGGTCTGATCTGTTTTTTTAATAACAATTTTGGATAGGAAATAATATGGTTCAACCTAAAAATGAACCGATTGGAAATTCGGTTCAACACACTGAACCGACTGAAAAAACACTGATCCGATTGAAAAACACACTGAACCAACTGAAAAGCACACTGAACCGACTGAAAAAAAACACTGAACTGACCAAAAATCTGGTCCACAACCAGCTGAAATCCTGTCCAACATCAACATACGAGAGTCCAATTCATCTTTACGTTTGGTTTATTGAAAACATCTCTAGGTTTGGTTTAATTTCAGACTAGTTTGGTTTATTTTGCTTCAAACCGGTTCTGAAATTATATAGGTTTAAAGTGGTTTGATTTAAATTTAAGTATATACCAATATAAAAAACGAATTGATTTGAATTGAATTGAAAAATAATATTGGCACTAAACTTTTGAGTGTGTTTCGATTGAAAATCGGTTAAACTCCAATCAAATTGGCACTAAACATAACTCAATTCGATTGAATCTCGATTGATGACCAATTGAAGGAACTATGGTATCATTGGTATGAATCAAGACTCTATCCCCTTAATTTACTCTCAATCGAGTTTCAGTCGAATTAGAATTATAGTGTAAAATATAGAAAAGTTTTGAAGGGTTAAATTGTGACATTTTTATAAGTATTCTATTATTTTTATATTTTTTTCAAATATATTTTGTTAAATTTAAATAGAAAAATTAACAAAAAATAAAAAAACTCGAGAAACTACTAAATATTAAGAAAAAAAATTGAAAAAAAAAATCAAAATGTAACAAAATATTAAATTAGTCTTATTTTTCAGTATAAAAAAACTGTAATGTTGTACTGCATCGTAGGCCCAAACCTAATCCGGATGATCCGAGTTTATATTTCCAACAAATATTGTTGGGTTATAAAAAGAGCCTTACTCAATTTTGAACTGAGTTTTCTAAACTCTCTATTCCCTTTTGTTCATGTTTATTCTACCACTCTAATGTTAAGATACACTATTACTATTAGACGCTTCGTCTAACCTAGGGCTGTCGATGGTTAGGGTATGATAAATACCATAACCATACCATATTTTTAAACCACATACCATAACCATAATCATTATGGGCATAATTTTCAATACCATAACCATTAAAATAACCGTGGTTATTAATCATGGTTTTACCCGTATACTCATATTCATTTCACACATGTAATATAATAAAATATTGAAAATTTTATTTTAAAAAATACATCAATCTATATTATCATCGTTGGACTTTGGCGCTTCAAACTTCAACAATTTCAAATTTTCAATTATATAATTTATATTTAGTATATTATATAAATTAGTTTAATAATAATAAATAAATATTATATTTATATAATAGTCATGGTTATAACCATGAGTATACCTCAAATACCATAACCATTATGGGTAGAAAATTCATTACCATAACCGCACCGCACCATAATGGTACGGTTAACCATATTAAACAGTAACGGTTATAACCATGGTAATGAGTTTTTCACCGCACCATTGCCGGCTCTAGTCTAACCTTACCCCCAATGTTAGGATATGTTCCCAAACTCGGAAATAAAATAAGAGTGGCAAATCGTGTGTATATGTATTAATAAATTTATCGTAGATTAAATAATTTTTTAAAATTAACGCAATTTATTATTTTAATGTGTATTATATTGTGATACTTAATTAGAAATACACATGACAACTACTTACTAATTTTTTTTCAAATTGGCAATTTTTTTATTTTGGTTTACCCAGTGTGTTCTAGAGATTTTTTTTTTTGCCAAAGTGTTCTAGAGAAGTAGGACAATCTATATCAGCCGGATAACATTTTTAATATATTTGCTCCAACGTGTAATACCCCATAATTAGTTCATAAAGAATAAAATATTACCCATGACCTTCAAATTGTTATTGATTGGATAATTTGTACCTTACAAACTGAAGTTAATAAGCCAGAGACTCTTCTTCCTGGAAACTTCCAGAAATTGAACCTTAAATAAATGCTCCAAACTCCAAACATAGTACCATAAAACACAATACATGGCGTGTACTAAAATGTTCTTGGACTAAGAAAATCATTTACAAATCATAATTTCTTGGAACACAATCGAAACCCGACCGAACAACTAAATCGACTCATAAAAGTTCGATTTTTATTTCCTTGGATGATCCATCGACTCTGAGAAATCCAAAAATTCCTGATTTCTGATGATTAACGTAGTTTTGATGATTAAAAAAACCACAAGATCATCATCCATGGGTGTTGACAGCTTCCCAGACCAAGTTCCTCGGCACGGGTCGGGTCAGGTCCCGAGCCTGGAGAGCGGCGGCGCGAAGGGTATCGATAGTCAAGGCATTGGCCTTCAAGAAGGAAACACAGTTATACGGCAAGTTGTGTTTTTTGCAGAGTTCCTTGACGAAGGGGGAGACTTTCCTGAGGTTGCAGCGAGGCAGTCTGGGGAAGAGATGGTGTTCGATCTGGAATTGGAGACCGCCGTGGAACCAGTCCATCCATGGAGGACACAGGATGTCCAATGACCCCATTGTCTGTTTCTCGAACCAATCGCTGGAGGTTGGTGGGCCGACGTACACATCGGTGGAGAAATGGTTGAGGGTGAACTGAACATGTTGGATTCCGGTCACAGAGAAGCTCACCGCCACGAACATCACTCTTTCCGACCAACTCGGGAGGCAAGATACGAGGAGAGGGTACCAAATCCAGAACACGGCGAGGCCCAGAATCTCCTGTCCTCGGTTGGGGACCTTCCGGTTGGAGAATAGCAAGCAGAAGGACTGAGCGTAGAGATTGATCCTCGCGAAGCACATGACGGGATAATACGTCAGATGCTGGTAGCTGACGAGGAATCTGGCGAACGAATCGAAGTTCATCTTCCTGTCGTAGAAGTACGAGGTGATGGAGTCGAATAACTTGTTAGAGACCGCGAAGAACGGCATGTGTTGCAGATCGGGGTCGAAATCGAGGCTGTTGCAGGCGATGTGGTGGCAGTTGTGGTTCCACTTCCACCACGCAATGCTTATTCCGGCGATGCAGTTTCCAGTGAGGACCTGGGTGAACCGGTTGGCCGCCGCCCCGCTCATGATCTGGTAGTGGCCGGAATCGTGGCCCATCCACCCGGACTGGATCCAGAGAAACCCTATCATGGCGGCGCACGCCACGTGCACACCAACGCTATCGGAGAACAGAACTCCGGTGACGCTCAGAACTAGCAGCATTGCTATGAGAATCAACGTAATGCAGGTGATGTGGCCTTTCTTGTCGAAGAATCCTAGTTTGGTGAACTCCGAGACGAGCTTGCGGTAGTCCTTGGAGGCCTCGGAGACGTTGTAGTCACGGAGGTGGTAGCCTGTGAAGAAGCGGTCGAGGTGGTTCCACGCTGTACCGGGGTGGTAGGCAACGAAGGCGTCGGTAACATCCTGGCCAGCGAGGTTGAGTAGCGGGACGGCGCCGCCGGGATGGTCGTTCTTCCATTCAGTGACGTCGTAAACCTTTCCCTGGATCGAGATCCAGAGGTCTTCAAGCTTGTTATGGTCTGCAAGTTCTTTGACGGAGATGTACTTCCTTGAATCCGCCATGAATGGAGCTCTGTGTTTCAGATTCGGTCTCTGCAAGTTCTTATTTCTCTCTCCTCCGTTCTATGGATGGAGATGAAAAGGAGGCAGAGAGAAATGGAAGGGACACAGTTAGCTACGAGAAATGGGTTTTTAATAGATTTAGCAGTTGAGTTTCTTCATTTGTGTTAATAACGTAATACCCCTTGAACTATGGATTATTTAAATTATCTCCCCTGAAATATCTTATGTTTAGTACTCTCCCAAAACTATTCTAAGGTTCTCGGCCCACAGAGTGTCTTTCTCTTTCTAATATAAATATGCTTTAAATAGTTACTTTTTTTTTCCTTCTAAAAACACACAATACAGATTTTCACCGTTCGTACAGTATGGAAATAACACCACGTGTCTCATTTAGAGTGCACCGAAATCTGAAGAGATCCAATTGGATGAATAAGGACCGCAGTAAAGATTTACCATTTTTGTTAATTTATTGTTTTAATAATTAATTAATTGTAACTATTTATTTTGGACAATTAATTATAACTATTGGCCCAAAAAAAAATTATAACTAATTATGTCGCTTAAAGATTGGAAGTCTGTAACAGACACCGGCATGTGACAGTGCACGATCTTTCCGGTCGTGATTTTTGTCGTGTAAAGCGGAAGTTGCAGTCGGAATTATTAATTATATCCATAGGAGATAGGACTAGGAGATCTTAAGTGAATGGAAGACACGGTTCCTATCCTACTTCCTACATTATAGTGTTATTATAAAATATTAAAATTTATCACTTAATATTTGAATCAAAAATGATTTTTCATCTAAAGTTTATTTTAAAGTATTTTGTTTATTTTTATATTTAGTTATCAGTTAGAGTTTATTATTACGCGAAATTTAACATAATATATTTTGAAACTTACAAAAATAACATAAAACTTACAAAAATATTACAATTAAACCCTTCAAATTGTTTCTATATATTACAATTAAGTTTCAATCGAGAGGGTATAGTCTAGGTCATGGGTGAGATAGTTAGGGTCAAGATCCAAACTCTAGCACTCTTGATTGTAATAAAATACACAAATGAGTATTAACTCGGAATTTGGCCCCCCCAAAAAAAGTATTAACTCGGAACTCAATTGTACCATATATTAGAGTTTTGAATAATTAAAGTGTGACACTATTGAAAGTATTTTATTATTTTTAAAACACTTTATATTAATTTTCGATAGAAATGGTAATGCTAATGCCACTTATAACCAAATATAAAAGGATCAAAATTTTCAGAAACATTTTTTTATAATAAAAAACTATTTTTTTACCCAATTAAAAAAGATGATCATATTTTTCCTTGATAAAAAGGTTTCCCAATGTAGAATCTTACCTCATGTGCCCAGTGCCATAGGCCCATAGATGGTCAGAATGCTTTGGGTATGACTAGTACGGCTGTCGATTTTGAAGAGCATGCATGTTACGGGAAATGTATAATTTGGATGTTGCTTAATTTAAAGACGTTTTGCAAGTAAAATTTGGACTTTGCTTCATTTTCTTCAAAATATTATTTAACAAATGCATGGAGATAGTAACCAAGATTTTTTTTTTATTTTTTTTTACAAAATACTCGTTTCATTGATTAGAAATAAAACGGTTGTGACACAAGTGTCACGGTAGTTCATTGTTACAATCCTTCGATAATAATAAGATAAGTGGGAGTGGGGGTCGGGAGACCCAATCATTTAGACGCACTCTCATTCTAGCTTGCTTCGCGATCTAGTTTGCGCATTCATTCGTCAACCTTGGGATAGCTCGTTATTGCACCATGTCGATCCCTGTCGCTAGTGTACGTGTGTTGGAGATGAGTGTCGCAGTTCTCCATTCAGACTGACCCTCTCTTAGTTGGTTTATCACCACATGTGAGTCCGACTCCATGATTACCTCGTTCCACCCCTTCTCCTTTGCCAGTCATATGCCCTCATATAGTGCTAGAGCCTCCATTTCCGTGATGTCTATTTCCGTGATGTCTTTGCTTCTCAATCTTCTATTGACGCCACCAACATTACAATATAAGGCTATATATATATGAACCTAAGTAATAAATATCAATAGCAAAGAAAAAGGAAATTGGGTGGTTCTGTAGTTGGACGTTTCATTCTTTATTTATATATAATATATATATATTTGGTAAAAATTTATATATCACATTTAGGTTGGATGGGTTATTTTATTATTATTACAAAATTTTTGCAAATGTATAGGATAAGGATATTCCCACTTCGTACATTGAATATGCTATTGTAATGTAGCGAGTGTTGTCAACACACATATACAGGGGAAAAAAATATAAAAAATGTAATATGTTTGTTATAATGGTAAAGATGTTAATTTTGTTTATTTAAAATATATTATTTTGTTAATTTCAGAATATTTTCTAAATAAGACTAATTGTTGGACGAAACATTAATAAATTTTTTTAAAAAACAATAGGATAAAACAAAATTTACCACTATTAATAAGGAGCTCAAAATAAGCTATATTTAATAATAGTTTAATTGAATACATTGTATTTTTTATACTTTTCTTAATATATATACGCATATGTATTTTATTACAAAAAAAAAAACTTATTTTTTAGAATAAGTTATTAAATTTTATATAAAATAGTTTTTTTTTTAAATGTCACTATAAGTTTTTTTTAGATTCCCCTTTCGATTGGTGATAGATAGATGTGCAATGATTCCATTTCATCATATAAAACAATTATTAAACAAAAATTGTCAGCATCCACTAGTAGTGGTAAAGAGAATGGACCCAGTGCATGGGTTACACGTGGCAGTGCATCATAAAGAGGAAGGAATTATTAAGCAAAGAGTCCGCGAAGGAGTATGAAAGTCTCGTGATACGGTTGGATTGGAATAACAGTTAGGGGAGTATATTGCGGTAACTACGTCGTTTTGAAGGGCTGGACCGGCCCAAAAGGAAATGGACCCATTTTGGGGAAATGGTAGGTCGAATACAATTATGGACCTAATGAATAAGTAAAAAAAAAGTTTTCTTTTTAAAAATTATTTTCGAAAATTTTCGTTAGTTTATTTTTATTTGTTATTAATTAAATTTACTCTTCCGGACAGAATAACTCAACGTAATATGTTATGAAAATTGCAAAAACAATAGAATACACTTAATAATGTCATAATTTAACCATTCATAACTTTTATATATATTTTAATTAAAGGAGTTAAGGTATGAGTTTTGACCAAGAATCAGACCCTATTGTCTTTAACACGTGTTTAATAGAGTTTCAATTCAATTGAGACACAAATGCAACATGAAAGTTTTGAAGAGTTAAAATATGACATTATTACAATTATTCTATTATTTTTAAAATATATTATGTTGATTTTGGAGGAAAACATTGACGGAATGGTAAACTCAACTGATATTCAACTATGAAGAAATAATTATTTTGAAAAAAGATTTAAGATTTTTTTTCAACTTTTGGCCTAAATTTTGAGATGAATATTTATATTTTATCCATATATATATAACATTTATTAAATGTAAGAACAAAAACATTTTTTTGTCAATAAAGGAAGAATAACACAATAAAGGTTGTACATGGATCGAAAAGTTGAATCTTAGTAATTTTAAACAAATAATACATAATCCAAAAATATTTTTTTTAAAAAAATCTACATTAGAAATATATTAAAGATTAGTGAATAGTTCATTAAATTAAGATATGAGGAGGGTTTGTTTTGATATATTAATTAGTTAATACAACTATTAACTTCGTATTAAAATATATTATATAAGTTATATTAGTACATATTTATTACATTTTTATAATGTTCGATAGATATATATATTAAGCTATACTAATATATACATAACTTAATGTTCGATAGCTAAAGTTTTTTTTTTCGTAATTGTGATTTTTTTAAAAGAAACGGACACTTTCCGTATTATAAGATGAAATTCTTTTCTAACATAACAATTTCTTCTTTTTTTTTTTGCCAAGTATAACAAAAAAAAAATTTGGTCAATAAGTATAACAATTTCAATATGTCTTGGTTTGAGAGAAGAATCTTGTACCTAACTTCTTAATTACCTTTAACGTATAGAAAAATCTTCTTCTGCTCCAAATGACTTAATTGGAACAATATGAAAATAATTCCACACAAAATGGTTTATAAACTTAAAATATCTTAAATAATATAATAATTAAAAAAAATAGTAATTAATATTTCTATTAAATAAATTTAATATTTTCTTAATATTATAGTTAAACTCTATAAATTTATAGTGAAGCGGACCACGTACGTTAAGAGATTTGGCTGAATTCCAGATGAGATTTTCAAGGTTAGGTAACCGATTTGACAATATTTGGAGACGTTTTATAACGAGATATCATAACTTTAAAAATTCAAAATGTGTAAATAGCTGCATATGTCTAATATACCGTCTACTGTACTGTTGACAAAATATCGTCGAAAAGTTAACAAAAATTCATGGAAGTTAGCTATTTGCATTTTCGTAGTTGTAATAGTCCATTTTGAATTTTTAAAGTTCGAATAGTTTATTGCAAAACGATCAAATTTAATATATTTTCTTAGTATTTATCCATTTTTCACATGTATTCACTATCATGAGCCCCGAGATTCACTTATATCTCAATCACATCAAAGTGTTATAATGAATAATAAATTATATAAAAGTAAATAGTCTTACTATTTTTGTTCTAATGTAAAATACGTCGAGACGAGGGCCATGGTGCCATCAAATAATTGTATCATACAATGCCACTGGCCATTGACCCCATTCAGAAACTACAAACATACATAAGAAGACAACCAAACATATTATTACCAAAAAAAACACGTAAAAGTTACCTTTTTTTTTGGGGGGTCGTGTTTCAGATACAAACAACCATTTACAATCTGACATCGTACTGACCAACATGTTCTTCAGATCATCAAGCCCAGAGGGCGCCGACTTCGACGAGTCTGGGGACGAGGCTGCCGCTCAGGTGAAGAGCAACAAGGGACTCGAGGCCGCCAACGGAGGCACCACCGACGAACAGTGTGGGAGCCAGACGGCTGTTGGGAGGCAAGGCGGCGATCTCAGAGTCGTCGAGCTCGATGACGGTAGGGTGGACGCCGAGGGTGGAGAGGAGCTTCTTCATGACATGGCACATGCAGCACGAGGAGCGGCTGAAGATGATGACGGGGTGTTCGGAGATCAGCCGCCGGATGCGGGTCTCCGGTGACTCATCCTCGTCGATGGATAGAGAGACGGCTGCGGTCGCAGTGGTTGAAAGGTCTAGCTGGAGTAGGTCATCTGAGCACCGTCGCTGGACGCCTTGCATCGCCACTTATCGCAGAGAGAGAGATAGAGAGAGAGAGAGAGAGAGAGAGAGAGTGGGAAGAGAGTGATGTCAATGAAGAAGAAAGCAAGTGGGCAGAGACGGAGTTAATTGGGAGGAATCTTATAAGCAGCAGAAAAGGGTATTTGCTTACGTCATATAGCAGTGATTGAGGTTGAAAAAGTTGTTCTCTAAGGTTGCTTTATGATGCGATAATGACGCCATATTAACATTAATAATTCTTTAAAAAAACTTTTAAATAGGATAAATGATCAAATTGTCCTCAAAAGTTTGATCAAAATTTAAAAATTATCCTTAAAGTTTAAAGTATCCTTTAATATTTGAAAATGATGAAAAATTTCCCATTGTCAGATGTTTTTTAGGGGGAATTTTTCATCATTTCTTTAACATTAGTGAGAATTTTAAACTTTAAGAAGAATATTAAATTTCAGCAAAACTTTAGGGGACACTTTGACCATTAACCATTTTAAATATGATGCGACAATAAGACACCGTATAAGAAGAAAAAAATCGTTAAAAATTAGAAAATAACTCTTATATATTACGAGTTCAGATGTCGGATTACATAAAATTATTGGGAATTTATTCATTAATATGATATTAATTAATAATATGTCACGGTTCTTATTCTTATTATTTATTTTTAAATTCATAATGATGTATTAAATTAAATAAGCCTGTAATTGTATACAAAAAGGCTTTTGCAGTAAATAATTATTAATAAATAAATTATTTTCTATACATATATAAAAAGGTCTGACAATTCCTTTCAGAATTTCGATCAATATGACGCTGACGTCACATTGACTTTGACACAAAATTGTAGCTTTAATCGATGACGTATTTAAAAGAAAGCCATACCACTACGCGTATATTACCGTAAAAAATCGGAGCATAGTATATTAAGTTTATATCACTGAATTAAAATTTTGAGTTAAAATTATGAAAATAGAATATTATATCTTAAGAACGGATAATACTTTTAATGTGACCAATAATTATTTTACATATAAATTTTAAAATATAAATTTGAACTTCTAAATGAAGAGTTTTAATATATTTTTAGACTATTTCAATAATATTTACTGATATAATTATTTCATAGAAATACATAAAATATTTTTGTTACCTTTGAAATTTGACACTACTTAATGATTGTATCTTGAAATTTATTTAATTTTCTTTTAACTAGCAATAATTTGTTCTCTTCCTCTAATAATGATATAACAATTTATATATATTCTTATATTTCAACATGGCCTGTGTTCTGATCTTTCGGTTACTGCATGCATGTCCACGCAACGCATCCATCCATTGCTGACATATCTGTTTGTCTGTCTGTCGGTAACTATCTTTTTCACTGTCAATATTTCAGTAGACAGCGTAATTAAACAGAGGTCAGGGGGGTAAAATGTAAAATAAAAGTGGTCTATTTTCAAAAAAAAAGTAAAAAGAGACGGACTTCAGTCAGTCTGATCTTTGAGTTCATCAGGAGTACTGAGGAAGGAAGGAAGGACGTCAAGTCAGGCACACAGGAAATCAGGAAGGGAAGGAACAGTAATTGCAGGAACACCCTTAGGGTAAGAGGATATTGCAACAAACTACCTTATTATGTATATACTCTTTAGGTAACATCAATTCACCTTACATGTTTATTCATGCTTATATATTTTTCCAATTTGTTTTTGGTATAACAGAAATTACAAAAAAATAAAACTAAATACTAATTGTTTTTAACTATTCTAGTAGTAGATTTTTCCCTCATTATCAAATATCATGAGTTTCAAAATGATTAAGAGAAAATTCGTTAGAGTATGAAAGAGATCATCCAGATTAACAGTTTTTTTAGCTAAAACATCTGTCACCCCATTTGCTTTCGGGAACACGTGCCTGATTTTGAATTTGTGAAAATCAAAAATAAGTTTTCTGCAATTCAATATGAGAGGCATTAATGGTCTATCTGCATATGAATCCTCAATTATTAAGTTAATTACTTAATGTGCGTCTACTTCGACGTGAAGATTCTGCACTCTCAAATTCGTTGTCATGGTTAAACCATCTCTTATAGCCCACAGTTCAATTACGAGACTATTGGTAATTCCAGTCCTACTTTAAAAACCTTTTATCCAACCTCCCAATTCATATATTTTTTCAATAAATATTTACTTTATTACATTCTATTCTGCCTATTTTATTGTCTCTCACTAATAATATATTATTTAATTAAATATGGAATATATATATATATATATGGAGTCCAATTCTAATCCTTGTCGTTTTCCTTACTATTTTACTTTAATTAGTAACCCCTTAATGGACCTCCTGGCGAGCAGAATCAATCTCGGAAAACAACGATCAATCTGCATCCCAATCCTCAGCTGGTGAACAAAGAACGGTACGTAGCTTCCGTTATATCTCAGAAGACAATTAAGGCAACTGCAATCCATAATGTATTGAAGCTTGCTTGGGCGAGATATGGGTCTGTGACAAGTTCAGATGTAGGAGAGAAAATGATTATGCTGGAATTTGAGAATGAAAGTGACAGAAAACAGATTTTTGATTTGCAACCTTGGTCGGTCCAAGGCCATTGTTTAAGTTTCCAGAGATGGAAACCGAGCTGTGGAGTTACACAAGTTGAATTTGAATGGGTACAATTCTGGGTACAAATCCATGATTTGGGTTTGGAGAGTTTCAGTGAGGAGAACGCCAAACGTATTGGAGACCAGATTGGCAGTTTTATAGAAACCGAGGAAGGGATAGAGAACATACACAACATTGTAATGAGAATTAAGGTGGATGTGAATGTGAGTAATCCACTCCTAGCGGGTTTCTGGTGGACAAATTCGAACGGGGAGGAGAAATGGGCAACCATAAAATACGAACGGTTGTCTGATTTCTGTTATGGATGTGGATGTTTGTGGCATACTACCCTAGTGTGCAATGCTAAGGTGGTGATGTCGGAAGTGGATGTAGAGAAACCAATGTACGGGCCGTGGCTTGCGGGGGTACGACCGAGACCGCAGAGGCCAAGAAAGATTGGAGGAGAACCAAGAGGATCTGAGCAAAAGACACAAACACCAAATCATAGAACATGGCATGATATAATGAATGATAACAAGAGAAAGGAAGAAGAGGAAAAAGGCCGACAGAATTATGGAGAGAGGAAGGCTGAGAAGGAACAAATGGACAAAGACATGTACTCACCTATGGAGACAACGGAGGGGGATGTGATGATGGTGACAACAGAGATCACGGGCCAAGAGAAGATGGCATGCGAATCAGTGATCACCGGATCACCACAGAGGAATGTGCTGGACCTAAACAACCCACCGTCCGATCAAACCATGATAGTCTACCCTACAACTCCCCAACCAGAACATGTCATGCAATATATGATGACAGAGGAAAGGAACATAGATGGCTACAAACAACCGAACTGGGGAATGAAGGAGATAAGCTTGCGACTGACCAAAGAAGTGAAGAAAGGAGTGAGCTGGAAACGCGAACCCAGACCTGTCCGAGACACACCCAGCATAAACGATGCCCCACGTATCACATATCTCCCAGACGTACCAGAACAAGCACAGAAGCAAGAGAAGGAGGAGGCGGTACCCCAGTATCGGGTAGAGACACCTCCTGAGTCACCGAAGGCGGGGACAATGAAAGCAACAGGGCTGAGCCCATATCTGAACAGAATGTCCCTTAAGAGACCTCGGGAAGGTGACGAAGAGGAGATGGACCGCAGGAATGTTAAAATAAAGGAGATGGTGATGGGTACAATGGAAAACAAGGTAGGGGCCGAAGGAGGGAAAGGGAAGAGTAGGGGAAAGGGCAAAATGCAGAAGGGGAAGATGAGAATGAAACAGGGGAGGAAGCTGAGAAGTGACGAAGTGAGGGGAGACTCACACTGTGACGGAAAGGATGATCAAAACACGGGTTCTGGTGGCTGTCCTATAACAGCCACACGGGATCAATGAGCACAATCTGTTGGAATTGTCAGGGTTTGGGGTCTTCCCTGACAATTCGACACCTTAAAGACCTAAACAGAAGGTACCAACCTGAAATTATTTGTCTTATGGAAACAAAAAACAATGGTACTTTCTGTGAGCGGATAAGAAATCAAGTCGGGATGGACTTTGCGTATTATATGGAACCAAGGGGAGCCTCGGGGGGAATGGCACTTTGGTGGAAGGACGAGACTCAAATTCGGGTAATAAATGCTGACCATAACATCATAGATACGTGGGTGAAATTCAAAAATCAGGATGCACCTATGTATATCACATGGGTCTATGCGGATACGGATGACCGGAGAAGGAACCAAAATTGGGAGAACATTAAGAGCATGGGGGGGAGCCGGACAAATGCATGGATATGTCAAGGAGATTTCAATGCAATAATGTACCAACATGAAAAAGAGGGGGGAAGACCAAAATCCCAAAGACAAATGGATGAATTCAAGGAGTTCATCAATGACATTGATATGGAAGATATGGGATCAAAGGGGCAACGCTTCACGTGGTGCAATAATAGAAGAGGTGATGAAAGGGTGTATGAGCGACTAGATAGAGTCTTGGTAAACAGGGCATGGGCACTACAATTCCAGAATGCTCAATGTCTTAATGAGATTGCGGTGGGTTCAGACCATACACCTATTGTTCTTACAATGGAGAAGGGGCCACGAAAGAGAAGGCGAGGTTTCCGGTTCGAGGAAATGTGGCTTGAGAATACGGAGTGTAAGGAAGTGATTCGCCAAGCGTGGGAGGGACAGAATGGGGCGAACCGGGGGAGGCACTTGTGGCCCAAACTGGGACTATGTAGGAGAAATCTCAAAGTGTGGAGTAAGGAACGATTCGGAAATAATATGCACGAGATGAGGATGGCAAAGGAGAGACTGAGGGTGTTGGGACAAATCCGAGTGACAAACGAGACAAAGGAGGAGGAGATATGGTTGCGAGACCGTATAAAAGAGTTGTGGAAACGGGAAGAGATATATTGGAAACAAAGATCAAGAGTAAAATGGCTCACAAATGGGGATAGGAATACTACCTTCTTCCACTTGACCACAACAACCCGAAGAAGGAGAAACCAAATTGCTCGTCTACAAACGAATAGAGGGGATTGGGTTTGTAGTGAGGATGAGATTAGTCATGAGATTTGGGATCATTTCAATTTAGCCCTACAAGCGGAAGAGGTTACGGTTGATGAGGATGCTTTAGAGTGCATGCCAAGACAAATTAACAATGAGATGAATGCCGAGTTGGAACAGGAGGTTACGATGGAAGAAGTGAAGCGAGCAACATACCAACTTGGTGGAAATAGGGCACCGGGACCGGATGGTTTTCCGGGATTGTTTTACCAAAGAAACTGGGAGGTCGTGGGCTCAGATGTGTTCAAAGCGGTTAAGGCCTTCCTCGAAACAGGTATGTTCCCTTCATCTCTTACCCAAACCGATATCACTCTCATCCCTAAAATTCCTAACCCGATACATGCTGCGGACTATAGGCCAATAAGTTTGTGTAACTTTATTTATAAGGTTATTTCAAAGATATTGGTCAATAGGCTTAAGATATACCTTACGGATTTGATCACCCCTTTCCAAAGTGCGTTTGTGTCAGGTAGACTTATACAAGATAACATCATGGTGGCACATGAGGTATTCCATCATTTGAGGACACGAAAGAACACGACTGAAGTAGAATGTGCACTAAAGCTCGATATGCAGAAGGCGTATGATCGGGTGGAATGGGATTTCCTCCTAAGGAGTTTAGAGAAAAGGGGATTCGGACCAAGATGGATTGGATGGATGAAAGCATGCATCACGACACCCATGTATAGAGTGTTGGTGAATGGAGAGCGAACTAACTATATCCGTCCAACAAGGGGGCTGAGACAGGGAGACCCACTATCACCGTATTTATTCATTTTGCTAGCGGATGTTCTATCCAGACAAGTGGAGCGGGAAATTAAGGAAAAGAGATTGGCGGGAATTACCCTAAAACGGGGGTGTCCGGAGCTTCATCATCTGTTTTTTGCCGATGACTCTTTATTCTTTTTCCAGGGCACGGTAGCTAATGCTCAACATTTAAAGGAGTTGATAACGAAATATTGTAGGAACTCGGGACAAAGGATCAATGAAGCAAAGTCAAGTCTCACGTTCAATAAAGGGGTGGATGGGGTGAAAATGAAGGAGATTGAGGATGTCTTGCATATATCAAGCACAAATAATCCGGGAAAATATCTGGGATTGCCGGCGGTTTGGGGGCGGTCAAAACGGGAGGCCTTGGGGTACTTAAAAACACGGATCCAGGATAAGTTGCAAGGTTGGAGGTCCAAGACACTAAACCAAGCGGGTAAGGAAGTATTGATAAAGGCGGTAATAACCGCCATACCCACCTATGTGATGAGCATTTTTAAACTTCCGAAAACGTGGTGTGCACAAGTTAATGCACTTATAGCAAAATTCTGGTGGGGGAATGGAAGTGATAACCGGAAGATACATTGGAAGAGGTGGGAGGTGCTCGCTAAAACAAAGGAGGACGGTGGTTTGGGTTTTAGAGAATTGGAGACTTTCAATACGGCCTTACTTACGAAAATGGCGGATAGGGCGTACAAGGAACCGGATGCATTATGGGTGAGGGTTCTAAAAGGGTTATACTACCAAGGTGGGGACTTTCGAACGGCGAGGAGCGGGGGAAGAGCATCCTGGGCCTGGGCGAGCATAATGAAGGGTCGTGATGTCCTTATGCGAGAAGGGATCTGGTCAGTTGGGAATGGAGCAAACATCATTGCTGCATCAGAACCATGGCTCCATACGAAGGTGGGCTTCAAGGTTGACAACACACCTGCATGGGAAGAGAATAAGGAGCTGAAAGTGGAGGCTCTGATCGACAGCACCACAGGAAAATGGAACGAACCACTGATAAGCCAGCTAGCGACACAACGAGATGTAAGTCACATACTGAATATCCATCTTCCGGTGCTGAGGACGAATGATCGGATTCTGTGGCCATACACAGATCATGGGAATGTCACGGTTCGGACAGCCTACCATAGACTGAAGGAAGCTGAGGAGAGGATTCCATCGAGCCTTGCTAGACATGGAACCAGATCGACCACCATCTGGAGTGCAGTCTGGAAGACGAAAACTTTACCAAAGATACAGGCTTTTACCTGGCGTATGCTGTCAAACTCTTTACCAGTGTTGGAGAACTTGAGACGCAGAGGAATGACAGTAATGCAGGGTTGTCCTATGTGTGGGATGCAGGAGACTGTGGAGCATATGCTATATCGATGCAGCTGGACAAAACCATTGTGGTTTGGTGGTCTAGGATTGGGCGAACAACACCATGCAAGGGACGCTGTGGGAGACTGGCTACAGGATAGACGCGATGAAAAGAGGGGAGATCGTCAAGAGGCTGAGGTCAGATGGAGCTTCTGCTTGATGCTATGCTGGATGGTCTGGAATGCGAGATGCCTTGCGGTCTTTGAAGGCAGGATACCGAATCCGGAGGAGCTACTCAACAGATGTCGAAGGGATCACCTGGAACTGCAGAGGACAAGGCTGGATACCACAGCAGGAAACAGAGCAATAATCAATCAGGGGTGGCAAAAACCGGTTGAGGATTGGGTCAAGATTAATTGTGATGCTTCGTGGTGTCGGGAAACGAAGATGGGCGGAATCGGAGTGATAGCAAGGAACAACGAAGGCAAGGTAATTGGTGGAGCAAACCGGAAAAAACCGGGATGGAATATTGAAGAATTAGAAGCGGAAGCGATCCTTATGGGTGTGGTACTTGCGAGAGAAAAAGGATGGACGAGAATCATCATCGAATCAGATTCCGAGAAAATCATGGACCAAGTAAAAGGAAAGACAACAAATTGGAGGTATGAAGTCATTTGCTCGAAGATAAGGATAAAGGCGAACATGTTCGAGGAGATACAATGGTCAACCGTTAGACGTTCAGCAAATGAAAGCGCTAACTGGATTGCCAAACAAGCTAGATTGGGAGTGCGGTTACAACATTGGGTGTCACAACCCCCACTCCCACTTTTATTGATTTTGTGTAAGGATTGTATGAATGCGAATGTTCCGGTAGTGTACGAGAACTGGACCGTTGTTTGAAATGAAATTATGATGATTGAACAAAAAAAAAAAAAAGTAACCCCTTAATTACCCATATTTTTTAAATCCGCGCGTATCCCAAAGTATGTGGAGTGGATTTTACACTACAATCAAATTGAAGTGCTGTTTAGTCCAGCTCAATTTTGTCTATATATGCATGTTCACCAAATGCACGTGTATCGAACACCGAAGCGCGTGAAATCATAGCTAATAATTTATTTATTTTAATATCATAAGATGTATTTGCATAAGTATCAATGTATCATATAATAGGACAATAATTTATTATTAGCTGATGTACCCATATATATGAGCATTTAATTTGAGTAATCAATAACAAATTTAAAAGATACAACAATAACCTCTTTAAGAATAAAAACGAAAATTTAAATATCATTTTCCTTTTGTGAATTAATTTAAAACTAGATGTCTAGTCCACGTTTTGCACAGTAGTTATTAATTTAGTATTTTTGTAAATTTAAAATTATTATTCATATTGCAGTGTTACACGGTAAAACTTATTCAATTTTTAAAGTCAACATACAAATAATTTTTTTAAAAACATTTGCTATAATTTTATAGTTAAGTTGGTAATGATTTATGAGCTATCTATATAGATGAATATTTATATGTATTTATCAATCAAATATTTGTAAATTATTTTTATTATAATTATACATACTTTTAAATTTTTATTCTGACATATTTATTTAATATATACAATTTTTTAATTAATAAAAAAATATTTAGCTAAAGTTGATTCAGTTATAAAATTATACAATATTACCAAAATAAAAAAATTTTGTATGATAATAAATAGTAACATTTTGACACAAAATGAATACAATAAATAAGAAAGTTGAAAAAACAATTGTAACGTATCATAAGAAATAATTAGAAGTTTTAGAAGAATTCTAAAGTTATAAGTAACAACTCCACGTCATATTTGCCCGAAGCAATTAAAGTATTTTTTGTAAGGGTTAATAACCAACCAGCTACCCGAACTTTGGGTGTTTTGCAACGAGCTACCCGAACTTTGAATTTTCAAAACGAGCTATCCGAACTTTGGACGGAGGAGCAATGAGCTACCTCCGTTAAATATGGACGGAAAATGATGTGGCAACACATGATTGATCCATAATTAAAAAAACTATATTATTTTTTTACAGTACTAAATAAATCTTTAAAAAACTTGAAAATTAATAGAAAAAAAAGAGTTTGTAATATAATTTTTGTAATGAAAAATATGAAACAAAATTTTAAAAAAAACTAATCATTTATTTATTTTTTATTTCATAATTTTAATAAAAAAATATATTTAAAACTCTTATTTTTTCTATTAATTTTCAAGTTTTTTAAAGATTTTTTCTAATTTTTTTAGTATTTTAAAAAAATAATATAGTTTTTAAAATTATTGACCAATCATGTGTTGCCACGTCATTTTCCGTCCATATTTAACGGAAAATTTAACGGAGGTAGCTCGTTGCTCCTCCGTCCAAAGTTTGGGTAGCTCGTTGCAAAACACCCAAAGTTCGGGTAGCTGGTTGGTTATTAACCCTTTTTTTAATAACTAAGGACTATAAAAATTTATGTATCTTACTTATAGAAATTTTAATCGAAATAATATCTCTCTATGTATATATTGTTTTAAAAAATAGGGCTGAATATTCCGAATAGCTCCGCCAACCCATGCTACGTTCTACGTTCTGTTAAGAGGAATCATGGAGAGCCATTGATTCTGTCGGCGCGAGTAAGTTGGCTTCCCATGAACGGACCACAATGAAAGGATTGCCGTTGACCCCACGAGAGTGGGGAACACATGGCTAACGTAAGCAGAGGTGACACGCACTGTCAGTTCTGGGTCCCACCAGAATCCGTCAGTTTCTTTTCTTTGTCGCCTTGCGAAATTTTGCAACTTGCAATTTACTTGTTTTTGCTTTTTTCTACGATCTGATGTGATTTATCCCGTCTAATCTTGGCTTTACGGTTGACGTTTTGATCCCAAATGTTTTGGAATGTGTCAAATAGTTCCTTATCTACGGAAATTTTTATCGGGCAGTTGTCTTATGGTGCTGGTAGCTCCTTATATTAGGGGTGAGATTGGGGGGCGGACCGGTTTTTTAGGCAAGACGGAGCCCGATCCCGAAATTTCCGTTTTCACCTTTGAAGAATCGAGACTGAGACCGACTTCGGTATAAAAAGCCCGCCCGAGTAGATCTTGCTTGACTTAGGCCGGTCTCGGTCCATTAGCGAAATTTTCAGTCCAAATTTTTTTTAAAAAAAATTGTCCGAATTTTTACCAAATTTAGAACATACAAACACAATAAATCAAGTATCAAACATACAATCCAAACACACATTATAAATATAGAACATACAATCCAAACACATAGGGAGACTTTATGAGTTGGTGTATACTACTATACTTGTATAGTATATATAGTATTATGTATTAGGCTTTTAGGCAACTCGGCCCGGGCCGGTCCGAATCGGGAATTTTGGGGAAAATCCTGAACCCGAGTCTGAGCCCGACTTTAGAGGAAAAAACCCGCTCACTCGGTCGGTCGGTCCTAGTCGGTCTCGGTCTTAGTCAGGCCGATCTCGGGCCAACCAGTATTTTTTTCTCACACCTACCTTATATTGGGCGTTTTCTGAGAGATTGGTATAGGGCCTATTGGCCTTTTAAATTGGGCTTACTTTATATTGGGCTTACTTTCTATTGGGTTTATTATTTGGGCTAAGTGATTCATATGATTGTTGTGGGCCGGATTTTTGTATGCCATTAGAAGAAGTGATTGGGCACGACTTGGACCTGGTTGTAAATATATAAAAAAAGAAGGGGAAAATTGGATATATCGTATTTCGGTCGGTTAGGTGCGCCCACGCATATTAGGTAGAGATAGTGAAGTGGTTATATATTATCGTTCGTTAAATCATTTTTAGGAATTTATAAAATTGCTCCTGATTTAAATTTTAGGGTTAGGATACTTAAAATTAAAATTACATATATTATAAAAATTAATTACGTAGTGGTTAACTATCTATTTAATTCGTCATTGCTATATAAAAAACACACGTCCTTCTCACGGAAGAGAAAAAGTGCACTTGAAGGAATCGTATATAAATTATAATATTAATAATTGCATACTACCAATTAATATATATATGTGGATGGGGGGAGAAAGGCTTGATGGTCCCAAATTCACTATCGTCGTAATAATTCGACCACCACTATGATGATAAGATTCCACATTTTTTTTTGGTAGAAAAATATTGCACATTAATAATGTAAGTTTTGGAGGTTCTCTGAGCAGGGGCAGCTAACTCGGGATAAAATGTATCCACTCTTCACAATTTAGATGTATTGTGTAGATATTATATATAAATATATTAAATTATAACTATTTTCTAACTCTTTTTATTCAGTTAGTTTTTAGATATGATTTTTTAAAATAGTAAACTAGTTTAAAAATTTCCATCTCTTAAAAGTAAGAATGTGAAAATAAAAGTAAATGTGATAAAAATAAAAATAATATATATATATATATATAATTTAGAAACTAAATAGAGGACTTTGTTTTATTTAATTTCATATTTATTTATTTTTGTATCTATTTTTATTATTATTATGAGGTATCTAAAGATCTATACTTATTTCACATTTAGAATAATTTTCACTCATGTATTAATTGTAAATATATTTTTATTCTCAAAATTCAATTCTTAAAAGTAAAACCTCTCAACTATATTAGTTTTATATCTATCCGACATTGCTGTACGTGGACCTTAAGTTTGACCAGAACCCCATTTCCCAGTACGAGCTGCGTTTTGAATGTTTCTAGAGAAAGTGATGGGCTTACCCTGGTCTGCCACGTGGACGGCTGGGAGAGACATGCAGTTGCCGCCCATCCTCATCAAGTTGGCCAATGCCAATGGAGAGATAAGGTGGGACAAAACAAAAAGAGAATACGATACGATCCCAACAGAACATGCTAGCTACCCTAGGAAAGACACGATTTATGTATATATACGTGGACCGAAGCCAGAAAATGGGCAAATATTAGAGTAAAGATAAATAGTTGAACTAAAAAAAATTCATTAGGCGTAAATATATAATTTAAATGGGTTAATTTAAAAATTATTGTATTTTTTAAGATTAAATTCACAGCTGATTGAAAGTTGAGGGGACAATTCTTCCCAATAGACCTAAGTGGATTCATGCCTATATATATATATATATGATGTTAAGTTTTAAAAGGAATGCAAATTAGAGCTTAATAAAGTTCATGACTCAAATTTAAGATATAAAACCACCATCCCATGATTAATAAATAATAAAATGATATATATCTCAATATACATATGTTTAATAACTTGGATTCACTAGAATTGAATCATGAAATCTTGCATTCATACATGTCACGATACAATAGCGTGATACTAAATATCGTAAAAGTTAAGTGAAAACACTAAGTTACAATATTATTATTTAGCATAATTAATTCACTAATCAGTACTAAAGCATGAAAGCTTTCACCCTAACTATAGGTATAAAGTATTGAATTGTGAGGCAAACATTGGAGGAAGTCTCCTTTTATTTTCTAGAATGTGGGGCATGGACAACATTAGAGATTCTTTGAATTATACCTTTAATTATATCTGTGCTTATTTTTTTTTTTTTTTTCTAAATAATTTCTGGGTCTTGACATGATTATATCTTTAATTATTTTAGTGTATGCACAGTGGTGGTTTAACAATTTAGGGACTAAACTTTCCTTTTCTTTTTCTAATGCTTATAAGCTTATTGGCATGTTAATAAAAGTCATGACATCCACATATATATATATAAAGTAAACTAATACATCAAATGCAAATATATACCAAACATACATTAAATAAAGATTTTCTCCTTCAATTTTTGGTATTGTATAGGTAGGACTTAAAAATGTATTATTTTTTTGTTCCTGATTTGGCCTTTTATTGAAAAAGTCGTAAATTTAGACTTACAAGTCGCATTGTTCGCTGTAAATATATGGAATAAATGAGATGTTGTCAAAGTTAGTTTTAGAAGAAGCAAAGAAAAAAGAGGAAAGCTTCATTTATTATATGCTCTCGTCACTTTTTCCATCTATATAAACCCTCCACCCCAAGATCATCCTCATCAACCACCTTCACAATCAAATCAAATGGTTTTGGTTCCATTGTCATGGAACAGTAGTTAGGGTTTGTCTGATTTCTCAGCCATGGTGGATGAAACTAGGGTTTCCTTCCTCACAGATGCTCTCCTCCTCCTCTTCTCTCTCTAGACCATGTCCAGATTGGTGGGTAAGGGCAGGTGACAGAAGAGAGTGAGCACACATGGTGTTTTCATGCATATCTAGGGTTTATGCTTGAAGCTATGCGTGCTCACCCTCTATCTGTCACCGACCACTCTCTTATTCTCATTTCTCCTTCTGCTTTCGAATCTCTGTACAGATTCTGACAATATATTCGTTGATCTTTGGATCTGTTTGGAACTTTTCTTTGAAATTAGGGATCAGAAAGCAGATCTTGAAATTTGTTGGGTTGTGTTATGTGATTATTCTGGAGATGGCTTTATTAGGTTTGAGTTGTCTTTTTTGGGTAACGAACAGTTTACGAGGTTGTTGTATAAATTAAGAGGTGTTTATAAGTTTAGGGTTGACTGTATTCTACGGGTGTTGGCCTGTACTTCACATTGTACTTGAATCAACAGTAGTTGTCTTTTTCTGGAAAATAAATAATTGAAATTATATTTACATAAAACACGTAATTTACCATAAATATATATTACTCCCAAGCTAAATATGCTATTTTAGAAATTCACTTATCGAAAAGATATTGGTGTAATAATAAAACTGAATCAATTCCGATCGATTTATACTGTATTATAAAAAACTTTAGATTAAACAATCTCTAGAATATTTCTAAAATAATTTAACCCGTTATTATTTCCTAGAATATTTTAAATTTATTATCTAGATCTTTCTTGGTCTTAACTTACCTGAAGTTCATCTTGATTCCATTCTTATTATAAGTATGGACTCATAAAGTTAAATTAATTTAAGTTCATACCATTGTAGCATACCATTTTTATTGGTAAGCAAACAGTGTAGCAGACCATCTTGCCAAGACAATAGTAAGACTTGGAGAATATTTTATGATAGGAATGTTATTGATTATTAAATGAGACATATTTGGTTTGGCCAAAATAAGACTTATATATCCTAACTAACTGTGTTTTTTGTTTTGTAATATTATTATTATTTCTACCAAAAATATTAAGTTCAATTTAATGTACACTCCTATTTAAAATATTTTCCTTCAAAAACTTTAAAAATATTTTTTTCCCCCACATTCTTGTGTTATTTAAGATAATATATCTGATTTCTGGAAAATATAGATAGTTTTAATTATGTTTGCCTAAAAATTATAATGTCCAAACTTAAGAATCCAAATCAATATAGTATATCAGAATTATGTCAGGTGATAAATTCAATTAACTATTTGGCCATTTTTTCCCCTTCTCTCTTTTCTTTAATATATGTACTTTTTCGGATAATGTAATTTAAATTTAGTATTATTTTCCTACCATAATCCAATAAGTTTTGTATAGTTTTTTTTTATAAAAAAATCTTTCCTTTGATCTTCCACAACGAGATTTATGATATTTGCATTATTGCCAACCCCATATACAAATAATGGATGTCCCTGAGCTTCTCAAGGCAAAACGACACCTATGGTTTCCTAGCGGCCACAACAAATCGGTATCGTACAAGATCATCACAACCTACTACTATATACATATATATAAACATTATATGTCAATAATAGATCAAGTATATATATATATGTATATGTATTTGTCTTTCGTTGGTTGTAACAAGGAACAATAAAGCCGATGAAGTAGTCGACCGGTGAAGTAATATTATGCAGTAGATGTGTGTTCTATGTCTCCAGCTTTTCGTTACTCGACTCATCGTTTGCGGTCTCAAGTGACGTAGAATCCTGCTGTTGATCGAACAAAGATAGTTAGAAACAACGTTGGTTAGGGTTTTATAGTCATATAGTAATATATGTTGAAATCACTGTCATATTATATACCACACAACTGGTATACAACAAATTTGTGCACCATATATAGAACAAGTTTACCTCTTTCTATTACCGATTGATTTTAGGATATAACCTGAGTTGTATAATGTGATTGCTATTGGGGTATCACTCACCCCGATAATAAAATTTTGGGTTAATTATCAAATAGGTAGCCGAACTTGACATGGTTTGGCAAGTAGGTACCCAAACTTTGTCTTGCCGTAAATAGGTTGCCGAGCTTTTGGAAATTAGCAAATAGGTTCCTAACGTTAGTTTTTCCGTTGGTTTGTGACGGAAACCGGTTCAAAAACCGGTTCGATCGAACCACTTTTTTTTTTTTAAAGTATGATTTATATACCAAACACATGCATGACTTGTTTTAGGGTTTAGGGTTGAGTCATGCATGTGTTTGGTATATAAATCATACTTTTTTTTAAAAAATTAAATAAAGTGGTTCGATCGAACCGGTTCTGAACCGGTTTTTGAACTGGTTTCCGTCACAAACCAACGAAAAAATTAACGTCAGGAACCTATTTGCTAATTTCTAAAAGTTCGGCAACCTATTTGCGACAAAACAAAGTTTGGGTACCTACTTGCTAAACCATGTCAAGTTCAGCTACCTATTTGATAATTAACCCTAAAATTTCACTTGGTATCAGAGTTCGGTTCCGTTTAACGGTATAGGGTTGTTTCCCGATGTGGGTGCCCGATGTGGGTTTGTTGTGTCCCGTTTACCAGAGTTCGGGTCAGACCTGAACGTGAGAGGGAATTTGTTGAGTCCCATCCCGTCTGGAATAAAATGTGTCGGTGCCGTGCCTTAATCGAGTTATCACAGTGCGGGGGAGTGTTGAAATCACTATGATATCATATACCACACCGGTGGTATACAACAAATTTGTGCACCATATATATAATAAGGCTACCTCCTCGTATCACCAATTGATTTTAGGATGAAATCCGAGTTGTATAATGTGGTTGATATTTTTGTATGACTCGGCCCCGATAATAAAATTTAACAATATATATATACCGGATCTGAGCCATCTCTAGAAGTTGAAGAAGCCGACCCTTGGCTTGTCCGATTGCTGCTATTGCTACTTCCACTCCCTTCCACGTCGCTTCCAAAGTCTCTCAAACGGTGAAGCTCGGGGACGACAACGCCACCGAGATCCGGCCTATCCTTCTTGCTGAGCTCCGCGCATTGGAGGGCGATATTGACAAAGTCTAGGGTTTGTTCGATTGGCCAATCAGTGATCGCTGGGTCAAGCACCTCTTCAAACTTGGCGTTCTCGATGGCTAATCGGACCTGGTGCGTAAGCCCTCCCGCCGGTCTCGCGGTCACAATCTGAAGCAACATTATACCCAAAGAATAAATGTCTGATTTAGGGGTTAACTTGCCTGTCTGCTGATACTCTGGGTCGATATAGTTGAACGTTCCGGCTGCACACGTTAAGTGATATTGTGTGACACTGTCTGCCACTGAAGGCGGGACCAGCCTAGCCAGACCGACATCGCTAATCTTGCTCTTGTATGTTCGGTCGAGGAGGATGTTGGCAGGCTTTAGGTCGCGATGGACCAAAGGTTCGGGCTTGGCTTGGTGAAGGAAAAGAAGCGCAGTTGCTATCTCAGAAGCGATTCGAAACCGCTTCTTCCATGGAATCGGAGGGCTATTTCCCTTTCGAAATAGTCGATCCTCTAAGCTTCCGAAGTCCATGTATTCGTAGACAAGGCAACCATATTCGGGACAGGCGCCGAGGAGGAGGACCATGTTTGGGTGCCTCATGGTACATAGTACCTCAACCTTGACGAAACACAAGAGTAGACGATGAATTAGGGCATGCATTTACCACTGATACTGATTAGGGTTAGGGTTAGCTCTGCACTGTTACCTCTTGGTGAAACTGCTTCCTTCCTTGATTAGCATCTGGCCGCAAGATCTTGATCGCGACCGGAGTATAGTCGAGCGTCCCCTTGAAGACGGGCCCGTACCCACCTTCTCCGATCTTATTTTCAGCAGCAAACTTATTGGTGGCTTCTTCGATCTCCTTGATGTTGTACCTCCGGTACCGGTGGTCGTTGTGGTGTAACACATTGAGTGCTTTGTCCTTCTCATCTGCCTCGCGCTTCGCCTTCATCTCTGCGTGCTTTCTCCTCAACGCTTCCTTCTCGGCTATCCTCTGTGCCTTCTCTGCAGCGTCGATGGCTGCTCGGCATTTGGTTTTCTCCATCTCCGCCATGGCGAGAGCCGCCTGTTCGGCTTGCCGAGCCTCCTCGAACTTCCTTGCTTCCTCCATTTTCAGATGCTCTAGAAGTTCAGCCTGGTTGAAACATTTTATATTTTTTCCAACAGTGTTAGATGTGCCAATTTAGGTTATTATTATTAATTAAGGGTTATGAATAAATTGATTTTTTTTATTAAAATGCTAGTTTATTTTACAAAAGGATACAATTTGCTAGCTCCATTTAAATTATTGTTAAAAAGTAATGAAAATTAACATTTTTATTTATTATCCTTACTAATCTTTTTGTGCAAATTGATAAATGGACATTATGAAAACGTGTAATTTACTAGCCAAATTTTGAGAAAATTTAGAATTTGGTAACTAACAAGTGTCTATTATATTTTTCGTTAACATTTAACAATAAATTAGACGGAGTTAGCCAATTAAGTACTCTTATAACGTTAGCTAGCAATTTGTTTTAATAAAAAATTCAACTAACAAATTAAATTGTCCAAACCCTAAAAATTCAACTAGAAAATCGGAAATTAACCCTATTAAAGAACAATAATACATTTGAATCAAAATAGAACAATTAGTGAAATACACCTACAGATCATTATTAAAAAAATTACTAAAATTTATATAAAAAATACCCTATAAAAAAATTTATTCAATAAATAAATAAGTGATATTTTGTATTATTTTAATGCACGAATATGTTCTTGTATGTTTAAGATTACCTTTTTCTTGGCAGAGAGCGCTTCTTTGCAAGCATTGCTATACAAATCTATTGTTTGCCTTAATTCGAGCTTCAACCTCTTCATTTCAGCTTCTAAACTTCCCTGAAAACCATAAAATTTGCTACCATAAACATCTCAACTCGATCGATCCACAACTTTTGGAACATGAAACATCTTTATAATACGTACCGAAGATTGAGCGACATTTTTGGGCGACATTATAATGCTAAAATCGTAGTTTCCGTCCATAACATCTAAGGATCCAAACTCGCCCGGACCGGACAAGTTGGTTATTGCGGTTCTTTCCGATGTTGAACCGTCACTCGACGACCTGAACAGTCCGTTGGCTGCAACATCGTAATTTTCCATTGAGGTAAGGCCCAAATGCGGTGAGTCCGTCGGCAATGCCGATGGTTCCGATGATCCCATGCTCATCTTATGTAGTGTCCGAATCGATACTCCTCTATACGAACCATCACGCAGTTAACAAATACGAACATAATTGATTCAACAATTATATATAAATGCTTTCGCCAAAACAGTTTTTAGGTGTTATAATTAAGTCCCCAAACATTTTTATGTGTATCGATTTGGTCCCACGAAGAGATCAAGAATTCACGTGTCAAAATTATAAAACGAAACATTTTGTATGTGTTAAGATGACTTAAGAGTATACCGAATGCATTTACTTATAAGTTCGGACTTTTGAGACAGTTGGTTAAGACATATCTATTAAGTCTCACATGAAATCAGAGCGCACATGTTTAAATCCAGGCAACGCCAAAAATAATGATACTTCCATTAAAGGCCGAGGTCGGGCACTAAGCCCTCATAATTTCGAACTTTTGAGACAGTTGGTTAAGACGTATGTCTTAACACATACAAAATTATAAAATGAAACATTTTGTATGTGTTAAGATGAGTTAAGAGTATACATATGTCTTTACTCATAAATTTGGATTTTTGAGATAGTTGATTAAGGTGTACATCTTAAGTCTCACATGGTATCAAAGCACCCATATTCAAATTATGACGCCGCCGAAAACAATGATACTCATATTAAAGGCCGAGTTTGGACACTAAGTTCGGACTTTTAAGAGAGTTGATTAATGCGTACGTCTTAAGTTTCATAGTGTTGACAAAATTAAATTTAAAATTGGAGTTCACTATCCATAATGCATCATTTATAAATAAAGGTTTTTTTCTTACAAATTTTAAAATTAGGGTTTCAAAAATATGGGTACCTTAGACCGTCTCCATCGTTGTGATGATCGAGAGAAGCCGGAGGCGCAGACAATGATCGTGGAGGCACGACGGTGTTGACGATGGTCCTCCGAGCTCGTTTCATGGCGGCCACCTTCCACTTGGAGATCACGTACACGTTACAGAAATCCGGCACCGACTTGATCAAAGTATCCGATAGATTATGGTTCTTCAACTTCCTGATAAAGTAACGAAATCTGAAACAGTTAGATCAGTTGATAAGACTGAAACCCTAATTCACAACCAAAACGACAATAGGGTTACGTAGGTATATATATACTCACATGCTAAGAGCATTCCTCGACGAAGCACCGACCACCATGTTGGTGATGTAGTTGTTGGCAACGTATTCCAACAAGGCTTTGGTTAGATCGTGCTCTTCCACGACAACCTCGTTCAACCTCATCTGAACAGTGCATGCAGAATGACGAACGTGATGCCATGTTTGATGTTTTATAATGTAATATTACTGTTAAGATGACTTAAAAGTATACCAGTCGTCTTCACTCACAAGTTCGGACTTTTGATACAATTGATTAAGGCGTACGTCTTAAGTCTCACATGGTATCAGAGCGCGCAGGTTCAAATCCTGGCGACGTTGAAAATATTGATACACTCCCATTAAAGGCCGAGGTCGGGCACAAAGCCCATGTTTAAACCGAGGTTCATAAACATCAGTTTAAGGGAGGATGTTAAGATGACTTAAGAGTATACCAGTCGCCTTCACTCACAAGTTCGGACTTTTGAGACAGTTGATTAAGGCGTACGTCTTAAGTTTCACAATTACAATGGTGAAATTGAAGAGACTGAGAACGGTGAAATTGAAGAGACTGAGAACTACACGAAGAATTCGAGTCTTGAATCGATTTTAAACTTTAGAATTGCTCATTTCTCTACGTTTTTTTTACAAAATTCGGTAAATAAAATTACCCCTTTCCGAGCTGAGTAGCCGTGGAAGGGTGCGAATAGCTCTCGAACATCGTTTTCCAACGCATCCGATGATGCCTCGTTATCTAAAATTTAAAAATAAAAATAATATGACAACGTTAAAGAACATCGAATAACACATAATCTGATCATGTTTATGAATCTTTTACATTGTATAAGATCAAAGAGAGAGGTACCTACGGTGGTGTCTGCGTACGACATGGACAAGCGTGATGTTAGGGCTGCTCGTTCCGAGAATATCGATAGCCCACCTGACAGCATAAACGCTGCTCTTGCCCTTGTTGACCGCCACCGCGGTGGTGACGATCGGCGGCTTCAAGTGGTCGTTGTTCTGGTGGGTGTTATTGCTAAACTTTGGAGAGAATGGCGACATTGCGGACCTTTGTGACGTTTGGTTCCCTGAGAAGGGGGTGTCACCGACCGGAGCGAAGCCACCACCGTAGAAGCCGTGGCTGATATCGGCCGGAGACAGGGAAGGTGGGTCGGTGGAGGAGGAGGAATAAAGCTAAGCTAGGAATAATCAGAGAGGAATAACGAAAGCCAACCAAATCTAGACGTAAAATAGTGGGGATGGTTTCGGAACATTTGACCAGGTCGTCGCTAGCTCCGACATGTTCGGGTCCGCTGATTTAGGAGGATTTGTTTATTCTATAAATAGCTATATTTAACATTCTCATGTTTTTCTTTATTTTATCTAATCCATTTTTCAGTAAATGATAATTGACTAATATTTAATTAATTCTGATTGCGACGTTTTTATAAGTTAAAAATTCATTTAATGATATTGTATAATTAGATTGAAATTTGCAGTCATTTTTAAAATAATATAATTAAATTTTCTAAATGAAATGAATGTTATAATAGGTGGTGACCCACTAGCTCCTATTATATAAGGATTTTTGTTTTTGAAACAAAAAATAATAATTTGGGGGAAAATATAATGAGTGCAGCTGCACAACTTGAAAGGTTAAGGGTAAAGTAACTACAGATAAAAGTTAAGGGTGTGAGTAACCATTAGTAAAAGTTGAGTTTAGATAGCAGATATTACGGCGTCGTTAGGCTCTACTACTGGATTTCGGCTTTCGGCATTCTTTTCCCCTTTTCCTTCGGGACCGAAACTCGACATCTTTCTCCAGTGACAGAGGACAGGGCGCGTGGTTGGTGTTTCCCGGCGAGCGGCGATGTCGACGATATACGTATTGGAGCCACCGACCAAAGGGAAAGTGCTTCTGAACACGACGCACGGTCCACTAGACATCGAGCTTTGGCCCAGGGAGGCTCCGAAGGCCGTCAGAAATTTCGTCCAGCTATGCCTTGAAGGTTACTACGATAACACCATCTTTCACCGCATCATCAAGGAATTTCTCATTCAGGGTGGGGATCCCACCGGAAGCGGCACAGGTTTTGTCTCTCTTTCCTTCTCTCTGTAGTCGGATTAGGTTGGTGCCTGTACTAGAATGGAGATTGGGTTAAATTAGGGCAGTTGAGCTGATAGATGAGTTTAGAGACTGTATAGATTGTTGATCCCAAGGCTAAATCATGGATTAATTCAGGTACGTGCTTTGAGTAGGAAGTAACAAAGACGGAAAATTCGAAACATGGTGCCCTAGAACTTGGGAATCTCTATGCTTAGGTGTGACATTGTTTGGATTTTCAAAATTCCTAAAAAAGGCGGGGGTTTCGTATCTCCAGGTGGGGAAAGCATTTATGGAAGTCCTTTTGCTGATGAATACCATTCGCGTCTACGATTCAAACACAGAGGCCTTGTAGCTTGTGCGAATGCTGGCACACCTAATTCTAATGGGAGTCAGTTCTTTATAACATTGGATCGTTGTGATTGGCTTGACAAGAATAACACTATCTTCGGAAAGGTAGTCATTGATTAGTATGATTTGGTGAAACTATTATGTGATAAACTTTTCTCAATAATCAGTCTCTTCGTTTACCCAGATAACAGGAGATTCAATCTACAATCTAAGCAGATTGTCTGAGCTTGAAACTGGCAAGGACGATAGGCCGGTAGATCCTCCACCTAGGATAGTTTCAGTGGAGGTACGCTTCTTCTTATGTATGCATTTGCCTATGAATGCTGTAGTGGCTTCCAAAATTATTGGATCTAGGGATTTTATATATAGGTACTGATAGTCTAGTTATACGAACAGTTTAAGCTTAATGAACGTTTGCTGTACAGTGATGGAAACTTGTCTTTGATGTTTTTGCTACTCAAATCGTTAATGCACATTGATAGATTATCTTGACAAATTTTCTGCTGCCAAATTTTTATTTAGGTGCTATGGAACCCTTTTGAAGATATTGTTCCAAGGGAATTGGCAAAGGCTCAACCTGCCGCTGATACAGACAAAAAAGAATCTCAGAAGAAAGCTGTGAAGTAAGAGAAGTTCTAAAATAGTTTAGTATATCTTCAATGTGATTTTCTTTCTTCCCTTGTAGTAATATCATATAATAATGTAGTATAGTTTTGCAATGCAGGAAGTTGAGTTTGCTTTCATTTGGAGACGAAGCAGAAGAGGATGAAAAAGAATTGGCAACTGTAGAGCACAGGATAAAGAGTAGTCATGATGTACTTGATGATCCTCGACTCCTAAAGGAAGAAGTTAACAAAGATGCGGTAACCACCTAGTTCTAGTCTATATTTATTTTCTTATAAACAGTTAGGTATTGAACTAGTGTGTGTGTGTTTGTATAAAAAAGTAATACCAAAACTTGTTTAAGTTCACTTTACATAAGAGTAGCTATCAGACAATTCTCCTATTTTTGCCTTGGAGTTGAGTTCGATAAGTTTGGGTAAATTTATATTATTTACTTACCTCCATGGCATTGCGGCTAATGTAATGGGATGATTCAACTGGAACGTTAGTCTATTTGAGTGCTAAGTACTTAATAACTTTTGCAGAATTCAGAAGAGGCCAAAAAAGCTAGGGTGGTTCAGCTATCGGTTCGAGAGGCTTTGAGCTCTAAGAAAGAAGAGTCCAAAAAAGATTTTCGCAGTAGTCAAATTGATTTTGATGGGGATGATGAAATAGATGACTTCAGTTTTGATGTACGAATGCGCCAGCAAATACTTGAAAAGAGAAAGGAGCTTGGTGACCACCCACCAAAGTCTAAATCATCCAAAGGTTTTGTGTTATCATTAGTCCTTCAGCTCATAAGAATTAAATAGTGAGACTATTTTTTTAAACCAAAGGTTCGTATGGAGCTTCTATTAGAAATTAGATTTTCCATGATCAAAATAATGGACTGACTCCCTACATGCATGTTACTAGTTTAATGTAATGGATTTTGTTCCTTATCTAATGGTTCATTCCCGTACTGCACGGCCTCATAGCTGAGGTATTTTTTTCTCTTCAATTCAGGAAGTCGACGTAAGGATGGTGAAACATCTATTCCAAGGTAAATATAGTGCATCTATTTGTATATGTTTAGATTATCATATTGGACTATTACGGATTCTATCCACACAATTGTTTCTTATAATGATTTTTCTATCATTGTGCCATTGAACTATTGGAATGTCAGCTAGTCCAGTCTATATAAAAACTGGACTTCTGATAATGCCATTGTGGTTAGGACTTGCGTAATAGTTGGTTGGTGCATTGAGGTGCTTGGACTTGTGTATTGTTGAGTTGAAACTTTAGGAAGACATTGGCTTTCACTGAAAAGTTACCATCTTCACCAGGTTCAATGATGTTGATAGTGACGATGATGATAAACCAAAAGTTGAGAAGCTGTCCTTGAAGAAAAAGGGAATAGGCTCCGAAGCAAGAGCTGAACACCTTGTTAATGCTGATGCCGATCTACAACTTCTGGGTGAAGCCGAAAAAGGGAGACATTTGCAAAAGCAGAAAAAACGTCGGCTTCAAGGACGTGAAGATGAGGTACGATAAAGATTTCAGTAATCAATTTGAATAAGAATGATAGTTCAATAATCAGAAATGTACAAATCTGCAAGTGATCTTATGCTATTCACTTGAACCTTGCAGGTATTATCTAAGCTCCAAAAGTTTAAAACATCCTTTGTTGCGAAACCTGTGGTATCAACAACTGGCGAGGATGGAGTGGGCGAGGATTTATCTGATTGGACTGCTGCTCGGTTAAAGTTTACCCCTGAGCCCGGGAAGGTAATTATCTGCAATATGTCTTACCATTTGTAGTTTATAAATACTGCATCCCAGATTATCATTGGATGTTGTATACCAATTCAGCTTGTATCATGCTCAGTAAATGCGGTTATAAATTCCATTTCCTTACCTTAAATCAAGTTGCATAATGTATTTGATATGAAGTTTCATATACAGGACCGGATGGCTCGTAAAGAAGACCCTAACGACTATGTCGTGGTTGACCCTTTACTGGAGAAAGGGAAAGAGAAGTTCAACCGAATGCAGGCCAAGGAGAAGCGAAGACAGCGAGAATGGGCAGGGAAGTCCCTCACTTGACCCATTTTGGTCCTTCAGTTTGTGAAGCACTGTAACGTTATCTGCTGTTGTGGTTTGACATCTCTACTTTGGAGCAGGCAGTGGCGGTGAAGATGATTAGGAAGTTGTAGAATGCCTTTGCTGGACCAATGAATATTTCCATACGAGCTAAAAGGGTGTTTTTTGGTAAAAGTATAACTGTAGGTCCTTAATGTTAAATATGATTTTAATTAATTGTGAGAAACTAGTTACAAAAAGAAAACGCGTCATGAGAACTGAGAAGCTACCTTTTCCAGGACCTACCACCCGCCGCACTTTAGCAGCCGCTATTGCCGCGTTCACACATCCACAATTTGCTTACTTAATTACCGGTCGACAATTCCAATACAGCACACCTTATGGACTGTGTGGTCCCGCATCTCCTCAACCACCTTTCATTCGCCACGTGTCACCCATACTTAGACCTACAAAGTCAACGCAACTACATGGAGCTTTTCCCTTTTCAACCTTATTTAGTTGGTTTCCCCAAACTTCTAAAGGGCAGTTAAAACGGACCAAATTAATGTAATTTTATTTAATTTTCACGGGATAAACCTTCAACATAGGTTCACAATTCTAACAATTAATTGAAAATATTGTTTTTTATGATGTAAACTCCGAATCAATGAAATATTTCTAATTTTTCATATGTTATTGAAAATAATTATTTAACTTTAATATCAAGAATTATGTTAGGTCAGTAAGTCCAAGAATAGAAAACCTCATCTAAGAGTACTAAAGATTAACATATTAAGTTTGAGGTCCTCTTTGTGATTAATATTTTTGCTGGCTCTACAAGATGAAATTCCGTGGTTAAACGGTGCACCCCACTCCACTCTATTAAAACCTCTCTGACGTATAAATCACTTTGTCAGGTCTCAACTCTTCAACTTGTCAATCGGCCTTGTTCACACCTCTTTCTCTGTTTCGGACGTTTATCCATACACCTTGCAGACGCTTCCAGATTCAAGGTAACCAGTCTCCCAGACCTCCTGTTTTTACGCCAACTTCAATCTCCATCTTCTCTCTGGTCAAATTCCGTTCCTCTCCCTTTCATGAAACTCGATTCCGTCGCTTACCCAGAAACCCTCTCCCACGTCTACAACCTGGTACAGATGAGCGCAGCCGACGTCGTAGTTCCACCTGCCAAGAGGCAGAGGCGGAATCCGAGGAAGGAGAGTGTCGGAGATGACTCTGGGTCCTTTGATGAAAGTAAGAGCGTGATTACCTCTCTGTCGTTGTCGGATGACCGGGCGGAGGAGAAGGAAATGATCTTCTTTGAGACTACTCCGATGAAAAAGGTCAAGCAATTGACTGATTTATACTCCAGTGGCACCGAAGCCGACGAATTGGACCATTCTAGGAGTAGAAAATCCAGGGATTCGTCTGTTGGAGTTGTGCAGACGCAGAAATCAGCGAAATCAACCAAGAAAGGCGTCGCCGGCAGCGGAGGTGAAGCGGGTTCCGGGAGTGTCGGGAATAATCGGAGGTTATGGGTGAAGGAGCGGTCGAACGCGTGGTGGGACGAGTGCTGCCGGCCCGACTTCCCTGATCACGAATTCAAGAAAGCCTTTCGAATGGGGAAAGAGACGTTCGACCTCATCTGCGAGGAGCTGAACTCCGTGATAGCCAAAGAAGACACGACCCTCCGAACTGCTATCCCGGTCCGGCAAAGAGTAGCGGTCTGCATATGGAGGCTAGCCACTGGCGAGCCCCTCCGTCTCGTCTCCAAAAAGTTCGGCCTGGGAATCTCCACTTGCCATAAACTCGTCCTCGAAGTTTGCTCTGCCATTAAAACTGTCTTGATGCCAAAATACCTGCAATGGCCCGAAGAGGAAACCCTAAGAAGAATCAAGAAAGAGTTCGAATCCGTTTCGGGTATCCCAAACGTTGTTGGGTCAATGTACACAACCCATATCCCAATCATTGCTCCTAAGATCAGTGTCGCTGCTTACTTCAACAAGCGCCACACTGAACGGAACCAGAAAACTTCGTACTCGATCACATTGCAGGGCGTGGTGGACCCACACGGGGTCTTCACGGATGTATGCATAGGTTGGCCGGGGTCGATGCCCGATGACCAAGTGTTGGAAAAATCCGCTCTTTACCAAAGGGCCAACACCGGGCTCCTAAAGGGTGTCTGGATCATAGGCGGTTGTGGATATTCCTTACTGGATTGGGTTTTAGTCCCTTACACCCAACAGAACCTGACCTGGACCCAACATGGGTTCAATGAGAAGGTCTTGGAGGTTCAGAAAGTGGCCAAGGAGGCTTTTGCGAAGATGAAGAGTCGGTGGAGTTGTCTGCAGAAGAGGACTGAGGTGAAATTGCTTGACTTGCCAACCGTGCTCGGGGCATGCTGTGTATTGCATAATATCTGTGAAATGAGAGGTGAGGAGATGGAGGATGAGCTTAGGGTTGAAATTGTGGATGATGAAATGGTGCCTGAGGTGGTGGTTCGATCCGGGAGCTCGATGAAGGTGAGGGATGGCATTGCTCATAATCTCTTGCACCATGGCCTTGCTGGGTCGTCATCATTTTTATAGAAATCATGTGAAGTTCTAGTTTTTATCCTTCTTGTTTAGTTGTTGTGAGTAATTCTTTTGTTGTGGAGTTGATACAATATACTTGTTCATCATCTCCTTTGGCAATTGGAGTGGGTTTATGATTGTAATTTATACTTGTAAGGACTAAATTATCTGTAGAAATTATACAGGGAAAAATTGTATACCGTACAAGTTGGAGGTCCTATTTGTAAATCCTAAATATCCAAACGACGGCGTACGGGTAATTCGATTTCCCTATATCGGAAGTCTCACTCGGAGTCTTCTCCCACAGTCCCACTCCTCAGGCCTTCGCGGTTGGACTGCAGGGAGTGAGGGATCGTGCCAAGCAGCGGTCAATGCCGACGACCGTAGCTCCTGGAAAAGCGCAGCTCCGGCAGCTTCGCGGTGCAGACAGGTCAGCGTACTTCGATCTAAGAGAGGCAGCCAACGTACTCTGGACCGTCCTCCAGGGCAATTCCCGCCGCTAGGGCGTTGGCTCCATCAAATCGCTCGTTTATTGCCCCTTCATCCGGAACAAGAAGGCCACGTTCGCTCTAGTCTGTGAAAGGAAGATTGCTACTTCCTCTCTCAGTATATGGTCTGTGTTATCGTTATCATGTGATTGATCTTACGCAGATGCATTGCTTCTGTTCTGTTACGTTCCGGTAGACTGCTGGAGAATATTGATCGCAGTTGAATACTAATGTAGAAATTGTTACTAACACTCTTTGATTATAATTTTCTTTGAATTTTGCTCAGCTCTTCCTAATGGCAAGTGGAAGAGTTTTGATTAGAAGTCGTGCATGAAGATTTCTAAGGTAAAGTGCAATCTATCTTCCATATTCTAAGGTAAAGTGCAATCTATCTTCCTACATAATCTGATGAAACAATTTTGCTGCATTGTGTCCAAAAAGATCTGGAATCACTGCTGATAGACTAGATCATCTGCTTCCATCTTTTGGCTCTGGTATATACTCTTCTTCACCAAATATTTGTCTGTCTAATGATTTATAAGCTTGATGCATTCCTGAACAAGCTTAGGCTCTAACAGATACTTTATTATGTAAGTTCTGAGTATATGTGCAGTTCCCAGAGTTGTGTACAGTACATGCTTGATCCACCAAATCGAAAATGAAGATGTTGTTGAATCTATCTTCACTTTACGGTTTCCATCTCGTGGTATCCTTGTACTACTCTACATGTTCCTGATAACTGTTACCATTTTTCTGCAGCTGAAAACCTCGTCTGTCTTGATCCGGACGAAGATAAGGAAGGGTTCTTTGTCTCAATATTTGTGTGATCCGCGATATGGTTCGAGGAAGAACAGTACCTTGCTTGTTCACCAAGCTATCCAGAATGACACTATTACACTCCAAGTTGAAGAAAACAGCTAAATCGAGGTAAGAGTAACATATTCTCAACATTTTTTTTATTTTTAAAATTCTAATAAAATATAGAAAACACACACACAAGCACAAGCCATGTCCCTATCCCAATTCCAAACCTCAAAAACAGATACACTGTCAAAAGTTGTCTGCAAAAACAGCATTATTCCACCCAAAAATGGATTCTTTAATAAATCCAGTCACTCCAAATCTTATTATTTCTTCCTTGGACGACAAGGCGAAGCACGAGGAATTCCAAAGCAAATCTCAGCGATCTCCTCCTCCTCTTTCTGGATCTCGGCCTTGGTGCTCCTCCTTTCCTCCATGCTCGCCGATTCATAATACTTCCTCTCCAATTTTGAGATCCTACCATCGATGCACTTAATCTGCTTAAGTAACCACAGCAAATGAACCACACTGTCAATACTTACAAAAAAATATAGAAAATGGCGAGAACAATGTTTAAGAGTTTTACCTTCCGGTGAGGCCATCGGTAAATTCCGTGTCGCCTGCAGATCTTCTTCAGCACGGTGGGACATGTCTGCAACCTCCGAGCAGCGTCTTCTATCCGAAGATGGAAGTAGGCTGCGAGGTCTAGAATCGTCATCTTCCCTGTCCTTGCCCTCTTCATTAGTTGTCTCCATATGCGAGAAACATCGTTAAGGAACCCTAGTTTATAACCCTAACAACAAATGGAAAAAGAAAATGCAGCGTTTGTATAACCTGTTCTGAAAGAGAAATCCTGGGACTACGGTTCCTCCCCCTGTTGCGGTTGCTCGGCCCTGGCCGGCTAGCTCTTGGCCTAACTTCCTCAGTTTCGGAAGCTTCTATTAGAAAATGAAGAAAAAGTTATCAAAATAAGCTTTATCATACGAATACACGCTTCTCACGACTGTAATTATATTTTTTCATTTATACTAAGTTTATTTTTATTGCATGTAACAACAATATAGAATAGAACGTGTTCTTCATAATCACCTGAAGTAGCAATGGACAATTGAAAAAAATCATCCAAATCTTTGATATTTCCGATCCTTCCAACTCCGACACTCACAGCATCGTAAAACTCGGCCAGTGGATCGAACACCACCACGTAGCCCTCACTTAGCCGTGCTTCAAAGTACTGCATCAAGAACTGCTTCACTTCCTCAATGCTCTTCATGCTAAAACTATTTACATCAAAATCACAAGAGAAAATAATGATTCGACGATCGTCTGAAATAAAATTTAGTTTAAGTCGAGAGGAAGTGAAAGATTAAGTTGTTACGTACTCGAACATTTGATAATGTTGGAATGAGTTCAACAGAATAGCATGAGAAATGGTACCGATCTGACCATGGATTTCAAGCCTAGTTGTGTCAATGCCTATAATATGTAATAATAATATTTAGAAACACGTAAAATATGTATTAATTGCATCAAAAATTTACCAATATGAAGATATATAGAGTCAAAACCCTAATGATTTTTCTTTTTCTTTTTGTGAACCACTGAATTACTGTTATTGTTTCGGCAGTTCTTACTTAGGGTTTCATGACAGAAACCCTAATAGCCATTTTTGCTCACCATTGGTATGGGTTATAGCACGAAGCAAGTGACAACACGAGCAGTTGAACGGTTCGGAAGGCACTGACGAAGTCGATAGTACTGTCCCGTTACCGACGAAGAAGTTCTCTTTCGCTCCATTCGATTCTCCATGAGTATTGCTTGGACTGGCAGCGGCCATATCTGACCCTTGAATTGGGTAACTCGGTTCACCGGCAACATTGCTCGATACAGGAATTGGACTAAAGGTATGCTGCAAAGGTGGATCGTACAAATCGGCAAGAGTCGGGTTTTCGGCATGGAAGTATTCGAGGAGGTGGTCTGATTCGGCAAGAGTCGGGTTCTCGGCATGGAAGTATTCGAGGAGGTGGTCTGATTCGGCATAGTCGTGTGGGTCATGGTAGGAGACCACAGCCCATGGGTCCGCCATTCGTGGCGGACCCGGATCTTGTCCTGGAGGGAAGGCGGTCTCTCGCCTCGAAGCACCAGGTAGTTAACGGTGCTTCGAGATGAGACAGGACAGCAGGTTTGCTTTTTCTCCAACAAGAGTGTCTGTGTGATCGTTCTTGTTTTTAAGGAAAGCAAATGGCGGGAAATACGGTTAATGACCGTTGGAGCAAATCGGTTCCTCTCAATGGATTGTCGGTTGGGTGAAACGGTACTAACTGAAACATTGCATCAACGGCGTCGTACTAGCACCCCTTACTTCCTTGTTATTGTTTTACCATAATAAAATTAGAGAAAAATTATGTAATCGTCGTTATATATATATATATTATGTAATCGTTAGTTGTATATTTTCCCATAATTTCTTCATTCTGACCTCCATTTTAAATGATATTATAACCTGACATATGAACTTACTTACATTTAAATAATTTCTTATATTCAACACCGAAACGTATAGTATTCATGAATATGTATCTTTTAGATTTACTGAACATTCATTCGTAATAAAATATTTTCACTTAATATATGAGCATAGTATATTAAATTATGTGTTTTAGAATATTATAATTATTAACACATGTTAAAAATAAGGAGCATATGGCCGACCTTGAGCATTGTTTCTTCCTCTGCATGAAAGCTATCGCCAATATATGTCCACTGCACGTCCATTCAAAGCTCACTTCGTCTTCATTCACCTTCATAGAGGCAAAGGATTCTGCAGTGGAATCAATGGTGGCCTCAAAAAGTCCGCCATTAGTGGACTTTCCTCTCAAATCTCCAGCTTTTATAAGCTGCACTAGACATATCGATCAGTTCCCTTTCCTTCTCCTTCTCCTTCTCCTCTGGTACTCCAATTCATTTCTGAAACCCTGGCAGACGCCGAGGAATGGGCTCTACTTTTTCCAGAAGCTGCCATGACCAAATAACACACCAAAACCGTCGTCACCATCACCAAGGAAGCAGACAGGACCCAAAACTGCAGCAACAGATTCTCCAGTTGGAGCAGCAGGTAACACTTCGGGTTCTGATCAAAACTCAGAGGTAAGACATAATCTTTCTGATTAGTTATAAATTTCATTGTCATTTGGAAGGTTGGAGACCTAGAAAGACAAGTCCAAAAGGAGAAAGAGCTTAGGGTTTTTTACAGAAGCAGCTTGGATGAGACCCAAGATTACCTCAAGCATTGCCTCCACATAGCTCAAGAGAATGGCTTCTTGAAGCTCATTATCAACCCGGATGACACCCAACCATGCCTCCATCACTTGCCCGAGCCGGTGGTTAGTGACAACCCTAGTCTTGATCGGTTTTCGACTCCACCAGAGCACTCGAACGCGCTTGCTCTCGTGTCAGGGCTAGCCAAGGCTAATGGATGGTGGATAGAAGACCCTCTGGAGGTGATTTTTCATAGACCAAATAATAATTTTTGATCCAATAGGTGTTCATTTTCAGTCCTCTTTACATGATCATAGGTCGAAATCATGGAGAAAATTGCCCAAGGGAGCACCGCCGATATATATAAGGCCGCCTGGAGGGGACTCGACGTGGCGGTGAAATGCATCTCCCCTGAATTCTTCCACTCCAATCCCAGGGGCACGTCCTTCTTCGCTCAGGAACTCGAAACCCTAGCTCGCCAGCGACATCGGTTCGTGCTCCAACTAATGGGTGCATGCATCTTTCCACCAAACCATGCTTGGATCGTCACTGAGCTCATGAGCACCACCCTCAACGATTGGCTCCACGGCCCTGGAAAGGAAAGGCGATCACGGGTCAGGACCATACCGTTGCCACCACTCCAGGAGAGACTAGCCAAGGCAGTGGAGATTTCACAAGCAATGCAGTACCTCCACGAGCAAAACCCAGTGTTGATACACCGCGATTTGAAGCCAACTAACATCTTCCTCGATGACACGATGCATGTGAGGGTGGCGGATTTTGGCCATGCACGTTTTATAGCCCCTGAGGAGTCCGCCCTAACCGGTGAAATCGGTATATCCTCCCCACGCTTTCACCATGGCTAATCTCTGTGATTCCTATACTGAAATGCTTCAATGGTTTTAGGAACCTATGTTTATATGGCCCCAGAAGTGATACGATGCGAACCGTACAATGAGAAATGCGATGTATACAGTTTTGGCGTAATCCTTAATGAGCTCGTCACCGGAGATCATCCCTTTATTGAGAGATCGGATTATGGTCCCCCAAAGGTATATATATACTTACTGTAACAATATATATGCATATATATAATGAAGTTGCTTAATTTTGTGATGGATGCAGATTGCAATGGAGGTTGCAGAAGGGAAATTAAGGCCACAACTTGCAGTGGACAAAGATGGACAATTTGGAGAACTTAGGGACCTCATTTGCCTTGCATGGGACCCTAACCCTTCCTCTCGACCACCTTTTTCGAAATTAACCTTTTCCCTCAGAAGCTTTTATCGGAGATTAGTGAAAGATCAATTAGGTTAGAGAGAGTCATTGGTGTGATTATACATACAGAAATAGTCAAAGACTTGACTGACTGAGTCAACCTTTCAGAATATATATATATAGTTACACCACCTATATATTATACACAAAAGCACTTACACAAAGTAATAAAAATCACATATTCTTTAGAACTAGGCCAGGGTCTGTTCCCCCCTGATCTGGGTCTGGTCGTCTCCTGACCTGGATCGGCCATGATCGCATTGCAATAAGTCGAGCTCTATGGTGTTGTGCAAGTAAAGATCTCTATTATGTATCGAAAAACCCAACAATTCCAGTCTTCTTGATCAGTATAAACAGCAAAAACTCAACAATAAGCCATCATTGCACTACATCAACATAGAACATGCATCCCAGATGGTCTAAGTGCTGCTGTTTGATCCTTTTGACGTTTTGCCGCCAAGTCTTCTTAACCATTTATCCTGTGAACTCGTGAGATCAGAGAATCTTGCAGGGGATCTGCGATGTTGTTGAGCAGTACCATTTTCTGGAAGTTCAGCAGGAAGTGCAGATGCGGTGCTGGTGAAGGCGTTGAGGACCAGAAAGGCTAGAACGGGAGACAAATCCAAGCCACCAAGAGGAGGGATGATTCCTCGAAATAGGTTCAAATACGGGTCACATAATGTGCTGGATGCAAGAAAAATTGCAAATTTAGCGGTTGAGAAGATATTCAGTAAGCACGATACATATGAATTATTGATATGAAAATGCTGTATCTGCTATGAAAATGGGGTCTCTTTTCTGGGTCCGTATTATATACAGAGCTAGAAGCATTCACACCATACGATGAAGTGTAGCAGAGAGGGAGTGCACACCTCAGAGGACTAACGATTGCAGGAGGAGTACTAGGAAACCAGGTCAATACAAGCCGAACAACTAAGACTGTGTTGTAGAGATTCAAGAAATTGATGAGCCCGTTAGCCACCACAAGTCCCGCTACGGAGTCGCCGGGTAAGACTGCAGCAAAGTTGTGACTGGACCACAGGTTGGCTTTTGCAATGGTGTGGTTCCTGCAACGAATCTGAAGCGACACTTAGTCTGTAGTTATATCATCTTAAATTTGGTGAAAGAAAACTAACATCTTGAAGAGATTGCAGAGTTTCTAGCTAAAATAAGGTAAAGAAAATATTAGATTGCTTCCTCGGAAAACAAGACAACATTTCATATGTTAAACCCTTTTCTCAAGAATCGTGTTTTAAGTAGCTTACTATCAAACATCAGATGAGCAGAAGCCAATCCCAGGTGCTGTGCACATTCCAAAACATACATACAGATTGAGAACTGAGTTCAAAGTTTAGCATCGCCATCCAAATTTGGTTTAACAAAAGGATTAAAGTTCGGTTATTTGAACAATGAGGTTGGTAAATCTCTTTACTGTGAGCCGTGGTAGCTACAAATTCTCATGAGAAGATACAATTTGACATCTCAGTACATTATAGCTTGAAATGGAGTCCATTTTGTTCCTGGGAGGTTAGACGATACCTAGATAACTACGATGATAAATTACTAGTAGAATTCCAATTTCAGAATGTTTGTACTCCCTACAGTCCCTGTTCTATAATTTTAGCAATCTAACATTTACCCATCTGTTCATCTAAATCAACATTGGTTACGATTACAGGCAATGCTACCTTCGAGTTCTAGCTGAATTGGATGACCATTTCTTTTCAATTTCCCACCGTAAACCAAACGAGGCCTAATCGAATCTGATGACAAAATCGCACCAGTAGGCATTAAGCCGCAGTTGCTCCAAAGGAACCCTAATATACTCAAATTTATCAAATACAATAGCAGAAGCGAGAAAAATGCAAGAACATATGAATTACCTGATGGCAGACAACCTGGAACTCAGACGGCAGAGAGAGAATTCTCCGGAGGAGAGGGTTACCGGATACCAAACCCTCGACCGCCCTGAAGCACTTGTCAGCCGTGTAAGCAACGAATTCTTGCATCGAAGGGCCGTGGCGGTGGATTGGCTTGAAACAAGGCTGCATAGAAGGTGTTTGATAGTTTACGACAGAGAGAAGAAAACAGTTCTCCGGGCGGTTAGTGTCTGGAGGTGTTGGTGCCTCCATCGGCGTCGGAGAAGTCATGGCTGGACGAAGGAGAAGGGAGCTCGCTTTTGAGTTTTGAGGGAGGGAGAGGAGACAGCGCACACTGTTGGTGTTGGAGATAACAAAAGAGAACATGAAAGAAGCAGTAGTTTTCGACCAAAAAAAAAAGAAAGAAGCAGTAGGAGTCCACGTGTCTGTCGCTGATTTGCTGTATATGATAACAAAGTGGAAAAGAAACGTTTCATTTATCCATAATAAGTATCCATTACAGAGTGGACTCCATTCTCCACATTTCATATTACATTACACGGCTAGTATGTATCAGTAAGTACTCGACTTCCACTGATCCATCAACATCGTGGAAGTGTCATAGACAACATCAAAACGTTGCCACCACCCAACTAAACTCCTTCAAACTCAACCTCATCCATCAAATCATCGAACTGAACCCTGACAGGACCATGACACTGCAAATCAGCCACAGAGTAAGACCTCCATTGAGAAAGATTCCTCCTTGGAGAAGAAGAAGAAAAAGATGGTGTCATCTTGTGGGTGCTACACTTTCTGGGATGTGGGTGAAGAGGAGGGAGATGAAGATGAAGATGAGCTGGAGGTGACCTGGAGATGGAGCTTGAGCTTGAATCTTCGCTTGTGGTGGAGCTGTAGCTTTCGGAATTGGTCATGGCTACTGCGAGTGCTAAAGAGCTCTTGCTAGAGCTTAGAGGGCGCTTTGAGATTCCTCCTCCTAGGTTGGATTTGAGGGAGTAGTTGTGATTCTTTTCCCAGATTTGGTGGAAGGCGAGGAGGTTGCGGCGCCTTCTGCTGTATGCATTTTCGGGTTTGGCAATCTCTTTCACTGTTGAGGATGTCGAGGCGTCTATTAGGCTCATGTAGGACCGTGATTTGCCTTCATAGAAACTTGATATACCCTTCCTGCAAAAATTAGAACCAAAACACTGTGAAAAACATTGATCATAATTCATAACTACCTCGTATGTTGTCAGACTCAATTTCAAATAAACATCACATCAGATTGTGCGACAGATTGAACCATTAGGGAGCATTTCAAGTTCTTAAATTTCAACAGTTTGAAAGGGAAAACGATGGAACTGATAGTGAACTGTCAAAAACTGACTGTAGCTGCCAAAACCATCTTGAGCAGAACTGCAAGAAATTGAATGATTTCATTTAACCACCAAAATGTGAGAATTTCGAGGAAAACAAAAAGAATTTTTTTTGTTTTTTTAATCGAAGTCCTTTAAAAAAACAGAATATATTGAAGATTGTCCAATGATCCAACAAAAACCCTTCTTTTCTTTCATTTATAGGTGTCATCCAGGAAAGGAGGGAGATTTGCAACCCTTCTATGTACTTCTCTTTACTAAACTGTATCTAAACAATATATTCTTTCCATTTCCTATTATTTCTCCACAAATTCATTCCTCTTATGCCAGACGATACTTGAGCTTTAGATTGATAAGCAGCAGGATATTACATGATTCAGACAAAACATGAAAACGACAATAAAAAACAGATATGATCTCAAAACATCTTTCAAGCACAAAATCAGGACAGTTTCTAATAACACATGAACAGCTTTTACAATTAATCTCTACATCAGCGAATATATAATTTTGACAAGCAATCAGCAACTAAATGGATCAACCGAGAAATCTGACCGAAAAAGAGGGAGAAAAGGGATCTCAGTACCTGAAAGGCAAACTTTCCTCGAGAGCATCCATAATTTCTAGAGGCCCTTTGGACGAGCTCTGGACCTCGTTCTCCTCGCAGTCGTCCCCTCCAGAGGACGCATCGCTGTCCTTACCTATCGATGACGACTCCGACGATGCGGGCGCGTCGCCTCCTTCGTCCAACGACCGATCGGGCTCCAAAGACTCGAAGATCGAGGGGCGGAACACCGGGGGCTCGATTTCGCCCCCTCTGCTCCTGTGCAACGCAATCGACATGGAACAAGATCATAAATTAACCCAACTCAGGTACAGGGACACGATGGAGGATCGGATTACAGCGCTGGCGACGAGATCAAGAACAAGAAACGGCAGGGAAGTGAGGATAAGTGTGTTACGATTGAAGAACAGGTTGGAGAGTTGGAGAAGATGACTATTTAAGCATCTTCTTGGGTTGAAACTTGAAACTCATTTCTTTCTTTTCCCTTAATTTTAATTTTTTATTCATAAAAATTATCTGAAATTGGTTTGGATTTCTAATGGATCGATGAAGTGGACGAAAGGAAAATGTCTCGGCCTTATCCTCCAGAATACACGGGAGTTATTCCCTACGGCCAGTTCTACACTTTTCTCACACTGTTGTCTTTGATCGTTGAAACATTAAGACACGTGGAGATAGTGAGAGTTATAATTGGTGCAATCAGTGGAGAGCGGGGCAAGCGATTATAACCTACATGAGGATAGGAATATTCGCTGCCGGTTTGGATGCGGTTGGTTTGGAGAAGGATGGAGGTTTATCTGATGACGTGGCAGAAATGGTGTGGAATCGTCTTATGAAGTTATGACTTATATTTGATCAAAAAAAAAAAAAAAAAGTTATGACTTATCCACATTGTGGGGGCCACATTCGACACTGTGCAGTAGGTTTCGTCTATCGTGTAAAGCAAGCTATGTTTAATTTATTTTCACCTTATTAATTTTATTCTTTTTTATTTATAAATTAAGATTAAATATTAATTTTGTCTAATATTTAGATTAAAATTATATTTGCCCAAAAATGAAAGATTGATTTTGAATGTTTACAAAAAATTTCGAACATTTTGTTTTTAAATATTAGGTAAAACTGAATGTTCATTGTGTATTTAACACTATATAATTTATATAAAACTAATATTTTGTTAAAAATTATATCTATTATTATATACAGTTCACTGTTGACGTAATTATTTGCATTATTTTAAATCTTAATAGTAGCAAATTATTTTCATGATAGTTACCTTATTCATTGATGTTTCAAACATGTGAGTTATGTTGATCGTGGCACCAATCATGTTTGAATTTGATAATTTAGACTCGTAGTTCATCTTAACATGATTTGTTCATCCATATAAAAATGGATTGAATTTAAGTGACATCTCTCAATTTTTGAATCAAATCATGTACGTATACACAATTAAATGCATATTATATAGATTTTATGGGTCTCGCGAGATATATATTGTATGAATCGCGTAAATTGTTATGCTCATAAATCTATGTATCGTATATGATGGAATCTGAGTGATTTCATGGAAGAATCACAAGAACATATGAAGAATGAATCGAAACGAAGCAAACCCTAGCAGATGAGAAGAGACATACGGGTCGTGCGGGTCAACAAATTGACATGCAAAATTTTATCATTTTAAACTGAAATAAGCATGAGTTCATGAATTGACCCATGAATCCGTTAAGCTCATGACTTGACTCATGGATCTATAAGTTAGGTTAGAGTTTTGAAAATTGACCAATTAATATTTACGAAACATATTTAACACGATTTTCCTTAGACAAGGCCATAGTGTCAATCAAGATGATAAGTGTCGTCTATTAGGTACTATATTTTGCGTGTTAATTTTTTTTTAAAATTTAAGCCAAAGTAAATCATAACTTAAGAGTAAAATTAAAGACTTATACAGGTAGGGTCAAAAGTTGTTAAATTTTAATATCGGGGCCGAGCCACACCCGAATAGCAACCACAATATACAACTCGGGTTCCATCCTAAAACCAATTGGTGATAGGAGGAGGTAGCCTTGTTGTATATATGGTGCACAATTTCAATTTAACCACCGGTGTGGTATTGTATTTAGTCACAGTGGTTTTTTATTTCAACACTCCCCCGCACTGTGACAACTCGTATTTTTTAAAGGCACGGCACCGGCACTGACGGGTTGGGACTCAACAAATCCCCTCTCACGTCCAGGCCCGACCCGAACTCTGGTACGTGGAGTAAACGGGACACAACAAACCCACATCGGGTACCCACAACGGGAAACACCCAACACCGTCAATCGAAACCGAGCTCTGATACCATGTTAAATTTTAATATCGGGGCCGAGCCACACCCGAATAGCAACCACAATATACAACTCGGGTTCCATCCTAAAACCAATTGGTGATAGGAGGAGGTAGCCTTGTTGTATATATGGTGCACAATTTCAATTTAACCACCGGTGTGGTATTGTATTTAGTCACAGTGGTTTTTTATTTCAACAAAAGTATGTAATAAAGTCAGATGGGGGATACATTAACATTTATTAACTAATAAATAATGCATTTAATATGTTAATTCAATATTTTAAAGTGATATAATAATTAAATAAATATATATTCAAGAGTTTTGTAAGGATAATATATTTACGTACTCTATCAAGATCAAGAAGAAGCCATGCCTATTTTTTTTTTCTTTCTTTCTATTTCGGTAAATGCTTTTTATTTTCTTCGTTTTTTTGTGCTACTAAGTCAACAATTTACGAGGTATTGATTAGGGCTCGATCATGGGCGGATCGGTCCGGTCTTGAACATATGACTGAGACTGAGACCAAAATTTCGGTATTGACATCTAGAGGACCGAGACCGACTTTGACCAAAAAAGTCTGTCCGAGTCAGTCTTGCTTGACTCGGACCGGTCTCGGTCTTATATTGATATTTTTTGTAAAAAAAACAAACAATTGGATTGACAAAAAAAAAATTACCAAAGTTTTTGTCTTGAACCCACTCGCTTCTTGTCTTCGGTCGCACATCTCTTATAGAACCAATACAAGAGTTGTTGAATGTTTTAAGGTCGTGAATTACTAGTGTTTCAAGTGTTAAGCAATGATTTTTTAGGGGTTTTTTCAAGGTCGGTCCGATCCAATCCTAGTCGTTTTTTGGGGAAAAAAACGAGATCGATTTTGAAGAAACAAATTCGTCCGCTCGGTCTCGGTCCTAGTCGGGCTGCATCGGGTGAATGTGATGGTCACGTGTCGAAAGACCAGTTTGGTAAGCTGTCAGGTACGCCGGCGATCGATCCGGATGGGCGATGTATAATGGTTAGTTCAGTTAATTGCTATACCATGTTCATTGGCCATGTTTTCCGACGATCACCCTAACAGCCTAACTGCCAACCTAACTAACTGCTTTTATCCTTTTGCGAGGCCACACACAAGGCTGACGAAAACGCCGCCATTGAAACCAGCGATGCAAGGTTGAAACCGAAGAAGACGCCGCCAGGCGCCAGCGATGCATGCCTTCCATGGCGTTGATCTCAGAGGCGGCGTCTTGGTCGGGGCGGAGGGTTGGAACAGGCGGCGCGTGAGGTAGAGGTGTCTCGGTCCTCGAGGAACTGGTAGAAGGCGGTGTCGAGAAGAAAGCATGCGAGAGGAGGTTGAAGGAGGAAAAGAGGTAGGCGATCGGACGCCATAATATTAATGTCACCCAAGGCCGCATGGATTTGTTCGTTAAACTTTATTTTAGACAACAAAAAAAAAAAGTCAAATGTTGAGTGAATTTGCTTTAAATATTTTTTAGATAAATTTTTTTAGTTGTATGCATTGTACGAGAGTTGGTTTTTAATTAAATTTAATAGAAAATACTTAAATTTTTTTATAAAACACTATTAAAATGAATGTAATGATAAAATAACCTAAATTTTAAATGATAAATAATGAAATTTTAAATTTACAAAATAATACATGCTAAAAAAATTGAAATTGTGAAATACTTAACAAATATTAAAACATACAATTTAAATTTAATATTTTCTTGTAAAGTGTTTTTATTAATTTTTAAAAGTATTATTAGTTAAGTTTAAAAAAATAAAAGTTAACCTAACAAATTGTACTCATATGCAATTTATTTGATAATTTAGTATTTCATCTATCTTAGCGTAGTGCTTATATTTTAAAATTATATATTCCTTTGACTTTTATTTTCAGCTTTTTTTTTTTTTTGGCCAAAAACTTTTATTTTCAGCTAAACATTGCTAAATGTAGCAAATAATTAATCATATTTGATAGGAGATTAGGAGATAATATTTTTTAGTGGTTGGACTGGTAGGTTTTGAACTTCCCCAACACATTCTAATTCGATTAATTAAAACCTTATTACAGAAAAATTTATAGAGTAACAACTACAATGTAATTAAAAAAATTCACAATATTCTGCTTTGGAGAGGAACGTCTTATTCATTTAAAACACAGTTTATTCAATAATTATATTAATATTTACTAAGGTAATTAGAAGCCAGGTATTATACTTTATTAATTTCATTCATAATCAACAGTGTATTATAATAATAAAGCAAAATATTACAATTGTTGTGTAACTTAAGGACAAAATTTCAGATTGTTAATATATATAAAAAACTCCAATTATAAACAACACAGTTGACATTTTGCTAATTAGAAGGATATTATGAGATTAATAATCTAGGATATTAATTAACTATGCATTTTATTAGAAACTCCACTTAAAAAAAATAATCTTAGCGTTTTCTATTGCAAAAATAATATTATACACTATAAATAATTACCATTACGATGTTTTTTGGGGTATTTCTTTTCATTGAAAATCTAGAAGAAATATTAATTTTGGGTGGTGTTATTTATAATAGTAGCACTAATAGCATACACGATACACCTAAGCCTAAGCCATATTAGATTAATATGCACAAAAGCCATAGTAGATTATTATTATTATTTTTTTGGGTTAATGGTCAAAGTGCATCCTAAAATTTGGTCGAAATTTAAAAATACTCCTTAAAGTTTAAAATTTACCCTAATGTTAAAGAATAATAAAAAATTCCCCCTAAAAGAGCATTTGACAATTGAGAATTTTTCATCATTTTCAAACATTAAGGGATACTTTAAACTTTAAGGAGAATTCTTAAATTTCTGCCAAACTTTAGGGGCACTTTTACCCTTTACCCTATTTTTTTTTTTTATTTCTTTTGTTAAATTTAAATATTGAAAATAAAGTATATTCATAATTTAAAGTATTTATATACAACGATATAAATAAATAGAAAGAAAGAAAGAAGAGAAAATATCAAAATAAGGAGTCGAGATTCAGGGAGGAGATACACAGGGAGAGAAAGCAGCCTCATAGCAGAGATAATACTGTTGAACGAAGACGACCTGCTTCCCCAATCTACAAACCCTAATTGTTGCAATCTTCTTCCTAACTACCAATCTCTTTATAGGTTGTTCTCCTCCTCTCAAACTCTATCTGCTATCCTACTTCATTTCTGATCTTGTTTGACCTTATCTGATGGATCGATTCGTTTTGTATCGGAAAGGTATAACAATCCAGAGCTACGTCGGCACTAGATCTTTCAGTTACTTCATTGATTGCTCCTTCACGGCGGTTTTCAAAATTTGGGCTTGATTTATTGGTTTGGTTGACTGTTTGCAGTTTAAGGATTTGGTTGAATTACCCATTCAAGATTCCGAATTTTGGGATTTGGATTGAGTTTCTATGTTCTGAGTATTGTTTAATGTTGGAATTATGTAATTATATAAGTTTGTGTGGTTCTTTGATGATAGTAGTCCTCTTTATTTAACTCAAGATGCAACATGTAGCGATCTCAGTGCCATTTTTGAGTTGTTCTTTGATATAATTTTTGAATTTAGGTTAATATTAGGTAATTCCCTTACTTTTTGTAGATTCTTTGTTTTTAGTTTCCTGGTTGACTTCTATTTAGTGTTACTAAAGGTCCAATTTGATGCATGTTTTGAATTTGTGCCCTCTCAAGTAGTCATTTCTTAAAGGATAAGTTTGTCTGACTGAAATGTCAGTGTCGTGTTGATGGTGTGAAAGTTATTAGATTTTTCTATTTAGGACAGCAAAAATCTATTCGACTGTTGCTCTTTTCGAGTCTTTTTAAGTTGAAAGATCGTTCTATTTGCAGGTGTCGTGTGAGTTTTCTTGAAGGGTTCAGTTTTCTATTTAAGTTCAACTTTCTGAATGTAGAGTGTACTGAGTTATAACTTACAACAAAGAATGAGCTTGTCCAAAAACGCAATGCACTCAAACGACAGAAACATGGGCACTGCTGGTAAAGCAACAACATTGAATCCTCATGCAGCAGAGTTCATTCCTTTCTCCCTCAGGTCACCCTCGTCCGTGAGCACCAGCAACCATGATCCAGCAACTAGGTTTACATCTTTAGGTTCTTTGGGGAAAGCCGTTGTAAACCGAACAGAATCATCAATTTCAAACAATTCTGATGATGAGTCTCATCAGTTCTGGCACCACCAGCTTCCAGATGATATTACTCCTGATTTTAAAGTCTTCGGAGAAGACAACTCTCAGAGTTTGCCTGGCCTTTCTTTATCTGGCCTGTCCTTGCATGATGACAATGAAGCAGCTAGGTTTTCAGCTTCTGCAGCCAGTGGATATGTGCTGAATGAGCTTCAGGAGATTTCTCCACGTGGGGTTAGTGGAAATAACTTCACCGAAAATGTGAGGTTCTCTGGTTCTGCTTTCGGAGAAGACACTTCCTCTGCTAGCTATATGCAAATGCTATCTAAGCCTTGGGACAAGCAAATAGGGAACAGTGATCAACTTTTTGGTGGTGCTACGGAGTTGTCTCCTTATAATGGAAGTTCTAGACTCGGGTCAATAAATGAAGTCTTGGGAGAACATGGTATGGTTGATGGCAATGAGACAAATCCAATGGAGTTTTTGGCCTCAATTTTTCCTGGTTTTGCTACTGATAGTCTCGCTGAAGTTTACTGTGCCAACAGATGTGACATGAACATGACAATTGAAATGCTCACTGAGCTAGAGGTATACTCCTACTCTGACAAACTAACCCACAATGCTAACTTCTGTAGGTCATGCGCCACTTGAACTTACAACCACCCTGCAGAAAGCCCCATCCAGAGGGTAGGGTAGTTTGTTGCTTGAATGGGACCGGGTTTTGAGATAAGCTCATGTTTGTCTCAAAAATAGGAGCCAAGAATCATTCATTGCCTCATTTATATATAAAGTTTCACATTTACTAATCTGACAGTGAAAAGGGAAGATTAATTTTTACTGTATTGTTGGTGGTAATGAGTTCTGGAGTGCTCATTTCTTGAATCCTACACAATTCCACTAAATTTTTGCTGTAAACCAGCAAATCAATTTCAAGTTTAGTCTGTATATGAGGTACTTCCCCATCTTCCTGACTGTAAGACTCAACAAGGAGACCTTTGAACTACATGTATTATTAGACAACTCATTAAAGCACCATTCTAGCGCTTCCAGTACTCATGGTTCACTTAATCTTCCATTTGCCCATCTCATTGGAGGAAAAATTCTCATGAGTGCCTTGTTGAAGTACATTCCTGGTTGGCGTAAAAGAAATTTGTAGTTTTTGTTTTTCCCATCTCCTTTAGTTATATCAGGTGAATTTCATTTCACATATTTTTTCTTTTGGGAAATGTAGCTCCAAATTGATGGTGCTTTTAATCCGATTCTGAACTCAAAGACCGTGTCTGCTCCGAATCTCACTGCAGTGGACTTCCCTGCCCTTTCTGCACAAGAAAGTCAGAATGGGCTCCAGAAATATGCAGGAGATGATCTTCCACAAAACGGCAGTTCATATAGACCCAACAATGATAAGGACCAACTACTCATGTTTAAGTCCAGTTCAGCGGCTCCATCAAGAGGTGCCATAGATTTTGCTTCAGCTGTCAAGAAATTGCCAGCCCGAGACTCTGGTATCTGGAAGTACGACAGAAATGGCTCCCCTAACCCTACCATCGGTTCTAGTAGAAGTTCCCAAGTATTAGCTAGTGCTTACAATAGTGGGAATGGAAGGAGCATCTACTCCGACAGGTCACAAAATCGCGTTCCTTCTCGAGCAGCTCCTGTGTGGGTTGAAACTGGAGAAGCCGTGGGTAATATTCCTCAACCAATAACTCTTTCCTTTACAATTATTCTAGCTGTGGGAAAAAGAATATTTTTGCATACATCTATCGAGTTTGACATTGTTGGGATGGCAGCTAATTTGTATAGTGAGTTACGTGAAGAAGCCCGTGACCATGCCCGTGTACGGAACGCTTATTTTGAACAGGTTTGTGATATATGGATCATATCTGCTAGAAAAATCATTCCTTGGTTTAGACTTGTCAAATTTAAAGTAAATGGATAATAATGACTGGACAACAATGTCAGTAAATGATGAACGCTTGTTGGGATTTATTTATGTCATCACTTATTAATTCATTACAGGCACGACAAGCGTATCTAGTTGGCAATAAAGCACTAGCAAAGGAACTGAGTGTCAAGGGGCAGTATCATAGTATGCACATGAAAGCATCACATGGGAAAGCTCAAGAATCAATTTTTCGTCAGAGGTTCGTTGTTCTTTCGTAGTCTAACTTGGTTTCAATCATGCAAGACTGCATTTTTTACTTACACTTGAGAAGTAGCAACTAATTACAAAAAAATCATCCTTGCCCTATTTCAAGTCTATTTACAGAGAAATGAGCGAAAAAAAATACATTTTTAATTGGTTTAAATACCAATTACCTACCTGAACTTTGAACTTTGGACGTTTTGCAACGAGCTACTCGAACTTTAAAAATTCAAAACGGGCTACCTCAACTTTGAAGAATGTGCAAATAGCTACCTCCGTCCAATTTTCCGTCAACTCTAGTTGGAAAATCGTCGGAAAGTTGTCAGAAAGTCATCGGAAAGTCGTTAGAAATTGGACGGAGGTAGCTATTTGCACCTACTTCAAAGTTGAGGTAGCCCATTTTAAATTTTCAAAGTTCGGGTAGCTCGTTGCAAAACGTCCAAAGTCCAGGTAGCTACTTGGTATTTAACCCTTTTTAATTCTTAAAAAACCTAGCTTCTCACGTTGGAGCATATTACTCATTCTCTTTCCTTTTTAATAATAAAAAAAATTAAACTTTTGAAAGCTGCAATCTTTTGCTTTGATCAGGAACCCAGTCTCAGCGGAGATGCAGGGTCCAGACCGAATGATCGATCTCCATGGGCTTCACGTAACCGAAGCCATCCACATACTGAAACACGAGCTAGCTGTACTGAGGACCACGGCTCGATCCACCAACCAAAGACTCCGTGTCTACATCTGTGTGGGCACGGGCCACCACACTCGTGGGTCCCGCACTCCTGCAAGGCTTCCAGTATCCATACAGAGGTACCTGCTAGAGGAGGAAGGTCTCGAATTCACCGAGCCCCAACCGGGGCTTCTTCATGTTGTGATATATTGAATGTGTGGGACCCACCCACCCATCAAGGTGTTGTCGCTGTTAGTTGAGAGGTATACGGGGAGCTTTTTTAGATTTTACAAAACATCATCATCATCATCTAATATCCATGTAGTTCGTAGCCATCAACGTTGTCGTAATCAATCATCGTTTCTTGTATCTGTACATGTGGATGGAGATGGAAGACAAGAGAAGAGGTGTAGAAGTCAAGTTTGGAAAGAAGAAGAAAAATATTAGGCGAGAGAAGAAGATGAAAGTGTATCATTTGTAAGGGTAGAGGAGAAGAAGGGAACATCAGTAGTAGTATGCCACATTTTGTTTAGACTTTTGCACTTTTTTTCTTCTTTGAATTTTTGGGTATTATTGTCATGTAATGTACAATGATCTGTATTTCTTTTGTCAAATTCCTTTTGATTCTCAGATGTAAACTGATAGAATTTGATTTTACATGATAGTTCAATTTCAGTTCACTCCAATGTGTACTCAATCAGCAGAGCAATAAGTCGTGTTAGGTTAGGTCGCAGGGATTGCCTCGTGAACTAGGAGTGATCAAAAAAGACTGTTGGACCGAATTTTCGACAAGACCGGCCCGATTAGGATCGAGACCGAGCTAACGTTTTTTTTTTCTTCAAGGTCGGTCTCGGTCTAGAGCTTTTTTCCTGAAAGCCCGATTAGGACTGACCCAGACCGAATTTACTATACAAACCCTAAAAAGCAATGATGTATGTTTGGAACTATGAGAGAAAATGAAATCTGTTTAAAAACCCTAAAAAGCAATGATGTATGTTTGGAACTATGGGAGAAATGAATTTTGTTTAGAATTTTGTATATTTGTTACTTGGTTGATTTGTCACTTTGATTTCAATGATGTTTGTATTTGAACAAATTCAATTTTTTTTTGGGTCAGATTCGGTCCAGGACCGAGACTGATCCGAATCAAGAAAGACCGACTTGGGCAGACTTTTTTGGCCGAGGTCGGGCTCGGTCTTGGTCCTCCAGAAGGCAAGACCGAAATTTCGGTCTCGTTGTGAACCAACTAATGGTTTGGAACAAGTTCTTAGTGTCACGTACCAACGAAAGGGATGAATGGAAGGGACACACGACACATACATACATTGGAATTTCTAGAGGGGTCGTTCCAACATCCGAATTCGGCGCACCGGGCTAGATACATTGTATCCTAGATTCAATGTACCTTTACATACATTGGATCTTGGATTCAATGCATCTCCACATTCATTCATGTCCCTTTAGATCCGTGAATGCATCTCCACATTCATTCATGTATCTTTAGATGCATTCATGTATCTTTAGATGCATTCATGAACCTCATTATTCAATGTATAGTTCATTAGGTGTCTTTCCCCCCTTAGGTGTATATATAGGGTTTTTAGATTCAGTTGTAATCACCAAGGAAAATCAAGAGAGTAATAAGAGTCGAAATTATTCTCATATTCAGGTGTTCTTGGTCGTTTTGAGGGAAAGATTGCTTAGGTATCCATCCTAAGGCCGCACGAGTGAGGTGAGAGCGTAAGACTTTCTTCAAGCCCGTGACATTAGGTTGGACCTAAGTTGATCCTTATGACCAGATCCGTGTTTGACTCGATCCGAACTGAACCCATTGATCCAAATTGAGAGATCTTATGCAACACAAATAGACAAATGAATGCAAATAAAATTCTGAAGACCACATACACCCCTTTCTCCTCAATGTAGCACCTACTATTTATGTATATATATGAAAAATTCCAACATTAGCTACAAAAAACAAAAACATGTTCTTTTCTTGACCTTCCTTATTTGAGGGAAAGAGATTGAGAAGAAGAAGAGAAGAGAGAGGTGAAGATTTGATTGACATGGAAAAAAAAAAAACGCAACCAAAATCCTCCTCTACCTCCTTTGATGTTGTCAAGAAGACAGCCACTTCTCATCATCTATCCCTTCAATCTCTCCAATATCCATGCTGTCAGGAAGAACAAAGTAAATCAGAAAAGTTCACTAATTCATGTAAGGAAATTCACACAACAATAGCAGTGCAATCTAACTAAGATAGTCAACGGCAAGATCAATGGATAGTGTTCAACGGAAATAAATGGAGAACTGACAATTTTGCTGAAAACAATGCACTGACTAATTATATAAAGTTAGAGATTAGATAAAGAGAATCAGAGATTTACTCCATTATAACATCGGCTGTCCACAACTCAATATTAAAATCCAAGCTGCCTAACCATATGATATGAGAAGCAGCACCAACAAATATATATGTGGCTATTAAACAAGAAGAACAACCTGACAAAGGTTTGGGTTTGGGTTTGCAGACTAGTGTATTCTAATAATTGAGAAAAACAACAATTTTTTTGGGTCTCCTACCAAAAAAATAATAATATGTATATATAACTAAATCTCCTGTTACCTCAAGAAAAAGAAAATAATTTTTATGCATCAAAATCAAGGCTGCAAATTGAAGAACCCTTTCGGTTCTTTTCTTTTATCTAGGAGGAAAAATACTATTCTTTAACCACTAACATATCTAAAGGCACTGTTTGCCATCTGTTCAAAAAAAGGAGCAAACTTGAAGAAAACCCACCCAAAAAAGCAGCTTAGAATGATCCCTGGAAACGTAAACCCGGATCAAGAATTCAAACAGTTGAAAGAAACATCCAAATACTAAAAAAATAATTTGATTGAGGGCTTCTTTTTTGTTTTTCTTACCAAGGCAAGGGAAGATCCTGGAAAAAGTCCTTTGAGAAGCAATCATCCAAATGGTGTTGAAGGCTGCTATCACAAGAACCTAACCATGAAGGAAACTCCATCACCTCATCAAATGGCTGGTACCCAACATCCTCTGCCTTTACTTCCTCGCTGGTGCACTGAGCTGAATTCACCATGTTCATGGTGCCAGACTGCTCTATCTGGTGCTGCCCTCCAATTGGCCTCATCTCCTCCTCATCTATCACCTGATGAACTCTCTGTTCTAGTGGAACTGCAGCCGAGGATGAAGAGGAAAGAATTTCCTCAGCAGGGGAAGAGGATGATGATGGTGAAGAGGATGAGTAAATCGACGAAGCAGTGTTGCCATTGTAACTATGGTACAGATTAACTGATATGTTATCAAAATCATGGAAGTTGAGATTCAACCCCAAGGGTGGTTGAGAAGGGATGGAGAACTCAGCAGGGAGAGGAAGATGGGAAACAGGGGAGAGTGAAGAGTAAGGCATAATTGGCCCCAAATCATTATAAAAATTGGATCTTGATGATTGAATTGTATGTAAAGGTGGTGAAGGGATTTGGTTTTGCTTTTTCTGTTGCTGCTCCTCAGCTTTTTTCATGGAAGCTCTGTGGAATTTAAGAGCAGTGACAATTTCCCTTCTTGCCTCAGCCATGTTCAGAAGCCTCTCTTGGTATGGCCTTGTGGTGTGGAGCCTCCTCCTCACTTGCTTCTTCTGCTGTGGTGGTGGTGGTGGCTGGGGATTCTTACCGCCATCACTGAATTTGGGGGTTCTAGAATTCATGGTGGTGGTGGTGATTTTTGAAGAATAAGAAGAGCTCAGTTGTTTCTGACCATGAATCTGAATTCCAACTGCAGTTTCTTGTTCTGGAATTGGGGCTCTACCCATAATCAAGAACTGTTTTTTCTTGTTGCTGAGGTAGGGAGCTGATCTTGGGGGCTAGCCATGGTTTCTGGATTCTTTATGATATTGAATTTATGGAAAGGGCGACTCTAACTAACCTAGAGAGGGAGAGAGAAGGCCTAGTGAGGTAAGGTGGTATAAATAGCTAAGCTAATAATTCAATGTTTTCTTGGATTTTCCCTGTTTTGGGTAACCTATTTATTACCCTTTTTTGCCCAAATCTTTTAACCCCTGAGTTGCCCTATATTTTCAGCTGAAACTAGACATTTGCCTCCACAATTTCCTATTTAGAGTGTTAGAAACAAGAGAAAAAGAAAAAAAAAACTATATTTGTGATGATTTGTACAGAAAACAAAATGACTGTCAAGTAAAAAAAGCAAAATTTCATATATAGTAAGAGATTATTATTCAAAGGAAGGAAAGTGCACATATCCAAGTTGGATTGTTATGTGTGAAATGAAATGATAGAATTTTTTTTTTATAACTTTCTCATTAAGTTTCACTCAAATTCACACTTTTTGAAATCACAAGCACTGACACACAATTTGCCAATCAAAGACAGTCAAATAGAAGTGTATAAAGACTGCAGAAGATCTCCACTACTATTGTAACCTTACCCTGCTATTTTTCTTATCCAAAGGAAGATGAAAAAATCCAAGTTTTGTTGTATGTTCAGTAAAAATTTCCAGCATATCACATACAGACGTCTCTTCATGAAGCAGAGATATTGGACCTTTCATCGCAGCATCATATCATATTAAAGACAGAATTGCTCCATACGCCCACCTTCTCTCCCTCTCTCTACTTTGAATACTCCTTTTCCTTGCTTCTTCATTGAATCATTATTATTCTGCATATTTTATAATTTTCTTTAATCTAATTGGAGGATGCAGAGGCAAAGATTTGGTCTTTTGTGTAGAGTTTCCAGACAAGGATAGAAGTGGGAAAAAAAACTGCTTTTGGTCCACAGTGCGGAGGAAATCAGTAACTCCTTTACGAACTCATCACTTTACATTTCAGTGGTAAAAATGCAATTTTTTTACTACTAGAAGCACAAAACCAAGAACATTGTGCATGGAAATGGAAGTGTGTTTTAGAAAAATGGCATCTTTACAACTTTATATTTTCCCTCAAAGAATGTAGTTGTCACAAAATTTCAGCTGGGTTCACAAGAAGCAGATCTAATATATTTTAAAAATGAACAAATTATCTGTGCAAAACTACAACTACTACTTCCTTACGAATTTCTGAATATTACAGCCTTAGGTCTTTCCTGACTGGATAAAGTGGCAGTATAATTATGATATTCTTTCAGTTTCATTTTTTATTTTTATTTATAAACAAAGTTGTGCTAAATCTTTGTTTCTTTTCTGGAGTGAAATCAGTAAGAAAAACTAAATATTTCAAGCCATGATCATCAGCATCACATTGTTCATCATTTGAGGGTTGGAGCACTTAGCTAGGAAGCTAAATCGATATCTTAATCGTCTTCAGTCATGATCTTTTGACAGGAAGAATAGAAAGGAGCAATCAACAAAATATAGAACTTATAGTTAGGTGTAAAATTAAAATCTTTTTAATTTCAGAAAACTATGGACTACCTGCTCGTTAAATCATTCTTTTCCTAAAAAAGCTTTTTTTTCCCCACTAAATTATTCTACTTTAAGTTTTAGATTTACTTGCTGCTACTAATGCATTTTTACACACAAAGCACTATTTCACTAAACTTTTGATCTAGTAAACTTATAATTTTTTTTAATAAATTACTGTTTTATACCAATTTCAGATCACATTCTCATTCCCATAGTAGCAGCTAGAATTACTATGGGTTAATTAAATAAAAGAGTATTTCGAGAATGTAAAAGTTCAGATTAACCGTTTAAGCAAACTCACCTACAAAAACGAGGTAATATATAAATGTGTATTTTAATATATATCAACGCATAAAACCAAACAGCAGATGAACACCAACGTCTGAAAATAATATGAGATCGAAAAAAAGGCAGCAACTATTAAAAAGATAATAAATTGCATTATTATGAAACAAGATAACAGAAAAAATGGATTACAAAACAGGAAGGAAAGTGGTGGTAGCCAGTGTTCTGTTATGGATTAAGATTTAATTGGGCGGTAAGTGTGTTTCTGAAGTTATACATACTGTGAGAGATAGCGGCAGACAGCCGCCTCCACCAATCCCCTTCAATCTTCAGGACTAGCAGCAGCAGCAGCAGCTATCCCCATTTCTGACGCAGAGAGAGAGAGAGAAAGGGGAGGGATGGGCGATTGATGAATGGAATCAGGCAGGTAGATAATCTCCACCCACCAACAAGCCGCTGCCTCAATCAATCATCTCTTCCTCTTCTTACTTCCTTTTCCTTTTCCTTTTCCTTGTACAGTGGAGAGTGAGTGTTCTTCGATTAACGCAAGTGGACCTCCTTCACCAATAAGGCAGACATTATTCATATGAGTTATTACTATTTAAAATGATAAGGAATATTCATAACCAGTTTAAATTAATTATACGTTGTTATCCTACATTTTTAATATATATATATATAATATAATAAGCTATAATTTATATATATGTGTATGTGTGTGTTAAAATTAGGGGTGAGCAAAAAAGACTGATTCGACCGAAATCCCGACAAAACCAGCCCGAGACCGGCCCGACTAAGACTGAGACCGACTAGGACTGAAACTGAGCGGGCGTTTTTTTTCCTCTCAAGTCGGACTCGGTCTCAAGTTTTTCCCCAAAATTCCCGATTCGGACTGGCCCGGCCCGAGTTGTCTAAAACCCTAATACAAAATATTATACTATACATCAACTTCTCCAACTAGGTCTCGGACTCTCGCCTTCGCATTCTAAAAAACTCAGCAAGTTAGCAGCTCCCATCACACATGTGCTAATTTATTGTGTTTTGTGTTTGTATATTTTAAATTTGGTAAAAATTTGGACAAAAAAGTGTATTTTTTTTTACTGAAAATTTCGGTAATGGACCGAGACCGGCCCGAATCAAGCAAGACCGACTCGGGCGACTTTTTATACCAAAGTCGGTCTCGGTCGCGGTTTCGGTCCTCCAAAGGTGAAGACCGAAATTTCGGGCTCGGTCTTGCCAAAATACCCGGACCGGACCGCCCAAGCTCACCCCTAGTTAAAATTTGCTTATATTGTGCAACCTAAGTTATTTTTATTATTACTTATAATGAACTTTAATATATAATTTTTAATTAATTTAAATTGCCAACCAGTACTTGGAAAGAAATATGTTTTTCAGGGATGATATTGTCTAATTTGATCATGATATCATTTCCCCTCATCTCTCTCTATAGTTTTATTGCTGTAAATATATAGGGTTAATTGTCAATTTGCCCCTAATGTTTGGACCGAATTTAAGAATCCCCCTTAAAGTTTAAAATTTGAAATATTAGTCCTAATGTTTGGACGTCGTCAAAAATTGCCTCATTCCGTCTTCAGGCCGTCTGATTCAAACGGAAATTCCGTCACGTGCCTTACACATGCGTTTTATGAAGATACAAAGACAATAATACCCTTATTGCAGTTCATCACCTCGTTTCCCTCCATATACCCGAGGATGCCAAGGCAGTTCCACAGACCGAAGAAACCTTAAACAGCAGTTCCTCTTCAGAGACTTCAGAATCACCGCGACAGAATCACCGCGACAGACTTCAGAGACTCGACTCCGCGCCTCGCCCAGACTCCGCGCCTCACCCGCGACTCCGCGCCTCGCCCAGACTCCGCGCCTCACCCGCGACTCCGCGCCTCTTCGTTCTGTCCGTACACGACGGGACAGCTTCTCCTCTGTTTCAAGGCAAGGGCCGACTTCAATGTTAGGGTTTGTTGGTTGTTAGAAATCCCGTTTTTTGTCGATGTAGTGCTGATATTTAGGTTTTAGGCTTGGTTGTTGTACATACATTTCTAACAATCGACATTGTTCCAGCTTTTGCGTTGGATTGCACCGATTTGCCGATTTGAAGTTTTGCCTCCGAAAAATATGGAATTTTCGGACTTTGCTGATGATTTAGGTACGTTTTTTGGCCAAATTTGGAATATTGCTGATAGCGTAGGTTCTGTTATTTGGAATGTTGCTGATAGCTGTATATGTAGGTGCGGACGAGTGGGTGCCAAGTACGGCTTGGCCCTTAAACCCACCAGAATTAAGGAATGCACCGGGACGACCGAAGAAGAAAAGGACAGCGTCCTCCTGGGAAGCCAATGCGGGAAAACTCGGAAAAACGGGGGACCTCCAACGTTGTGGCAAATGCAAGCAAATTGGCCATAATGCCAGATCATGTGGAAAGGGGACAAAAAGGAAGACTACCCAAGGGACACAACCCGAAGAGCAAAGTCAAGGAACCGGAGGTCCTCCTTCAACACAAGATAGTGCCCCGAGTCAAGGAAACGTGTCTAGGAAAGGAAAAGAAAAGATGTAAACGTATGACATGTAACCGTTGGTGTCGTTTTGGTATTGTATGTGTTAGGCGAAAACAGGACATGTGTTAGCTTTTGATGTGTTTGCTTTTGAGACATGTTGAAACATGCAATTTCGGATGGTTTTGACGTATGTGCAGGGTTTTGGTGTTTGGCAATCTAATCTGTCCAAATGGTCATGGATAAAAACTGATTACTGTCACAAACTTTAGGGGGGAATATTCAACTATTTCAATACATTAAGGGGGTAATATTAAACGATTTCAATACATTAATGGGGATAGTTGAACGACCTGGAATTTTTCAAGAACATCAAAACCGAGTTGCAGAACCACAAACCAGTTTCATACACCAACATTACATACTTCATAACCAGTTTGTTACATTCAGTACAAATACACTAAAAAAAACAAGATTACATACTAAAGAACACAACTACCATGAACAATAAAGCCATCAACAGACAAAGTCGATACATTTGTTCTCTTCGACGATAGCCTTCGACCTCAATTGTTGTCTTCTCATACAAAGCCACTAAATTTGTAAGAGCACTGCCACAACATCTGCATTTATCAACGTCTTGTTCTTCAACGTCCAACCACTTGAAAAACCCACATCCCGAATTGTCACTACTCTATACGAAAAACAATATACATAACGAAACATACCGAATAAGGTTCGAAATTTCAACAACTTCACTCAATCGGGTTTCAACCATACCTTGAAGTGAGGACAACCCCAAAATTCACGTCCATAGTTCTTGGGAGTTCGGGACATTCTCAAACGAGGTGACAATCCGCAATTACATCGGTGAAGACTTGAAGAAGACTTGAATGATACCTTTGACGAAGATTGGGTCGACATTCCCTTGAGAATTTGGCCTATCCCGCGCCTTTCACCTCCCCTTCAAGAACCCTAGCTTGGTCACTTCTTCTCCAACTCATGCTTCAATTTCAAAATATGCAGTTACGTTCTTCTATAGAATGCAATAAGGGCATTTTTGTCTTTGTATCTTCATAAAACGCATGTGCATGGCACATGACAGGATTTCCGTTTGAATCAGACGGCCAACAGACGGAATGGGGCAATTTTTGACGACGTCCAAACATTAGGACTAATATTTCAAATTTTAAACTTTAAGGGGGATTCTTAAATTCGGTCCAAACATTAGGGGGCAAATTGACAATTAACCCAAATAATATATATACAGCAATAAAATTATGTAATATTTGTATATAGTTTGGACAGTTACTGTGAATGCAAGTTATGAATAATTTATTTATTCATTTCTGATACACTAATAATAACTAAAATACAACATGGCGTGAATAAGTTATTATATATTATTATTTATTATTTATTATATAATAATATATATAAGTGCAAGAATTACGGAGTTCGTTTGTAATAAGACAAAATCTACATAATTTATAAAAAAACAACTGTAGGCCTGAAAGGCCCAGATAGATTAGTTGTAGGCCGATAAGGCCCACATCAAGGATACCCGTAAGCCTGTTAGGGTCAGGTAGTCTATTTGTGGGTATATAAGGCCAATCAAGCCCCGAAGTGGGCCATTACGGCACATATGGCCTATCAAACTCAGTACGGCCCATGCAGTATATTTAAATGTCTTTAAGGCCCATTATGTATTTTACAGCCCAGTAGTCTATTTGTGGGTCTATAAGACCTTTCAAATCCTTTATAGACCATGTAGACTATTTGTGGGCCGATAAGGCCCATCAAGCCCAGCAGAGGAAGGACTATTACAGCCCAAATGGTCTATTGTGGGCCTGCAAGGCTTATCAAGCTCAGTAGGGTCATGTAGCCCATTTATAGGCCTTTAAGGCCTATCCTGTCCACATCCAGGCATGTACAGCCCAGGAGTTTTAGTTGTGGGCCTTTAAGGCCCATCAAATCCTTTACAACCTATGTAGTCTATTTCTGAGTCTATAAGGCTCATCAATAGCCCATGTAAGAGGAATGGCTATTACACCCTAGATGGTCCATTGTGGGCCTAAAAGGCCTATCAAGTTCAGTACGGTAATGTAGCCCATTTATAGGCTTTTAAGACCAATATTGTTTACATCCCAGTTGTGTTTAGTTGTGGGCCTTTAAGCCCCATTAAATCCTTTACATCCCAAGTAGCCTTTTTAGGTTTTATGCTGCCCATGAAGCCCAGAAGAGGGAGCGCTATACAGCCCATGTATTTTGATTTTATCTTGTCCATATCCAGGCTTATACAACCCATGCCTTTAAGGCCCATAATCTCCTTTACAACTCAGGTAGTCTATTTGTGTGTCTATAAGGCCCCATCAGCTCCTTTATAGCCCAATTAATAAGGCCTATCAAGCCCAGAAAAGGGAGGGATATGACAGCCCAGATGGTATGTTGTGAGCCTACAAGGTCTACCAAGCTCAGTACAGGTGATGTAGCGTATAACCTATTTGTAGACCTTTAAGGCCCATCTAGTCCACATATAGGCCAGTATAGCCCAGGGGTTTTGATTTTGGGCCTTTAAGGCCCATCATAACCTTTACTATCCTATTTTTGGGTCTATAATGGCTATGGAGCCCAGAAGAGAGTAATTACGGCCCATATAGTCTATTGTGGGCCTGTGAAGCCTATCAAGCTCAGTACATCCTATCTTCTCCATATCCAAACTCGAACAACCCACGTATTTAGTTGTGGCTATTGTGGGCCTATAAGGCCTATCAAGGCCAGTACGACACATGTTGCCTATTTGTGGATCTTTAAGGCTCAACTTGTCCAAATTTAGGCCTGTACAGCCCATGTATTTAGTTTTGAGCTTAAGGCCCATCATATCCTGTACAGCCCAAGTTGCTTTATAAGGCCCCATAAAGCCTACACGGCCCATGTAGGCTATTTACGGGCCAATAATGCCTATCAAAATCAGGATGGCCCAGATAGCCTATTTAAGGGCCAATAAGGTCCATCCAATTCTGTGCGTCCCAGATCTTATTTCAGGGCAAATAAGGCCTATAAACTTTGTATGGCACATGTAACCTATTTGTGGGCCTTTGAGGCCCATTTTTCCACATCCAGGGCTGTATAAACAAGATACGAAGTGTGTTGCAAATCATTTGAGTACGACCACCGAAAAATGTGATATTATAGCAGGAAATAAAAACAATTTAAATGTTAATACGACGATATGTGTCAATTAAGAATGTGTACAAAACATATATCCTCGATTTAGAATTCATAAAAATCAGATTTCATCAATAATAAAGTTCCGATTGAGAAGTTACTCAAAAATTACAACATACATCGAAACAAAAAGGGGTAACATCACAAATAATTTACGGTTTGGGGTCTGAAAAAGATTTGGTCGTAACGTTACTACCATCATATATGTCGAGTTAGTATGCAAATAAAATATTTGCTACCATCACAAATGATTTGTTGAAAAATATTTGGTCGTAACGTTACTACCATCATATATGTCGAGTTAGTATGCAAATAAAACTGATTTGAACGAAAACGAAGTTCCAAATGAGGAAATATTAATAAGATACGAAGTGTGTTGCAAATCATTGGTGTACCAGCACAGAAATATGTGATATTAAGGGAGGAAGTAAAAATGATTTAAATGTTAATACGACGATATGTGTCAATTAAGAATGTGTACAAAACATATATCATCGATTTAGAATTTATAAAAATCAGAATTCATCAATAACGGAGTTCCAATTGAGAAGATACTCAAAAACTAAAAAATCGATCGAAACAAAAGTGCTCAAATCATTTGAGTACGAGCACAGAAAATTGTGATATTAGGGTAGGAAATAAAAATGATTTAAATGTTAATATGACGATATGTGTCAATTACGAATGTATACAAAACATATATCATCGGGTTAGAATTCATAAAAATTAGATTTCATCAATAACGGAGTTCCAATTGAGAAGATACTCAAAAACTACAAAATCGATCGAAACTGAAAGGGGTACCATCACAAAAAATTGCGGTTTGGGGTTTGAAAAAGATTTTATACTAACGTTACTACCATCATATATGTCGACTTAGTATGCAAATAAAATTGATTTGAACGAAAACGGAGTTCCAAATGAGGAGACATTAACAAGATACGAAGTCTGTTGCAAATCATTGGAGTACCAGAACGAAAAAATAGGGTTTTAGGGGAGGAAATAAAAATGATTTAAATATTAATACGACGATATGTGTCAATTAAGAATGTTTACAAAACATATATCATCGAGTTACAGTACATAAAAATCAGATTTCATCAATAGCAGAGTTCCAATTGAGAATATACTCAAAAACTACAAAACTGATCAAAACTCAAAGGGGTACCATCACAAAAAATTGGGCGATTTGGGGACTGGAAAAGATTTGGTCATAACATTACTACCATCATATATGTCGAGATAGTATGCAAATAAAACTGATTTGAACGAAAACGGAGTTCCAAATGAGGAAATATTAATAAGATACAGAGTGTGTTGCAAATCATTTGAGTACGAGCACGGAAAAATGTGATATTAGGGTAGGAAGTAAAAATGATTTAAATGTTTTCAAGACGATATGTGTCAATTAAGAATGTGTACAAAACAAATATCATCGAGTTAGAATTCATAAAAATCAGATTCCATCAATAACAGAGTTCCAATTGAGAATATACTCAAAAACTACAACATCGATCGAAACTAAAAGGGGTACCGTCACAAATATATTGCGGTTTGGGGTCTGAAAAAGATTTTATCCTAGCGTTACTACCATCATATATGTCGACTTAGTATGCAAATAAAACCGATTTTAACGAAAACGGATTTCCAAATGAGGAGATATTAAAAAGATACCAAGTGTGTTGCAAATCATTGGAGTACTACCACGAAAAAATAGGGTTTTAGGGGAAGAATTAAAAATGATTTAAATGTTAATACGATGATATGTGTCAATTAAGAATGTTTACAAAACATATATCATCGTGTTACAATACATAAAAATCAGATTTCATCAATAACAGAGTTCCAATTGAGAAGATACTCAAAAACTACAAAACTGATCGAAACTGAAAGGGGTACCATCACAAAAAATGGGCGATTTCGGGTCTGGAAAAGATTTGGTCGTAACATTACTACCATCATATATGTCGAGTTAGTATGCAAATAAAACTGATTTGAACGAAAACGGAGTTCCTAATGAGAAAATATTAATAAGTTACGAAGTGTGTTGCAAATCATTTGAGTACGAGCACAGAAAATTGTGATATTAGGGTAGGAAATAAAAATGATTTAAATGTTAATATGACGATATGTGTCAATTAAGAATGTGTACAAAACATATATCATTGGGTTAGAATTCATAAAAATCAGATTTCATCAATAACGGAGTTCCAATTGAGAAGATACTCAAAAACTACAACATCGATCGAAACTAAAAGAGGTACCGTCACAAATATATTGCGGTTTGGGGTCTGAAAAAGATCTTATCCTAGCATTACTCCCATCATATATGTCGACTTAGTATGCAAATAAAACCGATTTTAACGAAAACGGAGTTCCAAATGAGGAGACATTAAAAAGATACGAAGTCCGTTGCATATTATTGGAGTACCAGCACGAAAAAAATAAAAAGTAGGGTTTTGGAGGAAGAATTAAAAATGATTTAAATGCTAATACAAAAATATGTGTCAATTAAGAATGTTTACAAAACATATATCATCGAGTTACAATACATAAAAATCAAATTTCATCAATAACAGAGTTCCGATTGAGAAGATACTCAAAAACTACAAAACTGATCGAAACTGAAAGGGGTACCATCACAAAAAAATGGGCGATTTGGGGTGTGGAAAAGATTTGGTCGTAACATTACTACCATCAAATATGTCGAGTTAGTATGCAAATAAAACTGATTTGAACGAAAACGGAGTTCCTAATGAGAAAATATTAATAAGTTACGAAGTGTGTTGCAAATCGTTTGAGTACGAGCACAGAAAATTGTGATAATAGGGTAGGAAATATAAATGATTTAAATGTTAATATGACGATATGTGTCAATTAAGAATGTACACAAAACATATATCATCGAGTTAGAATTCATAAATATCAGATTTCATCAATAACGGAGTTCCAATTGAGAAGATACTCAAAAACTACGAAATCGATCGAAACTAATAGGGGTACGTACCATTACAAATATATTGCGGTTTGGGGTCTGAAAAAGATCTTATCCTAGCATTACTACCATCATATATGTAGACTTAGTATGCAAATAAAACTCATTTGAACGAAAACGGAGTTCCAAATGAGGAGACATTAAAAAGATACCAAGTCTGTTGCAAATCAGTGGAGTACCACCACGAAAAAATAGGGTTTTAGGGGAAGAATTAAAATTGATTTAAATGCTAATACGACGATATGTGTCAATTAAGAATGTTTACAAAACATATATCACCGAGTTACAATAAATAAAAATCATATTTCATCAATAAAAAAGTTCCAATTGAGAAGATACTCAAAAACTACAAAACTGATCGAAACTCAAAGGGGTACCATCACAAAAAATTGGGCGATTTGGGGACTGGAAAAGATTTGGTCATAACATTACTACCATCATATATGTCGAGTTAGTATGCAAATAAAACTGATTTGAACAAAAACGGAGTTCCAAATGAGGAAATATTAATATGATACGAGGTGTGTTGCAAATCATTTGAGTACGAGCACGGAAAAATGTGATATTAGGGTAGGAAGTAAAAATGATTTAAGTGTTATCAAGACGATATATGTCAATTAAGAATGTGTATAAAACATATATCATCGAGTTAGAATTCATAAAAATTATATTTCATCAATAACGGAGTTCCAATTGAGAAGATACTCATAAACTATGAAATCGATCGAAACTCATAGGGGTACGTACCATCAAAAATATATTTCGGTTTGGGGTCTGAAAAAGATTTTATCCTAGCGTTACTACCATCATATATGTCGACTTAGTATGCAAATAAAACTGATTTGAACGAAAACAGAGTTCCAAATGAGGAGATATTAAAAAGATACCAAGTCTGTTGCAAATCATTGGAGTACAACCACGAAAAAAAGGGTTTTAGGGGAAGAATTAAAAATGATTTAAATGCTAATACGACGATATGTGTCAATTAAGAATGTTTACAAAACATATATCATCGAGTTACAATACATAAAAATCAGATTTCATCAATAACAGAGTTCCGATTGAGAAGATACTCAAAAACTACAAAACTGATCGAAACTGAAAGGGGTACCATCACAAAAAAATGGGCGATTTGGGGTCTGGAAAAGATTAGGTCGTAACATTACTACCATCAAATATGTCGATTTAGTATGCAAATTAAACTGATTTGAACGAAAACGGAGTTCCTAATGAGAAAATATTAATAAGTTACAAAGTGTGTTGCAAATCATTTGAGTACGAGCACAGAAAATTGTGATATTAGGGTAGGAAATAAAAATGATATAAATGTTAATATGACTATATGTGTCAATTAAGAATGTGTAGAAAACATATATCATCGCGTTAGAATTTATAAACATCGAATTTCATCAATAACAGAGTTCCAATTGAGAAAATACTTAAAATCTACAAAATCGATCGAAACTAAAAGGGGTACCATCACATAAAAATTGCGGTTTGGGGTCTGAAAAAGATTTTATACTAACGTTACTACCATCATATATGTCGAGTTAGTCTGCAAATAAAACCGATTTGAACGAAAACGGAGTTCCAAATGATGAGACATTAAAAAGATACTAAGTCTGTTGCAAATCATTGGAGAACCCGCACGAAAAAATAGGGTCTTAGGGGAGGAAATAAAAATGATTTAAATGTTAACACGACGATATCTGTCAATTAAGAATGTGTACAAAACATATATCATCAAGTTAGAATTCATAAAAATCAGTTTTCATCAATAACAGAGTTCCGATTGAGAAGATACTCAAAAACTATAAAACTGATCGAAACTGAAAGGGGTACCATCACAAAAAAATGGGCGATTTGGGGTCTGGAAAAGATTTGGTCGTAACATTACTACCATCAAATATGTCGAGTTAGTATGCAAATTAAACTGATTTGAACGAAAACGGAGTTCCTAATGAGAAAATATGAATAAGTTACGAAGTGTGTTGCAAATCATTTGAGTACGAGCACAGAAAATTGTGATATTAGGGTAGGAAATAAAAATGATTTAAATGTTAATATGACGATATGTGTCAATTAAGAATGTGTACAAAACATATATCATCGCGTTAGAATTCATAAACATTAGATTTCATCAATAACGGAGTTCCAATTGAGAAGATACTCATAAACTACGAAATCTTTCGAAACTAAAAGGGTACCATCACAAATATATTGCGGTTTGGGGTCTGAAAGAGATTTTATCCTAACGTTACTACCATCATATATGTCGACTTAGTATGAAAATAAAACTCATTTGAACGAAAACGGAGTTCCAAATGAGGAGACATTAAAAAGATACGAAGTCTGTTGCAAATCATTGGAGTACCAGCACGAAAAAAATAGGGTTTTAGGGGAGGAAATAAAAATGATTTAAATGTTAATACGACGACATGTGTCAATTAAGAATTAATACAAAACATATATCACCGAGTTACAATACATAAAAATAAGATTTCATCAATAACAAAGTTCCAATTGAGAAGATACTCAAAAACTATAAAACTAATCGAAACTGAAAGGGGTACCTTCACAAAAAATTGGGCGATTTGGGGTCTGGAAAAGATTTGGTCGTAACATTACTACCATCATATATGTCGAGGTAGTATGCAAATAAAACTGATTTGAACGAAAACGGAGTTCCAAATGAGGAAATATTAATATGATACGAAGTGTGTTGCAAATCATTTGAGTACGAGCATGGAAAAATGTGATATTAGGGTAGGAAATAAAAATGATTTAAATGTTATCAAGACGATATATCTCAATTAAGAATGTGTACAAAGCATATATCATCGAGTTAGAATTCATAAAAATCATATTTAATCAATAACAAAGTTGCAATTGTGAAGATACTCATAAACTACGAAATCGATCGAAACTAAAAGGGGTACCATCACAAATATATTGCGGTTTGGGGTCTGAAAAAGATTTTATCCTAGCGTTACTACCATCATATATGTCGACTTAGTATGCAAATAAAACTGATTTGAACGAAAACGGAGTTCCAAATGAGGAGACATTAAAAAGGTACAAAGTCTGTTGCAAATCATTGGAGTACCAGCACGAAAAAATAGGGTTTTAGGGGAAGAATTAAAAATGATTTAAATGCTAATACGATGATATGTATCAATTAAGAATGTTTACAAAACATATATCATCGAGTTACAATACATAAAAATAAGATTTCATCAATAACAGAGTTCTTATTGAGAAGATACTCAAAAACTACAAAACTGATCGAAACTGAAAGGGGTACCATCACAAAAAAATGGGCGATTTGGGGTCTGGAAAAGATTTGGTCGTAACATTACTACCATCAAATATGTAGAGTTAGTATGCAAATTAAACTGATTTGAACGAAAATGGAGTTACTAATGAGAAAATATTAATAAGTTACGAAGTGTGTTGTAAATCATTTTAGTACGAGCACAGAAAACTATGATATTAGGGTAGGAAATAAATATGATTTAACTGTTAATGTGACGATATGTGTCAATTAAGAATGTGTACAAAATATTAAGTATGTGTACAAAACATATATCATCGCGTTAGAATTCATAAACATCAGATTTCATCAATAATGGAGTTCCAATTGAGAAGATACTCAAAAACTACGAAATCGATCGAAACTAATAGGGGTACGTACCATTACAAATATATTGCGGTTTGGGGTCTGAAAAAGATCTTATCCTAGCATTACTACCATCATATATGTAGACTTAGTATGCAAATAAAACTCATTTGAACGAAAACGGAGTTCCAAATGAGGAGACATTAAAAAGATACCAAGTCTGTTGCAAATCAGTGGAGTACCACCACGAAAAAATAGGGTTTTAGGGGAAGAATTAAAAATGATTTAAATGCTAATACGACGATATGTGTCAATTAAGAATGTTTACAAAACATATATCACCGAGTTACAATACATAAAAATCAGATTTCATCAATAAAAAAGTTCCAATTGAGAAGATACTCAAAAACTACAAAACTGATCGAAACTCAAAGGGGTACCATCACAAAAAATTGGGCGATTTGGGGTCTGGAAAAGATTTGGTCGTAACATTTCTACCATCATATATGTCGAGTTAGTATGCAAATTAAACTGATTTGAACGAAAACGGAGTTCCAAATGAGGAAATATTAATATGATACGAAGTGTGTTGCAAATCATTTGAGTACGAGCACGGAAAAATGTGAAATTAGGGTAGGAAGTAAAAATGATTTAAATGTTATCAAGACGATATGTGTCAATTAAGAATGTGTACAAAACATATATCATCAAGTTAGAATTCATAAAAATCAGTTTTCATCAATAACAGAGTTCCGATTGAGAAGATACTCAAAAACTACAAAATTGATCGAAACTAAAAGGGGTACCATCACAAAAAAATGGGCGATTTGGGGTCTGGAAAAGATTTGGTCGTAACATTACTACCATCAAATATGTCGAGTTAGTATGCAAATTAAACTGATTTGAACGAAAACGGAGTTCCTAATGAGAAAATATGAATAAGTTACGAAGTGTGTTGCAAATCATTTGAGTACGAGCACAGAAAATTGTGATATTACATTAGGAAATAAAAATGATTTAATAGTTAATATGACGATATGTGTCAATTAACAATGTGTACAAAACATATATCATCGCGTTAGAATTCATAAACATCAGATTTCATCAATAACGGAGTTCCAATTGAGAAGATATTCAAAAACTACAAAATCGTTCGAAACTAAAAGGGGTACCATCACAAAAAAATTGTGGTTTGGGATCTTAAAAAGATTTTATCCTTACGTTACTACCATCATATACGTCGACTTAGTATGCAAATAAAACTGATTTGAACGAAAGCGGAGTTCCAAATGAGGAGGCATTAAAAAGATACGAAGTCTGTTGTAAATCTTTGGAGTACCAGCCCGAAAAAATAGGGTTTTAGGAGAGGAAATAAAAATGATTTAAATGTTAATACGACGATATGTGTCAATTAAGAATGTTTACAAAACATATATCGTTGAGTTACAATACATAAAAATCAGATTTCATCAATAACAGAGTTCCGATTGAGAAGATACTCAAAAACTACAAAACTGATCGAAACTGAAAGGGGTACCATCACAAAAAAATGGGCGATTTGGGGTCTGGAAAAGATTAGGTCGTAACATTACTACCATCAAATATGTCGAGTTAGTATGCAAATTAAACTGATTTGAACGAAAACGGAGTTCCTAATGAGAAAATATTAATAAGTTACGAAGTGTGTTGCAAATCATTTGAGTACGAGCACAGAAAATTGTGATATTAGGGTAGGAAATAAAAATGATATAAATGTTAATATGACTATATGTGTCAATTAAGAATGTGTAGAAAACATATATCATCGCGTTAGAATTTATAAACATCGAATTTCATCAATAACAGAGTTCCAATTGAGAAAATACTTAAAATCTACAAAATCGATCGAAACTAAAAGGGGTACCATCACATAAAAATTGCGGTTTGGGGTCTGAAAAAGATTTTATACTAACGTTACTACCATCATATATGTCGAGTTAGTCTGCAAATAAAACCGATTTGAACGAAAACGGAGTTCCAAATGATGAGACATTAAAAAGATACTAAGTCTGTTGCAAATCATTGGAGAACCCGCACGAAAAAATAGGGTCTTAGGGGAGGAAATAAAAATGATTTAAATGTTAACACGACGATATCTGTCAATTAAGAATGTGTACAAAACATATATCATCAAGTTAGAATTCATAAAAATCAGTTTTCATCAATAACAGAGTTCCGATTGAGAAGATACTCAAAAACTATAAAACTGATCGAAACTGAAAGGGGTACCATCACAAAAAAATGGGCGATTTGGGGTCTGGAAAAGATTTGGTCGTAACATTACTACCATCAAATATGTCGAGTTAGTATGCAAATTAAACTGATTTGAACGAAAACGGAGTTCCTAATGAGAAAATATGAATAAGTTACGAAGTGTGTTGCAAATCATTTGAGTACGAGCACAGAAAATTGTGATATTAGGGTAGGAAATAAAAATGATTTAAATGTTAATATGACGATATGTGTCAATTAAGAATGTGTACAAAACATATATCATCGCGTTAGAATTCATAAACATTAGATTTCATCAATAACGGAGTTCCAATTGAGAAGATACTCATAAACTACGAAATCTTTCGAAACTAAAAGGGTACCATCACAAATATATTGCGGTTTGGGGTCTGAAAGAGATTTTATCCTAACGTTACTACCATCATATATGTCGACTTAGTATGAAAATAAAACTCATTTGAACGAAAACGGAGTTCCAAATGAGGAGACATTAAAAAGATACGAAGTCTGTTGCAAATCATTGGAGTACCAGCACGAAAAAAATAGGGTTTTAGGGGAGGAAATAAAAATGATTTAAATGTTAATACGACGACATGTGTCAATTAAGAATTAATACAAAACATATATCACCGAGTTACAATACATAAAAATAAGATTTCATCAATAACAAAGTTCCAATTGAGAAGATACTCAAAAACTATAAAACTAATCGAAACTGAAAGGGGTACCTTCACAAAAAATTGGGCGATTTGGGGTCTGGAAAAGATTTGGTCGTAACATTACTACCATCATATATGTCGAGGTAGTATGCAAATAAAACTGATTTGAACGAAAACGGAGTTCCAAATGAGGAAATATTAATATGATACGAAGTGTGTTGCAAATCATTTGAGTACGAGCACGGAAAAATGTGATATTAGGGTAGGAAATAAAAATGATTTAAATGTTATCAAGACGATATATCTCAATTAAGAATGTGTACAAAGCATATATCATCGAGTTAGAATTCATAAAAATCATATTTAATCAATAACAAAGTTGCAATTGTGAAGATACTCATAAACTACGAAATCGATCGAAACTAAAAGGGGTACCATCACAAATATATTGCGGTTTGGGGTCTGAAAAAGATTTTATCCTAGCGTTACTACCATCATATATGTCGACTTAGTATGCAAATAAAACTGATTTGAACGAAAACGGAGTTCCAAATGAGGAGACATTAAAAAGGTACAAAGTCTGTTGCAAATCATTGGAGTACCAGCACGAAAAAATAGGGTTTTAGGGGAAGAATTAAAAATGATTTAAATGCTAATACGATGATATGTATCAATTAAGAATGTTTACAAAACATATATCATCGAGTTACAATACATAAAAATAAGATTTCATCAATAACAGAGTTCTGATTGAGAAGATACTCAAAAACTACAAAACTGATCGAAACTGAAAGGGGTACCATCACAAAAAAATGGGCGATTTGGGGTCTGGAAAAGATTTGGTCGTAACATTACTACCATCAAATATGTAGAGTTAGTATGCAAATTAAACTGATTTGAACGAAAATGGAGTTACTAATGAGAAAATATTAATAAGTTACGAAGTGTGTTGTAAATCATTTTAGTACGAGCACAGAAAACTATGATATTAGGGTAGGAAATAAATATGATTTAACTGTTAATGTGACGATATGTGTCAATTAAGAATGTGTACAAAATATTAAGTATGTGTACAAAACATATATCATCGCGTTAGAATTCATAAACATCAGATTTCATCAATAATGGAGTTCCAATTGAGAAGATACTCAAAAACTACGAAATCGATCGAAACTAATAGGGGTACGTACCATTACAAATATATTGCGGTTTGGGGTCTGAAAAAGATCTTATCCTAGCATTACTACCATCATATATGTAGACTTAGTATGCAAATAAAACTCATTTGAACGAAAACGGAGTTCCAAATGAGGAGACATTAAAAAGATACCAAGTCTGTTGCAAATCAGTGGAGTACCACCACGAAAAAATAGGGTTTTAGGGGAAGAATTAAAAATGATTTAAATGCTAATACGACGATATGTGTCAATTAAGAATGTTTACAAAACATATATCACCGAGTTACAATACATAAAAATCAGATTTCATCAATAAAAAAGTTCCAATTGAGAAGATACTCAAAAACTACAAAACTGATCGAAACTCAAAGGGGTACCATCACAAAAAATTGGGCGATTTGGGGTCTGGAAAAGATTTGGTCGTAACATTTCTACCATCATATATGTCGAGTTAGTATGCAAATTAAACTGATTTGAACGAAAACGGAGTTCCAAATGAGGAAATATTAATATGATACGAAGTGTGTTGCAAATCATTTGAGTACGAGCACGGAAAAATGTGAAATTAGGGTAGGAAGTAAAAATGATTTAAATGTTATCAAGACGATATGTGTCAATTAAGAATGTGTACAAAACATATATCATCAAGTTAGAATTCATAAAAATCAGTTTTCATCAATAACAGAGTTCCGATTGAGAAGATACTCAAAAACTACAAAATTGATCGAAACTAAAAGGGGTACCATCACAAAAAAATGGGCGATTTGGGGTCTGGAAAAGATTTGGTCGTAACATTACTACCATCAAATATGTCGAGTTAGTATGCAAATTAAACTGATTTGAACGAAAACGGAGTTCCTAATGAGAAAATATGAATAAGTTACGAAGTGTGTTGCAAATCATTTGAGTACGAGCACAGAAAATTGTGATATTACATTAGGAAATAAAAATGATTTAATAGTTAATATGACGATATGTGTCAATTAACAATGTGTACAAAACATATATCATCGCGTTAGAATTCATAAACATCAGATTTCATCAATAACGGAGTTCCAATTGAGAAGATATTCAAAAACTACAAAATCGTTCGAAACTAAAAGGGGTACCATCACAAAAAAATTGTGGTTTGGGATCTTAAAAAGATTTTATCCTTACGTTACTACCATCATATACGTCGACTTAGTATGCAAATAAAACTGATTTGAACGAAAGCGGAGTTCCAAATGAGGAGACATTAAAAAGATACGAAGTCTGTTGTAAATCTTTGGAGTACCAGCCCGAAAAAATAGGGTTTTAGGAGAGGAAATAAAAATGATTTAAATGTTAATACGACGATATGTGTCAATTAAGAATGTTTACAAAACATATATCGTTGAGTTACAATACATAAAAATCAGATTTCATCAATAACAGAGTTCCGATTGAGAAGATACTCAAAAACTACAAAACTGATCGAAACTGAAAGGGGTACCATCACAAAAAAATGGGCGATTTGGGGTCTGGAAAAGATTAGGTCGTAACATTACTACCATCAAATATGTCGAGTTAGTATGCAAATTAAACTGATTTGAACGAAAACGGAGTTCCTAATGAGAAAATATTAATAAGTTACGAAGTGTGTTGCAAATCATTTGAGTACGAGCACAGAAAATTGTGATATTAGGGTAGGAAATAAAAATGATATAAATGTTAATATGACTATATGTGTCAATTAAGAATGTGTAGAAAACATATATCATCGCGTTAGAATTTATAAACATCGAATTTCATCAATAACAGAGTTCCAATTGAGAAAATACTTAAAATCTACAAAATCGATCGAAACTAAAAGGGGTACCATCACATAAAAATTGCGGTTTGGGGTCTGAAAAAGATTTTATACTAACGTTACTACCATCATATATGTCGAGTTAGTCTGCAAATAAAACCGATTTGAACGAAAACGGAGTTCCAAATGATGAGACATTAAAAAGATACTAAGTCTGTTGCAAATCATTGGAGAACCCGCACGAAAAAATAGGGTCTTAGGGGAGGAAATAAAAATGATTTAAATGTTAACACGACGATATCTGTCAATTAAGAATGTGTACAAAACATATATCATCAAGTTAGAATTCATAAAAATCAGTTTTCATCAATAACAGAGTTCCGATTGAGAAGATACTCAAAAACTATAAAACTGATCGAAACTGAAAGGGGTACCATCACAAAAAAATGGGCGATTTGGGGTCTGGAAAAGATTTGGTCGTAACATTACTACCATCAAATATGTCGAGTTAGTATGCAAATTAAACTGATTTGAACGAAAACGGAGTTCCTAATGAGAAAATATGAATAAGTTACGAAGTGTGTTGCAAATCATTTGAGTACGAGCACAGAAAATTGTGATATTAGGGTAGGAAATAAAAATGATTTAAATGTTAATATGACGATATGTGTCAATTAAGAATGTGTACAAAACATATATCATCGCGTTAGAATTCATAAACATTAGATTTCATCAATAACGGAGTTCCAATTGAGAAGATACTCATAAACTACGAAATCTTTCGAAACTAAAAGGGTACCATCACAAATATATTGCGGTTTGGGGTCTGAAAGAGATTTTATCCTAACGTTACTACCATCATATATGTCGACTTAGTATGAAAATAAAACTCATTTGAACGAAAACGGAGTTCCAAATGAGGAGACATTAAAAAGATACGAAGTCTGTTGCAAATCATTGGAGTACCAGCACGAAAAAAATAGGGTTTTAGGGGAGGAAATAAAAATGATTTAAATGTTAATACGACGACATGTGTCAATTAAGAATTAATACAAAACATATATCACCGAGTTACAATACATAAAAATAAGATTTCATCAATAACAAAGTTCCAATTGAGAAGATACTCAAAAACTATAAAACTAATCGAAACTGAAAGGGGTACCTTCACAAAAAATTGGGCGATTTGGGGTCTGGAAAAGATTTGGTCGTAACATTACTACCATCATATATGTCGAGGTAGTATGCAAATAAAACTGATTTGAACGAAAACGGAGTTCCAAATGAGGAAATATTAATATGATACGAAGTGTGTTGCAAATCATTTGAGTACGAGCACGGAAAAATGTGATATTAGGGTAGGAAATAAAAATGATTTAAATGTTATCAAGACGATATATCTCAATTAAGAATGTGTACAAAGCATATATCATCGAGTTAGAATTCATAAAAATCATATTTAATCAATAACAAAGTTGCAATTGTGAAGATACTCATAAACTACGAAATCGATCGAAACTAAAAGGGGTACCATCACAAATATATTGCGGTTTGGGGTCTGAAAAAGATTTTATCCTAGCGTTACTACCATCATATATGTCGACTTAGTATGCAAATAAAACTGATTTGAACGAAAACGGAGTTCCAAATGAGGAGACATTAAAAAGGTACAAAGTCTGTTGCAAATCATTGGAGTACCAGCACGAAAAAATAGGGTTTTAGGGGAAGAATTAAAAATGATTTAAATGCTAATACGATGATATGTATCAATTAAGAATGTTTACAAAACATATATCATCGAGTTACAATACATAAAAATAAGATTTCATCAATAACAGAGTTCTGATTGAGAAGATACTCAAAAACTACAAAACTGATCGAAACTGAAAGGGGTACCATCACAAAAAAATGGGCGATTTGGGGTCTGGAAAAGATTTGGTCGTAACATTACTACCATCAAATATGTAGAGTTAGTATGCAAATTAAACTGATTTGAACGAAAATGGAGTTACTAATGAGAAAATATTAATAAGTTACGAAGTGTGTTGTAAATCATTTTAGTACGAGCACAGAAAACTATGATATTAGGGTAGGAAATAAATATGATTTAACTGTTAATGTGACGATATGTGTCAATTAAGAATGTGTACAAAATATTAAGTATGTGTAGAAAACATATATCATCGCGTTAGAATTCATAAACATCAGATTTCATCAATAATGGAGTTCCAATTGAGAAGATACTCAAAAACTACGAAATCGATCGAAACTAATAGGGGTACGTACCATTACAAATATATTGCGGTTTGGGGTCTGAAAAAGATCTTATCCTAGCATTACTACCATCATATATGTAGACTTAGTATGCAAATAAAACTCATTTGAACGAAAACGGAGTTCCAAATGAGGAGACATTAAAAAGATACCAAGTCTGTTGCAAATCAGTGGAGTACCACCACGAAAAAATAGGGTTTTAGGGGAAGAATTAAAAATGATTTAAATGCTAATACGACGATATGTGTCAATTAAGAATGTTTAAAAAACATATATCACCGAGTTACAATACATAAAAATCATATTTCATCAATAAAAAAGTTCCAATTGAGAAGATACTCAAAAACTACAAAACTGATCGAAACTCAAAGGGGTACCATCACAAAAAATTGGGCGATTTGGGGTCTGGAAAAGATTTGGTCGTAACATTACTACCATCATATATGTCGAGTTAGTATGCAAATTAAACTGATTTGAACGAAAACGGAGTTCCAAATGAGGAAATATTAATATGATACGAAGTGTGTTGCAAATCATTTGAGTACGAGCACGGAAAAATGTGAAATTAGGGTAGGAAGTAAAAATGATTTAAATGTTATCAAGACGATATGTGTCAATTAAGAATGTGTACAAAACATATATCATCAAGTTAGAATTCATAAAAATCAGTTTTCATCAATAACAGAGTTCCGATTGAGAAGATACTCAAAAACTATAAAACTGATCGAAACTGAAAGGGGTACCATCACAAAAAAATGGGCGATTTGGGGTCTGGAAAAGATTTGGTCGTAACATTACTACCATCAAATATGTCGAGTTAGTATGCAAATTAAACTGATTTGAACGAAAACGGAGTTCCTAATGAGAAAATATGAATAAGTTACGAAGTGTGTTGCAAATCATTTGAGTACGAGCACAGAAAATTGTGATATTACATTAGGAAATAAAAATGATTTAAATGTTAATATGACGATATGTGTCAATTAACAATGTGTACAAAACATATATCATCGCGTTAGAATTCATAAACATCAGATTTCATCAATAACGGAGTTCCAATTGAGAAGATATTCAAAAACTACAAAATCGTTCGAAACTAAAAGGGGTACCATCACAAAAAAATTGTGGTTTGGGATCTTAAAAAGATTTTATCCTTACGTTACTACCATCATATACGTCGACTTAGTATGCAAATAAAACTGATTTGAACGAAAACGGAGTTCCAAATGAGGAGACATTAAAAAGATACGAAGTCTGTTGTAAATCTTTGGAGTACCAGCCCGAAAAAATAGGGTTTTAGGAGAGGAAATAAAAATGATTTAAATGTTAATACGACGATATGTGTCAATTAAGAATGTTTACAAAACATATATCGTTGAGTTACAATACATAAAAATCAGATTTCATCAATAACAGAGTTCCGATTGAGAAGATACTCAAAAACTACAAAACTGATCGAAACTGAAAGGGGTACCATCACAAAAAAATGGGCGATTTGGGGTCTGGAAAAGATTAGGTCGTAACATTACTACCATCAAATATGTCGAGTTAGTATGCAAATTAAACTGATTTGAACGAAAACGGAGTTCCTAATGAGAAAATATTAATAAGTTACGAAGTGTGTTGCAAATCATTTGAGTACGAGCACAGAAAATTGTGATATTAGGGTAGGAAATAAAAATGATATAAATGTTAATATGACTATATGTGTCAATTAAGAATGTGTACAAAACATATATCATCGCGTTAGAATTTATAAACATCGAATTTCATCAATAACAGAGTTCCAATTGAGAAAATACTTAAAATCTACAAAATCGATCGAAACTAAAAGGGGTACCATCACATAAAAATTGCGGTTTGGGGTCTGAAAAAGATTTTATACTAACGTTACTACCATCATATATGTCGAGTTAGTCTGCAAATAAAACCGATTTGAACGAAAACGGAGTTCCAAATGATGAGACATTAAAAAGATACTAAGTCTGTTGCAAATCATTGGAGAACCCGCACGAAAAAATAGGGTCTTAGGGGAGGAAATAAAAATGATTTAAATGTTAACACGACGATATCTGTCAATTAAGAATGTGTACAAAACATATATCATCAAGTTAGAATTCATAAAAATCAGTTTTCATCAATAACAGAGTTCCGATTGAGAAGATACTCAAAAACTATAAAACTGATCGAAACTGAAAGGGGTACCATCACAAAAAAATGGGCGATTTGGGGTCTGGAAAAGATTTGGTCGTAACATTACTACCATCAAATATGTCGAGTTAGTATGCAAATTAAACTGATTTGAACGAAAACGGAGTTCCTAATGAGAAAATATGAATAAGTTACGAAGTGTGTTGCAAATCATTTGAGTACGAGCACAGAAAATTGTGATATTAGGGTAGGAAATAAAAATGATTTAAATGTTAATATGACGATATGTGTCAATTAAGAATGTGTACAAAACATATATCATCGCGTTAGAATTCATAAACATTAGATTTCATCAATAACGGAGTTCCAATTGAGAAGATACTCATAAACTACGAAATCTTTCGAAACTAAAAGGGTACCATCACAAATATATTGCGGTTTGGGGTCTGAAAGAGATTTTATCCTAACGTTACTACCATCATATATGTCGACTTAGTATGAAAATAAAACTCATTTGAACGAAAACGGAGTTCCAAATGAGGAGACATTAAAAAGATACGAAGTCTGTTGCAAATCATTGGAGTACCAGCACGAAAAAAATAGGGTTTTAGGGGAGGAAATAAAAATGATTTAAATGTTAATACGACGACATGTGTCAATTAAGAATTAATACAAAACATATATCACCGAGTTACAATACATAAAAATAAGATTTCATCAATAACAAAGTTCCAATTGAGAAGATACTCAAAAACTATAAAACTAATCGAAACTGAAAGGGGTACCTTCACAAAAAATTGGGCGATTTGGGGTCTGGAAAAGATTTGGTCGTAACATTACTACCATCATATATGTCGAGGTAGTATGCAAATAAAACTGATTTGAACGAAAACGGAGTTCCAAATGAGGAAATATTAATATGATACGAAGTGTGTTGCAAATCATTTGAGTACGAGCACGGAAAAATGTGATATTAGGGTAGGAAATAAAAATGATTTAAATGTTATCAAGACGATATATCTCAATTAAGAATGTGTACAAAGCATATATCATCGAGTTAGAATTCATAAAAATCATATTTAATCAATAACAAAGTTGCAATTGTGAAGATACTCATAAACTACGAAATCGATCGAAACTAAAAGGGGTACCATCACAAATATATTGCGGTTTGGGGTCTGAAAAAGATTTTATCCTAGCGTTACTACCATCATATATGTCGACTTAGTATGCAAATAAAACTGATTTGAACGAAAACGGAGTTCCAAATGAGGAGACATTAAAAAGGTACAAAGTCTGTTGCAAATCATTGGAGTACCAGCACGAAAAAATAGGGTTTTAGGGGAAGAATTAAAAATGATTTAAATGCTAATACGATGATATGTATCAATTAAGAATGTTTACAAAACATATATCATCGAGTTACAATACATAAAAATAAGATTTCATCAATAACAGAGTTCTGATTGAGAAGATACTCAAAAACTACAAAACTGATCGAAACTGAAAGGGGTACCATCACAAAAAAATGGGCGATTTGGGGTCTGGAAAAGATTTGGTCGTAACATTACTACCATCAAATATGTAGAGTTAGTATGCAAATTAAACTGATTTGAACGAAAATGGAGTTACTAATGAGAAAATATTAATAAGTTACGAAGTGTGTTGTAAATCATTTTAGTACGAGCACAGAAAACTATGATATTAGGGTAGGAAATAAATATGATTTAACTGTTAATGTGACGATATGTGTCAATTAAGAATGTGTACAAAATATTAAGTATGTGTAGAAAACATATATCATCGCGTTAGAATTCATAAACATCAGATTTCATCAATAATGGAGTTCCAATTGAGAAGATACTCAAAAACTACGAAATCGATCGAAACTAATAGGGGTACGTACCATTATAAATATATTGCGGTTTGGGGTCTGAAAAAGATCTTATCCTAGCATTACTACCATCATATATGTAGACTTAGTATGCAAATAAAACTCATTTGAACGAAAACGGAGTTCCAAATGAGGAGACATTAAAAAGATACCAAGTCTGTTGCAAATCAGTGGAGTACCACCACGAAAAAATAGGGTTTTAGGGGAAGAATTAAAAATGATTTAAATGCTAATACGACGATATGTGTCAATTAAGAATGTTTAAAAAACATATATCACCGAGTTACAATACATAAAAATCATATTTCATCAATAAAAAAGTTCCAATTGAGAAGATACTCAAAAACTACAAAACTGATCGAAACTCAAAGGGGTACCATCACAAAAAATTGGGCGATTTGGGGTCTGGAAAAGATTTGGTCGTAACATTACTACCATCATATATGTCGAGTTAGTATGCAAATTAAACTGATTTGAACGAAAACGGAGTTCCAAATGAGGAAATATTAATATGATACGAAGTGTGTTGCAAATCATTTGAGTACGAGCACGGAAAAATGTGAAATTAGGGTAGGAAGTAAAAATGATTTAAATGTTATCAAGACGATATGTGTCAATTAAGAATGTGTACAAAACATATATCATCAAGTTAGAATTCATAAAAATCAGTTTTCATCAATAACAGAGTTCCGATTGAGAAGATACTCAAAAACTATAAAACTGATCGAAACTGAAAGGGGTACCATCACAAAAAAATGGGCGATTTGGGGTCTGGAAAAGATTTGGTCGTAACATTACTACCATCAAATATGTCGAGTTAGTATGCAAATTAAACTGATTTGAACGAAAACGGAGTTCCTAATGAGAAAATATGAATAAGTTACGAAGTGTGTTGCAAATCATTTGAGTACGAGCACAGAAAATTGTGATATTACATTAGGAAATAAAAATGATTTAAATGTTAATATGACGATATGTGTCAATTAACAATGTGTACAAAACATATATCATCGCGTTAGAATTCATAAACATCAGATTTCATCAATAACGGAGTTCCAATTGAGAAGATATTCAAAAACTACAAAATCGTTCGAAACTAAAAGGGGTACCATCACAAAAAAATTGTGGTTTGGGATCTTAAAAAGATTTTATCCTTACGTTACTACCATCATATACGTCGACTTAGTATGCAAATAAAACTGATTTGAACGAAAACGGAGTTCCAAATGAGGAGACATTAAAAAGATACGAAGTCTGTTGTAAATCTTTGGAGTACCAGCCCGAAAAAATAGGGTTTTAGGAGAGGAAATAAAAATGATTTAAATGTTAATACGACGATATGTGTCAATTAAGAATGTTTACAAAACATATATCGTTGAGTTACAATACATAAAAATCAGATTTCATCAATAACAGAGTTCCGATTGAGAAGATACTCAAAAACTACAAAACTGATCGAAACTGAAAGGGGTACCATCACAAAAAAATGGGCGATTTGGGGTCTGGAAAAGATTAGGTCGTAACATTACTACCATCAAATATGTCGAGTTAGTATGCAAATTAAACTGATTTGAACGAAAACGGAGTTCCTAATGAGAAAATATTAATAAGTTACGAAGTGTGTTGCAAATCATTTGAGTACGAGCACAGAAAATTGTGATATTAGGGTAGGAAATAAAAATGATATAAATGTTAATATGACTATATGTGTCAATTAAGAATGTGTACAAAACATATATCATCGCGTTAGAATTTATAAACATCGAATTTCATCAATAACAGAGTTCCAATTGAGAAAATACTTAAAATCTACAAAATCGATCGAAACTAAAAGGGGTACCATCACATAAAAATTGCGGTTTGGGGTCTGAAAAAGATTTTATACTAACGTTACTACCATCATATATGTCGAGTTAGTCTGCAAATAAAACCGATTTGAACGAAAACGGAGTTCCAAATGATGAGACATTAAAAAGATACTAAGTCTGTTGCAAATCATTGGAGAACCCGCACGAAAAAATAGGGTCTTAGGGGAGGAAATAAAAATGATTTAAATGTTAACACGACGATATCTGTCAATTAAGAATGTGTACAAAACATATATCATCAAGTTAGAATTTATAAAAATCAGTTTTCATCAATAACAGAGTTCCGATTGAGAAGATACTCAAAAACTATAAAACTGATCGAAACTGAAAGGGGTACCATCACAAAAAAATGGGCGATTTGGGGTCTGGAAAAGATTTGGTCGTAACATTACTACCATCAAATATGTCGAGTTAGTATGCAAATTAAACTGATTTGAACGAAAACGGAGTTCCTATTGAGAAAATATGAATAAGTTACGAAGTGTGTTGCAAATCATTTGAGTACGAGCACAGAAAATTGTGATATTACATTAGGAAATAAAAATGATTTAAATGTTAATATGACGATATGTGTCAATTAACAATGTGTACAAAACATATATCATCGCGTTAGAATTCATAAACATCAGATTTCATCAATAACGGAGTTCCAATTAAGAAGATATTCAAAAACTACAAAATCGTTCGAAACTAAAAGGGGTACCATCACAAAAAAATTGTGGTTTGGGATCTTAAAAAGATTTTATCCTTACGTTACTTCCATCATATACGTCGACTTAGTATGCAAATAAAACTGATTTGAACGAAAACGGAGTTCCAAATGAGGAGACATTAAAAAGATACGAAGTCTGTTGTAAATCTTTGGAGTACCAGCACGAAAAAATAGTGGTTTAGGAGAGGAAATAAAAATGATTTAAATGTTAATACGACGATATGTGTCAATTAAGAATGTTTACAAAACATATATCGTCGAGTTACAATACATAAAAATAAGATTTCATCAATAACAAAGTTCCAATTGAGAAGATACTCAAAAACTACAAAACTGATCGAAACCGAAAGGGGTACTACCATCACAAAAGATTGGGCGATTTGGGGTCTGGAAAAGATTTGGTCGTAACATTACTACCATCATATATGTCGAGTTAGTATGCAAATAAAACTGATTTGAACAAAAACGAAGTTCCAAATGAGGAAATATTAATAAGATACGAAGTGTGTTGCAAATCATTTGAGTACGAGCACGGAAAAATGTGATATTAGGGTAGGAAGTAAAAATGATTTAAATGTTATAAAGACGATATGTGTCAATTCAGAATGTGTACAAAACATATATCATCGAGTTAGAATTCATAAAAATCATATTTCATCAATAACGGAGTTGCAATTGAGAAGATACTCATAAACTACGAAATCAATCGAAACTAAAAGGGGTACCATCACAAATATATTGCGGTTTGGGGTCTGAAAAAGATTTTATCCTAGCGTTATTACCATCATATATGTCGACTTAGTGTGCAAATAAAACTGATTTGAACGAAAACGGAGTTCCAAATGAGGAGACATTAAAAAGGTACAAAGTCTGTTGCAAATCATTGGAGTACCAACACGAAAAAATAGGGTTTTAGGGGAAGAATTAAAAATGATTTAAATGCTAATAAAATGACATGTGTCAATTAAGAATTTTTACAAAACATATATCACCGAGTTACAATACATAAAAATCAGATTTCATCAATAACAAAGTTCCAATTGAGAAGATACTCAAAAACTACAAAACTGATCGAAACTGAAAGGGGTACCATCACAAAAAATTGGGCGATTTGGGGTCTGGAAAAGATTTTGTCGTAACATTACTACCATCATATATGTCGAGTTAGTATGCAAATTAAACTGATTTGAACGAAAACGGAGTTCCAAATGAGGAAATATTAATATGATACGAAGTGTGTTGCAAATCATTTGAGTACGAGCACAGAAAAATGTGATATTAGGGTAGGAAATAAAAATGATTTAAATGTTATCAAGATGATATATGTCAATTAAGAATGTAGGGCTGTCAATTCGTGCGTGCGTGCGTGCTATCGTGCACCAGGACACGACACGAAACGCACGAAAGTTCAACACGAAACACACGAAAATGTAATCGGGTCACAGACACACGACACAAAATTTAATGTCTCAACACGACACAAACACGATAACACGAAAATATTTGTGGAAAGTCGTAACACGATAACACGATTTCACGTTTTCACGAAAATAACACGGTAATACGAAAATAACACGGTAACACGAAAATAACACGGTAACACAATAACACGATTTCACGTTTTCATTAAAATAACACGGTAACACAATAACACGATTTCACGTTTTCACGAAAATAACACGTTAACACGGTTCACGTTCGAACGATAACACAACCTAAATAACATAAACACGTCCCCTCAAAGGCAAACAATCGTGTTATCGTGTTATCGTGTTTTGAGACCTAAACACTAACACGACACGAAAAAACAATCGTGTTATCGTGTTTGTGTTATCGTGTTATCGTATCATCAAAGGCAAACACGAACACGACTTTTTCGTGCGTGTTCGTATCGTGTTATCGTGTCGTGAGTGAAATTGCTAGCCCTATAAGAATGTGTACAAATCATATATCATCGAGTTAGAATTCATAAAAATCATATTTCATCAATAACGGAGTTCCAATTGAGAAGATACTCATAAACTATGAAATCGATCGAAACTAAAAGGGGTACCATCACAAATATATTGCGGTTTGGGGTCTGAAAAAGATTTTATTCTAGCTTTACTACCATCATATATGTCGACTTAGTATGCAAATAAAAGTGATTTGAACGAAAACGGAGTTCCAAATGAGGAGACATTAAAAAGGTACAAAGTCTGTTGCAAATCATTGGAGTACCATCACGAAAAAATAGGGTTTTAGGGGAAGAATTAAAAATGATTTAAATTCTAATACGACGATATGTGTCAATTAAGAATGTTTACAAAACATATATCATCGAGTTACAATACATAAAACTCAGATTTCATCAATAACAGAGTTCCGATTGAGAAGATACTCAAAAACTACAAAACTGATCGAAACTGAAAGGGGTACCATCACAAAAAAATGGGCGATTTGGGGTTTGGAAAAGATTTGGTCGTAACATTACTACCATCAAATATGTCGAGTTAGTATGCAAATTAAACTGATTTGAACGAAAACGGAGTTCCTAATGAGAAAATATTAATAAGTTACGAAGTGTGTTGCAAATCATTTGAGTACAAGCACAGAAAATTGTGATATTAGGGTAGGAAATAAAAATGATTTAACTGTTAATATGAAGATATGTGTCAATTAAGAATGTGTACAAAACATATATCATCGCGTTAGAATTCATAAACATCATATTTCATCAATAACGGAGTTCCAATTGAGAAGATACTCAAAAACTACGAAATCGATCGAAACTAAAAGGGGTACCATCACAAAAATATTGCGGTTTGGGGTATGAATAAGAGTTTATCCTAGCATTACTACCATCAAATATATCAACTTAGTATGCAAATAAAACCGATTTGAACAAAAACAGAGTGCCAATTGAGAATATATTCAAAAACTACAAAACTGATCGAAACTGAAAGGGGTACCATCACAAAAATATGGGCGATTTGGGGTCTGGAAAAGATTTGGTCTTAACATTACTACCATCATATATGTCGAGTTAGTATGCAAATTAAACTGATTTGAATAAAAACGGAGTTCCAAATGAGGAAATATTAATAAAATTCGAAGTGTGTTGCAAATCATTTGAGTACGAACACGGAAAAACGTGATATTAGGGTAGGAAGTAAAAATGATTTAAATGTTATAAACATGATATGTGTCAATTCAGAATGTGTACAAAACATATATCATCGAGTTAGAATTCATAAAAATCATATTTCATCAATAACAGAGTTCCAATTGAGAAGATACTCATAAACTACGAAATCTATCGAAACTAAAAGGGGTACCATCACAAATATTTTGCGGTTTGGGGTCTGAAAAAGATTTTATCCTAGCGTTACTACCATCATATATGTCGACTTAGTATGCAGATAAAACTGATTTGAACGAAAACGGAGTTCCAAATGAGGAGACATTAAAAAGATACGAAGTCTGTTGCATATCATTGGAGTACCACCACGAAAAAATAGGGTTTTTGGGGAAGAATTAAAAATGATTTAAATGTTAATGCAACGATATGTGTCAATTAAGAATGTATACAAAACATATATCATCGAGTTACAATACATAAAAATCAGATTTCATCAATAACAGAGTTCCGTTTTAGAAGATACTCAAAAACTACAAAACTGATCGAAACTGAAAGGGGTACCATCACAAAAAATTGGGCGATTTGGGGTATGGAAAAGATTTGGTCGTAACATTACTACCATCATATATGTCGAGTTAGTATGCAAATAAAACTGATTTGAACGAAAACGGAGTTCCAAAAGAGGAAATATTAAGATGATACGAAGTGTGTTGCAAATCATTTGAGTACAAGCACGGAAAAATGTGAAATTAGGGTAGGAAGTAAAAATGATTTAAATGTTATCAAGACGATATATGTCAATTAAGAATGTGTACAAAACATATATCATCGAGTTAGAATTCATAAAAATCAGATTTCATCAATAACGGAGTTCCAATTGAGAAGATACTCATAAACTACGAAATCGATCGAAACTAAAAGGGGTACCATCACAAATATATTTCGGTTTGGGGTCTGAAAAAGATTTTATCCTAGTGTTACTACCATCATATATGTCGACTTAGTATGCAAATAAAACTGATTGAACGAAAACGGAGTTCCAAATGAGGAGTTATTAAAAAGATACGAAGTCTGTTGCAAATCATTGGAGTACCAGCACGAAAAAATAGGGTTTTAGGGGAAGAATTAAAAATGATTTAAATGCTAATACGACGATATGTGTCAATTAAGAATGTTTACAAAACATATATCATCGAGTTACAATACATAAAAATAAGATTTCATCAATAACAGAGTTCTTATTGAGAAGATACTCAAAAACTACAAAACTGATCGAAACTGAAAGGGGTACCATCACAAAAAAATGGGCGATTTGGGGTCTGGAAAAGATTTGGTCGTAACATTACTACCATCAAATATGTTGAGTTAGTATGCAAATTAAACTGATTTGAACGAAAATGGATTTACTAATGAGAAAATATTAATAAGTTACGAAGTGTGTTGCAAATCATTTTAGTACGAGCACAGAAAACTATGATATTAGGGTAGGAAATAAATATGCTTTAACTGTTAATGTGACGATATGTGTCAATTAAGAATGTGTACAAAACATTAAGAATGTGTACAAAACATATATCATCGCGTTAGAATTCATAAACATCAGCTTTCATCAATAATGGAGTTCCAATTGAGAAGATACTCAAAAACTACAAAATCGATCGAAACTAAAAGGGGTACCATCACAACAAAATTGCGGTTTGGGGTCTGAAAAAGATTTTATCCTTACGTTACTACCATCATATATGTCGTCTTAGTATGCAAATAAAACATATTTGAACGAAAACGGAGTTCCAAATGAGGAGACATTAAAAAGATACGAAGTGTGTTGCAAATCATTGGAGTACCAACACGAAAAAAATAGGGTTTTAGGGGAGGAAATAAAAATGATTTAAATGTTAATACGACGACATGTGTTAATTAAGAATTTTTACAAAACATATATCACCGAGTTACAATACATAAAAATCAGATTTCATCAATAACAAAGTTCCAATTGAGAAGATACTCAAAAACTACAAAACTGATCGAAACTGAAAGGGGTACCATCCCAAAAAATTGGGCGATTTGGGGTCTGGAAAAGATTTGGTCGTAACATTACTACCATCATATATGTCGAGTTAGTATGCAAATTAAACTGATTTGAACGAAAACGGAGTTCCAAATGAGGAAATATTAATATGATACGAAGTGTGTTGCAAATCATTTGAGTACGAGCACGGAAAAATGTGAAATTAGGGTAGGAAGTAAAAATGATTTAAATGTTATCAAGACGATATATGTCAATTAAGAATGTGTACAAAACATATATCATCAAGTTAGAATTCATAAAAATCAGTGTTCATCAATAACAGAGTTCCGATTGAGAAGATACTCAAAAACTATAAAACTGATCGAAACTGAAAGGGGTACCATCACAAAAAAATGGGCGATTTGGGGTCTGGAAAAGATTTGGTCGTAACATTACTACCATCAAATATGTCGAGTTAGTATGCAAATTAAACTGATTTGAACGAAAACGGAGTTCCTAATGAGAAAATATGAATAAGTTACGAAGTGTGTTGCAAATCATTTGAGTACGAGCACAGAAAATTGTGATATTACATTAGGAAATAAAAATGATTTAAATGTTAATATGGCGATATGTGTCAATTAACAATGTGTACAAAACATATATCATCGCGTTTGAATTCATAAACATCAGATTTCATCAATAACGGAGTTCCAATTGAGAAGATATTCAAAAACTACAAAATCGATCGAAACTAAAAGGGGTACCATCACAAAATAATTGTGGTTTGGGATCTTAAAAAGATTTTATCCTTACGTTACTACCATCATATACGTCGACTTAGTATGCAAATAAAACTGATTTGAACGAAAACGGAGTTCCAAATGAGGAGACATTAAAAAGATACGAAGTCTGTTGTAAATCTTTGGAGTACCAGCCCGAAAAAATAGGGTTTTAGGAGAGGAAATAAAAATGATTTAAATGTTAATACGACGATATGTGTCAATTAAGAATGTTTACAAAACATATATCGTTGAGTTACAATACATAAAAATCAGATTTCATCAATAACAGAGTTCCGATTGAGAAGATACTCAAAAACTACAAAACTGATCGAAACTGAAAGGGGTACCAACACAAAAAAATGGGCGATTTGGGGTCTGGAAAAGATTAGGTCGTAACATTACTACCATCAAATATTTCGAGTTAGTATGCAAATTAAACTGATTTGAACGAAAACGGAGTTCCTAATGAGAAAATATTAATAAGTTACGAAGTGTGTTGCAAATCATTTGAGTACGAGCACAGAAAATTGTGATATTAGGGTAGGAAATAAAAATGATATAAATGTTAATATGACTATATGTGTCAATTAAGAATGTGTACAAAACATATATCATCGCGTTAGAATTTATAAACATCGAATTTCATCAATAACAGAGTTCCAATTGAGAAAATACTTAAAATCTACAAAATCGATCGAAACTAAAAGGGGTACCATCACATAAAAATTGCGGTTTGGGGTCTGAAAAAGATTTTATACTAACGTTACTACCATCATATATGTCGAGTTAGTCTGCAAATAAAACCGATTTGAACGAAAACGGAGTTCCAAATGATGAGACATTAAAAAGATACTAAGTCTGTTTCAAATCATTGGAGAACCCGCACGAAAAAATAGGGTCTTAGGGGAGGAAATAAAAATGATTTAAATGTTAACACGACGATATCTGTCAATTAAGAATGTTTACAAAACATATATCATCGAGTTACAATACATAAAAATCAAATTTCATCAATAACAGAGTTCGAATTGAGAAGATACTCATAAACTATAAAATTGATCGAAATTGAAAGGGGTACCATCACAAAAAAATGGGTGCTTTGGGGCGTCGAAAAGATTTGGTTTTAACATTACTACCATCTTATATGTCGAGTTAGTATGCAAATAAAACTGATTTGAACGAAAACAGAGTTCCTAATGAGAAAATATTAATAAGTTACGAAGTGTGTTGCAAATCATTTGAGTACGAGCACAGAAAATTGTGATATTAGGGTAGGAAATAAAAATGATTTAAATTTTAATATGACGATATGTGTCAATTAAGAATGTGTACAAAACATATATCATCGCGTTAGAATTCATAAACATTAGATTTCATCAATAACGGAGTTCCAATTGAGAATATACTCATAAACTACGAAATCTTTCGAAACTAAAAGGGTACCATCACAAATATATTGCGGTTTGGGGTCTGAAAGAGATTTTATCCTAACGTTACTACCATCATATATGTCGACTTAGTATGAAAATAAAACTCATTTGAACGAAAACGGAGTTCCAAATGAGGAGACATTAAAAAGATACGAAGTCTGTTGCAAATCATTGGAGTACCAGCACGAAAAAAATAGGGTTTTAGGGGAGGAAATAAAAATGATTTAAATGTTAATACGACGACATGTGTCAATTAAGAATTAATACAAAACATATATCACCGAGTTACAATACATAAAAATCAGATTTCATCAATAACAAAGTTCCAATTGAGAAGATACTCAAAAACTACAAAACTGATCGAAACTGAAGGGGTACCATCACAAAAAATTGGGCGATTTGGGGTCTGGAAAAGATTTGGTCGTAACATTACTACCATCATATATGTCGAGTTAGTATGCAAATTAAACTGATTTGAACGAAAACTGAGTTCCAAATGAGGAAATATTAATATGATACGAAGTGTGTTGCAAATCATATGAGTACGAGCACGGAAAAATGTGATATTAGGGTAGGAAATAAAAATGATTTAAATGTTATCAAGACGATATATGTGAATTAAGAATGTGTACAAAACATATATCATCGAGTTAGAATTCATAAAAATCATATTTCATCAATAACAGAGTTGCAATTGAGAAGATACTCATAAACTACGAAATCGATCGAAACTAAAAGGGGTACCATCACAAATATATTGCGGTTTGGGGTCTGAAAAAGATTTTATCCTAGCGTTACTACCATCATATATGTCGACTTAGTATGCAAATAAAACTGATTTGAACGAAAACGGAGTTCCAAATGAGGAGACATTAAAAAGGTACAAAGTCTGTTGCAAATCATTGGAGTACCAGCACGAAAAATAGGGTTTTAGGGGAAGAATTAAAAATGATTTAAATGCTAATATGACGATATGTGTCAATTAAGAATGTTTACAAAACATATATCATCGAGTTACAATACATAAAAATAAGATTTCATCAATAACAGAGTTCTGATTGAGAAGATACTCAAAAACTACAAAACTGATCGAAACTGAAAGGGGTACCATCACAAAAAAATGGGCGATTTGGGGTCTGGAAAAGATTTGGTCGTAACATTACTACCATCAAATATGTCGAGGTAGTATGCAAATTAAACTGATTTGAATGAAAACGGAGTTCCTAATGAGAAAATATTAATAAGTTACGAAGTGTGTTGCAAATCATTTGAGTACAAGCACAGAAAATTGTGATATTAGGGTAGGAAATAAAAATGATTTAACTGTTAATATGAAGATATGTGTCAATTAAGAATGTGTACAAAACATATATCATCGCGTTAGAATTCATAAACATCAGATTTCATCAATAACGGAGTTCCAATTGAGAAGATACTCAAAAACTACGAAATCGATCGAAACTAAAAGGGGTACCATCACAAAAATATTGCGGTTTGGGGTATGAATAAGAGTTTATCCTAGCATTACTACCATCAAATATTTCAACTTAGTATGCAAATAATACCGATTTGAACAAAAACAGAGTGCCAATTGAGAATATATTCAAAAACTACAAAACTGATCGAAACTGAAAGGGGTACCATCACAAAAAAATGGGCGATTTGGGGTCTGGAAAAGATTTGGTCGTAACATTACTACCATCAAATATGTCGAGTTAGTATGCAAATTAAACTGATTTGAACGAAAATGGAGTTCCAAATGAGTAGACATTAAAAAGATACGAAGTCTGTTGCAAATCATTTGAGTACGAGCACAGAAAATTGTGATATTAGGGTAGGAAATAAAAATGATTTAAATGTTAATATGACGATATGTGTCAATTAAGAATGTTATACAAAACATATATCATCGAGTTACAATACATAAAAATCAGATTTCATCAATAACAATGTTCCGTTTGAGAAGATACTCAAAAACTACAAAACTGATCGAAACTGAAAGGGGTACCATCACAAAAAATTGGGCGATTTGGGGTCTGGAAAAGATTTGGTTGTAACATTACTACCATCATATATGTCGAGTTAGTATGCAAATAAAACTGATTTGAACGAAAACGGAGTTCCAAATGAGGAAATATTAAGATGATACGAAGTGTGTTGCATATCATTTGAGTACGAGCACGGAAAAATGTTATATTAGGGTAGGAAGTAAAAATGATTTACCTGTGTACAAAATATATATCATCGGGTTAGAATTCATAAACATCAGATTTCATCAATAACGGAGTACCAATTGAGAAGATTCTCAAAAACTACGAAATCGACCGAAACTAAAATGGGTACCATCACGAAAATATAGGGTTTTAGGGGAGAAAATTAAAATGATTTAAATGTTAATACAGCGATATGTGTCAATTAATAATGTTTACAAAACGTATATCATCGAGTTACAATACATAAAAATCAGATTTCATCAATAACAGAGTTCCGATTGAGAAGATACTCAAAAACTACGAAATCGATCGAAACTAAAAGGGGTACCATCACAAAAATATTGCGGTTTGGGGTATGAATAAGAGTTTATCCTAGCATTACTACCATCAAATATATCAACTTAGTATGCAAATAAAACCGATTTGAACAAAAACAGAGTGCCAATTGAGAATATATTCAAAAACTACAAAACTGATCGAAACTGAAAGGGGTACCATCACAAAAAAATGGGCGATTTGGGGTCTGGAAAAGATTTGGTCGTAACATTACTACCATCATATATGTCGAGTTAGTATGCAAATTAAACTGATTTGAATAAAAACGGAGTTCCAAATGAGGAAATATTAATAAAATTCGAAGTGTGTTGCAAATCATTTGAGTACGAGCACGGAAAAACGTGATATTAGGGTAGGAAGTAAAAATGATTTAAATGTTATAAAGACGATATGTGTCAATTCAGAATGTGTACAAAACATATATCATCGAGTTAGAATTCATAAAAATCATATTTCATCAATAACAGAGTTCCAATGGGAAGATACTCATAAACTACGAAATCTATCGAAACTAAAAGGGGTACCATCACAAATATTTTGCGGTTTGGGGTCTGAAAAAGATTTTATCCTAGCGTTACTACCATCATATATGTCGACTTAGTATGCAGATAAAACTGATTTGAACGAAAACGGAGTTCCAAATGAGGAGACATTAAAAAGATACGAAGTCTGTTGCATATCATTGGAGTACAACCACGAAAAAATAGGGTTTTTGGGGAAGAATTAAAAATGATTTAAATGTTAATGCAACGATATGTGTCAATTAAGAATGTATACAAAACATATATCATCGAGTTACAATACATAAAAATCAGATTTCTTCAATAACAGAGTTCCGTTTTAGAAGATACTCAAAAACTACAAAACTGATCGAAACTGAAAGGGGTACCATCACAAAAAATTGGGCGATTTGGGGTCTGGAAAAGATTTGGTCGTAACATTACTACCATCATATATGTCGAGTTAGTATGCAAATAAAACTGATTTGAACGAAAACGGAGTTCCAAATGAGGAAATATTAATATGATACGAAGTGTGTTGCAAATCATTTGAGTACAAGCACGGAAAAATGTGAAATTAGGGTAGGAAGTAAAAATGATTTAAATGTTATCAAGACGATATATGTCAATTAAGAATGTGTACAAAACATATATCATCGAGTTAGAATTCATAAAAATCAGATTTCATCAATAACGGAGTTCCAATTGAGAATATACTCATAAACTACGAAATCGATCGAAACTAAAAGGGGTACCATCACAAATATATTGCGGTTTGGGGTCTGAAAAAGATTTTATCCTAGTGTTACTACCATCATATATGTCGACTTAGTATGCATATAAAACTGATTTGAACGAAAACGGAGTTCCAAATGAGGAGACATTAAAAAGATACGAAGTCTGTTGCAAATTATTGGAGTACCAACACGAAAAAATAGGGTTTTAGGGGAAGAATTAAAAATGATTTAAATGCTAATACGACGATATGTTTCAATTAAGAATGTTTACAAAACATATATCATCGAGCTACAATACATAAAAATCAGTTTTCATCAATAACAGAGTTCCGATTGAGAAGATACTCAAAAACTACAAAACTGATCGAAACTGAAAGGGGTACCATCACAAAAAAATGGGCGATTTGGGGTCTGGAAAAGATTTGGTCGTAACATTACTACCATCAAATATGTCGAGTTAGTATGCAAATTAAACTGATTTGAACGAAAACGGAGTTCCTAATGAGAAAATATGAATAAGTTACGAAGTGTGTTGCAAATCATTTGAGCACAGAAAATTGTGATATTACATTAGGAAATAAAAATGATTTAAATGTTAATATGACGATATGTGTCAATTAACAATGTGTACAAAACATATATCATCGCGTTAGAATTCATAAAAGTCAGATTTCATCAATAACGGAGTTCCAATTGAGAAGATATTCAAAAACTACAAAATCGATCGAAACTAAAAGTGGTACCATCACAAAATAATTGTGGTTTGGGATCTTAAAAAGATTTCATCCTTACGTTACTACCATCATATACGTCGACTTAGTATGCAAATAAAACTGATTTGAACGAAAACGGAGTTCCAAATGAGGAGACATTAAAAAGATACGAAGTCTGTTGTAAATCTTTGGAGTACCAGCCCGAAAAAATAGGGTTTTAGGAGAGGAAATAAAAATGATTTAAATGTTAATACGACGATATGTGTCAATTAAGAATGTTTACAAAACATATATCATCGAGTTCCAATTGAGAAGATACTCAAAAACTACAAAACTGATCGAAACCGAAAGGGGTACCATCACAAAAGATTGGGCAATTTGGGGTCTGGAAAAGATTTGGTCGTAACATTACTACCATCATATATGTCGAGTTAGTATGCAAATAAAACTGATTTGAACAAAAACGAAGTTCCAAATGAGGAAATATTAATAAGATACGAAGTGTGTTGCAAATCATTTGAGTACGAGCACGGAAAAATGTGATATTAGGGTAGGAAATAAAAATGATTTAAATGTTATCAAGACGATATGTGTCAATTAAGAATGTGTACAAATAATATATCATCGAGTTAGAATTCATAAAAATCAGATTTCATCAATAACGGAGTTCCAATTGAGAAGATACTCATAAACTACGAAATCGACCGAAACTAAAATGGGTACCATCACGAAAATATAGGGTTTTAGGGGAGAAAATTAAAATGATTAAAATGTTAATACAGCGATATGTGTCAATTAATAATGTTTACAAAACGTATATCATCGAGTTACAATACATAAAAATCAGATTTCATCAATAACAGAGTTCCGATTGAGAAGATACTCAAAAACTACGAAATCGATCGAAACTAAAAGGGGTACCATCACAAAATTATTGCGGTTTGGGGTATGAATAAGAGTTTATCCTAGCATTACTACCATCAAATATGTCGAGTTAGTATGCAAATAAAACTAATTTGAACGAAAACGGAGTTCCTAATACGAAAATATTAATAAGTTACGAAGTGTGTTGCAAATCACATGAGTACGAGCACAGAAATTTGTGATATTAGGGTAGGAAATAAAAATGATTTCATAAAAATCAGATTTCCTAAATAACGGAGTTCCAATTGACAAGATACTCAAAAACTACAAAATATATCGAAACTAAAAGGGGTACCATCACAAATATATTGCGGTTTCGGGTCTGAAAATGTTAATACAGCGATATGTGTCAATTAATAATGTTTACAAAAACGTATATCATCGAGTTACAATACATAAAAATCAGATTTCATCAATAACGGAGTTCCAATTGAGAAGATACTCAAAAACTACAAAATCGATCGAAACTAAAAGGGGCACCATCACAAAACAATTGCGGTATGGGGTCTGAAAAAGATTTTATCCTAACGTTACTACCATCATATATGTCGACTTAGTATGCAAATAAATCTGATTTGAACAAAAACGGAGTTCCAAATGAGAATATATTAAAAAGATACGAAGTGTGTTGCAAATCAGTGGAGTACCAGCACGAAAATATAGGGTTTTAGGGGAGAAAATTAAAATGATTTAAATGTTAATACGACGATGTGTGTCAATTAAAATTTTTTACAAAACATATATCATCGAGTTACAATACATAAAAATCAGATTTTATCAATAACAGAGTTCTGATTGAGAAAATACTCAAAAACTACAAAACTGATCGAAACTGAAAGGGGTACCATCACAAAAAAAAACGGGCAATTTGGGGTCTGGAAAAGATTTGGTTTTAACATTACTACCATCTTATATGTCGAGTGAGTATTCAAATTAAACTGATTTGAACGAAAACGGAGTTTCTAATGAGAAAATATTAATAAGTTACGAAGTGTGTTGCAAATCATTTGAGTACGAGCACGGAAAAATGTGATATTAGGGTAGGAAGTAAAAATTATTTAAATGATATCACGACGATATGTGTCAATTAAGTATGTGTACAAAACATATATCATCGAGTTAGAATTCATAAAAATCAGATTTCCTCAATAACGGAGTTCCAATTGACAAGATACTCAAAATCAATCGAAACTAAAAGGGGTACCATTACAAATATATTGCGGTTTCGGGGCTGAAAAAGATTTTATCCTAACGTTACTACCATCATATATGTCGACTTAGTATGCAAATAAAATTGATTTGAACGGAAACGGAGTTCCAAATGAGGAGATATTAAAAAGATACGAAGTGTGTTGCAAATCATTAGAGTACCAGCACGAAAATATAGGGTTTTAGGGGAGGAAATTAAAATGATTTAAATGTTAATACAGCGATATGTGTCAATTAAGAATGTTTACAAAACATATATCATCGAGGTACAATACATAAAAATCGGATTTAATCAATAACAGAGTTCCAATTGAGAAGATACTCAAAAACTACAATAATGATCGAAACTGAAAGGGGTACCATCACAAAAAAGGGCGATTTGGGGTCTCGAAATGATTTTGTAGTAACATTACTACCATCATATATGTCGAGTTAATATGCAAATAAAACTGATTTGAACGAAAACGGAGTTCGTAATGAGAAAATATTAATAATTTACGAAGTGTGTTGCAAATCACATGAGCACGAGCACGGAAATTTGTAATATTAGAGTAGGATGTAAAAATAATTTAAATGTTAATATGACGATATGTGTCAATTCAGAATGTGTACAAAACATATATCATCGAGTTAGAATTCATAAAAATCAGATTTCCTCAATAACGGAGTTCCAATTGACAAGATACTCAAAATCAATCGAAACTAAAAGGGGTACCATTACAAATATATTGCGGTTTCGGGGCTGAAAAAGATTTTATCCTAACGTTACTTCCATCATATATATCAACTTAGTATGCAAATAAAACTAATTTGAACGAAAACGGAGTTCCAAATGAGGAGATATTAAAAAGATACGAAGTCTGTTGCAAATCAGTGGAGTATCAACACGAAAAAATAGGATTTTAGGGGAGGAATTAAAAATGATTTAAATTTTAATACGAGTTACAATTAAGAATATTTACAAAACATATATCATCGAGTTACAATACGTAAAAATCAGATTTCATCAATAACATAGTTTCAATTGAGAAGATATTCTTTTTTTTTTTTGGCCATCAATTGAGAAGATACTCAAAAACTATAAAACTCATCGAAACTGAAAGGGGTACCATCACAAAAAAGGGCGATTTGGGGTCTCAAAAATATTATGTCGTAACATTACTACCATCACATATGTCGAGTTAGTATTCAAATAAAACTAATTTGAACGAAAACGGAGTTCCTAATGACAAAATATTAATACGTTACGAAGTGTGTTGCAAATCATTTGAGTACGAGCACAGAAAAATGTGATATTAGGGTAGGAAGTAAAAATGATTTAAATGTTATCACGCCGATATGTGTCAATTAAGAATGTGTACAAGCCATATATAATCGAGTTAGAATTCATAAAAATCAGATTTCCTAAATAACGGAGTTCCAATTGACAAGATACTCAAAAACAACGAAATCGATCGAAACTAAAAGGGGTACCATCACAAAAATATTGCGGTTTGGGGTCTGAAAAAGATTGTATCCTTACGTTACTACCATCATATATGTCGACTTAGTATGCAAATAAAACTGATTTGAACGAAAACGGAGTTCCAAATGAGGATATATTAAAAAATACGATGTGTGTTGCAAATCATTGGAGTACCAGCACGAAAATATAGGGTTTTAGGGGAGGAAATAAAAATGATTTAAATGTTAATACGACGATATGTGTCAATTAAGAATGTTTACAAAACATATATCATCGAATTAGAATACATAAAAATCAGATTTCATCAATAACAGAGTTCTTATTGAGAAGGGTTTTTATAAATTCTAACCCGATGATATATGTTTTGTACACATTCTTAATAGACACATATCGTCATATTAACATTTAAATAATTTTTATTTCCTACCCTAATATCACAATTTTCTGTGCTCGTACTCAAATGATATGCAACACAATTCGTAACTTATTAATATTTACTTATTAGGAACTTCGTTTTCGTTCAAATCAGTTTTATTTGCATACTAACTCGACATATATGATGGTAGTAATGTTACGACCAAATCTTTTCCAGACCCCAAATCGCCCGATTTTTTGTGATGGTACCCCTTTCAGTTTCGATCAATTTTGTAGTTTTTGAGTATCTTCTCAATTGGAACTCTGTTATTGATGAAATCTGATTTTTATGTATTGTAATTCGATGATATATGTTTTGTACACATTATTAATTGACACATGTCGCCGTATTAACATTTAAATCATTTTTATTTCCTCCTCTAAAACCCTATTTTTTCGTGCTGGTACTCCAATGATTTGCAACAGACTTCGTATCTTTTTAATATCTCCTCATTTGGAACTCCGTTTCCGTTCAAAACTGAAAGGGGTACCATCACAAAAAAATGGGCGATTTGGGGTCTGGAAAAGATTTGGTCGTAACATTACTACCATCATATATGTCGAGTTAGTATGCAAATAAAACTGGTTTGAACGAAAACCGAGTTTCTAATGACAAAATATTAATATGTTACGAAGTGTGTTGCATATCATTTGAGTACGAGCACAGAAAATTGTGATATTAGGGTAGGAAATAAAAATTATTTAAATGTTAATATGACGATATGTGTCTATTAAGAATGTGTACAAAACATATATCATCGGGTTAGAATTTATAAAAACCAGATTTCATCAATACCGGAGTTCCAATTGAGAAGATACTCAAAAACTACAAAATCGATCGAAACTAAAAGGGGTACCATCACAAAACAATTGCGGTATGGGGTCTGAAAAAGATTTTATCCTAACGTTACTACCATCATATATGTCGACTTAGTATGCAAATAAATCTGATTTGAACAAAAACGGAGTTCCAAATGAGAATATATTAAAAAGATACGAAGTGTGTTGCAAATCAGTGGAGTACCAGCACGAAAATATAGGGTTTTAGGGGAGAAAATTAAAATGATTTAAATGTTAATACGACGATGTGTGTCAATTAAAATTTTTTACAAAACATATATCATCGAGTTACAATACATAAAAATCAGATTTTATCAATAACAGAGTTCTGATTGAGAAAATACTCAAAAACTACAAAACTGATCGAAACTGAAAGGGGTACCATCACAAAAAAAACGGGCAATTTGGGGTCTGGAAAAGATTTGGTTTTAACATTACTACCATCTTATATGTCGAGTGAGTATTCAAATTAAACTGATTTGAACGAAAACGGAGTTTCTAATGAGAAAATATTAATAAGTTACGAAGTGTGTTGCAAATCATTTGAGTACGAGCACGGAAAAATGTGATATTAGGGTAGGAAGTAAAAATTATTTAAATGATATCACGACGATATGTGTCAATTAAGTATGTGTACAAAACATATATCATCGAGTTAGAATTCATAAAAATCAGATTTCCTCAAAAACGGAGTTCCAATTGACAAGATACTCAAAATCAATCGAAACTAAAAGGGGTACCATTACAAATATATTGCGGTTTCGGGGCTGAAAAAGATTTTATCCTAACGTTACTACCATCATATATGTCGACTTAGTATGCAAATAAAATTGATTTGAACGGAAACGGAGTTCCAAATGAGGAGATATTAAAAAGATACGAAGTGTGTTGCAAATCATTGGAGTACCAACACGAAAATATAGGGTTTTAGGGGAGAAAATTAAAATGATTTAAATGTTAATACAGCGATATGTGTCAATTAATAATGTTTACAAAAACGTATATCATCGAGTTACAATACATAAAAATCAGATTTCATCAATAACGGAGTTCCAATTGAGAAGATACTCAAAAACTACAAAATCGATCGAAACTAAAAGGGGCACCATCACAAAACAATTGCGGTTTGGGGTCTGAAAATGATTTTATCCTAACGTTACTACCATCATATATGTCGACTTAGTATGCAAATAAAACTGATTTGAACGAAATCGGATTTCCAAATGTGGAGATATTAAAAAGATACGAAGTGTGTTGCAAATCATTGGAGTACCAGCACGCAAATATAGGGTTTTAGGGTAGGAAATTAAAATGATTTAAATGTTAATACGACGAAGTGTGTCAATTAAGAATGTTTACAAAACATATATCATTGAATTACAATACATAAAAATCAGATTTCATCAATAACAGAGTTCCAATTGAGAAGATACTCAAAAACTACAAAACTGATCGAAACTCAGAGAACCATCACAAAAAATCGGGCGATTTGGGGTCTGGAAAAGATTTGGTCGTAACATTACTACCATCATATATGTCGAGTTAGTATGCAAATAAAACTGATTTGAACGAAAACGGAGTTCCTAATACGAAAATATTAATAAGTTACGAAGTGTGTTTCAAATCATTTGAGTACAAGCACGGAAAAATGTGATATTAGGGTAGGAAGTAAAAATGATTTAAATGTTATCACGACGATATGTGTCAATTAAGAATGTGTACAAAACATATATCATCGAGTTAGAATTTATAAAAATCAGATTTCCTTAATAACGGAGTTCCAATTGACAAGATACTCAAAAACTACGAAATCGATCGAAACTAAAAGGGGTACCATCACAAAAATATTGCGGTTTGGGGTCTGAATAAGATTTTATCCTAGCATTACTACTAGGGCTGGCAATGGTGCGGTGAAAAACCCATAACCACGGTTATAACCGTTACTGTTTAATATGGTTAACCGTACCATTATGGTGCGGTGCGGTTATGGTGATGAATTCTCTACCCATAATGGTTATGGTTATGGTTATGGTATTTGAGTTATACCCATGGTTATAACCATGGTTATTTTATAAATATAATAATTATTTATTATTAATAAACTAATATATATATATTATACTAAATATAAATTACAGCATAAAAGTGAAATCAATTGATGATATTGAGCAAGATGATGATTGATAGAAACAAATACGACAAGTGTGAAATGGTTAAGTGTGTTGCTTGAATCATTACTCGTTATGGGTGTTTGTTGAATTTTAATGTTAATTTAGTGGTGTGAATGTTAATGTTGAATGATGTTAGTGTTAATGTTGAATGATGTTAGTGCTATATATTTTTATTGTTGGTAATATAGATAGATGTATTTTTTAAAATTAAATTTTCGGTCTTTTATTATATTACATGTGGAATAAATATGGTTATACGGTTAAAACCATGGTTAATAACCACGGTTATTTTGATGGTTATGGTATTGAAAATTATACCCATAATGGTTATGGTTATGGTTATGGTACGTGGTTTAAAAATATGGTATGGTTATGGTATTTGACATACCCTGACCATACCCTAACCATTGCCAGCCCTAATTACTACCATCAAATATATCAACTTAGTATGCAAATAAAACCGATTTGAAAAAAAAAACAGAGTGCCAAATGATGAGATATTAAAAAGATACGAAGTCGGTTGCAAATCAGTGGAGTACCAACACGAAAAAATAGGGTATTAGGGGAGGAATTAAAAATGATTTAAATGTTAGAACGACGATATGTGTCAATTAAGAATGTTTAGAAAACATATATCATCGAATTACAATACATAAAAATCAGATTTTGTCAATAACAAAGTTCCAATTGAGAAGATACTCAAAAACCACAAAACTGAAAGGGGTACCATCACAAAAAAAAAATGTGCGATTTGGGGTCTGGAAAGGATTTCGTCGTAACATTACTACCATCATATAAGTCGCGTTAGTATGCAAATAAAACTGATTTGAACGAAAACGGAGTTCCAAATGAGGAAATATTAATAAGATACGAAATGTGTTGCAAATCATTTGAGTACGAGCAAAGAAAATTGTGATATTAGGGTAGCAAATAAAAACGATTCAAATGTTAATATGACGATATGTGTCAATTCAGAATGTGTACAAAACATATATCATCGAGTTAGAATTCATAAAACTCAGATTTCATGAATAACGGAGTTCCAACTAAGAAGAGACTCAAAAACTACAAAATCAATCGAAACTAAAAGGGGTACCATCAAAAGAAATTGTGGTTTGGGGTCAGAAATAGATTTTATCCTAACGTTACTACCATCATATATGTCAACTTAGTATGTAAATAAAACTGATTTGAATGAAAACAGAGTTCCAAATGAGGATATATTAAAAAGATACGAAGTCTGTTGCAAATCATTGGAGTACCAACACGAAAAAATAGGGTTTTAGGGGAGGAAATAAAAATGATTTAAATGTTAATACGGCGACATGTGTCAATTAATAATGTGTACAAAACATATATCATCGAATTACAATACATAAAAATCAGATTTCATCAATAACAGAGTTCCAATTGAGATGATACTCAAAAACTACAAAACTGATCGAAACTCAAAGGGGTACCATCACAAATAATCGGGCGATTTGGGGTCTGGAAAAGATTTGGTCGTAACATTACTACCATCATATATGTCGAGTTAGTATGCAAATAAAACTGATTTGAACGAAAACGAAGTTCCTAATAAGAAAATATTAATAAGTTACGAATTGTGTTGCATATCATTTGAGTACAAGCACAGAAAATTGTGATATTAGGGGAGGAAATTAAAATGATTTAAATGTTAATACGACGATGTGTGTCAATTAAGAATGTTTACAAAACATATATCATCGAATTACAATACATAAAAATCAGATTTCATCAATAACAGAGTTCCAATTGAGAAGATACTCAAAAACTACAAAATTGATCGAAACTAAAAGGGGTACCATCACAAAAAAATGGGCGATTTGGGGTCTGGAAAAGATTTGGTCGTAACATTACTACCATCATATATGTCGAGTTAGTATGCAAATAAAACTGATTTGAACGAAAACGGAGTTCCTAATGAGAAAATATTAATAAGTTACGAAGTGTGTTGCAAATCATTTGAGTACGAGCACAGAAAATTGTGATATTAGGGTAGGAAATAAAAATGATTTAAATGTTAATATGACGATATTTTTCTATTAAGAATGTGTACAAAACATATATCATCGGGTTAGAATTTATAAAAAACAGATTTCCTCAATAACGGAGTTCCAATTGAGAAGATACTCAAAAACTACAAAATCGATCGAAACTAAAAGGGGTACCATCACAAAACAATTGCGGTATGGGGTCTGAAAAAGATTTTATCATAACGTTACTACAATCATATATGTCGACTTAGTATGCAAATAAAACTGATTTGAACGAAAACGGAGTTCCAAATGAGGAGACATTAAAAAGATACGAAGTGTGTTGCAAATCATTGGAGTACCAGCACGAAAAAATAGGGTTTTAGGGGAGGAAATAAAAATGATTTAAATGTTAATACGACGATATGTGTCAATTAAGAATGTTTACAAAACATATATCATCGAGTTACAATACATAATAATCAGATTTTATCAATAACAAAGTTCCAATTGAGAATATGCTCAAAAACTACAAAACTGATAGGGGTACCATCACAAAACAATGGGCGATTTAGGGTCTGGAAAAGATTTGGTCGTAACATTACTACCATCATATATGTCGAGTAAGTATGCAAACAAAACTGATTTGAACGAAAATGAAGTTCCTAATAAGAAAATATTAATAAGTTACGAATTGTGTTGCAAATCATTTGAGTTCGAGCACAGAAAATTGTGATATTAGGGTAGGAAATGAAAATGATTTAAATGTTAGTATATCGATATGTGTCAATTAAGAATGTGTACAAAACATATGCCACCGAGTTAGAATTCATAAAAATTAGATTTAATCAATAACGGAGTTCCAATTGAGAAGATACTCAAAAATTACAAAATTGATCGAAACTAAATGGGGCACCATCACAAAACAATTGCGGTTTGGGGTCTGAAAATGATTTTATACTAACGTTACTACCATCATATATGTCGACTCAGTATGCAAATAAAACTGATTTGAACGAAAATGGAGTTCCAAATGAGGAGATATTAAAAAGATACGAAGTGTGTTGCAAATCATTGGAGTACCAGCACACAAATATAGGGTTTTAGGGGAGGAAATTAAAATGATTTAAATGTTAATACGACGATGTGTGTCAATTAAGAATGTTTACAAAACATATATCATCGAATTACAATACATAATAATCAGATTTCATCAATAACAGAGTTCCAATTGAGAAGATACTCAAAAACTACAAAACTGATCGAAACTCAAAGGGGTACCATCACAAAAAATCGGGCGATTTGGGGTCTGGAAAAGATTTGGTTGTAACATTACTACCATCATATATGTCGAGTTAGTATGCAAATAAAACTGATTTGAACGAAAACGGAGTTCCTAATGAGAAAATATTTATAAGTTACGAAGTGTGTTGCAAATCATTTGAGTACAAGCACGGAAAAATGTGATATTAGGGTAGGAAGTAAAAATGATTTAAATTTTATCACGACGATATGTGTCAATTAAGAATGTGTACAAAACATATGTCATCGAGTTAGAATTCATAAAAATCAGATTTCATCAATAACGGAGTTCCAATTGAGAAGATACTCAAAAATTACAAAATTGATCGAAACTAAAAGGGGCACCATCACAAAACAATTGCGGTTTGGGGTCTGAAAATGATTTTATCCTAACGTTACTACCATCATATATGTCGACTTAGTATGCAAATAAAACTGATTTGAACGAAAACAGAGTTCCAAATGAGGAGATATTAAAAAGATACGAAATGTGTTGCAAATCATTGGAGTACCAGAACGCAAATATAGGGTTTTAGGGGAGGAAATTAAAATGATTTAAATGTTAATACGACGATGTGTGTCAATTAAGAATGTTTACAAAACATATATCATCGAATTACAATACATAAAAATCAGATTTCATCAATAACAGAGTTCCAATTGAGAAGATACTCAAAAACTACAAAATTGATCGAAACTGAAAGGGGTACCATCACAAAAAAATGGGCGATTTGGGGTCTGGAAAAGATTTGGTCGTAACATTACTACCATCATATATGTCGAGTTAGTATGCAAATAAAACTGATTTGAACGAAAAAGGAGTTTCTAATGAGAAAATATTAATAAGTTACGAAGTGTGTTGCATATCATTTGAGTACGAGCACAGAAAATTGTGATATTAGGGTAGGAAATAAAAATGATTTAAATGTTAATATGACGATATTTGTCTATTAAGAATGTGTACAAAATATATATCATCGGGTTAGAATTTATAAAAACCAGATTTCCTCAATAACGGAGTTCCAATTGAGAAGATACTCAAAAACTACAAAATCGATCGAAACTAAAAGGGGCACCATCACAAAACAATTGCGGTATGGGGTCTGAAAAAGATTTTATCATAACGTTACTACAATCATATATGTCGACTTAGTATGCAAATAAAACTGATTTGAACGAAAACGGAGTTCCAAATGAGGAGACATTAAAAAGATACGAAGTGTGTTGCAAATCATTGGAGTACCAGCACGAAAAAATAGGGTTTTAGGGGAGGAAATAAAAATGATTTAAATGTTAATACGACGATATGTGTCAATTAAGAATGTTTACAAAACATATATCATCGAGTTACAATACATAATAATCAGATTTTATCAATAACAAAGTTCCAATTGAGAATATGCTCAAAAACTACAAAACTGATAGGGGTACCATCACAAAACAATGGGCGATTTAGGGTCTGGAAAAGATTTGGTCGTAACATTACTACCATCATATATGTCGAGTAAGTATGCAAACAAAACTGATTTGAACGAAAATGAAGTTCCTAATAAGAAAATATTCATAAGTTACGAATTGTGTTGCAAATCATTTGAGTTCGAGCACAGAAAATTGTGATATTAGGGTAGGAAATGAAAATGATTTAAATGTTAGTATATCGATATGTGTCAATTAAGAATGTGTACAAAACAAATGAAACTAAATGGGGCACCATCACAAAACAATTGCGGTTTGGGGTCTGAAAATGATTTTATACTAACGTTACTACCATCATATATGTCGACTTAGTATGCAAATAAAACTGATTTGAACGAAAATGGAGTTCCAAATGAGGAGATATTAAAAAGATACGAAGTGTGTTGCAAATCATTGGAGTACCAGCACACAAATATAGGGTTTTAGGGGAGGAAATTAAAATGATTTAAATGTTAATACGACGATGTGTGTCAATTAAGAATGTTTACAAAACATATATCATCGAATTACAATACATAATAATCAGATTTCATCAATAACAGAGTTCCAATTGAGAAGATACTCAAAAACTACAAAACTGATCGAAACTCAAAGGGGTACCATCACAAAAAATCGGGCGATTTGGGGTCTGGAAAAGATTTGGTTGTAACATTACTACCATCATATATGTCGAGTTAGTATGCAAATAAAACTGATTTGAACGAAAACGGAGTTCCTAATGAGAAAATATTTATAAGTTACGAAGTGTGTTGCAAATCATTTGAGTACAAGCACGGAAAAATGTGATATTAGGGTAGGAAGTAAAAATGATTTAAATTTTATCACGACGATATGTGTCAATTAAGAATGTGTACAAAACATATGTCATCGAGTTAGAATTCATAAAAATCAGATTTCATCAATAACGGAGTTCCAATTGAGAAGATACTCAAAAATTACAAAATTGATCGAAACTAAAAGGGGCACCATCACAAAACAATTGCGGTTTGGGGTCTGAAAATGATTTTATCCTAACGTTACTACCATCATATATGTCGACTTAGTATGCAAATAAAACTGATTTGAACGAAAACAGAGTTCCAAATGAGGAGATATTAAAAAGATACGAAATGTGTTGCAAATCATTGGAGTACCAGAACGCAAATATAGGGTTTTAGGGGAGGAAATTAAAATGATTTAAATGTTAATACGACGATGTGTGTCAATTAAGAATGTTTACAAAACATATATCATCGAATTACAATACATAAAAATCAGATTTCATCAATAACAGAGTTCCAATTGAGAAGATACTCAAAAACTACAAAATTGATCGAAACTGAAAGGGGTACCATCACAAAAAAATGGGCGATTTGGGGTCTGGAAAAGATTTGGTCGTAACATTACTACCATCATATATGTCGAGTTAGTATGCAAATAAAACTGATTTGAACGAAAAAGGAGTTTCTAATGAGAAAATATTAATAAGTTACGAAGTGTGTTGCATATCATTTGAGTACGAGCACAGAAAATTGTGATATTAGGGTAGGAAATAAAAATGATTTAAATGTTAATATGACGATATTTGTCTATTAAGAATGTGTACAAAATATATATCATCGGGTTAGAATTTATAAAAACCAGATTTCCTCAATAACGGAGTTCCAATTGAGAAGATACTCAAAAACTACAAAATCGATCGAAACTAAAAGGGGCACCATCACAAAACAATTGCGGTATGGGGTCTGAAAAAGATTTTATCATAACGTTACTACAATCATATATGTCGACTTAGTATGCAAATAAAACTGATTTGAACGAAAACGGAGTTCCAAATGAGGAGACATTAAAAAGATACGAAGTGTGTTGCAAATCATTGGAGTACCAGCACGAAAAAATAGGGTTTTAGGGGAGGAAATAAAAATGATTTAAATGTTAATACGACGATATGTGTCAATTAAGAATGTTTACAAAACATATATCATCGAGTTACAATACATAATAATCAGATTTTATCAATAACAAAGTTCCAATTGAGAATATGCTCAAAAACTACAAAACTGATAGGGGTACCATCACAAAACAATGGGCGATTTAGGGTCTGGAAAAGATTTGGTCGTAACATTACTACCATCATATATGTCGAGTAAGTATGCAAACAAAACTGATTTGAACGAAAATGAAGTTCCTAATAAGAAAATATTAATAAGTTACGAATTGTGTTGCAAATCATTTGAGTTCGAGCACAGAAAATTGTGATATTAGGGTAGGAAATGAAAATGATTTAAATGTTAGTATATCGATATGTGTCAATTAAGAATGTGTACAAAACAAATGAAACTAAATGGGGCACCATCACAAAACAATTGCGGTTTGGGGTCTGAAAATGATTTTATACTAACGTTACTACCATCATATATGTCGACTTAGTATGCAAATAAAACTGATTTGAACGAAAATGGAGTTCCAAATGAGGAGATATTAAAAAGATACGAAGTGTGTTGCAAATCATTGGAGTACCAGCACACAAATATAGGGTTTTAGGGGAGGAAATTAAAATGATTTAAATGTTAATACGACGATGTGTGTCAATTAAGAATGTTTACAAAACATATATCATCGAATTACAATACATAAAAATCAGATTTCATCAATAACAGAGTTCCAATTGAGAAGATACTCAAAAACTACAAAACTGATCGAAATTGAAAGGGGTGATTTGGGGTCAGGAAAAGATTTGATCGTAACATTACTACCATCATATATGTCGAGTTTGTATGCAAATAAAACTGATTTGAACGAAAACGAAGTTCCAAATGAGGAAATATTAATAAGATATGAAGTGTGTTGCAAATCATTTGAGTACGAGCATGGAAAAATGTGATATTAGGGTAGGAAGTAAAAATGATTTAAATGTTATCACGACGATATGTGTCAATTAAAAATGTGTACAAAACACATATCATCGAGTTAGAATTCATAAAAATCAGAATCATCAATAACAGAGTTCCAATTGAGAAGATACTCAAAAACTACAAAATCGATCAAACTAAAAGGGTTACCATCAGAAAATAATGTTGGTTTGGGGTCTAAAAAAGATTTTATCCTAACATTACTACCATCATATATGTCGACTTAGTATGCAAATAAAACTGATTTGAACGAAAACGGAGTTCCAAATGAGGAGATATTAAAAAGATACGAAGTCTGTTGCAAATCATTGGAGTACTAGCACGAAACAAATAGGGTTTTAGGGGAGGAAATAAAAATGATTTAAATTTTAATACGATGATATGTGTCAATTAAGAATGTTTACAAAGCATATATCATCGAGTTACAATACATAAAAATCAGATTTCATCAATAACAGAGTTCCAATTGAGAAGATACTCAAAAACTACAAAACTTATCGAAACTGAAAGGGGTGCCATCACAAAACAATGGACGATTTAGGGTCTGGAAAAGATTTGGTCGTAACATTACTACCATCATATATGTCGAGTTAGTATGCAAATAAAACTAATTTGAACGAAAACGGAGTTCCTAATGAGAAAATATTAATAAGTTACGAAATGTGTTGCATATCATTTGAGTACGAGCACCGAAAATTGTGATATTAGGGTAGGAAATAAAAATGATTTAAATGTTAATATGACGATACGTGTCAATTAAGAATGTGTACAAAACATATATCATCGGGTTAGAATTTATAAAAACCAGATTTCATCAATAACGGAGTTCCAATTGAGAAGATAATCAAAAACTACAAAATCGATCGAAACTAAAAGGGGTACCATCACAAAACAATTGTGGTATGGGGTCTGAAAAAGATTTTATCCTAATGTTACTACCATCATATATGTCGACTTAGTATGCAAATAAAACTGATCTGAACGAAAACGGAGTTCCAAATGAGAAGACATTAAAAAGATACGAAGTCTGTTGCAAATCATTGGAGTACCAGCACGAAAAAATGGGGTTTTAGGGGACGAAATAAAAATGATTTAAATGTTAATACGACGATATGTGTCAATTAAGAATGTTTACAAAACATATATCATCGAGTTACAATACATAAAAATCAAATTTCATCAATAACAGAGAGTTGAAAATTAAAGGGGTACCATTAGGAATAAATATGGTTTTAGGATAGGAAATAAAAATTATATAAATGTTACTATGGTTATATGAGTTAAGTATGGATGTGTTAAAAACTTATATCATCGTGTTAGAATTCAAAAAGGTCGAATTTCATCAATAACGGTGTTCCAATTTAGAAAATGCGGAAAAGCTACAAAACCGATCGAAACTAAAAGGGGTACCATCACAAACAAATTGTGGTTTGGGGCGTGACAAACATTTTGTCGTAACATTACTACCATCATATATGTCGAGTTAGTTTGCGAATAAAATTGATTTGAACGAAAAAATAGTTCCAAATAATGGGATACGAAAAAGACACGAAGTGTGTTGCAAATCATTGGAGTACCAGCACGGGAAAATAGGTTTTATGGTAGAAATAAAATTGATTTATATTTTAATACGGTGATATGTATCAATTAAGAATGTGTACAAAACATATATCATTGAGTTAGAATTCATAAAAGTCGGATTTCATCAATAACGGAGTTCCAATTGAGAAGATACTCAAAAGCTACAAAACCGATCATAACTGAAAATGGTACCATCACAAAAAAATAGGTGGTTTGGGGTTTGGAAAAGATTTTATCGTAACGTTACTAACATCATATATGTTGAGTTAGTATGTAAATAAAACTGATTTGAACGGAAACGAAGTTCCAAGTGACGAAATATTTCATTGATATGAACTTACTTTAAAATCAAAGGGGTACCATTACGAAGAAACAAGATTTTAGAATAAGAAATAAAAATTATCTAAATGTTACTACGGTCGTATGAGTCAAGTAAGGATGTCTTAAAAGCTTATATCAATGTGTTAGAATTCAAAAAATTTGGATTTCATCAATAACGGAGTTCCAATTGATAAATTTATATCAACCTGTTAAAACAAGCGATGTTATGTTAAAAAATCATTATATTTCTAATAAAAAATATTTTCCTAGGTAGATAATTGAATTACGACATAAATGAGGTTCACTGTGGTGACTTTGGACTTACAGTGTGTGAGTTATATTTTTTAAGTCAAATTTTCAAATCTCAATTTACGGCAAACCGTACAGTCAATCCGTAAATCCAAATTTAATATTTTTTGCATTATTTGAATCGCAATTAAAATATCTACTTATTACAAAAAAAAAATAAAAAAAAATAATAGATACATAATTTTATTTTAAATTAAGCATCGAGTCGTCAAAAAAATGTGAAAAAATCAACAAAAAAAATAATGTCAGTCAAAGGTAGTGTTTTAACAAAACGCTACCCTAGGTAGCGAATTGTGTAAAAAGAATATCATGCGCTACTCACAGTAGCGCTTATATACATATTTCTAAATATTGTTTTATATACTTACTTTTTCAAAAACAAATTGCAGAGTAGTTACCTTTTGAAGAAAAAAACACCTAAAGAAAGCAAACCGTAAATTGATCGGTTCTTACCGGTTCAACCGAATCCATCATGCACGTCTATCTTTTAATTGAACCAAACTGGGTAGAGGTCTGGTTTCCGGGCGGACCGTCGCTCTGAATTAAATAACTATGCTTTATAGTTTATTCTTTCTTTCTTCTTTCTTTTCTTAAATATCACTTTGTTTTGCACTTAAATCGAAGTTCTCTCCAACTTTTAAAAATAAAAAGTTCGGTCCATATTTGACCAGAGGTTCACTTTTTACCCTTTTAATAATTTTTTCATCCCTACCTTAAAAAAAATATTTTTTTTAAAATTACAAAAATTAAACTATTACAATAAAAAATCATTCAATTGTAACATGAAAAGTTTCAAAGTGTTTTATTGTGATTTGTTTAATTTTTTTTATTGTTGTAATTTTAAAAATATATTCTTTTAAATTTTGATGAAAAATTTGCCGGAACGATGAAATTTGACGAATTTTTAAACATTAAGGGTCATACCTTTTATTTTTTAATATTAAGGAGAAATTAGATTTTGATTCGTAAAATGATTTTTAATCTAAGATGTCGGATCTAAACAATTGGTTTACCGTTGTCATGTCATACCAAGTGATGGAACTTAGGGCGTCGCCTGGACACTTCATGCGTCGACAGGATTATAATACCAGCGACGTCCATGTTCTTATAAGGTGTCGCCTAGACCCTTACAGGATAAGAACGACAGAACTAACGGAAGTAACAGGAATAACATGCAGCATTTAGGGACCTCGGGGAGCACCAAACGTGCCTGACACACTTTGGCATACTGTATTTAACACACGCCATAATATATTTACGACCCCTTAACCCTTGGTTAAGTCCTCGATCGGTATAAGGCTACGGACTACGGTTAAGTTGTTAACCCAATGAACAGTAACAAACATTTTGGTTATAAATATCAAACCCCTAACCCTTGTGCAAGGTAATAAAGTCTTCGGACATATATACATATTACTCTCTAAAATCACCTCATGTCTGACTTAGTCATCGGAGGAGAAACAAAAGGCAATGCCCGAATTTTCCTTCTCGCAGGTTGCAAAAGACCAAGAACTCGTCGACTTTCTGCTAGATCTGAATAAAAATCGACACCCCGGAGCATAGGATCCCGACACGTGGCACATAAATTCCACAGGATCCAACACCAAGAGACTCTTTCATTGACGGGTTATCAAAATCTAAGTCGAAAAGACGTTGAAGGTGGCCAAAGAGTTCACGAGCAACTCCCTCCCGATAGTCTCGGAAGTATCTGTACTGCTCTTAGGGTCGGGCGCCAAACGCAACCTTCTAGCTCATGGAGTTAGAACTTTCCAAACTGTATCTGTTGCTACGATAATCCATTCATATGCTCAAGCAAAATCGAATTAAATATCAAATTGTTGTAATCGTTATTTTTTTAGTATACTCGAATATAAAATGTATGTATGAAGTTTTGATCGGACGACGAATGTGCACCACTATGAAATTTTAGTGATATGTAATTTTAAAAAGTTGACCTAGTAAGCAAAGAATTGTTTCTATAATTTCAAATTATGAGCGTAAAATTTGTTACACAAAACACACGTTGGTTCTGTGATTTTAAGTTAATTCGACAAGTTTTGTTCTGACAGAAACCAAGTATTGTATTGTCTAATTATTGTGTGTTTGTATGTATATGTGGTTTCTAAATAAAACTAAAGCAAAGAACATGTCGCCGACACAAAATCCGATACGCATCCATGATTCTCCTTATTAATGGTTTGTCGTGATTATCTATCTCTTCATTATCATGTGATTAGTTGAGTAATAAACCGCCATTAAGGATGATAATTAGGACATTTTCTTCCACCTCGAATAATCATATTCTTGGAATAAGTTTTGTGGTTGCAAATATTTTTAAATCTTCTTACATTACCAAGGTTCAAATTTTAAGAAAACTCGTACTTAATGTCTGATCTATCCCTAGAGGGATTTTGTTTCTTAATTTCTAAAAAACTTCATTAAATTTCTATATAATGTTTAAAAAAAACAAAAACTAAACGTACTTAAATTCTCATTTTTACTCCTACTTTAATTGTTTTTTATTGTTTATTATTTAAATCCGCCAATTCAATAAAATAGTAAGTTCCATTGAAACCTTATGTAGCTACTTAATTTATTAATTATCATAACCTTTTTTTATGCATGATTTGATACATAAAAAGATGATGTATTAGAGAGATAAATACAACCAAAAGGAATCCTTCGACACAAAAGAGGCATTATATATAAAGTATGCTACCTTATAAAATCATTTATTAAGGATATATATATAATAATACAAGTTAATTATTTATTAACTTTTTCCCGTGCTAATTTTGTTGCATGTCGGTCACTTTCAGACCAAAGTTTTCTTTATATATCATGGCGGGTATAGCGCTCAATTAGAGACATGTGTTTGAAATTCATAACTCTCCTCCGAAGAAAACTATCATCGCGCTCCGGAAAGACGCGGTGGTCTTTTCTGTTTCGCGAATTGTTAAAGTTAGTTAATTTTGGGTGTGTATTTTGAACTTGGGTGATTAATTGTCACCTATAGCAGTTATTTTAATCCATAATTATCAAAAAAAAAATATTCATATAAAATTAACTAATATTTTGGCAATTAAACTAATATATTATTCTTTTTTCTCTATATATATATTCAATTAATAATAGAAGTTAATGATGTTTTATTGACTCTATTTGTCCATATTCTAGTGTTGTTGCACATGCTAATGGCCTTAGAAGTTAGAAACACACTTTTTTTTTATACAAATTACAATATAGTTTTCATATAAAAAAATTTAATTTTATTATAACTTCACATATAAAAATGATTTTTTGTCTATAAAAAATATGTTAAATAAGCAGGTAATTGATTTCATTAAATAGGAAAATACATATAATTATTACAAATTTAAAAAAAAAATGTGGTCTCCATGTACCGCCGCTTTATAAGGTCCTACCATAGCCATGGAAGCTAGCATTGCACCCACCGATCTTCTCAACTCTTTATATACGACGAACCTTCCATTCTCCTTCTTCATCATCAAAACTCGCAAGCTTTCTCTCTCTAAATAATATACTACTTAACACTATTCTCTCTCTAAGATCACAGTCCACTTTAGAAATGGCGAAAGGCGGCATCTCCATGAAGCTCAAGTCAGTCCTCAAGAAGTTCAATTCTTCACTCAGCCGCTCCTCCTCTACCCTGAGCCGACAGAGCACCGTCTCGTCTTCCTCCTTCGGCACCCACACCGTCTTCGTTGGCAAATCCCGCCGCATCTATCACGTCAGTGCCGACGTTGTCCACCACCCATTGTTCAGGGAGCTCGTGGAGCGCTCTGGCGGGGAAGTCCATGACAGCACCGCCGTGTCCTGCGAGGTTGTCTTGTTCGAGCACCTGCTGTGGATGCTGGAGAACGCCGATGACTCCGACATGGATGAACAGATGGCAGATTTCTACGCTTGCTGGTGAAGGGTGGTTGGGCGCAGACATTCTGCTGAAGCTTCTCCTTTCAAATTTATAATAATTTGTAAAGTATATTATCATACACATATAATCAGATAATCATAATTTGTTATATATATAATTTGTATGTTTAGCGGTTTAGTATAAGAGGATATACAGATTAAGAAATTATGTATACTGATAATTTTTCTTATGTGGTACGATATATAATATGAATATGAACGGCTATGATTTTTGAAATGTTTAGAAATATACGACGGAATTAATAATAATAATATAAAAGTACTAATATAATAATTGAAAATAATTTTTGTATTATACATATCAAAACACATCATACACTATTAGTAAGTTTAATTTTTGAATATATTTTTTAATTAATTTTTATTTAATAATTTTTAAAACTTCTCATTTAATTTTTAATGTTTGTTCATTCTATATTAAGAATTAGTCAAATTTAATATTTGATTTTTTATTATAAATCATTTATTTTTTTATGTTTTTTATAATTTTAATGTGAAGTGGAACTTTTTTTTTTTTTTTTTGATAATTATGGATTAAAATAACTGCTATAGGTGAAAATTAATCACCCAAGTTCAAAATACACAACCAAAATTAACTAACTTTAACAATTCGCGAAACAGAAAAGCCCACGGCGTCTTTCCGGAGCGCGATAATAGCTTCCTTCGGGGGAGAGTTATGAATTTCAAACACTTGTCGCTGATTGAGCGCCACATCCGCCATTATATCCGCTACTGCATTCGCTTCTCGATAAATATGTCTGAACTTCATTCTTTCGAACTGCATCAATAGCTTCCTGCAATCGGCAATGATCGGCATTAGTTTATGATTTGACATATTTTCATCAGAGATTACCTTATGGGCTAAGAGGGCGTCCGTCTCAAGGTGGATAGAATTTAAACCGAGTGTCTTTGCCAAAAGCAGTCCGTCTCGGATGGCCCAACATTCCGCAGTGAGACTGTTGGAGCAACCCAAATTCCTTGAAAAACCTGCAACCCATTGACCTCTGAAGTCTCGGATGACCCCGCCGGCACCTGCGAGACCTTGATTTCCCTTAGCAGCTCCATCTGTGTTAATTTTAAACCAATCCTCTTTGGGAGGAACCCAACTAATATCAATGGAAATGAACTCATTAGCACTGTCAGTCTCAAGATAAATATTTTTGTGAAACTTTGCCTGAGATAAAGATAATGAAAAAACAGAAGAAAAAGCAGGTTTATCATTAAAAATAAGAGAGTTTCTATTTTTCCAAATGTTCCATATCGCGTAAGGAAAGAAGTACTTCCACTCAACACCTTGAATATTGACTCCCGATTCCTGACAACCCTTCTTGATCCACTCATTCAAAGGGTAGTCGATAGATTGTCCCTGATTAGGCGGTCCAGTGGCAGAAATCCACATCTCTTTAGCGTGCTTACACCCACGCAATATGTGATCTATGTCCTCCACCCCAGAGTAACAAATTTGGCACAGAGGGCTCAAATTACATCCTCTATGGTTCAGTAGTTTGCTGGTGGCAAGTCTATCTTTAAGGCATAACCAGATAAAATACTGAATTTTAGGGATAGTCTGAATCTTCCAAACCCAATCCCATTGGTTAATCACCTGATTATTTGTGTCATGACCAGCTAAAAGAGAGTATGCGGATGCCGTAGAGTAATTCCCTGAGTGTGTACCATTCCAAATTTGCGTGTCCGAGGAAACATTGGTCTTGTCCCCTGGAGTACCTCGAAACATGTCCACAAATTTTTTGGGGAAGTCAAAGGATGTTCTATCTAGTTTCCACTCATCCTTTTGGAAGACATCTCCTACCATCAGATTGTCTTCTTCATAATTGAGTGGGCCATAGATAGCCGCCCGCAGGGGTTGATTACCCACCCAGATATCGTGCCAAAATCTAATATCTCTACCATTTGCCACCACCCACCCAACCCCTAATTTAAGGGTAGTCATACCTTCCTTAATTGCTTTCCAATTACAAGGCGTTTTGTTCGAAGTAGTGAGAGAAGTGCCATCCTGCTTAAAAGTTCTGTTTCTAATGACCACAGCCCAAGGAGCCGTATCCCTCTTCAATCTCCAAGCCAAGCTCCCCAAAAGTGCCTTGTTACGAAACACAGCCGACTGCAACCCAAGGCCCCCCAGTTTTTTCGGCCTAGTTATTTCCTCCCAATTGATCAAATGGATTTTCCTCTTCTGGTCCGTAGATCCCCAAACAAAATTCCTATTAATCCTGTCCAGATCTTTACAGACTGAATTAGGCAGCATAGTACATTGCATATAGTAGGAGGGGATAGTGGACAAGACCGATTTGACCAACGTCACCCTACCTGCCATTGATAACAGCTTTGCCCTCCAACCCGAAAGTTTACTTCTAACTTTATCCAAAATAAAGTTAAAAGAGCTAACTTTCGAGTTCGACAAATCCAAAGGAAAGCCAAGGTAAGAACCAAAGTTTTCAACTGTTCTAAATTGTAAACTCGTTGCTATCTGGGTTCTTTGGGTAGCAGGAACATTTTTGGAGAAAACCATGACTGACTTCCCCTGATTCACCTTTTGTCCAGAAATTTCGCAAAACTCTTTTAAGACCGAGTTGATACAGTTACAATTTTCCGGTGTCGCCTCTCCCATGAGAATGAGATCATCGGCAAAGAAAAGATGGGATAAAGTCAAATTACCTCTTCCCACTTTTAAACCTTTCCATTGTCCCTGCATAACTTTTTCATCGATAAGAAACGCTAGATATTCCATGCATAGGATAAAAATGTAAGGGGATAGAGGATCCCCTTGCCTAATCCCTCTGGACGGATAGAATTTATCTAGTTTCCCTCCATTGAACAAAATTTCAATAGAAGACGTGGAGATACAACTCATAATCAACTGAATGACTTTATCCGGAAAATTAAAGAAAAGGAGCGTTCTTCTGATGAAATCCCACTCAATTCTATCATAAGCTTTCTCAAGGTCTATTTTGATGATCATACACCCAGTCTTTCCCTGCTTCTGTTTAGAAAAATGCAGTACCTCTCTAAGCAGAATGACATTATCTGAACCCCTTCTACCCGGGATAAAACTAGTCTGAAAAGGAGAGATGATATCTTTGAGAGTTGGTCTAATTCTATTCACCAAGATTTTTGAGATGACCTTGTAAATAGAATTGCAAAGACTAATAGGTCTGAATTGGGAGACTGAATTAGGCTGACTACATTTTGGAATCAAGCAGATAAACGTCTCGTTCCAACTTGTCGGGATAGACCCCCTTTTAAACACCTCAATGATAGCCTCAGTCAGAGAGCTACCCGTACAATTCCATAGCTTTTGAAAGAAAGCCGGGTGGAGGCCATCCGGACCCGGGGCTTTGAACGGTTTAAGATCCCAAGTGGCTTTCCTAATTTCATCCAAAGTGATGGAGTTGTTTAGACGACGACTTTGATTTTCAGATAGAGCAATCCTCCAGGAATCAGGCTGATCAACCTCCATAGTTGCGGAAACTTTAGAAGTTGTGAAGAGATTTGAAAAGAATTTTTGAAATTCCTCTTGAATGAGACCCTCATCTAAGATCCAATTCCCAATTGAGTCTTTAATAGCCAAGATCTTATTTCTTCTTCTTTTAACAAGAGTAGAAATGTGGTAGTATTTGGTGTTTCTATCCCCGTCTTTGATCCACTTTGTGCGCGACTTTGCAGCCCAAAGTTTTTCTTCCTGGTCCAGAATCTCAGAGAGCTCTGACTGAAGATTCTTTTCTAGATTGACAATATAGTCGTTTGGAGAGTTTGCAATACACTTTTGGGCTCCCGAGATCCTCCGAAGGATCTTAGCTTTCCTCTGGAACACATTTCCAAAAATTTCTTTATTCCAGGCTCTAGCTTTATCAGGGAAATGGTTAATTGCAGGAGTGATCCTATTGCTAAAATCTCTCCAAGTATTCTTAACCAAAAGCTCAAAACTAGGGTGATCAAGCCACATAGGTTCCATCCTAAATGGTCTAATAACCCTGATATCACCGTCGCCACCCGAATTTATAAGAAGCGGACAATGGTCAGAGTGAGTTCTCGTAAGATGAGTTACAGATGCATTGGGAAAACTAAATTTCCAATCCATGTTCGCCATCATCCTATCTAGCCTCTGCTGGATTAATCTATCAGAATCCCACATATTGATCCAAGTAAACTTCGGCCCCCTAAAGCCTAGGTCAATCAAATTACAATCACTGATCATATCATTAAAGAGAGTCACCCTATTCATGCAAACTCTATTACCCCCCAATTTTTCGGCACTATTAGTGACATCATTGAAATCCCCTACTACAAGCCAAGGACCAGAAATAGTAGCAGCAACAGATTTAAGGTTATCCCACAGCAGTAACCTTTCATTAATATTTGGGCTAGCGTAAATAGCAGACATGAACCAAGACAGATTAGAAGGGGTAACCTGGATCTTGAAGTGTAACTCCTGCTCTGTAGAAGCCATCTTCGTAATATTTGTCTCGAAATCATTCCATAGCACAAGGATTCCTCCCTTAAACCCTCTTGCTTCCACCCCTAGAAATTTGTTGAACGGGAGCTTTCTAGCTTGGTCATCCATCTTTTGGCCACTAAGTCTAGTGTCAATTAAAATCAACACAGTAGGATTGTGAGTCTGGATGAGATGCTTAACCGCTTTGACAGCTGCTGGATTACCAAATCCTCTAACATTCCACATAAGGGATCTCATGTGAGCTTTTTCTGGAACCATATTACTAGAAGGTTGTACTTGATTCATAAAAAACTATAAAAACAACCAAACCAATTACAAAGAAATACTAATATCTAATCACTTATTAGATACCTCACCTTGTCCCTTACCTCCCTGAGTATGAACTTTCTTACTCCCTTGAACAGTAGATGCTTTAGCTGTGGATATTGACCCTTTCTCCACCGTATCCGATTGGGTTCGCGGCTTCCCATTTTTCTTGTGACCTTGAGTCTTTAAAGGAACCTCCTTACGACTTCCTTCTGTCCCTGAGTCCCTGGCTTTAGAAAAATTCACATAAGTAGTTAAATTGTTTCTCTCATTATGCTCATAATCAGGACTAATAAAAGAAAAATTCGAGTTGTTGTCGGTTAAGTTTAGGTCTTCCTTGATAGATTTAAGCTTGATAGGCCAATTCCCCGACTCAGTATTCCGGTCTAGCTCTCCACTCTGGTTCAGGACTTCAGCTCGATGCAGCCCGTCACTTCGGCCCAACTGCATATATGTTGAATTCGGCCCAACAATTGCCCCTTCCTTCTTCATTTGGGCCGGCCGAATCTTACCATCCAACCCACCCTTTAGGCCCACCAAATCCTTACCTTGGGCCTGGCCCATTTCGGCCTCTCCATCCAATGCAGCATCTTCCTCGACAGAGCATCTTCTGGAATGCATGGAATCATGCCCAAGCTGGCCCTCTTTGTTTAATGCATCAGCCTTACTTTGGTCCACCAACACATTGTTTATTCTTTCATCCCTTGTTTCCTTCATACCCCGTGTCTTCCCACTACTCTTTGTTGTCACTTTAGCCGACCCTGAGAAGTGGTCTCCCTCTCCAAGCTGCACTTGTTCCTCCACGACAGCATGCAGTCGGCGGCTATTGCTTTCCACCTCAGCCGACAGAGGTAAGTGATCTCCTTCGAGCTGCACATCCTCCCCAACAGCATGCGGACTTCCGCTTGTTGATATCGATCCACTTTCCTCCTCGACCGCATGCACATCATCCTCGTCGACAACCTCCTCGTCGACAACATCCTCCTCCTCGACAGCATCGTCCTCCTCGAGAACCTGAACAGCTTTCTCCCCGACCTTTGTCCCTTTGTTGAGCCCAACGACCTGGCCGACCGGCTTTATCTTGTTTTGGACCGCATGCTTAGGAATCCACCTAGTACCTCCACTTCTCGAATGGTATTGTCCTTCTTCCCTTCCCGTTACTTTGCCATCTCCATCTGCCCCACTGGCCGACTCCCCTCTTCTCATTCCACTTGCCCTGGTCTGATCATCATCGTGGCTGACAGCCTGCGTCTCGAGCCGGTCTAAAGCGTGGTCGCCTCCCTTGCTAACATAACCGTTAGTTCTCCACTCCCTGTCGGTCCTGACGTCCTCCTCTCGACCTTCCTTTCCCGCCGAGCTGATCTGCTCGGTGGCTGGCCGTGTGGGTTCCGTCCCGGAGTGGGCTTTCCCGGCGGTTGATGGATCACGGGTTTCAGAATGTTGCTCGTTTTTCTTTTGGTTGGCTATTCGGATATGAGGTAAGAGGATCTCCATTTGATTTTGAGACTTCGGAACCAATTGTTTTGCCTGATTTTCACGCCATAATCTAGATGATTCCGATGATGTTTTCCGACGAGTAACTAACATCCAGGGTCCCCGTTCTTCATTTTGGTTTTCTGTGTTAGGGGCTTGAGGTTGAGTCGTGGCAGAGGTGATAGGATTTGAGTCGTGATCTTCCGACCTCGGAACTACTTGGATGATCTGATTGCATAGCTCTTTACTATGCCCTGCCATGCCACACGAAAAACAAATTGATTGGATACCTTCATAAGATATTTTTTGGGAATATCCATCAATTTCGATTGACGCAGGTAAAGGTTTGCTCAAGTCCAGCTGAATACAAAGCCTGGCAAATTTTCCTCTTTCAGCATTTATGGTATAGCTATCGATTCTCAACAGAGGTCCTATAGTATTTCCAATACCCTGTAAGATTATAGGATCGAAATATTCCATTGGTAAGGTGGGCAACCTGATCCAAACAGCCACTTTTGAGATACTGGTTCTTTCAGGATTGAATTTGGGTTCCCAAATTCGAATTGATAAGAATTGTCCATTGATGAACCAAGGTCCATCTCTGAAAACCCTATCCATGTCTCCCAAACAAGTAAATTTGATTAAATAGAAACCTTCCCCAAGTAAAATGCAGGACATTTCCCCTTCCGGTTTCCAAAGATTTCGAATTTTCAGCACCATGAGATGGTACGGTATGCTCCTTCCTATTATTTTTATGATGACAGATTGTTCATACCTTTTTTGTATCCTTGTTTTCTCCTCTTTGGATATGATATATGATAGTTTACCAGCTGATTCCACATCATTGTGGTCTCTTGAGGGAGTAGATTCAGACGAATTCGAACATTGTTGATAGAATGCATTTTTGTATGCCCCCTGGACAATCCCAGTGAGTTTTTCCTTGTAGGAGATGACACTTGTAGCTGTCTTTGATGCATCCCCTTCCATGCAATGATGTTGATCTTCCTTGAGTTTGGTGTTGCTATTCAGTAGTTCAGCAGTCTCTACTGTAGTAAGAATGTGTGTGGAATTTGAGAGCATTTTTCAATGTGTCTTCCGTTTGATTATAGTTGTTGAAGTGGAACTTACTGTTGTTAAAAAGTCCAGTTCAATTATCTACCTACTCTAATATTTAATATTTTTACTTGATAGATAATTTAATTTATAACCTGAACTTATAACGGTATTGAGTAACTCAATTTTGTTTGCAGGTTACCTTAAAAATTCAATTATTTACTTACTGGGAAAAAAAAGTGTATGAAGAAAATTGAATTAGAATTCTAACACCACAAATAATATTAGGGAAAAGTCTGAAAATGATACATGTTTGACGAAAATGGTTTTTCAACTCAAACGATTGTTTTTTGTCCAACGTGTTTGAAAATGAAAGTAATTAATACCTCCGTTACTTTTCTGTTAAAAAATTCCATTAAATATTTTTCATATTTACAAAATTAACCAAATATTTTTCTAAATGTTACAATCAAACCCTACAAACTTACAATAATATTTCAAACTAGTCCTGACTCAATTAGAGCCACACCGGGGGTCCCCTAGTCAAGGTTCGAACCCAGACCAGCTCACCCAACCCTGGGGACCTGGTACGAGCTCGGACCTGGTACGAGCTCGGACCCAGACCATAAGACTCACGATTGGGGCTCAATTGGAGCCACAATCGTTTCAACAGAACTCAACCAGGTTCGGTCCAAACCGATTGGGGCTCCAATTGAGCCCCAACCGGGGATCCTATTGTCTGGGTCCAAACCCAAACCAGGTCCCCATGGTTTTTAGACCTGGTCTAGTTTCGGACCTAGACCATAGGACCCCCGATTGGTGCTAAATTTGAGCCACAATCGTTTAAACTGAACCCAGCCACGTTCGGTCCAAACCGATTGGGGTTCCAATTGAGCCCCAATCGGGGGTCTTATGGTCTGGGTCTGAACTCAGATCAGGTCAAACCATGGGGACCTGGTCTGGGTTTGGACCCAGACCATAGGACCCCCGATTAGGGCTCAGTTGGAGCCCCAATCGGGAGTCCTATGATTTGGGTCTGAACCAAGACCATATTTGGTTAATTTTGCAAATATAAAAAATATTTAACATAATTTTTTAATAGAAAAGTAACAGAGATATCAATTACCATCATTTTCAAACGTATTAAACCATTAACTATCACAAATAAACAAGTTCACCGAAAATCATTTTGTGTATACATGTTGGACAATTTTCAAGACTTTTTCCATATAAATTAAGTTTAGACATTAAGGATTAACAATTCAATTCGATCTAGAAGTTTGTTCCAAAAAATTTAAAACTCAACTTTAACCGCAGTTGAATGAGGAGGCCAAAATCGATATTAAGTTTAAACTTTAAAGATTACCAACTCGATTCGGTTAAAATTAAGATCTACAAATTTGATCCAGATTTTTTTAATCTTAACTAACTAGCATATAAATGAGGAGGTCTAAATCGTTTATGGTGTTGAATCATAATTCAACAATTTATTTACTGTATATTTATTTTAAAATAAACAGAAAAAAAAACTAATAAATGTGAGGGGCTAATCTTAATCTACCTTCTTCACAGATCGCTTTCCAGGAACATTTATATATTTATTTTTTCTTTTCAAAAAATTATCATCACACATTATTTATAATTAAAAAAAAAATGCCATCGCCTACCAAAATTGAATACCAGTCATTATAAATTTCTACATGGAAATGTAGAGGAAAATATTGTCAAGGTGGTGGTCATAACAGGGGAAGGAAGAACATGAATTGAAACCTAGGGGATAATTGCTCCCTCAACTTTTAATTATGTATAAATTTAATCTTAAAAATATAATAATTTTTAATTTAACTCTTTTGAATCATATATTTACCCCACTTAATTTTTTTTTAGTTCAACTATTTACCTTTACTCTAATATTTAACACTCAATAATTTTGGCGGGCTTCGTCCACGGTCATAACCAGTCCATGGTCATAACCAGTCATATCACAGTGACGCAGGTGGTGGTTATGACATTCTGTCCATCAGTCCATATGCCATAACACAGAAAAATTTCGTTGAATTTTCGGAATTTTCTAAATATCTAGATACTATTCTGAAGTCAATAAAATTTAGTTGAAAAACTAAAATCAATTGATCTTTCTAAGGAAAACAGAGAAATCGCACGTTCTGTATAAAATATAGTAAATTACGATAGTATTTCCTAATATTTGGCATATTTTGAAAATTTCTTTTTAATGTTTAATTTTTTTTAAAAAAACTAATAATTAACATTTGGACAAATGTTCAGTTTTACACTACATAATATATTTTGAAAATAAAATAGATTACTTTTAAGAAACTTTTCTACACGTTAAAATAGAGTTACTATTCTATTAGGGCTCGGTTGAGTCCTAAGTGAGTTTGGTTTGTGTCTTGACTTTATTCCCTTGAGGCTCCTTGTATTCTCTCTATAAATAGAGGCTTCATCTCCCTACATTCCTCATCCTCATCCACTCTAACCTAGCTACCTCATTCTTCTTCTTCTTCTTCGATCCTCAGCCATGGAAACCTCTTTGATATCGAGTGTGAAAGCTCTCGCTGATTCATCCATCTTCTCCTTACCTTCTACTTACTATGAAACCCTACCCAGTTGTTACGAAAAAACCCTAAATAATCCAACCGAGCAGGAAGATTCAATCCCAGTCATCGACTTTTCTCTCCTCATATCTGCAGATCCAGAACAGCGATCCAAAGTTGTCCAAGATATCGGAAAAGCTTGTCGAGAATGGCAGGGTTTCATGGTATATATATATATATATACGTACTTTTGTCTGCATGCTGTATATATTCCTAGCTAATTTCTCTGCAATATGGTATCTGTGTTCATTGCAGGTGATCAATCATGGGTTCCATGAGAGTGAAATGCAGAAAATGCTTCATATTTCTGAAGATTTCTTCAATCTCAAGGAAGAGGAGAAGAAGGAGTTTCAGGGAAGTAAAGAAATGGACTCCATTACATATGGGACGAGCCTCCATAATTCACCAACTGGAAATGTTATGCTGTGGAGGGATTTTCTAAAACTCACAGTACACCCAACCTTCAATGCACCAAACAAGCCCCTAGGATTAAGGTATTTTAACATAATTATAATATATAATTAATTATGAGTATATAAATTATAATTATATTACATGCATGGTTCTTCTATTTATAATGTTTTTTATTTGCATGCAGTGATTGTATCAAGAAGTACAGCACAGCCATTAGAGAAATAACTAGGGTTTTATTGGAAGGAATATCAGAGAGTCTAGGGTTGGAATCTACCTATATTGGAAACACCATGAATCTTGAATCAACTTTTCAATTATTTGCCATCAACTATTACCCACCCTGCCCGCAGCCCGAGCTCGCCATAGGCCTGCCCGAGCACACAGACCACGGTCTAATGACCTTTGTCATAAACAACGGAGTGTCGGGACTTCAGTTCAATCGGGATGGAAAGTGGACTGATATCAATAATATCCACCAGGGTGCATTCATGGTTAACTTAGCTGATCATATGCAGGTATATATTAAAACAACCAAGTCATATCTATTATATATTTTTTAGTGAGTATAATATGATAATTATATTAATACGCATTTTAATATACAAATTTACATATCTTTATTATTTTTTTCAGATTCTAACGAATGGGAAGTATAAGAGTTGCCTCCACCGAGCCCTAGTGAACAACAAAACGACACGATATTCAATTGCAGTGTCAAACGGGCCCTCCTTGGACACGGTTGTGGGCCCCTCACCTAAAATGGTAGACGAACCCAACCCACCAATATATAAGCCGATGAAATATGGGGATTACGTGGATCTACAAATTAAAATGAAAGAGAGAAAAAACGGCCTCGAATATGTTAGGATTTAAAAAAAAAATGGATAAATTTATTATGTTACTGTATTAGCTTACACGAAAGAATGTAAATTTTATTTGAAATTTACATTTTTTATGTGTGACTTATAAAAGTGACATAATATTTTTACGTAATAATAATAATAATAATAAATGTAATGCGTTAGAACTCGATAGTCAAGTGTACTTAAAAATATATCTGGTTTGTAATGAATAATTCGGTTGGGTTTGGTAAGTTATATATGCTGTATTAATAAATTTTACATTATCAATTCGTAATGGAGAGATTCCGTTTGGTGATTGATTTAGTATTATAATTATTATGCAATATCCAATATATATGTATATATATATATCTTAGCCAACAAAAACATATACAGGAGGGGGTTAAATTTCCATTTTCTATCAAAAGAAAGGTTAATTACCCTTACAAACAAGGGAGCAAATAACTCAAAAAAAGTAATTCAATCCCCTTTTCTCATAGCACAACTCCGCTTCTCTAGTTGTTGTTTTTACCAACTAAAATGAATGGGTTAGTAGTTCGTCCCACGGTACCCAAGCTTCCACTAGGAAATCAGCGCATGCACTGACCCGGTCAACGTAGCCCCACCAACAGCCTAGGATTAAGAGGTCGGCCCGTTAGGCCTAAGTCGTAATCATTTCCTTTTTTCCAGGGGGATTCGAACTCGTGACCCCAGAGTCAAACCAATTGGGAGTTAGCGCTCTCAACCACTAGACCACACTGTCTCTAGTTAGCCACTTGTGTCTCTAGTTAGCCACTTGTGTTAACTCACTATCACGAGGAGAGAGTGTACTTTTTTATACTCATTTTTTTATAAAAAGAGTTTGATGGTATTCTTTTTTGTTTTGACTGATTATGTAGTTTTTTTAATATTTTCTCACTAAAAGTTTCATTTTCATTGAAAATATTAATTCATGTTCTTATACAACATATTTGGTTGTCGTAAGGTTTAGATCATATCTTACCGGGCCCTAAAATACTTACTTTTTTGAGATGGTGTCCCTTTAACTTTTGACTTATTTCGTACTTTTTCATTGTCTCTATCACTCCGAACTTTGTTTTTTTTTTTTTTATAATGTGGGTTTATTATAGATTGTTTCTTAATGTACAAGTTCTGGTGTTTTCAATATCACCTTAATCGGATTACCGTTTTTGTTGAAAATAATTTTATTCGTATTCTTACTAAATGTATAATAGGTCTAGAAGATGCCATGAGAAGGACTATTCATTTTCGGTCTTTGATTTTGATAGGCAGAAAGTTTTCGTTCAGTCTTATGTATTCTATAATAGTTTAGAAACTCTTAGGATAGTACTTTGTAGATAATTCTAGAATAGTGATCTAAAAATATCTTAACCGTTGAATTGGTGACAAGTGTCACAATCCTAACCGTTCCTTGTACCAGGACCTCCCTATAAATAGGGGAGTCACATTTGTGTAAACAACCAAACAATAAGAGCTAACAAGTTCTCTAAGACTTCTTTATTGTCTTGAGTCACTTAGAAGGCTTACTTAGGAGCTTTGTGGAGACAAAACTTCTTAAGGTCGCCCGGGACGTGTGAAGAAATTTCAAGTATGTGACACCTAGGGATGATCATGGGCGGGGCGGGCCGGTCTTGAAAGCAAGACCGAGACCGAAATTTCGGTCTTGCCTTATGGAGGACCGAGACCGACCTCGGCAAAAAAAGCCCGCCCGAGTCGGTCTTTCTTGACTCGGGCCGGTTTCGGTCCTGGACCGAATCTTACACATAAAAAAAAAAACTGAATTTGTCCAAATATAAACATAATTGGAGTCAACGCAACAAAATTACAAAGTACAAATCAAAGTAACAAATCAACCAAGTAACAAACACACAAAATTCTAAACAAAGTTCATTTTCTTCCATAGTTCCAAACATACATCATTGATTTTTAGGGGTTGTATAGTAACTTCGGGTCGGGCCGGTCCTAAACGGTCTTTCGGGGGGGAAACCCGAGACTGAGACTGACCTTGAAGAAAAAAAACCGCTTGCTCGGTCCTAGTCAGGCCGGTCTTGTTAGAAATTTGGTTCTACAGTCTTTTTTATCACCCCTAGTGACATTAGCTATTTTCCTCCCCTCATATCCTTCCTCCCTTAATTTTTATTATTCTTTTGCCTTTTGTTTTTAAATGTATTAGATAAATAGTTGAATTGCGAGTTCAATGCTTTAAATGACATTAAGTTAGGAGTTTTAGACTAACTACATTAATCAAAATTAAGATTTAAATGTTTGGATCAATCTATCAGATCTCAACTTTAATTGTTTGTGGCATTACAGTCATAAAATAATTATCTACCTACTTCAAATTTAGTAGTTTATATATAAATAAATTTATTATCTAGCGTCGTAAACAGTATTTAATACCTCAATGTTATTTGTGATATTAAATTAAAAAATCAATTATCTACTAATTAAAAAATATAATATAAAAACAAGTAAATTGAGAATCTAACGCTGCAAACTATATAGAGTTTGAATTACCAAATTAATCATTCAATCAAGTTAAAGTTAAAATCTAAGAGTTTAATTAATCCAAAATTTTCTAATCTCAACTTTAATTATTTAATTAGGGTAAATTACATTAGCGGTTACTTATGTTGGCACATGTGACTGAATAGTCAAAAATTGTGTTGAACAGTTACTTATGTTTCAAAATGTGACTGAACGATTACAAAAAAAAAAAATACAAACAAAATGACTAAAATACTCTTCCATTGTTCTTCATGTTCATCTTTATGTGTTTCATTTGCAATCTCTTCTTCATCGATTCAAATCAAAATCTGATTTTGAACTCAGATTTGCAAATCTTAGTTCAAATCAAACCAAAATTTGCGTTTCTGGGTTCGGATCGAACCCACAATTGTTGATCTGGGTTCAGATCGAACAAAGAACTACATTTATGGGTTTGATTTGAATTCAGATCTGCATTTCTGGGTTCGATTCAAAACAAGATTTGCGCAAATCTGTATTCGAAATCAGATTTCAAACATGAAGAACAATATAAAAACGAATGGTAAAATTGTTATTTTTGTGATTATTTAATAACATTTGTCAAACATATGTGACTGAATATAACACGTTTAACCAAAAAGTCACATTTTTAAAATATACATGATCATTTAGCTACACAAAAAAAAAAAAAAAGTTACCATTTAATCACGTAGTAATTGTTGAGTTGTAGTAATTGTTGAGTTGATTTACTCATTTAATTAACGTGTGTGGTAAACTCAAAACTCAACCTCTCATTTGCAATGTTAAATTTATAATTCAACGATTTACCTAATGTGACTTTTGTAAAATAAATTTAAAGAAGTTCCTACCAATATTGAATAGCTAGTATTTTTTTTATTATAATTATATATTCCTAATAGAGTTGACGGTCATCACCAATCATAATTGGAGATTCATATAAGACTGTCAATCTCGACGGCAGTACGGCCAAAAGAAAAAACTCGACTGCAATGGTGACGCAATCCTACGTCATGATGATAAGGAGATACAAAAAATGTGAATTTTTTCAAAAACTGTTTAGTTTTCAAAAAATATTTGAAAAAGTGTATATCGAAATTTTTTTTTTAGAAAAGTATGCATACGCGCGACGCGCCTATTCAGTAGGCGCGTCCTAGGGATGCGCCTATTCAGTAGGCGCGTCCCTGGGATGCGCCTACTCAGTAGGCGCGTCCTAGGGATGCGCCTATTGCAATAGGCGCATCCCAGGGGTGCGCCTACTGCCTAAATTTTTTTTTTTTTTTTTCGCAAAAACACCGGTCTATCAGAAACCGCGTTGATTTTAAGTCTGCTTATGGTTTTCCTCCTAAATAGAAATTGAGAGATAGTCTCACGCGTATTCATAGGTCCAAACTACAAATTTTCCAACTTGTTCTGAACAACAATGAAACAAAGTTGTTTATTCACAAGTTTCTGAATGAGACTTTTCTTCAGATACACTAGGTAGTTTGACATTATCAGGCATTACTCCTGCAAAAGAGCTCTTTGGGGTTACTTTAGGTTCCTGTCCTAAATTTTCCAACTTGTTCTGAACAACAATGAAACAAAGTTGTTTATTCACGAGATTCTGAATCTTCCGAATATCTTCTGTCGTACGGTGAGGACAGAAGAAAACTGATCCCCTTCCAATGGTTAGGAAGGGTCTTGGATCAAGAGGACAGAAGATCAATTTGTTAACAAAAGGGTCTTGGATCAAGAGGACAGAAAATCAATTTGTTAACAAACCACCGAGATGATTGTTTCACGCGTTGCTTTATCCCAGTATTCACAAGTCCAAATTCCTCTACGCGCACCAAATTCCTTCATGTATGCTTTTTTTCCTACTATATGCTTACTTTTTGAAAAACATCTGATTTTGAGCATGTTTATACGGTTTTCCTCCTACATAGAAATTGAGAGATAGTCTCTCCAATTAAGAAGAAAGTAAGTTCTCAGAAGTTAAATACTTTAGGTTCCTGCCCTAGATTTTCCAACTTGTTCTGAACAACATCCGCGATGTCAAACATTGATTGTTTATGCACAAGTTTCTAAATGAGACTTTTCTTCAAATACACTAGCCAGTTTGACATTTTCAGGAGGAAAACCATTTCTTCTTAGAACTTCCTTTCTTCTTTACTGGAGAAAGTATCTCTCAATTTCTATTTAGGAGGAAAACCATAAGCAGGCTTGAACTCAGATAAAAAGCTATAGTCATTGGAGAAGCTTTACAAGATATTCGGAAGATTGCAGCTGCAGGACCTTTCTAGCATGCCTGCCTCTAATGTGTTGCAGCTGTTAGTTAGCCTATACCCTGTTCGATTTTTCTGTCTCATTAATGAAAGATATAGATATGTAGTGAGATATCTGTGGAGAGAGGCAGGGAGGAGTGACTTTGTAGAAGTACGAAAGCTTCTGCATTTCCAGATGGAGATGGAAAAGAATGGTAGCCCTGAGTTGGAAGAGAAACATAATTGCTTGATGGAGTATCTTGAGCCAAAAGAAGATATTCGGAAGATTCAGAAACTTGTGAATAAACAACTTTGTTTCATTGTTGTTCAGAACAAGTTGGAAAATTTAGGACAGGAACCTAAAGTAACCCCAAAGAGCTCTTTTGCAATTATCTTCGTGACAGTTCAATGTGACGGAATTTAACCTCATTCACAACCAAAAAGGAAGTACCAATCAAGAAAAATGGAATTTGTTAGATGGGGATCGAGTAATCTCATCGAGTTTCTCAAATCGGTTGGTGTAGAGACGCATGATTAGATCTCTCAGCAAGATGTTGGAGCAATTATAGCGCGGTATATCAATGACAACAAACTGAATCACCCTACGAAAAAGAGAGTAGTTTGTGATGAAAGACTTCAATTTCTATTTAGGAGGAAAACCATAAGCAGACTTAAAATCAACGAGTACACTATGCAGAAAATCAAGAGACTTCAGATGCCGAAGAAAAAGGCAGTGGAAACCCCAAAGAGCTCTTTTGCAGGAGTAATTCCTGAAAATGTCAAACTAGCTAGTGTATCTGAAGAAAAGTCTAATTCAGAAACTTGTGAATAAACAACTTTGTTTCATTGTTGTTCAGAACAAGTTGGAAAATTTGGAGGAAACCCTGTGAATACTGAGATAAAGCAACGCGTGAGCATCTGAAGAAAAGTCTCATTCAGAAACTTGTGAATAAACAACTTTGTTTCATTGTTGTTCAGAACAAGTTGGAAAATTTGTAGTTTGGACCTATGAATACGCGTGAGACTATCTCTCAATTTCTATTTAGGAGGAAAACCATAAGCAGACTTAAAATCAACGTGGTTTCTGATAGACCGGTGTTTTTGCGAAAAAAAAAAAATTTACGCAGTAGGCGCACCCCTGGCGTGCGCCTATTGCAGTAGGCGCACCCCTGGGATGCGCCTATTGCAATAGGCGCATCCCTAGGACGCGCCTACTGAATAGGCGCATCCCTAGGACGCGCCTACTGAATAGGCGCGTCCTAGGGATGCGCCTACTCAATAGGCGCGTCGCGCGTATGCATACTTTTCTAAAAAAAAAATTTCGATATACACTTTTTCAAATATTTTTTGAAAAGTGAATAGTTTTTGAAAAAATTCAAAAAATGTTATATTTTTATATATACTATCATGAAGTCAGTAAAACTATTTGAGAGACACTTTACAAATAAAAAAATAGAGAGAAAGAATTCCGTTAAAAATAATTGATTTTCTAAGGAAAACATAGAGCTCCTTGTCATTAATATAAAATAATTAGAATTCCGTTGAAAATAAATGATTTTCTAAGGAAAACATAGAGCTATCTCCTTGTCATTAGTATAAAATAATTAGAATTCCGTTGAAAATAATTGATTTTTTAAGGAAAAACATAGAGCTCCTTGTCTTTAATATAAAATAATTAGAATTTCGTTGAAAACAATTGATTTTCTAAGGAAAGCATAGAGCTCCTTGTCATTAACATAAAATAATTATTTTGAAAATTTTCATTCGGTTTCATTTATAAGTCAAATTTTCATCTAAATTAAACAAAATATGTTTTGACATTGTAAGAATAAAGTAATATTTTTAAAAATATGTCGATTAAACTCTTCAAAAAAATATATTTATTACAACTGAGTCTTAATACAATCAGAACTCGATTGAGCACTAGGCGAGCTAGTCTGAGTCAAAACTCAAACCCTAAATTAAGACTCCATTGTAACATATAGAAATTTTTTGAAATGTTTAATTGTGACATTCTTAAGAGTATTATATTATTTTTGAAATTTTTAAAACATATTTTGTTAAGTTTTAATGGGAAAATTTTAACGGAATGGATAAACTAAATATTTATCCAAACATTAAGAAGATTTTGAAAATGTGGCAACCATTAATGGAATAAATTCGTATTTTACTCTATACAATATAGACCTATGGTTTTCCTTTTTTACAACTTTATTTAATTAATATTTATTTATAAATTATTTTACAATGTTTTTTATATATATTTCAGTAAATTTACAAAAAGAATTGGAATAAGTCAATACAATTTGACATAAGAAGTGCAAATTACATGTATTAATTTGTGAAATCTATACATGAAGATGCTTGGCCAAAAAATATATATATATATATACGAAAAAATATTTTTATTTCCTTGAAGCTCCTCTCTAGCTATAAATAGAGTCTTCATCATCTCCCTACACTCCACATCCATTCTAACCTAGCTACTATCTCATTCTTCTTCTTCGATCCTCCGCCATGGAAACCCCTCTGATATCGAGTGTGAAAGCTCTCGCTGATTCATCCATCTTCTCCTTACCTTCTACTTACTATGAAACCCTACCCAGTTGTTACGAAAAAACCCTAAATAATCCAACCGAGCAGGAAGATTCAATCCCCGTCATCGATTTTTCTCTCCTCACTTCTGCAGATCCAGAACAACGATCCAAAGTTGTCCAAGATATCGGAAAAGCTTGTCGAGAATGGCAGGGTTTCATGGTATATATATATATATATATATACGTAATTTTGTCTGCATGTTGTATATATTCCTAGCTAATTTCTCTGCAATATGGTATCTGTGTTCATCTGCAGGTGATCAATCATGGGTTCCATGAGAGTAAAATGCAGAAAATGCTTCATATTTCTGAAGATTTCTTCAATCTCAAGGAAGAGGAGAAGATGGAGTTTCAGGGAAGTAAAGAGATGGACTCCATTACATATGGGACGAGTCTCCATAATTCACCAGCTGGAAATGTCATGCTGTGGAGGGATTTTCTAAAACTCAAAGTACACCCAAGCTTCCATGCACCAAACAAACCCCTAGGGTTCAGGTATTTTAACATAATTATATTATATAATTAATTTAGTATATATTATATTATTTAAGTATTTTTTTTTCCTTTTTAAAATATGTTTTAGCAATCTAAATTATATTATCATAATTAACTCAGGATTTTGGTTTAAACTAGTAAAACTAAAAGAATATGTGCATTTATTTAATTATTAGATGAATGTTTGTAAATCAGAAATTTATAATATTACGTGTGTTATTAATTAGATAATTTTTCATATAACATAAAAGAAATGTAGAATACTTATTTGGAATTAGTTTAAATTGTTTGAATTAGTTTTGTTATTGTTTGAATTAATTAAATAGACTTCATTTGTTTTATAAAAATGTTTTTACCATAAATGATAAACATATCCGACAAAAACTACGAGTATGAACGATAGACAAATGTCACCCGCGCAGCGTTTGAATAAATTTCAGGCACTATTCTTTTACTAATCCTATTTTTGGTTTGTTTCGGACTTTTAATTGGGAATTTATTAGTCGTTAATCAAATACTTAAGATGGATAAAAGTAGATATACAAATAAGATTTATGTTAAATAATGCTTGTTTTGCTTTTGTACATGCATGCGGTTGGTGTGGTAAAAATAAAACGCGATTATAACTATTATTTTTTATTTAATTAATGGTACTATTATAGTGTCGTGTAATTATAATGATAAATTTTCTATCTGTAATGGTTATAATTATCATAGTTTTAGTATTTAATTCATAACTATGATTATAACTTTGTAATTGTGTTTATTATATATATTTATAATTATTATTTATTAATAAATTATAATTATGTTAAATACGTGTTTTGCTTGTGTGCATGCATGCAGTGATTGTGTCAAGGAGTACAGTACAACCATTAGGGAAATATCGAGGGTTTTATTGGAAGGAATATCAGAGAGTCTAGGGTTGGACTCTACCTATATTGAAAAGACCATGAATCTTGAATCAACTTTTCAATATTTTGCCATCAACTATTTCCCACCCTGCCCGCAGCCCGAGCTCGCCGTAGGCATACCCTCGCACACAGACCACGGTCTAATAACCTTTGTCATAAACAACCGAGTGTCGGGACTTCAGTTCGATCGGGATGGAAAGTGGGTCGATATAGATATTCCCCAAGGTGCATTCCTAGTTAACTTAGCTGATCAAATGCAGGTATATATTAAAATATCGAAAGTCATATTTATTATATACTTTTAGTGAGTATAATATATATGATAATTCTATTAATACCCATTTTAAATTAATATACAAATTGACATATCTTTATTATTTTTTTTCAGATTCTAACCAATGGGAAGTATAAGAGTTGTCTCCACCGCGTCCTAGTGAACAACAAAACGACACGATATTCAATTGCAGTGTCAAACGGGCCCTCCTTGGACACGGTTGTCGGTCCCTCACCTAAAATGGTAGACGAACGCAACCCACCAATATATAAGCCGATGAAATATGGGGATTACGTGGATCTACAAATTAAAATGAAAGAGAGAAAAACCAGCCTCGAATATGTTATGATTTAAAAAAATGGATAAATTTTATTATGTTACCTTATTAGCTTACACAAAGGAATGTAAATTTTATTTGAAATTTACATTTTTTATGTGTGACTTATAAAGGTGACATAATAATTGTTTTTCATAATATACACAATAATAATAATAATAATTTGTAATGTGTTAGACCCCGATAGATATGTGTACTTAGAAATCTGGTTTGTAATGAGTAATTTGGTTGGGTTTGTTAAACTTCTATATATGTTGTATTAATAGTTCTGCATTATCAATTTGTAATGGAGAGATGCCGTTTGGTGATTGATTTTCTTCCTTCCTTTTATAATTATTAAATATATATATGTAAAGTAAAACTTCGTTGCTTTATCCGTAAATTCAACCATATAAATTTTAAATGATCTTTTAAATTATTATTTTAGATTAAGTACTCAACCGCTTTTCAATTGTTTCACTTGAGAGTTCGGTGAAAGAGACCTCATTTTTTTAATAAATGAAATAGATGAAATTCTGTAAAAAAATGTAATTAATAAATATATTTTTTAGATATTTAATATTACATTTATAACTTTTATTTTTTTCATTTTTTTATAATTCATTTTTTAAAAAAAAAATCTTCAATTTCCAAAATGAATATTATAAAAATAAATAATACTAATAATTCCATATGAATTGTACTTGCTATTCTATTTACTTCAACAAATGTGAACAACTTTTTCAAATACCGAAATTTTCCGAGGTTGGACCCAAATGTTTTAAATGAAACTCAATTTGGTCATGTATTGACTGCTTGTACGGAATTATGACCAAGTAATTAAGACGTACATTTCTTTTAATATTGGTACGGACCTAATTCAATGTACAACACATTATATTACGTTATCATTTAAATATATATGTCAAATATTTTATACATGACGAATACATAGTTATTTAAATAAATGCAGGATTTTGGTTTTCCATTTATAAAGAAAAGTATATATGATAGCTTGAAAAAAAAAACTAATTGTTGATACGTATAAGGTATCAAGCAAAATTCGTCAGGAGTTGATAATCCTAGTCGAGTTTGATCATAGTTGTTGCGTGATAATCCAAGCACCTGCAAAAAGAGAAATGAAGATGTTCCTCCCGTCTCTCAAATGAAGACGTATATCGGTATATATGAATGTAATATATGTAAAGGAGGTAGAAGACATATATACTTGAAAAATTCTAACGTTTTTGTCAATGTTGAGTTATTTACTTTACAGATATGTACTAGATCGTATATTTGGGTATCCGTATGAATATCCCTAAGTAATAAAATATATATTTTTACGAGTAATATCCTAATTTTAATAAGCGGATTTTGTGAGATTCATTATCATAAAGACAAAGATTAATGTGTCGTAATAGAGAAAATTACCTGAGCGTGGGGCTGAAAATTTCTAATACAACACTATTAAATGATCTGTAACGATTTGTATTTATGTGTATATGAGTTTGACATTAATACATTATGTATTTAAACAATTCTTATATATTTAAACATGATTAATAAATGAGTTAAATACCAATGAGCTACTTGAACTTTGTACGTTTTGCAACGAGCTACTCGAACTTTAAAAATTCAAAACGGGCTACCTCAATGTGGACGAATGTGCAAATACCTACATCAGTCCAATTTCTGAGGAATTTCCAACGAAATTCTGTCAACAGTTGACGGTAAATAGGACGGATGTAGCTATTACATTTTCGTCAAAGTTTAGCTAGTCCGTTTTTTAATTTTTAAGTTCAGGTAGCTCGTTGAAAAACGTCTAAAGTTCAGGTCACTCATTAGTATTTAACCCTGAATAAATATATATAAACATTTCTCACTTGTACATCCGATCTGTCGGTTACTATCCATCACTAATATACTATCTTGCGTTATTGCATGAATAATGTTTCCCAAGAACGTTGTCCATAAATAGTATGAGAAGATATGGAATTGTCTGTTATGACGTTAACCGTTTACACGTAAAGTATAGAAATGCGCGTTGACTCTGACCCACAACTGGACATGAATGCTGGACTGAGGCATGCTGATGTATGTGATGACGTCATTGACAGACATTCTCCCCCTACTCGACAAGACAGATTCTTTTTATTTTAAGAAAAAAACAGTTTCCCTGAATTGGTCAATTAAAGGTTAATATATATATTTTTTTAAGAAAACATATAATAAAATGTGTGCTGAAAAGTATTATATCTAAAGAAGGACATGAAAAAACCTAAGACCGGGTGGAGTACGACCGGGTGAAGTGAGATTTTCTCTTACAAGTTTTGAGAAGGCGAGGCTTTGTCAAAAGTTGATAGGATTGATCAAAGCGTGCATATCAACAATAACATATCAAGTGATTATAAATGGCAAGTGAACAAGAACCATCCGACCATCAAAAGGACTTAGACAGGGTGATTCACTTTCTCCTTACTTATTTATCTTGGTAGTTGATGTGTTATCGAGATTGATGGAGGAACATGTCGCCCTTGGAAACATTGTCAGAATCAGACCGAAAGTGGGATGCCCTATTCTTCCTCAAGGGGCCTGGGAAATACTAGGAATCTTCGACTGGTTTTGGACATATACTAAAGAGATTCTGGGCAGATGGTTAACCACTCAAAATAAAGTATCTACTTCAGCCCGACGGTGGATGACAGCATGAAGAATGAGATCACAGACGTCTTTGGAGTTCAACAACGATCAAACCCGGACTTCTATCTTGGCCTACCAACATTTATTTTTTATTTTGAGTATCATAATTTGTGAAAAAATGTATAAAATAATTTAAAGAAAAGTTTATTATCCAAAAGTACTAAAAAATACGATAATCTCGATATCAAATGAGTTACCCGGACTTTGGACGTTTTGCAACGAGTTATCCGAACTTTAAAAATTCAAAACGCGCTACCTCAACTTGGACGAAGATGCAAATAGCTACCTCCGTCGAATTTTTGTCGAATTTTCGACGAAATTCTCTCAACGCTTGACGGTAAATTGGACGGAGGTAGCTATTTGCACATTCGTCCAAGTTAAGATAGCCCGTTTTGAATTTTCAAAATTCGGTTAGCTCGTTGCAAAACGTCCAAAGTTCAGGTAGCTCTTTGGTATTTAACCCTCCTTTTAATACATTAATTTATAACTAATTTTCAACTTAAAGTAAATATAATTACTGTTTTTTTTTATATAAACCAGTGTTATCATAACCGAACCGGTTCTCGAACCGGCGAGGGGGTCAATTTCCAGTTCGACCGGTTCCCAGTTTGGCTGGTCCAACCCGATCATACCCGGTTCAATGTGTGATTCACTGTTCATAAGTAAAAAAAAAAAACTGAAAATACAAAGTTACAAACTACATAGTCTCAAACAAATACAAAATTACCTCAAACTACATAGTCTAAACACACACAAACTACATAGTCTCAAACATACACATTACTCTCAAACACAATATAACACAATAAAACCAATAACTGAAAAAAACTGATTGGTTGTTAAAAAACCCGATGATTGGTCTAATCAACCAGAAACAATTGGTTTAAATCGGAAAAAAACGATTGGTCCGTTAAAAGAAAAATATATCCCAAAAAAACAATCCGAAAAACGACCGATTCATACCGGTCCAAACACTGTTCACTTGCAATTCAGTATTTCATCTGAATCAAACTGAACAGTGATCTGGCTCTCATTCGGACCATCGGTCCGGTCCGGTGCTAATAACACTGACATAAACAACCCCGGAGTAATAATAATAATACAAATTAATAATATATATTATACATAAATACGGACTATCCCATGACCACGAAGCACCCTGGGATTTGTCGCTTTCTGAAGGAGTTAAGTCATAAGTGTAATCAGATGAGTGTGTTTGGGATTCTAATATTCCATCATTATTAAGCACGTGTATTAAAAGACCCACATTGGATTACCTTCCGCGTTTCATTTTCCACGTGGCACTCCATTTCGTTACTCTCCATCGACGCGCTCTCTCTTTCTTTGACCCTTCTTCTTCTTCTCCCTCCTCCCTCATATAAATAACCAGAGCCGCAAAATTCTATCCCCCACAAATCAAATCATCCGAAACATCATCGTTTCCACTGTCTTTTCTCCGACAGATAATTAATGGTGAAGAACACAGATCCGACGTCGTCGACATCCGACAGTCCCGATTCCAAATTCAAGGGAGTGAGGAAGCGCAAGTGGGGAAAGTACGTGTCGGAGATCCGCCTCCCCAACAGCCGCGAGCGCATCTGGCTCGGCTCCTACGATTCCGCCGAGAAAGCCGCCAGAGCCTTCGACGCCGCACTCTTTTGCCTCCGCGGCCGCAATGCCAAGTTCAACTTCCCAGACACTCCTCCCAACATCGCTGGCGGCCGACTCCTCTCTCCCACCGAGATCCAGACCGCCGCCTCCTGTTTCGCCAACTCCGCACCCTTTTCAGACTCCACTTCCCTGTCGGACCCGGTTCCGAGCCACTCCGACTCTGATCTCCATCGCTCGCCGTCACCGTCTCCCTCAGAAGGGACAGTGGGTGACGTCATCTTCGATGCACTCGACAACTCTATGTGGGACATCAGTCAGTACGATAATAACTACGGATATAGTTACGACAACATGAATAGTAATAACATGGATCCGGGTCAATATTCCGGTTCGGAATATTATCCGAATGAGTATGGCTTTTATCCGAATTTGGACACCCTACCGACCGATTTCTACGCGCCGGCGGTCCTTCCGTCGGACCCTATAGAAGACAATTACGACACTAGTTCAAATCAAGTCTCCTTTCTTTGGAACTTCTAAAGAAGATTCGTTATCGGGTCATGTTTATGCTTCCAAACGATTTTACCGACCCATTAAATGCTGGGTTGACTTTTTTAGGTGGACTAAATTTTTTAATGTCTCCCTTTTTGTCTTTTATATATAAAGTCTTTTTAATTATTGTTAATCTAGAGATGGAAATACTTCAAATCTTTATATATTTTTATTTTGAAAGAGAGGTATTATTAAAATTATAAAGTCTCATAACAACAATTACGGAGGTTAAAAAGTACAATCAACTGATAAATGCAACAATGGAAGTTGGGTCGAGAGGCTAATCAATAAAATACATATTCAATCTACTTTGTTTGACGATCCAATTGACACACTCATGAGTAATCCTCGAGGAGATATTACTGATGGCACTATAAGAATTTTATTCAACTTCAATGGCAGTCTAGTTGTTTTTAGATGCAAGTAGGGTGCTTTCATGTATTGCCACCGCCTCGATGGTTTCACTATCCTCGCGGTTCGTGCCTCCAAGCATGGTCACATTGTGGTGCGAGCTAGGACTTTGATTCCCCCTATTTTGGCCTACCACGTAAGGAGGTGTTGAAATTATAAGTGTGGACTAAATTGAGAAGATAATGTTTGAATATGGAAAACATTGTATTGGATTCAACTTGATTAAGATTACAATAGCTACTTTATTTATAGGAGAAACAATGACAACTAAAAAATATAAGAAAACATGTGTAGCGGAATAATAGTTGTGTACCACATGTGGTGAGTTGTTCCACCACATGTTGTGAGTTGTAAAGACTTGAAGTGTATTGCACATGTTCAACAGGAGACATCACAATTTATCCACACAATGTTCATATGGGGTTTCGCCCATTTCTCACATGTTGGCCCCCGTGAGTCAGTGTCTGTCTCGGTGTACGTATTTCGATACTCCTCATATGTCAACCTAATTTTCCAGATTACCGCCTTCAGGTCTGGTGTTTTTTCCTCGCTTGCATCGTACTTTCCAAATAAACCAACATGTTAGCATGCAAAATGTACAACGTTATTCTCGCTGATTTTTGCACAACATTGCTTTGGCCCTCCTTAATTCAAACAACTCAACGATAGTTGGTTCCGCCCCATGTTGGATGCCAAGACACCAAACCACACCGGTCTGGTCTAAACGCACCCGAGAATTAGGTTTTCTTTGGAAATACTTCAAAACAATGAGAATAATGGTTACTCATAAACTTTGCAAAGTGTTGACTAAGGCACTTAAATAGTTAAATTCGCATATCGATATGGGTTATGACCCATTAGTGAACCATAGAATTGGGCCGCCTATTAGGCCCAGTTGAGAGCATGGGCCATGAATTAAGAAAAAGGGATCGAGCTTAGTTTTATTAATCATCATTATTAATTACATAGGTAGCTCGATTTATTAAAACAAATTCCGCTTTCTAAGATTATTTTTTCCAATTATTATTTTCTCTATAAATTTTAATTATTATTCTTTTAGATATGTGAATCTTCAATAGGGACTTATTATCTTTTATTTCATTTATACTATATATCATATAAAATTGTATATTAATTCAAACAAGTGTATCCTAAAATTTTCTGGTGGATAATAACAAATTATATTATACTAGCTTAGGCAACATGTGAATCTACCAGTATGAATGGCTTATTTTTAATGTCACCTAACAAATTAAATTAATGAGAAAATAAAATAAATTAAATTAAACTACTCAATGATCATTGAGAATTAAAGCATCATATCATAATATATGTAAAAAAATCAATTAGTACCTTAAAATAATACTTGAGCTTGTGGTTGAACTAACACACTGAATAAAGAAAGTTCACAATAATGCTACCCAGTACCCACTATATATATATATATTCAGTGCTTAGAGAATCCGCTGGATTTCGGACACGTGTCCCCACTTCAATGGCGGACAACGATGTTGGAATCTTCAGAAAGCCATGACAAAAAATAAATAGCAGAAGGGATGGGCCCTCGATCAAAACAAGATTATTAACAACAACAACAAAATATTAAATACCAAATAGCTACTCGAACTATAAACGTTTTACGAATAAATATTTAAATTTTGAATTTTTAAAAACGGCTACCTCAACTTTGACACATGGGTCAAATAGTTATCTCCGTTAAATATGGACGGAAAATGACGTGACAACATATGATTGATCCATAATTTTAAAAACTATATATTTTTTAAATACTACAAAAAATAGAAAAACAAAAACTGAAAAAATAATAAGAAAAATAAGTTTTAAATATAATATTTTTATTAAAAATATGAAATAAAAATAAGTAATTAGTTTTTTTTATTTCATATTCTTCAATACAAAAATTATATTAAAAACTTTTTTTTCTATTAATTTTCCAATTTTTTTAGTATTTTAAAAAAATAATATATTTTTTAAAATTAAGGATCAATAATGTGATGTCACGTCATTTTCCGTCTATATTTAATGGAAAATTTAACGGAGGTAACTATTTATCTCATGTATCAAATTTGATGTAACTATTTCTACATTCGTTCAAAATTTTGGTAGTCATTTTTAAAAATTCAAATATCTATTTGTAAAACGTCCAAAATTCGGATAGATATTTGACATTTAAACCTTTTAAAAATGGTGCACATGACAATAATTTATTTTCTTTTTTTATTATTAAAAAGGAATCATTTTTTTAAAAGAAAAAAAAACATTTACCAAATACTTTGGATTTTTTATATTATAAATAATTGTACAAAATAAAATTATTTAATTTTAAAGAAATAAAGCTCTCATAATAAATTGAAGGGTATTGGACTCCACTTGTATAGATTTCACCCTCTAACCCTCTTGCCTCTCCCATCTTCCTCCACCATGTTGGGCAAACGCCAGCGCTCGGTCATCGGAAAGTTATCGGAGCTATTCGTCTCCGGCAGCCGTGCCGCCCTCTTCGATCCTGCTGCAACCACCAGCCCCAGAGGCCCACTCGACCCAAGAGCGCTCCATTCCACTCGTGGACCTAAAAGCTACGATCTCGGCGGGGTTGGGCTCGGCATCGTGGCCGCGCTGGAGACATCAGATACTGCCGGGCGATGCCTCTGCAGGTCGCGGATCACCGCCAGCTCCAACCAGAGCCTCGACTGCTTCGACGTTTCAGAGAACTACACCTACGTCACGTGTTACGGCCCCAACTGCCAGTCCTTCACCAAGGTCTATTACAGCGGAGGGGAGTACCTCGGCGGCGGACTCACTGAGCCAACGCTGGGTCAAGAGGCGGTAGTCGAGCGTCCGCCGTTTCCGGCGATGGAGTTTCTGAGATCTTGTAACTCTTGTAAGAAGAAGCTCCATGGAGAAGACGTATACATTTACAGGTGCTTTAACGATTTCATATATTTATCTATTCTATATAGTTTAAACATTAAATATATTGTTTTTTAAATAAATATTGCCATCTCATATATTCATTGTATATGTTTTTTAGAGGGGAGAAAGAATTTTGTAGCTCGGAGTGTCGATTGAGGCAGATCGCCGTTGATGATCGGATAGTGCAATGTCGATCGGACGGTTCCAGCCTTTCTACATTACCGTACACGGAGGGCAACATTTTCTCCATGGGGATCATAGCTATTTAAAGTGGGGGGTTGGGAAAAATAAACTTACCCAAAATTCCTATTTTAATATGAGATTAAAAATAATAACTTTGAAATGGAAAGATCCAAAAATAGAAGGAAAAAAAGAGTAAATTGTGGCAAATTTTTGTACGTAAGATGCCTCTGTATTTGGTAGCGAATAATATTCTCTTGTAATATTTATTGGAATTTGAAATCTCGCTTTCTTTACCAATAAATCATTAATAAATATGATTGTTTTTAGCTGAAAATAAATGTTTGTTGCATACTAATCATTATGCGCATTTTTATTTATTAAGTATAATATAAAATTTTAAAGTATGTTACAGTTGGGTTGTCGTATATTATTATTATTATTCAGGAAAAGGAATAATTTTTCATCCATAAGAATACCGACACAAATCATTGCCAGAAATGACAGCTATTGGTGCATGAATTTGGTCGGGGAGAACGAACGAAACGGTTAACGTCAAATTTAGTCCCCCATCTTCTAGATTAGTATAATTTGGTCCTTCAAGAGTCAGTTTCTCAAGTCCATTGAAAAAACACAACACATGATGCTGCACCTGGCCATAACCATAGTGTGTTACAAAGTACAACAATCATCCATCTCAGAGACATGAAACATCACCACGACTTATTCATCCCACAAATACGAAAAAGGGGACCGAAACACTTAACTTATGTATCTTCTTCTTCTTCACATTTTATATCACACAAGTCACTAATGATAATACATGAGCTGCTGAGTAGTTGCCACATTCGGGTAAGTACCGTCATAGATTGCCTGACTTGCTCCAGCAGCTCCTATCCCCATAGCCGCCGCTTGCTTGAGGGCGGCAGTATGTTGAGCCACCTGAGGGTGCATCAGGGCTTGCATGCCACCAGTCCTGCCAAGTGTCATGCGCTCATAGACTGCAAGGTCTGCTGCTGAAAAGCCTGGGTAGACTGGAGCAGTCGGGGGTGGAAGAGGAGTGGAGGTTGTTCCTGGAAGAGTTGGTTTGCTCCCCCACGAGCACTGCAATCAGATTCAAAAACCCAAGCAAACGATTTGGGTATTTAAGTGAACTGTTTAGGATTAAAATCACGATCTATGAGACCCTACTGAACCGTAACTTGTTTGGGGGTTTATTTAGAAAAAAACAAACAAAGAATTTGAGAACTATTTTGATATTTTTAAAAAGGTTTAACAACAAACTGGATCGCAATTGTTAGAGAGAGGTGACTACGGAAATTTGCTAAAGCATATAGGTAGGTGTTTTTAGCAATTGATATAAACGGGAAATCCCTACACCGGCCCAAACATAAGGGGAGGGGAGAACACCATTTTTCCCAATTCCAACGATGTGTTCATTCACTAATAGAAAGTTAAAGATAATCTACCTTGATTGGTTTGCCACAGAGAATTCGAGCATTTCCCATTTGAATGGCTCGAGCCGCTTCCGGGTTTGTACTATACCGAACAAAACCAAAACCTTTGTCGCGTTGCACGCGGACATCTTCAATGGCCCCAGCACCAAGGGCATAAAAGTGCCTATGGAGGTCATTTGTGGTAACCTGCAAAAAAATATTATATAAAAAAGAAGGTATATCGAATAGTTTTTTGCGCAAAATGACAGATACAGCACAAAATGATGAAAAAACAAATTGGGACGTGAATAAGTTAACAAGAGTTAACCTCCGGTGCAAGATTGCCAACATAGACAGTTTTATATTGAGGATTATTCTCTGGAGCATCGTCCATGGACCTCTCCTGACCATCATCTACAGGTAAAAGAACATAAAGCTAATCTTTACTAATAGAAGGAAGACGTAGATGTTGGATGCCAATTCCGGCAATTAGATAATCTAAAATGAAAATATAAGAGTTAGACAAACCAGAAAAAACATAACATCAATCATTTCACCAACATATACTATTGTAGAAGCAATGTAACATTAACCTTTACAGCTTAACATGCACTAAGGCAAGAGGCTCAAAATATGGATATATATAAACACAGACCTGATGTTCCACTTGTAAGCTCCATCACACTCTTGCCATCAGAGCTTTGTTTGTCCTCCCCAGAAGTAGCACCTTTTGCAGCCCAATTGCATCGTATTTGACGACTTCCCAACCACTTCCCTGTCATTTTATTTTAAATTACATTATGGAGGCTAAAGAAAAGTATTCTTTTAAATATTTAGATGAAGATTTCATAAATAGATGATCCAAGTGAATCCCAAGCTTCTAGTGGAAACCATAATAGTCCTAAGTGTATTATTGTATTACACTATTACTAACTGCAAGTGTATGATGGATAAAGGACTGACTTTTTCTCAAACTTAAAAATCTGTCTACGGCGATTCTAATGGACTTCAAGCGATCCTTCAAAGAAGTTGGGATGCTACTATTTACTCATTAAGTGGATAATGCATTGTATCTCGATAGATCATCTGCTTCATTCAAATAAAGAAGTATCAAGGAATTATCACAGATAAGCGGTCAAGAAGATGACATACCATTCAGGTCGTCTATGGCGCTTTGAGCATCCTGTTAAATAGATGAAACAGCATTCAATAGAGAAGGAAGAAAATCTGAAGTGTCATAAGGGAAGTGACAAAGGAAACAAATAAAATACTATTTAGTACCTGCTGATTCCGGAATGAGACAAATCCAAAGCCCCTCGAACGTCCTGTCTTCTGATCCCACATGACCCTAGCATCCCTACAGATATTACCTCAGTAATTATTGCCTCAATAAGGTGCAACCATATATATATATATCCCATTCCTTAAGAATTCTTTTACATTTCTAGATTGTCAAGATTTTAGCAAAGAACATGCAAAGAGTAATCTGTTTTAAGGATATTTTTTAGAACTTACGAGCAACTAGAATAGACAGAGAAGCATGCAAATAGTGTTGCATCTGTAACCTCTGCACTTAGATCTCCGACAAAAATATTAAAGTGCCCTGTAAAACACAGAGATCATGAATACAGCAGCACGATGGAAGTGCTGAAAAGGATCGTCGTAAACAGAGATTCTTTATGCATGTGTTATATCTATAGACCTGAAGTATCCTCTCTTTGGCTGCTTGCATATGCCCAGTTAACTTTAATAGGCTGTCCAAACCTGAAAAGAACAAGTTGATATAAGTTAACACTTTAGGTATGTTGATGGAAAAGCAGAACGCTAAAGCTCAAACTTACAAATGCCTTCCATTTAAAGAAACTATAGCAAGTGCAGCACATCGACGATCAAAGTAATCCACAAAACCATAGGAGGACTGCAAGCGCAAGTATTATAGAATTTTGATAAGCAACCGACAAAAAAATCATTAGAACCAAAGAGATGGAAGATAATTTTATTCAAAATGGATGCAACCAGGTAATAATAAGAGCATAGTTTAACTACAACGCACTATTGATTGAAAAAAGATGCAAATTTGAATGGTTAAAGCTAACCTTCTCTTTTCTAATAAGCTTGCATCCCTCAATTGGACCTGTACTTGAGAAGACCTCTTGGAGAAGAAGTTCATTAACCTGTGGATGAATGTTCCCGATGTACCTATACCAATATTAAAGAACTCCATAACTCATCAATAAATCAAAGACAAGTAAAGTATTGGATGCAAGGGGAAGGATAGTAAATTATATAATTATCAAATTTTTAGAGTTTCAACACAATATTCTCCTCTTAGAATTACATTGATCATCTAGGAAATGAAAGAAAATATAGACAGTCATAATAACAGACCAAAAGAAATAAGTGGGAAGAGATAGAAGAAAAGAAAAGAAGAAAAGTTAAACAAAGAAGAAGACGAGAAATTCAAAAGAATTGAAAAAATCTATCTGACACTCACACACTGCGGCATGTACTTGAATCAAACCGAGGAGGCAGATTTCCACTCAAGATAGGCTCTATCTGCAAAATGAAAACGTGAAAAAGCAAGAAAGAAAAAAAACTAAGTAAAAACTTATTCACTCCTGATCCTATTAGTGAACTATTCCCAAGTGATGTGGGAGTCAAATGACAGGACGAAAATCAATCCCGAACAAAGAAAAGATATGAGCAATATATTCCCAAAAGTAATGCTACTAGCCATAAAACTACGACTTAGAATCCTACGATTCCCGTTAATTGAAATTACTAAATTTGTCTACTCAAATTCTTCAACAAGTATGCTCGATTCCTGTTCGAAAATACAAAATTCACCATTCAAGAAGATAATCGTACTGCGAAGAACACATCTAACAGCTTCCAAATCCTTATTTGAACCAGAAACAAAATCTGTGATTACCGAATACCATCAAACAAGCATCGCGAAATTTTTCCATAAAAGAGAAACAAGCAAACTCGGTATCAAACCACGCAAATTTACTTCACCGCGAGGTCAATCTTAAAAACAAAAATTACGAGCAGAGATACACTTAAGAACGAGTAAAAGCGACAAATCAATCCAACCGAGGACGAGAAGAGCTCGAGCGAACCTGAGGAGCTGGCATGAGACCGGGATGGTGGTATAAAGACTGCTGCATCATCGCCTGCTGCTTGAGTCTCTGTGGCATCATCTTCTCCGATACGGAAGTAAGTGGAAGAATTAGGGCTTCGAGGAAGGAGAAGAAAAAAAGAAAAAGAAAAAGAAAATGGAACAAAAAGAAATAATAAGAGACGAAAAGAAAATCTGGAAATATAGATAAGCTAGGGAAACGAGAGAAATGTAAATTTAAAATTATTATTTTATCCTCATACTATGTGTAGTTATTACTTAAGTCCTAAGGTATTAGAAGAAATAATCTAGTCATGTGGGCCATATGAATACAGTCCAAAAATGCGACCCAATCAATAGAAGGAGCAATTATGAATATGGGCCTATTAAAAGAGGCCTAAATAATGATAAATATTAAGTAACAAAATTTATTATATCAATAGTTATTTTACATAGATTAATTTTTATTACATACATATATCGACATTTTATAATTTATATCATGAATATACAAAGCCTTGTTCATGAACCGGTTCGACCATGAACCGATTCCGAACATAACTAGAACTGTTTAAAGTAAATCAGTACTTTTTGGCTCACTAAAAAAATTAATATATTTAACACATAAAAAATTGGTCTCATTAGAATCGGTTCATATGAACTGATTCAAACGATTTTGGTTTGGTTTTTCAAAAAAAATCAAGACTCAGTTTTGGTTAAGTCAAAAATAGATCTGAATCGGTCTAAAAAAAGAACCAGAACAATAAATAAATGTCATTAAACATTGAACTACGCATAATACAAAAAAATACTCATCTTTACTATTTAATCAAATAAGTTACCGGTTTGATTTATTTTGTTTTGACCTATTCAAAAATTATATAGGTTTATTTCGATTTAATTTGAATTTTTAGTATAAACTATTACAAAAAAACAAGTCAATTCGAACTGAATTAAATATACTGTTTTAAACTGATTTACTTTAACATTAAAAAACAAATTTTATTTTGAAAATAGTTAATCCGAATCGGTTCAAACCATATCCAATTCAATTTGGTCTAACCAATTTTTTTTGGAACAAGCCTAATATATATGGGCTTTGTTTTTTGTATATTTTCTATCTATGTCCACTTATTTATTTAAATTTCGATAATACTAAAAAGACAATAATAAATCATACTTTTTGACCAGTTGTGGATACTGGATAGCCTCCATTTAAATTGAACATAAAAAAGAGGATCACATTTTCTAAAATTTAAATCTATATTTGTAAATAAATCTATATTACATCTTCTAATCTTTCTCCGATGACCAAGCTAAATGAGTCGACAACCCGAGCCAGGGCGTGGTTCCGGACGGCCTCGCCGGAGAGCTTCCCACAAGGTATGGTGCGTTTGCTGTGAGTCTGTCAAGAACCCAGAAGAAAACCAAGTAAGCCTAATGAAGAAGAAAGCATTCAACAGCACACCAGATCCCAATTATTATCCTTTAAGAACTCAACCAATGGATCCATCAATCGAAGCTCGATCCATCTATTTACCTATTTTTTCTCTTCTCTAAGAACCGCTGCAGTGAAGCACGTGGAGCCATTGGAAGACAAGCTTGTGGAGCCACGGGCTCACCGGGTTGGTGGGTGCAATCCGTGGTCGGGCTTTTCTGAGCCGGGTTCGAGCTCGTCTTTCTTGCCAGTTCAGTGACTGCTTTCACCTTGTCAGAAGGGAAATCTTTGAACACGATCACTTGACCGCCGTAAAAGATGGTCATTTGGGCGGCCTCAGGCTCGTTCGAGCCAACCTTATTTGCACTAATCAAAGTGAAAAACCAAATCAATCAATCATATGACAGTATTCAAACAAATCTATAGAAAATATACTACTTTTCATGTGTATCTGTCGATCATTGATTTATCTGATGTGTAATTACTTATAAAAATCTTTACCCAATTGATCAAAGAGTTTATAAACACGGGTATGGCACCGGATCGACTATGGCTCTTCACAATCAATCTAAAAATGGAAGCTTTTTAGCCATTTTCAATCACCCAGATGACAGAAATTAAAAAAAATAAAATGTGGAATTCATAATTTTTCTCATATACATTAGGGAAACCGGATCAACTATACTCATCGTAATCGATCTAAAATCAAACCTTGTAGCCATTTCAAGAAATCTAAGCTCCATATACTAATAAAACTTATAAGTCAATGCATAGAATCAAGACTACTCATATTGAAGACCATGTCCAGGCAGCAGAATCCTACCTCCAATCAGACATCTTAGGCAAATCCTTCTCAATAGGGAACAAATCCATGGACACAGACTTGGTCAAAATCGAAGCTTGACCGTGTTTTTCCGCCATGGGGAACAAGTCCAAGGTGGTCTCCACCGGCAGTAGCTTCCTCTCTGTCTGAGGTGCTGTCATGTTTCATTATAAGAGCATTATAAGAACACGTTCAAGAAACCCGCTTTGTTCAATAGCATAAAATCCATTCATTGCCGATTCTTTTTTTCATTACGGCAGCAGTGATAGCATATTTGTAGTGATTAGCAAGTACTTTCTATTCAACAAGATACCCAGTTCATCCGAGGTCTGTTAATGGCAGAAATTATGAAACATTCTAAATTTTTTAGAAAGCTGCAAAATTTTGAGTTGCTTTTCAAGAAATGCTCGATTGAGTGGAAAGCTTACCGATTGGTTCAAGTCCAAATCTGAGATCTCCAAAACTGCCCTTCTCCTTCAAGTACTGACTCAAGAGGTTGCACCTCTGATTGAAGCTACTCTTTCTGGTCATCTTGCCGTGCAACTGCAGCTCTGACGTGGCCGACATGTCGGGAAATCTCTATGAAAGAACTAGAACTTCTCCAAAGATGGTTCTTCTTCTTCTGTGATGGATGAAGCTTCGAGGGGTATTTAATCACTCTACTTAAAGAATTTATTATATTGGTTGGCCAAAAAATGAATTTATTATTATTGTTTAATGAGAGGGGACCGAATTTTCTTTTGTTTATTATTATTTGGTGATATAAAGCACGAGGAATATGTGTTTGGGAAAAAAAAATAAACAATATGAAAGGTTGCTTGTACTAGGAGCGCAGCTTCCTAGGTAAACATATATTTTATTGTTTTTATTTTATTATTTTGCTACTGATATTATTAATTAGTTATAAAATCCAAATTCATTCATCTTAAATTAAAGGACGATTAATTACCCACATCCTATAGGTACTTTTTGTGTATATTATTAATTGGATTTTTTTATAAATTATTATCTAGTTTTATAATAGTAATTTTATAATTTATTATTAAATAATGATAAAAGCATGAACGAATGTAACTCAAAGTTTAATTAGCAAATGAAAAAAATGAAAATCAATTAGCTTTAGAATTTCAAATATCAAGATGCAAAAAAAAAAAATTAAACAAATTTAGTATAATTTAATAATAAATGAAATGAAATTAGTAAATTATAAATTTATATAAAAATAAGTTATTAATAAAAATCATGTAATAAATTATTCAAACAATATTATGTACTTAAGCCTGAATTAAATACTGTCCATCACTACAAAAGTAATGATTTTGAATTCCAACTGACTCCTTCCTTCCCACTGCCGGTCTTTATTTATTATTATTTTTTTTCTAATAATATATAACAATAATATTTTCAGACACTTCATGCACGTGTTCTTTTCTTTTTGGGACGTCCACCAATCGAACTTATACACCACCGTACGGCGGCGCCGGCCATCATGAAATTCCAAATTAACTCCTTTAATTTTTACAGTTTCCAATATACACAAAAACAAAATTCACCGCAAGATAACTAATCTCACTTTAACCCCCATTCTTTCCACCCTAAACATCGTAATCAATATCCGTTACGTTCTGCGAGGCCGACCTCTTCACCAATCGCCCTCCTTCATCGTACTGATCGAGATTCTCGCATGGGGACGGGACCACAGTTCCGATGACCTGACCTTGGACGAAGGCACACTGAAAGATGTGTTTTTTCTTGTACGTGGTCACCACAGACATGTCCCGGAACGTCACGTTCACAATCGGAATCTCCTCGCTTCCGGAGATTCGGACTGGGACCCGCACTCCGTGGCCGTGGACCCCATTAAAGGATATGTCTCGGATCGTCGGCAGGGCTTTGGGGTTGAATCCCTCGTCCGGGTGCTCATTGTAATCGGTTTTAATTACAATTCCGACTGTGACGTTTTCAAAGGTGAGATTTCGGTAGGTTATGTCCCGGACGTAACCGCCCCTTCCTGCAGCGGTCTTGATTCTTATGGCTCGTCTTGACTCCCATACGAGGATGTTTTCGATCGTGATGTTGGATACTCCGCCCGACATTTCACTGCCGATCGATATCCCCGCACTGCATGATAGACATGGTTAGTTCCCGTCACCTTTTTCCAATGGACTTGGCAATGGAAGATACCAATCCACCTAAGTCTAATCCAAACTAGTCAATTTCTACACAACTATTCAATTGGCAAGGTAGCTCCTTGAATAAATGCCAAGTAGCTACCTAAACTTTGAATGTTTTACAATGAGCTACCCTAACTTTAAAAATTCAAAACGGGCTAACTCAACTTGGACGAAGCTGCAAATAGCTAACTCCGTCCAATTTACCGTCAACTGTTAATAGAATTTCATTGGAAATTTAACAGAAATTCATCGGAAATTTGTCAGAAATTGGACGGAGGTAGCTATTTGCACCTTCGTCCAAGTTGAGGTAGCCCGTTTTGAATTTTTAAAGTTCGGATAGCTCGTTGCAAATCGTTCAAAGTCCAAACTTTGCACCTAAACTTTGGATGTTTTACAATGAGCTACCCTAACTTTAAAAATTCAAAACGGGCTACCTCAACTTGGACGAAGCTGCAAATAGCTAACTCCGTCCAATTTACCGTCAACTGTTAATAGAATTTCATTGGAAATTTGACATAAATTCTTCGGAAATTTGTCAGAAATTGGACGGAGGTAGCTATTTGCACCTTCGTCTAAGTTGAGGTAGCCCGTTTTGAATTTTTAAAGTTCAGATAGCTCGTTGCAAAACGTTCAAAGTCCAAACTTTGCACCTAAACTTTGGATGTTTTACAATGAGCTACCCTAACTTTAAAAATTCAAAACGGGCTACCTCAACTTGGACGAAGCTGCAAATAGCTAATTCCGTCCAATTTACCGTCAACTGTTAATAGAATTTCATTGGAAATTTGACATAAATTCTTCGGAAATTTGTCAGAAATTGGACGGAGGTAGCTATTTGCACCTTCGTCCAAGTTGAGGTAGCCCGTTTTGAATTTTTAAAGTTCGGATAGCTCGTTGCAAAACGTTCAAAGTCCAAACTTTGCACCTAAACTTTGGATGTTTTACAATGAGCTACCCTAACTTTAAAAATTCAAAACGGGCTACCTCAACTTGGACGAAGCTGCAAATAGCTAACTCCGTCCAATTTACCGTCAACTTTTAATAGAATTTCATTGGAAATTTGACAGAAATTCATCGAAAATTTGTCAGAAATTGGACAGAGGTAGCTATTTGCACATTCGTCCAAGTTGAGGTAGCCCGTTTTGAATTTTTAAAGTTCGGATAGCTCGTTGCAAAACGTTCAAAGTCCAGGTAGCTCCTTATTATTTAATCCAACAACTAATGACAAACCCGACAAACAAAAACCTTAATGAGCTCGTTTTCGACATTCGTAGAAAAAAAATCCTTATTTGAAGAGATTTTGCAAAGGCACAAGTATAGAACATGGAAATTACCTGACCATGGAGCGAACGACGAGATTTCGGATGAGAATGTTCTTGGAAGGTCGTCCATAAGTGATACCATACTGATCCCAACCACTCTTTATTGCAATTGCATCATCTCCAACACTTATGTAACAATCCTCAATTACCATATTCTCGCATGAATCTATACAAATAGGAAACAAAAATAGTATACTAAGTCATCTACCCTTAAATATTCAAGCTTTATATTGTATTCAGTTGATGAAGCCACTAAAAATAAGGAGAGACTTACCAGGATCGATTCCGTCCGTATTGGGGGCCTTGAATATGGGATTCAAGATGGTGACATTTTTGACTGTAATGTTTTTGCAGTCATATGGATGAAATGTCCAGAAAGGAGAATCTTGCAAAGTTATGTTAGAGATGATGATGTCGGTCGACCACATGATCTGTACTAGAGGACCTCTGGTGTGGTTCAGAAGCTTTTGGCGGTATCTCGTCCACCAAGATTGACCCTGGCCATTGACCGTTCCATTATGCCCTGCAGAACAGGATTCACAAAAATGGAAGCACATTAACAACTAGAATTGAAAAGAAAAATAGCAATATTCATCCTCATAATAGAAACCAGAGTAATACTACAAAATCAATGTGAAACTTAAGAGCAGAACTTAGTCAGGATTTTATTTTATTTTTGTTAGGATCAAGCACTCAATCTAATGAAGAAAACACTTAGGATTTGAGAAGGAAAAACACAGTTTTTCTAGAGAGGAAAGGAAGGGAAACAAAATCAGATTTCTTGTGGTCTCCACACGGTTTAGAAGATATTATTCATGACGGTTACTGTTACAAAATACGTATACATGGAGAAATACAGTACAGTATAGCCTATGGGTTGAACCGCGAGACGCGTACATTAATACATAAGCTACCATTACATATTAATCAGACTACAATACCTAACAATTTTCTCTTCCGTTTCGTGGAACAGTAAAAGAAACTTTCACTTTCTCACTAAGTTAAGAATTTTCCTTGAAATCACCATCTTAATTCATAGTTGTATAACTTACCTGATCTACTGCTTTTTACTTAAGTTTATGAAGTGGGGAAAAAATGACCATTTGGGTACTTAATATTTGTGAGAAAGGAACTGTCTTTTGTACAAAATAAGTATAAATGGAACATGCAATAGATAAGCTACATATATTATGCTATTTAGATGTCCAACTACGAGAACAACATCATTAAGGAAAAAGAAATGCTTAATATTTATATAATATATACAAGGCTTAGTAGGTCAAACAAGTACATTAGATGTGGTTAATTAAGCAAAGTTAGGTACCTGCAGTAGTAACTAGGCAATGAGTTTACTATTGGTAAGTAAATCTGGAAATTTTGAGTTGAAATTACTACCGATTTTTAAATACAAGTTAGATTTGAGTTAAACTAGTAAACTTAAGTCTTGGATCCTAAATATGAAGTGTCATCTTATAACCCAGAAGTAAATTTGATTCCAACTATATTTGAACTTGAAACTTTGCTGAATAGCTGAAATTGTGATAGACACCTTAATATAAATTCAAAATTCAAGCAACTTGAACGAAATGAATAACTATCCATGCGGTGAATCAACTGACCTGTTATTTCAACATCTCTGAGATTTTGGCCATGAATCAAACTTCCATATCGAGGTCCACGATGCTCTCTTCCATAACCATATGAAGGTAATGGGGGCATTAGAGGCCAATACTTCTCCTCCTGTAAGCAAAATACATGAAAAAAGAAGACCATCAATAATTAATGCCCGAAAGGGGTTTCAGCTGCCATTTACATAATGCGCAAAATTAGAAAATAAGTTTCACAAACGCAGATTTAAAAGTGAAGCCAACCAAAATGGAATCTCTAGACTAAAAGTCCGGCATTTGCTATAAACCCTAGGCACAGGGCTTAGAAAATAGGCTACTTTAGCAAGGAAACAACTATTTTTCATTTAAGCACAAAACAAGTATAACATGGCATAATAGCTTTCCTTAAATTAAATTGGTCTACAAGCATATCTATGACCAAATATAGGAAAACAAATAGTCTTAAAGCTCAACATTGATAAGCTTTCACAAGATTATGACCAAATGCACACCATTGGCAGCACCAGCTTATCCAACAATATAAACTAGTAAGTTGCCAAAAAACATCGTTCATCCCCATTTTTTCCTAATCCATTAAAAAGCAAAAGCTATGGCAAGTTTTTGGTACAACACTTTAGATAATCGAGATACTTTAATCAGCTTTATAGATGTGGCATCACCAAACTAGATCAAACTGAGCTACTGCAAAAATAGAAACAGCGGATGAAGAACAATATACCTCAATTCCAAGTATAACAGCTCCTTCAGCAAGGAACAGAGTCATGTGACTGGTGAGGTTAAATGGTGCAGTCAACCACCGCCCAGGCGGCACATTCAGCTGCCCGCCGCCTTTATTCCCAACCTTCGATATGGCGAAGATTGCCCTCTCAAACGCCTCGGTGTTCAGCGTCGCTCCATCTCCGACAGCCCCAAAGTCAGTCAAATTGAACGCCACCCCTCTGAGAAGCGGATAAGGCGAGGCCGCCGCCGCCACTGCCCCTCCCCGCCAACCAAAAATAGATGATCCTCCGACGGCACTGTTCCTCTGCCACAGGAAGACAGACCCGAACGCCGCGATCCATAGCACAGCGAAGAGGGTCTTGTGCGAGGAGAGGAAAGCGGATGCCCAGCGCTTGAAATCGAGTCGGAGGAATCGAACCAATCCGTTGGATTCGATCATAGTCGGAGATGGCAACGATTGGGTTGGCCTAAATGCAGTGATTTGAGTAGTGGGTATGCATCGATTGTTCCGTATGAGAGCAAATATGATCGAGATCTGCTCTTCTTCTTCGCTTCTTCTTCTTTGAGTTTGAAAAGGATTCAACAATGGGGTATTCGTGTTGGGTGACCAACGATTCTATGTAAGCATTAGTAGTAATCAGAATCTGGTGGATTTCGATTTGCAGAAACGATTGAGTGCATTGGAAGGGAAACAGTAGAGGAAGAGAGAATCTCGGTATGATAGTTCAAGTTCAACCTCACTGTTAAGGAAATAATGCACGACGGTTGATCAAACAATGGTTATTTTCAAACAATTTTATATTTTTGTTTAATTTGGCATTTCCAACATATTACATTTGGAATTTAAATCGTGGTAATTTTTATGTATTTAAAATATTGTGATTAATTAAAGTATATAATAATCTCTAAAAAAAAGTTATATATTTCAATGGGTTCATGTAACAATTGGAACATTCTATGGGCTATGAATTTTACCTACATATTCTTGCAAAGTTGAAAATTAGACGAGTCTTTTAAGATTCTTGGAATGCAAGGTTGGTCAAAGAGAGAAGTCTAACAGCCCGTTCTTCTCATGGATTGGCCATGGGATTGGGCTTACGGATTCCGTAAGCCCATGTTCTTCTCATGGAATGGCCAATTCATGGCATATGTATTCCATGCGGTCCGGGCTTAGGGATTCCGGGTCCAAACCTCGGATTCCCTAAGCCCGGACCGTATGGAATCCGGAAATGGACTCCAAATGACGATTCTGCCCTCGCCTGTTTGAAGAAATGTCGAGTGTGCCCCTCTAGATCTGCTGCGTGCCCTGAAGCATCGTTCACCCATCGGCGTGTTCAAGCAGCGTAAGCCACAGTCTGTCACTTCTCTTCCTTGTTTGTTGTAGTGAAATGCCAAATTCTATATCGATTTCTGGGGCAATGTAGATCGATCTTAGTGCATGGATTCATGGAACTGGCAACTTCTGTCATCTGGGTTTCCATTTCGAGATATATGAGTGTATTGAAATTTCGTGTTTTTTTTTTCTTTCTGGAATAGATCTTGGGTTTACATTTATTTGTTGCTTTAACTTCAATCCCATGCTTGATTTGTTGTTTCTTCTCTACACTTTGGTTATAATGTGTTTTGGGGAAGATGCTAGTATGCTTCACCTGAAAGTAACTTAATTCACACTACTCCAGTAAAATATGATTTTTGGACGATTTCATGGTCTTTGTGCTGATACGTTACACTCTTTGAAATTTATATGGGTTTCCTCCATTGATCGAATTTGGTTTCGTTTTTTCGACATTTGAGAAATGCTAAGCAAGCTTAATGATGAAGCAGTACTTTGTGCTAGCTTCATATGTAGAACAACTATAGAGTACTGATACTAAGCTATCAAATGCCTGTAGTTACAACTCCCAGATTGAGTAGCTTTCTCGATCTTCGAGGTTCAATACTGAAGCACTTGCCCATGTACTTGACTTTAGAAGCTATGACAAATTGGTAGCAGATAGAGGTCAGACTTTGAAGTGCATCAAATGCTGCATCTGCAGTGTCATTGACTCCTTTAATCCCATGGGGGAGTGGATAGTTGGAGCTTGTATCAACTTCTTTGGCAGCATTGCCATCAATTTCGGAACAAATCTTCTTAAATTGGGTCACGATGAGGTATGCAGACAGCAGCTATAGCTCTATATAAGCAAATAAATCTGGTCAATACTTAGATGTGATGCTACTAAATTTAATCAATTTCGTCGGAATAGATATATAATTAAGCATTATGCAAGGCAAATGGCTGTTTGTAAGATGTAATGCTGTATTAATGTGTTGATAATAGTCTAGAAGCAACGAGATAGTATGAAGCCACAGAAGTTTTACTATTTTGTATTTACATTTTTAATTTACTAATTTCAGAGAGAAAGACATTCTCAAGATCTTGATGATGGATCAAGTGGCAAGCTTCCATTGAAACCAATCATATACTATCCGACATTGAGAGTTGGTAAATTCTAGCATCGAGATTGAAGATGTTTTGAAGGGCCATTCTTTCTCTTATATTTCAAGTTCTGTGATATTTGTCAAATGCAGGCATAATATTTTTCTTCCTAGGGAATTGCCTAAATTTTGTATCCTTCGGATATGCTGCCCAGGTAATTATCTAACATGCTTTGAATTGAAGGCTTTGCATCTGAAAGATGTTAAATCATCTAGAAGCGGTTCGTAGTCTTCCCGGTGTCACGAGGGAGGATGTGCACAAGGCTCACAATATGTTCTTCACTAAGGAGAAAAGTGTCCTGATATTTTTTGGGATGGCGCCTGCCAACCGGCTCGAGTGGTTGCGGGCAATTAAGATGTAGATTTATCATAGTTTTATCGGATCGACATGTATGTATAATTTTGATTAAGGACAAACCCACGTTTTGTATAATGTATGTGGTGACTAACAACATTTTGTATTATGTATGTGGTCATGTTTGCTAGGTTTTAAGCAAATGACTTAACACTTATTCGGAACTTCGATTTGTTGTAATCAATTGATTGATTCAGAAATTTTATTTGGCATGACAATTTACATTCTTTATTTTTTTTATATATAATTAATAAATTGGTCTTTTTAAAAAAATTAAATAAATAAAAAATTTCGTTTTTAAATTTTTTTATTATTTAAATAAACGTTTTAATATTTTTAAGTTTTATAATTAATTAACACAAAATATTTTTATTATATACTATACATATACAAAGAGGGGCAATAATGTCATTTTACCACATTCCATTCCTTTTCCGTACACAATTCCACCAAATAAACAACAGAATTCCTTATTCCGTTCTATTCACTTCCGCCAAAAAAACAACTTCATATTCTTAACTTCTATTCCTTATTCCCAATTCCTATTCCGTATTCCGTATTCCGAATTCCGTCAAAGAAATGCACCGTAAGGTTGAATTAGGTAAAATATTGGTGTCAATCATCAATAAAGAAGTAGGTATAGATGAGACGTTCTTACCTATCCTAAAGGGAGCTACTATAAATAAATAAATTTACCAAAATAAATAATAAAAATTAGCATATGAAATATATAACTACCACATTTTACCATTTTTATAGGAACTTATGTACCTAATACAATGGTATATGTTAGAGTCTATATAGTTTAGTCTCACATTGTTTAGGATTGAGAAGTTTGTGTTGTATATAATTAGGAATATCTTACGACTCATCAGCTTAGTTTTTGGGTTGGATATGAGTTTTCTTAGTTATATGTTCACTAATACTCTAGAAATACTAACATTGTATTAGAGCTCAAATTTGATTTACCAACCAGCACAATTCTGGGACCCACACAAAAAAAAAACACTCAACCCGTAACTTGGTTCGACGAGCCCAAGCCCAAAGAAGAGGCCTATGAGAACTCAGTTAAACGGAACACAAGATCGGAAAAATTGGGTGAATGTTATAGTGTGTGTGGTTTAGTCCCACATTGGTTAGAATTATGTCTTACAACCTATCAGCTTAAGCTTTTAGGTTGGATATGGACTTTCTTAGTTATATGCTCATTAATATTCTAAAAATACTAACCGTATCTCTAATTATAACTTCATATTATAAAATCAAACTTTTCTAAGATCTATATAGTGTATGAAAAAAATAGGGTTAATTACTTAATTGGTTACACATGTTTGACCAATGTTCAGAATAGTTACACATGTTTCAAAATGTGATTAATTGGTTTTGCTATGTGACTAATTGGTTACACATGTTTTTCCAAATGTGATTAATTGATCATTCCGTTACTAAACCTTTAATTTTATCGTTAATTAATTTTTTAAACATATTATTGAATTGTGAAATGACTATTATGCCCCTAGAATCATCTTCAATAACACAACATAATCTTCAAGAACAAGAATCAAAAAACCCAGAAATCTGATTTCTGGGTTCTTCGATTCTTGTTCTTGAAAATGATGTGTTCTTGAAGATGATTCTAGGGGTAATTATGTCATTTTACGTATCTAAATAGTGACTTAACTGTGATTTCTAACGGTGAACAGTAAAAAAACAAATAGTCACATTTCAAAACCAATTAATCACATTTTGAAACATGTGTAACCATTCTGAACATTGGTCAAACATGTGTAACCAATTAAGTAATTAACCCAAAAAAATATGCATTTTGATTAGGGCAATATACATATTGCATCGCACCGTATCATTATGATGTACTTCATCACATTAAAAAAAATTCAAAAACCATAATTTTAGAATTTTCACTGCAATATTATCAACCCTAACAAGTACATTTACGAACAAATTTATACCTGAGATGTTTTTTTTTCAATTTGGCTAACTTAAATCTTGATCTAATAAACAATATGTCCTTAGTCTTCGTAAGACGTTGGCCATGGGTATAATACAAACTATGCTATGGACTCGAATACATACTAACTTCTACTCTCTATTTTAAAGCACTCTCATCTGTTCCACCCCATATATCTAACCTCGGATCTTACACACACGACATCGTCTTCTCCATGTTTCATTGACATATATCTAACCTCGGATCTTACAAGAAATACCGTATCTCAGACATGCATGCTAGCTAGACACCATGCATGCATGGAGTACGTACGTACGTACCTACGTACTGCATGATACTAATTTATATCTCCAAAACAATATCTGTAAGGAAGAAGCAACTTAGTTAGTTCGATCAACAACTATATAATCCTACATATATATATATATAAGTATATATGTTGTTTACGTACATTCAGAATCGGTTCGGTCCCATTTGCAGCCACTCGATTCCGTACAGTCGATCTCTTCGCTTTCGAACTCAATCGCGCACCCGTTTTCTATGTATTTCTTCGCAGCCGAAGTCGGGTCTCTAGAAAGCCAACGAGGGTATATCTTCTTGTGAAGAATAGTTCTCCATATCTGTACGTATTTATTTGTATCGAGATCGATCATTTTTTTGATAAGTAGAGTCCACTACGTCTAGTCTATAGTAGAACTTTTATAAATCGTATGGATACTACTGAAAATATCATCGTTACCGACGGAAATATTCTGTCGGTAATACATGTTTTACCGACACAATTGTATTTTCGTTGGTAGTTATCAACTTTATCAACGACATTAAATATTCGTCGCTAAAACGTGTATTTTCAGTAACTGCCTATAAAATGATATATAGTACCTTTCCCAATCTTGGTTCCGACCAATAATTTCGGACCCGACCCGGAAACGACGAGATCCCGTTCATCCCGCACATAAAAATCTTCTTCAAAAGAAACATCATCGACTTCTCCTTCACGGTGACGACTTTCTTCGACTCGTTCCCTCCCAACCTCATAATCTGCAAACCACAATGCGATTCGATCGTGCCCATGAAAATTTCATCGGGCAGTTTAGTTTCTTTCTTGGTGTACAAGGAAATCAACTCTTTATGAAGGTTCCCGGCCATTTTTTCCGATCGATGTTAGCTTCTTCACTACCACTAGTATCCCTTTTCGATCAATCGGTCGGTCAGTCTACGAACTTTTCGTTGTTGCTCGGTTCTTGAGACGATGGTTTGTTCGTGACATTTGGTTTGAATGAGTTTTCTTGGGATTCAAGAAAAGAGATGTATCAATGGAACGTGAATTGAATGCATATATATTGGATGAGGAAGTGAGAAAGATGATAGAGAGATTAGGTTTTCTAGCCTACCTTCATCTGCTCATGCAATGGGGTGTGGACAAATACGGACGTAGTAGTTTGATTGGATATGGACACACCACTAATTAATTACACACACATATATATATATATAAGTCGTTATCTAGTATTAAATTTTTCTATCAAAATTATACTAATACAATATATATATAGGGTAAACAACTTCAACAGTCACTTATGTTGATACTACGTGACTAAATGATCACTTATATTTTTTTGTGTAGCTAAACAATCTTGTACGTTTAAAAAATGTGACTTTTTGGTTAAACGTGTTATATTCAGTCACATATGTGTTGACAAATATAATTAAATGATCATAATAATGACGATTTTAGCCTTATGTTTTATCTTATGTTATTTATGTTCTTTATGGACGTTCATGTCTGAAATCTGATTTTGAATTTAGATTTGCGCAAATCTAGGTTCGAGTCGAACACAAATTTGCGTTTCTAAGTTCAGTTCGAACCCAATTCTATATTTCTGGGTTCAGTTCGAACTCAATTCTGCGTTTCTGGGTTCGATTCGAACTTAGATTTGCGCAAATCTAAGTTCAAAATCAGATTTCGGGTTTGAATCGAGAAAGAAGAGATTGAAGATAAATAACATTAATATGGACATAAAGAACACTGAAAATGTATTTTTGTCATTTTTTTGTATATTGTTTTTTGTAATCGTTCAGTCACATTTTGAAATATAAGTAACTGTTATTCAGTTATATATGTCAATATAAGTTACTGTTTAGATAATTTATCATATATATATATATATATATATATAATAGAAGATATTCACGTTGGATACACCTGAATATTTAATGGAAGAAGCTCTAAATTAAGAACCCATATGTCATGTAGGTCGTCTAATTTAACTGCTCCTTCGTCACTAACATTTGACCCATATGTGTCAATCTTATCTTTTTATTTTATTCATAAACTAACGCATCAATAAAAAGATTCGTCAAAAAATTTAAATTTTAATAAAGAAAATACTCTTATAAAACTTTAAGATTACTCTTTAATTTAAAATTATAAAAATAATATTATACACTTATATTGACTAATCCACATATAGAGTTTTATCCAACCAACGTTTAAAATTTGTTAGTTACACTCACTTTGGGAAAAAAAGGATTTTTTTTTAAAGTAACCATGTTACTTTTTTTATTTAGAAAAGTAAGTATATAATTTTTTTTTTGAAAAATAGGTATACGCACACCCGAGGTCACGTGTATTGGACATAGGCGCACCCGGGGTCGCGTCTATTCATGAGCGCCACTTTGAAGTGGCGCTTGTGAAGGGTGACCAAACTTTAAAAAAAAAAATAATCATTTTTTTCGATAATGATGACTCGATGTTTAATTAAAAATAAAATTATGTATCTATTAAAAAAAATTTAAAAAAAATATAGTAAGTAGATATTTTAATTGCGATTCAAATGATGCAAAAAATATTAAATTTGGATTTACGGATTGACTGTACGGCATGCCGTAAGTTGAGATATGAAAATTTTACTTAAAAAATTATAACTCGGACCATGTAAGTTCAAACTCAACATGGTCAACGTCATTTATGTGGTAATTCAATTATCTATCTAGGATAATTTTTTGATTGGAAATACAGTGATTTTGTAACCTAACATCGTTTACACCATAATTTGACCGAAATAATTAAATGCATTAGGTGATAAATTTAATTATGTACTTACTAAAAAAAATCAAAAAAATAATGGTGCATATATAATTTAATTACGAATTAAATGACGCTAACTATGCGTTAATTTTTTACTTTTAGACTGACTGTATAATACAGTACGTAAAAAACTCTACATACGATACAAAAACTTACAAATAGTGTTTTGAACAGTAAACATACTGTGTAAAGTTTACACATTAACTTTATTGTTCAAAACACTATTTATAAGTTTTTGTATCGTAGATAGAAAATGAAGATTAAAGAAAGGAAATGAAGAATGATATTTTCAATTGTTCAATCAAATGTACCAATATAAATGACTCTTATTTATTATGGAATTAAAAGTTTTTTAATTTCCCATTTGATATATTTTCTCTACTTGCACGTGTTTAAAATATGAAGGATACACAAAGCCAGCCTAATGAATAATGGGTAAAAATTAGCACTTTTGTATAAGTTGGGGGTAAATTTGGTATTATTTGAATTTAACCAATCGACCATTCCCAACCAACCAAACCCCAGTCTAGATAGAAGAAAGAAAGGTTCAATTCAATGACACCGTCTCCTTCAAGCCTTCAAATTTACCATCCATGATTCTCGATCCACATCGCCTATCATAGCTCTTCTGCAGCACCTTCTCCGTCGTCGTAGGTTACCGTATTCATCCATACGGTTTCCGGTAAAGGCAATCGAGAGAAACTTCGTAGAAGCTGCTATCTATCTCCTGGTGTAGTGTTCTTTCTCCAAAGGTAGTATATTGATTATTCCTCAATCGTTGAATCGAATCCCAGATAGATGGGTGTCGTCAATCGGGAATTTACGTGTAGGTTCCGCATGTTGTGGGTTTCAGTTGCTCCGAAACCCTATTCCATTTAGTCTTCCTTAAAGTCGTCATTTAGGTTACCTGGATGCATGAATTGAAAGAGATGTTTGAATTGACGCTCAGATGGATGTTCTTCGCCGAATTCTAGTTGGGCGTCGCTGATCGGGAATTTGCGTGTAGATTCCGCATGTTGTGGGTTTCAATAGCTCCGAACATCTAAGTTTGATTGTTTTTCGCTCAAAATTATGATTTGGTATCGTATGTGCATGAATTGAAGGAGATGGCTGGATCGACCTCTGATTTCTGCCCTAGAACGCCCGTCTTTCGTGGGGTTTTCAATGGGGTTTGTGCCATGGTATTGTTGTTTCTGTTCTACAGCCAAGGAAGCAATTTTAGAAATCTGAATTTTGGAAAGTCTCACTCTGTTCTTCCTCCAAGCTGGAGATTTAGACAGGGTTTAGGTGATCAGCTCGTAATCCACCGTAGAATGTCTGAATCAGACCCAAAGAATGTCACTGCCACAGACCCGAAACTATGTGCAGGATTATTTGACGACCACCGCTATAAGACCCGATGCGATTACCTAATCGCACACCCAGAATGCAACTCAGGTGGATTCTTCAACTACATTTGGTTCTTCTACTGTAATTGTGGGAAAGTCACAATTCTTGGCTACACAGTACTAGCACTATGGCTTGCTGCTCTGTTTTACTTGCTGGGTAATACTGCTGCCGATTACTTCTGTTGTAGTCTAGAGAAGCTCTCTAGCCTTCTCAATCTGCCACCCACAGTTGCAGGCGTCACTCTACTTCCGCTTGGAAATGGAGCTCCTGATGTTTTTGCGAGTATTGCAGCTTTTGTGGGGAAAGATGCAGGCGATGTGGGTCTTAACAGTGTCCTCGGTGGTGCAGTTTTTGTCACCTGCATTGTCGTGGGTTTGGTTTCTCTGTGTGTGGCTGAAACTCGGGTTCAGATCGACAAGAGATGTTTCATTCGAGACATATGTTTCTTCCTCGTCACTTTGGTCGCTCTTGGGGTTATCTTGATTGTCGGGGAAGTAAGCGTCAGTGGGGCCCTCGCTTTTGTGTCAATTTACGGGATTTATGCATTCGTGGTTGGTGCGAATGAGATGTTAAGAAAACAATCCAGGAAACTGAGGTTAGATGCAGTGACTCCATTGCTGCCAGTTAAAGGAAGCATCTTTTCGCAGGGTAACGAAGAAGACGAGTCAATATACGCCTCGTTGCTCGACACTAAGGAAGAAAATGATGTCCCGCATCTCCAAAGCAAGCTTCCTCATTGGATGTGGGCATCACATGTGGCGATTTACTCGAACGAAGCTGCAAAATCAAGCCCCGACAGTCCAAAAACCTTGTGGGGTTGGAATGAGGACGAAGCGCCACAAAACCGTGCCTCACAATTTTTTTATTTACTAGAAATGCCACTGACGCTACCACGTCGTCTGACAATTCCGGTCGTCGAAGAAGACCGATGGAACAAGACATTTGCCGTTGCTAGCGCCTTCTTATCACCGCTTCTACTATCATTCATATGGAACACACAAGACGATATGGAGGACCTGATCCGAGGAATTGTGTACTGCCTCGGCGTTCTCCTCGGGGTTGTTTTTGGAATTCTTGCTCATATTTCAACAAGACAAGACCAACCCCCAACAAGATTCTTGTTCATCTGGGTTTTCGCAGGTTTCTTCATGAGCATAGTTTGGTTCTACATGATTGCTAACGAACTAGTTGCCCTTCTGGTTGCATTCGGTATCATTTTTGGCATCAACCCTTCAATCCTCGGCCTTACTGTTCTTGCATGGGGTAACTCAATGGGTGATTTAATGTCCAATGTTGCTCTGGCTATGAACGGGGGAGACAGTGTCCAGATTGCGATGTCCGGTTGCTACGCAGGGCCCATGTTTAACACGCTTGCAGGATTGGGAGTGTCGATGTTTCTTGGTGCTTGGTCAGAGAGACCGTGTTCGTACAAGTTTCCCGAGGACATCAGTTTGTTTTATACAATGTTTTTTTTGGTGATAGGTCTTGTTTGGTCGCTCGTGGTTTTGCCAAGGAACAATATGCAGCCGAGTAAGGTGCTTGGGATGGGTCTGATCACAATATATGTGTTGTTTTTGACTCTGAGGTTCAGCACATCTATGGGGATTGTCTCATTGAATGGTCTTTAGTTGGAGAAGATGGTGCCACCGCTGGTGAAAGGCAGGTTCGTTCGTCTTAAGCCGGGGTTTGTATAGCTTGTTGTGTATTTATTAATGCATATAAATTTGCCATTTTTATTTGGTCATGGAATCAGTATGGTGTGTTATGTAAAGATTCAACCTTTTGTTTGAACTGTTTGTTTAGGGATTACGTTGTTGTTCCATAGATGCCCTGCGCATCAAGTTACCAAAATGGGCGGAGTACACTGTTTTATACATGGGAAATAGGGAGGGGCCTAGAATGGAAATATTAAAGTTTTAAGGATTAAACTGTAACAATATGAAACTATAAGGGCAGGCTGCTAAAGTTAATGTAGTCGGCGAGGCAACTTTGTTTTTTCTTTAGTTGGTGAGACAATGATATTCTTTTTTTTTGGTCAAGTACAATGATATTCAGTTGGTGAGACAATGATGTAATGAAAATTTGAAAAAAAAATTTCGTAACATTATTTTATGCAGTTAATTGCACAATTATGATTTGGTGCAATTCTGTTAATAATTTGTTTATCGGTAACAGTTAAAAATATTTAATTCATAAACTAGTTATCACTATAAACTTTTTTTTTTATGGGCTAGTGGTGGCCCTGTTACGTCATGTCCTGATTTTCCTGTTCATTTGCGCACAAATCACGTGCATGATGCATTTGAACAACCAGCGCACGCACTAGCCCTACTAGCAGCCTAGTATAGTTGAGAGGTCGACTCGTTATGCCCAAGTCGAATCCTTTCCCCAAGAACACTTGGGAGAATCAAATTCATGACCCCGAAGCCAAATCACTGGGAGTCAACGATCTCAACCACTAGACTACAATTGTCAGTGATTATAACTATAACCTATATATATGATTTTTTTTTTTAATATACACATACGAGATGTAGTTAATAAGCCTAATACAATTATCATGTTAAAAATTATGTCCAAAATAACTGTAATATACACATTCATATATAAAAAATACTATATAATTATAATATTTATTTTAACCTATATATCATTAACGCTTTTGAAGAAGAGTCATAGAACTTGCTTTCATTTCATCTGTGTAGTGTTTCAACTTATAAGTAAACCAACCTGATCCGCCCATGATGCCACCCACTTCCCATCGCCATCGCCACTACCACAATTGGAAAACACAAGGATTAATGCCGGGAAAGTTTCGTCAGGAAAAGATATTTTTCATAGTTTAAATTAAACTTAGCTGGTAGAAGACATGATTTAGTCGTAAAGTCTTTATCGGACAAAATAATGGCATCAAAATTTGTCTTGTACTGACGATAATTGTGTCGGTAAAAAATTATATGATATTTATAAAGGTTAATGATTTATTTGATAATTTAAAAAATTAGTACAGTAGGTAGGTAGTTCCTTTTCTCTATATTGTCGTCTTCTCTAGTCTCCTCTTAGTTATATAGACAATCAAAACCTGAATTGAGAGAAAATATCGAATCAACATGTGAATTGAGAGAGAATTTCAATTTCAACAATTAGAAAATATGTGTGTATCTCTCTCTACATATACTTCTTTGAATAAACCCTACAATTACCTCTACTTCTTCCTTATGTCTCTCTCATTCCAATCAACCCATCCTCAACCCAATGCCTTCCAACACTCTTCTCCTTCCAATCACTATAAGATTTTCCTATCAGATATTGTGGTTACAACGCCGGCAAAGAGTGTTTTGGGAGAGAGGAGTTGGAATTATGCAGATTTCATATCTGTTTTCACCGTCATGTCAATGCATATATTGTCTTTATTCGCACCATTCTTCTTCACCTGGAAAGCTTTGTACGTTGGAGTGGCACTAGGTGTCGTCACAGGTTGTTTAGGGATTACGTTGGCGTACCATAGATGCCTTGCCCATCGAAGCTTCAAGCTACCAAAATGGCTGGAGTATACATTTGCATACTGTGGAGTTTTGGCTCTTCAGGTAAGGGGGATAGCAGCTAGGGCTTACTTACTTTCCACACACACATATATATATATATATATATATAAACCTTGTGATATATATAGTATAATATCACTATATCTATTACAGGGAGATCCAATAAGGTGGGTGAATGTGCATAGATATCACCACCAGTTTACTGATACAGAAAGAGACCCACACAGTCCTCTAGAAGGCTTCTGGTTTAGCCACATGACTTGGATATTTGATAATACTGGCTTCAAGGAAAGGAAGGTATATATATATAGATTGAGAAGAGATTTGAGCACCCTGTTAGAATCTTGATCATCTTTCCATTACATTTTTTTTTCATGAATGATCCTGTTCATATCTTAATTGAAATTTATAAATTACTTCCGAATCGGTTTCCATTGTTATGTTTGCATGCATGCAGACTGGAGTATCAACTCGATTTAAGGCTGCTGATTTGGAGAGAGAATTCTTTTATCGCTTCATGCGAAGAAGTTATGGTGTGCATCCCTTTGCTCTTGGGCTGCTGCTTTATGCCTTGGGTGGATTTCCATTCATTGCTTGGGGAATGGTAATTACCTAATACAACAATAAATAATCATTTTTTGAATGCTTTTAGATTAATATATTATCTAGACTATATAATTAATATGTGTAGATATTTATTTTGTATAGAATTTATCAATTAGTATTACAACTACTTTTTGCAATATCTTATGTATACATATTCTTTAAGAAAAAAGTCATATTGTACAAAATTACGGAATAGTAAAGAGGGTGAATATATGAAACTATAAATTAAGTTTTATAGAAGAATTATATAGAAAAAATATATTTTGAGAACACAATTACAAATTGATTAAAACTAAATGTGATTTGTTGATATTGTAGGGTGTTCGAACAATATGTTTGTACCATGTGACATGGCTAGTGAATTCAGCATGTCATGTTTGGGGGAAACGAGCATGGAACACTCCAGACTTGTCCAGAAACACGTGGTATATGTCCCACTATTGCATGTCATTATTTATACATTTTGCATGCATAACGAAGAGAATAAATTTCATCAACCTACAATTTATATATACATATATATATTTAAATTACTTTGTGTGTGTGTGGGTTTATATGTATAGGTGGGTTGCAATATTAACATATGGCGAGGGTTGGCACAACAACCATCACGCTTTTGAGTACTCTGCTCGCCATGGCCTGGAATGGTGGCAACTGGATGTCACATGGTATGTCATTTGGTTTCTTCAAGCACTTGGATTGGCCACGGACGTCAAATTTCCTACAGAAGCACACAAGCAGAAATGGGCTTTGAAAACAAAAAATGGATGATGAATATACATATTCAGTATATTATGAAATGAATAATTAATGGAAAAGGAGACAAGATTGTACTACTATTATAGTATTATGCTGTGATAAATTATGTAAGTTGAAATGCATTACAGGAGAAGTAATATGATTATTATTCCAATAATTCCAGAATTCATATGGCCTTAAATTTGCTCTCTCCATAACAATTACTAAACTGTAAAAATATTTGTACCTTATTGGATTGATGATGATGATAAGCAACATTTTCCATACAGCCTTTACTGCAGAAGACATTGATCTGCACACAATAGAAGAAGACGCTTTGCAAAATCCAATACCACCAGTCATCTAAAATTAGTCACAGAAAGGCACATAATTTGATATATATAGCATAAGCAGATGCACATAAATGCAAGGGTTTTTGTATACATCATATGGTCTATCCATCCAAAGAATCCGCAAGATTTATCATCACCAAACAACCATATGAGGCATATGATCCATTATAAACATATTAACTCGAACCAGCAAAATCCTAGTGGCCGTACTTCTGAAACTCCCATTCGCTGTTATCTGGTGAAGTTGAAAAAAATTGGGAATTTCAAATTCAGAACTCAGAAGCTAATTTTTCTCAAAGGAATTGCAAATAAATTGAAGATATTGAGTAGAGAACGGTTATATATACCGAGAGGGCACACTTGACGAGTCTTCAGCCATCTGCTAATGCAGTGGAAGTGGAAAGCATGGTTGCACACCCCTAGACAATAATATATGTATCAAAGGTTACCATCCCAGAAGAAGTTAACAGGTATATCGTATATGTAAATATAAATAAACTATTAGTTCAGTGTTATGATAAGACAAATATTGCATTCCACCACTTATGTTTGGGTACAATGAGATTAAATGACGATGGCAATAAGAAAAATGTATTAATCATTAATTGAGCTTCAATGAATTGAGATCTTCTTAATACTACACCATTTGAATTCTCATTAAGGAGGTATATATTATAATCCAGTTTCATGTTCTTCTGTAAACGTAAAACATACAAATCTAGGTAAATTAGATTAATCTACTACACTAACACAAAGCTTTCACTCAAAAAATTGGCAACTGATGACAAATAATATCCAACAAACAAAAAAGAGTAGAACTGCAGAGCAATGCAACCATTCGAATAAAGTGAACATGGGGCCAAGAAAATAGCAGGAAAAAACTTCCTGTCATTGTCATATTTTACACTCAATGAATTAACGCATAATCTTCAAAACATGGCTGCAGCAAGTTGTGGTAAATCATAAGAAGGAAAAAGCATATAGCTTCTAATAATCTTAAAAAAAAGCTAGAGCAAAAACAAAGTTCAACACGTTCAATGATAATGATTAATGAGGAAATATAAAGTAATAGACGATCTACAAAGCAAGAGGAGGCAACAAAATCTATAGAATAATCATATATTAGATTAAAAGACCTAGAAACAAAAGAAGGTCCGATCCTATAATTAAAGACAGTCTATGTTTACTGAAACTCAATACCTAAACTTATCATGTCTACCAATACTAATGCGATTCAGGCTGCAGGTAATTAGCAATGGGGATTGTCTATTCCCTTTGCTCCTACAGGCCTGGCTACTTTGGTTCGTTACGAAGTTAGTCATAGTAGTGATCACTGATCAATGAGAACTTTCAAAGAAGCAGATCAAAACGCCGGAATCGTATCTATGCAGCTCAACACATGATAGAATTATAGATTACCTATGCATAAGAGAGCAACTTGGTATCTTGTCAACTTAAGGGGTAGTGAAAATACTACCAAGCAGTCACAATCCTAAAACTACATACAGCAACAAAATCAAGACCAAACCAAAATTAGCGCACTTACCCCATGCAACAGTGCATTCTTCGCTAGTTGCACTAGCCTGATTGGCCTGACACTCAATACCTATTCACCAATAACAAAGAAACCATTCAAAACACAAGCTCTGAGCAAAAGTAAACGAACACTAGAGAAGGAAATTTTCTACAGATTAAGACTAAACTGAAGCTCAGACGCAAGAAACCTACAAAGATCCATGATATGATTCCTGCAGATCGCGCAGTTATCAACAACAATGTCTGCATAAATAACAACAAAATCCATCAACACAAACGATGATCGATTCTGGATTTGATGTTCAACGATAGTGATCAGACTTGAACTTACCCCAAGCCCAAAGTGCGACAGCGTTCCATTTCTTAATCTCGAACCTCTTGGGCTTCTTCGATGAGGATGAGGCCGAGGATGAAGCATCAGTACCGCTCGTCCCTTCTCCGGCGGGAACCATGGGGATGTCGGAATCAAGAGTTGCCATGATTTAAAATCGAAACCCTTGGACACGCAGTCTATTCGCGTCTTCACCGGACCGTCGCGCTAGATGGTGGAAAATGAGAGTTGTGCCGGCCGGCCGGGAAGCTAACATATTGAGGGACCAGGCTTCAGTAATACAGATGTATCATACTCTCTCAAAATATAAATATATATTTTTAAAAAAATTGCTTATTTAGTTTACGAAAAATATATAATTTGCTAGAAGAATTTAAAAAAAAAAAAATAATAAATAGTAACTGACATGAGACACAACAAATTAGACGAAGTATAATAAAGTCAGTTAATAATTTATTAAAAAATGTCAATTAGTAAATATAATTATCTAATTTTTTAAAATTAAGTTAGTATGTTAGTAAATATGTAATTAACTTTTAAAATAAACTAGAGTGTAGGATATTACTGTATTATTGTAGCCTAGTCCAACATATAAGGCTAAGTAGGATTTATAAATTTCATCCTCTAATTTTAGTTTCATGTATTTCACTCCTTAAACTTCCTAATTTAAGCTATAAGTTCCTTAACTCTTTATCATATGGCAGGTGAAATCCAATGGCGGACGAAACGTCGAAACCCCATATAGAAAATCGTAATTAATTTTTTACTTAATTTTTTTTTATATATTACATTATAATAAATATATAATTGAATCAACCATTCACCAATCATCTTATGCTAGAATCTCAGACAATCCATGTCTACAAATCCTCAAGCTTAACCTTATGCTCTCTGCTTTACCCCTCCATCCTTATGGTGGTCGGACGGCCTTACTTGATCCTGATGGCTACGGTGGTGGTGGTGGTTCCGGCAGCCACTATGGCTGCTCCTCCTTGGTCTCTTCTTTCTTTGACTCACCGTCATGAAAAGTAAACACAATTGGTACTGCAAAAATATCCTTGAAGGCTAACAAGGGCTCGAGGGTCTCGACCACGGTCCTCATAGTTGGTCTCAGCTTCGGCCTATGGCTCAAACACTGGTAGGCCAATGAGGCCACGGTGCGGGACCCACAATCAGGGTACTGACCCTCGAGTCTAGGGTCCAATATACGTCGTAGTTTTCGGACATCGTTCAGTGCCGGTCTAGCCCACTCAACGAGATTCTGCTCACGATGGGGCCGGTGCTTGTCTGTGGGTTTTCGACCCGTCAAAAGTTCAAGCAAAACCACTCCGAAACTGTAAACATCGCTCATCGTGGTTAGACGGCCTGAAACAAAATAAATTAAATGTACATTTTTAGGCAAATAAGTTTGAATATAAAAAATTCAAAATATTCTGAAACAAGAAAAATGGAAATTTTTTAAAGGGTTAAATATCAAGAAACTATCTGAACTTTGGATGTTTTGCAACGAGCTACCTGAACTTTAAAAATTTAAAACAGACTATCTCAACTTGGACGAAGGTGCAAATAGCTACCTCCATCCAATTTACCGTCAAATGTTACAGAATTTCGTCAGAAATTGGACGGAGGTAGCTATTTGCACATTCGTCCAAGTCGAGATAGTTCGTTATGAATTTTTAAAGTTATGATAACTCGTTACAAAACTTCCGGGTAGCTACTTGGTATTTAAACAATTGTTAAATGTATCGAATCATTATCGGTAAAAGGGTCAATTTATAAGTTTTAATGAACATATGTCAAATTACCTGTCATAATATACTCGGGAGCAGCATATCCATGGGTTCCCATCACTCGGGTTGAAACATGAGTCTCGTCTCCTTCCGGTCCATCCTTCGCCAGACCAAAGTCCGACAGTTTCGCCGTATAATCCTATGAAACCGAACGACGAACACTCTCAATCTCGATCTTACAGCAAATTAAGTTCCAAATCGAAAGAACAAAACAAACACTTACGGAATCAAGCAAGATGTTGGCAGCCTTAAGGTCTCTGTAGATCACCGGTTTGTCGGCTTCATGCAGAAAGGCGAGACCCTTGGCTGCTTCGACGGCGATCTTCATCCTCGTCGACCATGACAGAGGCACCGAATATCCTGAGAATTTTTGATTGATTCAATGAACGAGACGCAAATTAACCAGATTCTGTCGATTTTTTAGGATTCTTACTTGAGAAAAGTCGGTTCTCTAAGCTGCCTCTCTGCATATACTCATAAACTAGCAGTCGGTGTTCGTCTTCACAGCAGTATCCGATCAGCTTCACCAGATGAGAGTGTCTTAATTGTCCGAGGAAGATGACTTCGGTCTGAAAATAGAAATGAAACATAAGATCTTTCTGATTTAAAAAAAAAAAAAAAAATCTTTCAGTATGAGTTTTAAGTAAAAGATAGTGATAATTACTCACCAACCATTCCTTATGGCCTTGCAGGCCATCGGAGTCCAACAGCTTGACTGCGACGGACTGAGGCTCGAGCCCTGGTCTGAGCCTATCATCGATGAAACCCTTGTAAACGGGTCCGAACCCGCCTTCCCCCAGAAAGTTGCTTGTGGAGAAGCTGTTGGTGACAACCTTCAGCTCCAGGAGGCTGAAAGCATGGAGATTGGAGCCGACAAGAGAAGCCGACAGATCCTCCGACAGTGTTGAGGAACTTGTGTGGCTCCAATCCGACATGGACAGCCTAGGGTACGATGACGTCTCTGTCTTCTTCTTGGTTTCCTGGATAGGGTTCTTGATCTGCTTCACGGCGTCGTCGACGGTGCAGCATCTTGATGATAGACAACTCCACCCAGACATTTCTTGTTCTTGGTTCTGTTCTTGTTCTTAATGTTTCCAGAAGCAATGGAAGATCCAGAAAGAGAGCAAACTATGAGGAAGTCATGGTTGGCGGTTCATCAATAATGGATTTTTGAGGGTTATTTAAACTGGGGAATATTCTTTAAAGGGAGTCAAAATATGAATAGAGAAAGAGGGAAGCAACTCCTCTAAAGTCAACCCAACCACTTCCTCTACAATTGCGTTGATCCATTTTCTGTATTTTTTTTAAAATAAAATAAAATGCATGTGTATTGTATACCATATATGTGTGTATGGAGAGAGCGACGGTTGACACGTGGGATGTGATTTGGCAGCTTCATAATTTTTCGATAAAGCAGCTAACTCTATTATATTCTATAACATTTTTTTAAAAAAATTAGTTGTGATATTTAACAAAATATTTTTTTTATAAATTAAACATATACCCATTTTAACTTTATTTGCATGGAAAATTTTATAAAAAGTCAAATTTAAAAAAATACTTTAGATGAAATGTGGCAATTAACCCTAATTTTTATATAAAAAAACATAGTTTACCTTAGTGAATAGAGGCGATCAAACTCGCCTTGGAGATGAGATGGCAAAACATTGTGGTTGAGTCAGACGCATCCGTCGTTATTCAACACATATTAGGAACTGGTTATTTTTGGCGTTTGTATGCTTTGTCGTCTAGGTGGGGAGTCATTCCTAGAATGGTAAATCAATGCGCGGACTGTATTGCTAATCTAGCAAAGTTGAGGGTGTATCCTTTGGATTGGGTCGTTAGACCCCACCCGATCTAAGTCGTCTTATTCAGTTGGATATCGCTTTGTAATAGATCGTTTTTATTTATGGGAATTGAATTTTGTTGTTGGAAAAAAAAAAAAAATAGCTAACGCAGACAAAGCAGCCTAAACGCGTCGATATATTTATACTATATTTTTTGGTCAATTATATTTTTTTATATTAAGTTCAAGTATCTTTCATAAGACTTTTCCAATCAAAACTAACCTATTAACTATATTAAATTATTAACAGTTTTCCATTTTCTAAATTATTATTATAGTAATAATTAATTATTATTTTTCATTTTGGATTTTATCTAGTATAATAAGGGCAAAAAAATAGTTGGCCGTGGTTGTTTTATTAGCTGGATGACGGGCATATATTATATATATTTCCATGTAGGTATATATGATATTAGTCCAGCACAATAAATTTTAATAATAATAATAATAATAAATGGGGTCCTAATTATTGTAAAAAAAATATAGTTAACTAACAATGTTAAAAAAGTATTTAAGTCAAATATATATTTTGTTTTATCCACTAATATATAAATTATTGCCTATTATCTTACTTTATTTACAGTATTTATTTTATGTGAGTGGACTATTTTCACATAGGGGTGACAAACATGATCAACATGTGTTTGCGTCAGATTTTTTGACATATGAGTCATTTTGACTAAATTCGTAAATAACTCGTGATAAAACGAGTCGAGTTTTGGTATGAATGTTTGACTCACGAGTCAACCCGTGACATTTTTATAATATATTAAAATAACAAATTTTTTGAACACGTGTAGATTTGAGCTTGAGTGATAAGTTTGTACTTATAGTTAGTTTTAATCCATAATTATATATAAAAAAAAGCTTCTTTCACATAGACTACTCTAATAATGTGCCCTTATCATCATATTTTATTATTTCTCTCCATCCCACCTAAATAATTAAATAGGTTAATTTTTTAAAATTATTTTTTGTGTTTGATATACAAATTGGATAGTTGCAAAGTCATATAAGTTCCATGGTCACCTCTTTTGAAAATTTATTAATTTTAAATTATATAATTAATTGTTATTTAAAATTTAAATGATTGCTTGATTAAATAGTATAAAATTAAAAAAAATTGAGTAATTACTAATTAGTGTTGGAAACAGGTAAGAAGATTCAACCTTAGAGAATGTAACTTCAAATTTAAATCAAAGATGATTAGTGAATAACATTTTGTCTGTCTCAAGAAACAAAAGCAAACAGCTACAAGAAAGAGAGACAGCTGGACAGAAGTTTCCAATATGATGTCTCTGATTCCTAATTCATCACGTGCCCTATTAATTCTTAAAACTTTTTTATATTTCCATTCTAGGTCCCTAACTATTTCCCATGTACATATAACATACTCCCAAGTCCCAACCATTTGGTACTTTTATATATTTCCATTAATCTGCAATAAAGAAATGTTGCTTATCATCATCATCAATCCAATAAGGAACAAATTTTTTTTACAGTTTAGTAATTGTTGTGGAGAGAGTAAATTGAAGGCCATATGAATTCTGGAATTATTGTTGGAATAATGATTACATTATTTCTCCTTCAATACACTTCAACTTACATAATTTATCACACCATATATAATAGTATAGTAGTAGTACAATCTAATCTTGTCTCCATTATTATTCATCATTTATTATATTATATCATAATATACTGAATATGTATATCCATCATCCATTTTTTGTTTTGAAAGCCAATTTGTTCTTGTGTGCTTCTGTAGGAAATTTGACGTCTGTGGCCAATCCAACTGCTTGAAGAAACCAAATGACATACCATGTCACATCCAATTGCCACCATTCCAGACCATGACGAGCAGAGTATTCAAAAGCGTGATGATTGTTGTGCCAACCCTCGCCAAATGATAATATTGCAACCCACCTATACGTATATATAAACCCATACACACAAAGTAATTTAAATATAAAATAAAAAATTGTTATAAGTTGATGAAATTTCTTCTCTTCGTTATGCATGCAAAATGTATAAATAATGACATGCAATAGTGTCACATATACCACGTGTTTCTGGACAAGTCAGGAGTGTTCCATGCTCGTTTCCCCCAAACATGACATGCTGAATTTACTAGAAATGTCCCGTGGTACGAAATTGTTGTTCGAACACCCTACAATACCAACAAGACACATTTAAATTAATTTATAATTGACGCCATATTTTAAAAGTCATCGTAACCATCTCATTTGTTCTCAATATACATTTTCTCTAAATAATTCTTCTAAAAAGCTTAATTTTAAATCGTATATAGTTCATTGTTTTATCATTCCTTAATTTTGTACAATTCAACTTTTTTCTTAAATAATAATATTTATACATAAGTTATTGTAAAAATAATTTTAATACTAATTGATAAATTGTATATTTTATACAAAAGAAATATCTACACATATTAATTATATAGTAGATAATATATATTAATCTAAACACATTTAAAAAATGATAATTTATTGTTGTATTAGGTAATTACCATTCCCCAAGTAACGAAGGAAAATCCACCCAAGGCATAAAGCAGCAGTCCAAGAGCAAAGGGATGCACACCGTAACTTCTTCTCATGAACCGTTAAAAGAATTGTCTCTCCAAATCAGCAGCCTTAAATCGAGTCGATACTCCAGTCTGCGTGCATGCAAACATAACAATGGAAAAACCAATTCGGAAGTAATTTATAAATTTCAATTCAGATCTGAACCGGTTCATTCATGAAAAAAATGTAATGGAAAAATGATCAAGATTCTAAGAGGGTGCTCAAATCTCTTCTCTATCTCTCTCTATATACCTTTTTTTTCTTGAAGCCAGTATTATCAAATATCCAAATCATGTGGCTAAACCAGAAGCCTTCCAGAGGACTGTGTGGATCTCTTTCTGTATCAGTAAACTGATGGTGATATCTATGGACATTCACCCACCTTATTGGATCTCCCTGTAGTTGAGTGATGTTATACGATATATATATCACAAGGTTTATATATATATATATATATATATATGTATATGGAAAGAATGGAAACCCTAGTTCTAGCTGTTGTAACTCTTCCTAGCTACCTGAAGAGCCAAAACCCCACAGTATGCAAATGTATACTCCAACCATTTTGGTAGCTTGAAGCTTCGATGTGCAAGGCATCTATGGTACGATAACGTAATCCCTAAACAACCTGTGACGAAAGTTAGTGCCACTGCAACGTACAGAGCTTTCCAGGTGAAGAAGAAGGGTGCGAATAGAGATAGTATATGCATCGACATGACGGTGAAAACAGATGAGAAATCTGCAAAATTCCAACTCCTCCTTCCCAAAACACTCCTCGCAGGCGTTGTAACCACAATATCTGATAGGAAAATCTTATAGTGATTGAAAGGAGGAGAGTGTTGGAAGGCATTGGGTTGAGGATGATGGGTTGATTGGAATGGGAGAGACATAATGAATAAGTAGAGGTAATTGTAGGGTTTATTCAAATAAGTATATATAGAGAGAGATACATGCATATTTTCTAATTGTTGAAATTGAAATTTTCTCTCAATTCACGTACGTATTGATTGAGTAACTACTAACTACTACCTACTGTACTATTTTGTTGTTTTATAGATTTTTTCAAACAAATCATTAACCTTTATAAGTAAATAAAAAAGATAAAAAGAAAAAAGTAACGATAGAAGAATTATCGTCAGTACAAGATAAATTTTGAGCTATGAAAAAAAAATTACCGACGATACTTTCCCGACATTAATCCTTGTGTGTTCCAACTGTGGTTGTGGCGATGGGAAGTGGGTGGCATCATGGGCGGATTAGGTTGGTTTCACCTGTAGGCTGTAAGTTGAAACACTACACAGATGAAATGAAAGCAAGCTCTATGGCTATTCTTCAAAAGCGTGAATGATATGGGTACGATAATTAATGATACGGATACAATAAATATTATAATTATATAGTATTTTTTTCATATATGTATATATTACAATTATTTTGGATATAATTTTTAATATGATAATTGTATAAGATTATTAACTATAGCTCGTATGTGTATATTCGAAAGAATCATATATATATAAAGGTTAATATATAGTTGTAATTATTAAATTATGAATTAAATATCGTTAATTTAACTGTTACCGATAAAAAAATCATTAACATAGTTGCACTGAATCCTAATAGTGCAATTAAATGTACAAAAGAATGTTACAATTTTTTTTAAAGTTTTCACTAAATCATTAAGAAAAAAAACATTGTACATGATTCGGGTTTTCTTTCAATTTTGACTTAATTTTTTCATCAAGGAGACAACCTACAACTCCATTAACTTTAACCTGCCTTATAGTTTCATATAATTAATCCTTTTAACTTTTATATTTACATATATTATTCATGAAAACAGTATACAATTTCTTTTACAATCCTTTCCTAATAAACTAACTTTTAAACTTAAGTTTAAGTTTGTTTCTTAATATAAAATTAAAATCTATCAAGTACTGACTACAAGTGGACATAAATATTATGTATTTATAAACTTACCCATAAACTTTATTTTGAAAAACAAAACAAAACAAAACAAAAAACATTTTCCAAAAAAGTTGTGTGAACATTTGTAAGACTAAGTTTGTAATTGGAAAGTCAAGAGATCCCCACCGTCACAAATATATGAAATTTGACAAAACGTGAGTATAGTTTAAAATTATTAATGAAGATGAATATAAAGTCAAGAGATCAAGAGATGACAATACACACCAATGTTACCATAACCGAACTGACCCTCGAACCAGCGAGGGGCCGGTTTCCAGTTCGACGTGCAGTTTCCTGTTCACAATGAAAAAAAATGAAAATACATACATAGTCTAAAAACTGATCGGTCTGGAAAAAACTGAAAAACTGATTGGTCTGAAAAAAACTAACTTAAAAAATGAATCGAAAACAATCCGTTTTTTAAAAAACTGACTGGTTCACCCCGGTTCAAACACTGTTTATTCACAAAACAGTATTTTATCTAAACCAAACTGGACAGGGGTCCGGTTCCCGGTCAGACCATTAGTCTAGTCTGATTCTGATAACACTAATACAAACTCAAGCATAAAATTATTTCCAATCACAAAATTAGATAAGTCATTTCCATATTTAGATATTAAACTATATATAAGTTATTGAATTTTGATATATCTCGATGTCAAATATATATATAAAGAATATTTTATTCATAAACCATTAATTACTATATACATATTATATTTTCTGTAACAAAATAATCAATCAATTCGTGGTCGCATTTAGGGTTGTCGATGGTTAGGGTATGGTCAGGTTATGATCAATACCATAACCATACCATATTTTTAAACCACATACCATAACCATAACCATTATGGGTATAATTTTCAATACCATAACTATTAAAATAACTATGGTTTTACCCGTATATCCATATTCATTCCACACATGTAATATAATAAAAGATCGAAAATTTTATTTAAAAAAATACATCAATCTATATTACCATCGTTGGACTTTAGCGCCTTCAATCTTCAACAATTTCAAATTTTCAATAATATAATTTATATTTAGTATATTATATAAATTAGTTTATTAATAATAAATAAATACTATATTTATATAATAATTAGGGTTATAACCATGTGTATAACTCAAATATCATAACCAAAACCATTATGGGTAGAAAATTCATCACCATAACCGCATCGCATCATAATGGTACGGTTAACCATATTAAACTGTAACGGTTATAAACATTGTTATGTATTTTTCACCGCACCAGTGTCTGCTCTAGTCACATTCCCTTATTTTGCGGGCCCCAATTTTCTGACATTCACTAGTTTCTAATTATTAAAAACGACAACATTAAATTCTTACGTCAATGTATGGCTCACATAGAATGAGTCACGGTCGCATCGAACTTTTTATTTAGAAGAAAAAATAGATCTTTTTCAAAAAATATTCACTTTTCAAAAAATATTTGAAAAAGTGTATATCGAAATTTTTTTTTTAGAAAAGTATGCATACGCGCGACGCGCCTATTGAATAGGCGCATCCCTAGGACGCGCCTATTCAGTAGGCGCGTCCTAGGGATGCGCCTACTGCCTAAATTTTTTTTTTTTTCGCAAAAACACCGGTCTATCAGAAACCACGTTGATTTTAAGTCTGCTTATGGTTTTCCTCCTAAATAGAAATTGAGAGATAGTCTCACGCGTTGCTTTATCTCAGTATTCACAGGTTTTCCTCCAAATTTTCCAACTTGTTCTGAACAACAATGAAACAAAGTTGTTTATTCACAAGTTTCTGAATGAGACTTTTCTTCAGATACACTAGCTAGTTTGACATTTTCAGGAATTACTCCTGCAAAAGAGCTCTTTGGGGTTACTTTAGGTTTCTGTCCTAAATTTTCCAACTTGTTCTGAACAACAATGAAGCAAAGTTGTTTATTCACAAGATTCTGAATCTTCCGAATATCTTCTGTCGTACGGTGAGGACAGAAGAAAACTGATCCCCTTCCAATGGTTAGGAAGGGTCTTGAATCAAGAGGACAGAAGATCAATTTGTTAACAAAAGGGTCTTGGATCAAGAGGACAGAAAATCAATTTGTTAACAAACCACCGAGATGATTGTCTCACGCGTTGCTTTATCCCAGTATTCACAAGTCCAAATTCCTCTACGCGCACCAAATTCCTCCATGTATGCTTTTTTCCTACTATATGCTTACTTTTTGAAAAACATCTGATTTTGAGCCTGCTTATACGGTTTTCCTCCTACATAGAAATTGAGAGATAGTCTCTCCAATAAAGAAGAAAGGAAGTTATCAGAAGTTAAATCCTTTAGGTTCCTGCCCTAAATTTTCCAACTTGTTCTAAACAACATCCGCGAGGTCAAACATTGAAACAAAGTTGTTTATTCACAAGTTTCTGAATGAGACTTTTCTTCAAATACACTAGCCAGTTTGACATTTTCAGGAGGAAAACCATTTCTTCTTAGAACTTCCTTTCTTCTTTACTGGAGAGAGTATCTCTCAATTTCTATTTAGGAGGAAAACCATAAGCAGACTTGAACTCAGATAAAAAGCTATAGTCATTGGAGAAGCTTTACAAGATATTCGAAAGATTGCAGCTGCAGGACCTTTCTAGCATGCCTGCCTCTAATGTGTTGCAGCTGTTAGTTAGCCTATACCCTGTTCGATTTTTCTTGTTGAATGTTCAGGTCAAGTGTGAGGCAAACATACCATACATTTTTTCGTGTTATAACCGTGCTCCGGAGCTTATATTTGGAGCAACATAAATACACATCATCTACCAACAACATGAACTTTGTTTCATTGTTGTTCAGAACAAGTTGTTCAGAAAAAGGAAGTACCAATCAAGAAAAATGGAATTTGTTAGATGGGGATCGAGTAATCTCATCGAGTTTCTCAAATCGGTTGGTGTAGAGACGCATGATTAGATCTCTCAGCAAGATGTTGGAGCAATTATAGCGCGGTATATCAATGACAACAAACTGAATCACCCTACGAAGAAGAGAGTAGTTTGTGATGAAAGACTTCAATTTCTATTTAGGAGGAAAACCATAAGCAGACTTAAAATCAACGAGTACACTATGCAGAAAATCAAGAGTCTTCAGATGCCGAAGAAAAAGGCAGTGGAAACCCCAAAGAGCTCTTTTGCAGGAGTAATTCCTGAAAATGTCAAACTAGCTAGTGTATCTGAAGAAAAGTCTCATTCAGAAACTTGTGAATAAACAACTTTGTTTCATTGTTGTTCAGAACAAGTTGGAAAATTTGTAGTTTGGACCTATGAATACGCGTGAGACTATCTCTCAATTTCTATTTAGGAGGAAAACCATAAGCAGACTTAAAATCAACGTGGTTTCTGATAGACCGGTGTTTTTGCGAAAACAAAAAAATTTAGGCAGTAGGCGCACCCCTGGGATGCGCCTATTCAGTAGGCGCGTCCTAGGGATGCGCCTATTGAAATAGGCGCATCCCTAGGACGCGCCTACTGAATAGGCGCATCCCTAGGACGCGCCTATGCATACTTTTCTAAAAAAAAATTTCGATATACACTTTTTCAAATATTTTTTGAAAAGTGAATAGTTTTTGAAAAAGTTCGAAAAAATAATAAAGCTTACATATTAGGAGTTACTCTATTAAGAATTTTTTTTATAATTCATCAAACAAAAGAAAGAGAGCATTTCCTAAGGTGGTTTTAGCATAATAGTAAAATACTCGTCCATTCTCAAAATATCATTTGCAAGAGCTTCTGCTACTCATTTGCTTCACGAAACACGTGTCGAATGTTGAATTTCTTAAAGTTCAATATCAGTTTTCTTCAATCAAGAATTAAATGCATAAATGATCTGTCTATCCACTGCATCATCCTCTATAATCAAGTTTATCGTTTCCCGTGCATCATCTTCAAGTTTATTGCTTCAATTTTTAGGTTTTTCGTCACCATCAACCCATCGTGAATTTACCAAAGTTCAACCACTAGACCATTTGTTGTACCAATACGTCTTTGGAATCCCTTAATTCATTCTCCCCACTCATTCCTAAGTACCATTGCGCATCCTGCCGGTCCCGGGTTTCCTAAAGCGTAGTCATCCGTATTGAGTTTAATTCATACATGTTCAGGTTGAGTCCAACCCACTTGGATGGAATTCATTTTCTAAGTGTCCTTGTTTCTTGAACAAACATACACAATCTATTTTATCTGATTCAAAGAAATAATAAAAATATAAGTTGTTTTTGAAAAAGCATATGCACTCTCGTGGGCAAATGTGTCATATAGAACTAGGGGTGTCAAAAATTGACCCAACTCATGGGTGACCCGTCCACGGGTTGTGCTTAGGTCAGACTTTTTGACGCACGAGTCGTTTGTTGTTTCTATGCACACTCACATAAGAACATTTTGGTCTTTAAAATTTAAGTGAAGTCGCGTGGTAGACACATGTCACTTTACCGTTTCAAATAAACGGACTTAGGACGGAAAATGAGAATTTTTAATTTCGTCCAAACATTATGACTAAAATTTCAAATTTTAAACTTTAAGAGAAATTTTTAAATTTCGACCAAATTTTAGGGAACACTTTGACCATTAACCCTTAAATTAAAGATTAGTGAATAACATTTTGTCTGTCTCAAGAAACAAAAGCAAACTACTAAACGAGACAGCTGGACAGAAGTTTCCAATATGTCTGATTCCTAATTCATCACGTGCCCTATTAATGCTTGAAGAAGTAAAAGGTGAGATTGGACCGATTTTAATGATTTAGATCGAAATTTAGTGTTTAGTATTTTTGGAATCGAGATTGAATTTAAAAAATATTTCATCGGAGTTGTTTGGTTCTGCATAATTGTTTTTAAATTATTATTATTATATTAATAACATGAAATTATAAAATTTAAAAGAATTTTTTTAACTAAAATAAAATATATGTGAGAAAAATGAATATAAATATGATAAAATTAATTAATTAAACTATTGAATTACGATGTAGATGTTTTATAATATGATTCTATAATATTAATTTGAAAATATGTACAATTAAAGACATCAAATATAGTACATATGTATTATAACTAAATAACAATCTCGATTTATTCCGTAATTAACTTGACGATAAGCCTATTAAATTTTACCCATAAATATAATTTGCAGTAGAACCTCTTATTACAAAAATCAACCGACATACTGACTGTATTGGTTCACAATAACAACATTTTTGTGGTGGTGATTTATTATTGACTTAATTGTTTGCTGTGAAGGAAACAGCTTACAATTATATTAACTTTAATCTAACTATAGTTTCATAGGTTCATATTTTCACACTTTAATCCTTAAAAACTTTTTTATATTTCCATTCTAGGCCCCTCCCTATTTCCCATGTATATATAACAGAATACTCCAACCATTATGTAAACTAGATATCTGAATTTTGCTAAGTAATTCTGTATATTCAAAACTGATTGTTACAAGGTTACTTATACAAATTATTTATGCCTAAATTAATGATGACACTAACGTGAAATGTGAACATTAGTATGTAGAATGTTAACAAATGTAAATGTGTCAACAATCCTATTCACTCATTTTGACAAATGTGTTATTCTTTTCTGACTTCTTGTTATAACATTTGATACTTTTTTATATTTCCATTAATATGCAGTAAAGACTATGTAAAATGTTGCTTATCATCATCATCAATCCAATAAGGAACAATTTTTTTTACAGTTTAGTAATTGTTGTGGAGAGAGTAAATTCAAGGCCATATGAATTCTGGAATTATAGGAATAATAATTGCATTATTTCTCCTTCAATACATTTCAACTTACATAATTTATCACAGCAAAATACTATAATAGTAGTACAATCTTGTCTCCTTTTCCATTAATTATTCATTTCATAATATACTGAATATGTATATCCATCATCCATTTTTTGTTTTGAAAGCCAATTTGTTCTTGTGTGCTTCTGTAGGAAATTTGACATCTGTGGCCAATCCAAGTGCTTGAAGAAGCCAAATGATGTACCATGTCACATCCAATTGCCACCATTCCAGGCCATGACGAGCAGAGTACTCAAAAGCGTGATGATTGTTGTGCCAACCCTCGCCAAATGATAATAGTGCAACCCACCTATACATATATATAAACCCATACACACACACACACACACAAAGTAACTTAAATATAAAATAAATAAATTGTTATAAGTTGATGAAATTTCTTCTCTTTATTATGCATGCAAAATGTATACACAATGACATGCAAAATGTATAGATAATGACATGCAATAAATAATTCAAATGAGTCATATACCACGTGTTTTTGGACAAGTCAGGAGTGTTCCATGCTCGTTTCCCCCAAACATGACATGCTGAATTCACTAGCCATGTCACATGGTAGAAACATATTGTTCGAACACCCTGTAATATCAACAAGTCTAATTTATTTTTAAATACACTTTTTTTTTCTTTCTATAAAACTTAACTTCTAATCTCATATTTTAATCCTTTTATATATCATTTCTTAATTTTGTACTATTCAACTTTTTTCTGAAATAGTTTTAATACTAATTGATAAATTTTATATTATATTTGAGGTAAATATCTACACATATTAATTATATAGTAGAGATGATTATATCTTAATCTAAAAGCATTCAAAAAAAAATAGTTATTGTTGTATTAGGTAATTACCATTCCCCATGCAATGAAGGGGAATCCACCCAAGGCATAAAGCAGCAGTCCAAGAGCAGTGGGATGCACAATGTAACTTCTTTGCATGAACCGATAAAAGAATTGTCTCTCCAAATCAGTAGCCTTAAATCGAGTTGATACTCCAGTCTGCATGCATGCAAACATAACAATTGAAAAACTAATTCGAAAGTAATTAATAATTAAATTTCAATTCAGATCTGAACCGGTTCATTCATGAAAATATGTAATGAAAAGATGATCAAGATTCCAAGGTAGCTCAAATCTCTTCTCTCTCTCTCTCTCTATATATATATGTATATACCTTCTTTTCCTTGAATGCAACATTATCAAATATCCAAGTCATGTGGCTAAACCAGAAGCCTTCCAGAGGACTGTGTGGATCTCTTTCTGTATCAGTAAACTGGTGGTGATATCTATGCACATTCACCCACTTTATTGGACCTCCCTGTAGTTGATTGATGTTATACAATATATATATATATATATGTATGTATATGGAAAGAATGGAAACACTAGCTCTAACTGTTGTAACTCTTCCTAGCTACCTGAAGAGCCAAAACCCCACAATATGCAAATGTATACTCCATCCATTTTGGTAGTTTGAAGCTTCGATGTGCAAGGCATCTATGGTACGACAACGTAATTCCAAAACATCCCGTTATGACAAATAGTGCCACTGCAATGTACAAAGCTTTCCAGGTGAAGAAGAATGGTGCGAATAAAGACAATATATGCATTAACATGACAGGTAAAACAGTTGTGAAATCTGCAAAATTCCAACTCCTCCTTCCCAAAACACTCCTTGCAGGCGTTGTAACCACAATATCCGATAGGAAAATCTTATAGTGATTGGAAGGAGGAGAGTGTTGGAGGGCATTGGGTTGAGGAGGATGAGTTGATTGGAATGGGAGAGACATAATGAAGAAGTAGATGTAAATGTAGGGTTTATTCAAAGAAGTATATATAGACAGAGATACACATACATACATACTTTCTAATTGTTGAAAATGAAATGTTCTCTCAATTCACGTATTGATTGAGCAACTACTACCTTTATTTTCTAACTGTTGAAATTGAAATTTTCTATCAATTCACGTATTGATTGAGTAACTACTACACCTACTGTACTAATTTTTTTAAAAAATTATCAAATAAATCATTAACCTTTATAAGTAAATAAAAAAGATAAAAAAAAAGTTTAACGACACAAGAATAATTGTCAGTACAAGATAAATTTTGAGCTATGAAATTTATTTTTTTTACCGACAAACTACTACCTACTGTACTAATTTTTTTAAAAATTATCAAATAAATCATTAACCTTTATAAGTAAATAAAAAAGATAAAAAAAAAAAAAAGTTTAACGACACAAGAATAATTGTCAGTACAAGATAAATTTTGAGCTATGAAATTTATTTATTTTACCAACAAACTTTCCCGACATTAATCCTTGTGTTTTCCAACTGTGGCAGTGGCGATGGGAAGTGGGTGGCATCATGGGCGGTACACCTGTAAGTTGGAAACACTACACAGATGAAATGAAAGCAAGCTCTATGGCTCTTCTTCAAAAGCGTTAATGATATGGATACGATAATTAATGATATGGATATAATAAATATTATAATTATATAGTATTTTTTTATATATGAATGTGTATATTACAATTGTTTTGGATATAATTTTTAATATGATAATTGTATTAGGATTATTAACTACAGCTCGTATGTGTATTCGAAACAATCATATATATGTTATAGGTTAATAGTTATAATTAAATATCTTTAACTGTTACCGATAAAAAAAAATAATTAACATAATTCCACCGAATCATAAAAAACAATTTTTAAACTGAATCAAACCAGATAGGGGTTCGATTCCTGATCAGACCACCAGTCTGGTTCGGTTCAGATACTGTTTTTGCCCAAGTAAATGACGAATTTTCACTTCTCCAAGAAAGGTTTGCAACCATACCAATGTTTTTTTCTCTCATAATTGAGATGTTCAATACCCTGCTTTTTTGGTAGGGTAAATGTGTCATATAGAATTAGGGTTGTCAAAAATTGACCCAACCCGTGAGTGACCCGCCTACGGGTCGTGTTTGAGTCAAAAAATTTAACCCACATATCATTTTGACACGACCCATGAATGACCCGTGAAAACACGGATCAGGTTTAGATCAGTAGTCTTGACCCATGAGTCAACCCATGACCCTTCCCGAATTGTATATTATATTAAATATATATATTTCTAACTCATGGGTCAGTAGTCTTGACCTATGGGTCAGTCTTGACCAAGGCGAGGAACGATCAAAATCAATTGCGACGGAGCGTGGGAGCAAAGAATCGGAAAAGGTGGCACGGGAGTCATAGCGCAGGATTGGCAAGGAAGGATCATCACTGGCCGAAACTTCACTGGGAGAGGGGTCAACGTGATCTCGATGGAGGCAAAGGCGATCTTACAGGCGGTTGAACTTGCTATTAATTGTAATTGGTGTGATGTTGTAATTGAATCGGATGCACATGTACTTATTAATAGCCTCTTGAGGCCATCCGATGCTCGGGAATGGACATCGCATCACATTATTGGTGACATCTTGGAGGCGGCCGAAGGATTACCAAGGGTGCAATGAAGCTATGCTCGTCGGAAAGCGAACAGGTGTGCTAACTGGGTCGCTCGTAAAGCTAGACAGGGGATGTGTCCAGATAATTGGATGCTCATACATCCACCTCCCTTATTTTCGTTATGTATGTTAGACATTGAGAACTCGGGTTTGGAAGTTTGAATGAATGAAGGTTTTTATTGTAAAAAAAAAAACTTAACCAAACCCGATAGAGGTCCGATTCCCGATCAGACCACCGGTCTGGTCCGGTTCAAATACCACTGTTTTTGCCCAAGTAAATGACGAATTTTCACTTCTCCAAGAAAAGTTTGCAACCATACCAATGTTTTTTTCTCATAATTGAGATGTTCAATACCCTGCTTTTTTGGTAGGGTAAATGTGTCATATAGAACTAGGGTTGTCAAAAATTGACCCAACCCGTGAGTGACCCGCCCACGGGTCATGTTTGGATCAAAAAATTTAACCCACATATCATTTTGACACGACCCACGGATGACCCATGAAAACACGGATCAGGTTTGAGTCAGTAGTCTTGACCCATGAGTCAACCCATGAGTCAACCCATGACCCATCCTGAATTGTATATTATATTAAATATATATAATTCTAACTCATGAGTCAGTAGTCTTGACCTATGAGTCAGTTTGTTTATGAGTTTTTATGTACTAGTGGGTCTAACGGGTCAGACAGACCTGTGAGTCATGAAGGTCAAATGGGCTAGCCTGACCCAAGCCTTACTATTCCCGACAGGTCATTCTGAGTCTCTGACCCGTGGGTTGACCCATCAGCCCGCGAGCTAGGTTTGAGTTTAAAAAACTGACTCATACTATTACACGAGGCAGGTTTGGATCAGAGGGTCTATGACACGACCCAACACCTACATGACTCATGGGTCGACCCATGACCCGTTTTGACACCCCAATATAGAACTTAGAAGTTATATAATATTATACTATTATTATTCTTAAAATGGAAATCCAATAAGATTGAGGCACGTATCGTCCTCTCATTGGCACTCCCCGCAATAATATCTTGAATTTTAAAGGATTTAGTCTTCTTTTCAATTCCATTCATTGGCATCAACATCGGAATCTCTCTTCCTCATTGTCCCCATATCCGAAACCGATTGTATATATATAATATTAAAAACAAATCCTAAAGAAATATAAAGAGAGTACCATGAATAGTCTTCATGCGCAGGGGTTGATGATTGTAATAAATGTTGTGATCTCTGAAGAGATTTGTGTAAATATGAATAAAATGACAGTATTGAAGAATGTGTCTTCCTCAATAACATTAATCAAACAAAATCGAACCGGAACCAAATCAGAACCGGATTTTTTAAGAAAAAACAACAGGTTCTTAACAGGGTAACCGAAACCATTTGTACAAACAAGTTCAGGGTAGGTTCCGGTTCCAAATATAAATTCTCTCTTACATACTGGATAGGTTCCGGAAACTTCTAAATTTATAGGGTACCCGGAACCGTTCACCCCTAACTCCAAATTTATTTGGTACTTTTTATATTTTCATTAATATGCAATAAAGACTATGTAAAATGTTGCTTATCATCATCATCAATCCAATAAGGAACAATTTTTTTTTACAATTTAGTAATTGTTGTGGAGAGAGTAAATTCAAGTCCATATGAATTCTGGAAATATAGGAATAATAATTATATTATTATTTATTTCTCCTTCAATACATTTCAACTTACATAATTTATCACAACATAATACTATAATAGTAGTACAATCTTGTCTCCTTTTTCATTAATTATTCATTTCATAATATACTTAATAGGTTGTATATCCATCATCCATTTTTTGTGTTGAAAGCCAATTTGTTCTTGTGTGCATCTGTAGGAAATTTGACATCTGTGGCCAGTCCAAGTGCTTGAAGAAGCCAAATGATGTACCATGTCACATCCAATTGCCACCATTCCAGGCCATGACGAGCAGAGTACTCAAAAGCGTGATGGTTGTTGTGCCAACCCTCGCCAAATGATAATAGTGCAACCCACCTATACATATATATAAACCCATACACACACACACAAAGTAATTTAAATATCAAATAAATAAATTGTTATAAGTTGATGAAATTTCTTCTCTTTATTATGCATGCAAAATGTATAGATAATGACATGCAAAATGTATAGATAATGACATGCAATAAATAATTCAAATGACACATATACCACGTGTTTTTGGACAAGTCGGGAGTGTTCCATGCTCGTTTCCCCCAAACATGACATGCTGAATTCACTAGCCCCGTCACATGGTACGAACATATTGTTCGAACACCCTACAATATGAACAAGTCTAATTTATTTTTAAAAACACTTTTTTTCTTCTATAAAACTTAACTTCTAATCTCATATTTTAATCCGTTTATCATTTCTTAATTTTGTACTATTCAACTTTTTTCTTAAATAGTATTTATACATAACATATTGCATAAATAGTTTTAATACAAATTGATAAATTTTATATTTTATTCAAAATAAATATCTACACATATTAATTATATAGTTGAGATGATTATATCTTAATCTAAAAACTTAAAAAAAAAAGTAGTTATTGTTGTATTAGGTAATTACCATTCCCCAAGCAATGAAGGGAAATCCACCCAAGGCATAAAGGAGCAGACCAAGAGCAGTGGGATGCACAACGTAACTTCTTTGCATGAACCGATAAAAGAATTGTCTCTCCAAATCAGTAGCCTTAAATCGAGTCGATACTCCACTCTGCATGCATGCAAAAACATAACAATGGGAAAATCGATTCGAAAATAATTTATAAATTTCAATTCAGATCTGACCTGGTTCTTGAAAAAAATGTAATATTGGAAAGATGATCAATATTATAAGAGGGTGCACAAATCTTTTCTCTCTCTCTTTCGCTCTCTCTATATACCTTCTTTTTCTTGAATGCAGCATTATCAAATATCCAAGTCATGTGGCTAAACCAGAAGCCTTCTAGAGGACTGTGTGGATCTCTTTCTGTATCAGTAAACTGGTGGTGATATCTATGGACATTCACCCACTTTATTGGACCTCCCTGTAGTTGATTGGTTGATGTTATATAATATATATATGTATATGGAAAGAATGAAAACCCTAGCTCTAGATGCTTTAATTCTTCCTAGCTACCTGAAGAGCCAAAACCCCACAGTATGCAAATGTATACTCCATCCATTTTGGTAGTTTGAAGCTTCGATGTGCAAGGCATCTATGGTACGCCAACGTAATTCCAAAACAACCTGTTATGACAAATAGTGCAACTGCAACGTACAAAGCTTTCCACGTGAAGAAGAAGGGTGCGAATAAAGACAGTATATGCATTAATATGGCGGGTAAAATAGTTGTGAAATCTGCAAAATTCCAACTCCTCCTCCCCAAAATACTCCTTGCAGGCGTTGTAATCACAATATCTGAAAGAAAAATCTTATAGTGATTGGAAGGAGGAGAGTGTTGGAGGGCATTGGGTTGTGGAGGATGAGTTGATTGGAATGGGAGAGACATAATGAAGAAGTAGAGGTAATTGTAGGAGTTATTCAAAGAAGTATATATAGAGAGAGCTACCCACATATATTCTAATTGTTGAAATTGAAATTCTCTCTCAATTCACATGTTATTCTATATTTTCTCTCAATTCAGGTTTTGAGGAGACTAGAGAAGACGACAATATAGAGAGTAACTATCTACCTGCCGTGTACTATATTTTTAAATGTTCAAATAAATCATTAACCTTTATAAGTAAATAAAAAAGATATATAAAAAAAAATTGACCTACAGAATTATATCATCAGTACAATACAAATTTTGAACTATGAAAAGATATCGTTAACCGACAAAACTTTCCCGACAAAATTTTCGAACTTTTTTAAAAAGTATTATTTTAGAATTTTTTTTGAAAAAGTATATATGTAAAAAAAGTATTTAGCAAAATGTGTATCTGCGCAGGTGGAGGTAGCGTTTTTAAGAAAATCGCTACTACCAGTAGCGTTTTTACGAAAAACTTACGAAAAACGCTACTGGTAGTAGAGTTGTTTGTTTTTTTTTTTGAAAAAAAATCATAATTTTTTTTTCAAAAATTAAAGTAAGTAGATATTTGAATTTCGATTCAAATGATGCAAAAAAATATTAAATTTGGACTTACGGATTGACTGTAGGCTCTGCCGTAAGTTGAGATATGAAAATTTGACTTAAAAAAATATAACTCATACTCTGTAAGTCCAAACTGACCACGGTGAACGTCATTTATGTCGTAATTAAAATATCTACCTAGATTAATTTTTTGATTTTTTTTGAGTAAGTACATAATTAAATTTCTCACCTAATGCATTTGATTATTTCGGTCAAATTTTAAGACAAGCGATGTTAGGTTACAAAATCATTGTATTTCTAATCAAAAAAATTACTCTAGGTAGATAATTGAATTACGACATAAATGACTTTCACCGTGGTCAGTTTGGACTTATAGGGTATGAGTTATATTTTTTTAAGTCAAATTTTCATATCTCAACTTACGGCAGAGCCTACAGTCAATCCGTAAGTATAAATTTAATATTTTTTGCATCATTTGAATCGAAATTCAAATATCTACTTACTGTAATTTTTTAAAAAATTTTAAATTTTTTAAATTTTTTTTAAAGATTTGTTTTGATTTTCTTTCAAAAAAAAAAACGAAAAACGCTACTACCAGTAGCGTTTTTCGTAGAATCGCTACTACCCTAACTGCGCCGATGCACATTTTGCTAAATATTTTTTATATATATATACTTTTTCAAAAAAAATTTCTAAAATAAATACTTTTTAAAAAAACTCCAAAATTTTCCCTGCATTAATAGTGTGGCAGTGGCCATGGGAAATGGGTGGATCTGATCAGGATTAGGTGGGTTCACTTGTATGTGTATGTGGAAACACTGTACACAATAAATGGAAGCTCTCATTTTTGGTTCAGAAGCAAATAACACACTGGATGATTAGATTAGCTAAATATAGAAAACAGAGCAGCTAAAAATAGAAAATAAATCTGAACTAAATCCTAAATACTAGGAGATACTAACAACTATCGGAGCATCCAAGCTGGAAGACACTACGTGACTTGCCTCTGAAGATCTCCAACACTCATTACACTTATTCAAAAGCGTGGAATGATAGGCATAATAAATATTAGTATTATATATATATATATTACAATTATGTTGGATATAATTTTTAATATGATAATTGTACTAGGATTATTAACTACAGCTCGTATGTGTATTCTAATGATCAGTTGATTGGAATGGGAGAGACATAATGAAGTATATATAGACAGACATAACACATACGGACATACTTTCTAATTGTTGAAATGAAATGTTCTCTCACGGTGCGTTTGTTTGACGGAATTCGGAATACGGAATAGGAATTCGGAATTCGGAATAGGAGTTAAGAATATGAAGTTGTTTTTTTGGTGGAATTGAATAGAACGGAATAAGGAATTCTGTTGTTTCTTTGGTGGAATTGTGTACGGAAAAGGAATGGAATGTGGTAAAATGACATATTTGCCCCCTCTTTGTATATGTATAGTATATAATAAAAATAATTTGTATTAATTAATTATAAAACTTAAAAATATTAAAAACGTTTATTTAAATTTTAAAAAAAATTAAAAAACGAAATTTTTAATTATTTAATTTTTTTAAAAAGACCAATTTATTAATGTTATTTTTAAAAAAATAAAGAATGTAAAATTTCTTAAACAATCAATTGATTACATAACATTAACATAATTAGAAATATCGATAAATACAATATTCGCAATATAACATTTCATGAAAAATGTTAGCCACCACATACATTATACAAAACGTGGATTTGTCCTTAATAAAAATTATACATATATGCCGATCCTATACAACTATCATACATCAAGATTGAAAGCCCTTGATATGTATGCAACAGGATGAGCCAGTAAAAAAGGAAGACCCAGCAATATCTGTTGAATCATTTACCAATAAGAATTTACTGGTTGGAGAGATTTCACTTACTACAGTTCATCTTTCACGTCACCTACATACATATAACGGGAAATCAGTGCTTGATATTTATGAATCTTGAAATAAATGTAAGTGTACTCTGCAAATATTTTTTTAAAAGCAAGCCAGACATATAATTAGAATCTAAATGGCAGAACATAACTGTTTTCTAAAGATGAACAATTGAGCACCTGTACAAGAGCTGCACATGCCAAAGCCGATACCACGCCATACATATCCATTCCCTGCATGTCATTCATCTCAGGAACACGAATAATGGATAGACTCCAGAACAATTGCATATATGTAAAAATGCACCTTTAGCATAAGTAGCAGCAAAGGTGGGGCAAATAGTAGGACATTCATTTTCACAGAGACGGCTCCGCTACAAAATTTAGAACCGATTTTATTTGTATCAATTTGAAATAAGTAGAGATACTAATGAAGGGTACATTACTCAAGTACCTGAAAATAATTAACCCGAGATGCCACTTTTTGAAAAGCAGTGCAGCTATTGCACTATGAAGAAGCATCATAGCAATGCAGTCATTGAAAAGGCGAAGCATAAAGATTGAGTGCAGTCTCTTCGACAAGCAGAGCAAAGTAAGTGCCCACCAAGGTAACTGCCACAGTTTCATAAAAGTAAAATCAGTAGCTCTAGAAAGAACAAAAAGACAAAAAAAAATATCTGTAGTTAGGAAGATTAAGTAGCAAGGAAAGATAAATCTGTGGGTTATTCATCGTAAATAACTATTTTGGCATACAACATAATTGCACAATGCTGTAATGGATATCATGTGTGAGGCGATCTCCTTTAATTGATCAGAACAGGGATCCTAATTGGTTGATGAGAGCAGAAATTACCTGAGCTGCATAAACATCCCCTCCAGTAACATACTGAAAGAAGGAATAAACATAAAGAAACCCAGCTGGGTAGACTAGAGGACCCGTGTCTCCTTCCAAATTGCTGTAATCCCTTTCCCCTCCAAGAAATCCACTAACCTGTCATTCAAACAAATCCAAATCGTATTGGTCATCACACGACAATTGTGATGCACAGTGCAATCAGACACCATCACCAATGGAAGCTTGGTGCAATGCTCTCTTTCAAGGAACATCAAATGATTCCCATCACCAATCAGCAAACCTTATCACGATTCACAGTTCAACAGATTAATTAACCAATTGAATAGAATCAAATGCACCAAATCAAAAGGAATCAAGGACTGAAAAAAGAGATCGAATCTCCTCAGATTAGACAAGAACAAGCATCCACACATTTTGATTTGAAATCGGCGCAGAGATGAAGACTCACCTTGGGAGGATTGACGAAGGTTCCTGACTCGGGTTCCATGTCGAGACGCCAAACTGGAGCCTCTCTCTCTCTCACCTTGGCTGGATCGAAGGGCACGCTCGGAGCCAAGGAATTGAAGATCTGCAGAAGAATCGCAGAAGAATCGCAGTTCAGGAACGGGGTAGGGCAGAGGGGCACGCTCGGGATTTCGCCAAACAGTCGAGGGCAATTCAGTCATTTGGGGTCGGAATCCGGATTCCGACCCGTGTGGGCTTAGGGAATTCGAGGTTTTTACCCGGATTCCCTAAGCCCGGACCGCCCGGATTCCATAACCCTCAGAATTGCCAATTCTGTGAAACGAACATGGGGAGATGGATTCCGTAAGCCCAAATCCGGGTCTAATCCATCAAACGAACGGGCCATCAAATCACGTATTGATTGAGCAACTACTACCTATATTTTCTAACTATTGAAATTGAAACAACTTTCTCTCAATTCACGTATTGATTGAGTAACTACTAACTACTACCTACTGTACTATTTGTTTTTTAAAATTATCAAATAAATCATTAACCTTTATAAGTAAATAAAAATGATCAAAAAACAATTTAACGACAGAAGAATTATCGTCACTACAATATTAATTTTGAGGTGTGAAAAACTATTTTTACCGACTAAACTTTCCCGACATTAATCCTTGTGTTTTCCAACTGTGGTAGTGGCGATGGGAAGTGGGTGGCATAATGGGTGGTTTACCTGTAAGGTGGAAACACTACACAGATGAAATGAAAGCAAGCTCTATGACTCTTCTTCAAAAGCATGCATTAATGATATGGGTACGTACGACGTCGTACGATAATTAATGATATGGAATATGGATACAATAAATATTATAATTATATAGTATTTTTTTTATATATGTATATATTACAATTATTTTGGAGATAATTTTTAATATGATAATTGTATTAGGATTATTAACTATAGCTCGTATGTGTATATTCGAAACAATCATATATATATATATATATTATAGGTTAATAGTTATAATTAAATTATGAATTAAATTTCTTTAACTGTTACCGATAAAAATAATTAACATAATTGCACCGAATCATAATAGTGCAATTAACTGTATAAACGAATGTTACAATTTTTTTAAATAAGTTTTCACTTTATCATTATCTCGCCAACAGAAAAAAAAAACAATGTATATGAGTCAGGTTGTCTTCCAATATTGACTTTATTTTTTCATCAAGGAGACAACCTACAACTACATTAACTTTAACCTGCCTTATGAGTTCATTGATATTAGTTGGGTTCCTCCAAAAGAGGATTGGTTTAAAATTAACACAGATGGAGCTGCTAAGGGAAATCAAGGTTTCGCAGGAGCCAGTGGGGTCATCCGAGATTTCAGGGGTTAATGGGTTGCAGGTTTCTCAAGGAATTTGGGTTGCTCAAACAGTCTCACTGCGGAATGTTGGGCTATCCGAGACGGACTGCTTTAGGCAAAGACACTCGGATTAAAATCTATTCACCTTGAGACAGACGCCCTCTTAGCCCATAAGGTAATCTCTGATGAAAATATGTCAAATCAAAAACTAATGCCGATCATTGCGGATTGCAGGAAGTTATTGATGCAGTTCGAAAGAATGAAGTTCAGACATATTTTTCGAGAAGCGAATGCAGTAGCGGATATCATGACGGGTATGACGCTCAATCAGAGACATGTGTTTGAAATTCATAACTCTCCTCCCAAGGAAACTATCATCGCGCTCCGGAAAGACGTTGTGGGCTTTTCTGTTTCGCGAATTGTTAAAGTTAGTTAATTTTGGTTGTGTATTTTGAACTTGGTTGGTTAATTGTCACCTATAACAGTTATTTTAATCCATAATTATAAAAAAAAAAAAACCTGCCTTATAGTTTAATATAATTAATCCTTAAACTTTTATATTTCCATTTGTAGGTCCCTCCCTATTTTCCACACGTATATAACTAGGTTTGATAAAATCGGTACAATAGATGTCTTGTCTATAATTAACTTAATGATAAGACACGATATAAGAAGACATTTTCACTTTTTCGGTTTATATTTACATATATTATTCATGAAAACAGTATACAATTTCTTTTACAATCCTTTCCTAATAAACTAACTTTTAAACTTAAGTTTAAGTTTGTTTCTTAATATAAAATTAAAATCTATCAAGTACTGACTACAAGTGGACATAAATATTATGTATTTATAAACTTACCCATAAACTTTATTTTGAAAAAAAAAAAAAAAATTCCAAAAAAGTTGTGTGAACATTTGTAAGACTAAGTTTGTAATTGGAAAGTCAAGAGATCCCACCGTCACAAATATATGAAATTTGACAAAACGTGAGTATAGTTTAAAATTATTAATGAAGATGAACATAAAGTCAAGAGATGACAATACAAACCAGTGTGATCAGAACCAGACCGATCTTCAAATTGGTGAGGGGGTCGGTTTTCGGTTCGGCGTGCGGTTCACTATTCACAATGAAAAAAATTGAAAATACATACATAATCTAAAAAGCGATCGATCTGAAAAAAATCGAAAAACAGATTGGTCTAGAAAAAAAACTAACTTAAAAAATGAATCGAAAACCGGCTGATTTTTAAAAAATTGAATGGTTCACCCCAATTCAAACACTGTTTATTCGGAAAACGGTCTTTTATCTAAACTAAATTGAACATGAATCCGGTTCCTAATCAAACCGTCGGTCCGATCCGGTTCCGATAACACTAATAGACACTTAAGGATAAAAATATTTGCAATCACAAAATTACGTAAGAGTCATTTCCATATTTAAATATTAAACTATATATAAGTTATTGAATTTTGATATATCTCGATGCCAAATATATATATAAAGAATATTTTATTTATAAACCATTAATTACTATGTACAAATTATTATTTCTGTAACAAAATAATCAATCAATTCGCAGTCCCTTATTTTGCTGGTAAGGGCCCCAGGTTTATGAGATTCACTAGTTTCTAATTATTAAAAAGGACAACATTAAATTCTTACATCACTGTATGGGTCACATAGAATGCGTCAAGGTCAAGGTCACATCAAAGATCAAACTGTTTTATTAGGAAAAAAAACAATAAAGCTGAGTTACTCTATTAAGAATTTTTTATAATTCATAAAACAAAAGAAAGAGATAGCATTTTCTAAAGCAATATTAGCATAATAGTTAAATACTTGTCCATTCTAACAACATCCTTTGCAAGAACGTCCGCTACTCATTTGCTTCACGAAATACATGTCGAGTATTAAATTTCTTAAAGTTCAATTTCAGTTTTCTTCAATCAAGCATTAAAGACATAAATTGTCTAACTATCCACTGCATCATCCTCTATAATCAAATTTATCTCTTCCCGTGCATTAAATTTCAGGAGTACCGTTTCAATTTCTAGTTTTTTCGTTACCATCAACCCATCGTGAATTTACCAAAGTTCAGCCACTTGGCTATTTGTTGTATCAATATGTCTTTGGAATTCCTTAATTCATTCTCCCCACTCAATTCTAAGTACCCTTGCGCATCCTGCCGGGCCCGGGTTTCCTAAAGCGGAGCCATCCGTATTGAGTTTGATCCATACATTCAGGTTGAGTTCAACCCACTTGGATGGAATTCCTTTTCTGAGTGTCCTTGTTTCTTGAACAAGAATGCACAATCTCTTTTACATGATTCAAAGAAATAATAAAAATATCAATTATTTTTTAATAAGCATATACACTCTCCTCCCCCACCCCGCCCCCTCCACCTCCCTCCCTCCTCTGAGTTCTCTCCCTCTCGCCCGGCGCCCACCCCCTTCCTCTCCTCCCCTCCCTTCCAACTCCCGCCCGCCCCCTTTCCACTTCTCCCCCACCCCGCCACCTCCTCTCCCCTCCCTCCCTCCCTCCCTCCCTCCCTCTTCTTCTTCTCTTCTTTTTTATTCGTATTCTCTTCTTTCTTCTTCTTTTCAACTCTTCTATTCTCTCTTAACCGATCTATTGGTTTTTTGTGTTTTAAAAAAACTCCCCCAAAAAAGCGAACCGAAAATTGACCGATTTTTGCAAAATTGGTCAATTTATACACGTTCAAACACTGTTAATATGTAAAACAATTTTTTAACTGAACCAAACCGGACAAGGGTCCGGTTCCCGGTCAGACCACCTGATCCGGTTCGGATACCACTGTTTTTGCCTAAGTAAATGATGAATTTTCACTTCTCCAAGCAAAGTTTGCAACCATACCAATGTTTTTTTCTCTCATAATTGAGATGTTCAAAACCCTGCTGTTTTGGTAGGGTAAATGCGTCATATAGAACTAGGGTTGTCAAAAATTGACTCAACACGTGGGTGACCCGCTCACATGTCGTGTTTGAGTCAGACGTTTTGACCCACGAATCATTTTGACATGACCCATGAATGACCCGTGAAAACACGGATCAGGTTTGGGTCAATAGTCTTGACCCATGGGTCAGTTTGTTTCTGATTTTTTATGTACTGATGGGTTGAACGGATCAGACTGACACGCGAGTCATGAAGGTCGAATGGGTCAGCCTGACCCAAGACTTATTATTCCTGACAGGTCATTCTGATCTGTGGGTTGACCCATCAACCCGCGGGCTAGGTTTGGGTTTAAAAAACTGACTCATACTATTACACGAGTCAGGTTTGGATCAGAGGGTCCATGACACGACCCAAGACCGACACGACTCATGGGTCGACCCATGACCCGTTTTGACACCCCTATATAGAACTTAGAAGTTAAAAGTTTTATAATATTATACTATTATTATTCTTAAAATGGAAATCCAATAAGATTGAGGCACGTATCATCCTCCCATTGGCACTCCTTGCAATAATATATTGAATTTTAACGGATTTAGTCTTCTTTTCCATTCCATTCATTGGCATCGACATCAGAATCTCTCTTCCTCATCGTCCCCATATCTGGAACCGGTTCTATACATATAATATTAAAAACAAAACCTAAAGAATAGAAAGAGAGTACCATGAATAGTCTTCATGCGCATGTGTTGATGATTGTAATAAATGTTGTGATCTCTGATGAGATTTGTGTAAATATGAATGAATTGACAGTATTGAAAAATGTATCTTCCTCAATAACAGTAATCGAAGCAAAATCGAACCGGAACCGAATCAGAACTGGGTTTTTTAGAGAAAAAAAACAACAACACGTTCTTAACAGGGTACCCAGAACCGTTTGTACAAACAAGTTCAGGGTAGGTTCCGGTTCCAAATTTAAATTCTCTATTACATACTGGTAGGTTTCGGGAACTTTTAAATTTATAGGGTACTCAGAACCTCTCACCCCTAACTCCAAATTTATTTGGTACTTTTTTATATTTCCATTAATATACATTAAAGACTATGTAAAATGTTGCTTATCATCATCATCAATCCAATAAGGAACAATTTTTTTTTTACAGTTTAGTAATTGTCGTGGAGAGAGTTATAAATTCAAGTCCATATGAATTCTGGAATTATAGGAATAATAATTACATTATTTCTCCTTCAATACATTTCTCCTTCGAAATAACGGTCGTTAGGTGATAGTAACGGTTCAGTCACATGTGTCAACTTAAGTAACGGTTGAGCTCAAGTTTGAACGGTTCAGTCACATTGTTAAACATAAGTAACGGTTCATGTAATTAACCCTAATTTATTACAGCATAATACTATAATAGTAGTACAATCTTGTCTCCTTTTCCATTAATTATTCATTTCATAATATACTGAATATGTATATCCATCATCCATTTTTTGTTTTCAAAGCCAATTTCTGCTTGTGTTCTTCTGTAGGAAATTTGACGTCTGTGGCCAATCCAAGTGCTTGAAGAAGCCAAATGACATACCATGTGACATCCAGTTGCCACCATTCCAGGCCATGACGAGCAGAGTACTCAAAAGCGTGATGGTTGTTGTGCCAACCCTCGCCAAATGATAATATTGCAACCCACCTATACACATATATAAACCCATATACACACACAAATAGTAATGTAAATATAAAATAAATAAATTGTTATAAGTTGATGAAATTTCTTCTATTCGTTATGCATGTAAAATGTATAAATAATGGCAAGCAATATTGACACATATACCACGTGTTTCTGGATAAGTCTGGAGTGTTCCATGCTCGTTTCCCCCAAACATGACACGCTGAATTTACTAGAAATGTCCCGTGGTACGAAAGTGTTGTTCGAAATCCCTACAATACCAACAAGACACATTTAAATTAATTTATAATTGACGTCATACTTTAAAAGTCATCGTAACCGTCTCATTTGTCCTCAATATACATTTTCTCTAAATAATCTTCTAAAAAGCCTAATTTTAAATCTTATATATTTCATTGTTTTATCATTTCTTAATTTTGTACAATTCAACTTTTTTCTTAAATAATAACATTTATACATAAGATATTATAAAAATAATTTTAATACTAATTGATAAATTGTATATTTTATACAAAATAAATATCTACACATATTAATTATATAGTAGATAATATATATTAATCTAAACACATTTAAAAAATGATTATTTATTGTTGTATTAGGTAATTACCATTCCCCAAGTAACGAAGGAAAATCCACCCAAGGCATAAAGGAGTAGTCCAAGAGCAAACGGATGCACAACGTAACTTCTTTTCATGAACCGATAAAAGAATTGTCTCTCCAAATCAGCAGCCTTAAATCGAGTCGATACTCCAGTCTGCATGCATGCAAACATAACAATGGAAAAACAATTCGAAAGTAATTTATAAATTTCAATTCAGATTTGAACCAGTTCATTCATGAAATAAATGTAATGAAAAAATGATCAAGATTCTAAAAGGTTGCTCAAATCTCTTCTCTATCTCTATATATATACCTTCTTTTCCTTGAAGCCAGTACTATCAAATATCCAAGTCATGTGGCTAAACCAGAAGCCTTCCAGAGGACTGTGTGGATCTCTTTCTGTATCAGTAAACTGGTGGTGATATCTATGGATATTCACCCACTTTATTGGATCTCCCTGTAGTTGACTGATGTTATACGATATATATATATCACAAGGTTTATATATATATATGGAAAGAATGGAAACCCTAGTTCTAGCTGCTGTAACTCTTCCTAGCTACCTGAAGAGCCAAAACCCCACAGTATGCAAATGTATACTCCAACCATTTTGGTAGCTTGAAGCTTCGATGTGCAAGGCATCTATGGTACGACAACGTAATCCCTAAACAACCTGTGACGACACCTAGTGCCACTGCAACGTACAAAGCTTTCCAGGTGAAGAAGAATGGTGCGAATAAAAACAGTATATGCATTAACATAATGGGTAAAACAATTGTGAAATCTGCAAAATTCCAAATCCTCCTTCTCAAAATACTCATTGCAGGCCTTGTAACCACAATATCTGATAGAAAAACCTTATAGTGATTGGAATGTGGAGAGTGTTGGAGGGCATTGGGTTGTGGAGGATGAGTTGATTGGAATGGGAGAGACATAATGAAGAAGTAGAGGTAATTGTAGGAGTTATTCAAAGTAGTATATATAGAGAGAGCTACACACATATTTTCTAATTGTTGAAATTGAAATTCTCTCTCAATTCACATGTTGATCTATATTTTCTCTCAATTCAGTTTTTGAGGAGACTAGAGAAGACGACAATATAGAGAGTAACAACCTACCTGCCGTGTACTATGTTTTTAAATGATCAAATAAATCATTAACCTTTATAAGTAAGTAAAAAAGATATATACAAAAAAATTGACCTACAGTTATATAATCAGTACAATACAAATTTTGAACTATGAAAAGATATCGTTAACCGACAAAACTTTCCCGACAAAACTTTCCTGGCATTAATAGTGTGGTAGTGCCCATGGGAAATTGTTGGGTCTGATCAGGAATCAGGTTTGTTCACTTGTATGTGTATGTGGAAACACTACACACAATAAATGAAAGCTCTCATGACACTTATTCAAAAGCGTGGAATGATGATAGGCATCATAAATATTAGTATATATATATATTACAATTATGTTGGATATAATTTTTAATATGATAATTGTACTAGGATTATTAACTACAGCTCGTATGTGTATATTCGAAACAATCATATATATATATATATATGGGTTAATGGTCAAAGTGCCCCCTAAAGTTTGACCGAAATTTAAGAATCATCCTTAAAGTTTAAAATTTCCCCTAATGTTAAGAAATGATGAAAAATTCCCCCTAAAAGAGCATATGATAAGGGAGAATTTTCATCATTTTCAAACATTAAGGGGCATTTTAAACTTTAAGAGGGGTTCTTAAATTTCGGTCAAACTTTAAGGGGTACTTTGACCATTTACCCTATATATATATAGGTTAATAGTTATAATTAAACTATGGGGTTAATGGTCAAAGTGCCCCCTAAAGTTTGGCTGAAATTTAAAAATACTGCTTAAAGTTTAAAATCCCCCCTAATGTTAAGAAAATGATGAAAAATTCTCCATAAAATAGCATCTGACAATGGGGGATTTTTCATCATTTACAAACATTAAGGGGCACTTTAAACTTTAAGGGTAATTCTTAAATTTCGGCCAAACTTTACGGGGCACTTTGACCATTTACCCCTAAACTATGAATTAAATATCTTTAACTGTTACCGATAAAAAATTATTAACATAATTGCACCATAATAGTGCAATTAACTGTACAAAAGAATGTTACAATATTCTTTTTTTTTTAGTTTTCGTTATACCATTATCTCACAATGTCTCGCCAACAGAAAGAAAAAACATTGCATCTCCCATGATTCAGGTTGTTTTTTATGGCATGTTCTTTTCACGGAATGGGTAAGGGATTCGGCTTACGGATTCCGTAAGAAGTTGTTCTTTTCACGGAATTGATAAAAATTGGCTTACGGATTCCGGCGGGATAGGCTTAGAGATTCCGTATGAAAATCTCGGAATTCCTAAGCCTAGAAGGCAAGGAATCCGGAATAGGGGCGTTAGACTATTTTACCCTCACTATCTTTTCTTATTTCCAATATTGCCCTTCAAATATTTCCTTCAACCTCAACATGTTCTCTCTACGTGAAATAACTTCTCCATGCTACCCCTCTTCGATCCTTCGTCTTCAGCTCGTTCTCCTTCGATCCTTCGTCTTCAGGTATGCTCGTTCGATCCTTCGATTCTCCCTTCTCCTCGTTCTATGTTCGTGATGAACCCAAAACGATTCTTGGTTCGTCACGAACCCAGAATTCGATTCTTGGTTCACGAACCCAGAATTCGATTCTTGGTTCGTCACGAACCCAGAATTCGATTTTGGGTTCGTCATGAATCCAGAATTCGATTATGGGTTCATCAGGAACCCATAATTGTTCTGGGTTCGTCATGAACCCAAAATCGAATTATGGATTCATGACGAACCCAGAACTCGATTCTGGGTTCAATTATGGGTTCGGTTTGTTGAATTTGATTTGTGCTGAATTTTGTTAAATTCGATTTGCTGAATGTTGTTGTTTTGTGCTGAATTCAGTTTGTTGAATTCGGTTATGAGTTCGCTTTATGCTGAATTTTGCTGAATTCGATTCTGGGTTCAGTTTGTTTAATGTGGTTTGAAAAGGAGGTGATAACCTTGAAAATGTGGTTGCTATAATAGACGAACTTGTGGACACTAATGAATTAGGTTTGCTGTTAAAGTTATTGCAGAAACATACCACAATGCCAATATACTCGAGCTTATCGATGGGGTTTGCTAATAAGGTTATTGAGATTCGAGCTAACGATATCAGAGTCTCGGATGAACTAAAGGGTCACATTAGAGTTATTGGTAATCTGTGTTGTTTTAATTTCTTTATGCAATATGTGCTGCTGAGTATGTTAAGAAAGGAAGGAACTTTCTCTTACAATTTTGGTTGGTGTATTAATTATTATTATTATATGTACATTGTATATGTGGTCAGACCTTGTATTGTATTTAAAAATTTTATTACAAAAAATTTAAAAAATTGGACTTTTAAATAAATAAATAAAATAATATTTGTTTAATTATTTATATAAACGTTTTAATTATTCTTAATTTTTAAAAATAAATAATACAAATTATATGTATTATATATTATATATATACAAGTAGGGACAAATATGTCATTTTACCACATTTCATTCCATTTCCATATACAATTCCACAAAAGAAACAACAGAATTGCTTATTTCATTTCATTTCATTCCACCAAATAAACAACTACATATTCTTATATCATATTCCTTTTTCCCTATTCTTATTCCCTATTTTGTATTTCTTATTCCGAATTCCGTGAAAGAAACGTCCAGTTAGTATTGACTTAATTTTTTCGTCAAGAGATAGGGCCTACAACTACATTAACTTTAGCCTGCCTTATAGTTTCATATTGTTATAGTTTAATCCTTAAATTTTTATATTTCCATTGTAGGTCCCTCCCTATTTCTCACGCATATAACTAGGTCTGATAAAATCGGAACTTAACTTAATGATAAGACGGGATATAAGAAAACATTTTCATTTTTTCGGTCGCTCTATGAATAATATAACACAAAGCAACCATGTAAATATATATATATATATATTTACATATATTATTCTTGAAAACAGTATACAATTTCTTTTACAATCCTTTCCTTATAAATGAACTTTTAAACTTAAGTTTAAGTTTGTTTTAGGCTTGTTCATGAACCGGTTCAGGGTCGAACCGGTTCAGGGTCGAACCGATTCAGAAACTAAACTGGTCTGGTTTGTAAAAACAAGTACTTTATTCTGTTTCTAAAAAAACTGGTCTAGTTTATGACAAAAAGAACTGGTCTGGTTCGAACCGATTCAAACCGGTTCGAATTGTTCTGATTTGTTTTTTTTATAATAATGTTGATTAAGAGCCGGTCCAGCTCAAACCGAAACCGAACCGGCAAAAAAGCTTGTGCCAAATAGAATACTGGTCTGGAAGTCTAGAGTCTGGTTTGGTTCATCAGACCGATGGTTGAGAGACATCAGACCGGTTTGGTTTATTAAAGATGGTTTAATGTTTAAAACGGTTTGATTTAAATTAAAGTAGGGTCAGCAATGGTGCGGTGAAAAATCCATAACCATGGTTATAACCGTTACTGTATAATATCGTTAACCGTACCATTATGGTGCGGTGCGGTTATGGTGATGAATTTTCTACCCATAATGGTTATGGTTATGGTATTTGAGTTATACTCATGGTTATTATATAAATATAATATTTATTTATTATTAAGAAACTAATTTATATAATATACTAAATATAAATTATATAATTGAAAATTTGAAATGGTTGAAGATTGAAAGTGCCAAAATCCAACAATGGTAATATAGATTGATGTATTTTTTAAAATAAAGTTTTTTATTTTTTATTATATTACATGTGTGGATTGAATATGGGTATACGGGTAAAACCATGGTTAATAACTACGGTTATTTTAATGGTTATGGTATTGAAAATTATACTCATAATGGTTATGGTTATGGTATGTAGTTTAAAAATATGGTATGGTTATGGTATTTGTCATACCCTAACCATACCCTAACCATAGACAGCCATAAATTTAAGTATAAACCCGTATTAAAAAACGAGTCAAGTTGAACCGATTCGAATTGGATTTTTGGTACTATTTTGAACTGGTCTATTTAAAGCATAAAAACACTAGTTTGGTTTAGAAACTAGTTCGGCTGAACCGGTTCGAACCAAACCAGTTTCAGACCTAACCAGTTCACCTGAACCGGTTAATTTGAACAACCTAGTTTGTTTCTTAATATAAATATAAATCTATCAAGTACTGACTACAAATGGACATAAATATTATGTATCTATAAACGTACCCATACACGTTTTTTTGGAAAAAAATAAATTTATTCTAAAAGTTGTTTGATCATTTGTAAGACAAGTTTGTGTTGGAATATTAGGCTTAAAATGGGCTTGGAAGCAAATTGGACAAGTTTTGGGCTTTGAGCTCAAATTTAGCAAATCAATGTGGAATGGAAGATAAGTGTATTTCTAGGCTTGTTCATGAACCGGTTCGACCCCGAATCGGTTCTGAACTGAACTGGTCTGGTTTGAAAAAAATCAGTACTTTTTTCCGTTTCTAAAAAAACTGGTCTGGTTTAAGGAAAAAAGAACTGGTCTGGTTCGAACCGATTCAGAACCGGTTTGAACTATTCTGGTATGTTTTTTTTATATCAATTTTGGTTCGGAAATATTTCGGTTCAAACCGAACCTAAACCGGATAAAAATTATGTCCAACACACTGAACCGTCTTAAAAAATACTGAACCAACTGAAAAACACTGAACCGGCTGAAAAAACACTGAACCGACTGAAAAATACATTGAACCGACTGAAAAACACACTGAACCGATTGAAAATCTGTTCCACAACCGACTAAAATCTTGTCCAACATCAACATACGAGAGTCCAATATATCTCTAGGTTTGGTTTATTGAAAACATATCTAGGTTTGGTTTAATTTCAGACCGGTTTAGTTAATTTTGCTTCAAACCGGTTCTAAAATTATATAGGTTTAAAGTGGTTTGATTGAAATTTAAGTATAAACCAGTATCAAAAACGAGTCGAGTCGAACCGATTCGAACTGGATTTTTGGTACTATTTTGAACTGTTCTATTTGAAGGCAAAAAACACTGGTCTGGTTTTGGAACTAGTTCGGCTGAACCGGTTCGAACCAAACCAGTTCCAGACCAGTTCGCCCGAACCGGTTTATTTGGCCAAGCCTATGTATTTCTCTAGTGAAAAATAGTACCACACCGACCGGATTACATATTGGGGGTGAGTATATATGATAATTCAATTCTCAAGTGTGTAAGTAACCAAGTCAAGAGGCTCTCTCTTGCGCGCGCACGCAGGGGGGTTGCAAACCACGGATTTGGTTAGCAATTCGAACCATTTGGCTTGGGTGTTTACACGATTGTCGGACCGGAAAGGTTGCCTAGCGCGAGCCGGTTTTTGCTAAACCGGATTATAAAGTTGTCCAGATTCAATGTAATTTTTTTTATCTAAATACATTGAACCAGGGTAATTAATTCAGTAATTACTGTTTTTATTAATTTCGGAATTAATTACAATTAATTTTCGGAATTAATACAGATTTGCATTAATTTCAAATCACATTTCTGAGCCTATATAATTCAAACCGGTTCTGAATCGATTCGAACCAGACCATTTCTTTTTTCCTTAAATCAGACCATTTTTTTTTAGAAATATAAAAAAGTACTGAGTTTTTTCAAACCAGACCTGTTCAGTTCAGAACCGGTTCGACCCCGAACCGATTCATGAACAAGCCTACAGTTTAGTAATTGTTGTGGAGAGAGCAAATTCAAGTCCATATGAATTCTGAAATTATTGGAATAATAATCATATTACTTCTCCTTTAATACATTTCAACTTAATTACATAATTTATCACACCATAATAGTAGTACAATCTTGTCTCCTTTTCCATCATATTATTTTATATCATAATATACTGAATATGTATATCCATCATCCATTTTTTGTTTTGAAAACCAATTTGTTCTTGTGTTCTTCTGTAGGAAATTTGACGTATGTGGCCAATCCAACTGCTTGAAGAAACCAAATGACATACCATGTCACATCCAATTGCCACCATTCCAGACCATGACGAGCAGAGTATTCAAAAGCGTGATGATTGTTGTGCCAACCCTCGCCAAATGATAATATTGCAACCCACCTATACGTATATATAAACCCATACACACATGCACACAAAGTAATTTAAATAAAAAATAAAAAATTGTTATAAGTTGATGAAATTTCTTCTCTTCGTTATGCATGCAAAATGTATAAATAATGACATGCAATAGTGTCACATATACCACGTGTTTCTGGACAAGTCAGGAGTGTTCCATGCTCGTTTCCCCCAAACATGACATGCTGAATTTATTATAAATGTCCTGTGGTACGAAATTGTTGTTCGAACACCCTACAATACCAACAAGACACATTTAAATTAATTTATAATTGACGTCATACTTTAAAAGTCATCGTAACCATCTCATTTGTTCTCAATATACATTTTCTCTAAATAATTCTTCTAAAAAGCCTAATTTTAAATCGTATATAGTTCATTGTTTTATCATTCCTTAATTTTGTACAATTCAACTTTTTTCTTAAATAATAATAGTTATACATAAGTTATTGTAAAAATAATTTTAATACTAATTGATAAATTGTATATTTTATACAAAAGAAATATCTACACATATTAATTATATAGTAGATAATATATATTAATCTAAACACATTTAAAAAATGATAATTTATTGTTCTATTAGGTAATTACCATTCCCCAAGTAACTAAGGAAAATCCACCCAAGGCATAAAGCAGCAGTCCAAGAGCAAAGGGATGCACAACCTAACTTCTTCTCATGAACCGATAAAAGAATTGTCTCTCCAAATCAGCAGCCTTAAATCGAGTCGATACTCCAGTCTGCATGCATGCAAACAATTCAGAAGTAATTTATAAATTTCAATTCAGATTTGAACCGGTTCATTCATGAAAAAAATGTAATGGAAAAATGATCAAGATTCTAAGAGGGTGCTCAAATCTCTTCTCTATCTCTCTATATATACCTTTTTTTTCTTGAAGCCAGTATTGTCAAATATCCAAGTCATGTGGCTAAACCATAAGCCTTCCAGAGGACTGTGTGGATCTCTTTCTGTATCAGTAAACTGGTGGTGATATATATGGGTATTCACCCACTTTATTGGATCTCCCTGTAGTTGACTGATGTTATACGATATATATATCACAAGGTTTATATATGTATATGGAAAGAATGGAAACCCTAGTTCTAGATGCTGTAACTCTTTCTAGCTACCTGAAGAGCCAAAACCCCACAGTATGCAAATGTATACTCCAGCCATTTTGGTAGCTTGAAGCTTCGATGTGCAAGGCATCTATGGTACAATAACGTAATTCCAAAACAACCTGTTATGATAGTTAGTGTCATTGCAACGTACAAAGCTTTCCAGGTGAAGAAGAAGGGTGCGAATAAAGACAGTATATGCATCGACATGACGGGTAAAACAGTTGTGAAATCTGTAGAATTCCAACTCCTCCTTCCCAAAACACTCCTTGCAGGCGTTGTAACTACAATATCTGATAAGAAAATTTTATAGTGATCGGAAGGAGGAGAGTGGTGGAGGGTATTAGGTTGAGGATGATGAGTTGATTGGAATGGGAGAGACATAGTGAAAAATTGGAGGTAATTGTAGGGTTTACTCAAAGAAGTATATATAGACAAAGATACACACATATTTTCTAATAATCAGGTATTGATTGTGTATATGACTAAGAGGAGACTAGAGAAGAGGACGATATAGAGTAACTACTATCTACTGTACTGTTTTTATAATATACAAATAAATCATTAACCTTTATAAGTAAATAAAAAAGATATTAAAAAAAATTGACCTACAGAATTATATCATCAGTACAAGACAAAATTTGAACTATTAAAAGATATCTTCTACCGACGAAACTTTTCCGATTTTAATACTGTGGTAGTGGGCTACTGGCCATGGGAAATGGGTGACGGGCATCATGGGCGGATCTGGTTGGTTATGTGGAAACACTTCAGTACTTCCCAGTTCACACATTAAATGAAAGCTCTCCTGACACTTATTATCATTCAGATTGTCTTTCAGTATTGACTTAATTTATTTTCATCAAGGAAAGAACCTACAACTACATTAACTTTAACCTGCCTTATAGTTTCATATAAATATATGAATTTTGACAAAACGTGAGTATAGTTTAAAATTAGGAGGGATAAAAAAAGACTGGTTGAACCGAATTTCCGACAAGACCGGTCCGAGACCGACTAGGACCGAGACTGAGCGGACGAGTTTTTTTCTTCAAGGTCGGTCTCGTTTTTCCCCCCCCCCAAAAGCCCGACTAGGACCGGACTGGACCGACCTTGAAGAAAACTTTAGAAATTCATGGTGTAACCCTTGAAACACTAATAATTCATGAGAAGCGAGCGAGTTCAATATCAAAACTTCGGTGATTTTTTTGGCCAATTCAGTTGATATTTTTTTTTACCAAAAAAATCGATTCAAGACCGACCCGAGTCAAGCAAGACCGACTTGGGCGGACTTTTTTGATCAAAATCGGTCTCGGTCCTCCAAATATCAAGACCAAAATTTCGATCTCGGTCATGTCTCCAAGACCGGTCTGGTTCGCCCATGATCAACCCTATTTAAAATTATTAATGAAGATGAACGATGATAATACACACTGAAGGATAAAAAAATTACCCATCACAAAATTACGTAAGGGTCATTTCCATCTTTAGATATTAAACTAGGGTTAATTGTCAATTTGCCCCCTAATGTTTGGACCAAATTTAAGAATCCCCCTTAAAGTTTAAAATTTTAAATTTTAGCCCTAATGTTTGGACGAAATCAAAAATTACCCCATTCCGTCTTAAGTCCGTCTAATTGAAACGGAAAACCCGACACGTGCCTTGCACATGCATTTTCTTAAGAAAAAAAATACAAAAATACCCTTATTTTTAAGATACCCAGCTGTTCTTCAATAGAGGCTATTTTCTCAACCTTCACGACAACCATTGGACTGCAATGACTGTCAAAATAACCTGTCTCTGGGTTCTCATTCATAGTATTATCTGCCACAAGAGAACTACTCGGGAAAAGGTTGTGGTTGTGGATGGATCAATCAGCCTTCACAAAATTTGCAGCCTTCGCTTCACCATTTCCGCGACTACACTGAAGTTGGATTTATCAGTTAAAGAAACCCATCATCGTGAGAGTTCATCGTCTCTTTACTAAACTCCCACCAATTTTTTCCGCTAGCGGCAGTTTTCTATGATGGATTCTGGGTAGCCTAGCTGCAAATGGGTGTGGTGTCCTTTTAGCGATTCAGTAATCGATTGAGCTGCGTCTGTCTGTTCCGGAGGGACGCCGTATGGCTTCGCTTTCAACACGCTGCTGTTGGGCCACGAATGCCTGCTTCTCAGTTTCGTTGAGTATCACACCCTTCAAATGTCTGTTCCTGGGTCATTGTATAACAAAGAGCCTTACATGTTCATGTTCTGTCTTGAATCATACCATTTCGTATCCTTGTCTTACATTGATGAGAAGAGCAAGATCCGTGTTTTTATCTTTCCACTTGCTGTTCAGCATAGAATCTATTATTTTTCGAATTGGAACTTGCAGGTATCACATGATGCATTCATGGAAGGATTACCCGTAAATGACTGCACTACACAAGTATCATGTACGATTAATTTCTCTAAACTCCACTATCCAAAATGTCAGGGAAAAAAACTAGAATGCTGATCAAAAACTAGAATCAGATTCACATCTCTCTATCTTGCTCAAATTTGAAGACTCCAACTCCTTTCTCAAATGCATAATCCCCAAGGACAGCTGGGTATATGAAAACAGCTGGGTATCTGAAAAATAAGAGCATTTTTGTCTTTTTTTCTTAAGAAAATGCATGTGCAAGGCACGTGTCGGGTTTTCCGTTTCAATTAAACGGCCTTAAGACGGAATTGGGTGATTTTTGATTTCGTCCAAACATTAGGACTAAAATTTAAAATTTTAAACTTTAAGGGAAATTCTTAAATTCGGTCTAAACATTAGGGGGTAAATTGACAATTAACCCTATTAAACTATAATAAGTTATTGAATTTTGATGTATCTCGATGTCAAATATATCTATAAATAATATTTTATTCATCAACCATTAATTACTAATTTACTATATACAAATTACTTTTTCTGTAACAAAATAACCAATCAATTCGTGGTCGCATTCCCTTAACTTGCGCCCCAGGTTTCCAGGTTTCTGACATTAGTATGAAGTTTTCTTCATAAAAATCACTAGTTTCTAATTAATAAAAAGGACAGCATTAATTTCTTACGTCACTGTATGCGTCACATAGAATGCGTCACAGAGGACTTTTTTTTAGAAGAAAAAGCAATAAAGCTTACATATTAGGAGTTAGTCTACATACTACTAAAAATTTTTCATAATTCATCGAACAAAATAAGAGATCGCATTACCTAAGACGGTTTTAGCATAACAGAAAATTACTCGTACATTCTGACAATATCCTTGGCAAGAGTGTCCGTTACTCATTTGTTTCACGAAACACGTGTCGAATTTTGAATTTTTTAAAGTTCAATATCAGTTTTCTGTAATCAAGAATCAAAGTCATAAATGGTCTGTCTATCCACTGCATCATCTCTATGATCAAATTTATCGTTTCCTATGCATCAAATTTCAGATGTATTGCTTCAATTTCTAGGTTTTTCGTCACCATCAACCCATCACGAATTTATCAAAGTTCAGTCACTAGGTTATTTGTTGTACCAATGCGTCTTTAGAATCCCTTAATACATTCTCCCCACTCATTCTTAAGTACCCTTGCGCATCTTGCCGATCACGGGTTATCTAAAGCAGAGTCATCCGTATTGAGTTTGATCCATACATGTTCAGGTTGAGTCCAACCCACTTGGATGGAATTCCTTTTTTGAGTGTTCTTGTTTTCTGAACAAGCATACACAATCTCTTTTACATGGTTCAAAGAAAGAATAAGAATATCAATTTTAACAGGATGAGTGTTAAAAATACAAGAGTTCCTGTTTTTCAAAATAAACTAGAGGGTTGAAGTGAAAATAAATCCACATTCGATCTCATTTGTATGAACGAAATTATTTATGCAATTGTAATTCAACCACACATAAATATTAGTCATAAATAAATTATTCAAGTTTTGTGGGATTCCCGTATTTTTCCAAACTTTTTTTCGCAACTTTGCAGTCACGAAGGATGTGGATGATATTTCAAGCCCTCTACTATGAAGCATCCTAGCGGATGATATACGTTCATGGTTACATATCCAGATGAAGAATTTGATACGAGAAATCGTTTCGCAATTCTACACCCAGTCCCAGTTACTCACTCTGAGCTCATGCTCTTGCATTATATTTTGCTTGATATAATGATGTACCGATGACTTTTTTCCTTTGAAGAAGTAGGAATTTGGAAAAAAATGTGAGAGAAGTCCCCCTCACCATTTTCAAGCATTAGATCTTTTATATGCATGTTATTTTATTCGAGAGAGATCGGATCACTTATCAAAGATCTTAAAGGAGATGATCAAAGATCTTAAAGAAGATGTACCAAGCCAATTATCCGATCAGATTTTTACCTTTCAACCCTCCCCAATGACGCACGCCATGCTTCTTTCGAAGGAGTTTCTTCCACGGGTCAATGTTTTCCCATCGGTAGAACCCATAACATGAGTTCTTCCTTTTGGCTTTGATTATTTATATTTTAAAATTATTGCCCAATGAGATGACGAATTTTAACTTCTCCAAGCCAAGTTTGCAAGCATGGCAATTCAAACCCCTGTTGTTTTGGTAGGGTAAATGCGTCATATAAAACTTAGAATTTAGAAGTTCTATAGTATTATACTATTATTATTCTTAAAATGGAAATCCAATAAGATCGAGCCACATATCGTCCTCCCATTGGCACTCCCCGCAATAGTCTCTTGAGTTTTAACGGATTCAGTCTTCTTTTCTGTTCCATTCATTGGCATTGGCATCGACATCGGCATCAGAATCTCTCTTCCTCATCGTCCCCAGATTCGGAGCACTTGAGACAGCTTACCACCAACTCCAAGCATTTCGGAATCAAATCTCTGTATCAGAGCAGCAACTTGTGGACTGTGCTGGAGCTTTCAACAACTTCGTCTGCAATGGAGGAGATACCGTCCTTCAATGGTGATGAAGGATACTTTCCTTCAACCTTCCATCCTTTCCCTTTCTGGTGTTTAATTTATCGGATTGGTTTCAGGTCAGTTGCATCTTTCCCAGTTATTGCATAATTCACCTCAAAACAGAATCACGGATATGCATGATCATCAAACCACATATCCCGTGTCAGCGGATTTCGTCAGCTTCGGGATTCTTCATTATGGATGGTAAAGATGTACTATTGTTGCCGAGTGTCTATAATGTTAAGACTTCGCGTATAAAGAAAGACAGAATTCTGCGTCAATCGACCATTTTTGGAATGGAATCGCTACTAAAATGGACATATTTCCCATGTATATATAACAGTGTACTCCAACCACTTTTTTACTTTTTTATATTTCCATTCTGCATTAAAGACTTTGTAAAATGTTGCTTATCATCATCATCATCAATCCAATAAGGTACAAGTTTTACAGTTTAGTAATTGTTGTGAAAATTGACATTAGAAATGAGAAAATGTCTTAAAAAGCTTACTTGTCACAATTCTACATAACGTAGTCAAATTAATATGTATATAGATTACTTCTCCTTCAATACATTTCAACTTAATTACATAATTTATCACACCATAATAGTGGTACAATCTTGTCTCCTTTTTCCATTCCATTATTTATTCATCATTTATTATATTATATCATATCATAATATATACTTGGGTTAATGGTCAAAGTGTTTCCTAAAGTTTGGCCGAAATTTAAGAATCCTCCTTAAAGTTTAAAATCTCCCCTAATGTTAAGAAATGATGAAAAAATTCCCCCTAAAAGAGCATCTTACAAGGGGAGATTTTTTCATCATTTTCAAATATTAAGGGGCATTTTAAAATTTAAGGGGGATTCTTAAATTTCGGCCAAACTTTAGGGGGCACTTTGACCATTTACCCTATATACTTAATATGTATATCCATCATCCATTTTTTGTTTTCAAAGCCCATTTCTGCTTGTGTGCTTCTGTAGGAAATTTGACGTCCGTCGCCAATCCAAGTGCTTGAAGAAGCCATATGACATACCATGTGACATCCAGGTGCCACCATTCCAGGCCATGACGGGCAGAGTACTCAAAAGCGTGATGGTTGCTGTGCCAACCCTCGCCATATGTTAATATTGCAATCCACCTATACATATATATAAACTCATACACACACACACACACAAAGTAATTTAAATAAATAAATATATAAGTTGATGCAATTTATTCTCTTCATTATGCATGAAAAATGTATAAATGATGAGATGCAATAGTGACACATATACCACGTGTTTCTGGACAAGTCGGGAGTGTTCCATGCTCGTTTCCCCCAAACATGACACGCTGAATTCACTAGAAATGTCACATGGTAGGAACATGTTGTTCGAACACCCTGCAATATCAACAAATCACATGTAGTTTCATTTAGTTTTAATCAATTTGTAATTGTGTTCTCAAAATATATTTTTTTCTATATAATTATTCTATAAACTAAATTTCTAAGTTTATATCTTCACCCTCTTTACTATTCCCTAATTTTGTATAATATGACTTTTTTCTTAAATAATAGTATTTATACAAAAGATATTGCAAAAAATAGTTTTAATACTAATTGATAAATTTTATATTTTATTCAAAGTAAATATCTACACATATTAATCATATAGTAGATATTATATATTAATCTAAACACATTTAAAAATGAGTATTTATTGTTGTATTAGGTAATTACCATTCCCCAAGTAACGAACGGAAATCCACCCCAGGCATAAAGCAGCAACCCAAGAGCAAAGGGATGCACAATGTAACTTCTTCGCATGAACCGGTAAAAGAATTGTCTCTCCAAATCAGTAGCCTTAAATCGAGTTGATACTCCAGTCTGCATGCATGCAAAAACATAACAGTGGAAACCGAGATTCTGAAGTAGTTTAATTTTAATTCAGATCTGAACTGGTTCATGAAAAAAATGTAATATTGGAAAGATGATCAAGATTACAAGGGTGCTCAAATCTCTTTTCTCTATACATATAGTATACCTTCTTTTCCTTAAAGACATCATTATCAAATATCCAAGTCATGTGGCTAAACCAGAAGCCTTCCAGAGGACTGTGTGGATCTCTTTCTGTATCAGTAAACTGGTGGTGATATCTATGCACATTCACCCACCTTATTGGATCTCCCTGTAGTTGACTGATGTTATACTATATATATATATCACAAGGTTTATATATATATATCTATATATGTATATGTATATGTATATGGAAAGAATGGAAACCCTAGCTCTAGCTGGTGTAACTCTTCCTAGCTACCTGAAGAGCCAAAACCCCACAGTATGCAAATGCATACTCCAACCATTTTGGTAGTTTGAAGCTTCGATGTGCAAGACATCTATGGTACGCCAACGTAATCCCTAAACAAACCGTGACGACACTTATTGCCACTCCAACGTACAAAGCTTTCCAGGTGAAGAAGAATGGTGCGAATAAAGACAATATATGCATTGACATGACGGTGAAAACAGCTATGAAATCTGCAGAATTCCAACTTCTCTCTCCCAAAACACTCCTTGCAGGCGTTGTAACCACAACATCGGATAGAAAAATCTTATAGTGATTGGAAGGAGGAGAGTCTTCGAGGGCATTGGGTTGAGAATGAGTTGATTGGAATGGGAGATACATAATGAAGAAGTAGAGATAATTGTAGGGTTTATTCACATAAGTATATATAGACAGATATACACACCTATTTTCTAATTGTTGAAATTGGATTTTTCTCTCAGTTCACAGATGGGAGACTAGAAAAGAGGACAATATAGAGTAACTACTATATCTACTGTACTGTTTTTATAATTATCAAATAGATCTTCTACCGACGAAACTTTCCCGACATTAATACTGTGGTAGTGGCCCTGGGAAATGGGTGACCAGCATCATGGGCAGATCTGGTTGGTTATGTGGAAACACTTCACACATTAAATGAAGAATTTTTTCAAAAATTATATACTTTAGTTTGTTTTTTTAGAAAAGAAAGTATAGAAAAAAAATATTTCAAAAAATAGGTATACGCGCACCCCAAGACGCGCCTTTTGACAATACGCGCACCCCAGGACAATAGGCGCATGTTGGGTGTCTCCTTTTTTTTATAAAATAAATTGTTCTATAATGACGACTCGATGTTTAATTAAAAATAAAATTATGTATCTATTAAAAAAATTTAAAAAAATTATAGTAAGTAGATATTTTAATTGCGATTCAAATGATGCATAAAGTTACTGTTTACACAGTGAAATCATAAGTTTTTGCATCATTTGAATCGCAATTAAAATATCTACTTACTATAATTTTTTTAAATTTTTTTAATAGATACATAATTTTATTTTTAATTAAACATCGAGTCGTCATTATAGAACAATTTTTTTATTTTTTATTTTTAAAAAGAGACACCCAACATGCGCCTATGCAATAGGCGCGTCCTGGGGATGCGCGTATACCTATTTTTTGAAATATATTTTTTCTATACTTACTTTTCTAAAAAAAAAAAACTAAAGTATATAGTTTTTGAAAAAAATCGAAATAAAGAGATGATAAGAGTTTTGTAACTTATCTTGAAAATGAATGAGATACTTTTAATAATTTTAAAGTGACTTACATGACATGACACCTAAGAATGATAAATTTATTATTGACATGGATCAATTAGAAGATGTTAATTTAACATTAAGAGTGAGAAAATATAATAAAAAGTGTATTTGTCAATATTCTATACGAGTTAGTCAAATTAATATATAGATATAGATATATTAAAATTATTTTGGATATAATTTTTAATATGATAATTGTATTAGGATTATTAACTACCGCTCGTATGTGTATATTCGAAACAATCATATATATCGGTTAATAGTTATAATTAAATTATTGCACCGAATCATTTGTAAGACTAAGTTTGTAATTGGAAAAGTCAAGAGATCCCCACCGTCACAAATATATGAATTTTGATCAAACGTGAGTATAGTTTAAAATTATTAATGAAGATGAACAATTGAACATAAAGTCAAGAGATGACAATACACACCGAAGGATAAAAATATTTCTTTCACAAAATTACGTAAGGGTTATTTCCATCTTTAGGTATTAAACTATATATAAGTTATTGAATTTTGATATATCTCGATGTCAAATATATATATAAAGAATATTTTATTCATAAACCATTAATTACTATATACAAATTATTTTTTCTGTAACAAAATAATCAATCAATTCGTGGTCGAATTCCCTTATTTTGCTGGTGAGGGCCCCAGGTTTCTGACATTAGTATGAACTTATGAAGGTTTCTTAATAAAAATCACTAGTTTCTAATTAATAAAAAGGACAGCATTAAATTCTTACGTCACTGTATGCGTCAAATAGAATGCGTCACAGAGAACTTTTTTTAGAAGAAAAAACCAGTGTTATTGGAACCCGATCAGACCGGGAACTGGACCCCTGTCCGATTTGATTCAGATAAAAGACCGTTTTGCAAATGAACAGTATTTGAACCGGATTGAACCAGACAATTTTTGCAAAACTGACCAGGTTTTTAAAAACCGGTCGATTTCCAGTTCAATTTTTAGGCTAATATTTTTTGGATCAAACGGTTTTTTGCCTCTTTTTTTTCCAAACCGATCGAATTTTAGACTAGGTATGTATTTTCAGTTTTGTGAACAGTGAACCGCACGTAGAACTGGACTGGACCGTCCAAACCGAGAACCGACCCCATCACCGGTTCTGATAATACTGGAAAAAGCAACAAAGCTTACATATTAGGAGTTACTGTACTGAGCAGTGTTATCAGAACTGGGCCGACCGGAAACCGAACTCTTGTCTGATTTGGTTCAACTAAAAAGTTGTTTTGTATAGTAATAGTGTTTGAACCAGTGTAAACCGACAGTTTTTTTTTTAAAAACCGACCAATTTTCGGTTCATTTTTTTGAAGGAATTTTAATTTTAATTTTTAAAAACTTACCGACCGGTTGAGAAGAAAAAGAAGAAGAAGATGAAGATGAGAGGGGACGGGAGAAGGGGCATTAGTGGGTTGGGAAGAGGAGGTGGGGAAAGAGGGGAGCTGGGAAGAGGGGGCGGGAGAAGGGGCATTAGTGGGCTGGGTAGAAGAGAGACGGGGGAAGAGGGGGCTGGGGAAAAGAGAGGGAACGGGCGAGGAGATGAGGGAGAGAGAGAGGACGGAGAGGAGGAGAGTGGACAGACGGGATGCAGCTTGAGAACTTCAATTTCAGTAGTGTTGATGCATCAAAATTATCGCTTCTTATGCATCAAATTTCAGGTTTATTGCTTCAATTTCTAGGTTTTTCGTCACCATCAACCCATCGCGAATTTATCAAAGTTCAGCCACTATGCTATTTGTTGTACCAATACGTATTTGGAATCCCTTAGTCCATTCTCCCCACTCATTCCTAAGTACTCTTGCGCATCTTGTCGATCATGAGTTTCCTAAAGCGGAGTCATCCGTATTTAGTTCAATCCATACATGTTCAGGTTGAGTCCAATCCACTTGGATGGAATTCATTTTTTGAGTGTCCTTATTTTCTGAACAAGCATACGCGATCTCTTTTACCTGGTTCAAAGAAAGAATAGGAATATCAATTTTAACAGGATGAGTGTTAAAAATACAAGAGTTCCTGTTTTTTTAAATAAACTAGATGATTGAAGTGAAAATAAATCTCCATTCGATCCCATTTGTATGAACGACATTATTCCTGCAATTGTAATTCAACCACACATAAATATTAGTTATAAAGAAATTATTCAAATTTTGTGGGATCCACTTATTTTTCCAAACTTTTTTCGCGACTGCACAGTCGCGAAGGATGTGGATGATATTTCAAGCCCCCTACTATGAAGCATCCTAGCGGATGATATACATTCATGGTTACATATCCAGATGAAGAATAAGCTACGAGAAATCGTTTCACAATTCTACACTCAGTCTCAGTTACTGACTCTGAGCTCATGCTCTTGCATTTTATTTTGATTGATATAATGATGTACCGAGGCCACAGAGGGGATTCCATTCGAGGATCCCATCCAAATTTTCCTGTCGAGCATCTCCACAAACTTACTTCTCTTGATGACCCAAATTTTTTCCTTTAAAGAAGTAGGAATTTGGAAAAGAGATCCGAGAGAAGTCTCACTCACCATTTTCAAGCATTAGATCTGTTATATGCATGTTATTTTCTTCGAGAGTGATCGGATCACTCATCAAAGATCTTAAAGGAGATATACCAAGTCAATTATCCGATAAGATTTTTACCTTTCAGCCCTTCCCAATGACCCACCCCATGCTTCTTTCCGAGGAATTTCTTCCACGGGTCAATGTTTTCCCATCAGTAGAACCCATACCCTGAGTTCTTCCTTTTGGCTTTGATTATTTATATTTTAAAATTATTGCCCAATGAGATGACGAATTTTCACTTCTCCAAGCAAAGTTTGGTTGTCAATCGACCATTTTTGAAATGGAATCGCTACTAAAATGGACATATCATATACATTTGCCAATAAAATGATGAACTTGTTATTCAAATTGATCAAAAAAATCACCAACAAAACTACAGAATTTCTCCAAAACAATAACGTAAATTTGCAGAAGAAGAAAGACCTACACTTTCTTAAAGAATCACCCAATAGAATTATAAATAATGTGCAGATTAGAACAAATAATGCATCATCATACATGTAGAATTGAATCGACAATATCTGCAAGTGGTGCAAGCTCCTCCTTGCTAATTAGTTGAAATTCCTGCATCGAATCACATCAAATGAGAAAACTTCCATCGCAAATAAACATGTTTGGCTACGAATTCCTTACCCATGTAAACAGAACAAAATGTTTGAAGCAAGTGTTCAGGTGAGCTTCTTCCTTAAGATTAACAATCTTCTGAAAGTGAGAGTGGTAGATATGAGCATATACACGGAATAACCGCTTGAAAATCGTTTTCACAACATCCTTGAAATTGCCTGGGAATGGTGCTCCTGAATACAAAAACTCATCAATTAGCAATAAGATCGGTATTTGAATCTAAATGCATTTTCCTTACCTAATTTTTGAGGGAAAACTGTCTCGTTATCAAGCTGAGATTCGATCCAATCCATCAAATACTCAACATACTTAGGAGCAGACACCTCGATTGGTCTCTTGATGGTAACTCCATCTGCCCATCTATATTCATATCTGGAAAAATTGAAGAACAACATAATTCAATAATTTGCAGCTAATTAGCAAAACACTTTTTTTTTTCAGTTCTAGAAACTAGAAGATAAAGTTATTTACTTTGGTCCAGCTGACATTGTCGGGCAATTAGCTGATGTGCAGAACTCAGTGAGAGTTCCGTACATAATGTTCACTTGATTGAAGAAATCCACCGCTACGCAAAATAAAGAAAACTTGCATTAGTATTATATGTATTGACATTAAAAAAAAATGGTTAATTACTTAATTCGTTACACATTTTTGACCAATGTTCAGAATGGTTACACATGTTTCAAAATGTGATTAATTGGTTTTGCTATGTGACTAATTGGTTACACATGTTTTTCCCAATGTGATTAATTGGTTATTCCGTTAGTAAACCGTTAATTTTAACGTTAATTAATTTTTTTAACATATTATTGAATTGTGAAATGACTATTATGCCATTATTTGTATTGAAGAACACATGGAAGGATTGAAGAACCAGAATCGAATCAATTGATTCGATTCGATGTTCTAGAGAACCTAGAATTGCAATTTCTGGGTTCTTCGATTCTTGTTCTTGAAGATGATGATGTGTTCTTGAAGATGATTTGAAGGGTAATTACGTCATTTTACGTATCTAAATAGTGACTTAACTGTGATTTCTAACGGTGAACAGTAAAAAAAAAAACAAATAGTCACATTTCAAAACCAATTAATCACATTTTGAAACATGTGTAACCATTCTGAACATTGGTCAAACATGTGTAACCAATTAAGTAATTAACCCTTAAAAAGAACACTAATTTTGGTGTTTTTGAATTGATCTTGATGAATGAGAATGAATTCATACTGTTAACAGCTAGCCATTCGTTGATATCTTCTCCGGGAGGAAGCCGAACTGCATCTCTAAGATTTCCACTTCCTAAGGTAGAATCAATGTGTTTTTGAAGTTGAGCACCCTTCATTGCAATGAGTATGAAGAATTCAATACAATGATGTTCCAAAATAAATGAAATGCAACAAAGTTATGTGAATACCACCGACCTTAGTTCCTGATGGAGCACTCTTTTTAGGCCGAAATGTCTTTTGATTTCTGCAAATGTTATTCACCCACAACGTAAAAACTATGGTTTTGACAAAAGATTGAAACTTTCATATCATCCAAACACAACGTAACACTCGAATTGGAATTGGAGTAAGAGATTGCAGAGCAGCTTATGAAAGTAACGAATACTTGATTCAATTATACATATATGCAGATCATTGTTATCAATAATCATCCAACTTAGTAAGTATCAAATAGGGAAAGATATATAAAGGCCCTTTGTCCTTTGATTATGTTCTGCTGATCTGGAAATTCTATTTCGATTACCTTTCATTCGTCACTGTCATTAAACCATTTAAAAATAACATCTAATGTCCAACCACAAAATCTAGCATTGCAGACATTTGAATATCGTCAAGATGAAACGCCACTGCGCAGAGAAAGATCGAAACTTTCGAGACAAAACAAAGAAGGCCCATTTTCCCAGAAAGGCAGAGCAGACACAGGAACCTATGAACTGAAAGAAATGGAAGATTTTGATGAAACGTTACCTGCTTCCAAGGCCGAAGAGACTCATGGCTGCTGTTCTTCTGAAGGATGATCGAAAGAGACGAAGTTTGAAGTAGGCGAGGAGATGGAATCAAGAAAGGGAGATGAATAGGAAGAATGGACGGATCTGTTCTATTCATAGTTGTTCATGCAGCAGGTGATGGCCATGGAACGAGCGAGACAGGCTGGCATATAGAGAGAGAGAGACAGAGACAGAGTATCTCCTCTCTGTTTTCTCTCTGGCCATCTGTAAGCGGTTTCTCTCAGGGTTATAAAAAAGACTCGTTGAACCGAATTCCCATAAGACCGGATCAAAACTGAGCGGATTAGTTTTTTTCTTCAATGTCGGGCTTGGTATTAATCTCGAATTTCCCCCAAAAAAAGCCTGACTAGAACCGGACCGACCGGACATTTAAGAAAACCCTAGAAATTCATAGTGTCTCTTGAAGCACTAATCATTCATGACCTTAAAGTATTCAACAACCCTTAAATCGGTTCCATAAGGGAAGTGCAACGGAAGACGAAAGCAAGTGGGTTCAATACCAAAATTTCGGTGATTTTTTTTTACCAAAAATTTTGGTTCAAGATCGAGACCGGCAAGCAAGACCGACTCAGACGTTTTTTTATTGCCAAAGTAGGTCTCGATCTCGATCCTCCAGATGTCAAAACCGAAATTTCGGTTTCCGCTCAGCCTGCCCATGATGAGCCCTGATTTTTCTCCTATTTTTCTTCTCTTTTCTTTTTACCCTCAAATTTTGAAGGAATAATGAAAAAGGAACTTCCCCTATTTCTTTTAAAAATGGGAAAGAATTGAAAAACAATTCAAACATATAGGATCAAAACTGTAAATACTAAACATTAAGAATTTTGGACCTTGAATCTATATGACTATGTAACTTTTTTTATTTTTCCTTTTATGCTTTAAATGTATATATATGAATATAATTATGAACTTGTATTTATCCAAAACACTATTATTAGTTACTAAAAAATTAATCATTTTTTATTACCAATTTAGTGATTGCCACTTTTTGACTACCTGTTTTTTTTTTTTTGGGTCAAGTGACTACCTGGTTGGTTTAGTCCAAAATTAATTTTAAATTTGATATTATCTGTTTACCAGATAATTAGATTATTTCCACGTATTATTATCCAATTATAAATTGAAATTAGCCAATAATTTTGATCAATTTTCTGTCAGTGATATCATACTTCATTTCAATAATCTAGTACAAAATCGGCTTATAAATTATGTCAAAATACATAAATTATTAGCAAAATAAAGAAATAATATGTAAGAGAACTATTTCATTTTATCCTAGCAGTATAGTAAATATATTTTTTATTATTACCAACTGGACAAATATAATGTAAAAAAAAAATAACAAATTTTTTAGAAATATAATTAATTAATTAATTACCAAATTTACTGATATGCATATTGCATGGATTACACCCTTCTCTATAAATGGAGGGAAGCTCACAGCTCTTTCTTTCTTATCAATTGTTCAAGTTTTCGGTGAGTAATAATTTTGTCCTCCAAGTTTCTCATAAGTTTTACATAAACCCCAAACAAGTTTTCTTTATATTGAGTTCTATAAAAAAAACATTTATTTTACCTTTTTTTTCTTCATTTTGCAGAAAATCAAGGAGACCTTATAAAAACAAATATGGGATTTGCTAAGGTACTTTTCATCGCTATGGTTTTAGTGTCGGTCATAGACTGTATTAGAGTAGCAGAAGCACAAAACGAGAGAGGTGTGTGTTACGGGTTGAAAGGAGATAATCTACCCCCGCCTTCTAAGGTCATCGACATGTACAATCAATACGGTATTCAGAGTATAAGGATTTTTGACCCCAATGAAGACGTGATGCTCGCACTGCAACGCGAGGGTTCGAAATTGCAAGTCACAGTCGGGGTGAAAAACGAAGACATTCAAAGCATAGCCGGTAGCATCGACACGGCTAGGCAGTGGTAAGTAGATACCTAACACAATTTCGTATTACAAACAAAGGAATGGCTCACCATAAGGTGCAAACTGAACTATCCTGCAAAGATTCAAGGTCCAAATTGCAACAATAGAAGAGTTGGATACTTGGATGCAAACTGTAAACTTCCATATTTTTCCCCATAAACAAAAGGTATTTCTGAAAAGAAAATTATGGGTTTTTTTTGCCAAGAGTTTAGTGCATGCCTTTCAAAAAATCTATTTATTATGTATATGCGTACACATTATTAACTAATGATTTATTTATCTATTAAAAAAATATTAAAACAATATATTATTGTATGAAGATTTTTCTTTAGACTAAAATATGATTATCGATCCTTATTAATGTTTGAGTCAAAATTAAGTTTTTTCCTTACAATTTATTTTCGAAAATTTTATTTTTTGATGTGTGCTTATTATTTAAATTTACCAATTTTGTCAAATTTTTATCAAAACTTAATAGAATATGTTTTAAAATCGTAAAAATAATAGAATACTAGTAAATATATCACAATTTTTTTTTTGGCCATGTAGATATCACAATTTGACCATTCAATTTTTTTGTATATGTTACAATTAAGTCATTATTTGATCGAGACTCGATTGAATCCCGATCGAATGGTTTATGGTTTAGGTCATGACCCATAATATTTAGCCCATAGGTGAGGGTTGGTCTAGAGTTTAGGGTTTAGTATATCATAACCCTTTTAGTGTACCTCAATTGAGTTTTGATTAAATTGAAATTCAGTTGTAACATATAATAAAATTTTAAAGGGTTAAATTACGACAATGTTATAAGTATATTTTGCATTTTTAAAAATATATTTTATTAAGTTTGGAGAAAAAATGACAAAAGGAGTAGATTTCAACCATCAAATATGAAATAACAATATTTTCAAAAATAATTTTAATAAAAAAACTCGATTTTTACTTAAATATTTTAAAAAAATCGTATTTACTCTTTTTCTTTATTATCCAATACATAAAGAAAAAATCAACTTATGTATAACTGTTTGAATGCTTTTTAGATATAATAAAATGACACCACTACACCTAATAGATGGTTTATAATCATAATAATAATAATTGATAAATAAATAAATTTCCATTATTACATAATGGTACACAGGTTCGAAAAGAATATAAAAGCATACTCCGGCGTTGCGATTTCTTACATCACGGTCGGAAACGAGGTCATCCCGAGCGAACAAGCCCAATACGTCCTCCCCGCGATGGAAAATCTCCAATCAGTCGCGGCGAACGCCTCCCTCTCACTGGGGATCACTACCGTTGTCAGCATGAACATCCTCGCATCCTCATTCCCTCCTTCAAGCGGCGCATTCAACGGTGCTAGCCGCGACGTAATGGCGGCTATTCTCCAAAACTTGGCGAGCAATCAGCGGCCGCTCATGCTCAACGCGTACCCGTATTTTGCGTACGCGTCGGATCCAATCAACATCAATCTGGACTATTGTTTGTTTAAGGCAACCCAACCTGTGGTTCGCGATCAAGGATTGGAATACTTCAACATGCTCGAGGCTATGATGGATGCAGTCCATGCGGCGGCAGAGAAGGTCGGTGTGGCTGCGGTAAATATCGAGATATCGGAGACGGGTTGGCCTTCTGCCGGAAATGGTAATATCACGACTCCAGATCTCGCAGGGATTTATAATCGGAATCTTTGGAGTCGACTGGAGAACCCGAAAGGAACCCCGAGGAGGCCGAATCAACCGTTTTCGGGGAAGATTTTTGCGATGTTTAACGAGGATCAAAAGGCTGCCGGTGTCGAGCAACACTGGGGTCTGTTCAACGCCGACGGCAGCCCGGTTTATCCCTTTTTCTAGTTTGTATAGGGGAGGAGTATGCTATAGAGAGACAAGCTTGAACATTGATCATTTGAATGACATTATACTATCATAAGGGAAAGAAAGGTGTAATAATACAATAAAACAAGGAAAATTGATTTAATGCTTGAAAACTAGCCATGGATAGTGTTTGGAAACTAGCCATGGATAGTGTTTGGGTCGAAAATTTTGGATATGCGGGTCATTTTGACACGACTCATTTAATCCGTATGAAAAATGAGTTTGACTTTGGGTCGTAACTATAATCCGTATGTAGACCTGTAATTGTATAACTAAATATATATTATAATAAATTATATAAAAGTTCATGGGTAACCCAAGTGTGGAGTCATATGGATCGCATGGATCATTTGGGTGGTATGAGTCACGTGTATTGCATGAATCAATCAGTTATATGGATCGACGGGTTGACCCACAAGTTTTATATTGTACAAATTAAAATAACACGGGTCGACAGGTCAACCGCGTCGTGTTTGAGTCTTCAAAATTAACCCATCATGAATCATAGGTCGTGTTTGGATTGAGCATATTTTGACACGACAAATACTTAACACACGACGATCCACGGTTGACCCGCCGACACGAAATTGACATCCCTAGCTCGCCACCCTCGCAATGCGGGTTTAACAAATTGATATTAGACAAATCCGATCCGTGACAAACCATTCACATATCTGCATGGCTGCATGCATGGAATGTATGAACGAATACGTATATTCTATAAAGAGTATATATATATATATATAATTACACCACTCCATTCGATTCCAATAGCCGAGGCAACACTGCAGGAATCAGGCACGAAGAACACGCTTAGAATCTTCTTCGTTTTCTCTCTGTACAAGCAAACCAAACCAAAGTCTCTCTTTTAACCTAATCCTCCTCCACCTTCCTCTTCCTTCATTGTCTGGATTCGTCAATCAATCGCTCATTCCTCCTCATTGATTGGTTGATATGGGTGATCAGATCCAACATCCGATTCAGATCTCCTTCTCAGGTACGTTCCTTACACCTTCGTCAATACCAATACAGTTTTCCTTTGCTTTCTTCTTATTCTTTAATCTCTGTTCTAAGTGATGGGTGTTGATGGAGGAGCGGCTGCTGCATCAACTTCTGCAACTGGATCCAGTTTCAGGAATCCACGTTCCAGGCGTCAAAGAGGTATACTTGTGCTGCTCTAGCTCCACCAAAATGATGACTTTCGCATATAGCTAGCTAGGATAGTAGGAACCCTAATCCATGCATGATTCATAATCATGTAGAAGAGCATAACTGATCAGATTTATAATGGGGATTGCAGTTTTGTATGAATTTACTCAGCAGAAGCTCCCAGCTTGTAAACCCGTCCTCACGCCGGCATGGGTGAGATTCCAACACCATCTTCGTCTCTGTTGAGCTAGCAACCAGTGTTAGGATCAAACAACTCAATCTAATGAAGAAAATAATTAAAATTGAAAAGGAAAAACTCGGTTTTTCTAGAGAGGAAAAGAAGGCAAGCAAAAATCAGATTTCTTGTGGTAACACCCAAGTGGGTAACCTCCACACGGTTTAGAAGATATTATTCATGATGGTTACTATTACAAAATACGTATACATGAAGAAATACAGTACAGTATAGTATAGCCTATGTGTTGAACCGCGAGACGCGTACATTAATACATAATCTACCATTACATATTAATCAGACTACAATACCTAACAAACAGCACACATCAACAAGACAACAAATTTGAGCTACTATGTTTCTTCCTTGCAGGTCATATCCACGTTTTTATTGCTGGGTGTTACCTTCATTCCAGTTGGAATCATTACCTTACATGCTTCAAAAAGTGTCAGAAGATCTTCATCCCTATCACAATGACACTTCTATAAAAACTGTATTAAAACACTGATTTACAAATGTTTTAGATTTGGTGTGCAGGTCATTGAGATTATGGACCGGTACGATGTTGAATGTGTGCCAGAGGTGTACAAGGGCAACAAGGTGACATATATTAAAGACAGTTTGATCTCCAAGAACTGTACGAGGTTAATTAAGGTAAGAAAACATATATTTATATATATATATATATACTTAAACATGGGATATCATATGATAAATGTAATTAATGTTTGATATTTGTTGTTTAGGTGAATAAGCACATGAGATCTCCAATATACATTTATTATCAGATTGATAATTTCTATCAAAACCATCGACGGTGAGCATCTAAATCATTTTTTAGACGGATCACTTAACAAACTATACGGAACACATGAACTCTGAAATTTTATCACTTGATATATTAATTAAATGTGGGCATCTATAAGAAGTTAAGAACTCAAACTCGAGCAATTGTTCTCATTAGCCTAATTCAGATTAAGTGAGGTCGGTGTTATTATTTAATTTGAGTTTAGAAAAATGAGGAATATGTGAAGTTTAAATCAATTGTCGACCTCATCAACTCAATCTAGATTGATTGAGTTTGTTGTTCTCACTTGAACTCAGCAAATAAAGAATTTGTTGAGTTTTAATCACTTATTTCTTTCCAATTTGATACAAATTGGGGTATCATAGTTTGCCCTCTTTAAAGTATGTGACGTTTCCCTCGCGATCGAATCCATAATTCTTGCCCACTATTAAATGTCTTAAACTTACAAGTCTTATACTTTTTAGATACATGAAAGTTCACTTAACCAACTATTTTCTTCCATTAACTTATGATGTTGTATATGTTAAATTTTAATGTCGGGGTCGAGTCACACCCAAATAGCAAACACAATATACAACTCGGGTTCCATTCTAAAATCAATTGGTGATAGGAGGAGGTAGCCTTGTTGTATATATGGTGCCCAAATTTGTTGTATTTATACCACCGGTGTGGTATACTGATATATAATATCACAGTGTCTTCATCAGTATATGTAAGTGATATTCAAGATTGATGTGTATATTATTTATTTCCTTTACTATGCATCTTATCAGGTATGTGAAGAGCAGAAGTGATGGTCAACTGTTACATGGTCTGCATTATAATGACACAAGTTCATGCAAACCAGAAGAGTCCATGCATGGTCTCCCAATCGTTCCTTGTGGGTTGATTGCATGGAGTTTGTTCAATGATTCATACAGTTTTGCAATAAGAAGAACAAAAAAACGGATCAATGTCAATAGGAAGAACATTGCATGGAAGAGTGATCGGGAGCACAAGTTTGGCAAAAAAGTTTATCCACTCAATTTCCAGAATGGAACCTTCATTGGTGGTGGACGTTTGGACCCAAAGATTCCAGTAAGTTTATATACATACACCCTTAGCTTGTTCTTATGTATATAATAATCATATTGAGATGTGTATGTTGTTAAGATGACTTAAGAGTATACCGGTCGCCTTCACTCACAAGTTCGGACTTTTGAGACAGTTGGTTAAGGCGTACGCCGTACGTTTTAAGTCTCACATGGTATCAGAGCGCGCAGGTTCAAATCCTGGCGACGTTGAAAATATTGATACACTCCCATTAAAATCCGAGGTCGGGCACAAAGCCCATGTTTAAACCGATGTTCATAAACATCAGTTTAAGGGAGGATGTTAAGATGACTTAAGAGTATACCGGTCGCCTTCACTCACAAAGTTCGGACTTTTGAGACAGTTAGTTAAGGCGTACGTCTTAAGTCTAACATATGTATGTATAATTTTTACATGTTTCTTTATATATATATATATACATATATATATATAGTTAAGTGATCAAGAAGATCTTCTTGTGTGGATGCGTCCGTCTGCCTTACCAAGCTTTCGCAAGTTGTATGGTCGAGTAGAAGAAGACTTGCATGCCGATGAAGTGATCGTCGTGAACATAACCAACAACTACAACACGTACAGTTTCGGTGGGAGGAAGAAGATTCTTCTTTCGACATCAAGTTGGTTAGGGGGGAAAAACGACTTCATGGGACTTGCCTACGTTGGGGTTGGTTCTTTATGTCTTGTCATGTCTTTGCTCTTCCTAATGCTTCATCACAAATACAGGTATGTTATAATATATATGTATATATTGTTTATAGGTTAAAATACGAATTTCCTATCTTAATATTTGGGTATAATTCAATTTTTTCTTACTTAAAAAAAATAATTATTTCTTAATGTTTGGTCATTTATTGTCGTATTTGCCACCTTTCGTCAAATTTGTCATCCAAATTTAACAGAATAGATTTTGAAAATTATAAAAATAACACAATACTTTTAAGAATGTTACAATATAACCTTTCAAAAAAAAATTTATATGTTACAGTTAAATTTTGATTCGATCGTAACTCAATTTAGCCTACAATCTAAGGGTCAGGAGTTGTTGAATTTTGACCTAATCTAGCTCGTCCATGGGTGGGACCCTATACTCTTCTATTGTGACTCAATGAGTCCTCATCATCCGAGATCACCCTCGATGGGGTCTCAATCGAAATTCAATTAAATCGAGACTAAATTATAACATATAGGAAAGTTTTAAATGGTTTAATTGTGAGTTCTTAAAAGTATTGTCATTTTTTATAATTTGTAAACATATTCTGGTAAGTTTAGATTAAAAATTTTACGAAAGTGAAAAACTGGACAAATAACTAAAAATTAGGGAACATTTTTTTCAAAAACAATATTAAAGATGATTCTCAAATTGTGCCCAATCCAATTATTTGGTGTCAAAGTCGTATCTTAGGGAATGAATTAATATGTGATTGAAAGACAACTTAATTAATGTGAGATCCATCCATTGTTTGCAGATTTCAGGACACAACGGCTTTTCTAGGATGGAAGGGTAGGAGTATTACGATTTGATGAATTTGTATAAATATTTATATATATATATATATATTCTTGTATCACTTTCATAAAAGAGAATATAGTATACATTAATTAACCAACCATATGGATATAGTTAGACGATTTTGCATACTTTCGTGATAAGAAAAGGAGGTTTGGAGTAGGGCGGAAATTTTTTGACACGATACGATTAAACGACACGACACGATATGTTTTAAAGCGTATATGAGTTTGACCTTAATGGAACCCATGTCTAAACAACTCTTATACGTTTAGACACGATTACACCTCAGATCTGCAGATATCTGTATAAACACGAATAACTAATCGTGTTGTGTAACATGTGACACGTTTAGACATATTTAAGTATAATAATAATAATAAAATATCAAAATACCCACTTACTTTTTAATATTGAACAATGAAGACTTTACTTTGTATATATGAGTTTGTGTATATATGGATATGTGTATATATGGATATGTATATATATCTGTTTTAAAGCGTATATAGGTTTGACTTTAACAGATCCCGTGTCTAAACAACTTTTATACGTTTAGACACAATCGCAATTAATAATCGTGTCGTGTTTGTGTTTGAAGTTTTGAGACACGTTTAAGACTTATTCGTTTAGATATGAGACTTGTTATAGACACGACATGATTAATGGCACGACACAATTAGACCCGACCCGATTGTCACCGTTAGTTTGGAGGGTCAATTATAACAGTTTAAAAAGTATATAAGGGTAAAATTAGCTTGAATACGTGAATACGTGGACAAAATCAAATTAAACTGAAGTTGAAGGATGAAACGAAATCACTAGAAAAGGTTTAAGGACATAATTTATACTGAACAATCTTACAGTTTCAGTACCTATTCCATATGCATCTATGGCCATAAACCACCGACAGAACTCATAGTTTCAGAGCCGCGCCGGAAAGTTCTGCCCTAGGAAAGGGTAATCGGTGTACCCGACGACGGGGTCTTGGGTATAGAAGGTCTTCCGAACATACTTGTTCAACGGGGCGTTAACCCTTAATCTGTAAACTAAGTCGGGATTTGATATGAATAACCGGCCGTAAGACACTAAGTCCGCATCGCCGTCGGCCACGGCCTTGATCCCGAGCTCGCGGGTGAACCCTCCGCTGCCAATAAACGTTCCCTTATAAGTGTTCCTCCACGTCTTTATCATCTGAGCCTCCTCTTCCTCGGTCCCGGGTCGACCTGACTCGGTCTGACCGTAGGCTACGTACCGTGGCTGGGTGATGTGGAGGTAGCATAGGGTCGATCCCCAGGTTTGCTGGAGCTTGTTGAGTCTCTCGATAACGGCTAAGCCGAGGTTCACAGGGTCTGAGTCCATTGCGTCAAGGTGGTCGATCGCTGGAGAAACTCTGACCCCGAGCCTGTCGGGGCCTACCGCATCTGCCACGGCTAGAACCACTTGAACCAAGAATCTGCACCGGTTGTCGATCGATCCACCGTACTCGTCTGATCGGGTGTTGATTCCGTCTTTTAGAAACTGGTCGATCAGGTAACCGTGCGCCCCGTGAATCTCTACTCCATCGAAACCTGGGCAGTATGGAAAGAATGTTAGCTCGGTGACAACCAACCTGACACAATGAAAAACAATATACGAGATTTTGATTCATTCAGAATTAAAGAATTCGGAAATAAGAGGGTTCGTAATCCGACTAAAAGTAGGACACGACCCATGAGTAACCCGTGGTGACCCGCCTATGATAATCGTGTTTGGATCGAAGATTTTGGACCCGCGGGTTATTTTGACACAATCCGTCCAACTCGTATGAAAAATATGGTTGAGTTTGACTCGTACCTATCGATCCGTGAATCAACCCGTGGCTCGTATAACCAAATATAAATTATAATAAATGACATAAAAGTTCATGGGTCGCACAAGTTGTGTGGGTCATTTGGGTTGCATGAGTAACGTGGTTGCATGCGTAACGTGGTTATAATAATCAGTGGGTCATATGAGTCGACGAGCCACGTGTATCGACGAGTTGACCCACAAATTTTATATTGTACAAATTAAAATGTGACAGGTCACGGGTCAGATCTGAGTCTTGAAAATTGATCAATCATGAATCACAGGTCGTATTTGGATTGAACATATTTTGACACGACCCACGATTAACCCGTCGACACGAATTGACACCCCTAACTAAAAGTGTCATTGGTTGAATCGTGAGAGTTTAAGTACTCTCTCTATCCCCGAATAATACTCAAATATATATGTGCAAAGCGCGTGTCAGCTCTCTTATATATATTAAGGAGAAATGATCGCCTCACCGGCTCGAATCGCATTTATCGCCGCCTGTCGGTACTGCTCGACCACCTGAAGGATCTCAGGAGTCTTTAAGACTCGGGGTTTCGGATATATGCTGTGTGACCCGTCCGGCATTAGGATCCTCCATCTCTTCGAGATCGGCTCGTCCGTGGATGAAATCGGTGCCGCCCCTTCCGGTTGGTAAACTGATCATTAACATGATTAAAACACAAGGAATCATAATCCAACATCAACATGTTGTGTTCCGTTCTAAACATTGACAAAAGCTTATGTTTTTGTGTTCAGCTTAATCGAATTGAAAATCAATTCCATACCGGGATGCGATGCGCGGCCGACATGCCACAGCTGACAGAAGATAATGCTGCCTTTGCTGTGGGCTGCATCCACAACCTTCTTCCATGCCTGGACTTGTTCTTCATTGTAAATCCCAGGAATATGAGGAAATCTGTTCATCCATTTTAAGATTAAATTATTAAACTTTTTTAACTAAACGCGAAAATCTGAGTTCTAATTCAAGATTACGTTCGAAAATAGATTTAATAGCCAAAAAACAAACCGAACTTTGAGGAAAAATCAAACAGTAAACCGATTTATTTTTGTTGACAAACAACAAAGCAGACTTTTAGAATTGAGCAATCAACAAACCTACCTCAAACTTTCATTATGTTTGAATGAATTTTTCAATGTTTGAGTGAGTTATTAAGTCAACATTAGTTGAAATGTTTTAAGGAAAGATTATTACGACTTAATAACTAACTCAAATATTGAAAAATTCGTTCAAACATAATGAAAATTTGAGACAAGTTTGTTGTTTGCTAAATTTCTAAAGTTTGGTTTGTTATTTGTCAACAAAAAAAATTTCAGTTTGCTGATTGATTTTTCATCAAAGCTCGGTTTGTTATTTGGTTATTAACCCTTAATTTTATATCATAATTGTAATATTTGCATGCAGTGCAGCAGTAACAGACCAAGATCTCCTCCCCATTAACGTGGGTACCCACCCCGACCAATCGAGTTCATAGACCAAGCCACCATACAACTACAATTTCTAATCCCAAAAATACCCTCCATAGTTTGCCAAAGTTACTAAGCTTACCCAGCAGCCGTGTCGGAGATCATCGTCCCCTCAGTGATCAGAAACCCACCCGGAGTCGCCCTCTGTGCGTAGTACTCTGCAAGCGCCGAGTTCGGAATTCCGTTCAAAGCCCGACAGCGGGTCATCGGAGCCAGCACCACTCTGATTCAAGGCAGACCTCATGGTTATGTAATTATGTTACAATAGAAGGGGCAAATCATTTTCTGAGCAGATAATTCATTGTTCTTGAAAAAAAAAACACTTTTGTTTAGGGTTTCTTGGAAGAAAAAAAATCATCTTTCAGAGTACAGATATGAGAAAAATGGGGGAAAATGAATTCCCTTCAATTTTTCCAGTTCTTGAATCCGATTCCAGATTCCAACGTATCAACTGATTAAAAATGACGAAAATTTGGGCGATTCAAACACAGAATCAAGAAAAGTCGACGTTGAAACCGAGACAGACCTGTGGGAAAGGTTGAACTTGCCCATCTTGTAAGAAGAGAACAGATCCGCCATGTCTGGTCGCTCCGACGTTGTCAATTGGCGATCGGAGACGGCGAAGAAGAGACGAGGTGTTGAGGAGAAACACGTAGATCTCGATGATTGTCGGACTGAGGAAATCTGGAGTATAAATTATTGGTTTTTGTAGAAAAGAGAAAGGATGGTCGGTGTGGACCCAAATTTATTAAAGGTAAGTGGTAATTTCGTCACGTGATTCTCATTGCGTAAATCGGATACAGATATAAAGAAGAAAAGGAGGTTACATACATAATGTGGAGGGAAAGGAATCTTGTCGGATTTTTTCCTTTGGCCAATAATCTTGTCGTTTATGTTTTGACTAGATTTGCAGCATCTTCTACGCGGTGTCGTCCTCCTCGGCCGCCGCCGTCGAGATGTGGACGGTGGTTCAATGTGCTACACTCATAACAGAAGCACTAGCTTGATGGCATTTGTAAATTACGTTGGAAGATTTAATAAACAAAAAAAATACGTTTTTAATATGTAGTACGGATTTTGTATCGTTTTATTGTATATTAAGAAAAATATAATGTTAACGAAAGACAAATATTTTACTGTAAAACATAGTTATCAGAATCGGACCGGACTCCTATTTGATTTTGTTTAGTTAAAAGACTGTTTTACAAATAAATAGTGTTTGAACTGGAATTTTTTTAGCAAACCATCCGTTTTTTTTAAAAATCGGCAAGTTTCCGGTTCACTTTTTAGCTGAATCTTTTTTGTTTTCGTTTTTTTTCGGGCGTTTTTTTTTTGGGTTTCCGTTTTTTGGTTTTGCACAAACCAATCAGCTTAACCCAATTGGTTAAACCGGTTCACTACTATTGTGTATTGTGTTTGAGAATTGAGAGTGATGTGCATTTAATATTGAAACTATGTAGTTTGTGTGTGTGAGACTATGTAGTTTGAGGTAATTATGTTTGTGTTTGAGACTATGTATGTATTTTAAGTTTTCAATTTTTTCCCCTTGTGAATAGTGAACCGCACACTGAACCGAATTGGACTGGACGAACCGTGAACCAACCCCCTTTCCGGTTCGATGGCCGGTCCGGTTTTGATAAATATGGTCTAAAGACAAGATCTTAACCATGTAATACGTGCCATGCATGTCTTAAGAACCCCTAACATTTGATTTGGATTTCGGGTTAATATTTAAATAAATTGTATTTGGCAACTAAAAAAATAATGTTTTTTTTCATGAAAATTTTAATAAGAACAAAAATATTGTATTTTTTATATATTATATTATAAATTTAATAACTTTTCTAAATCGGCCAATTTATCATCACATTTATTCTCTCTTGATTAAACAAATATAATAAATTGTTAAAAATACAAATCACCCGCCCCTGCTCTTTCTCTTGCTCTCTCTATCTGTTCTCTCTTCCATTTTCGTTTCTTCACCGGAAGCTGCGTCTTTCTCGCCTTGCCATGGCCGTCTTCTGATCTCTGTCTTCAAGTATAAAAAATACATAGTTTTTTTTCATAAGGTACCCTCTTCTTCCTCCTCGTTTTTTCCCTTTTATTTTTTCATCTGCCTTGCAATAATCACTCAGCACTTGCTTTTTACCACCTCGAAATTGATTAAATCCAATTATCATCCTATCCGATACCGTCGCCTGATTAAGTGAAATGCTCTTGTTGGGCTTCAATTTCGTCTTCTTATCTGATAATAATTGAGAAACTAGTTCCAGGAGCTCATGAAATTACCGATTTTGTTGGTCACACCAGGTGAAATTTTATTTCATACGAGCAGATTCAACAATTTTGTCAATGTCAAGTTCCGCCATTTGTTAAAAGGAGTTTTTTTAGTACTGCGCAGGTCGATTGATCATAAAAAGACTTGTTTCAGGGGCTGAGATAGAAAAAGGCTAGTGATGGAGAATATATTCTTGTTCAATCTGTTTGTTTGAGTCAATTACCGGACCCGTGTGGAAGATTCTAGGTTTGGTATTCTTTTATTTTAAAAAAGTAATCTTTTTGATGAAATTTACGTTCCTCAGCTGAAATTTGCATAATTTATTTAGGAACTTGCTAATTTGCTTCCTTGTGGAACCTAAATTGTTGCTTCTATTAATAAGAAAATGGGAATCAACTGTTTGTTTCGCGATTGAGCTGAAATTACATTATGCTCGAGTGTGGTGTTCTATGTGATTGACATAGTTTAGCGTACTGTTAGGTATTGTAGTCTGATTAATATGTAATGGTAGATTATGTATTAATGTACGCGTCTCGCGGTTCAACCTCCGCGCCCCGAACCCATAGGCTATACTGTACTGTATTGTATTTCTCCATGTATACGTATTTTGTAACAGTAACCGTCATGAATAATATCTTCTAAACCGTGTGGAGGTTACCCACTTGGTTGTTACCACAAGAAATCTGATTTTGCTTCCCTTCTTTTCCTCTATAGAAAAACTGAGTTTTTCCTTCTCAATCCTAAGTGTTTTCTTCATTAGATTGAGTTGTTTGATCCTAACACGTACTTCACCATAATGAGCTTTTATTGTAACTAATAGCAACTTCGTGAAAAGGGAGTTTTATTGTGCTCCATAGCTCAATTTTTTGTTCATATGAGAGATGGAGAATGACTATGTCAGAAGAAGATGAAGAATCGGGATCTTAAATATTATAATTTTTGTAGATGGATCTTAAATATTATGAAGTTTTTTTTCATCTTTCATCAGGAAAAAATGTCTATGTCAGAAGAAGATGAAGAACCGGGATGGACAGCTTCGTTCTTTTTGCAAACTACAGAAGACATTGCAAGAGCAGTAGCTGCGGCAGCTGCTGCTGCCACAGCTACTCACTCTCCAAGGCCATCTGTTGTATTTTCAGCAAAAGATGAAGGTGGAATCGGATTTCAGAAACTACAGAGAACTTTTTTGAAAGTCTTGAAAGGATCATCTGCTCCTCCAGAAGTTAAACACTTAAATTATAACCCTGAAGTTTTAACTAGCCAAAAACGTCAATGGGCGCGTTACCAGTTACAGTACTTGGTAAACTTTAATAAATTGTTTTTTACTATTATTATTATTATTTGTAACATGAATTCATCTATGAACACAGGATCATAGATCATTAAAAGAACCATCAAGGCTTTTCGAAAGCATGGTAATTGTTGGACTCCATCCAAATTGTGATGTTCATGCTCTTCAAAGACAATATATTGAAAGAAACTCGGAAGGTTCAGGAAGACTACGGAGGGTCCTTAGTGGCCATCGTCACCCTCGTGTAGAGCCTAGCCTTGAACCTCAGGTCCATATTTTTTCCGTACCTGTCAGTTTCTTCTAACCTAATGATGCTGACTACTTTCCACCAATACTGACACTTGACAGGATTTTTTCCACTTCAAATTAGGTTTTATTTGTGTATCCTCCTGAAAAGCAACTACCAGTTAAATACAAGGATCTTCTTTCATTTTGCTTCCCTGGAGGTGTGCAGGTAGATATTACTTTATTTATACTTCCTATTGTGCTTCAAATTGGGCTAGCTTTTATTGTGAATAACATATTTTATGATGCCTGTAAATGTATAAAGGTTAACTCTGTGGAGCGGACTCCAAGCATGAGTGAGTTGAATGAAATTTTACTTGGGCAGGTAATTTTTACCTCTTTGTTTTTTCAAAGATTTAATTTTTAAATGGAATAAAGATTTGGCATTGGCTTATTAACTTTTAGTTTCTGCTGTCTTCTTGCAGGAACATCTTAAACAAAGTGACCAGTCATTTGTATTTCGGTTACAGGTAATGCTTATAGTACAAATAGTCATGAATAACTTTATGGATCTTTTGAGAAATCCTGCTAGTATCCTGATTTCTTTGACAGGTGGCTGATGATTCAACTCTGTATGGATGCTGTGTTCTAGTTGATGAGTTGGTGCAACGGCCTTCTGGATTGATTTCAATGATTTCAGATAGACAGTCACGGTCTTTACGTAGCCGTTACATATTAACAACCCGCAGATGTTATTGCATTCTGTCAAGGCTTCCATTTTTCGAATTGCATTTCGGGGTTTTGAATAGGTAAATCCCGATTTCTCCAATTTAGTTAAGGGATAAATACCAATGAACTACCTGAACTTTGGACGTTTTGCAATGAGCAACCCGAACTTTGAAAATTCAAAACGGGCTACCTCAACTTTGAAGAAGGTGCAAATAGCTCCCTCCGTCCAATTTCCGATGACTTTCCGACGATTTTCCGTCAACAGTTGACGGAAAATTGGATGGAGGTAGCTATTTGCACCTTCTTCAAAGTTGAGGTAGCCCGTTTTGAATTTTTAAAGTTCAGGTAGATCGTTGCAAAACGTCCAAAGTTCAGGTAGCTTATTGGTATTTAACCCTTTAGTTAATATAATCTTCTTAAGGAAAAAAACTTATTTCTCTTTAATGTTTGCTCTAGCATCTTTACTGAAGAAAGGCTAGAGCGGTTAACGAAAGGCACAATTGGTTTAAGTATGGAGGGTAATCAGAATGAAGAAAACCCGGATGAAAAATCGGGTTCAATCTCTGTTGGACCTGTTAATGCTGCTGCTGAAGAGATCATTAATGAGCCAACAAGCCCCTCTGGTTTTAGTTCTGGAGACTCGACCCCCCGAAGAATTACGGATGATGGAAACAATGTGGGTCAAATTCAAACACACCAAGGGGATTGTCCGTCTCTTGAAAGGGTAAAGTTTTCCACAGCTGAGACAGAAATGGAAGTTCTTGCATCAGGGAAAGAATCGGTTTGTAATGATTCTGTTCAATTCCAGACAGTGGAGAAGCGATTACCCAATGCTGTTCTTCCACTTCTACGCCTTTATCAGTACGAAAGCTCCGAGTCCTCTTCAAGGTACATGATTTATGCAGGAATTTAATCTCTTGATTTAGTCATTTAGTATAATTTGTATTAATTGTCAGATAAATAAAAAGTTCTCACCTTTATCATTAAAAAAAAATAAAAATTGTTGGTCTATTCTAGTGTCTCCAAGGGCATCATAAAAATCACATTTTGGATCTATATAATCAATTAGGGAAGACTGCTGTATATTTTCTCTATTATTATCGTTCTTGGTGGGACGATGATGTGGTGCTTTTATTGGAAAACTGCAATTTTATGCAGTTTGCAGGGTTCTCCAGTTGAGGACAGAAATTTCGGAACTGCTTTAGACGATGTAGAGACAGGAGAGGTGTCTTTCTCAGGTCAGGATGATCCAAGTGACCATGCTAGTATTCTTGAATGGGCTAAGGTTCGAAAATCATTTTCTTAATTTATTTCTAATGAATTTAATGCTTGTGATTAAAGGAAAAATAATCATAACCGTCCGTTTCTTAATATTAGCTTAAAACTTGTTACACACAAATTAACCAGATAAAGACTAATAATTTGAAGAAAAAAATGGTATTGTTTTTAATATGCATTGTTGTTTTTAATATTTACCAGGCGAATAGCTATGGGTTACTACAGATAATTTGCGAATACTATAGATTACCTTGTCCGGAAAGGGGTTCAACTGTCCGGTTTCACCCTCTGGAACACTTGATTCCCTTGGAATATTCAAGGCCACAGAAAACTGTTCTACATGTTGCGGGTTCATCTATTGATTTGAAGTCATGCACAACAAGCTTAGAATTGGCCGAGGTGAATTGCAAATTTAAAAATTGCATTTTTATCTTGTGGGTAATGCTTAAGTTTAACAGAAACTGGAGTTTGTTATTCTTATTTCAGGCACGTACGGCACTTTTTGTGGAGGAGGAAGCAAGTGCATTATCAATTTGGACGGTAGCAACTATATGCGGAGCATTACGACTTGAGAATGTATGATATGCTTTATATTGTTATAGTCTTCTTTGCTGATTTACCCAATGTGAAACAGCAAGAACTAATTTGATAGATCCCGGACTCTGAAGCTTCCACATGAAAAACTGTCCCCAAAGCCTTCCTTTTTGCTCACATGTTTCTAAACGCATCTTTGAAGTCTTAGAATTGATAAATTTTAGGGTTAAATGTCAAGGAGCAACCTGAACTTTGGACGTTTTGCAACAAGCTACCCGAACTTTGAAAATTCAAAACGGGCTACCTCAACTTTGAAGAAGATGCAAATAACTTACTCCGTCCAATTTTTCGTCAACTGTTGACGGAAAGTCGTAGGAAAGTCGTCAGAAATTGGACGGAGGTAGCTATTTGCACTTTCTTTAAAGTTGAGTTAGCCCGTTTTGAATTTTCAAAGTTCGGGTAGATCGTTGCAAAACGTCCAAAGTTCAGGTAGCTCCTTGGTATTTAACCCTAAATTTTAACTTACAGGTACTTACAATTTTCGCCGGAGCACTTCTAGAGAAACAGATAGTAGTTGGTTGTTCCAATTTGGTATGTTGTTTTCCTCTCTTTCTCTCTCTCTTGAAAAACGTACACACTCAGTAATTTCGGGTTTATCTGATGAAACATGCAGGGAGTTTTATCTGCAGTCGTCTTATCGGTTATTCCACTCATTCGTCCCTACCAATGGCAAAGTCTCTTGATGCCTGTAAATATCTTTTAAAGCTTTAAATTTTGTGTTATATGAACCTTGAAAGTGTTGGATTTTACTTAACCCTTGATTAAAATTGCAGTCTTTTGGCCCTAAGTATGTATATCGGTTGTTTCCAGGTTTTACCGAACGACATGTTGGATTTCTTGGATGCACCGGTTCCTTATATAGTGAGTTCTCTACACCAAACCTCATTTGTATAGATTGTGATGTGAAAGAAGGATCTACATGACATCAAAGTTGTTAGGATCAAACACTCAATCTGATGAAGAAAACATTAAGAATTGATAAGAAAACACTTCAGTTTTCAGAGAGGAAAGGAAGAGAAGAAGAACTTTGATTTCTTGTGGTAACACAAGTGGGCAACCTCTACACGGTTTAGAAGATATATTCATGACGGTTACTGTTACAAAATACGTATACATGGAGAAATACAGTATAGTACAGTATAGTCTATGGGTTCGGGGCGCTGCCCCGAACCCCGCCTTCGGGTGGGGGGCTCCCGCCCCCCGGCAACCTCACCGCGAAGGTTGAACCACGAGACGCGTACATTAATACATAATCGACCATTACATATCAATCAGACTACAATACCTAACAAAAGTATTTGTGTAGGTTGGTGTGAAGAACAAGAATGCTGAAGTCCAGTCAAAACTGACCTGTGCTATAGAGGTTGATGCCAACAGGAATCAGGTTTTGACAGATTGGAACATTTTGAACAACTTTGTGAAATTCGTAAAAAAAACAAACTTTTTTTTACTTGCTTTCTTATAGGTGAAATCACCATCCATCCCACAGCTGCCCAAGCAAAGGGAGTTGCTTTCATGCCTTAGTTCTTACCATGCAAAGCTTGTTGGGGAGAGTTACTTGGCGAGGAAAAGGCCATTGTACGAGTGTACTGAAGTCCAGGTTTGTGTTCTTTCAAGGAACCCTAAACCTTCATTGGCAAGAAACAATGTCTTCCTTTACATTCATTCTGCTGTGTTGTGTGTCAATTGATGAACCAGATTGAAGCTGCAAAGGGTTTCTTGGGAGTGTTAAGGCAGTATTTAGACTCTCTCTGCTCTAATCTACGGTCACATACCATCACAAATGTACAATCTAACGATGACAAGGTTTGTTTTTGTAGTATTCCACTGCATCATCACTAAATAGCAATCAAATCTCAATCTTTTCTTCGATTCCAGGTATCACTGCTCTTGAAGGAAAGTTTTATCGAATCCTTCCCTTCTCGTGATCGTCCCTTCATGAAGGTAACTGCCCATTCCTTTCCCTTTCATGGTGTATTTTGACAAGCTAGAGTAGTGATTTTGGTTGTTTTTGTGAAGTGCAGATGTTTGTTGACACTCAACTATTTTCGGTGCATACGGACCTCGTTCTATCTTTCATTCAGAAGGACTGAGGCATGGTCGTCCTATACTGGTACCAGAGTAGGGTTAATTACCAAAAAACAAACTCAACTTTGATCGAAAACCAAAAAAAAAAAACTAAACTTTGTTTTGGGGCAAAAAACAAACTGAAGTTCAGTAATTGAGCATTCAGGAAACCCAGTTCAAATATCCGTTAATTATGGACGGAATTTTGAATAGTAAACGAAATTAGGAAATAGATTACCGCTATACCCTTCACAGCTCAGGCAGTAGAGTTTCTCAACCAACAACCCTTCCTCGGCTTCGACGACGACGGTATTCGGCTTCTAGGATGGAGGTGTCCGCTTCAATTCTTCGATGGAGGAAAGGGATGATCTGTTAGAAGGAAGTTGAAAGGGTATAATAGTAATGTACTCCCTAATTTCGTTTACTATTCAAAATTCCGTCCGTAATTAACAGATATTTGAACTGAGTTTCCTAATTGCTCAATTACTGAACTTCGATTTGTCTTTTGCTCCAAAACAAAGCTTAGTTTGTTTTTTAGTTTTCGATCAAAGTTGAATTTGTTTTTTGGTAATTACCCCACTAGAGTAGAGTATGTAAACTAACTACAAACACACATTGATGTAACATATATATATACATATGATGTAATGTTTTGTTGAAGAGGTTTTGAGTTCTCTCTGGTTTGTAACATCTTAGAGAACATACCCTCAACATGATACATTCACATTGTATTTGATTGTTTGTTGTAGCATTTCATGCAAGACAATGAAGTAGATGGTGTTTCTTGAAAAAAAGGTCAAAGAGTTAGTGGTGGGTTTTCACACTCTTCCTTCTTTTGCCTGAGAGAGAAGTATAAAGAGTCAGGAAAGTAACAGATGAGAAGAGCAGAGTAAAAATTCTAAAAGAAACTAGATAAAGTAAAAATAAAATAATGGAGAAGCAGCAGGAGAAAGCTCTTGGCCGTACAGTGTTTTGAATGACAGAAGCATTTGCTTCAGACTGATGAATATAACACTGATAAATAATTTACGAAAGAAAAAAGTTTTTTTTTTCTTTTATGAATTTGACCGAATCTGCACACAAAAAACTATGAGTTCACATTATTCTTTTAGTAAAAGGCGAAAGAATAGTTCATCTCTCATAAAAACACTATGAACTCATTATATTCTTTAATAAATTTATCAGGATGTAGCTTTTATAGAGATAGAAAACCTCCAAAATACATTACAAATTTTGTAGGTCAATCATTATTGAATTTGAGAACATTGTGCTTAAGAAAACAAAACAAGTATTAACTTTTGCATATTTTTCTGGTTAGAGTCTTTCCATAGTAAGAGTGTGATTCTTTACTCTTTTAGTCTAAAGTGAAGCTAAATAAATAACCATTTAGTAATTAGCATGCAGAGAGAGAGAACACTCTTTCTCTCAATCTCACTCTTCTTTAGTTTATTGATTTCCGGAAAGATGTCAGAGACAACAGCTGTTGCTGCTGGCTTGCTGCTGCTGGTTCTGCCATGTCTCAGAAGCAGAAGAGTTGCAGTGTCATCATAGTAGCAAGCAGCTCAGGAGAAAGAGAGAGAAACAAAGAACCAAGAGTTTTATCCATCATGTACAGAAGATTCTGCAACTCCATGGTTCCTGAACTGAAATAAATATACCTACTCTACTCCTCCATTGCCAAAGAGTGAGTACACTAATACCCATTTGAGCATGTAGAGAGAGAGAGGAGAACGAAGAAGAAGAAGAAAGAATCTTCATTTGTTACCTGGCTGCAACTATGAACAGAATTCCATTCACAGCTTCCCAATTGCAAGAGCTAGAGCACCAAGCTTTAATCTTCAAGTACATTGTCTCCGGAATCCCTGTACCTTCCGACCTCCTATTCTCTCTCCATACAACCTGCGCCGGCACTCCTCTCTCCTCCAGGTTCCTGTTTCCTCAGTCCCAACATGGTATGCATTACAAAAAATAATTATAGCTCCAAACTTTAAAAACACAAAACTGTTCTTTGATACGGGTTTTGGTTCTTACATGGATTGTCACCCTGGTTCGGCTTTGTTCCCAAATTTTGGTTCTTACATTTGATTGTCACTCTGTTTCTTGATTATTTTTGAAAAAATATATATATTATCTTGAAAATATTGCAGCAGCATGGAGCTGTTTCCAGATGGGGGTGGTGGGGAAGAAGATAGACCCAGAACCTGGGAGGTGCAGAAGAACAGATGGAAAGAAGTGGAGGTGTGCAAAGGAAGCGTACCCAGATTCCAAGTACTGCGAAAGGCACATGCACAGAGGCAAGAACCGTTCAAGAAAGCATGTGGAAGTCCTCAACAACACTCCATCTCCAAATCCATTCCTAAAAACAACCACCCTTTATCCTCTTAACCCTGCGGCATCATCTCCTCAATCAGATAACTTTAATCCATCTTGCTACAACAACTTCTCGGACTGTCAAGATTTCAGGTTCCTATTCAATTTTTCTCCCTTTTAGGAAGTGTTTGTGTTTTTTGCAGTGACCAAATTGTGTTTCGTATTTGTTTGCATTTTGTAAGGAGAAACAGGTACACTTACGGTGTGAAAGATGGAATTGATGAGCATGCATTTTTCTGTGAACCCTCTGGTACCATGAGGAGCTTCTCTGCCTCGTCCATGGAGAATCCATGGCCTCTAGCGATGAACTCATCTTCATCATCTAGACAGAGGGATTACTGCCATTTGCAGCTCCAGAGCCATGGGGACGAAGAGAAACAAAATCACCTTTTTCATGGAGTGCCCCTTGTGAAGAATGAAAGAGGAGATGAGCCCAACAAGACAACTCACCGATTTTTTGATGAAGAGCCTGTCCGAAGCAGGGAATGGGACAGTTCCTCGACGACAAGGCTGTCGATCTCCATTCCTTCTTCCTCGTCTAATGACTACTTCCCACTGTTCAATTCAATAAAGAAATTTGGTGAGGCTCAAAGACCCTCTTCTCTGTTCTATCAATGAGTCCATCTAATTCAGCACCTCAACATACTCTCTATACAATCAAATAGTTTAATATGATTGAGATTGATGAATTTCCTTCTGTAGATCATCAATCCTAATACGCTCTTATTGCAGATGGTTGAGTTTGGCAAGGTTGGTTCTGTTCGACAGAGTTCCTAAGAGCTGTCAGGATATTCAGCAAGTTGTTCTGGATGATTTCAGGATTGCTTAATAAATGAAAATGATGGTGTTTGTTCTAGGGAGAACACAATTAACTAATGTTTCATTTTATATGGTCATTTTCTTTCTTTTTTTGATTTCTCCCTTGTTCTTTCGAATGGGGTTTCTTGTTGAACTTTCGAATGGGGTTTATTGGATTGTTCTGAAGTCATGACGACACTTTCAGATTGAAACAATTTGGAGGTACCCAAACTTTCAATCGGATAAAATCAGAATTCTGAACTAGAACTTGAGAAGGAATGTGAATGTTTGAGATCAAATTTTCGGACCTTCCCTATGACCAATTTATAGTGTTTGCCACGCCCTCTAGAAAAGGCACCACACCCTTTGGAAGAGACACCACACCCTTTGGAACCGTGTAGGAACCATTCAACCAAACCATGCCCATTCAATTCAAAATTTGGCTCCAAAGCAAAGGGACACCTTAGGATGATGACTTGGAGTCGAAGTCATTGCAACATTTCGGCCTAAACTTGGCTCCAAAGCAAGTGTCCAAAAACCGAGAATTTTGAGGTTAAAATGTTAAGTCATTAATTCAAAAAATTCAAATTTACAATAAATTTTTAGAATAGCTCGACCCCAGCCAGGGACTCTGGCCCCTTGGACCCAGCCCAGGAGCGCTCCCCCCGTACTCCTGCAAATAGGGTGTTGCCCCCTTTTACCCCTATTGTTCGTCTCTAACCAACTGATGAATTTCCGATACAGTAAATCATAATATACTTAAACATGCGTGCATTCCGCACTCTCCTGACTTGTTTAATGAGATACTATGATCCTATTGGTCAACTAGTCAATCCAATTATACTAAAATATATAATATCCTTTTCTATTTAGTTCTCAACTTTATACACAAAAGAAAGATGTTACATTTGCGAGTGAATGTTTTGGGATCTATATCTGTTGCGTGGGTAGGTGACATCCTAAATACAATGTCTTATGGGTTCAACTTCAGAGCTTGCTGCTTTCACTTTCAAAGACTCAAACCCAAGTGTCTATTCAATACTATGGAATTATGGATGGTGGGAGGGACTCCAAATTAATGAAACTTGGCCCCATTTTATTTTGTTTGTTAAATTTCTTTGCTTCAAAATCCAAATTCAGCTAGGTGAAAATAATGATTTTTTCACCAAAATATACCAAATTTAATAACTAAACATCAAAATGTCTTCATTTTGCCAACATAGACGAATCTATACCAACCCGTGACTCCCATTCGCGGGTAGAAAAGCCACCTGCGACTCCCAGTAGCGGGTGAATTTTTTTCCGTCTCAAAGTCTTCTCAAAATTCTCAAACTTTTTTTTTACAAGCTTCTCAAGTCTCAAAATTCTCATTTTTTTATTCTTAAAAATCTCGAAATTGCAATATATATTTCTTTCCATTTATTTATTCTCAAATTTCTAGATCAAATAGAAAATGTATGAATATATTTATATTGTGAAGCACTAGGTGAGGTATTCTCAAAACATGCGCCATGGGAGTTCGTGGGTGAAACTTACGGTAACGTTAAAGTTTACACCCGCGAATAGGAGTCACTGGTTGGTATAGATTCGTCTATGATGACAAAATGAAGATATTTTGGTATTTAGTTATTAAATTTGGTATATTTTGGTGAAAAATTCGAAAAGAATAGACATCAATGAAGAATTGCATTGTATTCATTACCTCACCAGAAAGTCAGAAACCCATCATTCTAATCAAAACTCTGTTGAAAATTGCGCAGCTGAAAGGATTCTATGCAATGGTTAGCAGCTGAAAGTAAGTTCTAACATACACATCACTCAAACCACAAGAAAATTGTGATCTTTGGTAAAGAAGATATACTCTGTTGTACATTTATGATATCACCACATTTTGGAAGCATGGTGGTAGAAAAGAAATGAAGGTACCAGGAGAAGTGCAATTTACGAAAATTCAATGAAGCTTAGTTCATAGGATATTAATACTATAACACTGCACTAGCAAGAAAAAGTTTCCAAAAGGGGGGCGAGGGGTAGAGAGAGAAGAAGAAGAAAGAGAGAACCTGTGATGCAGTCTGCAGCTTCTGAACCTTCTGATTAGAGTAAGTGGGTCTGGTTTCATCACAGTAGGGAGAGAGAGAGAGACCATTCTCAGGATGTTTTGCAGGAACTTTGAAGAGTTCACATTATTCAGTGGGTAAAGAAAGAGCGTGTACCCCACCTGCACCTCCTTTCAGACTTTATTTTTAAAAAAGGGTGAAAATAACAACAAAAATCTCAAAAAAAAAAATCAAGCTAAAAGATTTTATTTACATGAACTTTCTTACACGTATCCATCCTCGAAACAAAACTTACCATTAAAACATTAAAACTTTGGTTACACATGTTTTACCATTGTTCAGAATGGTTACACATGTTTATCGTCAAAATGTGATTAATTGGTTTTGCTATATGACTAATTGATTTTTCTACTGTTTATCGTCAAAAATCACTGTTAAGTCACTATTTAGATATATAAAATGACTTAATTACCATTTTCATCCATCGAGCTGTTCTTCATCAACCTGTCTTCTTATTCTTCATTCTCCTCATATGTGACCACGATTGACATCGATTGACAACGATTCTCTACCAGCAAGCTCTTCCAGGTACGTCTCCTTCTCCGAATAAGATTCTGAGTTCATCACGAACCCAGAAATACAATTATGGGTTTGTCACGAACCCATAAATGCAATTTTGGGTTTGTCACGTACCCAGAATCACGATTTCTGGGCTCGTGATGAATCCAGAAACACACTTCTTCTATGTGATGAATCCAGAAACGCATTTTTTCTGGATTTGAATCGCGATTATGGGTTCTTTTTTACAGTCACTTTGTATTTTGGGCATAATAGTCAACAGTTAAGGGCATAATAGTCATTTGATAATTAAAAAATATGTTAAAAATATATTAATTAACAGTAAAATTAACAGTTTACTAACGGAATAATCAATTAATCACATTGGGAAAAACATGTGAACCAATTAGTCACATAGCAAAACCAATTAATCACATTTTGAAACATGTGTAACCATTCTGCACAATGATGAACCATTCTGCACAATGATGAAACATGTGTAACAAATTAAGTAATTAACCCTTAAAACTTGCTAAGATGTTTGATTCTGTATCAATACTCACAACTGCTGCTTTGGCTATCACTTTGAATCGACAAGCTTTTGCACCAGTTAACAGAATCTGCTTCACTACCCATAAAATGATTCAACAGTTAGAAAGAAAAACAATCATTATTATGTGAAAAGAAAAGGACTATTTTAAACATCACATGTGTTAACGAGGGAACTTCAAAGTAATAGAAGATGTGTTCACATACTTCAAAGGATTGTGAAATACATGTAATACCATTGTCATCTTCTTCCTAAGTTACTTTTCAAATTTTCATTCCTTCATTATTCTCATTCTCACTACCTCACCGTATTTGTGATCTTGGCTTCATTCTTTCCATCAAAGTTCGTCTTTGCAAATGGTGAAACAAAAACATAATGAAGTTTCGGTATCAGGAGAATGATAATTTTTAAGCTTTGAGGTTTACGTGAGATGTAATTTTGAAGATGATGACTTAATCATCATTACTATTGCAGTTGGAATGTACATGTCAACAACAACAGAGTCGCTCCGATAGGGTCAAACAAAAGCAGAGTCGACCTAGCTCCGATAGGATCAAACAAAACCAGAATCGTTCTAGCTCCGATATGGTCAAACAGAAGCAGAGTCGCACCAACTCTGATAGGGTCAAACAGAAGCAAAGTCGCTCTAACTCCGATAGGGTCAAACAAAAACGGAGTCGTCCTAACTCCAGTAGGATCAAACAACAGAGTTGACCTGACTCCGGTAGGGTACAACAACAACAGAGTTGCCCTGACTCCAATAGGGTTCCAAACCAATCAGTCCAAAGAGTATTTCGAGAAATTATATATTTTCACAAGTCAGTCAACGGAAGAATTTTCAACAATATCCTTGACAAGATAAACATTGGAGGTCTCAAGAGAGTAAATTTTAGTTGGATTTCGTAGATAAAATCAATTTGATTTTGATGCTCTTTCCTATTATATTTCCATGTGGATATTAATAACAAATTAATGTATATTAAGAGTCCTTAATTGAGTTGGAATTTGAGTTTGGGCATGAGTCTGAGTTGTGTGGTGCAACAACATCCGTAGACTTCTCTTTTGATCGGAATCGCAGTAAGATTGTTGGTCGAATGCTCTCCGCCGACGTTTCCTGCATCCCAGAACCAGGTTTTTTTCCTGAATATTAAGAATCAAAGAGATTCAACTGCGACCAGTCGCTTCTTCCTGAGAGGATGCCGCTCAAATGGTAAACCCTAATTCCAATTGCAATTCAAAATCAAATTTGGTTCCTCTTGCTTCAAATTCGAAGCTCATGCTGTACGAATCAAGATTCTTATACTCATTTGATCCATCAGGGTTTTGAACTGGCAGCCGAATCCAGGCTCCACAGTGAACAGCCAAATTCTTGCAGAGGTCGCGCAGTGCATCGAGTCCATCAATGGCGTCAAAGACGGACGATGGAAAGCTTCCCTCACTTACTACAAACCGATTTTCCGAGGTAAAAAACTGTAAACTGTAATTCATTGATGCTACCTGTGTCGTTCTTACTTCATAGTCAAGAAATGGATTTGTGGTTTCTATCTGAGCTCGTTTGTTCATCAGACCAGGCAATTCCATCTGAGATTCCTCGGGATTTTATCGGAATGTCCCTCCCTGAGCAGCCAGACAAGTACTACTTCACTCTCCGAGCTCATCGAATTGTGGTCGAAGCTGATTTATCGATTCAGAACATAATGGAGAAGTTACAATCTTACAAATCAAGGGTGGCTCTTATTTTCGAGGTTTCCTTGACATCCTAGTATCACATCCATCCTTTCGTGTTCATATGATGTTGTGTTGGCAGTGATTAACTGCTAAAGGTGTTCTTTGATCATGTAGGGTTTTCAGTATCAGCTTGGTGACTTCCAATTGAGAGTTGGAAAAGTTGTTCCTAGTCATTCTGAGAGTCTGAGGGGAATCTTAATGGAGGTACCATATTATTGTCTTTGTTCCCTCGAAATCTACTAGCATGTATAATCGTGGATACAATTGGTGTTATTTTCATGCCATGGCAGCATCAACTTTTATTGAGTAATACTGCATAAACTAATCATAATCTAGCAATATGGCTATAACCCGGTTATATTTTTACGAAATGTGTATGCAAATTTATAATTGGTAGCATATTGCCTTTCTTCTTCAATTTCTACAGCCTCTATATCTTTCTCTTGAAATTAATATAAGGTAGCTTTTCGTTTTCTGATTTTCTCCTTTTTATACACCTCTTTTCTCAGTTATTTGCATCTTTTGTTTTTACTTAATAAAGGACGGGTTAAATACCAAATTGCTAGCTGATAGGGCTGATCATGGGCGGTCCGGTCCGGTCCTGAAGGCAAGACCGAGACCGAAATTTCGGTCTTGCCTTCTGGAGGACCGAGACCGACCTCGGCCAAAAAAGTCCGCCCGAGTCGGTCTTTCTTGACTCGGGCCGGTCTCGGTCCTAGACCGAATCTACACACACAAAAAAAAAAAACTATGAGTTCACGGTATTTTTTAGTAAAAGGCGAAGGAATAGTTCACCTCTTAAAGAAACACTCTCTATATTTTTTAGTAAATTTATCAAGATGCACCATTTATAGAGATAGAAAACTTCCAAAATCCACATTATTTTCGGTGTGGTATTATGAAAATCTCAAATACACATACATTCGGTCCGGGCCGGTCCTAAACGGGCTTTCGGGAAAAAAGCCCGAGCCCGAAACCGACCTTGAAGAAAAAAAACCGCCCGTTCGGTCTCGGTCCTAGTCGGGCCGGTCTTGTCGGGAATTCGGTCCTACAGTCTTTTTTGATCACCCCTACTAGCTGAACTTGTGGCCGGTGTACTAGTTGCTTGCTGGATTTTTTTGGGCTAGCTAAACTATTACATAGTGCATTTGCTAGATCCATCCATATTTTCTTTTTTGTTAATTTTAGGTGACTTCTTACTAAACCTTTATTGGGCAAAACCTTTTTGAATTTTTGCATAATGCAAAGAATTTGTTACTCTAATGCAGGTTGAGTACCTCCCGGTTTCTTCCTGGGAGAAGTCAAGGCAAGTGATGGAAGATTTTCTCGAGATATGGCAAGAAGCGCTATCAAAAAGATCGTTACCAGGTCATTTCATCCACTCGGAACCAAACTTCTCAGAGTTTGGCCTCTCAGATCACTACTCGTCTCAACACACTGCTGTTCAGTATGCAACCGTGATGGCACAGTTGATTGCTTCGGCTCAAGCATTGCCCATGGCGAGAAACTAAGCACAAATGGGTTGGATCGGGAAGTCGCAATGTGTAGGTGATCACATCTATTGGTAGATTACTGCTTCCTACTTCGGCTTAACTGATGTAATGAAGCATTCACCATTGAGCTAATGAAAGATATATAACTGAACTTGCCTATTGCTTTTTCTAGTCTGCAGTGTTCAATGCAAGTTGTTTTCTCTGATTAGTTAGTATGGTGTTGGAAAATGGAAATGGTGGGAGGGCCTTTTTATCCCCTAACTTGTATTTGGGGATGTTTCGATCCTTTTTCTTTAACATGATTACAAAAATAAGGGTCATTCTATCAAAAAATTACTGATACGACACTTTAAAATTCTTCTTATTTTACCTTCATCAAAAAAACTACCCTTGGGGTCCAATTGACCCAACCCATGGTTCGAACCTAGGCTGGTCAATTGGACCCGAGTCGAACCCTAGTTTTTTTTTCAGTTTTGGATTTTTTTTTAAATAAATAAATTTATAAATAATATTTTTTATTAATATATAAAGTTTTAAAACATTTTTATAATTTTTTCCGATTTTTTCATATTTTTTTGTCCTATTTATATTTAAAAATAAATATTATATTATATATCTACGTGACACTAACATAAATAATTTAACAGAAAATGTAACGGCTGACTAACATAATACTGTAGGATAACATTCTCCAAAAATAATGGACTAGTTGACCATATTAAAAAACATATGGTACCATATGATCATATGACCAAGCATATGGTAGTATCGAAATTCGAATATATTAACCCTTATTTTTATTTAAAAGTCCGACTCTGGATTGAGGGCTAATCTGTACGTTTTAAAAGTTGAGGACTAAATTACGATTGTTACCCCACCTTGTTCCTAATAAAGGGTCCGATAGAAGTAGAGAACAGAAATCAGCTCCTCGGCATCCTTCCAACGGCGCTCTGGTCTCGGCATCTCCACAGTCCGCTTTCTTCGAAATTCGCAATGCGTTACAGCATTGCTCCCTTATTTTGATTTCGATCGGTTCGAAACCTGCATTTCGCTTATCGAGATCTCCCTCGGAAATCCACCTCTCTTTTCTCAGGCGTTTGTAGAGCGGCGTTTCAAATTGTGAGGTAGGTTTCCAAATTCTGCTGGTTTCAGCTCTTTGAATTTGTGAAATTGGTGCTTGTTTTCGATACGCGGATGACTTTGTTGATCTATGGTTTCAGTTGGTTTGGTATCTGTAGCGTGTAAAATTATATTCGAATGTGTTTTCTTAGCTGCGAGGTGCAACAAGTAGGGCGAAGCTCTTGATTTGCTCCTAATACGAAACAATAGTTCCCTTATTTGATTAGGATTGCTGCTGACTTTTTATCCAGCAGCATGTAGAATTAGATTGGATTGTGTTTGAATTAGATTGGATTGTGTTTTCGGTTCTGCCATTGTTAGTGTACGCTGCTAGAGCTAAGCCAAAGCTTTTGATTTGCTGCTCGTTTGAATACTAATCGACATTTCGTTGATTTGATTCAATCTTCTCCTTCGAATCTTTGATTCCATAGTTTTTGATTGATTACTGAGAATGGGCGACAGCACCTTGCCACCAGAAGGGCATCGCGTTTGATTTGATGCTAATTTGAATCAGAATTGACATTTCCTTGTTTTGGTGCAACCTTTTCCCTTGGATGCAGTCTTTTATTGCTATGGGAATGGGAGACACCAATTCATCATCGGAATCGTCTAAATCAAGCCAATAGATCGAGCCGAGCAACATTGAGAGGGCCCTTGAGAGCATAATCCAAGAGTTCAATGGATCAGACTCACTGGACAAGAAGCACAAGTTCTGGGAAACCCAGACGGTCGGCCAATTCAAGGACATTGGGAACTCGACCCTCCCCGAGGGCCCCATCGAGCCCCCCACTCCCTTATCCGAAGTCAAGCAAGAGCCCTACAACCTCCCTACTCCATACGAATGGACCACCTGCAACATGGACTCTGAAGAAACCTGCACTGAGGTCTACACCCTCCTGAAGAACAACTATGTCGAGGATGATGAGAACATGTTCCGATTCAACTACTCCAAGGAGTTTCTCTGATGGGCTCTCCACCCACCCGGGTACCACCGATCATGGCACATTGGTGTTCGAGCCAAGTCATCGAAAAAGCTCATGGCGTTCATCACTGGAGTCCCGGCTAGGGTTAGGGTTCAGTCTGAGGTGGTGAAGATGGCCGAGGTGAATTTCTTATGTGTCCATAAGAAGTTTCGATCAAAGCGGCTTGCTCCAGTGATGATCAAGGAGGTGACGAGGCGGATCCATCTGGAGAACATTTGGCAAGCAACATACACTACAGGGGTCGTCCTCCCGACCCCGATCACCACCTGTCAGTATTGGCATCAATCTCTAAACCCTAAAAAACTCATCGATGCGGGGTTCTCTCGGCTCGACACTCGGATGACCATGAGCCGAACCATCAAGCTTTACAAACTCCCTGACTCAACTGTAACCCTAGGGTTTCGGAAAATGGAGCTCAGAGACATTCCTGCAGTGGCCCGGCTCCTTAGGAACTACCTTGCCCAGTTCGTGGTGGCTCCTGATTTAGATGAGAACGATGTGGAGCACTGACTGCTTCCCACTGAGGATGTGGTGGACACCTTCTTGGTGGAGAGTCCAGATAATCATCAGATAACAGATCTTTGCAGATTCTATACACTCCCTTCCTCGATTCTGGGGAACCAAAATCATTCCATTTTAAAGGCGGCTTACTCGTTCTACAACGTGTCGACCAAGACACCGTTGCTACAACTGATGAATGATGCGTTGATTGTGGCAAAGCAGAAGGACTATGATGTTTTTAATGCGCTGAATGTGATGGAAAATGAGGTATTTCTCAAGGAACTGAAGTTTGGACCAGGTGATGGGCAGCTTCATTATTATTTGTATAATTATCGGCTTAGGATTTTTTTTAGTTTTTTTTGGAAACTGGAATGGTTCAGTTTTAGATTTACTGTGCCTGACCTATTTGGCTATTTCTTGCACATTGATAGCAGAAGGAACAGCTTGGTTCTTTAAGTAGCACTTGGTGTTACTGTCACCACCAACCATGTTCCACCATTTGTCATGCAAAAGCAAATACGATAAATGAGAGTGGTTTAAGTTTAACCATTTGTTGCTTAAAGGCGTTATATATAAATATTACGCATCTTCCTCGGGAAAGGCTATTCAAGTTCTGAAAATGGAATTTTTGGAATATGAACATTGATAGGAGAATTTAAAATAATGACAAAAAGAAGAGTATTTTCCACGTGCGTGAAAGAATATAAAGGGACGAATAGGTTAATAATTCTTTATAATATAGGTGGATTAATTACTGTTTTCAGAATATATAAACTTTTAGGAGTGATAAATGGTAAAGTTACTTTGACTAAAATAGCAATGGACTATTATAAAAAAATCAAGATTTTCCACATTAATTTTTTATTTCATTGTATTATTATACATAATAATTTCTAACTCCAAATTTTGTTTTAGTATTTTTTAATAGAGAAAGTTAAGATTAAACTAATTTATAAAATTGATGGGCCCAACATATTTTCATGGCAAATGCCCAAAGAAGCCGACGCCGATGAGATCGACGTCCAAAGAGGTCATCGCCTCCCTGATAAGCATCACCCATAGCGGTCGACGCCGACGCCGAAGCCCAAGACGCCGACGCCCAAGAGGTCGACGTCGAAAGAGGCTCCGCCCTACGCGACGCCCCTGTCAGCTAATGAGCGGCGCCTAAAAACGACTAGGGGACAAAAATGACCGTGTCAGGATGATAGTGACCGTGTCAGAATAAAAAGTTACCACGGTTAGTGGTATCAGCCTCACAAAGGTTAAGAAACTGACAATGAACTCAAGTTAAGTATCCCTATAAATACCTACTTCATTTGAATAGGACTGATTTTTCAGACATGCCTTATGTGCTATCCAAAACGAACATCCGACTGACTTTATCATCGGAGGGAAAACCACAGGCAATGCCCTGACTTTCCTTCTTGCAGGTCGCCGGAGCAGCATTCAGAGCCAAAAGTGTAAAAATCAAGGTCCAACAAAAACGATGTATTCAATGCATTTTAAACTTTCTCGAATCATTTTAAACATTGTATTTAACATGTAAATATTTAATTTGCATTTATATCAAACAAGCCTATAGTGTTACCCATCTTTATTAGTAATAAAGAAAAAATAAGATACAAATGAAACGTTGACCATGATTCTTCATGCTAACAGCCGCGTGACCAAATTAGCAAAATAAAACAAGAAATGCATGATGGAAAACAATTCAGCACATGGCTTTATGAATTATATATTCTTCTCATTATCAATCATAAATCAACTCCGCTTTCACACGGCAACACGCGTCTTCATTCTCCACCTCCACCTCCACCTATATATATACTTCTGCATCAGAAACCAGTCAGAGAGACACTAAACTAACTGACGCTCTCTTCAATGGAGCCAAGCACTTCACCTTTCCTTAACCAGGAACCTGATTTCTCCAGCTTCTTCAATTTGTTCCCAGAAATGAGTGCTTTGGGGGGCGGAATCGACGATGGGACCTATAAGAAGCGAAGGACAGAAGATGTCGATGACGAATTCGGCGCGAAATTTAACTACCATTTGAAAGACGCTCTGACCTCACTGTTCTTCATCGACGGGGAGCAGAACTCGCCCTCGTTCGACGGCGACCAGAACAGAAAACAGGTGATGAACGATTTCTATTGCAGAGAGACAGATTCGTCGGCGAGGCCAGCGAAGCGCGGTCGATCTGAGGGGGAGAGAGGTAGCCAAGCTCCGGCAAGAAGGCTGTGGGTGAAGGACAGGTCCAAGGACTGGTGGGACCAGGTTAGCCGGCCGGATTTTCCGGAAGAGGAGTTCCGAAAGGCCTTCAGGATGAGTCGCGCTACCTTCGACATCATCTGCGACGAGCTGGACGCAGCGGTGACCAAGAAGAACACCACACTCAGGGACGCAATTCCAGTGCGGCAGCGCGTGGCGGTCTGCATATGGCGGCTAGCCACCGGCGAGCCACTTCGGCTAGTTTCCAAACGGTTCGGGCTCGGAATCTCAACATGCCATAAACTAGTCCTCGAGGTCTGCGCCGCGATGAAAAAGGTCCTCATGCCGAAGTTCATTCAGTGGCCGGACACCGGCGACCTGAGCATGACTAAGGCCGGATTTGAATCCATCTCCGGCATCCCTAACCTCGGCGGCTCAATGTACACCACCCACATTCCGATCATCGCCCCTAAGGAGGGCTCTGCTGCGTATTACAACAAGCTTCACACTGAGAAGAACCAGAAGCCATCGTACTCCATCACCGTCCAAGGATTGACAGACTACCGTGGAATCTTCACTGACGTCTGCATCGGCTGGCCAGGATCGTTCTCTGACGAGAAGGTTCTAGAATCCTCCACTCTGTACAAAAAGGCGGCGGCAGGGCAGCTGAGCAATCTCCATCTTGCCGCCAGTTCTGGGCTTCCGTTAACAGACTGGGTCCTCGTCCCTTACAGCCACCAGAATCTGACGTGGTCTCAAAATGTGTTTAATGAGAAGTTGGACGACGTCTTGAAGGTCAGCAAGGAGGCGTTTTGCCGCCTGAAGGGTCGGTGGGCCTGCCTTCAGAAGCGGTCTGAGGTGAAGCTGTCGGAACTTCCAGCAGTCCTTGGCGCCTGCTGCGTTCTACACAACATATGCGAGATCAATGGAGATGAGATGAGCAGCGAGCTGAGGTTTGAGGTTGTTGATGACGAATCTGTTCTCGAGAAGATTTTCAGGTCCGTCGGAGCTGTTCAGGCGAGGGACCAATTTGCACACAAACTTTTGCACCATGGACCTGAAAATGTGTTTCTATAGATATTTTTTACTTGGACAAAAAAAAGATGTTTATTACACTTGTAGATGTATTTTTTTTAGTGTCAAATACAAATTAAATGAACTACCGAACTTTGGACGTTTTGCAACGAGCTATCCGAACTTCTTTAAAAAATTAAAACGGGTTACCTCAACTTTAGACGAAGGTGTAACGAGTTACCTCCGTCCAAATTATCGTAAACTGTTGACATAAATTTATCGAAAATTCGTTGAAAATTTGTCAGAAATTGGACAGAGGTAGCTCGTTGCATCTTCGTCAAAAGTTGAGGTAACCCGTTTTGATTTTTTAAAGTTTGGGTAACTTGTAGCAAAACGTTCAAAGTTCATATAAATATTTGGTATTTAACCTTATTTTAGTGTAAACAATTGGATCATATTTTTTAAAAAAGTTTAAGAAGATGGATCTATGCTAAATTTATCTTTTAGCTAAATAAAAACTTAAAAAGTAGTAATTTAACGTTTTAAACCTTACTAAAATTATTGAATAAACAATTTATGAGGGTTTTATACAATCTTATGTCCACCCAAAAGTAAAAATAATAAGGTATGGCTAAAAAATACATTCATGTTGGTTACTGTGAAATTCTTATAGATACTGCACTTCCAAGATGTCGACTTTCTTATCTTTCGTGACCTGCAATAAGAAAAACTCGGATGTTGTTCTTTGTTTACCCTCTAATAACTAAGTCAATAAGAGATTTTTATGATGATATATGTGTATATGTCAGAACATTTATTAATTTTTTACAAAGTTAGGTGAGACTGTATTTATAGCAAAATATTTGTTAATGTTCATCCGATTAAATCTAACCATAGCCAACCTTACCCATGACTGAGATCCAACCAAGGTAGTCATCATATCAGGGGTCAAAAGTATCTACCAAGTATGAAGTGTGTTATATACGGTATCTCATAAATGCTCCATGTCACTTCTGTTAGTGTGTATTCCATAAATGTAACAGACGACGCTTTATAGGAAGCCTAGGGCACTGCCTGGGTGTCCACCTAGGCGCCGCCCTAGGTTCCATCAATTCAATTAAAAGCGTATACATTTTATTTTTATATCTATAATTCTATATAGGGTTAATGGTCAATGTGCCTCCTAAAGTTTCCCTTAATGTTTAAAATTTTAAATTTTAGTCCTAATGTTTGGAAGAAATCAAAAATCTCTCCTTTCCGTCATAAGACCGTTTATTTGAGACTGTAAACCGAACATGTGCCGTGACTTAAATTGAAAAGACAAAAATGTCATCTTCTCCTCCATGATCGCTAAGATGTCCGCTCTCTGCGTTGACTCCAATGTGTCGTTCAAGTATCAGCTCACAGGAGAGGATCTCGACGCCCTCATCTCCGTTACCAACGACGATGATCTCGACCACCTCATGCATGAGTACGATCGACTCTACCGTTCCACAGCCAAGCCGGCGAGGCTGAAGCTTTTCCTCTTTTCGGCTTTTGCGTCGGGGAGTTTAGGGTCCGGTCAGTTGGGATCTGACTGGGAACGCTTCGTGGAGGCGCTGAACTCCGGTCCGGTACCTGATCCACCGAAGGCCGCAGACGAAAACGTGAATTTTCTCTTCGGGATGGAAAGAGGCGTCGCTTCTCCTCTGCCGTCGCCGCCAGCGGTTCCGAAACCTGTTCCAGCTGCAGTTGCCGTACCGGATTGGGGGTTTGGTCTAGAGGGAGTAAATCCGTCGGAGATACAACAGCAACTACAAGAGCTGCAAAGGATGTAGATCAGCGGACACGTCCAGGAACATGGCTGGAGGCTTCATCGGGGGTGATTACTACCTCCAAAAGGTTCTGGAGAACGCCACGCCTGTGCCAATCCCCGCCACGGTACCACAACAAGTCACCGCTTCGCCGACTCTGGCCAGAAAAACAGCAGTATCACGGTGAGCGATACCCTGTGCCAATGAAGAACATTCCAGCACCCACCGAACATCAATCCATGTATGTCGTTCACGACCACAACATAGTTTATCACGCTCCGCAAATGATCCGCCTAGTATCGGGTCAACCGAGTCAGGGATACTACGCCATCCACCAGAACGCTTACGACGTATGCCCACCACCGACACAGCCGCCGTCGCAGCTTTCCATGTCAGCACAACAAGGTATTCCGCCTCAGCAGCAGATTCCAAAGCAAGTGGTGGAAGGTATGGGAGCGCCACGATAGGGAGCCACCATTGTTTCAGAAGGAGTGACGTACACTCTGGGATTTGATTCGAATGTCGGTCGACAGGTGTTCTACACGACCTCTGGAGGAGCAACATCTCCAGAAGAAGAGGAAGAGGGCATTTTTGTCTTTTTAATTTAAGTCACGACACGTGCACGACACATGTTCTGTTTACCGTAAAAAATAAGCGGTCTTATGACGGAAAGTAGAGATTTTTGATTTCGTCCAAACATTATGACTAAAATTTAAAATTTTAAACATTAAGGAAAATTCTTAAATTTCGCCCAAACTTTAGGGGGTAGATTGACTATTAACCCTTCTATATATATATATATATATATATATATATATTTATCCAATAAATCATGTTTCGTACTGTACACCAAGTAACGAACTTTGTCAGCCGAAGCAGTGAAGTCTCAGAGACCATAGTTTCGCAGCTTTCGCTCGAAGTCGAAGTGAAAGTCGTTCCTATCCGAAACCATTCAACACTTAAAAAATAGAAAATAAAAATATTTTTGTTTTCCAACTCTTCGTGTTTCTAACTCTGAGGGTAGATCTGTCATTCCACTGTAGGCCAGTTCATTGCCGATCAAAACACAGAGGGGCGCTGCGTCCTCCATAGCCTCGTACGAACCTTTGATTTGGGGATTCTACGGAGATCAAAACCCCAAGCTCTGCTGCAACGAATCATCAAACCCTAATTGATCTGTTTTGTCTTCTCTCTCGTTTGGAATGCTTACGTGGATGAGCAATCTTTGATTTTCGGAATCTTCGTTGGACTCAGAGCTTGGAATAGCTGAAGCTTCACGAGACGCTGCTTGAGGTAAGATGGGAATCATTTGGTGATGCTTTGGTTGGGATTTGTTTTGTTTGAATTCTTCTTCGTGAGGAGAGCATGCGCTTTCTTCAGCACTGGGTTGTTGTGCATTGTTTGAATTGATTTGACTTGATTTGTTTGAAAATGGTAGCTTCTGGTCAAAATCATTGCTTGTAGAAAATTTAGAGAAGTTTGCGATCAAGTGAGTGAGTGTGATATGCTCTAGAGGTTGTGATAGTGTATGACTAGGGTTGAGCAGAGTCTGTGAATTGCTTATTTATGCCTTTATTTGGAAAGAGATGCTATCTTACTTACTATCTGAAATATTTTCCTGGTTATGATGCTGTTGATCAAGAATATGTACTGCATTTATTGCAAATTTGTCCTTCCGTTAAGTTGATCCATATTAGCTAAATACTTGCAGATAAGCTGTTCTGTTATTAGTTTGGGACAATATCTATTTGGGCCATATGTGCAAAGAATTACACTTTGGTCATGCACCAGCGTTGCACCAGGGTTCATGACGAGGAAGCGCTAAGTGAACTGATGCTATGGCATCATCTTCTAGTAAGTTTGATCTGTCATCAGGAAGCCCTGACAGGCCATTGTATAGTTATGGACAGCGTCCGCATGGAGCAAGTTCATTGGACAGATCAGGAAGCTTTCGTGAGAGTATGGAAAATTCAGCCTCATCCTCTCATGCTAACCTGTCAAGAAACAGTTCTTCTGTAGGGCAAGCAGACGTTCTAAATTTCTTCCAGTGCTTGCCATTTGGGTCGAAACCACTGCCCTTGGACCATAGATCTAATCGCCAAGGGGATTTAAAACGAAATATAGCCGTTGCAATTGGTATTTCACCTGATAACTCTCCACCTAATCTCTCAAAAGGGAAGTTGGTAGTTCCTCCCTCACAAGAGGATTTGAAACGAGTGAAGCTTGGTCTGCGAGAATGTTCTTCCAAGGCCAGGTATTTTATTTTTTTGCTTGTGGGTTTCAAATTGGAGGTTCATTAAACAGGGAAAATTTGAATTTTGTTGATAGGGATCGCGTGAAATTGTTTGATGAAGCGCTATGTCTAGTCAACAAGTTCTTCCCAGCTGTATCTACAAAAAAAAGGTCTCGATCGGAAGTGTTCTGTAATGATCGATCTGGTCTGATGTCTAGCGACCGTTCAATGCTTGGACAGGGCCTTAGTAAGTCTGTCTCGCAGAATACCAATATTAGTGTTGGTTTTGAGCATGAGCTGCAGAAGTCGGAGGAAAGAATTAAAATCTCTGTTCCGAGCAAACGTAGAACTTCTTTGGCAGATTTAAAGGTGTTCTCTTAACTAAGTTTTATGTTTTTAATGTCTGCTAACTTTTTTCGTTTTCCTTTTGCTCCCTCAGATTTTCCGCAGAGTGATTTGTCACTTATGATTGAACATGTTATATTTACTGTTGCATGCACGAGTTACTTTATTTCTGAAGGGTCTCTTTATATCCCTTTACTCATCAAATTCATTTTAGGTGTGGTTATTATTCTTTTGCTAAACAGAGACCATAACATGGTGTTGGTGTCTGACTGCTGTACTAAAATGAATCATTTCTTACTCTTACATTCTTACCATTTTAATGTTAACTCATTTATCCATGTCCTTGTATTAACTCTAAACTGGTAATGACATGAATATTTCCAATTCTGTGCATAATTATTGCTAATCTCCAGATGGCAATTTCTTCCCCCCTGTTCTGATGGGGTTTTGGCAATTCATTCTTAATTATCGATCTTGGGCTTAACTGTCGGACGTCAGTCTAAGAGATTTTAACTTCATTGTTTTAGCCCGAAGTACGAGGTCATGGTTCTATGAGGCCTTCTGGGCCTATTGATAGAGACAGGGAATTGCCAAAGTTAGCAAATAGTACTGCACAATCTGATGACAGGGCATTGACAATTGGTGTTGACGGCTGGGAAAAGACCAAAATGAAGAAGAAGCGTTCTATCATAAAACCAGATGCTGCATCAGCCGCCATCTCTACAAAATCTATTGATGGTTGTCGAGAAACCAAACAAGGAATGCAGCAAAGGTCCATTTCGAATCCCAGAATGAGGTTGAACGGCGAATCACATGGAATCAGGTAGATCTTCTCTCAGAGTTGTTTTTAATGATTTTGTCCAGTTTGCCTATTCTGCTGGTGTATAGAGGAATAATATTTTTTGGTAAAATGGTGCAGATCAGGATTAGGAAATGGAGCTGTCGGAGTTGTAAAAAGTGAGTCTATTCCACAACAGATAGGGATGTCTTCACGCGCTTCAATCCCCAAGGTTGATGGTGATGGCAATTCACTTATCGGTGATAAGAGGGATAGAACCATTAATTCTGACAAGGAAAGGGTGAACCTTAGAGCTGTTAATAAGTATGCTGATCTTGCTTGAATATTTGTATACTTGTTTTTAATGTTTTAGGATTTGCTGAATACATGTCTGCTTGATACAGTTTTTTCTGACATCATTTTGTATCTTGCCAGACCAAATTGCCGTGACGATTTCAACACTTCCAGCCCAACCTTAAATCCAAAAATGAATACTTCTGTTAGAGGTCCACGATCAAGTTCAGGTGCAGCACCCAAGATGGTTCCGGTGGCTAATAGAGCCCCTCTGCCTCATGATTGGGATGCCACTCATTGTACTACTAGACCTCCTGCTGCTGCTGGAGCGAACAATCGGAAACGCACAACCTCTGCACGGTCAAGCTCACCACCAAGAGTTCTGTATTCTCCTGGGCAGCCTCCAAAGAGTAATCGATCTGCTAGGAGAACAAATCTCGGGCCATCGCTTTCTAGTAACGATGAGGCCTCTCCTTTAGATACTATGTCTGACGCCATGGGTAATGAAGCATTGGGATTTCCAAAGCGCTTGCTCATTGGTTCACCCAAATTGAAAGGTGAACTTCCACATTCTCCCTCAATTTCAGAAGGTGAGGATTCTGTGGGTGTTGAAACTAAGCCTAGAGATAGATTCAAGAAGTCTGATGAACTAGATGAGAAATCCAGTCACCGTATTCAGAAGCCTCCAACTTTGTCCTCAAGGAAGACTAAGTTAGCTTATGGGGAAGGCCATGGTGATGGCATTCGAAAGCAGGGAAGGACAGGCCGTGGCTGTACAGCCTCTAGGTCGATCTTGCCATTGTCACGTGCTAAGGTTGGCCATGAGGAAGCAAAGCAGCTTAGAAGTACTAGAATTAGTTCTGAAAAAAATGAAAGGTAATTGCTTCTTATTCAAGTCTCACCTCAAAGCTAGTATAAAATTGTTTGTCTATAATGTAAGTTTTACTGATTAAATTCTTTGTTCATTGATGAAATGCTCAGCAAGGCGGGACGTCCTTCAACTAGGAAACTTTCTGACCGTAAATCTTATGCTCGGCAACGACATACATCCATTAATATATCAGCGGATTTTCTTGGTATTTCACTACTTGTGTCATGGGTATTGGTAATCATTATCTGTAATATTATCTCATTCTGGATTTATTCATCTCAGTTGGCTCTGATGATGGCCACGAAGAGCTACTGGCTGCTGCAAATGCTGTTGTAAACCCAAGTAATGTTCAACCAAGCTGTAGTGTGTTTTTCTGTTTGAGGTTGACGGTAGCATACCTATAATAAAGACTTATTGTACTATTTGTGCAGCACATGTTTCTTCTGAATCCTTCTGGAGGGAAAAAGATCCACTTTTTGGGTTTATATCAGATGTGGATATTGATTATCTGAAGCAACAGGCAAAGAATACTTCTCATGGCTTCTGCATTTTGGAATAATTTTATGTTGCTATCATTATAAATTTTAACACGACCTTAATATTTTCAGGAAAATTTTCTGTCTGCATCTAGAATGGAGAATCTTGTTCGTTCTGATACTAATGATCAGGGTCCAGCAGCAAGTGTATTGGGGCTGACTGAATTAGGAGCAGAGGGCCGAAGCACGACTTCCCTCTGTGAAAGATTGCTGGCCTCTTTGATTCCAGATGATGAAGCTGAGTATTGCACTAATGAAAATGGCGCATGTGGATCAAGGCATGAGGTGGATGGAGATTTGGAATCAAATGGTTTTGGTTATGATGGTGTTGCAGTTCCAAGTGCTGCTCGAAATGGTTGCATGGTAACTGGGGTTCCATCTTACCATGACCATGAAAATGGAAATGACATGGCTAGCATTTTAAGAACAAGTGGTTTTGGTTTTGATCGACCCATAAATGGCTTAGTTGCAGAACAAGGATTGATTCCTTGCATGACAAGTCCTGAATCTTCATACGGAAGTATGGATATGAATGAAAAGCTCCTCATTGAGATGAACAGTATTGGGATTTTTCCAGAGGCCTCGGTTAGCTCTGCTTTCTCTCTCATTTTGTTTTTTTTATATTTTTCTTTTCTAGTTGTTGTATGCTAAATGCCATATTGAGAACTTTTTTGCCCCTCATTGAATCTCTCACTTGCAGCCTAAACCCGATCAATTTGAGAGTGGAGGTATTGATAACGAGATCAATAAATTGATGGAGAAACACCAAGCGCAGGTAAGCTAACGGAACTACTTGAAAGTTTTGATATTATGATATAACTATGGGGATAATGTATCTACCTTTGTTAATGTAGGATTCCTTATTAGTCCTTTTTTCATGACATAGAACAACAAATGCAGAAAATTTTCTTTGAAAGTGGTGCTTGATGCATTTATATCCGCTGTTTTATAGGCATCCAAGATGAAGAGTATGCTAGATAGTCTGTTGATGTCTTCTGAGAAAGCAAAAGAATCTCAAGAGAAGTAAAGCTCTTCTCTTCTCTATATGTATATACGGTTTTATTTTCTCTGTAAAGAATCCTTTACAGAGTCTCATAATCGCCTTTTCCTTTACCCACTTAACCTGTTGATTTCGGATGATCAGGGAGTTCGAACAACTTGCTTTGGATAAGCTTGTGGGATTGGCTTATCAGAAGTACATGGTAATTTCTGTTCCAGCTGAGTTGTAACGATGCTGTTAAATGCAAAGCATGAGACTGTGCATGCTAAACTTCACATAGTGTGCATTATTAATTACTGAATTATCATTCCTTCATTTAGTTTTGGTGCCTTATATAAGTTCAGTATGTTTTTCCCCCAATTTTTATATCATTGTTCATGGAAAACGTAAGCAAAAATTCCCCCTTTTCTGTCAATCTATGTCGATATACAAAAATGTGAATGTTTTATTCTAACTGGCAATTCTGCTTTCAGATGTGCAATGGCCATGGTAGTAAGAGTTCCAGCAACAAAATGGCCAAGCAAGCGACCATGGCATTTGTTAAGCGCACATTGGAGAGGTGTAAACAGTTTGAAACCACAGGAAGAAGTTGCTTCAGTGAACCCTTGTTTAAGGAAATTTATGAATCAGCATCTTCACGTCTCAGTCTTGCTCAATTAGCAGATTCTACTGCAGAAGGTTAGTCTACTAATTGATATGCCTGCCCCATACTCATGTAGTGCAGTGCTTTAATCTGATTTTTCCAAGTTTTTAAAATCTGATTTTTCGGTAAGATCGGTGAGGTGTCAACGGAATTTGATTGTAAGATCGACTCATGAAATTGTAAGATTGTACCATCGGGATGCAATAAAGTAGTATATTATGCTACAATTAGGAAAATATAGTGAATGGAATACTATAAATGTTGTAGAACAGAAAGATTGTCTTTGCCTCAATGTAATAGTTATTTTCAGGATGATAGTTATGATTTTTTTTAATAAAATTAAAATAAGGAACGTTAAAGGAAATATTACATTTATGGTATTAATCTATTCTAAATGTCAAGGATTATTGGTTAATCCATGCTTATATATATTATGCTAAATGATTTAATATATCTATCTATCTAAAAGTAAGATCACATATCGGGATTTTAATACTTAATTTGAGTTTCAGTGGAATTTCACTGTTGTTTAAGGTGGTTACAATTGTGAGAGTTAATATCTTAGTATCAAAATCTACATTTCAAGAACGTTTCTCATCCCCAATATGATTTTAAGAACATTGCTGATTCATAAAAGTCCTGTACCCAATTTGGGTCAACATACAGATTAATCTATCCTAACTCACAATCTGCTACTGCATGCAGATCACATTTCTGAGCAACCCAATGGTACAGTAGATACATGGTTGAATCGGGACAAAAACAGGGAACTCTTATTTGACGATGTCATTGGCAGCAGTGGAGTTAGAAACTCAATTGCATCACCATCAGGATTCGTACCTCTAGTTAGTAGCACAAAGGGGAAGAGAAGCGAGAGAGACAGGGAAGGAAAGGGAGTCTTGTCCCGTGCAGTAACCACAAAAAACAGTCGATCCTCTGTTTCCAATGCTAAAGGAGAAAGAAAATCAAAATCAAGACTGAAGCAGAAAACGACCCAACTGTCTGTTTCAATCAATGGCCTCGTCAGCAGCACCTCCGACCAATCAAAACCACAAGTTTCTGGTCCAAAGTCGGGAACTAGTTTGAATGAGAAGATGGAGTTTGGGTTGGATCCATTAGAGGAACCTCTTGATTTCTCACAGTTACAGCTGCCTGGGATGGATGTTCTTGGCTCCAATGATTTGGGGGGACAAGGAGAGGATCTTACGTCGTGGTTAAACATGGTTGACGATGAAAATTTACAGGACCATGATGATTTCTTGGGGTTGGATGGGTTAGAGATTCCAATGGATGACCTTTCGGACTTAAACATGATGGTTTGAAGAAATTGAAGGTACTCACTCTTCTTCTTCTTCTTCATCTCCTTCCTTCTTCTTCTGTATAGTTTCCGTGTCTATTGATCATACCGTGTTGACAGAACCGATACAAAGAAGACAATACCCGTATCGGACGGTTGCAATGATTGTCAACTATTAATTAGATTATATAATATCATGATGATGATTATATATAAGATAGATTCTTTTGTAGCCGAGAAGTTGATGATTTTGAGGATGTTTTTTTCTTCTTCTTCGGGGTTTGTCTGTGTATTTGCTAAGAAGATGGTGATTTTCAAAGGTAGAGAAGATCTCTGTTTGTGTTATGTGTCATAAGTTAGTTGTGTCTGTCTTTGTAGCAAAGGACTCAGTCCAGTCCAGTCCAGTCAAAATAGATAGTGTACCATTATCATGTCTCTCTTGTACATACATTTTATTATCTTCAGAATAATAATCAGAAAATAACGCCTTTCTGTCTTGTCTTGTTCTTCCTGCTGCTGCGATTCTGTCTGGTTTTTCGGTTAATGACAGTTTATTTAGCTTCAAGGAGTTGGAGGTAAAGCAAGCAGCACACCTCTACTGTATTATTTTATTAATTGAATTGATACCAATGCTAAAAGAAGTGATTTGGAATAGTAGAAATTTACTATTCAAGTTCAATAATAATTCTTCATTTTCTGGGACTAAGTGATGACAATGGGTTTGAGACGTTACAAATGGTATCAAAGTCTATTCGACACCGTGATCGAGTATGCAAAGTTGAAGGTAAGAAGATAATATAATTGGCTAAATTCTAGATATAAAAAAAATACAAGACTTTCTTTATAAGGACGGTAGATTGTGATATCATGTTTCACATAAAAGTAAATTGAAATTCGTACAAGTAAAAATGTTTTTTTTTTCCACATGAATTTATAAGGACAATAGACTTAAATTGAGTTTGGATAGTGAGGTGCAATTATTAGTGACAGCTGCTAAGGGAAAAATGAATATTTGGAGTAGTTTTGAGGAAATTTATAAAATGGTTAAATACCAAGTAGCTACCTGAACTTTGAACATTTTGTAATGAGCTACCCGAACTTTGAAAAATCAAAACAGGCTACCTCAACTTTGATGAATGTGCAAATAACTACCTCCGTCCAATTTCTGATAAATTTCCGACGACTTTCTGACAACTTTCCAACGACTTTCCGACGACAGTTGACAGAAAATTGGACAGAGGTAGCTATTTGCACATTCTTTAAAATTGAGGTAGCCTGTTTTGAATTTTCAAAGTTCGGATAACTTGTTGCAAAACGTCCAAAGTTCAGGTAGCTACGTGGTATTTAACCCTTTAAAAAATGTTACAATACATAATACTTTAGTATAAAAAGGAATATTTTGAGTATTTTTATTTAGTCCCAAAATGCTAAAACCACCACTTATTTACGAACTTCTATATTATTATTAAACTAGACTAGACGAAACGTTTGCCCCCGACACTTCGTAAATTCTCTTTGTATCGCTACAAGAGAAAACTAGATAATGTGATGTTTGAAGATTTTAAATGTACCACTGTTATGTTATTTTTCTGTTAAAAGACACTTGTGTGACCACAAAGACACCTATTCGTTTTACAGACTTCATCAGTATGGTTCAAATCAATTGAATTTCAGAACCACGTGACTACGGTGAATGTGGATGTGGTGCAAATAACAACAATATAACAACAATTCCAAATATACGAATGCACAAAACAACAAGTGGAGTGCATTTAACAACATTTTCAAATATTATGATGCACAAAACAATAATTTAAAACAGGTGGGTGCATTTAACAACATCACGTAAACATTAGGGTGTAGTTGGTCAATTTCCCTACAATAATAAGCTAAAAGTCGTTTTTCGTCTTCGCCAACCAATATTCAACTGTTCATTTCCTTTCTCTTATGGTATTATTTATTCTCCCTTTCTCCGATCTGCGTCGGAGTCAAAGTATATCCTCAGATTTTCTGATTCTGCAACCAAAGAAACTAGAAGGACGCACAACACGCTCTTGTGTGTACGATCATGAAGAAAGGAGCCCTAGGGATGAATCTCAAGCTATCTCTTCCTCCTGCCGAGGAAGTCTCCAACTTCCTGTAACTCTCTCTCTCTGTCATCTGTGATTTGGAACGCTAGTTAGTAGTGATGGATGTGATGCTTAATGATTCATATTCGGAAGCTTTAGCTAATTGAGGCATTTTTGTCGCGTTAGCTTGTAAATTCCTCTTTAATGGATGGATTTGATCCTATGATTCTCTATCAATTGATTGTTTTGGCTAATTTAGATAGTGGATGTCTTTCAGAACCCAAAGCGGAACTTTCATGGACGGAGATCTGCTCGTCAATAGAGATGGAGTTCGACTTGTCTCTCAGAGTAGCATTGAGCCGGTGAGATTGTTATTTTGATTTTGATGGAATGATTTTGGACAGTTAGCTGTTTTTAATAAATTCTCATTTCCATGTGTTACTTTTTCTCAGAGCTAGTAGACATGGTATCGCAATTGTGAGGGCTAATATGCAGTTAGTTGTAAATAACTCCAAATTTCCTTCTACCTCGCATTCTTCTTTTCTGTGCTCTAGTATTACTATTTGTGAAGTGAATAAAACTAAATATGGTGAACGTGTTTCTTGGGATATCATTTAATCGTTTTAGATTTATACTAGGTTAGCATTTAACACCTACTTATAATCATTCTTGGCAAATATTTGAAAGTTTAGTAAATGTGGTAATTATCAATGGGAGATTGTTGCTGTTTCTTTCTTCTTTATTTATTTTTGTAGGGGTGGGGTGGGGGGTGTTAATGTCATAGTGTTCCTTTTCTTATGCAAAAAGGATAGAGTTTGGAGGTAAAACTTGGGAAACATAGGGTTGGTTGCACAACACTGTCAGTCAAAGTTTCAGCAACTAAAAATACGGCATCTTTTAGCTGTGTAGAGCAAGTGGAGCCTATTTAATCTGTTTTCCTTTACTGATAGTAGTTTCAAATGTCAAATTAAGTGTTTTCTATATATCTCTTGATTGATCCTAATCATGGAAAGTCTCTTTCAGGCACCACCCATCAAGCCTTCAGACGACAACCAGATGAGCCTAGCAGATATCGATACAATTAAAGTAATTGGAAAAGGAAATGGTGGAACCGTCCAGTTGGTGCAACACAAATGGACTGGCCAGTTTTTTGCCTTAAAGGTGTGTTACCTCTATTCATGTTTACATGATTTCATTCTTATTTGGATTCCGTAATGATAATACCTTGTCGATTCTCGTGGGAGTAGCCATTCTGATCTTATCTGGTTCAGGCATTTCAGCCTCCTGTTATTCAGTAATGATTCTGACAACATTCTGTTGTATTGTTTTATACTGCTTTGTGTTTTACTGTCTCTAGATTTATATACCAAATCTTTGTCACTGGATAAGCGTGTTTTCTGGCTCTACCTAGGTCATTCAAATGAACATTGAGGAGTCTGCTCGCAAGCAGATCGCGCAGGAGCTAAAAATAAACCAGTCGTCACAATGCCCATATATTGTTGTTTGTTACCAGTCATTCTATGAAAACGGCTCCATTTCTATTATCTTGGAGTACATGGATGGAGGTTCCCTTGCAGATTTTCTTAGAAGTGTGAAATCTATCCCAGAACCGCACCTTGCTTCCATCTGTAAACAGGTATGAATTTCTCCAGAGAGCTTAGTATCGTTAGGTGCTCAATGATTTGGTACTGAGTGTAAATCCGGGTAAAATTCTAGGTGCTCAATGGTTTGGTGTACTTGCATCATCAAAGACACATCATCCACCGAGACATGAAGCCATCAAATTTGCTGATAAATCATCAAGGAGAAGTCAAAATTACAGATTTTGGTGTTAGCGCGATACTGGCAACAACAACTGGACAGGCAAACACCTTTGTTGGCACGTACAACTATATGTCTGTAAGTAGTTTCTTGGCATCATGGCTCTTGTGCTTCCCTAATTATCTTCTACACCTTTCGGAATTGTGATTAGTGTGCTTGTGGATTCTTTAGCCTGAAAGGATAATTGGAAGCAAATACAGCTACAAGAGTGACATTTGGAGTTTGGGGTTAATATTGCTAGAGTGTGCAACTGGTCGATTCCCATACATGCCTCCAGAGCAAGGAGAAGGGTGGACCAACTTTTATGAGCTTATGGAAGCCATTGTTGATGGACCTCCTCCTGCTGCTCCTTCTGACCAGTTTTCTCCTGAATTCTGCTCATTTATATTAGCATGGTAAAACATTATACTTCCATCTTTCTTTTACTGGTAAGATTGAAATATCATTAATAACGCAACAAGAAGGTGTAAGATTTACAAAAAGGGGAAAGATACAAAGATATACATAGACATTACCCTTCATTACTTGATTGATAACAGAATTCATTACTTCTATTGTGGTGATCATTCTTTACTTGGGTTCAGAGGATTTTTTTTTAATCCTTAATAGTACTGTAATAGCTAAGATTAATCTTATAATTATGTGATCAATTTACCTTATGTGTGCCTTCTAGAAACACATCTTGCTTATCTATTTACATGTCCATTTCTCTTTTCACTATGGTGAGATTTCTGACTAAATCTCTTCTTCCAGCTTACAAAAGGAGCCCAAGGACAGACATTCTGCAAATGAACTTTTGGTACACTATCATCATTTTTTGCTCTTCTGCAACCAACAAAAATAAGCTTATTGATGGCTTCACTGACCCTTTTCCCATTCTTTTGACATGTTCACAGAATCATCCTTTCATCAGCATGTACAAGGATTTGAGTGTGGATCTTGCTTCTTACTTCAGAAATGTGGGTTCGCCACTTGCAACCTTTTAACATTATATATCTGGTATGTCCTAAAAAAAACTAGAGCTGAAATTGATTTGATTCTGTTTCACAACTATTTTTTCTGCTTAAATATGTCTATTTGAACCAGCCTTGCAATTACTTTACCCCATTCTTGGTGTTTTCAGCCTCGAAGTCGAATCTTATAAACAAGGCGATCAAGCAGCAAAGTCTAGTGCAGTTCTAGGGAATTTCTAAATGGATCAAGTGAAATTTTATTTTGGTGTGCAGAGTCTTTTTATGATCGATTCGATTCAGCAAGTGTTTGAACCTGAATGAACTATTGTTATAGTTGAAAAATTTGTGTGATGGATCTCTTCTTGATGCTCTATTTGAAGTAACAATTTGTGACATCCTTTGGTTGTGTTATTGTTGGTTTTGGTGCAGACACAAAACAGTCACATTTTATTCGATTTGATCCAGTCAATTGGGCCAAAAAAAAATCTAGTTAACCAAAATGTATCAGTGGAAGAAAAAAGTGAACCTGACGTGAATCGAACACGCAACCTTCTGATCTGGAGTCAGACGCGCTACCATTGCGCCACAGATCCAATGATACTATGCTTGCAGTATACAAATATATACCTCTCACTTTGTGTAATCGCCACTTCTGGCGAATGCTTTGCTGTTTCTGTCCTGCTGTCTTGTGTAAGCAGGAATGGCTAATGAGAGTCCAAACGAGAAGACATCCGTCTTCTGCGTTTCTACGTTCAGTTTGCTCTTCAAGTAGAAGATAAGCGAAATTCTCGGATCTTCCTCTCTTCAGCTCCTGCTCGTCACTGCCCAGGTTCCTCCACTTCTTTCTAGATTTTTTCTGTATCATACGATGCTGAATTTAGTTGTGGTTGCGGATTCGATCAATTTTTTCGGAATTGATGGAATAAATACGGAATTCTTTTGAATCAGTTGGATTTCTGTTCTGTTCGGTGAATCAAGTTGGATCCGTTTTCTGTCGGTTAATCGGGATTTGAATGCTGAATTATAGCCGATGCATCATTCCTTGACAAATTCCTCTATAATCGATGTCAAATGACTCAAATCAGTCTTTTCTGTAATTGTTCTTTTTCGTATTTTTAACCATCGACAAAAACTCAGTTACGGTGTTCATCACTTCCCTGGCAATCTGATAAAAAGGCTTACTGAAACTCTCTGCTTGTGAAATCGCATCAACCTGATTTGATTTGTTCACTAAACATGTTTCAGTGTAAATGATCGATTTGACATCTTAGATCTTCTGTCGAAAAATCATATGGCTGAAGCTTTTGGATTTCTAGTTTATATTTGCTGAAAGCTTTTCAGAAAAAAAACAAATGATAAGATTGAACGCTTTGGTTTATTTTGTTCTGTTTTAACTTCTTAGCGAGGATTATGATCAACGAAAAAAGCAATAAGTTTGGATACTTTACTGTTAACAGGAACATATATTCATATGGATGAGGTTAAGGATTCGAGGAAGCCCCTTGAGTCGTCAGTAACTTCAATTTCCGACAAGCAACTATGGAAGCCATTAGCTCGACATCTACCTCTATTAAAAGGTAGCCTCCATCCTTATAACCAGACAGATATTCCTTCAGCATCATATTCTTCAATTTGTTGTGCTATTGTAGAAATTGCTATCTTTCTTTCTAGTTTTTCTAAAGCAGAAGAGCTCACACTGATAAGTAACATTAGATGCTTCAGTTAGTAGGTCTAGAAGTCTCACTGACCAAGTTGATGCCTCACTGATTTTATCTTGTATTGGAGAACTTCTCTTATAGAGTTAGTGCATAAGTGAATCGACTGTTCTATCTCCTCCATTGTTGTGTATTCTTCGCTCTGCACTGTTTTTACATAAAGGGGAACATCCTTGAGCTGACTATGACCAGAACATTTGACGTTTGTATTGTTGTTATTCAGCAATGAGAAACATTTGGATCAAAACCACACAAGTGGTTCGAGCAGAGTTCGGGAAGGTCAAGTATATCCACATTAAAGATGAAGAGGACTCTCGAGTGAGCATATATGATCGTCCGCTTCCATGTTTTGGTTGTGGGGTTGGTTGGTTTTCGTAAGCTCCACAATTATACTGATCCCTTCTGATTTGTCGCTTTCTCTCTTCTAGATAGGGCTGATCTCATGAGCGGGTCGGGCCGGTTTTGGAGGCAAGACTGATACCGAAATTTTGGTCTTGACATCTGGAGGACCGAGACCGATTTTGGCTCAAAAAACAACCGAGTCGGTCTTGCTTGACTCGGGCCGGTCTCGGTCTTGGACCGATTTTTTTTGTTAAAAAAAATAAGTTGGATTTGGCCAAAAAACCGAAGTGTTGGTCTTGAACCCGCTCGCTTCTCGTCTTCCGTTGCACTTCCCTTATGGAACTGATCCAAGGGTTGTTGGATGTTTTAAGGTCATGAATTACCAGTGTTTCAAGAGTTCGCCATGAATTTCTAAGGTTTTCTTCAAGGTCGGTCCGGTATTAGTCGGAATTTTGGGGGAAAAGCCTGAGCCCGAGACCGACATTGAAGAAAAAAAAATGTCCGCTCGGTCTCAGTCCTAGTTGGGCCGGTCTTGGCCCTAGTTGGGATGGTCTTGTCGGGAATCCGGTCCAACCAGTATTTTTCAGTTTTTTGATCACCCTTACTTCTAGATGCTTACCATTGACCTACTAACTCTATTTTGACTTCTTCAGGTTTCTCTTAGGCTTTGCATGCCCCCTGTTATGGTACTATGCAACGATTCTGTATTTTGGGAACTACTACCGCAGAGATCCAAGGGAACGTGCTGGTCTTGCTGCTTCTGCTATTGCTGTAATTCTCTCTCCGAGTCGCTAACTTTTGATAAATATGAACCCTAAATACGAACATGATATGTTGTCGGTACAGGCAATGGTGTGCTCCGTCGGGATGCTGATCGTACTCACTTTTCTCCTACTTGGTAGATCAAGTAAGAGTCTCTCCTAATTCCGAAATTGAAGGGTTATTATATACTTGTAGATGATGCATTCATTCCTCTTCTACTACACAACACAAGACAGCAATTAAGTTCATTTAATAGACTTGTTTCACTAATAAGTTTTTCCAATGGCATTGACTGCAGTGGCATGATATTTCTATATGTTTTGTTCGAGTTGTGTTGAAATCACTGTAATATTATATACCACACTGGTGGTATACAACAAATTTGGGCAATATATATACAAGAAGGCTACCTCTATTATCACCAATTAATTTTAGGATGGAACCCGAATTGTATAATGTGGTTGCTATTTGAGTATGGTTCGGCCTCGATAATAAAATTTAACATGGTATTTGAGCTCGGTTCCGTTTGACAGTGTTGGGTTGTTTCCCGTTTATTCCTAGTATCAGAGTTCGGGTCTGGACGTTAGAGGATTTGTTGAGTCCCAACCTGTCTGGATTAAAATGTGTCGGTGCAGTACCTTAATCGAGGGTTGAAATCACTATGATATTATATACCTCACCGGTGGTATACAACAAATGTGGACATCATATATACAAGAAGACTATCTCCTCCTATCATCAATGAGTTGTATAATGGTTGCTATTTAGAGTTGTATAATGTAATTGCTATTTAGGTATGACTCGACCCAATAATAAAATTTAACAAGTTGACACATGTTTCAAGAGTAAAGGTACGAAATTACCCGAATTCAACTAGTTAAAATTGATTTCTTCTAATTCTCAAAAGACATAGTTTTTGCACCGCAAAATCGGATTACACCAATAAAGAGAACGGCAATCATTGATCAAATGAACGGCAAAAAAAAGAGGCTAAAACTCCATCACTTGATTCTTCAAATTTCACTTCTTCTTGACTAGCTGGACATACTTGCCATTGATTGTAAACTTCGAGCTAGAGTCGATCTGCAGGCAGCAGAAGGTAAACAAGAAGAGCTAATTAATGGTATCACTTAACTACATTAAACGAGAAGGGAGGGCTATCACCTTTTCTTGAAGGGTATCATCTAATGTTGCTTCATCAACCACGAAACCTGATTCTTTGATCGATTTTGCAACTTTTTTGATCAGTTTTGTCATCTTCATTGATCCATCAGGATTCTGCTACACACGAAGTAAAACAATCAAAAAGAGTTTGTTAGTTAAACTAATACATTTGTGGAATTTGCTAGTCTTGGATAAAAACTCCACAGGTGCACAAACGTGTCGTTCAGTCATGTGTACATTTTGTCTTAATTTAACAGAAAAATTGACGGAGCTAGCAAGTTTCAACTTGTTATCAGTTCACCCAGTGAAAAATCACAAAAAAGTTCATTTGTGTCTTTAACTCGTTATGAAAGGAAAATTGAGGACAGGACATACCGCTTTCAGGGTTGATTTAATCAGCTTCTTCCAGTTTACTTTCTTCCCTGCCGTATCAGATTGGATAACTTCTCCATTCCCGACTTCACCTTTGTGCCCATTTTCTTTCTTCGTATCATCATTTTCAAAACCATCTCGCTTTCTCTTCTTGGTTTCGGACACATTTCCATTATCTACCTCTGACTTGCCATTGAAAACCCCGGTTTCAATTGAATGTTGCGTCTTTTGTTCCTCAATGTTTGTGGCATTACCCTGTGAAGGTTTCTCCATAGAAGCTGCTGTTTGAGGAGTAGATAGCTCTGCTTGCTGAGATCTGTGGACAGCTCGGGATTTGGCCTTGTGTTTCTTGCCTTCTGCATGAAGAAGAAGCGTCTGCTCACTTGTTGCCTTTGTATTGCAAAGACTGCAGCAAATAGGAGATTGCTTAGTAATATGAAAAGCCAATCGTTTACGGTTAGCAAATTAATATACAATCTGAAATTATTTCAAGGCCAAATTGGAACCTCAGGTATAATTGCATAGTTTCTGACTCTTAGCCCTTCTCAAATAGTGATGGTAAAATTCCAAGACCCGATTACGATCACTCTACTTAATCTATGCCAATGAAAAGTGATGTAACATACTCCTCCTCACTGGCAACTAGGCAAAAACAACTCCCAATTACACTCCCTACTAGAGAAAACTTAAGGTTTCCCCCATTCAGGATAAAACAAGAAGCAGTAGTTGTTCTAATTTCAGCTAGAACTTAGTAGATTTAATAGGATTAACCGATGAAGTGGATAGAAGACATAGTTGAGAGGTAGTACCTACAAAACCATGGTGGACGATTCGACAGTCCAACTCTTATATCAATATCAGGCTGTTCCTTTGTATTCTTGTTCAGTTTTCCAGGTGTGCCATTTTGTACTTTAGCTTGGACGCCTTTGGGGCCATATTTTTCCTGATCAATAAAAGATCCACCACATCAAAGAAGTGCACAAAATCATACGTAAAGCACACAATACTTTCTCTCAGTGGGAAAATAAGTTGTTTTTGACATGTAGAGCTCGATATCATGATGAACAGATACTCATAAATCTATTCAATATCAGCTCCTACATAGTAAATTGAAGGTTATTCTGTTACAATGACTACTAATATAAAATCAGGGCAGACCAACGCACAAACACCTGTGACCACGGTATCAATCTAGATTGTCAAAAAGGGAAGAAAATGCAGTTCAGTTCACGCGAATAAATTTAACAAGAATTTATCCAAAGCACCAAACTTAGTCACAAATCTGCATTAACATTTGTAACAAAGAACTTTTTCAAAATTGTAGTCAAAATCGAAATGAACGAAAATAAACCTCAAAGACGCAAATGAAGAACGTACCGCCTCGGAGATGCACTGATTGTGGCCCTGAACACTCTGCTGGCTAAATGTCTCTCCGCAATCGATGCACGATAGCTGCAAAAATCGCCGAAACAGATCAAACACAAGAAAGAAGAAGCTAATCAAATGAAGAAGAGACGGCCTTCGCGGAAGATGAAAGGTAGCTCAGTTAAGGCGGTACCTTGAAGGCAGAGCAAATCCTGAAGTGATTGGGCAGCTTTGGCTTCTTGAGATTCTCTCCACAGTCCTCGCACTGAAACCATACCATTTCTCCTCGGATGAAATTCGCCTACTGCAGAGGAAAGCTAAGGAGAGGACGATGGGTTTTAGGCTTTTAGCTGCCTCTAGGGTTTTGCTCTCGTGTAAAAGACATTTATTAACCAGACATACCATAAAGCGCAACTTATTATTACGTTATAAGTTATAACACGATTTTTTTTTTTTTTAACTATTCATATATATGTTTTATTTATAAATAGGGAAAAGTATGAAAAAAATGTAATATATTTGCCAAAAGTGGTGGTTGATGGAACTAGTTTTGGAGTGTAGATAATTTATGTTATATGTTTCAATTTGTAGGTTTTAGATGAAAACGTTTGTTCTTCCGTTTGTTGTCACGTTAAAAACCAGCATGTGTCAGACACGTGACATGCTTGGTGTTATTTTAATGAAAATATTATGTAAATGCCGAAGTTACCCGTACACCTATTTCCCTCCATATCCCCGAGTCTTTCCTTCTTTCCCGAATTCCAACTTTCTCACCCATCCTGTCGTGTGTTTCCAAGACTTTTATTCTTCGTCTTCTTGATCTCAGTTAGGGTCGTTGGTTATCATCAGCTCCAATGGAGACCTGGTTCTCCAATCGGTCGAAACCTAAAAGGCACCATCTCAGAAAAATGTCTTTAATGTTTGATTTACATGATGATTACAATATTCGTATGAACCTATATTTTGAGTAAGAACATTTGTAAAAGATATTTGATCGAGTACGGAAGAAAACAAAATTTATTTCATCGAAAACAGAGTTCTAATGAAGGAGAAATTCAAAAAACCACAAAATTGTTCCAAACTTAAAGGGGTACCATTACAGAAAATATTGGATTTCGGTTCCAAAAATATATATTATATTATCATTACTAATTCAATATATATCTAGTAAGAATGCTAATAAAACTAATTTCACTGAAAATGAAGTTGCGAGTGAAGATATATTTATAAAACTACAAAATCGGTCGAAACCTCAAAGACACCATCTATGAAAAAAGTCTTTAATGTTTGATATACAAAGTGATTACAATATTCCTTTGAACCTATATTTTGAGTAAGAATATTTGTAAATGATATTTGATTGAGTACGGAAGAAAACAAAATTTATTTCGGAGAAATTCAAAAGCCCGCAAAATAGGTCGAAACTCAAAGGGGTACCATCACGGAAAATAGTGGATTTCAGTTCCAAAGATATATATTATATTATCATTACTACATCAATATATATCGAGTAATAATTCTAATAAAACTAATTTCACTGGAAATTAAGTTACGAGTTAGGAGATATTGACAAAACTACGAAATCGGTCGAAACATAAAAGGCACCATCTCGGAAAAAGGTCTTTAATGTTTGATATACATGATGATTACAATATTCGTTTGAACCTATATTTTGAGTAAGAACATTCATAAAAATTATTTGTTCGAGTACGGAAGAAAACAAAATTTATTTCATCGAAAACAGAGTTCCGACGAAGGAGAAATTCAAAAACCAGCAAACTAGTCGAAACTCAAAGGGGTACCATCACGGAAAATAGTGTCTTTTGGTTCTAAAAATGTACATTATATTATTATTACTACCTGAATATATATATTGAGTAAGAATGCAAATAAAACTATTTTAATTGGAAATGAAGTTACGAGTGAGGAGATATTGATATAACTACGAAATCGGTCGAAACCTCAGAGGCACTGTCTCAGAAAAAAGTATTTAATGTTTGATATACAAGATTATTACAATATTCCTTTGAACCTATATTTTGAGTAGGAATATTTGGAAGAAAACACAATTTATTTCATGGAAAATAGAGTTCCGATGGAGGAGAAATTCAAAACCCCGCAAAATTGGTCAAAATTCAAAGGGGTATCATCACGGTAAATAGTGCATTTCAGTTCAAAAAATATATATTATATTATTATTACTATCTGAATATATATCGAGTAAGAATGCTAATAAAACTAATTTCACTGGAAATGAAGTTCCGAGTGATGATATATTGATAAAACTATGAAATCGGTCAAAATCTAAAAGGCACCATCTCAGAAAAAAAGATCATTAATGATTGATATACAAGATGATTATAATATTCGTTTGAACCAATATTTGGAGGAAGAATATTTGCAAACGATATTAGATTGAGTACGGAAGAAAACACAATTTATTTTATCTAAAACAGAGTTTCGATGGAGGAGAAATTCAAAACCCAGCAAACTGGTCGAAACTCAAAGGGGTAATCACGGAAAATGGTGCATTTCGGTTCAAAAAATGTATATTATATTATTATTACTACCTGAATATATATCGAGTAAGAATGCTAATAAAACTAACTTCACTGGAAATGAAGTTCCGACTTATGATATATTAATAAAACTACGAAATCGGTCAAAATCTAAAAGGCGTCATCTCGGAAAAAAGATCCTTAATGATTGATATACAAGATGATTACAAAATTTATTTCATCGAAAACAGAGTTCTGATAGAGGAGAAATTCAAAAACCCACAAAATTGTTCCAAACTCAAAGGGGTACCATTACGGAAAATAGTGGATTTCGATTCCAAAAATATATATTATATTATCATTACTAATTCAATATATATCTAGTAAGAATGCTAATAAAACTAATTTCACTGGAAATGAAGTTGCGAGTGAAAATATATTTATAAAACTACAAAATCGGTCGAAACCTCAAAGGCACCATCTATGAAAAATGTCTTTAATGATTGATATACAAGATGATTACAATATTCGTTTGAACCTATATTTGGAGGAAGGATATATGGAAAAGATATTTGATCGAGTACGGAAGAAAACACAATTTATTTCATCGAAAACAGAGTTCCGATGGAGGAGAAATTCAAAAACCAGCAAACTGGTCGAAACTCAAAGGGGTACCATCACGGAAAATAGTGCATTTCGGTTCAAAAAATGTATATTATATTATTAATACTACATGAATATCTATCGAGTAAGAATGCTAATAAAATTAAATTCACTGGAAATGAAGTTGCGAGTGATGAGATATTGACAAAACTATGAAATCGGTCGAAACCTAAAAGACACCATCTCGGAAATAGGTCTTTAATGTTTGATATACATGATGATTACAATATTCGTGTGAACCTATATATTGAGTAAGAACATTTATAAAAATTATTTGATCGAGTACGAAAAAAAACAAAATTTATTTCATCGAAAACAGAGTTCCGACGGAGGAGAAATTCAAAACCCAGCAAACTAGTCGAAACTCAAAGGGGTACCATCACGGAAAATAGTGCATTTTGGTTCCAAAAATGTATATTATATTATTATTACTACCTGAATATATATCGAGTAAGAATGCTAATAAAACTATTTTCACTAGAAATGAAGTTGCGAGTGAGGAGATATTGACAAAACTACGAAATCGGTCGAAACCTAAAAGGCACCATCTCGGAAAAGGTCTTTAATGTTTGATTTACATGATGATTACAATATTCATTTGAACCTATATTTTGAGTAAGAACATTTGTAAAAGATATTTGATCGAGTACGGAAGAAAACAAAATTTATTTCATCGAAAACATAGTTCTGATGGAGGAGAAATTCAAAAACCCACAAAATTGTTCCAAACTCAAAGGGGTACCATCACAGGAAAATAGTGGATTTCGGTTCCAGAAATATATATTAAATTATCATTACTACATCAATATATATCTAGTAAAAATGCTAATAAAACTAATTTCACTGGAAATGAAGTTACGAGTGAAGAGATATTTATAAAACTACGAAATCGGTCGAAACCTCAAAGGCACCATCTATGAAAAAGGTCTTTAATGTTTGATATACAAAATGATTACAATATTCCTTTGAACCTATATTTTGATTAAGAATATTTTTAAATGATATTTGATTGAGTACGGAAGAAAACACAATTTATTTCATGGAAAATAGAGTTCGATGGAGGAGAAATTAAAAACCTCGCAAAATTGGTCAAAATTCAAAGGGGTACCATCACGGTAAATAATGCATTTTAGTTCAAAAAATATATATTATATTATTATTACTACTTGAATATATATCGAGTAAGAATGCTAATAAAATTAATTTCACAGGAAATGAAGTTCCGAGTGAGGAGATATTGATAAAACTATGAAATCGGTCAAAATCTAAAAGGCACCATCTCGGAAAAAAGATCCTTAATGATTGATATACAAGATGATTACAATATTCGTTTGAACCTATATTTGGAGGAAGGATATATGGAAAAGATATTTTATCGAGTAAGGTAGAAAACACAATTTATTTAATCGAAAACAGAGTTCCGATAGAGGAGAAATTCAAAACCCAGCAAACTGGTCGAAACTCAAAGGGGTACCATCACGAAAAATAGTGCATTTCGGTTCAAAAAATGTATATTATATTATTATTACTACTTGAATATATATAGAGTAAGAATGCTAATAAAACTAACTTTACTGGAAATGAAGTTCCGAGTGAGGAGATATTGACAAAATTACGAAATCGGTCGAAACCTAAAAGGCACCATCTCAGAAAAATGTCTTTAATGTTTGATTTACATGATGATTAAAATATTCGTTTGAACCTATACTTGGAGGAAGAATGTTTCGAAAAGATATTTGATCGAGTATGGAAGAAAACAAAATTTATTTCATGGAAAATAGAGTTCCGATGGAAGAGAAATTCAAAAACCCGCAAAATTAGTCAAAATTCAAAGGGGTACCATCACGGTAAATAGTGCATTTCGGTTCCAAAAATATATATTATATTATTATTATTACCTGAATATATATCGAGTAAGAATACTAATAAAACTAATTTCACTGGAAATGAAGTTCTGAGTGATGATATATTGATTAAACTACGAAATCGGTCGAAACCTCAAAGGCACTGTCTCGGGAAAAAGTCTTTAATGTTTGATATACAAAATGATTACAATATTTGTTTGAAACTATATTTGGAGGAAAAATATTTGGAAAATATATTTGATTGAGTACGGAAGAAAACACAATTTATTTCATCGAAAACAGAGTTCCAATGGAGGAGAAATTCAAAAACCAGCAAACTGGTCGAAACTCAAAGGGGTACCATCACGGAAAATAGTGCATTTCAGTTCCAAAAATATATATTAAATTATCATTACTACATAAATATATATAGAGTAATAATTCTAATAAAACTAATTTCACTGGAAATGAAGTTACGAGTGAGGAGATATTGATAAAACTACGAAATCGGTCGAAACCTTAAAGGCACTGTCTCGGAAAAAAGTCTTTAATGTTTGATATACAATATTCGTTTGAACCTATGATATGAGTAAGAATATTTGGAAAAGATATTTGATCGAGTACGGAAGAAAACACAATTTATTTCATGGAAAATTGAGTTCCGATGGAGGAGAAATTCAAAAACCAGCAAACTGGTCGAAACTCAAAGGGGCACCATCACGGAAAATAGTGCATTTCGGTTCAAATAATGTTTATTATATTATTATTACTACCTGATTATATATCGAATAAGAATGCTAATAAAACTAACTTCACTGGAAATGAGGTTCTATGTGAGGACATATTGATAAAATTACGAATTCGGTCGAAACCTAAAAGGCACCATCTCAGATAAAGGTCTTTAATGTTTGATTTACATGATGATTACAATATTCATTTGAACCTATATTTTGAGTAAGAACATTTGTAAAAGATATTTGATTGAGTACGGAAGAAAACACAATTTATTTCATCGAAAACAGAGTTCTGATGGAGGAGAAATTCAAAAACCCACCAAATTGTTCCAAACTCAAAGGGGTACCATTACGGAAAATAGTGGATTTCGGTTCTAAAAATATATATTATATTATCATTACTACTTCAATATATATCTAGTAAGAATGCTAATAAAACTAATTTCACTGGAAATGAAGTTGCGAGTGAAGAGATATTTATAAAACTACAAAATCGGTCGAAACCTCAAAGACACTGTCTCGGAAAAAAGTCATTAATGTTTGATATACAAGATTATTAAAATATTCGTTTGAACCAATATTTTAAGTAAGAATATTTGGAAAAATATATTTGATCGAGTACGTAAGAAAACACAATTTATTTTATGGAAAATGGAGTTCCGATGTAGGAGAAATTCAAAATCCCACAAAATTGGTCAAAATTCAAAGGGGTACCATCACGGTAAATAGTGCATTTCGATTCAAAAATATATATTATATTATTATTACTACCTGAATATATATCGAGTAAGAATGCTAATAAAACTAATTTCACTGGAAATGAAGTTCCGAGTGATGATATATTGATTAATCTATGAAATCGGTCAAAATCTAAAAGGCACCATCTCGGAAAAAAGATCCTTAATGACTGATATACAAGATGATTACAATATTTGTTTGAACCTATATTTGGAGAAAGAATATTTGGAAAATATATTTGATCGAGTACGGAAGAAAACACAATTTATTTCATCGAAAACAAAGTTCCGATGGAGGAGAAATTCAAACACCAGCAAACTGGTCGAAACTCAAAGGGGTACCATCACGAAAAATAGTGCATTTTGGTTCCAAAAATGTATATTATATTATTATTACAACCTGAATATATATATAGTAAGAATTCTAATACAACTAATTTCACTGTAAATGAAGTTACGAGTGAGGAAATATTGACAAAACTAAGAAATGGGTCGAAACCTAAAAGACACCATCTCGGAAAAAGGTCTTTAATGTTTGATACACAAGAATATTACAATATTCGTTTGAACCTATATTTTGAGTAAGAATATTTGGAAAAGATATTTGATCGAGTACGGAAGAAAACACAATTTATATCATGGAAAATAGAGTTCTGATGAAGGAGAAACAAAAACCCCGCAAAAATAGTCAAAATTCAAAGGGGTGCTATCACGGTAAATAGTGCATTTCAGTTCAAAAAAATATATATTATATTATTATTACTACCTGAATATATATCGAGTAAGAATTCTAATATAACTAACTTCACTGGAAATGAAGTTCTGAGTGAGGAGATCTGGTAAAAACTACGAAATCAGTCAAAATCTAAAAGGCATGCACCATCTCGGAAAAAGGTCTTTAATGATTGATTGACATGATGATTACAATATTCGTTTGAACCTATGATATGAGTAAGAATATTTGCAAAAGATATTTAATCGAGTTCGGAATAAAACAAAATTTATTCATCGAAAACAGAGTTCCGATGGAGAAGAAATTCAAAAACCCGCAAAATTGGTCGAAACTCAAAGCGGTACCATCACGGAAAATAGTGGATTTCGGTTCCAAAAATATATATTATATTATCATTACTACATCAATATATATCGAGTAATAATTCTAATAAAACTAATTTCTCTGGAAATAAATTTACGAGTGAGGAGATATTTATAAAACTACGAAATGGGTTGAAACCTCAAAGGCACTGTCTCAGAAAAATGTTTTTAATGTTTGATATACAAGATAATTACAATAATCGTTTGAACCTATATTTTGTGTAAGAATATTTGGAAAAGATATTTGATCGAGTACGGAAGAAAACTCAATTTAGTTCATGGAAAATAGAGTTCCGATGGAGGAGAAATTCAAAAACCCGCAAAATTGGTAAAAATTCAAAGGGGTAACATCACGGTAAATAGTGCATTTCAGTTCAAAAAATATATATTATATTATTAGTAGTACCTGAATATATATTGAGTAAGAATGCTAATAAAACTAATTTCACTGGAAATGAAGTTCCGACTGATGATATATTGATAAAACTACGAAATCGGTCAAAATCTAAAAGAAGCCATCTCGGAAAAAAGATCATTAATGATTGATATACAAGATGATTACAATATTCGTTTGAACCTACATTCAGAGGAATCATATTTGGAAATGATATTTGATCGAGTACGTAAGAAAACACAATTTATTTTATCGAAAACAGAGTTCCGATGGAGGAAAAATTCAAAAACCAGAAACTGGTCGAAACTCAAAGATGTACCATCACGGAAAATAGTGCATTTTGGTTCCAAAAATCTATATTATATTATTAATACTACCTGAATATATATAGAGTAAGAATGCTAATAAAACAAATTTCACTGGAAATGAAGTTCCGAGTGAGGAGATATTGGCAAAACTACGAAATCGGTCGAAACCTAAAAGGCACCATCTCGGAAAAAGGTCTTTAATATTTGATATACAAGATGATTACAATATTCGTTTGAACCTATACTTGGAGGAAGAATATTTGGAAAAGATATTTGATCGAGTACAAAAGAAAACAAAATTTATTTCATGGAAAATAGAGTTCCGATAGAGGAGAAATTCAAAAACCCGCAAAATTGCTCAAAATTCAAAGGGGTACCATCACGGAAAATAGTGCATTTCGGTTAAAAAAATATATATTATATTATTAATACTACCTGAATATATATCGAGTAAGAATGCTAATAAAACTAATTTCACTGGAAATGAAGTTCCGACTTATGATATATTAATAAAACTACGAAATCGGTCAAAATCTAAAAGGCGTCATCTCGGAAAAAAGATCCTTAATGATTGATATACAAGATGATTACAATATTCGATTGAACCTATACTTGGAGGAAGAATATTTGGAAAATATATTTGATCGAGTACAGAAGAAAACAAAATTTATTTCTTGGAAAATAGAGTTCCGATGGAGGAGAAATATATATTGATAACACTACGAAATTGGTCAAAATCTAAAAGGTGCCATCTCGGAAAAAAGATCCTTAATGATTGAAATACAAGAAGATTACAATATTTGTTTGAACCTACATTCGGAGGAATCATATTTGGAAAAGATATTTGATCGAGTACGTAAGAAAACACAATTTATTTCATCGAAAACAGAGTTCCGATGTAGGAGAAATTCAAAAACCAGCAAACTGGTCGAAACTCAAAGGGGTACTACCATCACGGAAAATAGTGCATTTTTGTTCCAAAAATTTATATTATATTATTAAAACTACCTGAATATATATCTAGTAAGAATGCTAATAAAACTAATTTCACTGGAAATGAAGTTCTGAATGAGGAGATATTGACAAAACTACGAAATCAGTCGAAACCTAAAAGGCACCATTTCGGAAAAGGTTTTTAATGTTTTATATACAAGATGATTACAATATTATTTTGAACCTATATTAGTAGTATGAGTATTTGGAAAAGATATTTAATCGATCACGTAAGAAAACACAATTTATTTCATCGAAAACACAGTTCCGATGGAGGAGAAATTAAAAAAACAGCAAATTGGTCGAAACTCAAAGAGGTACCATCACGAAAAATAGTGTATTTTGGTTACAAAAATTTATATTATATTATTAATACTACCTGAATATATATCGAGTAAGAATGCTAATAAAAGTAATTTAACTAGAAATGAAGTTCCGAGTGAGGAGATATTGACAAAACTACGAAATCAGTCGAAACCTATATTAGTAGGATGAGTATTTGGAAAAGATATTTAATCGAGCACGTAAGAAAACACGATTTATTTCATCGAAAACAAAGTTCCAAAAACAGCAAACTGGTCAAAACTCAAAGGGGTACCATCACAGTAAATAGTGCATTTCGGTTCCAAAAATATATATTATATTATTATAACTACCTGAATATATATCGAGTAAGAATACTAATAAAACTAATTTCACTGGAAATGAAGTTCCGACTGATGATATATTGATAAAACTACGAAATCGGTCAAAATCTAAAAGAAGCCATCTCGGAAAAAAGATCATTAATGATTGATATACAAGATGATTACAATATTCGTTTGAACCTACATTCGGAGGAATCATATTTGGAAATGATATTTGATCGAGTACGTAAGAAAACACAATTTATTTTATCGAAAACAGAGTTCCGATGGAGGAAAAATTCAAAAACCAGAAACTGGTCGAAACTCAAAGATGTACCATCACGGAAAATAGTGCATTTTGGTTCCAAAAATCTATATTATATTATTAATACTACCTGAATATATATAGAGTAAGAATGCTAATAAAACAAATTTCACTGGAAATGAAGTTCCGAGTGAGGAGATATTGGCAAAACTACGAAATCGGTCGAAACCTAAAAGGCACCATCTCGGAAAAAGGTCTTTAATATTTGATATACAAGATGATTACAATATTCGTTTGAACCTATACTTGGAGGAAGAATATTTGGAAAAGATATTTGATCGAGTACAAAAGAAAACAAAATTTATTTCATGGAAAATAGAGTTCCGATAGAGGAGAAATTCAAAAACCCGCAAAATTGCTCAAAATTCAAAGGGGTACCATCACGGAAAATAGTGCATTTCGGTTAAAAAAATATATATTATATTATTAATACTACCTGAATATATATCGAGTAAGAATGCTAATAAAACTAATTTCACTGGAAATGAAGTTCCGACTTATGATATATTAATAAAACTACGAAATCGGTCAAAATCTAAAAGGCGTCATCTCGGAAAAAAGATCCTTAATGATTGATATACAAGATGATTACAATATTCGATTGAACCTATACTTGGAGGAAGAATATTTGGAAAATATATTTGATCGAGTACAGAAGAAAACAAAATTTATTTCTTGGAAAATAGAGTTCCGATGGAGGAGAAATTCAAAAACTCGCAAAATTGCTCAAATTCAAAGTGGTACCATCACGGTAAATAGTGCATTTCGGTTCAAAATATATATATTATATTATTATTACTACCTGAATATATATCGAGTAAGAATGCTAATAAAATTAATTTCACTGGAAATGAAGTTCCGACTGATGATATATTGATAAAACTACGAAATCGGTCAAAATCTAAATGGTGCCACCTCGGAAAAAATATCCTTAATGATTGATATACAAGATGATTACAATATTCGTTTGAATCTACATTCGGAGTAAGAATATTTGGAAAAGATATTTGATCGAGTACGTAAGAAAACACAATTTATTTCATCGAAAACAGAGTTCCGATGGAGGAGAAATTCAAAAACCAGCAAACTGGTCGAAACTCAAAGGGATACCATCACGGAAAATAGTGCATTTTGGTTCCAAAAATTTATATTATATTATTAATACTACCTGATTATATATCGAGTAAGAATGTTAAAAGACTAATTTCACTGGAAATGAAGTTCTCAGTGAGGAGATATTGACAAAACTACGAAATGAGTCGAAATCTAAAAGGCACCATCTCGGAAAAAAGTCTTTAATGTTTGATTTACAAGATGATTACAATATTCGTTTGAACCTATACTTGGAGGAAGAATATTTGGAAAAGTTATTTGATCGAGTACGGAAGAAAACACAATTTATTTAATCGAAAACAGAGTTCCGATGGAGGAGAAATTAAAAAACCAGCAAACTGGTTGAAACTCAAAGGGGTACAATCACGGAAAATAGTGCATTTCGGTTCCAAAAATATATATTATATTATTATTACAAGCTGAATAAATATCGAGTAAGAATGCTAATAAAACTAATTTAACTTAAAATGCAGTTCTGAGTGAGGAGATATTGACAAACTACGAAATCGGTCGAAACCTAAAAGGCACCATCTCGGAAAAAGGTCTTTTATGTGTGATTTGCATGATGATTACAATATTCGTTTGAACCTATATTTGGAGGAAGAATATTTGGAAAAGATATTTGATCGAGTACGAAAGAAAACACAATTTATTTTGACGATAAATTCAAAAAACTACAAAATCTGTTGAAACTCAAAGGGGTACCATCACGGAAAATAATGGATTTCGTTCGAAAAATATATATCATATTAACACTATTAACCTAATATATATCGAGTAAGAGTGCGAATAAAAATAATTTCACTAAAAACGAAGTTGCGAGTGAGGAGATATTAGCAAAACTACAAACTCAAACGAAACTGAAGAGATTCCAGTTGGTAAACGGTCTTTAAAGGTTGATATACAAGATGGTCGCAACATTCTTTGGTCATATATTTTGAGTAAGTATGTGTAGAAAATATATTTGATCGAGTACGGAAAAAAACAACTTTATTTCATCGAAAACAGAGTTCTGATTTATGAGAAATTCAAACAACTGCAAAATCGATCGAAACTCAAAGGAGTACCATCACGGAAAATAGTTTATTTGGGTTCCAAAAATATATATTATATTAATATTTCTATCCCAATATTTATCGAGTAAGAATGACATTTTTCCTAGATCGTACATTTTCAATTTCGTCCGATTTCGTAGTTTTTACAATATCTCCTCACTCTCAAATTCGTTTTTAGTGAAATTAGTTTTATTCGCATTTTTACTCGATATATATTGGGGTAGTAATGTTAATATAATATATATTTTGGAACTCAAATCAATTATTTTTCGTGATGTTACTACAATCATTATGTCGTGCTAATATGTGAATAAAAGATATTTTAAAAAATTAAAGTTCCAGATATTAAATAGATAGAAAATTATACTAAATTCGAAAGTATCATCACAGAAAATATTTGATTTTGCATAGGTAATAAAAACAATCTTAATATTACTAGCATCATATACGTTAAGTGATAATGCGTACAAAACTTTTTTCAGCATGTTGGAATGCAGATAAACCTGATTTAGTCGAAAAATGAATTCTAAATGTGGAGATGTTGAAAAACTACAAAATTAATCGAAATTCAAAAAATAGGTGCATTGGAGTGTGGAAAATAAATATGATTGTAATGTTACTATGATCATATATGTAGAGTTAATATGTCAATAAAATTGTTTCAAAGAAAACGGAGTTTAGAGGGAGAAGATATTAAAAATATAATAAATTAGTCCAAAAACAAAGAAATAGCATCGAAGAAAATCGTGAAAAAAATGTTGGGGGTAAAAAAAATCAAAATTATTTAAATGATAACTCTAAGGTAATTGAATTAAGAATACGTCTAAAGCTTATTTCATAGTTAGAATGCGGGAAAAAAAATTGAACATTATGGAAAGTAAGTGCTATGAAGTCTGAAAAATAAATGATCATATATTTGGAATTAGTATGCGAATAAAATTGATTTCAACGAAAACAAAATTTAATAAGACTCAATTGTAACATTTAAATAAAAATAATAGTTAAATTGTGATATTTTTTTAAAAAAAATAATTAATTTCCAAAACTTATTTTGTTAAATTTGAATAAAAAGTTAACGATGAACAAACTCGGATTTTGGTCAAAACATGAGGAAAATAAATTTTACGAGAAAACTGCATATTTGATCAAATATGAAGGGAGCAATGTCATACTTTACCATTAAATATGAAAACACAATACAAGTTCACTAACAATGTGAGGAGGCAGACAATCCATCAATAATACATTGTGCTTCTTTTATATTTCTACATATTCAAAGGATAAAGTATGTCTTATGGTGCATTGGTTGTAGCTAGAGTTCATCCTTTCTTGGGCATGGCTGCGAGCCTGGTATACATCCTTGCCATCGACTGGTACCCTCTGAGATCGCCCGATCGAAGAAGATTACCTATATGCAATGAAGTTGATCAAAATCTAAGTTTAACAGAAGTTGAAGCAAATAGACTCATTGAAATTTGGCTTCCTACTTTCTGCAGGACAACATAATCCGGGTGATAACCCAATACAACGAAAAACCGAAAAATCTGAATATAAGGAGAGGAAGTACCAGAATCACAGTTCAGCGGGCTATCAGGTTCGGGGTGGGCCATTAGAGCTATTATAGCCCTGCAAACAGATTGAAGTGTCCATGCAGGACTCCATGCATTCTTCAGAATATCTAGACATATCTCACCTGTCTGCATATTTTTAAGGTAAAGGTAATAGCATGTAAGTCATGAGATCATCCATCAAATCAGTGAATTGAATTGGTTTTAACATCTCCAGAAGAAATAGAAAAAAATCCTTCATTTAGTGACCCTCTTGTTGTGGGTTAGTTTTGTAAAGCTACATTGTTAGTTCAATTCAGTACATTTTTGCAATATACAACTTGCAGTAATTGTTCAAAGGGTTATTTATCAAATAACAAACCGAACTTTGAGAAAAAACCAAACAGCAAACCGAACTTTTTTTGTTAACAAACAACAAACCAAACTTTGAGAATTGAGCAATTAACAAACCTAGCTCAAATTTTTATTATGTTTGAACGAATTTTTCAATGTTTGAGGGAGTTATTAAGTCGTAATACCATTTTGTTAGAATACTTCAACTAATGTTGACTTAATAACTCCCTCAAACATTGAAAAATCTGTTCAAACATAATGAAAATTTGAGTTCAGTTTGTTTTTTGGTTATTAACCCTTGTTCAAATAAAAAACTTGGGTAGTTCTAACATACCTTAAAATGCACGTTTGGGTGAAATATCTTTGTCAGAAAGCGCACTTGAGGCGGTTGCAAGGGATACTGCTCGGGAATGGAGAAGGCGAGCTGGAAAACACCACCCTCAAACGGAGTCTCGGAAGGACCCTAAACGAGGCAAAAATTACTTCCAAAAGAAAAATAGAAGATTTGATCAAACCGTTTTGGTGGGGGAAAAAACTCTTACCTTGATAAGAGCAGTCCACTTGAAAATGTTTGAGTCATCACAAACTAATTGAATATCTGGATCAGCTCCTTTTTCTCTCTGTACTTCTTTGTACTCCTTAAATAGCCTTGCTCTTGATGTCTGCAAATCAACAATGAGCGGATAAGGACTAATCAAGTAGAAGCATGCTAACTGAAGAACAACATTCAACTGCAGCAAGTTTTATTACATATTGAGATATTGGAGCTTCTGGTTCATTTACTATGCAAATTCAGAGCTACATTAAGAAGAAGCTATACAGCTAAGGGAGGAGGAATTCTTATAAAAAGACTCATTGTATTTCAGCTAACTGAGATTTAAAGAAGGCACCAACTCTACATTTTATCCTCGACACAAATCTGGCATTTAATACGCAACAATTATATCAACCAAAAGCATCGACATACCTGCATTCTGTGGGTCTTGAATTAAACAGATATGGTTCAAAGCCAACAGAAAATTTGCTTGAATAACTGCAAAATGAAACAAAAAATGCTGAGTTACTATATAACTTAAGCACTAGTTTTATCCAGTCAACCAAAAAAACATCTATTGAATTACAAATCACATATTCAAAGAAAAATGCTATTTTACGGGACGGGAAGGTGTTATCTTATTAGTATCTCTTAATTGCCATCAAATTTATCAGCGTTTGGCCTAAGGTGCAGTAACAGAAGTTTTAACAAGGAAAGCAGAAGAAATCGAATCTGATTTAATCGCTGGGTAATTCTATAGCTCCAAACCTTCAAATTTCACAATTGAAAAGACTTATTTCCTCAAAATGAAGAAATGGATAATTACGAAGCAGCTTTTAATCTCAAGAACGAATCAACTACCACACAATTGATCAAATTTCATATCACTATTTCAGCTAGATACGGAAGTACAGCAGTATTTGAGACAAGCGAAGGAGATTGAATCGAGACGGAACCTCAATCAAACGTCGATGGAATCAGCAAACACCGCCAATCGAACTAAAAACGGAAGCTTTTCTCTTCGTCGTTGTCGACACCAACCAAATTGATCGGGAAACGAAGATTTGGATCTAGGGCTTTTCTTTTCCAGTATTGACAGAGTTCATGGGCTCAAATTCTTCTCCGGCTTTGGGCTGAAAAGTATACTGGATCGAAAGAAAACTACGACTTCAGGGCTCGGCGAGTAGGGGTGTCAAAATTTAACTCAATTCGTGGTGACGTGTTTGGATTAGACATTTTGACCACGGGTCATTTTGACACGACTCATGAATTTCCCGTGAAAACACGGGGAGGTTTGTATCAATAGTCTTTACTGATGTGTCAACTCGTGAACTATTGAATTATTATATATTATTAAATAAAGTATTACAACTGTTTCTGGTTTGGGTTAACCCGTGATCCATGGGTCAAGTTTGCGGATGTTTCTGATTTTTTAAATAATGGTGGGTTGAATGGGTCAGTCTGACCCATGTATTTTTCAGTACTATTACTGACGGGTCAGTTTGACCCACGGGTTGACCCACCGATCCGCGGGTCGGGTTTGAGTTTCGAAAATTGACTGATACAAATACACGAGTCGCGTTTGGGTTAGACGATTCCTGACACGACTCGTGGCTGACACGGCCCATGGGTCGACCTATGACATGAATTGATACCCCTAACGAGGCATAAAAGGGTGGTTTATAATAATCATTATGTTGAGGGGTAAACTCACCTTATCCAAAACATTGAGGATCAAAACCCTCATCCTCTTGTCTTACAAATTGATGACCAAAGAATACTTTTAGATTCCCAAATGAATAATTCGATTAGACTAACTGATAAAACAAGTTGTAATCTATTAAGAACAAACACAGTTCAATTTATTAACTTTATTACTCCGATTTAGGCTCAAAATTACGAAAACAACTTGTAACACACACTTCTCAAACGAATTAAAGATTATTATAAGCAACTCGAAATTGCGGAAACAATCTTTTATGAGAAAAAAAAAAAGTTATAAACAGAAATTACATCATATAATAATAATGTAAAATATTATACAAATATCATTACAAAAGAATCAAGGACCAAAAACACATCATATAAGACTAGAAGGGGCAGAAGAAATTGTTCCTCCATTGCTTTGCTATACATTACATGCTACCAAATCTGCCCCTAGAGTTTGTTGATGGTTTCACTTTAGCCATATCCACAAGGTCTCCAAATAACTTGTCTTCGGGCTTCGAAGCCCTCATCGGCGGTAAATACGACGACGATGACGGAGAAGATACCGGGCGCATACCGTTTCTGATCCCACTATCATCTCTTACCGATAACTGTCGGCCCGCCTGGTCATACCCATAAGCTCCTGCCGGTTGACCACCGTACACCGGGTGCACGTACATGTAATGCATCTGGCTTGCTGGGTCCATCATGTAAGGACCTCCTTGCATCATTTGGTTGGGTTGGGGAGAATATTGAGGGACTAACCCTACTTCTTGCTGTGGCATTATGTACATGCTCGTTGGTTGCTGGTCGGACCACGGCTCTAGTGGTGCCGGCGGGAGTATTACACCGGGAACATGCATCTCCTGGGATTTCTGAGTATTGATATCTTGGCTACTTTCTGAAGGAACCTCCCATGGCGGCGGTGGCAGGGAAGTGCTGTTTGGTGAAGGTGGCTGCTGCAGTCCAACGTGGCTGTTCCATGCAGAATTTTGCATGTAATGTGGGTGATCAAATGGAGATGGTCCAGGACTATGTGCACCCGCTTCAACGTTGTGCTGCTGATGTGGATCGCTTTGGTGGTGTAAATTGCCACCGTCAGCATTGAGTGGATGAGGTGGCGGATGATTCGGTGTGTCGGAAAACATGTCGAAAAGAACAAGGGCATTATGGTCATTTGGCGTTGCTGCTGCTGTGGACTGTTGATCTCCGACAGGGACTAGGGCATTGGAAGGTTCGTCTTTAGAACAGTTGGTCAAGTCGTCGAAACTAAGTAGATCCATCGCGGTGTTTGTTACAGTCGTCGATGTTGATCTACAAAGACAAAAATAAACGTGAATTTTCAGCATTTCGTAATAAATAAATCAAAGTTAATTTTTTCATAAATTGGGAATATTATTATTTTGCTAGAGTAAAATATGATATTGTCCTATAATGTTTGATCAGATTTCAGTTTATCCATTTCTAAATAATCGAATTGGAGTCAAATCAGTCCCAAATTCGATTAGGGCTCAGATTTGGGTCTTAAACCAGACTTGATCCCCTACCCATGGGAGGTCAGTTTTGGTCAAGACCCAGATCTGAGCCCCCTTGATTGGTGCTCGATTAAGCCACAATCAAATCGAGACTTAATTGTAACATTTGAAAAAATTTGAAAGGGTTAATAAATTGTGATATTTTTATTTTTATTTTATTATTTTTTAAATTTAAAATTAACTATGTTAAATTTGAATGAAAAAACTGACTGAGAGGTTAAACTTGCACTTTGTTCAAACATGAGAGACATAAATTTTACGATTTAAACTCTAAGGAAAAAAACTGAAAATTCGGTCAAACATTAAGGAGCAATGTAATGTTTTACTCTAGTTTGTTATAATACCGATCCTTCTGTTGATTGTTGTGGTTGTTGTCTCCAGTGTCGATATCTATGAGTGAACCATGATGCTCGGGTTTGTCGGGTTCGATCGTTCCGGAAGCAATGGCTTCGTGCTTGGCTAGAACACGTTGCAGATCGTCGTTGAGAGCTAACCCTTGATGTAGAAGCACTTCATCCCTAACCATATCCAAACCAAGCAATTAATCCCAAAACAATCCGACATTAATACAAGGTCTAAGTTCTTACGTTGTTGAACTAACAAGGTGGAGTATGCTCTGCTTGTAGTTACGGCATTGCTCCACTAAGTCCACGATAACCTCACCCTTAACATCCTACATTGTGAACGGTAAGGGTTAAATATCAAGTAAACGGTAAGGGTTAAATATCAAGTAGTTACTTGAACTTTGGACGTTTTGCAACGAGCTATCCGAACTTTTAAAAATCAAAACGGGCTACCTCAACTTTGAATAAAGTGCAAATAGCTACCTCTGTCCAATTTTCCGTCAACTGTCGTCGGAAATTCGTCAGAAATTGGATGGAGGTAGCTATTTTCACCTTCTTCAAATTTGGGATAGCCCGTTTTGAATTTTCAAAGTTCGGATAGCTCGTTGCAAAACATCCAAAGTTCAGGTAGCTAATTGGTATTTAACCCAAAACGGTAAGACCTTGAAAAAAAAATATAAATATCTAATTTTTCTGAAATCAAATTAATATTAACAAATTTCGGATATCATATTGAGTTATTCTTTCTTTCTAAAATAAATACTAAAATTTTATACAAATTATTTATAACTTTGCACATATCTATTGACCTCATTATCCTCTGGTCCGATCGCAGTAAGCATATCTGAAAGAACATTCATAACGCCACGTGCATTCTCAATTTCTGTCAAGCTAAAATTCAAAACATAATTAGCAAATAAAATGCAACAACTTCATTATTGCATCTTCGGTACAAATATTATATTTTTTAGACAAAAAAGTACCTCAAGATTGGAAACTCGGCTTCTTCAAGTCCAGTAAACTCTTGCTGATTCTCACTATTACCGGGTAAATTTTTTGGTAAAGTTAAAAATGATTGTAGTTGTGGAGGAGGCGTAAATACGGGTGTAGAATTTTCTGCTCGGAATACTGACCCGAATCGCTGTCAAATTAATTTTTTACCGTGGTTAAAAATTATAGTTTTTAATAAATAAATCTAATTAAAAACTGTTTGGAAACATAGTTGGGTAATTGAATATACCACCAACTCCTGATGAGCAGCATAGTATTGGGGATATCTTGACCCTGGTCCTCCAAGGGATTTCTGCCACGTGTCGATTAGAACCAATATCTTCTCCTTGACAAGGAAATCAGGCTACAAAATCCAGGACCAGATTCGATAACATGTTTTATAAAATGGTAAAATTAACCCTCGTACTTTACCTCTTGGAAAAATTGATCCTCATACTTTTAAATTAAAACAATTCACATTTATACTTGGAAAATTGGAGAACCAAACATTTTTTTAACTTTTACATTATTTTATTTTAGAAAAAATTAAACTAAAATATCATCTCAAGTCATGATAAACTTTTATTCTATTGTTATTCAAGGGAAGAAAAATAGTTAACCTAATATGACTATCAAGCACGAGGCCATTAAGGGTTAAGAGGTAGTAAACCCTCTTAACTTTTAATATTATGTGAAATTATACGTAATTAATTCTAATTTTATTCTTTAAAATATTACATTGATGTCCTAATTTTTTTTTTAATTCAACTGCTAATGGTTTGGATCTCCTTGTTTTCATAGTATAATGGTTGATAAAATCATTAATTTTCAAAAGAGATAAGAGTGTAGGGTTTATTTTTGTAATTTTTCACTTTTTTAACCAACAAATAAAGTTACAATAAAATGATAAAAAATTGACCTTTTTTTTTACTATCTTCACCATATCATGAATAATATCTCTGTCTGCAATATGCATATGGACAATGTCTCCTCCACTACTCTGTACTAATGTCTCCAATAGCTAGTATTATCATGCAACAATGAACAAAAATAAGAAATATAAATAATTATTAATTTCTTTTTAATAATAATGTTAAATATCAAATAACTACATGAAATTTGGACATTTTGCAACGAGGTGCCATAATTTTAAAAAATCAAAACGGACTACCTCAATTTTGGACGAAGGTACAACGAGGTATCTCCGTCCAAATTACCGTAAACTGTTGACAGAAATTCATCGAAAATTCATTGAAAATTCATTGAAAATTCGTCAGAAATTGGACGAAAGTATCTAGTTGCACCTTCGTCCAAATTTGAGGTAGTCCCCTTTGATTTTTTAAAATTATGGTAGCTCGTTGCAAAACGTTCAAAGTTTATGTAACTCCTTGGTATTTAACCCTTAATAATATGTCGGTTTATTCTTACCGTTAACGTAAGAAGTTGAACCTTAGGGTTCTTATTTCCGAGACGCTTCTTTATACCTTTGAAAATGCTCCTTGCTTGTCTTTCATAGGTAATAAAGCAACAAGTTAAAAATGAATTAAGAAGTCGGGATCGTGATTAAGGCGTGTTAAGTACCCGGGATCGTGATTAAGCATGTCGCAAATCTCGACATTAACGGCCCAATCGGGACCCATTAGCAGGTCGCTCGTTGCCCTCTCCACCATAGAATTCACCATCTTGACGACGAGTTGATGATGAATGAAGAAGGAAGTTGAAATGGCAAAGGAATGACGAAGAAAAAAGAATGTCTTCGACAAACAAATGTTTTTGGTTTGGTCTTGTCTTTCTGAATGTTGTTAACGGGTCAATGTCATCTCGACACGTGTTGTGATTCTTTCATGGAGATATCATTGGTTATTAATTAACTAGAAAACTAACTCGCGATTTTTTCGCAAAAAAGTTTAGTATTATTATTATTATATAAATTTAGATTCAATATAAAGTCTAAAATTTTATATATTTTTAAGTGATGTATTAAGTATTTAGATTATTGTTTTCAATTAATAAGAGTAATTTAAATTTTATAATAAATATACGTAAACACTCTGAAAAGTTTAAAATACTACATATTAATTAGTATAAAAATAAATAAAGTATATAAATAATTTATTAATTATATATACTTTTCATACGGTTAATAACATAAATTCAACTTTTATAATATATTTAAAAAGATAGATACTTCTATTTAAAAAAATAATTAAATATAAGATTTTTATATTAATTAAACTATGCATCAATATTATTATGATAATTTTAGTTAGTGTTATAATGTTATTTATTGTATATTTAAATTTATCTAGTAATTTAGTTACAGCATACCTAATGGTTACCCTTTGAATTTAATTACTACTTACATTTGATTTGTAATTATAAATCTATCTAATATGTTATTTGCAAATAGATAGATTTATCTATTATGTTATTTATAATTTTCTAAATAAATATAGAGTTAAATACCTACTTAAATTTGAACGTTTTGCAACGAGATACTCAAACTTTAATAAATCAAAACAGACTACCTCAACTTTGACAAAGGTGCAACGAGCTACCTCCGTCCAATTTCTGACGAATTTCCGACTAATTTATATCAACAATTGACAGTAATTTGGACGGAGATAGCTCGTTGTTTCGTCAAAGTTGAGGTAGCCCGTTTTGATTTTTTGAACTTCGGGTAACTCGATAAAAAACGTCCAAATTTCAGGTAACTACGTGATATTTAACCCATAAATATATGCATTGTCTCCAAAAAGAGTTCACAACTAACAAAGCCACCCATTATTAAAAGGGGGACTTCAAATTCCAAAACCACATAGTTTTTAACTTTCTACTAAAAGGAAGATAATAGTTCAAGTTAGCAGTAATCCTAATAAAACTGATTCATGACTGACTTATGCAGCAACCTTCTGGGATTTCTGTGGGCGACCCGAATCGTTATCCCTTGACCCAAATCGTTTTCCGCCTCTGAAATTTTTGCCACCTCTGCAATGCCAGGAGTTTTGATGTTAAGAGTTTCAGATACAACACTTATATGCAGCAAGTAATGAGAATCGTAAACCCGCAAAACTATACCTTCCACGACCTCCTCTGTTGTCCCTGAACCTCTGTCCCCCTCCTCCCCTGTTGTCTTTGTGCAGATCTTTACTACTGCGGAGTTGAGCCCAGTACTGTTTCTCAGCGTCCCCTGCTCCAACAAAATACACAAAATTATTAAAAACAAAGATGATTCTGCATAAGCTTTTTCCCACCTTATTTAGGTGAACGACATGAGTGGATAATGTTCCAATCACATTAATCTAAGCAACTAGACAGTAAATATTTGTTTACCCACCTGCAACTGGTTCTAAGGTAAGAGTGAAATTCTTGACTGTGAGACCTTCTTCAGCAAGAACAGCAGCAGCCCGAGCTTTCTGGGATCCTTCAGGTTCTTCATACCTAATGAAACCAGATGTCTCACCCATCTTGAAGTCGATATACTTCATCCATCCAAATCAATAAATAACGTGAATTAGTATCTCTATGTTAAAGTTATTATTTGATCACCTTGTGAATTGTGATCTAGCATGAGAGAGATGTATATTATATACCTTTACAGTGCCAAACTTCTGAAAGATACTCTTGAGATCCTCACGCAGTACAACATCTTTGTTATTCTTGAAAGCATCTGCAGCTTTAGTAGCTCCTTTCTCCTCAATCTTCTCACCAGAATCATCAGAAGACTTGTCTTCTTTTTCAGAAACATTTTCTTTTTCAGAATCCTTCTCTTCATTGTCCTGCTTGGCACTGTTGTCTGAAGCTTCTGCTTCTTTCTTGGATTCTGATCCATCAGTATTACCATTTGCTTGTGGAGAGCCATTTTCATTCTTGCACTTTAACGCAAATGCAAGAATTAGTCCCTTGGGGTAGCTGTCGAGATGAAAAGTTATAAATTAGCCTTGTCAGTGACGAAAGTAGTGTGTGGAAACACATAAGGTATACCACATTAACCATACTCAGGCTCATAGTTAGAATTGTTCTTGTGATTTGAACCGTGTGGATGGGCCTTCTCATATTCCTCCACTGCTTTGGCTCTTTCCTCATCAAACTCCTTCCTACATGAGTGAATATATCAAATTTGAAACGAGCAAAGCACAAAAGTAACTATATTTAGCAACAGGGAAAAAATATGTTGCAGTTAAATAATTTGTTTATGGAGGTCTCAATCTTTCCTATAACTTGTTAACAACTTTACAATTTGATAGAACCACATGTGCAATATATTTTAAATGAAAAGAGGTTATCAAATGTAGCATCAATAAATTGAAGCATAACACTTTTAAAAAAGGAGAAAACTTACTTTTGTTTTATCAATAAATCAGCGCCAGCATAGTTCAATTGCATACTTAACACCTTCTCAGCTTCTTCTTGAGTAGAGAATTCAATGAGAGCAGTGCCACAAAACAGTCTTTTGTCTGCAACATGACGGGGCATCCTCACGCTGTTAACCTGTAAGCAAATGTTTCTATGAGTAATAGAACAAGAATAGAGACTGAAACAGAAAATAAGAATAGATAATAGAACAGTAAAATAAGAGCAGCTAGTACATTTCCAGATTGGCTGAAAAACGATTCAATATCTTCTAGCTTCACATCATACTCTAGTGGTGATACAGCAACAGTTCGCACATCCACTTGCTCAATTACTTCTTCTACCTTTGGCAGCGGGGCTACCCTACCAACTTTTCCTCCTGCAAAATTAGGAATAAAAAGGATATGTACTAAGAGCCCATACCTTTTTTTGAATGGTAGACATGCAAAACAATTTCTATTCTTAGCAATGATTTACTGAATTGGTGGCGCCTTGATAATGAATTCAGTAAGAATGATTGAAAATCCATCAGAAAGAACAGGATTACAGAGCAACTCAGTATTTACCATACTATTGACTGTTCTATCAATGATTAATATAAAGAAAAAGAGCATGGAAATGCAGATACTAATTAACTAACAGAAGATGATAAGAAGAAAATCAACTAACATAAACAGGAAACTTCTTGGCCAAAATGATTCATGTGAATGATTAAAGTTAAAGCTATTACTTGCTGCATTAAAGAGGTTGCATTAAAGTGAGCATGCATTCATAGTAGGATGATATATCAGGAACAGTCACAACTCACCATCTTCAGATAATTTAAGCGAAGTGGATTTCCGGAGCACATCAGCGACTGCCTTCACTGTATCTTCAGGAATTTCATCAGGCGTCATGTTCACCAAACTGAGGTGCTTTCTCATCCGAGTAAATGAACAAATCAAAGCCAAGCTGACCACTATGTCACAGTTAAGTTCCACAGAGTCAAAAGAGAGCTGCTAGCTCAAAATCCAATCAGAAAAACAAAGAAAATCTCAACAAAAAAGAAAAAAGAAAAGGAAACGTTGAACAGTATGCGTTAAATTTGGATTCATTATAAGTGAGTTATGAGTCAAAGAAACCACCAGCCAATCTATATGTCAATTGCACAATAACATTTCAATCCCGATAAAATGCTGCCTTATCAGCACTAGCAAAAGCTGAATTTTGAGAAAGTAGAATACTTGATCGGCAATATCCACGAAAAAAAAATACTTTACGCAAACATAGTTACTGCAGTGCAATAACGTAAGCTCGGAAAGGATACTCCCGTCTTCAGCCTCTTCAATCGTTTTCTTGAGAAATTTATCAGTTGGAAGATTGCTATCGCAGAAGTAAAACTCCACCTGCATCAAGTCAATAAAAAAAATGCTAATCAGCAATAAAACCACATAATCATCGTCGCTGGCAAAGAATGACTGAAGAGGAGAGAATCAGAAACATCACAAACCTGACGGAGCACCTTCTTCACCGTTTCTTCATCCAGTGAAGCCGACGCCATTATCACAAGTTGCAGACTACGAATACCGAAAAGTTACAGAAGGTAGAGAGAAGTCGTTCTTCGCAGAAATCAGAATGATGCTACTAGGGTTTAACAGAGAGGGGGTAATTTGAGCAGGAACGGACAACTCTACTGGAGGGACCGTGGTTCCCTCGTATTATATAAATATCTCCATATCCTCAAGATCAGTTATGATATCATTTCAATCCTCAACTATTTATTTTTCTATTTTTGTCCCAATAGTTTCTTAACCTGTCCATCGTAACCTTCATTGTTAGGGTTGTCGATGGTTAGGGTATGGTCATGGTATGCCAAATACCATAATCATATCATATTTTTAAATCACATACCATAACCATAATCATTATGGGTATAATTTTCAATACCATAACCATTAAAATAACCATGGTTTTAACCGTATACCCATATTTATTTCACACATGTAATATAACAAAAGATCGAAAATTTTATTTTAAAAAATACATCAATCTATATTGTTATCGTTAGACTTTGGTACCTTCAATCTTCAACAATTTCAAATTTTTAATTATATAATTTATATTTAGTATATTATATAAATAGTTTATTAATAATAAATAAATATTATATTTATAGAATAACCATGGTTATAACCATGGGTATAACTCAAATACCATAACCATAACCATTATGGGTAGAAAATTCATCACCATAACCGCACTGCACCATAATGGTACGGTTAACCATATTAAACAGTAACAGTTATAACCATGGTTATGAATTTTTCACCGCACCATTGTCGGACCTATTCATTGTGGAAGATAATATATCTCGGTTTACCCAGCAAGCGTCAATGCAACCTTTATCGAAGGGTCGATTATCCTATAAATCATAGTACAAGGACTGATTTTACATTTTAGCTATATAATGACTCGATAAAAAAAATCCTCGTCGTGTAAAAGGTTATGGGCATGAACTCGACCTCGACTCCACTCCACTCGTCCACGTTCTGATTCAAACGGTAACGTTTTAAATTTTTATTATTTATATTTTCCCTTTCTAATCAAAATAAAATATTATTTTTATTTTTAAGTATGACAAAAAAATTATTAAAAACTTACATGCAAAAATTATATTAAAATTTACTAAGGAAGATCGCCCTAACAAATATCGTAGAAGACGAGATAATTACGATGATGGATGCTCTTCCGAGTAACTTGATGTCTTGATGAGCTTCCTAACAAAATCTTGCCCAATGAAGGCGCCAATAGTAGCTTCCTAACAATTTTTTTAAAAAGTGTTAAAATTGTAACATTTTTAAAAGTATTTTATTATTTTTATCATATATTTTTATAATTTTTTATGAAAATTTTAAAGAAAATAAAAAACTCGATAAATTATCAATGGGTTAGTTATAAAAAAAACGAACTTTGAGAAAAATCAAACAGTAAATCGAACTTTATTTTTTGACAAACAACAAACCAGACTTTTGGAATTGAGCAATCAATAAACATACCTTAAATCTCGGTTACGTATAAAAGAATTTTTCAATATTGGAAAGAGTTATTAAGTCGTAAGACTCTTTCCTTAGAATAGGTTTGTTGATTGCTCAATTCCAAAAGTTTGATATAGTTTGTCAAAAAATAAAGTTCGGTTTGCTATTTGGTTTTTCCTTAAAGTTCGATTTGTTTTTTTTTGGGTAATTAACCCATTATCAAATATTAAGGACTCAACTTTTTGTTTTTAAATATTAGAAGAAAAAAAACTCAATTATTGGAAGAGCAAGGGAAAATCTTGAGCTATACCAATTATTGGAACTTGGAAGTGAAAACAAATATAGCTACTTAGCCAAATATATATATATATATATAGCTACACTACTTTTTTTTTAAAGTATATAAAAATAGTGGTGTGATGCTGTAGAAATTCTTGTTAAATAACTAAATAAATTTAAATGGTTAAGTTAAAAATAAGAAGTAAATAACTATAAAATCATAATACAACAAAAGTGATGGAGCAATTGCTACCCTCAATTCTTAATGTCTGATTTTAATAATTTACGAGCTAATTAATAATGTTGGAGACTCACATATAGGATGACACTTTTAAAGAATCCCTAACATTATTAAAAATACATCTTCAAATCAAACACATTTGAATATGCTAACCAGAAAATTGTGTCCACTCCATAAAAATTAAATTGCAATTATTCAACTTCATAAATTGAGCTAAGTACTAAGTAAGTTTCTCTACTCAATAAGAGGGCCAATAGCCATCTAGTTCCATGCACTGCTCCATTGCCATGAACCTATTGTTAGGAGACGACACGTTATTCATCTCCCCAGCATACGCCGTCTCTAGGCCGATAGCGGTGACATTCATGGCAGGATCCGACACATCGTGGTGGTTTAGGGCTGCCGGAGGCTGCATTGGTCTCATCACTTGGTGGCCGGTAGCCACCCCTCCTCCTCCTCCTAGGTTTATGTTCAGCCCGGATATAGTGAAGCAACCTCCATTGCTAGGGTTTAGGAACCGGTTCAGCTCGGCTAGTTGGTTCGCCCCGCCCATGTAGCTTCTTACGGCGGGGAAATTCTCTTGTTGCATTACCGTGGGTTGGGGTATGGCGCTCGGACCTATGCCAAGGTTGTAGGGCGGGGCGGGCCTAAACGGGTTAGAAGGGTACTTTTTCACAGCACTCTTTTGGAAAACCCGACATACCACCCATTCATCCTGTAAGAAAAAAAAAACATATGGTACGTATTATGTGACTATGTCAGTGTAGTGCGACAACAACCATGCATGCACGTTTTGTGCAAAGGAAACCGAACTTTGATGAAAATACAAATAATAACCTTTTTTCTTTACAAACAGCAAAATAAACTTGATAAATTTAGCAATCAACAAATTTATCTAAAATTGTCATTATATTTGAATAGTTTTTTTCTAATTTAGCTGGACTAATTCTCTGATTATACTACGGCAGAATACCCTTATAATGACTCAAATTTGTTTCATTAACGGCTCATTTATTGAGCCGTTAATGAAAGACGGCTCAATGAAAAACGAGTCGTCATAATAAGAGTCGTCTTATATATGACGGCTCGTTTTTCATTGAGCCGTCTAAATTAATAAAATTAATTTATTTTGGACGATTCATTTAGTTTTAGCCGTCAAAATTAGATTATATTTTAATTTTAATTTATTTTTGACGGCTTAACCATTTCCAGCCGTAATAATTCGGATTTTTAAAAAATAAAAAATTTGAATAAATTAATATACCCTAATCATAAATTTGCAACCTGAATATGAGTCGTCTAAAATAATTTTCGAAAAAAAAAATCGGTTTACTTGACAGCTCAACAAAACTTAGTCGTCCAAAATAATTTGGATTAAAAAACAAATATTTTGACTAACGGCTCTACAGTATTAGAGCCGTCTAAAATAATTTCGATTTAAATTAATAGAGTTTTAGCGTCAAAATAAGGACGACTTAAATAATTGAGTCGGTAAATCAATTTCTGGACGGCTCATTAATCATTGAGCCGTTAATAATCATTATATTAAATTTTCGACGGCTCAATCATATTTGAGCCGTCGAAATGATCCATTAACTCAGTCTTCTCCCGTAGTGTTATAAGTGCAACAATATCATTATAAATAGAATCTGACAAATCACTCTGTTCAAATTAAAAAAATCCGTCCAAACATAACTGCAATTTTAAATAGGTTTGTTGATTGCTAATTTTACTAAGTTTTGTTTGTTGTTTGTCAAAAAAAAATCGGTTTGATCTTTGTATCTTCATTAAAGTTCGGTTTGCTTTTTTGATAATTAACACAAAAATACATGTTAATTTTGTATTATTTATTGAAATAGACTTATTGTGTGAAAAAAAAAATCATAAATTTCTGTTTTAGTGGATTCGAATTTGACCCGTCTTTCATAATTGAAACCCATTTTATCAGTTGATTTTAATCGATAGGGAAGTTCGATACGAGAGTATACTTAACCGTGACGAATATCGACTGTCTACCCGTCTACAGTCCGTACCTTGGCAGTTCGGAAAGACGACTTGGAGTGAGTTCGATACTCATGCATGACCCAGTTCGTCTTCTCCCCCCGAGGGGCTCGTCCTCTATAAAACACCAATGTCTTCTTCATCCCGACCAGCTCCGACGTAACACTATTGAAGATCTCCTTGTCTTTGCCGGTGGTTTTCCAGTAACCGGAGTTGGTGGCTCGGTTGGTTCGAACTCCGGTCGGATACTTACGATCACGAAGGCTAAAGAAGTACCACTCCTTCTCTCCCATTTTCGCTTTTGCTGATAATCATCAACATAATACATAATACAGTAGGAATATATATATATATATATATATTTCACAGTTAGTTTCTTGATCTAATTAGGGTTTCTGATAATCTTTGTTTTTTCTTTGCTTTTCATGTATTCTTTAACAATAATACTAATTGTGTTTCTTCCTTCTCCCTTTCAACAACGAAACTACGTACCTGGAAGCTCCCATGGCTCGGATTTGTTGAGATCGACGTCCCCGATTGCTCTCCCAGTGAAGTTAGCATCCGATATCTTGTTCACTAAGTAAAAGGTGATGAGTTCTTCGTCTGTCGGATGAAATCGAAACCCTGGAGGAAGCGTTTCTTCCTTCTTTGTGGTTGATTCTCCTTCCATTTGATGAATCTCAAGCCTGCAAATTTATTGCTTCAAAGCTACAAGAAAAAGCAACATCAGAGTTACGTTGGTTAGATCTCATGAAACCCTAGATAATATACCGATATACGATCAAATTTCTTTTTCTCTAGCTCGGATGATCTTGATATTGTGCGACGAATCGAGGAACTGTTGTTTCTTGCGAACAATTAGAGGAAGAAAAATGGCTTACTTGCATTGGGAAGACAGGATGGAGTCTTGGATTAGGGTTTGATAGAAAGTAAGGCAAAGTCGTCTACTATAGATTTCTTGATTATAATGCACAAGAAACCTGTAATTTAAGCATATGAACAACCAAACAAAACAACATGTAGGGTGTAAATATTAAGCTTTTACCTACTACACGGCATCTCGACTACTAGTCAATCGATAAGTAATCGATGTTAAGATGACTTAAGAGTATACCGGTCGTCTCCATTCACTCACAAATTCGGACTTTTGAGACAGTTAGTTAATCATACGTCTTAAGTCTCACATGGTATCAGAGCATGCATGTTCAAATCCTGGTAACACCGAAAATATTAATACACTCTCATTAAAGGCCGATGTCAGACACGAAGCCCATGGGTAAACAAGGGAGGATGTTAAGATGACTTAAGAGTATACCTGTCACCCGCCTTCACTCACAAGTTCAGACTTTTGAGACAGTTGATTAAGGTGTACGTCTTAAGTCTCACAATCGATACGTATGTTACGTGATTCACTTACCATAGAAATCATGCAAGGAAGAATTTAAGAGTACTACAAACAACAAGTATACGCAATTGGTAGTGAATATCGAGCATTCGTAACATATGTTCACTATAAATTTATAGATAATGGATCAATGTTCGGGTTTAATAATAATTTTTTAAAGCAAAAATACGGGTTTAGAGTATATTTTTCTTCACAGATCCACGGAGAGGTCTATAACGTTCAAAAGTCCCCATTTTTATAAGTATACCCGTCTTTACGAACCCTAATTAAAACAAATTTAAACATCCCTCTTCTAGAAGGACAAATAATTAGGTACCCATATTTATTTTCGTAATACCGATTCGACAATCGTCACAAATGTACACGTAATTACTAATTACTAGCTTACTTGTCATGTTTTGCTTAATCCAAGTGATTCATGGTAGGTTAGTTATGATTTTAACAAGATTAAGAGATAATGTAGTCTAATTAATATAATCATCCTATCACAATCCATTCTTTCTTATCAAACACTTCAACATCTATTATATAATACATAGCAGACTAATTTGATTACTTTTATTATATATATATATATATATATATAATTAAGTAATTAATTTCCAAATTATTTGCCCTAGCTATCATATCTGGTTGGATTAGGGTTTTGGTAGAATCTGAAATGATCTAATTATTCTATGTGAACGAACATTTTCTTGAACAAATGTCATGGCAAAGATCAAAATCAAGCGTTGAAAGATCGTACAGAGATTAGTTTTCTTGAGAAAATATATTAAAATTAATTTGGTTAGCTGTTGGGGGCGATTTAATTTCTTGTGATACAAGAAATCGCTCGAGGCCAAACACAAAATGATCAAGTTGTAGAAAACTAATCTCACTTGTTCACTCTAACGAAACCCGATTTAGTCGTCGTTGACTAGGTGTACAACGTATAGGTAGGGGTGAAACCGGACTGGTTAGATCAGATGTTTTACTATTTTCGGTCGGGTACCTGTATTTTCAGACCGAAATTTCTTCAAAAAAAAAGCCCGACCAAAAGACCGTATAAGGATAAATAAACCGTCCATTTGGATTTCGGATTTTCGGTTTAAACCGGAAAAAAAATACACATTCAAAACCAAAATAAGTATTCAAAATCAAATTAAACAACAAAATAACTCGATTTAACAATGTTTACATAATTTTCTACTAAACCGATTAAACAACTATAATAACTATTAAATAACAAAATTATTATTTGTTTTTATTAATTATATTAATTAATACAATATAAAAATTATATACGTATTAACGGTCGGACTGGACTCCACGGTCTTTTAGATTCGTAGACCGAACGGTCTAAAAAACCGTTTCAAACAAAAAAAATCCAACCATAAACCGAACCATACATTTTCGGTCCAGTTCAGTTTTCATCGGATTTTCGGACCACGCGGTTTTTGCTTTCAGGCTGTCTCGAAGCAACGTCGAAACCCTAGGCCACGTCAAAGACGGTCGATTTTGTTTCAAAACCCTAAATCGTACCAGAAAAAATAGAGGGCAAGAATAACAGATGTTGGATATCATCACCTTCCGTAGAAGCATGAAAGTAAAGCAAACCCAGAGGAAGATGTACGTAGCAGTCTAGAAGAGAACGGTCAACAATGGCGTACGTACAACCTTAAGATTTCCGAGAAGCCGAGGTTTCTTGCAGTTGCAGAAGATCAATGAAGGTGATGAGACCGTGTAGCAGCTTCTGTAACAAGTTTATCTTTGTTGGTATGAACAGCAGATTATTCAAGAAAGTAGTTGTATGTATGCCCACAAACTCAAGTAATAAGGATAGAAATTCTTACACCGTATAATAATACTAGTATAAAATAGGCACCTGTATCTACCGATATAACGGCTCATTACCACGGTTGTTTGGCATTTGAGACGTAAAAAATTAATTTATAGAGTTATTCACGGCTCAATTACTATTAAGACGTTATATTATTATTTTTTTACGGTTTAAATTTGTGTGCACTGAGATTTCTCACTTTCACGACTCGTTTTATCTCACATACGTCATTATTATTTTATTTTAAGTAAAATTTCTATTTTTTGCGGCTCATTTTTTTTTCCAGACGTCGTTATTATTTAATTTTGAATATTTTTAAAGGCTCGTTATTTCTTTGAGCAGCTGTTATTTAACTATTGATTTAATTTAATTAAAAATAATATATTTTTGGCAGCTCATTCCTCTTTCAGCCGTGAAAAATCTTATTTTTTTAAATGAAAAAGATTTTTCATGGCTCATACTTTTTTCAGTCGTGATTCACTCTCTGCTTAGCAGTTCTTTATCTCTTCCCTCGTCGGGTGGCTGCGCAGCTCTCTGATGGTAAGTTCTTACATATCTTCTCCTTGTTTGATTTATCAATCTGCAGGTTCATCCAAAGTCCTCAATCGCTCCCTCGGCGTCGCGGTTGAAGCTCTCCGATTTCGGTAAGTTTCTTCTCTTTTATTGTGTTAGGTCGTAATATCACACAATCAATATTCTTTTACTGCGTTAGGTCGTGATAGTATGGCAGAATCTGTTTTTCTATGAAATTATGTATTGAATCATATACGAGTTGGGAATCGAGATGCAAAACTTAGACACAAAAAGGTACGAAACAAGCAAATTCCTCACGTTTCCGATGAATCGAGGTCCAGAAAGACATTCAAAATGTTACAAGAACAGCAAAACTCGACCGGACTGGCCATGTCGTTTCTCATTGAGCGAAACACACACAATACAACAAAGGAAAGATTTTAGGGTTTATAGTTCATACATGAGAGAAATACTAATCCTAAGCTGCACAAATGACTCAACTTCTCTTCATGATTTGATTTCATTGTGTACCGAACTTGGACAAGGAGGATTCGAATACGGTTGAGAAAGGTTGAGACGAGTTCTGATCATCTGCTTTGATCTTCACCTGTGCTTTAGCAGAAGTCGTGTTGATAATGCACTCCACAAGGAAATTGGACTGTTCTTCGGCTTTCTGGGCGAAGAAGAAGAACTTGTAGTTGGGGTTTTGGCCGCCCGATGCAATGCATTGGATCGAATGGCCTTGCAAATGCTTGATCAAGGCTTGTGGTGTGGTAAGTGCTGCAATGCCTTGAGGACTGATGGCAAATTCCTGCAAATATACATGCAATGAGATGCTAACGGATTTGGATCCCACTTCACGGTTAGGGTTTAATTCTGGGCTTGATTAAGGGATGATATTATGCACCTCACTGAACAGTAAAAACTGCAAAAACAAAGAGGCAATATATTCTCCAACAAAAATACTGATGTTCTGTAGTACATATAGAGCTAAGAATTAAGGAATTTCAAGCATGAAACGAGTGTCGAACCTGTGATAAGGCAATTGGTAATTGGCGCCATTTCTGCTGGAAAGTTCCTGGATCCAAGGCAGCTTTAGAGTTAAGACTCAAAGAAGGAGGTGGAGGTGTTGGAGTTATGGTTGTGAAACCGAGACCAAGAAGATCATCTATGGCCAAGCTACTTGGCGGGGCATTAATGCTCGGTTCCAGAGTTACTAGATCCAACTGTGACTGTGCAGCAGACACATCAAATGAAGGAGCACTGTAAGCAGAACCGTTGTTACTTGTGGCTCTAGCGTCTTCCTTTTCTGTCGTTGCAAGGAGAAGGTCTTTGTCATTTGCCTCGACTTGCTGAGCTGGAACAACGGTATCTACAGAATCTTGCCCAATTGATAAGTTGCCTAGTTCGTCTGAGAACTCAAATGGCCCCCGATGCTCCTTATCTGTAAACATGTAAGATGGCTGCAGAAGAAGTACAATTCAGTCTCTACAGAATTTTAATGACCAAATTTAGATCAGAATATGAAAATACTAGTCAATAAGTACCAAACATGTAAGGATATTTTTGTCATTTTTAAAAAAATATGTCAAAATTAATGGGAAAGGTGACGAAGTACGGTTGCTTGCAAATTTGCTTACGCCCAGTTTGTTTTTTCAGAATAAAAAGTTCAGCATTTCTTTGCAATTCGTTCAAAGTTTGGTATGCAATTTGATTATTATCCCATGTTTTTTTTATTGCCAAAATTTGTATCAGAATATCCGAATTTCTAGTTACCTTCTGGTAGACAACAGATAGACTATTGAACTCATCGAATATCCGATCTTTAATTTCGCTGCTTTGACAATCAGCAAAAACTGAAACAGCTTGTTTTGGAGGATTCACCACACGTTCTGCCACAGACACGTCATATTGCAAAAGCCTGTAGTAGAACAGGGCTCTATCGTGGACATCCTGTGTAAGGGAGTTCGTTAGATATTCCATTTGTTGCAGACTGTGATTTTAGAAGCAAAAAGTTTATGCACACCTGATGAAAATCTGCTAGTCCAGCAGCTAATGCGGATCCAAGAGCTCTCTGAGTCTCTGGTGGCCTTTTGAAGAAGCACTTCATAACTGCTGTTAGAAGATGCAACCGAACCTGGGGATAAAGTAACACAACTACTCAATAAAGCGGTTTCTCTATTATTATTTTTGGCAAGTGGTTCTCTAATTTGATCCCATATCTTATAAATAATATGTTCATTAAATGAAAAACATACTCCAGTTCCAAATAGGACCTTGTCAATTAATTGCAGGCTAAACCAATTGAAGGCTCGACTTTTGCGTAGTAACAAAATCAGTTTTTTAGTTACCTCAGAGGAGAATTCATCATCCCAAGCTTCAGCTAAGCTCTCCAAAATATAGGGAGCATCTTGCATATCCTGAGAATACTCCCCGAGCATCCATATCAGTGCTGACTTCGCCTTGGGCTCCTGTACATTTTTGCTACTGATGTTTCCAACAACAGCAATGCAGTCGTGACTCCATTGTGGATACTTTCGTAACAAATCTTTAACTAAAACCTACGCGGCACCAAAACTGTTTCTATAAGTATATTGAAAAACATACAAAACTAACGAGCAACTATGATATGAGAATTTCATGATAGGGATAATAAAATGACAAGGAAGAGCACCAACCAGTGTTTCAGCAGTAACGTAGTCCTTCTCCATTTCAAGAAACTGAAGGAGCCTATCAACTATTGCATTGACATCATATTGCTGAAGGGCAATTTTTCCAACAGCACGGATGGATTCTCTTGCGATAGGAATGTCCACGTTTGCAGCATATTCACACAATTCCGTAACTGCAACAAGCTGAAGGAGGTAAATGAAGAGATATATGATGATTGCCTGATATTCCATCTCAACTGTCTATAATCATATACACAACTATGCTACGAACGGCTAACTTGTGGAACTTGCCTACCTATTTCATACGTGTTACTCTCATTTGCCACTGCTGTGAGCATTTCAAGCTTCAACTTCTTGACATAAAATGGTTCGTTATATTGGCAGTAGAAGTGCTTGTAGTCCGATGAAAACAACATTGGTGCACGCATCACCAATAAATGGAGATGGCTCAGAATTGCATAAGATTGTTCTGGGCTGCCTGAGCTCACAAGGGTTAGCAGGGGGGCTTTAATACGTTCGTAGACCTACATAAACTGTTGAATTACTGAACTGCAAGATGGCCATGGTAATTAAATGACATGAACGGAATTTTAAATTTATCCAAATGATATGGAAACTGGCAGTACCTGATAGCACAAACGAATAAGAGTCAAACTATAACTTAAGAGACTAGTACGATTTTACAAACTACTTCAAAATAAGCAGACCAACACAGAACGAAACATAAAAGCACAAAGGCAGGATCAGTTTCAACCTAGGCGCTGTTTGCATTATTAAAGAAAAAGGGAAGAGCATGCACCTGCTGGTGGACATCTGTCATGGACAAGGTTGACTGCAGAAACACTTTGATAGTAGCTAAAACAACAGCACCATTGGCATGTTGAAGTCTGTCCTCCAGGAGATTCATGATGTCAAATATTTCATTACTGTCAGAAGGTACATACTTAGTAACCAATTCCAGGACAAGACATTGTGCCCACTCATTAAACTCCTTAATCCTGCATACCAAATGGAGAGCTCATTAGAACAACGGAAGCACCCATAACTTACTAGTCAAAGTTCTAGGACCAATAACTAAAGGAAACTACACCCAAAATATTATGTAACTAAAACTTAAAGCAAATATCTGTAACAGAGTGAACAGAGATTTTTTAGCACATATGTCGTCAGTGGTTTCCTCTAGGTGCTGTATCTTTTCACCCCAAAATCCTCATTTTCGCTAATTGGTATTCTGTAGGACCTGAGAAGATATCTGCGGTGAAGACCATTGAAGAAGTATTGTCTTTCATTCTCCAATCTTTAGCCACATGTGTTTTTTATATATATATAATTGTAATTCTACAATGAACTACCCTAAATTAAGATACCATTGGATGAAATAATACCAAGAAGGCAAGAAAACTGTACCTATTTAAAAAGAAATATATCATTTGTTTGCTAACCAAAGCTTCTCGCTCCCTGGATGCTTCCTCAGAGTTCCCTGCTTCTAAGCTCCAGATCTCTTGTAAGGCAGATAAACAATTTGCCACAACCTAAGGCATAAGGGTCTTTAGATTAGAAGATAATAATATGCAAAGCAAAACAAGAAATCCCAATCAAATTGGGGAACGAAGTAATGAAATCATTCAAGATATGAAAAGGATTGCCATGCGGGGGTGAAGGATAAAAATTACAGGTGATTTACCTGGCTATCTGGATCATGAAGCATCGAATGTTTCAGCATTGCAGGCAAATCTGCGTCCAAGCATGTTGAAGCTGATATATGATACAGTTTCAGTACTCCAATCACAGCCACCGTCCTCACATAACTATTACTATCCTTTAAACCCGACCCTAGCGGCCCAACCAAATATTCTACCAGATTTGCAACCCTCAGTGAGCACAAGCTGCGCAGGGCTAGACCTCTGATCATTGGATCCTCATCCTTGCAGTCTCTTTGGAGAAAGTTGATTGTCAACAGAGCAAGGTCTGGGTTTACTTTGGCATAGTTTCCAACATACAAATAACACATTTTCTTCAAGACAATGTCCGATGTCGCTGAGCACATGACCATTTCACTGAAGAGTGCAGAGACATCAATGCCTATCGTCATGTAGGATATAGCCTTCTTAAACAGTTCACGTTTCGAGTCATCAACCCCAGGAGCTCTGCTGCCAGCAAGCAGACGTAGTTGGGACTTGAGATCTGATACCTCCCCTTTTCTGGTAAAATTACAGTTCCAAGTTAGGATTTCACTTGAGATATGTTTCTTATGGAAATTAGAGATGATATAAGTTTCATAAGCTATAGGATGTCCCTACTGCTAAACTGATACATATTTGATGCAAAAAACTGAGATGTGTAAGGATCAACCTTTGCATGTGTGAAACTTGTTTAATTTTCAGTTTCCCTTTATATGGAACTTCATGCACGAAACCTAGATACTACAGGATGATTTACGTGAGCAAAACTATTGGAAGTTACTGACATTCACAGCTCGAATGTAGTTAAGTACTCAAACGTTCTAAATACTATCCAGATGTTATCTTTATCCTTTTTACTTTTAATGCTTGTCTTTATTCCTTTCTAAACTTCTCAGACCCATGTGACAAACATTCAATATTTCGTACAGCTCTCTTGATCATTGGTTTAAGTAAATGGCTTTCAACGGGTTGCCCACGATCGACATCAGTTCGTGTGAGGTATAAAAAAAAAAATTAGATAGAGATTTTCCTTCAATGCCGAGCAAATATTACAACTACAATATAACATATGAAATCATTCAATCAAATAATCCATGAGGTCTCCTGATCAGCTGCTAGATTAGCAATCAGTAGATTCGAAATCGAATAAATGAATCCCCTTGGAATGCTTGAGTACATTTCGATCCTTGAAGCAGCAAAATTGATCTGAAATCAGGTCATATACAGTGATGGATTGGATCAGTGAAATACCCGGAAGGTTGAGATGGCGACGGAGATCGGTGAGACTGAGCTGGTGGAGCCATCGAAGGGAGTGGATCAGAGCAGCGAAAGATCCGCCGGATCGTCGAGGAAGGAAGATAGATCAAACTTCAAAGGCAATCTACGAAGTACGGAGACGTGAGGAAGTTACCAGTGGAGGGAGACCGGTAAGGAAGAAAGGCCTCGTCGCTTGATCCAATGACTTCTCTCCACTTTGATCCGTCCATATTTGAAGAATTGCACAGATCACCCTTATTATTTAACTTATAGCAAATCACGCCCTAGTACTTTAAACTAGTTAATGGTTAGGACTTAGGAATCGGTTAATATAAGTATGAGGACTAAAATGGATAACTATTCAAGATTGTGACTGAATTTAATATTTCTTTTTACGTCATTATCTATCTCGTCGAGTCGTCGACGGCGTTTGTAGAACATAATCTCTGTCACCGTCACCGGCGACAAGATTTTTCTCATTCTATCTCAATCTCTGCGAGGGAGGGAGAGCAATGGCGGCGCTGAGTCACTTGCCAAGGCTTCACTTTTCCACTATCTTCCGGAAGCCATGCCCACTTTACACACGTCTCTTGCCCACAATTATCAATCCCTCTAAGCTCTTTACAAGGCTCAACTCCACTCTCTTGGTCTCCGAACCATCACTTCCCTCCACCGCCGGAGACACCCTCGAAGCTTGCGATGAACACCACATCGAAGTCCCACTGGAGAAGCTCTTTGTCCCGCCGGAGACCGAAGTCCCGCATGACGGCGCTACCTTGACCGCCAGGGTGTTGAAGGGCTCAAACATCGTGCTGAGCAAGTACGCGAGAGACGCGCAGGTGGCTCAGGCTGAGTTTGTAAAGAGCAGTGTGGACACAGAGGGTTGCCCGGCCGACGGGCTCCCGGAGTTTGCCCTTGTAGGGCGGTCGAACGTCGGCAAGTCTTCACTTCTCAACTCTCTCGTTCGAAGGAAGAAGCTTGCTCTCACTTCCAAGAAACCAGGTTTGATTTTGCCGACTATGTGTTTGTGTGTATGCCTAGCTCAGGAACAGATTAACTCTGCTAGCTCTTGCTTGGTTCAAATTCCATATCCCATCATCTTATCCTTAAGCTAGCTGGAAGAAAAAAGATGTGAGACTTTTCTGAGGTTAACGATGTTCATACCTATAGGGTCTGCAACTTATCTGCACAATCAATTGCATTCATAGCCCCATTAACTTGGAGCTTCCCCTCCCCGCTAATTAAACTAGATTAAAAGATATTAACTTGATCATTAGCTTATAAGCATAGAAATTGGATGTCTTTGTTAGAGATACAGAATAAGAGTTCAATTCCAGTGCTAGCAGTTTCAACTAATTTCAGACAGTGAGATTAGTGAAGCAAAGGTTCCCTTCTTTTAGATAACTTCAAAATGGTAAGGTCAGCAACTCTATTTTAGGTAAGCTTTCATTTAGTCGACTTGTAGGAAATCCATATCTGGCAGCTGAATGTAGGAAATAATTTATAGGTAGTACTAGATTTGTATATATATAAAGAATGGGAAAATGGCCTGCATACTGTTTGAGCTCGCCAAAAGAATACTTACAATGAAGCCATGAATGATTCTTATGATCAATGTTAAGTAGCGGGGATGATCAGTTATATTGTGTGCAGGGAAGACACAGTGCATAAACCATTTCCGAATAAATGATAGCTGGTACTTGGTGGATTTGCCTGGATATGGGTATTATTCAAACTCCTACTCGTATCTACTTTAGTTTCACCTTGATCATGACATCATGCCAATCATCAAAGAATGCATCTTTCTTTAGCCCACATACAACTAGGAAAAAAGAACAGAGGAAAAAGTAGTAGCATATTTAGACAATCATGAAATTCTCACCTGCTTTCTCAAACTAGATGGATTAAACTTAACTGTTATGCTTGTCTCTCTTTGTAGTCCACCATTTTATGGTAAAATTCTAGAATGGGGTGTCAGTTGCAATTCAAATTTTGTTCTTTTGTGTGGAAAACTCTCTACTTTGCCATTGAGCTTTAAGATACTGGAGTGACAATTGTTCAACGTTATTGCACGTCGATCCGTCCTTGTCTATTTCTTGTTAAATATACCAACCTGTGATGCTCAAATACTTGCTTCTTCAATTTCATTCTCTTATATTTATGCTTTGGAATACACTGACTAGGTTTGCAGCTGCACCAAGAGAACTGAGGACAGATTGGGCAAAATTCACTAAAGACTATTTCCTGAACCGTTCGACCCTTGTTGGTGTTTTCCTCCTCATAGATGCCAGTATCCCTGCCAAACCAATCGACCTTGAATATGCAAGTTGGTTGGGTCAGAATCAGGTAAATTCTCATACATATATGGGACAGACAACACGAGCTATGCACGTACATATTTTCCATCATTGGTTTGGCAATAATGTTAAAAGACATAATCCATGGTCCATCAGATTCCGATGACATTGGTCTTCACCAAATGTGATAAAAGGAAGAAGAAAAAGAATGGTGGGAAAAGACCTGAAGAAAATGTGAATGATTTCCAGGAGCTGATACGAGGTTTCTTCCAGACAGCACCGCCATGGATAATGACTAGCAGCGTCACGAACCAAGGTCGTGATGAGATACTGCTACACATGGCTCAGTTGAGGAACTACTGGCTTAAGCACTGAAGGACATGCCATGTTTGATCGACTATATATGTATGTTCTTAGGCAAGTTATGGATGTTTTGATTGTGTTCATCAGTTGTTCATACTGACTCCAAATGTAGATGACTGCAGAAACTAAGATCGATATGCAGTGATTGAAAGTTTGCAAATGCTGAGACTTTGTTTTATGTTTCCTTACCAATGTGCATCAATGGAGACGCAGGTCTGTTAGGAGGTGTTTGGTTTTTGGAAATGTGGAACACAGTTTAAAGTTACACGACATTACATTCAATATTGTTGCGCCTAATTTTTCTGATGTAGTTCCGATTAACTAACTGAAGTAGTGGTCAAATTGAAGTATTGCATATAATAAAATATATTTATAATTTAAATAAATATTTTTTTAGGATATTAATTTAAAGGGGAAACTACCCAACTTGTGGATGATTTGTAAGTAGTTACCTAATTTTTTTTTTTAGCAACTAAGTAGGCGAACTTATGAAAATTAGCAAATAGGTACCTACTGTTAATTTTTGTTAAGAATAAACTGAAAATATCACATGAGGAGCAAACAGGTACCTAAACTTACACGAATGAGCAAGTAGGTACATGAACCGGTTCAGTCGAACTACTTTATTTTTTTATAAAAAAAATAGAGTTTATATACCAAACACATGCATGACTCAACTCCAGACGTTCTCGGAGTGTTCCTTGATGCACCGAGAACGTCTAGAGTTTAGTCATACATGTGTTTGGTTTATAACCATTTTTTTTTAAAAGGTGTTCAACCGAATCGGTTCAGATACCTACTTGCTCATTCGTGTAAGTTCAGGTACATGTTTGCTCATCACGTGATACTTTCAGTTTATTCTTAACGAAAATTAACGGTAGGTACCTATTTGCTTATTTAAGAAAGTTCAGTAACCTATTTGCTACAAAAAAATTTAAGTACCTACTTGCAATCACCACAAATTTGGGTATCAGCTTGGTAGTTTTTCCTAATTTAAAATAAAATTTTACCGCAAAATTAACTTAGAGTTCTATGTGAAGAGTTGGAGGATTATTTCTAAATTCTAATAGATAGATGATGCAAGTGCAGAAATTCATAGGTTATGGACTTATTTTTGCCTTTTTAATAGAATGAGGACTAATTTTATTATTTTGCGTAGTGCATGAATTATTAATCGCGTGACGAGTCTTTTAACAAGACCCTGCAACTCTCTTCAACCTAAATTAGTGATCCAGTATCATCTGACGATTCCGGTTAATTTTCGTGTTCATCTGGAGATCGATTTTCGTAGGTAATTGATGATATCATCGCAAGCTAGCTGTATTTCATCGGTGTATGAATTTTACGGTATTTGTGAAAGGAGCATATCTTCACTATGGCGATCCTGCAATTTTCCTTGATGACTTACGATTTCGTTGTGTGATCTTCTGACTGATTAACGATATGAATTGCTCTGGTTTCTATGTTTTATGAGTTGATTGTTGGAATCGTTTCCAGCTAAATTATAGTTGAATGCAATTGATAAATTTTAGAGGGAACTGATCCAGATATTGAATGCGAAGTAAGATCGAGCATCTGTTAGCTGTTTTGTGCAAGGCAATCTTGGATGAGAAGCTAGACGCTTTTAGTTGATTAAATAAGCTGCTTTAGGAGAGTATGAACTATAAAGTTTTTCATTGCGTTTTAGCACATTTGAAACAGAAAAAATATCCACTTGAGGAACCATTAACTCCTGGCCTTGATCAATCTGGATGTTTCAGTGATTGGATGTGAAGACATTTTTTTTATCTTCTTCTGGCCAATAGAGACATGCAGCCTTGTTAGACATGTAGTTTATATGGAATTATTTGCTCCAGACTCTAATAATGATCAAACTAGTAGTATATGTTGCTCTAAAAGATAGCTAACTGCGTTGTGCTGAGTCTTGAATGCATGAAGCTTATTCCGGTTTCGATTACCTAGTCATCTTGGAGTACTTGGATATTTAAATTGAACTTGTTGACAGGGGTCACTTTGTTTTCTTATTTCATTGTACTACTGCTGTTGTTTCTGCTTATCGTTTATTACGGATCTTCCAAGGTCCATCTGGACATGGATACTAGGTCTTGGGAATTCTTTATGAGGTTGTCTTATGACTTATGTTGTTTTCTTTAAAGGGAAGCAATGAAATCGGGTATGTCTTCTTTAAATCCACATGCTGCATCATACATACCTCTTTCAAAAAGGGTATCAGAACCAGATCATAAGAATGTCTCCCATGGAGGAACATCTAGAAATACCAGTACTTCCAGCACTAATTTCTCTGATCCTCATGCATATGCTGCTCAAGGTAATTAGGAAAAAAATGGTACTCAAGGTCATCAATACGTGAAGAATAATACACGTCTGTATTCTGAAGTCCATGAAACTGAAACATTTTCTCCCTTAGGAAACTTCGCTTCAAGAAGCAATCCTGCACATGGCTCATCATCACATAACCCAGCTGCTGCCTTCTCCGAGAAGCAGATGATGGAGATGGAATTTGAAATGGATTTAGCCTTCCTTCAGATGTCTTTTCCAGGTCTCTCTGAAGAGTCCATTGCTGATGTCTATCTTGCAAACAAGGGGGACCTGGAATCATCCATGGATATGCTCAACCATCTCGAGGTAAATGTCCCGACTATATCCTCAACATAAATTTCAATGAGATTTAGTAGCCTTGTTCTAGAAAAATCCTTTTTCAATAAGCATGTGGAAATATTTGTCTACACTGTAAGTATATTGGCGAATATTATTATCTAGTTCAAACATCAATGGTAGCTGCAGATTGTTCTCCTAAATTGTGCGCTTACATGAAAATGCAATATTTTTATTTGAAGTTGCAGTTGCAGTTGCAGTTGAAATTTAACCTAATCTTCCATTTGAATTATTGTGATAACCCAGTATTAAGATCCTTCATCTACATTTATCTGTGCTGCTGCAGTCCTACTCTTCTGACTATCCAGAAAAGCTACCGGAAACACTAGACATTGGTGATGTAGCAGAAAGTGGTTCGTTGAAGCTAAAGAATGTCTCTGTTGATGCAAATGCTTCATCCTCAACCCAGTAGCTGCATTTATTCGGAATGCATCAAATGATCGAACTTCAGTTACTGATCTTCATATTTTCATATCATCCAAAAAAAGGTACATATAGCTAGAGGAATGAATGAATGGAATCCTTGAAACAACGCCAAGGTAGGTTTTCTTGTATAGTGTTTTCACTCTATTGAGTTTATCAGGTTTGTTTGGTTTTCTTGCGGGAAGAAATGTCGTGGTTCGGACGTTATAAACCCGAATGAGCCTGCGATTGTCATGCTCTAAAACGAGGGATTGTGTTTGTGTCTGTCAGTTCAGTTCAGTTGGTTTCTTTCTGGATGGAAAAGGGATGTTTGTATGCTGATCTTTTGATGATTGTTGGTCGTGGTCATTCCACCATCTGGAAATTAAAATTGGGTGGGAGAGGGTCCACAATAAAAACAATTGAAGGGATATCAAAATAGTGTCTAAATATAGGTTAATTTTTTACCATTCCGTGGTGATTTGTTTATAGATCGTGTTTGGATGCGCGGGTTATTTTAATACAATTCATACGAAAAATGAGTTATGTTTAAAAGTAATTTTTGATTTGTTGGTTAATACATGAATCTGTATAATAAATACATACTATATTATATTTTATAAAAGTGCGTGAATCAAAGTATTATACTGAGACATGTGAATTCATGAATTTAATAAGTCATATGACTTTATGTATTATGTTGAATTCGAACCTATTTTAACATAAAATTCAAACGAATTTACACCCCTAAATATAATTAGGGGTGATAAAAAAAAAGATTGTAGGACCAAATTCCCGACAATACCGGCCCGAGACCAGCCCGATTAGGACCGAGACCGACTAAGACCGAGACCGAGCGGGTGATTTTTTTCTTCAAAGTCGGTTTCGGTCTCTAGCTTTTTTCCGAAAGCCCGTTTAGGACCGGCCCAGACCGAATGAATGTGAATTTGAGATTTTCATAATACCACACCGAAAAAAATGTGTATTTTGGAGGTTTTCTATTTAAAGCTACATCATGATAAGTTTGCTAAAGAATATAGTGAGTTCATAGTGTTTTTTTGAGAGGTGAACTATTCTTTCGCTTTTTACTAAAGAATACCATGAACTCATTATTTTTTTTGTGCAGATTCGATCCAGGACCGAGACCGGACCGAGTCAAGAAAGACCGACTCTGGCGGACTTTTTTGGCTGAGATCGGTCTCAGTCTCGATCCTCCAAAAGACAAGACCGAAATTTCGATCTCGGTCTTGCCTTCAGGACCGAACCGTCCCGCCCATGATCAACCCTAAATATAATATCTCTATCTCAAAATGAGCCCTATAAAGAAGTCCAAATCAAAATATGTAACATTCGTTATAATAAAACAAAATCGAATATGATTAAAAAAATAAGTAGAATAATTCTAAGAAACTTATAAGATTTACTAAGAGAGTGAGTGGGTCCTAGCTACCATGGCCCACACTGATCACAATACTCTCCACGTGTATGGATGGATGGTATCGAATCCATTTCTATCTTTGTCTGGTCTGTCTTCTCTTCTCCGACCTTTTCTCTTCTTCTGCATTCATTTGTCGTCAAGAAAACATCAATCTTTTACGTGAATGCCATTCATTGAAACCCCATTTTCAGTCTAGCTTTCTGTTCAGACAGAACAATCTCAAGAAGAAGAAGAAGAAGAAGAAGAAGAAGAAGAAGAAGAAGAAGAAGAAGAAGAAGAAGAAGAAAGATGGGTGTCGATTATTATAACATACTGAAGGTAAATCGAAACGCCACCGATGAAGATCTGAAGAAAGCGTACCGAAGATTGGCAATGCAATGGCACCCCGACAAGAATCCGGCAAACAAAAAAGAAGCCGAAGCTAAATTCAAACAAATATCAGAAGCTTACGAGGCAAGAAAACACACAACTCCTATCACTGACTCATGATTCTCATCTGGTTTATGAAGATGGTATTATTTGATTATTGTGTAGGTTTTGAACGACCCGCAAAAAAGAGCAATCTATGATCAATACGGAGAAGAGAGGTTAAAAGACATTCCGCCACACGGATCGACCGTCTTCAATCCCAGGAATGCGGAAGACATTTTTGCAGAGTTTTTTGGGAGCAGTCCGTTCGGGTTTGGGTCTAAAGGAGGGACGGGAAAGTCGTCGTCGAGGTTTCAAACGGAGGGAGGAGGAGGGGGAGGAATGTTTGGTGGAGACAATATGTTCCGATCGTATAATGAGGCCGGGACGGTGCCGAGGAAACCGACTCCGATCGAGAGTAAGTTGATGTGCACGCTGGAGGAGTTGTATTCTGGTTCGACGAGGAAGATGAAGATATCACGAACAGTTATGGATGCCAATGGGTAAGGGAAGAAGGGGGGAAACTGTATTACTACTTTTTTTTAAAAAAAAAATAGTCTTAACGCTATATTTACTTAGGTTGTTATTTGCAGTCGTACTTATCCATCCATTTTTACCTTCTTGTTCATATTCGTATAATCTTTAATACTTAATCCACCTCAAAAATACAGATTTGAGTTCAAATTCAACTCGAAAATGCGGAATTAGGTTTGAATTCAACCCAATAATGAAGATTTGTGTTGAATCCGAACTCAAATATGCATTTTTAGGTTGAATTCGAACCTGAATAATGCAGATTTAAGTTTGAATTCAATCCAAAAATGCAGTTTTTGATAGAATTCGAATCCAAGTCTGCATTTAGGATTGAATTTAGTGTTGAAAATGATATAAATAAAAACAAATGAGTAAAATTATCATTTGGATATATTTAAATGCAAAAATAGATGGATAATTAACGGTTAAGTTAAGGGTGCAAAGAACAACACTTTTAAAGGTTCAGTATTTGCAGGCGAGCTGCCCCCGAAACAGAGATCCTAACCATCGACGTGAAGCCAGGTTGGAAGCAAGGCACAAAGATCACTTTCCCAGATAAAGGCAATGAGCAGCCGAACCAGCTGCCGGCAGACCTCGTATTCGTGATCGACGAAAAGCTGCACAACATCTACAAGAGAGATGGAAACGACCTGATCATAACTCACAGGGTAACCCTAGCGGAAGCCCTCGGTGGCACAACCGTCATCATCACAACCTTAGATGGGAGACAGCTATCGATTCCGGTGACCGACATTGTGAGCCCTGGGTACGAGATGGTGGTCCCTGGGGAAGGGATGCCATTTGTTAAGGATTCCAGAGATCGAGGGGATCTGAAGATCACGTTCGAGGTGAAGTTCCCCACCAAGCTGAGCCCGGAACAGAGAGCTAGACTCAAGCGCGCACTCGGTGGTTGATAGGAGCCAGGAGTCTATATAGATTAATTTAGTAGTATTACTCAGTGTTATCAGAACCGGGTTGCCCCTCGAACCGGCGAAAACTATTGGTAGGAATATTATATCCTACGAAAATGATTCATAAATAATAAAAATATTGGTAAATCACTTAAAAAAAGAAAATAATTATATATATATATGCATTATGAATCCAATTTGCAATATTTACTAATCCAAATTTATTTGTATATAAGCTAAAAATAAATCCTAAAATTCGGATATAATTTGTATCATATGAATTAGGGGTGGCAATTTATGAGACACGATTAAACGACACGACACGATCTGCTTTAAAGCGTATATGAGTTTGACCTTAACGGATCCTGTGTCTAAACACCTCAGATCTGCAAATATTTGTATAAACACGATTAAACACGATTAACTATTAGTGTCTAATCGTGTCGTGTATTCATGTGACACGAATAGAGACATAGGGGTGTCAATTTATGACAACACGATTTCTAAGTGTGTCTAAATAACTCTTATATGTTTAGACATGATTAATAATCGTGTCTAAACACATCTAACATACAAATACACGACAAACACACGTTTAGACACGATTAATTAATCGTATCTAATTGTGTCGTGTACTAAGTGTGTCTAATCGTGTACACGGTTACTTCTATGAATTGAGTTAGGCTTAAATTTATACTAATAAAGTAAGTGACCCATTAGCCACACTCATGAGTTCTAATTAGAATTAATTATTAAAAAAAATACTCAAATTTTAGTCTACTTAGAAATTTTTAATTTATTATTATTTATAATTTCATGTTCAATATTCAATAAAATAACCAAAATTTGAGTATTAATTTTTTGTATTCAACCATTTTCCGAATAAGGTAATTTCTATAAATCCTTAACGAATCTTATGTCTAAACAACTCTATACGTTTATACACGATAAACGACTTATACGTTTAGACACGAGATATGTTTAGACACGTTTAAAATTTATCCGTTTAAACACGACACGATTAATGACACGACACATGTTTAGACATGACACGATTGCCACCCCTAATATGAATTGTATCTTTCTTGTTCCACTACGGTATACTTTGGTCAACTTCCTTCCTCAACGCAAAATACTAAATTAGGTCCTTCCGTTTTTCAATTGTTAAAATCCGTTCCTAAACTTTGTCATCCAAGTCCCTTGACCCCAATAGGGCTCAGTGGATAGACCCAAGAGGCCAAGACAATCAAAGCTTACTTAAGGACTAGGTTAAGGTTGGATTGGCTAGAGGCATCGACCTTATGGTGGAACAATCCTTGATCCGGGGGAGTCAGGACCTATGTCAGGGTTCGACTAGTGAGCTCAAGGTCAAGCTGACCCCGATCCATAGCTTGAGTTAGAGCAAATGAACCGGAATCAACTGACTCTGATTTAGAATCAAATCACGGACGGTTGAAGCTAGAAACTAGAAAGGATCAAGATTCAAGAGCATATAACAAACTTCGTATTGTTGATTGATATACAGAACAGACTTGTAAAATTTACTTGATCTTCTACCTCGACGACATTCATTATTGACTCGTCTTATGTCGTGTATATACAAAAGCGCTTATGGGTATTAGACACTGATACTCACCTGGGGGAATTAGCAGCGGGTTCTGAAGTCGATGGGCTCGGATTAACCTCAGTTTTGCAGAGAGGACACAAAGCGTTGATCTTCAGCCACTTGTCCACGCATTCCTTGTGGAAGAAATGAGAGCATGGCAACTCCCTTAACTCCTCGTTGTTCGCATATTTCGCTAAGCATATACAGCAAGCCTGCACCCCAAAATCAACTCAGGGATGAGATGTTGTGGACTATATAAACCCTAATCACAAAAGCCAATATCAACTTACAGCATCTTCTGCAGATATCGTCCGCTCTCTTTCGGTCCCAATAGCAATAACACCACCAAAACCATCAGCAGCATTTGAGTTATCTCGGTTGCTCCTGCTTCTTGTCTTCTTCAACTTGAACTTATAAGTGGGCAATGCAGCAATTGCTTCTGTGGTGGCTCCTCTTGTCCTTGACGGGTCCTCTCGAAAACCAAGTATGGATATAATGCATGGAAGACAGCAGCAGATTGTTGCGCACAGGATGAAGGGCATGGCATACCCAATACAACTGAAGGTAAGAAATACGATACAAAGTCTGCACCCCAAAAATAAATAAGAAAATACAGTCATTGCCTTGCCTAAATGAAAAGAAGGATAACAGAGTAAGTGCTTAGAGAAATTCTCACCTGTACATATTGGGAGCCTCAGTAGAAGAGGCATGGCCTCCAAAGATCCATATATTGCCCACAACGAACCAAGCTGCAAAGAAGCAATCCAGTCCCATTTTGAAGTACTCCATAAGCGCCTTCAATCTAAGTGACATGGAAGGGAAGTATCTATTATACTGCATGCTTTTTTGCAATCATTTCACCTATTTAAGGTTGAAATTTGAATGCAAGATGAATCAACACCAAAAATCAAGCAGATATTAATCAATAGATTGCCCCAAGGAAACTTCATTTTCCTTCACAGGTCTCATCATTCTGCCAAATAACCCTAAATGGATACCCGCATGCTTCTTTAACCCATTTATCATTACTGATCATCATTAGAACTCCATGTTAAGTAAATCCCTCCTTGAATGTTTTATTGCAACAAAATTGTCTTAATTCATCACCAAATCCAACTTCATTTAAAGATAAACTCAAGAAAAATCCTTGGCCTTCTGTTTTCAGATATTTTATCAGGCGATCCAGAAATCTCCTAAATGCTGAATTTTAAGCATGCAGATAAGATATTCAACAGAAGAATATTGACATAAAGAAACCTTAGACTTCCAACCTGCAGAATATATTTATATTGCAGATTTGGATTATCAAGACCTAAAGCAGCAATTATATTTCTGCTTCATTCCAAACTGAATAACCAAGGATAAGATCTGAGTTAATGAAGCAGCATAATAGAGGCATAGGGAAGATGCAACAAACAACTGGGATATCTCAACATAAAAAAGAAAACAAGAAATCACCTGGCGTTCAGTACAGCAGCATCTTGTAGAGTTCTAGGGGATTCAGCAGCATTGTGACGGTCAACTCTCTCTGATCCTCTAGTGGCTGAAACCGGAAACGGACCTGCAGTTACCTGTGCAGAATTTTGACGATTTTGAGCTGAATCTTGCTCTAAGACTTGATTGCGATTTCGGAACCGCCAGTAGAGAATAGGCAGTGTAGCAACACACCCAGATGCATAACCGACAATCCACACAAACAATGGTGCTTGTGGATGCTCATTTTTTGACACAGATAAAACTACAATTGAAGCAATAATCTGGCTCACTGTGAGAATTAGGTCAATAGAAATCCAGAACCCGGAATTCAATGGACTCCTGCGACGATGGGAATCTGTTCTCCCAGATGACGAAGGTCTAGTGGTTGTTGTGGTGTTTGTAGAAGGAACTGAAGGTTGCGAAGTTGGCACTGCTGTATTATTGGAAGATATCTCCTCATTCTGCAACATCCCCAAACTGTTGGGCCTATCATGACATGAAATGGAGGATGAAGCACTGTTAACACTGATATCAATGACATGTTCAATTCTGCTGTGGCTCTCCGCTCTCTCCATTAACAAAGGGTAACTGTCAATATGTGTTTCAGTATGTGGTTCCGATGAAGGAACACCCATCTGAATCCTCAGCAACCTTAGATAAAGATATCATAGAGCTAGAGAACTGGAAAACTGCACTTCAAGACACTTTTTAACTTAGAAAAAGCAATAGACCCTTGTATAAGCAACCCAATCACCAAGAACTAGGCACCTAGAGAGGTGAGCTATCAATATCCTCAACCTGTAAGCAAGAAATGAGCTCATATTCATCAGAGGAGAAATCTAATGCAGCAGAAGAGTAGACAAGGTCAAGTGATACTCTTCTAAACCCTCGATTTCATCATATACGTATTGATGATATTAAGGTTACTAGCATTGCAGAATCGGAGCTACAAATCAAACAATTGGTATGCAACAGAACGGGGATGGAATAGGACAATCCTTCATTCACAAATGGTAGCTGATAAATTCCATTCCCTTTCCAGCTGATCATCAACTTTCATAACAATCTACCTTACAACTGAAACCTAAAACATCGAATCGCATTTACATAACAAAAAATTCACCTAATCTCCGCACGAATTGGTCAAAATGGTTCCAGATCATCCTATTGAATCGTTAACCAGAATCTAACAAACCCTCTAACCCGAGATTCAGGAAAGAACTTGAGACTGGAGCCAAACATGGTGGATAAACCATCGAACCACCACAGATACACATAATCGCTTGAAATCAGCAGCAAAGAGAAAACGAAGAGAGAGAGAGATACCATAGAATGCGGCCAGAAGATAGAGGAAGAGAGGAGGTGGAGCGATTAGAGAGCGCGACGGAGGAAGAGCAAGAAGATGATGAGACCAGACGGCAGACGGCGCCGCAGATTCGGGGATTTATTATCAATGTCTATTATCTGTTGAAATCATCATTCCTTTCGTCAGGTGGAAGAGTAAAGAGTGTAGAAATGAAGATGATAGATACACCCGGAAGAATGCGACTCCGTAGCAGCTAGACGGCACTGCTCCTTAGAACAAGATATAGGTAAGCCAGGTTCACGTAATCCCGGATCACCTATATATACGCTCACCTAACTCTTACCTTTTGCATTTTAGTACCTGAACTTATAGAAGTTATCAATATAATCCTAAACCTCAAATTTATTCAAGTTAATCAATAATCCAAGTTAAATATAAATGAGCTTCCTGAACTTTGAACGTTTTGCAACGAGTTATCCGAATTTTAAAAATTCAAAACGGGTTATCTCAACTTGGACGAAGGTGCAAATAACTACCTCCGTCTAATTTCTGACGAATTTCCGACAAAATTCTATCAACAGTTAATTGGACGGAGGTAGCTATTTGCACATTTGTCCAAGTTGAGGTAATCCGTTTTGAAATTTCAAAGTTCGGGTAACTCGTTGCAAAATTTTCAAAGTCCAGATAACTCCTTAGTATTTAACTCTGACTCCAATGTACATGATGTTTAGGGCATATTGTTATTTGCATCACGGTTACAATTGGTAATTCAATTGAACTGTGATTGTTAATTCAACTAATAATTTTATTTTAAAAATTGAATTAAACACAAAACAATGAGCATACAAATAGATTTTATATATATATATATATACATATAATTTTTTTTTAGAATTATAGAGGAAATCAGTCTAGAATACAAAAGGGGAGATATTAGACAACATTAATTAATGGCTATTAAAAAAGCCTTCTCATTCATTAATTAATTTAAACTAAAAATGAAAAAAAAAACTTACCCACACATTAATCTAAACAGCAGCCATTGCAATACCTTACCCACACATCAACAACACAGAAGGGGCAGAAAACAAACAGACTCAACAAGCAATGAAGGCTGATAATGGAGTTACTAGCACTGCAATGTTCCCCGCATTTGGTTGCTGCCTCTTGGCTGCCACCTCAACCCGATCCCAAGCCTCCTTCCTCTTTTCCGACTCCACCTTTTGATGTTCAGTCTCTTCCCGGGACTGAGTCAGGCACGTGAGGAACAGAACTTCGTCCATTTCCAGAAGCATCTTCCTTACTCCAAGTGTTAGATTCAGCACAGATTGGTTCCAATGCCCTCTGGTGTTCCTCTCGAGGAAAGGGAATATAATTGGCATGATCACGCTTCGGTTTTGTGCAATCAAGTTGACAACTTGCTCGTTGTTCCATAAGAACAAGGCCCTTTCTGAAACCTGGATTTAAAAGGGAGTTCTTGAGTTGAGTCTATGTTTCATTTGCATTAGGATTAACTCAAAAATAAATAAATTTTTTAGGGAAGAAACTAAACTAAATCCGACTTAGGATTGTTTTAAGTCATTTTTCTTCCATTTCAATCATTAATCAGATGAATTTATGGTAAAAAATGCGCACTTTTTCCCTATAAAAATTCCATCTTTGTATCAAAATAGCAAAACAACTAAAAACTAAATTGTGAAAGACCAAACAATGTACTTCCTTTTTTTATCAAGTATCACAAGGTTGCATCTGAGCCCACTTACAGATTAAAAAAAAAGCAGTAAAAATTGTACTTAGCCTTGAAAAATGTCATCTTTGTACATAAAAATTGCGTAAAGTTACAATGGAAATCGAGCAGGATCAAGAAATCTAAAGATATGAACAAAATCTAGTCTAAATTCACTTACTGCATCTATTCCTAGATAATTTTTAGGGTTAATTACTTAATTGGTTACACATGTTTCTAAATTGTGCAGAATGGTTACACATGTTTCAAAATGTGATTAATTGGTTTTGCTATGTGACTAATTGGTTACACATGTTTTTCCAAATGTGATTAATTGATCATTCCGTTACTAAACCGTTAATTAATTTTTTAAAACATATTATTGAATTGTGAAATGACTATTATGCCCCTAGAATCATCTTCAAGAACACATCATCATCTTCAAGAACAAGAATCGAAGAACCCAGAATCTGGGTTCTGGGTTCTTCAAGAACACAAAAATCAGATTTCTGGGTTTTTCGATTCTTGTTCTTGAAGATGATTCTAGGGGTAATTACGTCATTTTACGTATCTAAATAGTGACTTAACTGTGATTTCTAACGGTGATCAGTAAAAAAAACAATTAGTCACATTTCAAAACCAATTACTCACATTTTGAAACATGTGTAACCATTCTGCACAATGGTGAAACATGTGTAACCAATTAAGTAATTAACCCTAATATTTAGCATGAATTATCAAAACTAAGAGTACCTGGAAATGGAGACTGTTGATGCAGCATCCTATACGCCAAAAGAGTGGAACCATCACCTTCTGAAACTCTGTCATGTTAATTGATTCCAAGATCTCTTCAATTTCACCCAAGAACATCACCTCCTTCTGGCTATTCGTTAATGGCCAGTATTTGAGCACCCCATTTATCACGATACTCGATAATCTAGGATCTTTCTCTATAAACTGTGTGATGCAAAACGACAGCTGCTGAAAGTAAACCCCGACGGACTTAGGCTTATGCAGTGGCATCAACACCTTGGACAAAAATATCTTGTGTTCCTCTTTTAAAGGCAATGCAAATCCACAGATCACACTCCCGAATATCTCCAACAACTCTGCTATTCCGTTATGCTTCTCTACTTCAAACACGAATCTGAAGTAAATGTTGCTCATGGCTTTCCTGATAAAAGGCCTGTGAACCATGAATTTTCCGTAGATTCTATGCAGGATAGTCTTAAGGCATTCCCTTTCTCTTGGGTCCTCGGAATCGAACAAATCAAGAAGTCTTAGTATGAACGAGTGGTCGATGTATTTCTTAGCTATCTTAGTGTCTAGGCATGGAGATGTGACGAACTTGAGCAGCATGTCGTATATGATATGCAAGTGTGACCAAGACGGATCAAATGTGGGCTCATCATCATTTTCAGTTTCACCTCCGGCACTGCTGCTGAATTTTGACTTAAACTTCGGCGGGAAAGGCCTGAACAGATTGATAGCACACATCCTACACATGGCTAAAATGGCAGGCTCGTTGAATCTAACAGACCCAGATGCCACAAAATCCACTAGCTCAATCAAGATTTGCCTTTTAACATCTTTCTCCATGGTGTTCTTAGTTGGGTCATTGAAATCAAATGTAACGCAACAAAGGCTGAGCTTACTTACGAAAAGACTCATCTTCTCCGAGCTAGGGACGTCCTTAAACGGCACGAGGGGCTCAATCCCCGCAATCACGCTAGCTGGAAAGACAGCGGCAGAGGTGCGCTTCGGGCCGCCAGAACGTGCCGAGACCGAATTGCTACTGCCGCCGGATTTCTGCGCAAGCGAGACCTGAGACGCGTCATCAGAATCATGCTTCTGGGATTTCCGCGGGAGCTTGTTGAGAAGCTGCTTGAGCATTGTGCACAAGGAATTGACGACGACGATGACGCTCCCGATCAACTGCAGGCGCTCAGATCCAACCCATTGAGGAAAATTAGGGCTTCTACGGTCTAATTTTAGCTACAATTCAATGCCGAAGCATGCAATGGAGCTGTCGACGATCACCTGGCATGCAATTGGAGATTTCAAGCAGAAGATTACTGATGGGTCTAATCTGAACCGAAGAAATGATGACAAAAATGAAGACTTTAATATGACCAGTGCCGAAAGAGAAAATGGAGATCTCGATCTTCCACAGTTTTTTTCACAGAGAGGGAAATAGAGGAAGATCTTGCTGGTTTCAATCTTGAATCGAAGAACGAAACAAAAGAAAATGGAGATCAAGAAGACAACTTTCCTGTACTTTTTCTTCAAAAGAAATTCATTCTTTTATTTTTTTTGAATTAAATTGGTTTGGTCTGAGCGTGGATGATGATGGGAGAGAAGAGAATCATTGGGTTTGGTTGGGGGGAGAGGGGGGTTGCCTTTCTTGGTCGATGAGAAAAAACAGGTTCGAGCTTTAATCAATGGAAGTCAGTGTTTAAAATGGAAACAAAATAAATAAATAATACAACCTTTACATATGATATGACCTCATATCCAGACAAATATTTCAAACATTTACGATTTACATATTTAATAATAATAATTGAATGAATTCAATATATATAAATTTGGTAGCATTTTTTTAAAAAATGATGGTAAGAAAATAATTATTTATTTAATAAGTTTATAAAATGAAAAAGAAAAGGCCATAATAATAAGTGTAATAGTGTATATAGGTTTCCTTAATCCAAGGGTTTCCTCTCTTAACCGGACCTTGGCCCATAACTAACTAAATCTAAATGGACCAAAGGTTGTAACTTCCTATAATGTTGTCATAGGTTGTCATTTTAAGGTAGATAATAGATAGTTACTTATAAAAACACGAACTTTGAGAAAAAACCAAACAATAAACCGTAATTTTTTTTTTACAAACAACAAACCAAACCTTTGGAATTGAGCATACAACAAACCTACCTCGAATTTTCATTATGTTTGAACGAATTTTTCAATGTTTGAGGCAGTTATTAAATTAGCTTTAGTTGAAGAAAAATGTATTACGACTTAATAACTCCCTCAAGCATTGATAAATATGTTCAAACATAATGAAAATTTGAGGTAGGTTTGTTATTTGCTCAATTCTAAAAGTTTGGTTTGTTGTTTGTAAAAAAAAAATTGATTTACTGTTCGACTTTTTTTAAAGTTCGGTTTGTTGTTTGGTAAATAATCCTAATAAATATGGCGTGACTCGTAATTCAACATTAGAATATGATGATGATGACTTTTAGGGTTGATTGCATAATGGTGAACCATCATATTTAAGCGTGTTGATCAGGAAAAAAAAAATCATTTTTAGGATTCGAATTTTAGACATCTACTGTCAGATTGTTAGATCTTGATTGTTTTGTGAATGGTGATAGAGGTGAAAATGGCATGGTAGAATCGGTTTTTTCCTATTTTGATCGAGTATGTATATTTTATCCATACAAATATTGAACCAAAAGACTTTAGATGGAAATATAAATCATTAATTCAAATTCTGAATTTTCAGTTTAAACTGAAACACACACATTTATAACAATTATGAGCAAGCAAAACTACAATAAAAATAACAAAAACTTGATTGAGTAATATTTGTATAATATTCTACTAAAAACAATTTAATAATTAAATTAATATAATTTTTGTATTAATTATAATAGTTATATATATTGATGATCGAATTGAATTTATAATCTTTAAAACTCCTAAAGCAAATCGAAAATTTGAATCAGAACAAGAAGAAATGAGCGCAAACTAAACCCGAACCGTTTTAGGTATGGTTGTCGATGGTTAAGGTATGGTACGGATATGACAAATACCATATTTTTAAATCACATGCCATAAACATAATTATAATTATTACGGGTACAATTTTCAATACCATAACCATTAAAATAATCGTGGTTATTAACAATGATTTTACCCGTACACTCATATTTATTCCACACATGTACTATAATAAAAGACCGAAAATTTCATTTTAAATAATACATAAATCTATATTACCAACGAAAAAAATATAAAACTAAAATCGTGGTTATTTATTAATTGTATGTACATTAACTTTCATTATTTAATATATATTAGTTTATTAATAAAAAATAATTATTATATTTATATAATAATCATGATTATAACCGTTGGTATAAGTATAACTCAAATACCATCATCATTATGGTTATGAGTACGGTTAACCATATTAAATAACCGTAGTGCGCCATAATAATACGGTTAACCATATTAAACAGTGACAATTATAATCATGGTTATGGATTTTTCACCACACACTAGTTTTAGGTCCGATTTTTTTTTTTTAATCAAACGATTTTTTGTTTTCACCTTGATGGTGAATTGGCGGATGGGGATAGAATAGATGGACTATAGCTAGCTACTAGCTAGGCTAGGAATTACTCCTCTACCCCACACCTATATAATATAGTATGTCCGCAAACAAAGTCTTAGGAATGGGAATGTGGGGTAGGAGCCTGTCGGGTTGTGGGACCCACAACCTATCTAGATTCTAGTTGCTTCTTCTTATAAGCAGTGTGAACTTCACTGGTTCCTCATCTGAAGAAGATGGATGGACCCACATATAATAGGTGGGACCCCTCCCTCTACAGAAATTCAATCCCCTCTTTGACTTATTTTCCATTCATTCTAATGTTTCATATTCTATCTAATGGGTTGGGTGAAATCCAACCATGTCCATTTGTTTCTGGTTGATAAATATGAGTACGATTGAATACGGCTATAATACTAAAAATTATATTTTATAATGATTATAATTATAATTAAGGTAGGTAAGTTACTTGAATAATCATACTAAAAGTAGGGTCGGTAATGATGTGTTGAAAATTTAAAAAATATTGTTATACCTGTTATTTTTTATATGGTTAACTGTATCATTATGGTGCAGTACTGCAGTACGGTTATGATAATGAATTTTGTACGTGTAGTGGTTATGGTATTTTAGTCATATTTATTATTATTATATAAATATAATAAATATTTAATATTATTATATTAGTAAATACTAATACAAGAAGTAAGATTTTCATTTTTAAATTTTACGAATTTATAATTTCAAGGTGAATTATAATTGAATGATGTCAATGTTAAATATTATTAATGTTAATTTTGAATGGTGATAATGTTAATATTGAATATTTTTATTGTTTGTAAGCTATTAAGATAACATTCATGGTGTTACACGTTATATTTCGTATGTGGTAATAAATATAGGTATACGGTTAAAACCATAATTAATAACAACGATTATGAATATAATTATGGTATTAAAAATTATATCCGGTTATAGTATGCAATTAAAATATATAGTGTAATTATAATATTTATCGTATATGCATCATAGTTTAATCATTGTCAACCCTCATATAAATCGATTAACAATTGTGTAAACCCTAAACCCTAAATTGAATCGTGAAATAAGTTAAGAATGAAGATGAGACTTGATAGATTATGTTTGACAATTTCTATTAGCATAAATAAAAATATATTCAAGCGTTATAAGAGTAAATTCTATTTTATGTGACGTTACTTAGTTAAGGTAGAGTAGATACGACAACAAATTGTTAATAACATAAAATACGTAAGATCTACGTGGAAAGTTAGTCTTGCTTTCCTGCCGTAAGAGAATAGGATCTGATTTTAATTAGTATTTTTGGATTATTGATATGATATTATATTATTATATAATTTTGTCAAATTTCAAAGATAATAATGTTGTGTATTACTATTAAGTTATTAATCATCATCTATCGGGTGACCCGATCGAAACTGATTCGACCTGAAAGAGACAATAGACAATAGCGCCGCTACGACTTAAGTTGTGCGTCAGACATGAGCACAGTATGAAGGCAAGGCTAGTCTGGGTCATGTCTCATCAAGAAATCTTCATGTCGACGGCTTGGACTCTAGAGGCGCGCCATACCCGCGAATTGCCAAAGAGTACTTGATGGAAGACAACTTACGACGACATCTTAGACCCAGCTGTCGCGCCGGTCCCAGCCAGAGTGGTGTGCCCCTTTTCAGTGGCGCGCCACCGATCGAGGTACCTTCCACCATTGACTACCTTCGTACAAGGGACAAGACGGTACAATGTACGATGCATGTCAAATGGACAATCGAGTGCCTACAGCCGCTGAAATGGCGCCCCCTGACCTACGAACGACCATTTAAGGATGATACTGACAAATCTGACCAAAATGACAGAAATAACAGTCTGTAAAAAATACTTGTCCCCTCCACACATTAATGAGCACTCAACCATTGTCACTTAACCAGATGACACCTCGGATGACCATGGTCAGAGCTGACCTGAATCAGAGGGGTGGGTGATATAAATATCCTCACCCACCTCATTTTTTAACTTAATGTCACACTTATTACTCTCAACCTCTCTACTTTCTTACATTTATTCATCACAAACGAACATTCGACTTACTTGATCGTCGGAGGGGAAACAGCGGGAACTCCCCTGACTTTCCTTCCGTGCAGGTCATTGGAGCAGCAAGGAGACCGACCCGGAACGATATGAATTGAGTCATACCGAAAAACGTGATTCAACAAATAATATCTTAGGGGAAAATATGTCCTTAGTTGTGAATGTGTAGATATTTTGAATTTGTTTTTCATGTGTGTGCGTGTTTTTTTTATATATTTTTTAATATTCGTTTAAAAAAAAATTCATTAAATTTATCATTCAAACTTAATAAAATAAAAAAAAATACTTTTAAGAATGTAAAAACAACAACTTGAAAACTATCATATATGTTACAATTAAATCTCGATTTAATTGAGACTAAATCGAACCTCAATTCGATTAGGGTTTGATTAAGTCACAATAGAAAGAGTTAAAGTCATATGAGTCTTAATTAATCAAAATCAACTTGTCTATTGCGGATGATCTGAGTGAAGACTCAATCACAATCAATTAGGATCCAATTAAGCCTAAGTTGAAAGGGTTAGGAGTTGGGTAGCAGACTGACCCCACATAAGTGACTAAACATAATCTCCTCGATTAGTGTTCGATCTAGACCCAATTAAATTAAAATTAATTAAATTAAAGTTAAACCGAATTTTAATTCAATTTAGTCTTCAAGGGGTATTGTGGAATGATTGAGGTTCGTTTTTTTTTGGTCAAATTCTTTTGGGAAAAGTCTGAAAATAGTCCATCATGTTTGCACAAAATGGTTTTTCGGTGCAACTTGTTTTTTAGTGATGGTTAATGGTTCAATACGTTTGAAAATGATGGTAATTGGTCCATTCCGTTACTTTTCTGTTAAAAAATTCCGTTTAATATTTTTCATATTTGCAAAATTAACCAAATATTTTTCTAAATGTTACAATTACACTCTACAAACTTACACTAATGTTTCAAACAAGTCCCGACTCGATTCAAGTCACACTGGGGGTCTACTAGCCAGGGTCCGAACCCCAACCAGGTCACCCAACCCTGGGGGACCTAGTCTGGGCTCGGACCTATACCATAGGACCCGGATTGGGGCTCCAATTGAGCTCCAATCCGGGTCCTATGGTCTGGGTCCGAACCCAAACCATAAGAATTTTGTAACATCTAGAAAAATAATTGGTTAATTTTGTAAATATAAAAAATATGTAACAGAATTTTTTAACAGAAAAGTAACGGATGTACCAATTACCATCATTTTCAAACATGTTGGACCAAAAACAATCGTTTGGGTTGGAAAACCATTTTCGTCAAACATAGTGTACCATTTTCAGACTTTTCCCAATTTTTTTAGGGGTGCAACACAAGGATTTTCCAGAAGGTTACTTATCCTATTACTACTCTCGCCCAAGCACGCTTAATGATTGAGGTTCGTTCAAGGAAATTCACACTTAGAAATTAGATGGATTAGTGGAAATGCAGGGAAAGGCACTGCTTAGTGGAAATTGACATCTAAATAATCTCAAACCTTTTTCTTTCTTTAATTGATGTGATTAATTAATTAATTAGTATTAAAGTGGATTATAGCAGATAAATAATCTATTATTATAATTGTATTAAAGTTCAATCTCAGATTTAAAAAAAAAAAGGGAATTAAATCAAGTGGAGGGGTGCTTTGTCCAATCCACACTCATTAGGTGTGAAATCGGATCAGACCTATCAGTTATAAGAGAAAATAAACCAACCATTTAGATTTTCAGACTGGAATTTCAATTAAAATTGAAAAAAAAAACATTAAATATAAAAATTAGTATTCAAAATCAAATTAAATCTATTTAACAATGTTTACATAATTTTCTACTAAACTGATTAAACAACTAAAATAACTGTTAAATAACAAAATTATTATTTGTTTATATTAATTGATTAACTATATTAACTAATGTAATATATAAAATTATATATGTATTAACGGTCGAACCAGATTTCACAATCTAAAAAACTGTTTCAAGCAAAAAAAAATATGACCCTAAACCGATACATATTTGTTTTTTTGCCAATTTTTATGTACGGACTGGTTCGATATTCACCGATTTTTAGGGTCACACGGTTTTTTCTTTCACCCCTACTCATTATTAACTAAATAAATATATTGAGTGAAAGATGAGTATTAAATGTGTATCAGTATATTTCATAACTCATTTTTTAAATTGTTTATTTATTAGATTTGCTTCCCCTAGTCAAAAAGCTTAATTATAGAGGATTTAGTGGACTGCATCTTTATTAAGGTTTTAAATAAAGATAATTATCACCACTTTCCATCAAATTTTCGTTAAAAAAATTAAATATATTTTTCAAAATTCTAACTATTTTTTTAATTTTTATTGCCAATAATTCTAACTAAATTCAAGATAGTGATCATGTTGAAATATGTTTAAAAATATATCGAAATTTTCCACTCACATAATAACTCTGATAAAGTTAAGTAGAATGTGTCTTATTTCTAACTAACTATATATAAAATAATAATTAATTATATGTGGGAATTATAGTTAGGGTTAAATATCAATAAGCTACCTGAACTTTTAACGTTTTGCAATGAGCTATCCGAACTTTGAAAATTCAAAACAGTCTATCTCAACTTGGACGAATGTGCAAATAGCTACTTCCAACCAATTTACCGTCAAATGTTGATCAAATTTTGTCGAAAAATCGTTAGAAATTGTACAGAGGTAGCTATTTGCACCTCCGTCCAAGTTGAGGTAGTCCGTTTTGAAATTTCAAAATTCGGATAGTTCGTTGCAAAACGTTCAAAGTTCAAATAGATCCTTCATATTTAACCATTAACCTTAATGTATTTTACATTTATAATGTTTTTGCATAATACATATATTTATATTATATAGAAGGAAATGATAATGATATTCTAAAGAAAGTCATGATTGGCATAATTAATCAAGAGATAGTTTTGTATCACTCGTGTGATGTGGGCCGTGGGGCTTACATCATGAGTGGATTTTCTAGTGCAACCGTTTTATATATAAAACATCATTATCTAATACGAATATATCTAATATACTTATTAATTATCAAATACGAATATATATAATAAACTTAATAATAAATTTATTATATCATTTTACATAATACGGATATAACACATTATTTTTCGTGTGTATTCAAGTCATTAAGCAAGAAACATCATAAAAGTACATCGCCTACAAAAAGAGAAGGTGGATGTGTTGATGTTGTTAGGGGTGACAATTTTTGACACGACACCATTAAACGATATGCATTTTACACGATTAATAACTGTGTCTAAACAACTCTTATCCATTTTAACACGATTAATAACCGTGTCTAAACACATCTAACATACAAATACACAAATAAGTATATTTATCAAATATTTTAATTTATTTTTTAATATCTTATGAATTTTAAAACTTGATTATGAAATTAAATTATAGAATTTATAAATTTCATATTGTATTATTTTTTTCGTGTCATTTATTGTCATGTAACACGATTTTTCTCGTGTATATATGATTTTTTTATCTGTTCAAAAAGTTAATCGTCTCTTATAACATGTGTTCCCCGTGTGATCTATCACCCCTAGATGTGGTCTATATATTATACTTTAAAACTTAAGTTAATTCGATATTGGATATGCATATAAAGAGATACTGGTCTGACTGAATATGGAAGGAAGAAAGGATTAAGATTAGTATAAAGACTATTTAACAATAATAAGACGTTGATCCAAAGGTTAAATACTAAAATTCAAACACTTAAAGTTAAGTACCGAAAATCTACTATAGAAAATCGAGATCAAATACAGAAAATCAAAATCAAGCTCATAAAATTAGGGGTGATAAAAACGACTGACTTGACCAAATTCTCGACAAGACCAGTTCGAGATCGGTCCGACTAGGACTAAGATCGAGCGAACAATTTTTGTTCTTAAAGGTCGGGCTCAGGTTTTTCCCAAAAGCTCGACTAGGACCGGACCAGTCCGCCATTGAAGAAAATCCTAGAAATTAATGATGTAACTCTTTAAACACTAGTAATTCATGACTTTGAAACATTCAACAACCCTTAGATCGGTTCCATAAGGGCAGTGCGATAGAAGACGAGAATCGAGTGGGTTCAAGATCAACACTTCAGTGGTGTTTTTTGGCCAATCCATTTTTTTTTACCAAAAATTTCGGTATAAGATCGAGATCGGTCCGAGTCAAGCAAGACCGACTCGGACGAACTTTTTTGGCAAAAATCAATCTCGGCCATCCATATGTCAAGACCGAAATATCGGTCTCGATCATCCAAATGTCAAGACCAAAATTTTAGTCTCAGTCATCCAGATGTCAAGAGTGAAATTTCGATATCGATTCTGTCTACAAGGTCGGCCCAACCCGCCCATGGTATAAAGTCGAACACTGAAAATCGAGCACAAACATCAAACTCTCAAAATCGATCTTGATCGGAATTATACCCAACATTTCTTAGTCGTAAATAAAATAACAAATTGATTTAACCCTGAGTATGATACGTATAAACAAATACAACAATAATGTGTCGGACATCTAGCTAGCTAATAAATAATACAATAAATCACATTAGGTGACGCACAAACATTTTATACACAGAATAAAACAAAAATCGAGAGAAAGACAGAGGAGAGAGACAGAGAGAGAGTGTGTGTAAAAAGTAAAAAGATTAATAAATAAATAACGGTCTTAAATATTACAATATATATATATGCTTTGCTATTTTTTATCACTTTTAGTTTCAAGTACTAAATATTCTATTTGAAATATATTTTTTAAATAAATAAATAATTTTTTAACTGAAAAATTGACTAAATTAATCTAAGGGTTAAATATCTACCTGAACTTTGGACGTTTTGCAACGAGTTACCCGAACTTTGAACTTTAAAAACTCAAAACGGACTACCTCAACTTTGGCGAAGATGCAACGAGTTATCTCTGCTCAATACCGTCAATTGTTGACAGAAATTAGTCGGAAATTCGTAAAAAATTGGACGGAGGTAGCTCGTTGGACCTTCGTCCAAAGTTGAGTTAACCCGTTTTGATTTTTTAAAATTCGGGTAGCTCATTGCAAAACGTCCAAAATTCAGGTAACTTCTTAATATTTAACCTTAATCTAAATTCAAGTGAAATGGGATCAAGTTAATAAATATATCAAATAATTAACTTGTACAATTTGCTCTTGGTTAATGGGTTTGACTTGCTCTTTAAAGTTAGAAATAATAAGATGATAAATATATTTCATCAGTTAAATTATACATATATATATATATATATATATATATATATATACTAAACTAATTGGTTATTAGTTATGACATTTACGCCCATCTTCCCTATTATTTTAGCTTTAAATTATTGATGACTGGAATTTTGTTATTTTGTACATCCTTAGATTCCTTACACTTATAAATTTACAAAAAAATAATTATAATTATAATTTACAATTTCGTTTTGAATAAATAAATAAATTCCTCTACTCAAATATCAATAATGATTAATCCTTACCTTTTTCCTTTTAATGCGCCTTATTCTCTCCTCTTTCAGTCTCTTAAAATGAGCATCCATTGATTCCTTTCTCTTTTGCTCTCTCTTGAAAAACCGTGTCTCCTCCCCCTACCACTGCGTCTTCTTGGAGACAGTTGAAGCTTAACAGCATATTCATGTCCCCACAGTCAACATGGAGCTGAAGAAACGGCCATGCTTCTGAATACCTCCAACTCCACCTCCAACACGGTGGCCCAGCCTCACGCTGCCAATGCCAGCTCAGCCACCGCCTCTGCTACTCAGCAGCATCTCAAGAACCCAATGTTTCACGACTTCCTCGGCGTCAAGCCGACGGCCTCAACCCCAGGTGACGCCAGGCCGGCCGAATCATCGCCAGCAGCCTCCTTATCAGCTGATGTCTCCTCCGGTGGTGGCCGCGGGGGCCCTATCTCCACCACCTCTGATCTAGGCTCCGGTGAGTCGATCATTTCCCTGCCTTATTAACCCTAACACGTTGATTACAAAAAAAAAAGCCGCTTTGCTGTGACTTTCTCCTCTTGCTTTTGGTATCAGCCTTTTCTGGGTTTGATTTTTCTCATTGATTTGAGACTGAGCTTGCGTCCGTTTCACACTGTGGGACGACTGCTTCAGGCTTCAGCCCCATGTCTAAAGATTCAATCTTTCATGGTGTTTAAGATAAGCACTCACTTCCCAATGTTAAGTTAACCAGAAAAAACCCTCTGCTTCCAATTCATAAGCCCTGGAATTTGATTAACTACTTGATCTAATAGCTTAAAGTAAATAGATTTGGTATGCTAAGCATTGTTCAATGGTTAGTTTGGTCTGCAGGAGAGTTTCTTACATGGTTCAGCAGTTCTTGTTGGCTTTATGAAATTTAGTTAATTCGAATTTTAAATAGTAAGTTTTGCAGTTATGAAGTGGTTAAAATGAGGTCATTTATGAGTGGGTTTGGTAGCCTCTTTTGTGTTCCTTCCATTTAATCCTTTCTTTGTTCTATACAACACTCTCTACAAAACTGCCTACTTATTGCTCTTAACTATACTCCACTGTCATTCTAAACACTTGTGAGTCTTGTTGCTTTCTTCATTCAATGCTGCAGTTAATGTCCATAGATTGAAAATTTGTCATTCTAGAGATCGTAAAGTTGAAATTTTGATGATTTTTCTACGTGTTTTGATAGAAAGGCAGGTCAGTAACCACTTTGAAGGTGTTCCATTCTATGGTTCAAGAAGCGATCTTTCTGGTCCCGAAATTAATAACAGAACAGTGAGGAATAAAAGGAGTACCTCTGACTCTGCCTTCATGGGGTCAGCTAGAGATGCAGTAGCTCAAATAGGACCTGAAGGACATGAGAACATTCATTTAATGAAGGTGTGGATTCATTACTTAGCTTATATAGTTGTATACAAAGTGTTCATAGCCAACAAAATAAAAGCATGCTGCTATTGACTAATCTGGAAGAAAAAAAATAAGCTTTTTTTATTTACAAAGATAAAGGTACTAACTTTTTATTAATAAGGTACTGGACTATCAATGGTGTTCATGAAAATGTGTAAATCCTATCTAAATACCTTTCTGTATACCGAAGAAACATAAAAATGTCATCTTTTACTTATTATTATGTAAAAATGCTGATTTCCTGAAAAAAAAATATATCAGATGCTAAGAAATGGACCTGGAGGAGAAAGACAAAGGCGGTCTAATGAAGATGAAGTGATCATTGGCTCACAACCAATGAGGCAAGCTTCTGCCTCTCTTACAATACATCCTGGAACTAGCAACAGGAACGATCCCGGTATTTCGAAATGGGATCGTTCCGCCTCCACCAACATGGGCCCCGCTCTTCAGTTTCCGCCACGAGGAAGCCAATTCATGCCATCAATGCATCATCATCCACCTCCAAACCGATACCGGGATGTTCATGCCACGGCCCCCATGATCTCACAACCTGCTGCCGATGAAGGCTCTAGAACCGGAATGAAAGGCCCCGGAATATTGAATTCCACTAATGTCCCTGTTGGTGAGAGGAACTCTCTTGTGGGTCTTCAAAGTGGCGACAAGCCAAAGTCGGCCGACCCAGAGTCTTCTAATCCTCCCAGGTGAATATGTGATTCGAATATCCATTGTAGTTTGTGAAGTTAATATTTTTGTTGAGAGGATTTGAAGTTCAATCGTTTTTTTTACAGTCGACATGGACAAGCATCATCAAGTAAGCAGATGACCATCTTCTATGGTGGTCAAGCTCATGTTTTCGATGATGTCCACCCAAACAAAGTATGTTAATGTTTTCCTTCTGATATGCTCTGCTCCATCTAAAATGCCTTCTTAGGAGACATGGCTAACCCTGGAAGCAACAAAATGAAGAGACAAGTGCTCTGTTAATTTTTGAAAAAATTAAAAAGTTTTGAGAGCGATTTTGATATTTTAAAAAGGTCTTGATAGAAAATTAGACAGACAACTTAAAGAGACTGATTTCAGAATTTTGCTTAAACATATGGGGATGTATTTAGCAAAAAATAAATAAATTGGGGGCAATCCTCACATTGGCACTAACTTATGGGGCAAAAACATCATTTTTTTTCCTTCAAAGATATGGGAGAGACCTTAAGGGGGCCTGAATTTTAAAAAAACATGCATTTTTGCCTCAGAAGTCTTATTTTTTTGCACCTCTGAAACTTAAGTTTTCTCCAGTTATTCTAGACACTATTTTGGTTTGCGTCTTACATTTATTTGTACTTGCCCCTTGCCTTAATTTTTTGTCTCCAAGCAATTGTTTCTCTGATGTTTGTTTTCTTGCTGTCCAATCAATCCACACTCAGGCAGACATAATCATGGCGTTAGCGGGTTCAAATGGTGGATCTTGGTCCACAACCTTCTCACCCAAGTCGGGTTCAGGCCCTTTCACTGAAGCCAAATCGGTGGCAGTAGGGGAAACAGAGCCATCACGGGAACTTCGCGGGAAATTACCTGCCATTGGGAGTGTGAGTCAGGGCCTTCAATCAAGTGAAAGAATCTCAAACATCACAGGTGCCTTGCTAATCAAGTTAGCCTCTTGATGGATAACTTAGGTAGATAATGACTATTTTGTTTGGATTTGAATAGGTGGTGGGCTTCAGAGCAGCAGCTTCAGCGGCAGGGATGGAAGAAACCCGAATCAAACAGGGCAGCGCGATAACAAGAGAGAGATATGAAGCCAAGGGTGGTCTTTAATTTGAGGCATCCACCTCTTAGATTTTACTAAGCAGATTATAGATAGAGAGATGACCCCCTCCCCTCCCCTACTAATCTTTTAGTTATATCTAAATGTATGTATTATGTGTTTTTTTGGTTCTTTTGAGGAAGATTTTGGATTTGTGACAAGATGGAAGAAGACACTATCTATTTAGAGGGACAAGCCCAAAGATTTTCCATTCTCTAGTAGAAAAGAAAGAATGTTGGAATACTTGGAAGTCAAGTAATGGTCTTTAAAGTGTATTATCATGCTGTCAAAAACTAGAGAAAAAATACTCACATCTTGGTTTGATGTTAACAACCTGGAGGGGTAATTCTGGGATAAAAGTTCTTGATTGTCTCTGTGATCTTGAACCCGAACTTTTTGTAGAAGTCAATTGCATCCTCATTGTTCGTCTGCACGTGGAAGTATAGCCCCGAGATCTTCTACTTCGAATTCAGATCGATGACAGTGATTCAACAGCCTCATACCTGCAAAGTTCATCCAGATGAAAAAAATATATTGAGTGAGCCTAATACATATGTACTGTTCTAACCAATATTTCTTAAATATAATTGACATTTTCATAGTTAAACAATATACCGATGCCTAGCCCTCGATATGGTGTTAACACGCCCAAAGTCATTATATACACACAGACAACATCTGCTTCCTTCTCGAATCGGCACAGAATTGATCCAACACAATTTTCATTGAAGTGAGCTGCAAATGAATTATTTGGTCCAATTCCAAGAGGTTAAATTTTTTTTATTTTTTTTTAACAAAGGTAACAAAATAATGGCCATTTTTCAACAATTTGCTTTGTATGTGTTACAATCTCATATCAGTACCAAATGCCAATACCAGTTTGATGCGATTCATCCTGTTTTGGAATCATTACCAGATTCATGCATTTTGCTATGAGCACTCATAACAGATTTGTATTCCATGACCGAGAAAATCCGAAACAAGACACACTAGCACAGTCTATAGCTGTATGCAAATTTAACATCATTCTCATATTCGTACTTCTTCGGTACCTAGAATTATGCATCGCTTTTCTTTAGCTATACCATTGAAGAATACACAAATTGATTCACTAACAGAAATCAACATCAATATCTGCAGATTGAGCATAACGCAGCTCAATTCGAAGCATATAAAGACAAGAATAGGGGAGTAGGCAATGAACCGGTGGTGCACAAACCTAGCTCGGTGAATTCGTCGGAAGCGGCAGCATCAGAGTAGAATCTATCGTTGTAGTGGATAGGGAAGAGAACATCGTTGAGTTTCTTTAGCTGCGTCTTGTTCTTCACTCCCTCCAGTTATATCGAAGCTTCCTGCTACGCCTCCATTGAAAAAGGAGGGAAAATGGAGGGAAAGGGCTTCTTCCTTTAACCCGTGACAATGGAATAGACAGTTGTAACAATATTAGAGAGTTCGGGGACTGTAATTAACATCAGGGCCTGTTATGTCACTCGTGCGTAAGTAGATGGTGTATGTTGCAATTTCGGACCCTTTCCATTTAGCGCCTTCCTTTCATTATTCAGGCCCAGGCCCATATTTGCTTGCTTTTGAATTTTCAGGCCACTTAGGAACATCAGAACTAACCATCAAATTCCTCATATTTACACTAACATGCCATTATCTCTTTTCGTCAGCTAGTGCCACCTATGTAGACGAGTCCTTTCATATCATGTGTCGACTCATACCCATGAGTCGTGTTAGTAATTATCTAACTCAAACACGATCCATTTATTTGTATGAGTCAATTTTAGTAATACAAACCTAACCCGCGGGTCGGTGAGTCAATTCGCGAATCAAGTTGACCCGTCAATACTGACAAAAGCATGAGTCAGACTGATCCGTTCGACCTCCTTGACTCACGGGTTGGACTGACCTGTTCGACCCACCATCGTAAAAAAACTAAAAACATCAGTAAGCAAGCATGAAACACCATTGTAAAAAATCAACTGTTCGATCCACCATCGTAAAATATTAAAAACATCATAAATATAAATATATTTAATAATATAATTTTTTCATGGGTCACGGGTTGACTCATGAATCAAGATTTTCGATCCAAACTTATCCATTTTTTTTCAATCTTCCATAATTCATGTCAAATTGTCTTGTGGGTCCAAAAGTTTGATACAAGTGGCTATGAAATTATGAATGACCTTGTGAAATGCCAACGAGTCAAGAGCTAAATTTAATTTAAAAATGAAGTCAGTCTGGTCAATGCTCAAGCCGTCGTGTTGACCACAGCGGCAAGCCAAAGTCTTAGAAGACGGCAATCTCTTCATCAGTTCATCTCCTTCCCCCTCCACTGTAACGAACTCCCTCCAGCCGCCGTCGCCATGTTCATCTCCTCCCCACTCTCTCTCTCGTTCATCCTTTTGAGCCTTCTCCTCTCCAGTCCTTTTCAGTCTTCAGCGCAAACCCAGGGCAGCAACTTCTCCTCCCTTACTATCTCCAACTCGCCATGGCGGACCAGCGATGACCGCGTCCTTCTCTCTTCGAACGCAGTCTTCGCCGCCGGATTCCGGCACCAGTCTCCGGATCTATACACCTTTTTCATCTGGTAATTTAATCTTAACTGAATCTGAGATGTCGATTTTTCGTCAATGATTAGGTGCTAAAATTATAATTTTTGCTGACCAGGTACTACAACATGTCGGAAACCGCGGTGGTTTGGTCGGTGAAGGCCGGTGTTGGAAGCTCCAGTTCCCTGTCTGTCACATCCGGCGGTCAGCTCTCCTTCATCAACAGCTCCTCCGGCCAGAACTTGTGGCCTCAGAACGCCACCGCCACTTCCGGCTCCGCCCAGCTTGTCCTTCGCAACGACGGAAACTTGATGTTCGGTGGCACCTGGGAGAGCTTTAAATTTCCGACAGACACTTTTTTGCCCAACCAGACCATGAACGGAACCCAAATCACCTCTGCAAACGGTAAATGTTGTCGATTTGATTAAATTCTGGATTGATTATGTTAATTTCAACTTACTTGATTTGATTTTTACAGGGCGGTTCACGTTGAGCTCCTCCGGTGAGCTAACCTTCAACAAGACGGAGGTGTATTGGCCGTCGACGGGGACAGCAAGCAGCTTCTTGATGCTGAACGATCTCGGTCGAATCGACTTGGAGAACCAGAACCCGATCCTCTCCGCAGACTTAGGCGACTCTGTCTTACGGCGGTTGACCCTCGACGATGACGGCAACCTCCGGCTGCTAAGCCACCTCTCCGACAGCTGGAGCATGGCGTGGCAGTCGAACCCGGAGCTCTGCCGCATCCACGGCTCCTGCGGCCGCAACTCAATCTGCATGAGCGACGGCGGCGACTCCACGAATTGCATCTGCCCACCGGGATTCAAATCCATCTCCGCAGGAAACTACGAGTGCGATCGGAAGATCCCAATCTCCGATTTCGGCAGAACGACATTCCTCCGCCTCGATTACGTCAATTTCACCGGCGGCTCGAACCAGACAGACATCAAGGCAGATAATTTTACCAATTGTCGCGCCCAATGTCTAGACAAACCCAACTGTCTGGGATTTATGTTCAAATACGACGGCAGTCGCTACTGCGTCCTCCAGCTCGACCACCTACTCTACGGCTACTGGTCGCCGGGGACGGAAATCGCCATGTTCCTCCGCCTGGATAAATCAAACACCGACCAGTCAAACTTCACAGGGTTGACCACGTTGCTAGAGACCACGTGTCCAGTCACCATCGCCCTTCCCTTCCCTCCCGAGGAGTCAAACGCCACTAAACGGAACATCGCCATTATTGCTACCCTCTTCGCCGCCGAGCTCTTAACCGGAATCGCCTTCTTCTGGGCCTTCTTGAAGAAGTACATCAAGTACCGTAACATGGCCCAGACCCTCGGTCTGGAGCTGCTCCCAACCGGCGGTCCGAAGCGGTTCACCTTTGCAGAGATAAAAACCGCCACAAATGGGTTTACCGACCCGATCGGTAGGGGCGGGTTTGGCGATGTATATAAAGGGGAGCTTCCCGATAAACGGGTTGTGGCCGTAAAGTGCCTTAAGAACGTTGCCGGAGGCGACGCGGAGTTTTGGGCCGAGGTCACAATCATAGCTCGGATGCACCATTTGAACCTTGTTCGCCTTTGGGGATTCTGCGCCGAAAAGGGTCAGAGAATCCTCATTTATGAATTCGTCCCAAACGGGTCCTTAGACCGGTACTTGTTCCGGTCAGCCCGAACCTCTGCCGAAAACGAGGCATTGGGCGAGGTTGTTGGGGAGACAACTCCCGTCCTTGACTGGAACATTCGGTATAGGATCGGGCTCGGTGTGGCCCGGGCTATGGCGTATCTTCACGAGGAATGTTTAGAGTGGGTCCTACATTGCGACATAAAGCCCGAAAACATCCTCCTCGGGGATGACTTCTGCCCGAAAATCTCCGACTTCGGGCTTGCCAAGTTACGAAAAAAAGAGGATATGGTATCAATGATCTCGCAGATGCGCGGGACGCGTGGTTACATGGCACCCGAATGGGTTAAATCGGATCAAATCACATCGAAGGCCGATGTGTATAGTTTCGGAATGGTGCTGCTCGAGCTTGTGAGCGGGGTCCGCAACTTCGAGATGCAAGGGTCGTTGATGGAGAGCGAGGATTGGTACCTTCCGGGGTGGGCGTTCGATAAGGTGTTCAAGGAGACGAACGTGGAGGACATTCTAGACCGTCAGATCAAGGATGCTTACGACGATAAGGTTCATTTTAAGTTTGTAGATCGGATGGTGAAGACCGCAATGTGGTGCCTTCAAGACCGACCCGAGCTCAGGCCGTCGATGGGGAAGGTGGCTAAGATGTTGGAAGGGACGGTTGAGATCATGGTGCCCAGAAAGCCTACCATCTTCTACTTAGGGGATGAATGACTGAGTCTGCACATTACATGCTGCATTTGGGATAGTAGTATTCACCATGGCAATACAAAAATTATGGAAATGTACAAATTATATAGGAAAAACTACCAAACTGGTACCGAACTTGTGGGTGATTAGCAAGTAAGTATCTAAACTTTTTTTTGTACCAACTAAATAGCTGAATTATGAAAATTAGCAAATAGATACCTACCGTTAATTTTCGTTAAGAATAAACGGAAAATATGAAGTAAATAGGTACCTGAACTTACACGAATGAGCAAAGTACATGAATCGGTTCGGTCGAACCATTGTTTTTTTTTAAAATACGGTTTATATACCAAACGCATGCATGAGTCAACTCCAGACGTTCTCGGTGCATCAAGAAACACTCTGAAAACGTATGAAGTTGAGTCATGCATGTGTTTGGTATATAAATCCTAATTCTTTATAAAAAAAATAAAGTGATTTGACTGAACTGGTTCAGAACCGATTTTTGGAACTGGTTCAGTTACATACTTGGTCGTTATGTAAGTTCAGGTATCTATTTGCTACTCATGATATTTTCTGTTTATTCTTAACAGAAATTAACGGTAGATACCTATTTGCTTATTAAGAAATTTCAGTAACCTATTTGCTACATAAAATAGTTTATGTACATATTTGCTAATCACCCACAAGTTCGGGTACCAGATTGGTAGTTTTCTCAATTATATATGGTTGTATTAGTGTTCCAAGTACTTTCCGTAAATTTTTAGTTAAATAAATTTTATGTGATAAGTTAAAATTAAACAAATAAATCTATAGACATTATATTATAGTAGGTAAGTTCACAATTACTAACCTCGCAACTTGATAAACTATTACAAAATTTAAGTCCAAAAACTTTATTACTGATTTTAAACTATAGAATTACTATTTCGTTACATGCTAGATTATCTAATTTAATCACACAGATTTATACTTTTATATATTCAATTTAGATGATTTGACAAATCTAAAATAATACTCTATTAACATAATAAATTATTTTAAATAACACAATTTCAACTAATACTGGTTCATATAGCAATTCCTTCTAAGTTCTAACTGAAGTAAAAAATTCAACATTATTATTATACTAAAACATATACCCACTTTTATTTCTCTACAATGCTTTGTTCAACTTACATAACAAAGAGAGACTAAATTTAAAGGATCCCGACCACTATCTAGAATGGATTCCCTTAGAAATCAAGTTCCTAAGCTCTATCAAATGTTCATCATTCGAAATATGAAGCCAAAGACGAAGATTCGTCAATAAAGACTCTTGCTCCCAACTTATAGACCCAGAAGCATATAGTGCAGATAGTGTAACACGATAAGCATCCAACTCTAACCTGTGTATTTCTGCAGATGCTTCATCCTCAGGGGACGAACAGGATTCAGCATCACTGAAACACCCATATGCAGGAACAAACTTACTGCGGTTGTCACCGTTAATGCTGCAACTACCAACACTGGCATCGGTATCAGAATCATAGTGTTGTTCATAGTATTTGAATTGTAAATCAGGCCTGTTTGGTTTGTCCTTCAAAGATTCATCATAACGAATTCTTTTACTACTAAAGGAAGAACGTGCACCCAGAAATTGTGTCGGGTAAGAATTAGCATCTACCTTTGGGTACTCACTGTCATTGCATGTTGCTTTCATTTGGGAAGAGCAATACGGTGATGCTCTCTTTAAGGTTCTGCATGACACGATGTGAGATTCCTGAAAACCGATGTTTTGAGCTGCAATATTATCGTTCTTCAACCTTGAATCAGATGGAAGAAGTAGTTCACAGCTTGAGTTCTGGTAACAGTTTGTAGTTCCAGTTTCTAAACTTCCAAATCCCTGTTTAAGAAACAAAATTAGAACAATTTTCGAATAGAGTATACACAATTTTTTTGCATGGCAAATAAATTAAAGGGTTAAATACCAAATTGCAAGATGAACTTGTGGTTGATGAGCTTGTTGCTAGTTGAAACTTTTTTTTGCAACTTTTCACTACCTAGCCTAACACTGAAGCTAGCTCCTTCCATATTTCTTTTAACCTTGGATGGAAAACGTACATGTGGTGCCCTAACTGGATGACACGCGCCCACTTGTGGATTTTCCGTCCGAGACTTAACAAAATAATGGACAAAGCTAGCAAATTGCAGAATAATATTAGTTTAGCTAGCAAAACGTTGCAAGAACAAAGGTTTACCAAGCAACCATCACATCAGCCACAAGTTTAGCTAACAATTGAGTATCTAACTGCAAAGATTTGTGAGCTACCTTTTTCAGAACAACCCATCCATTGCCAAGCCAAGACTGACGAACACGGATTCTGGATGTGTTGGCTTTAAGTTCTTTACAGGATCCGAGAAGTCTGATTTTACAGTATTTTTTACCACTATCCCGCAAAACTGTAGCTGATTTCCATGAGCCGTTATCAAAAACTTCCACGAGATCACCAACATCAAAGACATCTACATCAACAACGGTAGGAGGTAGCAGCCTGACTTCTTTCCTGGAAACTTTCTCAACGATTGTCTTTTCTCCGATGTTTGAAAGATTGTACTTAACCAGGCAAGAACTACGCGTAACTGAAACAATCTCAGCAAGGCGCCATGAAAATTCTTCTGAATCCCTACAAACAACCTCCACTTTACTCCCTTTAAGCAGTTTCATTGCATCTAACGATTACAACCACCTGTAACCAGCAATAGTTAAAATTCCATCATCTTCATAGCCAATCAAAATTTCATCGTCTTCATAGCCAAGAATTAGATAAAGATCATCACTGACAAGAAATAGGATTTATCAAAACGAGCACTAATTCTCATGCATGATATGGAAAAGAATCTAGCATCCAAATGACCGTTTATAACCCAGTCATCATGCAATGCTCAATCGAGAAAGAAGAAGAAACTCGGTTTATCGAAACAAATATCAGTCCAGATCAATCTAGTAAGTAATTAACCTCTTCGGATGGAGATTATGATATCACAACTAGATCAAAAATATAAACTATAATCTGCCTTGCTACAACTTAGTTCAATGCGAAAAAATTGAAGAAAAAAAATCCTACAATACACAGATGAGGAAGATAAACCAATTGACATGAACACAAAAATCGCAATCATTGGATAGAGGAATGAACAAAATGTAAGCAATTACTGTGAGATTTTAGATGACAATATGGAAGCAAATAATGATTTACGATCAACTAAACTGACCTCAAGATGTGATTGTGCAAGGTCGATTCTTTGAAAACCCTAATATGATTGCAGTATATCTTGTGAGATTGTAGATTTCCTGGTGATTGAAAGGGAAATTTAAAAGCTAGGGTTTGTGAGAGGATTTAGAGCTCAGCTCATCAAAGTAAATTCCTGAATTTATATATATACCCATTTTCTTCTATTTTTCTATTTTAATTTATTTTTTTCCCCATCCCAACCAGAAAAGGTGAAGGAGGTGTGTACTGCGCATACCTTCCGTCAATACCTAATTCCTGTTTTGTTGGTTCAGGTAATTGGAAATTACGCAATTGCCCATCCTTCTTTGTGAGTTAGGTCCACTGTAATCCTTGACCTTTCACATTGGTACTTTTCAGTCCTCATTCTTTAATTCATCAAATTTCATCTTCAATCTCATTAAGGTTGGTACGTCATCACCAACCTTAAGTTGAGTGGGTCCCAATTGACTCTATTAACTATTAACTATTAAGTATTAACAGTTTTAAATATAAAATTGTATATAATTGCAAAATTAGTAATAATTAAAAAATATTCGTTTTTTTAATTGAGAAACAACAACAAACCAAAACTAAAATTAATTGTCTTTAACTATTCTAGTTGTAGATTTCCATTGACTATCAAACATCATGAACTTCAAAATGTCTGAAGGATAATTCGTTAGTGTACGAAAAGTCTCCTCCAAATTAACAGTTTTCTTAGTTAAAACACTTGTCACCCCATTTGTTTTCTGAAACACATGTCTGATTTTGAATTTGTTAAAATTCAAAACAATCTTCCCGCAAACCAAAATGAGAGACATTAGTGGTCTATCTGTATTTGAATCATTAATTATCAAGTTAATTGTTTTATGGGCGTCAGTTTCGACGTGCAGATCATGCACACCCAAATTCGATGTCATGTTTAGACAATCTCTTATAGCCCACAATTCCGTCACCGGACTATTGGTGATTCCGATATACCTTTGGAATTCTTTTAGTCAGACTCTCCATTCATTTCGCATTACCCGCATTAAAAAAATATTTGTTAAAATTCCAAACTTGCAAGCCAAACTACCATGTATGGCCAAAACTGTCGATGATATCAGGGAGATTATCAAGCAACTTGATAATATATAAATAATGAAATATATTATATAAGATAATAAATAACGTAAGGACAAAGAAAAACATCTGTCGTCCCGCATACACTCTTCTATCTTGCTAATAATATGTGTCGAATTATGTAGTGTTTTTCACTAAATCATAAGCAAGTAAAAAAAAAAAATACTTACTTATTTAATTAAACTAAAACTGAAGATTTGGATAGACGTAGTTGAAAATTATTTAAAATAAATTGGTAACTAATTTTACATAAAATTGAAATATGTTAATATTGTTGAATTCAATATTAATGATGACAAATATATGTACATGTTTGTCATAGGTTAATTAGCAAATTGCAACTTTATAAGAGTCAAGTTAGCAAAGTGCAATTTTTTGTTAAATCCCGCTAGTAAATTGCAAAATTCTCAAAAATACAATAGTAATTTACACAAATAATAGAGTAAGATAATAAGTAAGATGTATTAAACAAATTGTTCATTTTAACAAGGAGATATGTACTAAAATAAGGGTGTCAATGAGTTGTGATGCACCGCCAGCAGGGACGGAGTTAATTTAGCTATTTTAAATTATACATTTACTCTCACTGTTTTTTTTAGTTCAATTATTTGTCATTACTCTAATACATACCCCTACTGAATAATTTTGTTGGCTTCATCCCTAACCGCCCTAAGTGACCCGTTTCACTCTAAGTTTGCCGAATCAACTAGGGTTGACCAAATGAACCGGTTCGGACAAACTGGTTTGGTTCGAACCGGTTCGGCCGAACTAGTTCCAAAACCAAACCAGTATTTTTAGCCGTCAAATAGAACAGTTCAAAATAGTACCAAAAATCCAGTTCGAATCGGTTCGACTCGACTCGTTTTTTGATACTGGTTTATACTTAAATTTAAATCAAACCACTTTATATCTATATAATTTTAGAACCGGTTTGAAGCAAAATTAACTAAACCGGTCTGAAATTAAACCAAACCTAGAGATGTCTTCAATAAACCAAACCTAGAGATATATTGGACTCTCGTATGCTGATGTTTGACAGGATTTTAGTCGGTTGTGGAACAGAATTTCAATCGGTTCAGTGTATTTTTCAGTCGGTTCAGTGTTTTTTTAGCCGGTTCAGTGTTTTTCAGTTGGTTCAGTATTTTTCAGACGGTTCAGTGTGTTGGACAGGATTTTCAGCCGGTTTAGGTTCGATTTGAACCAGATTATTTCCGAACCAAAATTTGTATTAAAAAAAAACAGACCAGAACAGTTCGAACCGGTTCTGAATCGGTTCGAACCAGACCAGTTTTTTCCCTTAAACCAGACCATTTTTTTTAGAAACAGAAAAATGTACTGATTTTTTTCAAACCATATCAGTTCAGAACCGGTTCGACCCTAAACCGGTTCATGAACAAGCCTAGACTCAACTCATGTATAAGCTAACTATCAGAATATGGTGTAGCGATATCAGAGATCTCATTTCAAGCAATAAGAATATTAAATATTAAGGGAAAAGTATGAAAAAAATGTAACATGTTTGCCAGAAATTGTGAAAGCGACACAGTTGTATTATTTGATGTAACATGTTTGATGTTGTAGGTATTTGATGCAGTCGTTAAGTTTCCGGTCAAAATGTCTGTTAAGTGTGCACATGCCATGCACGTGACTTATTTGAAACGTGAAAGTACTTAAATGCCCATGTCTTCTTCATACGACAGTTATAACACCTCTCTTGTGGGTGTCTTCTCCAATCTTCGGCTGAGCTCCAATCTTCTCCTGTTCGTGTCTTCTCCAACGAATGATGTCACTGCACAAGTCCAGCAACTCTTCTCGAAGCTCGAAGGCGCATGAAGAGTACCAACCGTTGATTTGCTATTGTGGGTTCACTAGTCATGCCAAACCAGCTTCCACATGGAAGAATTTCGGTCGGTTTTTCTATGGGTGTCCCAATTATAAGGTGCGTTTGTCGATTTCATTTGGTTTTGACCCTAATTGTGGAATGAATTTGAAAATTGTTGTCCAACCACAGTTGTAAAGTTCCATTCGAAACCCTAATTCCCAAATTCGATTGCAGAACCACGGTTGTAATTACTTCGAGTGGAGTGACCCCCCAATGTGCATATACGGAAGGAGGGCCGTAAGCAAATTTCGAGATATGCATGGCCATATCGAAGACGAAGTTGTTCTTCTACGTAAGAGGGAGAAGATGTTAGTTATTGTTGTTGGAGTGCTTGTGGTCCTGCTTGTTTCTGTAATGGTAAAAGTAGTTGTTAGTTAAGTTGAGTCTGTGTTTTAAGTTTGCGGGTCGGTTGTAGGGTCATTATGTTTTTTAATGTGTTGGTGTCAGAAAACATATGTTTTGTAATTGTTGGTTTTTGATGCAATATGTTTCTGAACAAGTATAACATAGATGTAACATGTTTGGCAAATTTCTGCAGAACATTACCACCACAACTGAATAGAATTCCACCTGAAAATCATAACCTGTAACCCAGACCATACAGAGACCATACAAAACCTGTCAAAGTACCTTCATACAATACCCATTCCGCCAGAACACACAATAGTACATAAAAATCCACCAAAATCCACCAAAATCCACAAAAACAGTATAGTTCATCAAAATGATAGCATGCATGCTGCAAAGCACCTAAAAATACCTAGTTAATCATAATATCTAATCCGCAATGGCATAAATCTTCACTGAGTCGGGAATTTTGTGAACTTGTTTGACCTGAAACGGGGGGAACTCCTTGATGGTCCACCCCTCTTCAAAATGGTTTTCTTCTTTGGGGTGATTGTTTTCAAAGGCATATCCACGGCAACGATCGCTCTACAATCTGACAGTTGGGGGGCACTTGAGCTTACTCGAACGGGTTCAACATCACTTTCCAGATCAATAATCTTAGGAACCGAACGTTTAACCTATGTATAGATACCAACAGTTAGTTTTGAACAAACGGAATGGACTACATTTTGTGATTTGAACAAACCTTAGTTTTTCTCCTCGGTGGCAATTTTGGCCTTCTTGTGGTAGGAATGACAGGTGGTACGTCTTCAACTACTCGTTCCATCCCTCTTGAGCCCGTAATACTCAAGAAGTGCAGCGATTGTGCAGTATGCGAACACTTCTTCGATTATCTCCATTTCATACAGTTTGCCGTTGTAAACACCACCCACCCAACTGGAATCGTAGTGGATCTTCAAAATCCACTTATCAGCACCTGATGTCGACATTCAAACCTGCAAAGAGTAACAACAAACCAGTAAACATCCGAAATCAGAAAACACAGAAGTTTGAACACATTCGGTCGCTGCAAACAGACATTCCAAAATCGTTTTAACTTCAAAACACACAAGTGAACATACAAGTTAACAATGTCGTTTCACCCAACAAACATATGCAATCGTTTACCCACAAGCAGCAATCGACTTCGGTAATAACCGATTACACTCCAAATCCGTCACCTTTGTCAAATTGGAAATATACAACTACAATCGGACCAAAGCTTGCTTTTATACAACAGGTATGGGCCAAGGAAGTTACCTGAGGCGGGAGAATCAACGGGTAAGGCGACGGATGACTCGGACGAGGCGATTGACGATTCGACCGAGACCTGGAGACGTTTGCTGCAATAGGTTCCGTGCGAGGAGACGTTTGCTGCAATCGGTTCACGTCGGAGGGGTGGGAAATAGTTTATCTTCGCAAGCAGCTCGTCGCAACGAAGTGGCTCTTCGAACTAGGGTTTGTCGCAAGGAATAGCGAAGGAGGATGGTTCAGACTCGGTATGGGTGGACAGTAGGAAGAAAGGATGCTTATGGAGGGAAATAGGTGTAGGGGTATTTTCGCCATTTACAAAAACGTTTCAGTAAAATCTGACAAATAATGTCACGTGCCTGGCACATGCTGATTTTTAACTGGCAAACAAACGGAATAACAAACGTTTCCATCTAAAACCTACAACATGAAACGTGTTACATCAATTACCTACACTCCAAAACTAGTTCCATCAACCACCATTTTTGGGAAACATATTACATTTTTTTCATACTTTTCCCTAAATATTAATGGTATGCACTTGTACTAGTCAATCTAAGTCTTTCCACAAAGTTTAAGGATTAGTTTATATTATCTTGGAAGTTGTGGACTCGTTGAGAGTTGAGGCTGTAATTAGGTTGCCCACTATAAATAATACGGTACCCTTATGTAGTTAACTCTTTTTTTTTTTGTTTCCATGGGAGAAATGTTATATTGTCATTTGACACCATTCGCTAATTGGCCAGAAAACCCATTCTTCTAAATTCTTATAAATTAGTCTTTAAGTTAGACTATTTTTTAACATAGAAAAAAAAGAACATATGAAATAATGTTTTTACAAATAAATGTATTATTTTAAATGGAAATTATTTAAAAAATATATAGTGTTCTATTTGTTGGATCGTAAACTGCTGATTGCTGATCTGACAACGAATTGAATGGCAGGTGATGGTGGAATAATGCTCTCGCCTTAGCTCCGGTAAACCTGCAGGTAGGGTGTCTCTGGGTCCCTCTCTGATACTTAAATGAGTATATGTGTGTGTGTATATCTCAAAACGTAATGAATGTATGTAAAGCAAATGTATTTATAGAGTAGGAGAGACCAAACCGTATAAGGTAACCGTATATCTTTGTGAATATTGTGTTGTTGAAGATTTGGATAGTAGATATTGCAGTTACGGCAAGATATTGCAGTTACCATATCTAATCCTTAGTGAATATGTGCCAGAGATATGCGGGATATCGTTGTCACTTTCTTATTAACGGCTGGTGGGACCAGAGGAGAGAGGCAAAGCTCTCTTCGGAGCGAGCACTCCCATGGCGAGCAGTAGGAGGTCGCGACTTTATGAAGAATGACGACCAGCTATGGAGCCTTTGGCGTCCATATCAACCTGAGCTCGATCTTGGGTCACTCTATGGTGGACCAGATTGACTTTGATATAGGCCGGTCCAGTTCGAATAACTTGGGTTTACCCCTCCATGGTTATTAGGTCTTCGATGCATTTTCCTTATTGGTATGTCACTATTAATACCCAACACTATTTATTTTTTAAGTAGATATATAGTCTCCTTTTCATAATTTTTAATTAGTTTGTACAGATTTTTATTTGAATAAATTTATAATTATTTTAATCAAAGCATAACGATAGTGTCTTTTTTAAGCTAATAATAATAAATTTGTAAATATATAACAATAAAAGTTATACTCGAGTTGCCTAGAGGGAGTCAAATAGGGGTGTCAAAATGGGTCATGAGTCGTGTCGGCCTTGAGTCATGTCAGAGCCTCTCTGACCCGAACCTGCCCCGTGTAATAATATGAGTCAGTTTTTGAAACTCAAACCTGACTCGCGAGTTGGTGGGTCATATTGACTTGTTTGACCTCCATGCCCCGCGGGTCAGTCTCACCCGCTCGACTCACCATTTCAATAAAAACCATAAAAATACTAAAATATATAAATGAGACGGGTCACGGGTTGACCAGTGGGTCAAGACTTCTGATCCAAATTTGACCCGTGTTTTCACGGGTCATCCATAGATCGTGTCAAAATGATCCATGAATAAAAAACTGTGACCCAAACACGCCCCGTGGACGGATTGCGTCACAGGTTGAGTCAGATTTTGACACCCCTACTGTCAAATGTGAATTTGGATTGACCCATCATACTCGATGGTCACTTATAGTTATAGTGTCCAACACGATCTCTTGGTGGATCAATCACGTGACACACTTTTTTTTTTTAAATAAGATAAAATCTGAATAAATATTACAAATATTTATATTTCATAATTAACTACTCAATTATTATCATTAGTCTAATAATGACATACATAATAAACTTTAAATAAACTTTAAGGACTTTATTTTTATGATTAACAAAATATTTAAAAGTTGAAAATTATCTATCTTTTTTTTTTGGCCAAGAAAATTATCTATCTGGATCGTCAACTAAATGTGATTACTAGTTTATCTAATTTTCCATGATATAGCACGTTTAACCTAAGATATTTGGGACATTTATAGTATTAACACAGGTAGTACCCTAATAAATAATAACATATAAAAACTACCTTCTTTTTAACAGGTCCGACTCGAGTCCATTATTTTTTGTGACGTGACCCGATCCGTTTTGTTGTACGAGTTGGAAGGACAATCAACCCTAAACTGTGGCACCCTAAACCCGATCCGTTTTCGCCCAAAACCCGATCCGAAAAAGTGCCAAAGGCCCAAATTAATACATTTTAACCAGATTAATAAATATAAATTCCCTTTTAATTTGGAAAAGTGCCGTCCTAAAAACTGGCCCACATTATGACGTGTGAGTGAGTTCAAACGCAGTCCCCAACCTTATTAACAACGTAGAACTATTGGCATGTAGTCTTTCAGATATTGAAAATGAAGGGTATATGAAAAATAATATTTGAAGGGTCAATCAGCAAATATATTGGGACGTTCGCCTTTCGATTTCGACAATTCAACGTCAGATTCATTCCACCGACAGGCAGTCCTTGGGGAGCATGTTTTGTCGGTGGAGACAAATGATGAAATGAGAACATTTTTTTTTTTCAGAACTACAATTATCAGTTTTATCATAACCTGACCGGATCGGCGGTTCGACCAGGAACCGAATTCCTGACTAGTTTGAATTAGATAAAAAAATGACTTGCAAGTAAACAATGTTTGGGTCGGTGTGAATCGATCGGTTTTGCAAAAACCGACTGGTTTCCGATTCGTTATTTTTTTAACAAACCAATTTTTTTTTGGGTTTAAATAGATTGATTTTTAGTTATTTTTTTTTTGGCCTGATTTTTAGTTATTAGGTTTTCACTTGATTAGACAAATCATCGTTTTTTTAACAGACGATTGATTTTTTCCAGTTATTAGTTTTATTGTGTTTGAGAGTAATATCAAATATGTATGTTTGAGACTATGCAGTTTGTGTGTGTTTGAGACTATGTAGTTTGTAACTTTGTATTTTCAATTTTGTTTGTTCCTTATGATCCAAACCACACATTGAACCAGGTCCGTCCAGTCGAACCGGAAACCGACCCCTTATCGGTTCGAGAGCCAGTCTGATTCTAATAACACGGACAATTACTGCTCCACATTTAAAATATTTATTTATAGGATTTGAATTCTATTAAAAGAAATAAAACACTAAATCACTATACTATATTACGATGGTAGAATAATTTTTGATTTTGTTAGATGACGCCTCATATTTACAATTTACATAAATAATAAAAAATCCCAACAACAGTCAAATTAAAAATCTTTAACATACAAAATCGAGAAATTCATTTTTATTTTTTTGGACAATTACCACTTCCGCGTAGAGATGAAGGGACGAAAATTTATAATTATTGCGCAGTTAATGAACTAAATATCCCTGCGAAAGAAACTTAGGACTAGGATTGCAAAAAAGGAATTATTTTAAAAAAATAAAATAAATCAAGACAGTCACTGGTCCCTGTCATCCGTGGCTCATGGCTAGCTGGAAGCAGTAGTCAGAGACTTGACGGCTAGATGGAGTATTAAGAAGGAAAGCTCCAGTCGCCACTCTCCTCCAATCTCCATCGCAAGCGTTTCCGCTGGTTTGCTCTCGAGCTTCAGATTCTGATCCATCGACTCCTTCGACGTCGATTTGGCGTCTACTGAGGGGAAATGGAGCCAAATGCTGGTATGGTCGCCGGATCGTACAGGAGAAACGAGCTGGTTCGGATTCGTAACGATTCGGACAGTGCGGTGCGTGTCTTGCTCAATCTGAATCTATGATTTTATGTGCATTTCTCTTGCTACGTTTCGTATTGATCCGTGTATTGGATCTCTGTAGCTGATCTGCGAGCTTGAAGCTTGTTCTCTTGTAATTGTTTTGGAATTTAGGATTTCTAGATCGTCAGGGGCTTAGAGATTGCAATGTTTCTCTCTCTGAGCCAGTTCTTAGTTGATTTGGTTATGTGAGCTGACTATTTAGGATATCGAAAGTGGTTGTTCTGATTTGACTTCGAAGTCAACTAACAGATTTGCTCGGTACTGCAAATGCTACGGTGCTTAAACTATGCCCTCTTTCAAATTTTGAATTTGGGAAGTTAGTTTTTGGCTTCAACAATTACTCTTTTTCAGCTTTGATGTTGTGAAATGAATTATGCCTCAGAATTTATACATGGGTTTGTTAATTTTTTGCAGATCGTCATGAAATATTTGTTAGTGCAGATCTTTTATTTATATTTATTAATCGAGTCATATTTAGAGTTCGTCTTGAACTGCTAAAGTGCTTGTCTCTGATCCTTACCCTTAAGAATCAAGTGTTACTATATATATGCCTGGAATCTAACTATTGTGAGGTATAACTGAATATGCAGCTCAAGCCCCAAAAGCATTTAAATGGGCAGTCATGCCAGATATGTGGTGATACTGTTGGCCAAACCTCAAGTGGTGATGTCTTTGTCGCTTGCAATGAGTGTGGTTTCCCAGTATGCCGTCCTTGTTACGAGTATGAGCGTAAAGATGGGAATCAATGTTGTCCCCAGTGCAAGACTCGGTACAAGAGGCACAAAGGTTAGCTTTCGATTCATCATATCTTCATATTATTGAGTTTTTGACTGAAAATGATGTTGACAAGGTGTTGCATGCTGTAGGGAGTCCTCGGGTGGATGGGGATGATGATGAGGATGAGTTTGACGACCTGGAGGATGAATTCAATTATACCAAAGGGACCAAGGCTTCTTCAAGGAACCAGTGGCAGGGAGAAGATCCTGATCTTTCTTCTTCATCTAGACATGAATCTCAACATCCAATTCCTCTTCTTACCAATGGGCAGCAGGTAGGAAAGAGACTTATTTTAGGTTCTTTATTTGTTGTCTTATTTTCCCTCTTTGGTTAACCTTGTGAGTTTCGAATGTGCTATTGAGATTTGATTAATTAGTTAGCGCTCTCTAGAACAATGAGAAGATTGTTTTCTATCTAATAGATCTTAAATTCAGGTATCTGGTGAAATCCCTTGCACAACACCAGATAATCAATCTGTGAGGACGACATCAGGACCCTTGGGCCCTTCTGACAAGCATGTACATGCACTTCCTTACATTGACCCTAGGCTGCCAGGTACCTGATTAACTTGGATTTCTAATCTAATAATAGTAAATGGTACATCTTTTTCATGATTACTAACTTCAAGAGAATAATTTTCCGTGATTCTTGCAGTTCCTGTCCGAATCGTAGATCCCTCAAAGGATTTGAATTCTTATGGACTTGGAAATGTTGACTGGAAAGAAAGGATTGAAGGATGGAAACTTAAACAGGAGAAAAATATCGTGCACATCAACAATAATAGATACCCTGAAGGGAAGGGAGACATTGAAGGCACTGGTTCTAATGGAGAGGAACTCCAAATGTACATGTTTCTGATTAGATTATTTGCCTGCTCTCTCTCTTATCTCTCTCAGCTGATATTATAGGAATATTTACTAGCGCAGTTCATACTATGTTTGTTGAATAGGTTGAAGGTTGCATTTGTCAGAGTAGAAGTTCCACCCCCTTTACTTTTTAGCAAGTTTACCATTTCCTTGAAAATTCTAAAATTCTTTTCATGTCACAGGACTGATGATGCTCGTCTACCTTTGAGTCGGATAGTACCTATCTCATCAGAGTATTTGACACCTTACCGTGTTGTTATTATTCTCCGTCTGATCATTTTGGGTTTTTTCTTGCAATATCGTGCAACCCACCCCGTCAAAGATGCTTATCCATTGTGGTTGGTATCAGTTATCTGTGAGATTTGGTTTGCATTTTCATGGCTTTTGGATCAATTCCCAAAGTGGTCACCTATCAATCGTGAGACATACCTTGACAGGCTTGCGCTGAGGTTAGTTAGCAAGCTACATGTATCTAAACAAGGCTGGACAGTCGCAGATTATTATTTAATTAGTGATGGCGTTTTACAGATTTGATCGTGATGGGGAACCTTCTCAGTTGATACCTGTTGATATCTTTGTTAGTACTGTGGATCCACTCAAGGAGCCTCCTATTATCACAGCAAACACTGTCTTGTCTATTCTGGCGGTGGACTATCCTGTAGATAAAGTCTCATGCTATGTTTCTGATGATGGGTCTGCAATGTTGTCATTTGAAGGACTTTCTGAAACAGCAGAGTTTGCGAAAAAGTGGGTTCCTTTCTGCAAGAAGCACAGTATTGAACCCAGAGCCCCTGAGTTCTACTTTGCACAGAAGATAGATTACTTAAAAGATAAGATACAGCCTTCTTTTGTCAAAGAGCGCAGAGCAATGAAGGTGGGTGAGAATATAGTTGACTATTATGCTTAGATGTTTCACCATATAGATGACTGTTTTATTCAGGATATTTGTTTCCTTAGACTCTGAGTTTCTTAGCTCAAGATGCCCTATTTGCTAGTTTACTTTTAGGAAAATTTACTTTACTGAGGTTGAAGGTTTTGGATAGGATGTATTGCACTCATAATTCATTAGATCCTTTTTATGTTAATTGCATGCTTGTTGATTTTCTGTTTGTACAGCGGGAATATGAAGAGTTCAAGGTAAGGATCAATAGTCTTGTTTTCAAAGCCCAGAAGGTGCCAGAAGAGGGATGGACCATGCAGGATGGAACTCCTTGGCCCGGGAATAATCCTAGGGATCATCCAGGAATGATCCAGGTGTTTATAATTCGTATATATTTCGTATTAGTTATCATCTTTCTTTTCATTTTCGTTTTCGCTAATTGTTTGCAAACACAGGTTTTCTTGGGTCATAGTGGAGGGTTTGATACTGATGGGAATGAGTTACCTCGTCTTGTGTATGTTTCTCGTGAGAAACGTCCCGGTTTCCAGCATCACAAGAAGGCAGGAGCAATGAATGCTTTGGTATGTCTCTTGAAAACCTATTGCTTTTCTAGATGGTTCCCGCTTCTAGTTGGAGAGTTACATAAAGAAATTTCGTGGTTGTCTGTAAAATCACTATTTCATTGTAGAGTCTCAGTACACGGGACATGATTTACCCATATTCATGGAAAATTCTTCTTATATTGTAGCCCTTTTTAAGCTGTCTGAAGACCCATACTAGTACCATAGGGTTTTGTCATAAGTGAATTTGTTGAAAGATCTGGATTTCAAATGGGTACTAGGAATTATCTGTTTATCTAAGAAGAGAGATAATTAGCAAAAAACACACATCTAAAGTAGAGAGGTTACTTCTAGTTAGACTGTTGAAGCTATAATGGATAATCTTAATGCAAGTAAGGAACTAAATTTAATGGACTAATTCTTATTTAGATGTTCTTCATTCAAAGTTTATGTACTTAATCTTTCTTGTTTTTCATTTTTTATAGATCCGTGTTTCTGCTGTCCTCACAAATGGAGCATATATCTTGAACGTCGATTGTGATCACTACTTCAACAACAGCAAAGCTCTGAAGGAGGCCATGTGCTTCATGATGGATCCAGCTCTTGGAAAGAAAACATGCTACGTTCAGTTCCCTCAGCGTTTCGATGGCATTGACTTGCATGATCGATATGCTAATCGCAACATCGTGTTCTTTGATGTAGGTTTTGTTGATTCTTATTCAATATGGAAAAATCGATTGCTTCCCAATATATTTGGCATCTGATGCAATTTGAACTCGTTTTTATGCAGATCAACATGAAAGGGCTTGATGGCATCCAGGGTCCAGTCTATGTGGGAACTGGATGCTGCTTTAACAGGCAAGCCCTTTATGGGTATGATCCAGTATTGACCGAAGAAGATCTAGAACCAAATATCATTATCAAAAGCTGCTGTGGTTCAAGAAAGAAGCAGAAGAATGACAAGAAGTACTCTGATAAGAAGAGAGCTATGAAGAGAACTGAATCCACCACTCCCATTTTCAACATGGAGGACATTGAGGACGGTGTGGAAGGTAACTCTCTTTAACAGTTCTGTTTCTGTTATAAATTATTAACCTCTCCTCTACACAGTCTATTTACTCAGTTTATCAATAAAATCATTTACTTATCTATATTTTGAGTTAGGTTTATTTCGCTCTTCCCGTAAGAGTGATCAATTTTGAAATAGATGGTTAATTGGGACTGGTAAAGTGTGTGAAACATTTTATGCGTTCGCCTAATTCTGCATCTATTTTACTCGGCCACCCATGTCTTAAAAATTAAAAGGTTGCCCATGAAATCGTTTATCTGATCTATAATATGAACCGGGTTTATTATCTCTTTGCAGGATATGATGATGAGAGACAGCTGCTGATGTCACAAAGGAGTTTAGAGAAGCGATTTGGTCAATCTTCTGTTTTTATTGCAGCAACCTTCATGGAGCAAGGTGGCCTTCCACCCTCCACCAATTCCGCTACACTTCTAAAAGAAGCAATTCATGTCATTAGCTGCGGCTATGAGGACAAGACCGAATGGGGCAAGGAGGTTTGTTTAAATTACTGTCTAATGTTGTATTTCAAAATATTCTTAATTGAAGAGCTTGAAGGGTAATTTTCCCATTTTAGCAAACTTCCTTAAGTTCCATAATAATTTATCCTTTGAATTGATTGGAAGTACTCGTATATGGAACAGATTGGGTGGATTTACGGATCGGTTACAGAAGACATTTTAACCGGATTCAAAATGCACGCTCGTGGATGGATCTCGATATACTGCGTGCCGCCCCGTCCCGCATTTAAGGGTTCTGCTCCCATCAATCTGTCGGATCGTCTAAACCAGGTGCTTCGGTGGGCTTTGGGTTCTATCGAGATTTTGTTGAGTAGACATTGTCCCTTATGGTACGGTTACAATGGGAGACTGAGGTTGATGGAGAGAATTGCCTACATCAACACCATTGTCTATCCACTGACATCGATTCCATTGCTCGCATATTGTATACTTCCTGCATTTTGCCTTCTTACTGGGAAATTTATCATCCCTGAGGTACGTACACAATTCCATGCTGAAGAATTTCCGTTAATAACCAATTTGCATAGCTAATGAAAAAAGAAAATAGACTACTAATCAGGATTTTACTCGCATTAAGATTTTAGGGTTAATTACCAACATGGTAGCAGAACTGTGTGGACTATTTGTTTGTTGAACATTGCTTTTGGGCAAATTGCTAGTTTGGACACATGCAAAGTTGTATGCTAGCTCGGTCTAATATTTGTCATCAAAATTCAAATAATAAATTGCAAATTTCCTAATTGTGAAGTTAGCAAATTGCAAATTTTTGTTAGTTCAATTAACAAATTGCATTTTTTTCCTATAAAATTTAGATAGTAAAGTGCAATTTTTCTCAATGTTCAGCTAATAATATACACAGAACTAAGCAAAAAACAAACAATGCACACAGTTTTCATCCCCATTTAATAACATATTAGACAAATTAGACGGTGGAGTCGCGAAACTTTGAATAAGTTCACATATCAATTTGTTCAGGGTTAATTATAAAAAAACAAATCGAACTTTGAGAAAAAAAAAACAGCAAACCGAACTTTTTTTTGTTGACAAACAAACCAAACCTTTGAAATTGAGCAATCAACAAATCTACCTCAAAATTTTATTATGTTTGAACGACTTTTTCAATGTTTGAACGAATTTTTCAATGTTTGAGGGAGTTATTAAGTCGTAATACCATTTTCTTAGAATACTTCAACTAATATTGACTTAATAAACCCTCAAACATTGAAAAATCTGTTCAAACATAATGAAAAATTGATGTACTTTTGTTGATTGCTCAATTTCAAAAGTTTTTTTTGTTGTTTGTCAACAAAAAAAATTTGGTTTGCTATTTGGTTTTCCCTCAAAGTTCGGTTTGTTTTTTTGGTTATTAACCCATTTGTCCTGAACTAAAATTCAGCTAGTAAATGGTTGAACTAGCAAATTGCTAGATAATCCAAATTTTTGTTTAAGATTTGAATTGTTCAAGATGTTTGTGATCATATTATCATATTTGAACTTCCACATTTGCAGATTAGCAACTTTGCTTCGATGTGGTTCATCCTCCTCTTTGTCTCCATCATTGTGACTGGCATCCTCGAGCTGCGGTGGAGTGGCGTGAGCATCGAGGACTGGTGGAGAAATGAGCAGTTCTGGGTCATTGGAGGCACGTCCGCCCATCTCTTCGCAGTCTTCCAGGGCCTTCTCAAGGTCCTTGCCGGAATTGACACCAACTTCACCGTCACCTCCAAGGCCTCCGATGAGGACGGTGACTTTGCCGAGCTCTATATCTTCAAGTGGACCACCCTACTCATCCCTCCGACCACCGTCCTCATCGTGAATATGGTCGGGATTGTTGCCGGGGTGTCCTATGCCATCAACAGCGGGTACCAGTCGTGGGGCCCACTCTTCGGGAAGTTGTTCTTTGCACTGTGGGTGATCGCTCATCTGTACCCCTTCCTCAAGGGTCTGCTCGGGAGGCAGAACCGTACTCCTACCATCGTTATCGTGTGGTCGATTCTGCTCGCCTCGATCTTCTCGTTGCTGTGGGTGCGGATCAATCCGTTTGTGTCGGACACGACGACGACATCGGCACAAGGTCAGTGTGGCATCAACTGTTGAATGTCCGAATGATGTTTTGTCGGAGGTTTCTGTTTATAGCAGCTGAAGTTTAATGAAAATAGTCATGTTTTGCGTCTTCTAGTCTTTCTTTGTGACAAAGATGTGTAATTTTTTCCAACGTTCTAAAAAGATTGTAAGTGGATGGAATTTATTCAATTGATATCTTTTATGGATAAAATACGATATTGTTCGGTTAAATTTTCTATTTTAAAGTTTAAATTGTAAAATTTATTTTACTCGTGTTTAGTTAAAGTGCAAGTTTACCTTCGTTAATTTTTTTATTTAAATTTAACAGAATTAGTTTTAAAAATTACAAAATAACAGAAAACTTTAAAAAATGTCATAATTTAACTATCTCAATCTTTTTTAAATGTTATAATGGTTGGATTTAGGTTAATGAGTCATCCATAACTGAGAGTCCATTCAGGTAAGCCCGGTATATGATACTGACCCTAAACCCTATCCCTCTATATATCTATATATATGGGTGCTCACCATCATATGAGGAAGGAACTGATAACAACAGATAGACCGAGGTCAGCAGCTGTGGAAACTTAGGTCACTGACCGTTAACCCGTGGCGTGTCCTCCCGTCCGAAAGACCGTGATCCCAACCTCAGGCAGATCCACTTCCGCTAAGGCAATCAATCCATATGTAACTTAATTATATGTAATTATGTACATAATCCAACAATAATTAAATCTAGTAACACGTTAGTTGAACATTGAAGGTTAACAATATGCCAATTAAACTTTTGCAGTCAAGGACATTCTTTCACCATAACGAACAATAAACTCCCCCAAAAACTTGAAACTCACTCATGAGCTCCGGTCATCAAATCTTTTATCAGTATAATAAATCTCTCAACCAAACTACGAAATCATTATTTAAAAAAAAAACTAAAAAAACTCAAACGGCTAAACCTCCTCACCATCCTCTACCAGTATCTTCTTACACGCCTCGTAGCACATGAACGATATCCCGGCAGCCGGCACGAGCTTCAAGCAACTGGGTCCCAACCCGCGGTACAACCCCTGGACACCTTCCTGCTCGAGTATGCATCCAAGCGCATGGACCACGTTCTTGTACACCTGCCGCCCGCTTAGAGCCCCAACCTGCATTTGCTTCCGAGCCACCTCTAACGGAAAGGTGGCCGAGCTCGATATGGCTCCGGCCAGGGACCCGATTAGGAGGGTCTCGATGTTTCCAATTTGATCCTTCTTGGAGATTTTGCGGTAGGCTTTTCGGAGGGTGTCGTAGGCAAAGTAGTTGGTGGCAGCGTAAGGGATAACCCCGATCAGGCTCGGGGCTAGACCACGGTATAGCTCGCCTGGACCCTCTTCCTTGATGATCTTCACAAAGGCGTCGACTAGACCCTTGTACACACCTCTCTGGATAAAACAAACAAACTTGAATGTCATATTCAGTTTAAATTTATGAGTGAAAGTCTTCAGTGCGATTTTTAACATATTTCAACATCCTCGATTAAACTGGCGTTTACGAACAACAAATATTGCTCTCCTCACTTGATACTCACACCCAGGGACGGAGCCACCTCGTCCCGAGAGGAACGATTCTCAACCTTTGACTTTGTGTAAATTTAATCTTAAAAAATGCAATAATTTTCAATTTAGTCTTTTCAAATTATACATTTGTCCATACTGGTTTTTATTTAGTTTAACTATTTGTCCTCACTCAGATATTTGCCCCCATTTGATAAGTTTTTTGGTTTCATCACTGCCCAAATATTGCTCTCCTCACTTGATCCTCACACCCAGGGATGGAGCCACCTCTTCCCGAGAGGGACAATTCTTAACCTTTGACTTTGTGTAAATTTAATCTTAAAAAATGCAATAATTTTCAATTTAGCCCTTTAAATTATACATTTGGCCATACTGATTTTTGTTTAGTTTAACTATTTGTCTTTACTCAGATATTTGCCCCTACTGGATAAGTTTTCTGGTTTCGTACCTGCCCATATATTGCTCTCCTCACTTGATCCTCACACCCAGGGACAGAGCCACCTCATCCCGAGAGGAGTAGTTCTCAACCTTTGACTTTGTGTAAATTTAATCTTAAAAAATGCAATAATTTTCAATTTAGCCCTTTTAAATTATACATTTGCCCCTACTGGTTTTTATTTAAATTAACTATTTGTCCTTACTCAGATATTTGCCCCCACTAGATAAGTTTTCTGGTTTCCCTGCCCATACCATGAACTTGGGTCCGGACACCTTATACTTTTTAATGTGAGGTATCAACTTTTCAACCGCGTTTTCAAGATTTGAACTTGTGCACTATGATACCAGTTTGGTGAGCAAGACTAACGTTTTAACCCAAATTCCTATAAACTCGAACTCTTGTATGTGAAAAATTTCAGCACGTTTTAAAACATAATTTAGCATTTTAAGTGATTGAATGAACGAACCTGAACAGTGATTCGGGTTTTGACCAACTCGAGAGGATAAGTGCATATCGTTGAGGTAACACCCGCACATGCCCCTGCAATCAACGATGGAGGTATTCGAAACTTTGCTTTCTCTCCTTCTTTAGGAGATAGTTTCTTGTTCACAGTATCATATGCAAATAACTGCAACCAATAATCATGAATAAACCGAGTCAAGAGACCTTGTGCAGTTGATTAAAGATGACATATAACTAGGCTTTTGTAATTGATCAACACCTTATGCATAAAAAAGAAAGCATTGGATTAGGGTAGCTTGATGCGCAAGTAATAATATCAGGGTTAAATACCAAGAATCTACCTGAACTTTGGACGTTTTGCAACAAGCTATCCGAACTTTGAAAATTTAAAACGGGCTACCTCAACTTTAAAAAAGGTACAAATAGCTACCTCCGTCCAATTTTTCGTCAACTGTCGTCGGAAAGTCGTCAGAAAGTAGACGGAAGTAGCTATTTGTACCTTCTTCAAAGTTGAGGTAGCGCGTTTTGAATTTTCAAAGTTCGGGTAGCTCGTTGCAAAACATCCAAAGTTCAGGTAGATCCTTGGTATTTAACCCATAATATCACAAAGCAAAAAATGGAAGCAGAAGAAGCTGAAAATTCTGCAGTCAATCCATATTTTCTCGTTACTTCAAAACACGGTCGTCAAAATCAATAAACAGATCAAGCAAATCATACTATTTATTTTGCAAATTGGTGTTTCCAACAAAAGGATGATAAGAAACAAGAAGCTGCAGGACAATTGAATTATGAATCTGCATAAAATGGGAAGTGTTGGATTGGGATAAAGGCTGTTGCTTCAAATAAAACACAAATCTCGGGGAGTAACTTGGTATGCAAGTAATCATATCATGAAGCAAGCAATTTAAAACGAAGAAAACCGACCAACTAATAATTCTGGATTCTATCATTCTATCTACATTTTGTTCTTCTTTATTTCAAGACATAGATGTCAAAATCGATGGATAGAGATCAAGCAAATCATACAGTTTATTTTTTCCTTCAAATTTAAGTTAAGCAACTAAAGAATAACCAGAAACAAAGAGCAGCAAAATGCATGTTCTGTAAGAAAAGATTATACCTCTATGGCTTTACTTGGAGCAACCCGAATCACATTAACCAAATTACCCCTAAACAATCCCTTCCATCCATCATTCTGCATAATGTCATGAAAAACTTCAGTGGTGGAGTTTCCACCACTCCCCACCATCAAATGCGTCCTTATTGTTTCCAGAGGTGCCACTGCGGTCCTTGAAACTGCGCCTGCTACCGCACCACTGAGCAGCCTTCTCAGAGAGGGATTCTTGACCTTAATCTTAAATTTAAGGCCTTTCTTGTTCTTCTTTAGTAACCCTTCCTCCTCTTCAACTCCCACAGTAGATGACACAAACTTAACTAACAAGTTTGGATTGATGAAATTCAATCCATTGCCACTATTATCATTGCTGTCATCCGGATTTGGCGAGCTGAAATTCATCCCGGCTTGACCGATACTCGCAAATAATCCGCCCTGAGGACATGAATCTACATCTTTAAAGCCTAACTGAAAGCCTAACACATTCATAGATAGAGCTCCATTCTCCTGTCTATGATTATACGGCTGCAAAGAGTTCCTACCCATTGAAAAGAAGAGATTTTTACACCCAAAGCCTCCAAAGGGAAGAACTTTGAGGAGTTTGACTGAATTCAGGCAACTCAAGGATTGAAGATTGTGTTTTGACCAGAAGGGTCGCAAAAGGATCAAATTTACTTGTGGGTACGATGAATCTCAAAAGATTGGATATTTAGGGTAATCGATATCTAAGCAAATCAAATATCAATGGTAGGCAATAAAAGCTGAGATTTTTAACACACAGGAGAGCGAGACGAGGGTGTAATGGACTTGAGCAATGCAAATTGCAAACCACGGGGAAGAACAGAGGAAGAGAACGAATGAGGGCTGGGGAATCCTCCGTCTCGCCCAACTCTCTGTTGAATGAGTACTACAGTGTCTTTTCGGAGGCGCAGACGCCGCAGAGAGGAGAGAGTGAGGAATCCAACGCCGCAAGCGTGTTTGATTCTCTTTTTATTCATCCCTACACTTGTAGTTATATATATATATATATAATTGGAGTTTTTCCTTTTGGATAATTTGAAAGGTGTTATAAATTGAAATTTTCATATATTTGACTGCAAATTATTAAGTATAGCATATACAAGTATTTTCATTGGCCAAAGATAATTAATTATATATTACATATAATATTTATTTTAGATATTTTTATTACTTTTTATTTACTGTATTTTTGTAGTATATTAATTTCTAGGGTTAAATACCAAAAGTTGCCTTAACTTTAGACATTTTGCAACGAGTTACCCGAACTTTGAAAATATAAAACGGGGTACCTCAATTTTGAATAATGTGCAAATAGCTAACTCCGGTAATTTTATGTTGGAAAGTCGTTGAAAATTCGTCAGAAATTGGACTGAGGTAGCTATTTGCACATTTTTCAAAGTTAATGTAGCTCGTTTTGAATTTTTTAAAGTTCGGGTCGTTGCAAAACGTCCAAAGTTCAGGTAGGTACTTGCTATTTAATCCTAATTTCTATAGATATTGGAGTAAAATCAAATAAAAATATGTGTCGTCTCAAAAAATAATAAGTTTGTAGATGAAAGGTAATAATTTCATGTCTTTGTCACATTGGCGCGAATGCAAGTCTCAATCTTCACCAGAGCCAAAGCGAAGCTTTACTGCACTCTCACCGTCTTCACCAACAAGAGAGCGGCGGAGCAGAGCTGCTTATCACTCCTACAGTCCTCCACCACTCTCCCGAAGCTCTTCCAGCTCCACGCCCACATCCTCAAACTAGGTCTCCTCAACAACCCACTTGTCCTGACAAAGTTCACCTCCACCGCCGCCGATCTCGACGCAGTTCGCTACGCCTCTTCCGTTGTCTTTGCATCAGATGCCGATGCCCACCTGTACGATGCCTTCCTTTTTAATACATTCGTTAGAGCCTATGCCGGCATCAGAGATGTTAAAGCGGTACATTATTATGACCTGATGCTGAAATGTGGGATCTTGCCCAATAAATTCACCTACCCATTTGTCTTAAAAGCGTGTGCCAGCATTTCGGACCTGAATCTTGGTCGGACGGTGCATGGTTCAGTGCTGAAGTTTGGGTTTGATGAAGATGCCCACGTACAGAACACCATGGTTCACATGTACGGAAGCTGTGGAGGGGGCATTGGTTATGCACGGAAACTGTTCGACGAAATACCCAAGTCGGACCCTGTCTTGTGGAGTGCTATCATTGGTGGATACATCCGCACTGGGCAGTCAGGGGATGCAGTGGATCTGTTCAGGAAAATGCAGATTGCTGGGATTAAACCTGATGATGTGACAATGGTTTTAATTCTATCTGCTTGTGCCGATTTAGGAGCCCTCGAATTGGGGAAATGGGTGGAGTCCTTTGTAAAGAGAGAAAAGGTCAAGAAAAGTTTGGAGCTTTGTAATGCACTTATAGCGATGTTTGCCAAATGCGGGGATGTCGATAGTGCATTGAGAGTCTTTAGGAGCATGGATAATAAAACTATTGTTTCTTGGACTTCTGTCATTGGTGGCATGGCAATGCACGGGCGCGGCACAGAGGCAATTTACTTGTTTGAAGAGATGATCGATGCTGACGTGTCACCTGATGATGTTGCCTTCATTGGTTTGCTTTCTGCTTGTAGCCACTCTGGCTTGGTCCAACAGGGTAAACATTACTTTTCGTTAATGACAAAGAAATTTGGCATCAAACCGAAGATTGAACACTATGGATGCTTAGTAGATTCACTATGCAGGGCAGGCCTCATTAAAGAGGCTGTCGAGTTAGTTGAAAAAATGCCTTTAAAACCAAACCCGATTATTTGGAGGTCTTTAATCAGCACTTGTCGTGCTCATGGCAAGCTAGAGCTCGGAGAGAGCATTAGCAAGAAGCTACTTCAAGAAGAACCTTTGCATGAATCAAATTATGTGTTGCTTTCAAACATATATGCAAAGATGTCTCATTGGGATATGAAAACTGCTGTTAGAGAAGTAATGGACAGTAGAGGGATGAAGAAGGTCCCTGGGAGCACAATGATTGAGCTAGACAATGCGATATATGAGTTTGTATCGGGTGATAAATCACATAAGGAAGTATATGAGATGGTTGATGAAATGGGAAGGGAGATGAAACGGGCTGGGTATCGTCCGACCACATCAGATGTGCTATTAGATATTGATGAAGAGGATAAAGAAGACGCTCTTAATAGGCACAGTGAGAAATTGGCGATTGCATTTGCCCTAATGAAGACTCCACCTGGAACTTCAATCCGTATTGTGAAGAACTTGCGAGTTTGTAATGATTGTCACTCTGCTACGAAGTTTATTTCAAAAATTTATAAGAGGGAGATAGTGGTGAGAGATAGGAATCGATTTCACCACTTCAAGGATGGTTTGTGCTCGTGTAGAGATTTTTGGTAGAGTTATAGCTTCCAATCTGGTGGATCAGCTCCATAGTGCAGATTTGGTTGCTAGTAAGAGAGGGATTAAATTTGGTGATTGTTACGCTTTTTGAGCTTTAAATTATGTAAAATTCTACAAAGTGTGAAACTTAGAGCCAAAGTGAAAAAAGTTGCCCTTTTTAAGAAAAAATTGTTTGAGTTACATAGTCAACAATTTCTAAACATAAGAAAAATTTACATTTTAGACTACGTTTCACACTTTGTAGTTTTTTTGTTACATTCTTACTGTTTCAGCACTGTGAAGAATGCGAAATGTGTTTTGTTTACGTGTGAACCGTAGAGTGAAGGTGAATCTTTTTGTATACCTTTTTCAGGAAGAAATGATTGAATTCGATAGTTATCCGTTTCCAGAAATGGAAAAGATTCCATTTTTACACTAAATCTTCACACTTTGTACTTTGTAGCCTTATTCTTACAGAACCCGGAATGTGTAATTTCTATGCTGCAAGTATATTTATTGTTTCTGCAGAAAAGAGCGCCAACATTCTCCAGACATATCTTCTAAGGAGGCATCTGGAACTAGAAGATGCGGTTTAGATGCGGTTTAGTCTTGTGGCATTGACTGATATCGCTGTCAATATTTCTCTGGAGAGCAAGCATTGTGCATATCGTGGATAAGTTGGTGAGACCCATCTGAATATAATCTTATTTTGACCATATTTGGTTGATTGAGCTCTTCCATTGTTTTGAATTAACTTCTGCATATATCCTTTTCAATATTGCCACATATGCTGCCGATCCAAACCGTGTGCTCCAAAACCATTTTGAAAAGGGGTTAAATACCAAGTAGCTACCTGAACTTTGGACGTTTTGCAACGAGCTACCCGAACATTGAAAATTCAAAACGGGCTACCTCAACTTTGAAGAAGGTGCAAATAACTACCTCCGTATAATTTTCCGTCAACTATCGTTGGAAAGTCGTCGGAAATTCGTCAGAAATTGTACTAAAATAGTTATTTGCACCTTCTTCAAAGTTGAGGTAGCCCGTTTTGAATTTTCAAAGTTCGGGTAGCTCGTTACAAAACGTCCAAAGTTCAGGTAGTTACTTGGTATTTAACCTTTTTCAAAAACTGTTATTAGTCAAGTTGAATTGGTTTAGTATCCTCCATTACCTGCCTGAGGAAAAGACAAGTTTGTTTTCTACTATTCTATCTTGTTCTGTGGGTACTTCCTAGGAGGGAATTGACATTGTCTTACGTGCCTTCCAAAGGTAAGCACCAATTGACCGAATATTACCCTCAGAATATTCTCTGAGTATAAACAATGTTCTTGTGAATATTCCAGTTTTTGCGTATAAATTTACAATCATTGTGGAATTCATAGAAAGCTTTAACTGAAGTTGAAAAATAAGTGATATGTACTTCTGGAAGATTGTCAGGAACTTGATTGAACAATGGCTCCCAGATTGGCGCGACAAATTCTTATCTTACAAGGCATTGAAGAAGCAACTGAAGATTGTTTACCCTACTTCTGACAGCTATACGCATGATCTGACAAGTAAAAGGCGCAAATTGGATCTTGATCAGAGCTCAGAGGCAGCAGCAGCAGCAGAGATGGTTGATTTTGAGAAGTTGTTGGATTGTGAAATTGACAAGCTTAATCTCTTCTTCATGGAGAAACAAGAGGAGTACCTTCGGCGATGGACGGTAAAAAAATAATTTTTTGCAATTCTTGATAATTGCTTTTCAAATCGGATTTGTTGGATCACATAAACCTAGGGGTGGCAATTCCAGACACGACACGATTAAACGACCTGTAACGATCTGCAAATTACACGATAATAACACGATACGATTATTAAGTGTGTCTAAACAACTCTTATACGTTTAGACACGATTAATAATCGTGTCTAAACACATCTAACCTGCTAAAACACGACAAACACACGTTTAGACACGATTAATTAATCGTGTCTAAACGTGTCTAATCGTGTCGTGTCTAACCGTGTCTAATCGTGTCGTGTCTAACCGTGTCTAATCGTGTATAATTTTCACTAACCCACACCCAGGTCCCACATAACCAGTAAAGTAACCCTAACCGTGTCTTATCGTGTCTTATCGTGTCTTATCGTGTCGTGTTTTATCGTATATATCGTGTCTATCGTGTCGTGTCGTGTCTGTCGTGTCGTGTTATCGTGTCATGTCGTGTCTAATCGTGTCGTGTCTTATCGTGTTGTAAACGTGTCGTGTCGTGTCGTGTCTTAATCGTGTCTAATCGTGTCGTGTTGCCGTGTCGTGTGTCGTGTGACACGTTTAATAAACGTGTCGTGTACGTGTCTGACATTTACAGACACGTTTAAAACTTATCCGTTTAGACACGACACGTTTAATGACACGACACGATTAATGACACGACACGATTAGACACGACACGACACGATTGCCACCCCTACATAAACCGGATCCTCCTTCCTAGTGTTTGCTTATTTGACCTGCACAAAGGAAAGTTCGGGGTGTTCCCGTGGTTTTCCCTCCGATAACAAAGTTAGTCGGAGGTTCGTTCTATTGGAGTACTCAGATTGTATAAGTGTTGAATGTCAGAAAACCTTACCTCTAACTAAGGATGATAGTGATGTATTTATAACATTCCATACCTGTACCTTAGTAGAGTCAAATCCTACCATAGTTATCTGAGCTGTCTCTGAGGCGAGCCAACCGGTTAGTTTAGGAATATTCGTTTGTAGTGGTTATTCCACTGTAGACTATCTTTTTAGTTTGTTTAATCATAGGCGTGCTAAAAGCAACTGATCTAATTTGTAGGTGTGCAGTCGCACCAACTGAGATGGTCAGTGGATGTGGTATTACACACTTATTCTGAGTATTTCATGTTTTTGGCGCATCATTATAGGGCGACGCCTTTAATATAATAGCGCATCCTCAATCAAGGGCGACACCCAAATATAATTGGGCTTTATTAAATTCAATTCAGAGCGTTATTGGGTCAAATGTAAAAATAGCTCAGCCCAATATTCATAACCCATCAGGATTTAAGCTTTATAAAGTGAAAACAAAAATATTGGCCACAAAAATATTTTTGCAATGTTATTTTTCCTGCAATTTCATTGTAGTAGTGCAAAAACGTCTGGTTTTTCATCCGACCGTTCCTATGAAGTGCAGAATTTGCCTGATAAGATAGCCGGGGCTCGGGAATCAAGGGATGGACTCGAGTTGATGAAGATTTGTCGAGAAGTTCTTGATTTTCACGGAGAGATGGTTTTGTTGGAGAATTACAGCGCAATCAACTACATAGGTAACTAAACCATCTACCGAAGCAAACCCGTATCTTTCCCCTTCTATCAATCATTAACTTTCCATTTCCAGGATTGATGAAGTTTGTGAAGAAATATGACAAACGAAGCGGAAACACCATTCTCCTCCCGTTCATCCAAAATCTGCATAAACAGCCGTTTTTCTCAACCGACGTTCTCAATACACTCGTGCATAACTGCGAAACAACACTTGATGAGCTCTTATTTGAGAATGCAGATGTGTCGGGTGGTGATAGAGATGAGTATCAAGGTGATGAAATGCTGGGTATGTATGGAACAGAGAACAGATTCTTCAAGTTGGTTCAGTTGGCATTGCAGGTTTTGAAGGAGATTCGGAGTGGAAGTAAAACAAAGAGCGCCTTTTCTTTACCCCCAATGCAAGATTAGGAATGCAAAGACAGGCTAGAAATTCTAATGTGGTCGTTGAGTTTGGAAATACTGGATTTGGCAAGAATACATGTTAATGAATTGGAAAGTGAATCAAAAAAGTGTTAAAACCCCTTTTTTTGTGTATAATGATGAATTTGACATATGCATTGCAACATGCAATAAATTTAAAGTTAAATTGTATTAACTTAAAATTGTAGTATAAACACTATAGCAAGAATTGAGAGTCTTTCCTTTGTCCCACTAAAATGTTGGGTGAATTTTTAAAACCTATTTTTATTAATAAATTCATAAATGGATTATACATGAAAATTTAAAAAGAATATATGAGTAACTTTACTAATGAATTTCAAATACACACCACCGACAGTTGTGATATGAGAGCGCTGACTCCCAAATATTTTGACTAGGGTCACGAGTTCAATCACCTCAAGTGTTCTTGGGAAATGATCAACTTGTGTCCGAAGAGTCGGGCTCTCAACTCTAGGTCGTCGATGGGGCTACGTTGACAGGGTTAGTGCTTGCGCTGGTTGTTCAAGGGATACAAACTTCATTGAGGCCCAAACAGGAAACCTCAGACATTATGTAGCGGGATGAGCATTGGGTCATCACTACTAGCCCATTCATTTTCTTTGATAAAAAAAAATTCAAACACAAAATTTGTGAATGAGTTTTCGACAAAATGATAATATTTAAGTGCTCAAGAGAAAACGAATATAAGAGACATGAAAATAGAAAACGAATATAAAAAACATGAAAATGTTTGTAGAATGATATAAATGTAAATAATGGTAGAGTTGTAATGCATGAGAATTGTAGAGGTGTAATAAGTATAATTGCATGAAAATGTTTGTAAGGTAATGATTGATTATTATAAAACTGTGAAGATTGAAAATTAAAGAGGTATAATTGATATATTCCGTATAATAAAAATTAAAAAGACTAATTTTTATTTGTTTGGGCTTAGAAAAGCCCATTTTAACAATCGTCCCGCGGCCCCCAAAGAACTACACAATCATCAAATGGCGCGCGTCGGCCGAAAAAATCAAATGTCGCGTGGACACGGAAGTAATTGTGAGGAAAGCAAAGGGTAAGTTGGGAAATCGGAAAATCATGTCGTGGTACTATTTATCTATGCTCCAGAACCAGATCTAGAAACCCTATCACTTGCTCGCTCGCGCCCCCTAATCTTCGTCTTCGTGATTCGTTTCTCCTTCAACCTCGAGGTTTTGGGCGCTCTCTCAATCAATACAGAAGTCCCTTCTCCCCAATTTCCGCTCTTGCTAACTCTTTTCGTTTGCAGTCGCTGCTCGTACTCTGTTACTACAAACCCTAATTGCTTCTCCTTCTTCTACTTACAAGATCGAAGGTGTGTTCCATTACAAATTAAGCTTTCAATTTCAGCTACTGCCGCTTTGCTTTGTGCCAATTTCTGTTTTCCTGCTTCGTTTGTAGATTTTGATCTGTTTTTTCGTTGTAACCCTAATATTGGTTTTGCTTTGGGGTTGAAGATATGGGAGATGCAAGAGACAACGATACATACGAGGAGGAACTTCTTGACTACGATGAGGAGGAAGAGAAGGCCCCAGATGCCACCACTAAAGTCAACGGAGAGGCTGCTAAAAAGTTCGTTCTCTCTCTCTCTCTCTCTTAGAATATATTATGTAGAGTAATAATGATGGAGCTGCAAGAGTAGTTTTTATTTAGGTTATTAGTTTATGAAATACACATGATTAGTAGTTACTGTGAATTTTAGATAGATCTCGCGAGATAAAGTAGTAATTATATGGATCTAAGAAGCCAGAACTTTAGCTGATTTGTCTGGGTTTTTTAAATTAGAAAAAAGTCTACTTGTGAAGTGTTGTCATATGCAATTTCTCACAGTGTATTTTATTCATCAGGGGCTATGTGGGAATTCACAGTTCGGGATTTAGAGACTTCCTGTTAAAGCCGGAGCTACTTCGAGCTATTGTTGACTCTGGATTTGAGCATCCGTCTGAAGGCAGTTTTCTTCTCCTTAGTTCAGTTGAACATTTATTTATGTGTGTTGTTGATCAGATTTTTAGATCTTCTTGAATTTTTTGAAACCTACTGAATTATTTAATGTTAGTGCTGATTTATTGAGAAAGGCTATTCTTAGTTTGTAAGTTTTTCACTGACTGGGTAAGAAAACTTTTGGATCACGTTTGGTACTAGCAGTATAATAAACTGCATGTTGAGAACAAGTCAATTTTCGGTCCAATGCCTTTTCTGTAGTCAGTTTTTCCCTTTCTAAGGCTAGGCTGAAAATGGCTTTGGAAGAATATCGTTCTTTGTGACGGATATCTTTTCTATATTAGAGAGCATAGTTTATATGTCCGGTGTACGCATGAATATATTGAATTTTATCTGATTGTGTTTAATATTGTTTGCAGGTAAATTACTGAAATCATCTCTTGATTTCGAGATTATTCTGGTTTGGTAAACATTTCACTTGAAAGGATGTGGGAGACTATTTTACTTACCGATTCATTCCATCCAATTTCTTTGGCTCCCCATCAGTGCAACACGAGTGTATTCCTCAAGCTATTTTAGGCATGGATGTCATCTGTCAAGCTAAATCAGGTATGGGGAAGACCGCCGTTTTCGTCTTGTCATCTCTGCAGCAAATTGATCCAGTTGCTGGGCAAGTTGCTGCACTTGTTCTCTGTCACACAAGGGAATTAGCCTATCAGGTTAGGGATTTTCTTATAAACTTCTTGTTTAGTTTTGTTATTATTGGTTGTTCTAATATATTAGCTGTGCTCTCCAGATATGCCATGAATTTGAGAGGTTCAGCACCTACCTGCCTGATCTCAAGGTCGCTGTCTTCTATGGTGGTGTTAACATCAAGGTTCACAAGGATTTACTAAAAAATGAATGTCCTCATATTGTTGTTGGTACTCCTGGGAGGATTCTTGCTCTATCAAGAGACAAGGATCTTTCCTTGAAGAATGTGAGGCATTTCATCCTTGATGAATGTGATAAGATGCTTGAATCACTTGGTATGGGTTGACCAGCTTGCCTCTCAATGTTCTACAGTTGAATTTATAGTTGTTGTTTTAGAAGTGTTCTCATTTGCTTTATCAATGAATGTATGTTGCAGACATGAGGAGAGACGTGCAGGAAATATTCAAATTGACCCCGCATGACAAGCAAGTAATGATGTTCTCAGCCACCCTGAGCAAAGAGATCCGCCCGGTTTGCAAGAAATTCATGCAAGATGTAATGTCCCATGGCCACTATCTCTTCAATTTAGAAGTCTCTGTTCTGTAATGCGAGCTATCTCCATGGGTATTTAGATGTTACATATGGTTCTTCCTTCAAATTCTACTTGCAACACATGACATCCCTCTGCTTGGCATGCTCTCCTTGCTACTGCTCTGTCGTCCTCAGTCATCTGTGGGCACCGCATAGTTGCACAGTGGAAGGTTTCAGAGATGAAGTATTACACTGGGTTAAAATAGTGGTTTTGGTGATGGGGGGGGGGTCATTTTCTTTTGTACTCACTCATTTGATTAGGATTTGGGCTTTAGATTTTCAGTTCTTTCTTTTTGGGTGGGTGTTCTATTAGTGGATGCGTTGTGGTCTGGGAGGGTATTAAATGGTCAGTATATTTTTCTTATTTTGGGCAAAGGCTAGATAGAGCTTCTGAAGGAGCGGTTAAAAATTCTGCAAGAAGTTATGGAATGGGCCAGAATCTTGATTCAACGGAACACAACCATAATCATTTCGTTCTGGATTCAGTTACCTTGCGGCAGGATCCTAATATGCTTTGCTATAACGTTTGTTCATTTCAGCCAATGGAAATATATGTCGATGAAGCCAAGTTGACCCTCCATGGTCTTGTCCAGGTACTTTATTTATTGTCAATATGATCTCATTACTTATCTTATTTGTCTCTCCAATCTGTATTTATTATTCATCCTATTTGTTCTTTTCAATATGTATTTTGGTTCTAATCTCGGATCTTCAATTGGCAGCACTACATCAAACTTAGCGAGGTGGAGAAAAACCGAAAGTTGAATGACCTACTCGATGCTTTGGACTTCAACCAAGTTGTCATCTTCGTCAAGAGTGTAAGCAGGGCTGCTGAGCTGAACAAGTTGCTGGTGGATTGCAATTTCCCATCCATATGTATCCATTCTGGCATGTCTCAGGAGGAGAGGTTGGTTATGGATTTAAAAACTGTCCTTTTTAGTTATAATGATGCCTATTTATGGTGTGATCTCCACTATCCATTACTAGAAAATCCAAAGGATCTTTACTACTATCTTGAATAATCTGTGTTCACTTGATCAAGCTTGCTCTTTTAGTAGAATGAGCTATAGGTTTCTGTTTTGAATCCACAAATGTTTATATTTTTGGTGAGTAAAAAATATTTGCCCCCTAGGTTGACTCGCTACAAGGGATTCAAGGAAGGACACAAGAGGATTCTCGTTGCCACTGATCTGGTTGGTAGGGGCATTGACATAGAGCGTGTGAATATAGTCATCAACTATGACATGCCCGATTCTGCAGACACATACCTCCACAGGGTATGCTTGGTTTTGGTTTCTTTAAAAACATTTAATCTTTGTTCTTGACTGATATGTTCCTGAGTGTCCCTCTTGCCAAAACATTTAACAGGTTGGTAGAGCTGGAAGGTTTGGAACCAAAGGTCTTGCCATCACTTTTGTTTCATCTGCTTCTGATTCAGACATCCTTAATCAGGTACAGAATTTGTTCATGGATGCCACTCTTTTCTGCACAAGATCATGGATGACATCTTTTCTTTGTCTTTCCCTTATGATATCTCAGGTTCAGGCACGATTCGAGGTGGACATAAAGGAACTCCCTGAGCAAATTGATACATCTACATACAGTAAGTTATTGCTACTCGTTCATTCACAGCTTTTATGAACACAAGCAATAGAAGATTTGGATTCTGACCATGACTGTTATTTATGCCTATCCTCTGCAGTGCCATCTTAGGGATGTCGGTGTTCGAACCTGATCTTTGCTGTGTGGAATGGAGGAGAAAGACTCTTCTAGACTGAATCACCTGCCCTAGATAAGATGGTGGATTGCAGTAGTTGAGGTTGGAGTTAGTTTGGTATGGATTTGAACTTTTTGCCTTTTTGGTATTGTAGTAGACTAGTTGAAGGGCGTGGCGTGAGTGTGTTATTTTGTGGTGCTTTTACAGCACTCTTCTTTGTACCATTACCATTTCTTGCTTTGTAGGGTTTATCTTTGATATTGAGTACTTATGGTCTGATGCATCCAAAAATCAAAATGCTCTTTTTATACTTTTGGTAATTAATTTACTTTGAAATTCAGAATGAAAAATCGAATCCTTTGATGAACACGCACGTATATTGTATATGCTCTTTCGGCAAAGGTAAATTTCTGCTATGTTTTCTAAAAATAAAGTAATTGATGAATAAATAAATATGTACAAAATCAAACGTAAATTTATATAATTTTAATTTTATATTATATAATATGGAAAACTACTAAACTAGTATTGAACTTGTATATCTAAATTTTTTTTATAGTAAATAGGTGGTTGAACTTTTTTAAATTAGCAAATAGGTACCTACTGTTATTTTTCGTTAAAAATAAACTAAAAAAAAATAAAGTGGTTTGAAAGAACCGATTCACGTACCTACTTGCTTATTTGTATAAATTCAGGTACAAATTTGTTTTTTATATTTTTCGTTTATTTTTAACAGAAATTAACAGTAAGTACTTATTTGTTAATTTTAATAAGTTTTGCTACTTAGTTGCTATAAAAAAAAGTTTAAGTACCTACTTGCTAATCACTCAAAAGTTCGGGTACAAGTTTGGTAGCTTTTCTTATATAATAATATGAGTCGAACTTCGAAGCACAAAAGTATATTATTTTAAGATTTTATATAGTGAAAAATCTACATTACGATTTAGTGACAGATTCTGAATATCATAATTAAATATTCCTAATTTTTTAATAATATTATGATTATGATTTATAATTTTTTTATGTAAAAGTAATTTTTTTATAAAAAAAACTAATAAAAGAAAACTTAATTTTGTAATAAATTAATTAATAATAAACTTAATTTTGTTTTGATAAACTTATATCTTCTCTTAGTACGTATAAATTTAATAGATATTATTATATATAATATAAAAACTCAAGTGGATGAACTTCCTCTTTGTTATGTATGTATCTTTCTTATCATTGGCGTTGAATTTGTGCTTCCCGGGAAAAGAGAAATCATTTGAGCTGCTCTTCGTCCCCGACTTCCTTCCTCCTGAAGCCACCAAGCACAGAAAAGGGCCAGCAGACGCAACAGAAGAACCCAACAAGACACTCCAGAAGATGGGCACGCTGAGGTATTTCACTGAAGAGAATCTCATACTTCTTCTCCCTCTCTTCCTTTGATTCGATATGAAAAACAGAGCTCTGATGTGCTGTTCCCTTTTGCACAACTGTACATGATTCTGCGTGCTTACTGATGCATATGAGTCTTGACCCTCAATGCTTGTAGGATTTTGAGATCTTCCCTTCCAGATCATTCAATTTTTTAGATTCTTGCCTCATTGGGTTTGTCAGTTGATTGAATGCATAGGGTGAGACCATGACTGCTTCAGTTCAGTTAATAGCTTTTCTTGGTCAATTTTGCCTGCACCACTGTGTTTTATGGTTTGGAAGAGCTTATTGAACTGATTGTGTCTGGACTCTGAAGAAAAGGCTATTTAACGGATGTGTTCCTTAGCTGAGAAAAATGAAGGAGTGTCGAAACTGTATGGATCTTATAGTAATTGATTTATAATACTCCCCGAGCTATTTCACGATTGAATTTTAATTGAAACCTCATCCTACTTGAAAGTTAATTCGTTCCCTGGGTTGAATTGACTAGCTCTTGACCATCTGCTATACATAATCTCACCTGAAACTAGTGAAAGACTCGAATTTGATGATTTTTTTTCATATGTTAGAGGAAATTAGAGAGATTGATCAGAACATTTAGCAAGAAAAGAACCTACTAAGCTTTCCGTCTTAGACCTAACGCGTGTTACACCAACTGACAAATATTTTTTCAATTTTTTGTGCTTAATTGTCTGGGAGCCTTTCCGAGAAAAATTAACGTATGCAGGTTAGACCAAAGTGCAGGAGCTTCATGAACATTGATCCTAGTTTGTTGGTTATACTGGTAAAAGCTGAGACGCTAAATTATCCTTCTCTTTAGAACAATGGTTATTGCTTGTGGTTTGGATCAGGATCCTCAACGTGCTACATGTATATCCTTAAGCAGTATTTTGAGCCAAAAAAAGTTGTACTTTGTATTATCAATGTATACAATTAAGATTCCTAACTTCATAGGAAAACAAAAGTAAGTAAACAGATCTGCTGATTTTTTTTCTTTTCATTTTCCTTTCTGCTGGTTTCTTAGTCCTTTTGTTTGCTTTCGCTTCAGTTGCAAGCGAGCGATAGGTTCCCCACAACATAGACTTGTTGGACATTTCTCTTCTTAATTCTTTCTTTCTCTATGACGAGGACCTCTGGATATCCTGTGTGAAGATCATTGTGCCCATAGTCTTCCCTGTGAGCTATGCCTTCTAGGTTTAATTTCTTGAACCAGTTAGAGAAATACTGTGGAAGGAGACATATTTGTTCATTCCTGTGGCTCTCGGGAGTTTATCTTCATGTCTCTTTACTGCACTTGATAGAAAAAATCAAGGAAAATTGCAAAGTTATTTTTTATGTAAGGAGATTTCCGTTTTTTACATGGTGTGTGATTTTTTATATTTTATTTTTTGTAAATTTGTGACTTAATCTCTTCTAGTCAGTTTCTAATTTATGCGTGATTGCAACATTATTTATTTGTTTTTCTTTATTAAGTGGTCAATTTGCTTAAGAGGTTAGATTATATTGCTGATATTTGATCGAGATGGAACTATCTATTTTATTTTATCCTAACTATATAGGGGTAAGTTTTGTTCAAATTTAGCTGCTGCATTAATTTATCAATGTAAATGTTGTTAGTGGGACTTGGCCAAAAAAATTGTTGTTAGTGAGCACTAATCATTTGTGGCCTGAACCTAATTTGTAACAGAACAGAAATTGTCTTGGATGCTGTTTTAAATCCCCATTAACTGTTGGTGTCGAGGATCCTCCAGAAGTTAAAAGCCATACAGTAAAAGATCCAATGGAACATTTTTGGAGCGCTAGCACTAGCACTAGCACTCGCAAAATGGATAATCCATCACAAAGAAGTTTGTCATCAATGAACACATCAAACCTGACTCTTGATTCGCTGAGTGGTGAGGCAGGCGCAGCAGGCCCGAGCAACCCTCCCGAGTTTGTTAATAATGGCAAGTTTATTTCTCTCACGTTTGTAGTTTGTATGTTTTTATTCCCAGTCCTCCCTTCTTCTTTTTTTAAGTATATTTTTAGTTCCTAAAACTCCTTTTTAATATTTTTCTGAGGAATATTGTGGATGCAGGTCTTCTTCTTTGGGACCAAATGAGGAAGCAGTGGACTGGAAACAGAAGAACTGAGAATGAGAAAAAAGCTCGGGAACCAAGGATCAGGTGATTAAGTTGGGGTTTTGCTAAAGATTTTATTAATGCAAAGCTGTGAGAATATGTTGCCTGATTTTTGATCCCTTGGCAACGATTTCTGCACCAAAAAAAAGTCGATTTACAGATTGAGAAACGAAATTCTACATAAATTTCACAATACAAATATATAGATTTATTATCCACCTGCCTTAAGATAAGTTAGATTATTTTCTCATGAAAATGAGATAATAATCTGTCTTTTTACGTATGAGACAGATTTTTTTCAAAAAAGTTCTACTAAACATAGTAAATCTGACTCATACTAGACCAGGTCTTGTTGATCAAACCATTTTTAGACAGTCAACGGATCCTAGATCTAAATTGTGAGAGAATCAGGGTTCCTCTAGTTTTCTGCTTGAACAGACAGTTTGGCATCAACTCAAACTGTTCTTGTTAGGATCGATTCCTTGAACACACACTGAATTCGAATGAAGGAGAAGAAGAAAATTGAGAGAGATTAGAAAGAGATAGGTTTTTCCGTGGTAACACCCAATTAGGGTAACCTCCACGCGGTTTGGCATTTGTATTAATGATGGTTATTGTTACAAAATACATATACATGGAGAAATACAGTACAGTCTACGGGTTGAACCGCGAGACGCGTACGTTAATATTAATCAGACTCCAATACCTAACAATTCTTAACACTGCAATGGAAAAAATCAGTTAAGTTGTTTGATGATTTGGATGAATAATGTCTTGCAGTTGGAATGCAACTTATGAAAGCCTTCTCGGGACAAACAAACCTCTCCCTCAACCCATTCCACTCTATGTAAGTCCCTTGTGATTTCTGCTTGGTTTCTCGTATCGAAACAATTCAATATGATTTCAAAAGGGATGTATCTGCAACATAATGGGAATTCTAATCTCACTGCACACAGTAATTGGATCATTATATTTTCTGGTCTGCTCTGATTTAGAATCATTTCATCTGCTAAACAACGTTTTAGACAAGAAGATATGTTCTTTCAAACATGTTTTTTTTACTTTGTCAACTGGAAAATGGCAGGAAATGGTGGATTTTCTTGTGGAGGTTTGGGAGCAGGAAGGGTTGTATGACTAGAATTGGATTTGAGAAGTTGATAGCAAGGGAAGAGACTTGCACAATCTATTCTGCAACCAATGAGGATGAATCATAGTTTGCTACTGAAAGTGAATCCATTGCTTTTACCAAGAGATTTCTTGTATCCCAAGCAATTATTTACAGTCTTATTGTTTTCGATTTTACCTGCAAATGACATATACAATACTACACTAAATGTTGTGTAATTGTAACAGCAAAGTTGTGGTTTCTTTGATGTGGAATGTTTTTGTTTCAAAAAACCGAACTTACCTGCAACTAGAGCTGGCTTAGACTATGGTGGTGCCACATAGGAAATGTTGACGTGGCATTACCATTAATCATAAATTGTTCTTTTTTCTTTAGAAAAAATGAGAGCACACTTGGTATTGTCCTGTTAAACTTTGTCCTCGTCGATGTCTTTTCATGTTCTTGTTTGCAGTTTCTTTTCTTGATAATGTCTTCCATTGTCCTTGAACGGCAATTACCATAATCTGTAACCCCCCAGCCTTTTTCTTTTACATTTACGACACCCAAAACCAATGTTATCAGAACTGAATCGGCAGTTCGACCGTGAACCGGATTCCTGTTCGATTTGGATCAGCTAAAATACTGAAATGCATATGAACAGTATTTGAATCAGGTTGGATCGGTCGGTTTCCGGTTCTAGTTTTTTTGGGTGGTTCTCTTCGGTTTAAACCGACCTTTTCGGTTCGACCGAGCAACTTCTTCGGTTTATAATTTATGTTTAAAGTTTAGACCTATTGTGTTGATTTTGAGACTATTGTGTTATGTATGTTCAAAGTCTGAAGTAATTATGTTGTGTTATATTGTGTTTGAGAGTAATGTGTATGTTTTAGATTATGTAGTTTGTGTGTGTTTGAGGTAATTATGTGTGTGTTTGAGACTATGTAGTTTGTAATTGTATTTTCAATTTTTTTTTGCTTGTGAACAGTGAATCGAACATCGAACCAGATCTAATCGGGTTGAACTGGCCGAACTGGAAATCAGCCCCCTCTCCGGTTCGAAGGCCGATCCGGTTCTGATAACACTGCCCAACACACAATCCTGTTTTGGCAATCAACCCCCTAAACAAACACTAATGGACTTCATTGGATAAGGGTTAGGGTTAAGAGCATTTTCAATTAGCCCTAAAAAATACTACAAATTATCTCTTAAAATGTAGAGATTAGTCAATATTACAATATGTACAAAAAAAAAGTGTACTTTCTCTCATCCTATGAAATGAAACAAGCATTGCATAGTTATTATTAGGGTTAATTACTTAATTGGTTACACATGTTTCACCATTGTGCAGAATGGTTACACATGTTTCAAAATGTGATTAATTGGTTTTGAAATGTGACTAATTGGTTTTTTTACTGTTCACCGTTAAAAATCATAGTTAAGTCACTATTTAGATACGTAAAATGACGTAATTACATTTTTCATCAATCAAGCTGTGTTCTTCATCAACCAAGCTGTTCTTCATCAACAAATTGAATTGAATAACCTAGAAACCAGATTCTGGGTTCTTCGATTCGATTCTTGTTCTTGAAGATGATTCTGTGTTCTTCAATACCACTAGAGGCATAATAGTTATTTCACGATTCAATAATATGTTAAAAAAATTAATTAACAGTAAAATTAACGGTTTACTAACGGAATAATCAATTAATCACATTGGGAAAAACATGTGTAACCAATTAGTCACATAGCAAAACCAATTAATTACATTTTGAAACATGTATAACCATTCTGCACAATGGTGAAACATGTGTAACCAATTAAGTAATTATCCCTTATTATTATTACTATAGTTTCTTAAATAATTTATTATTATATTTTAGAAGAAAATAAAAAAACTTGTAAATTCATTTTCTTTTTGGAGTTTCTCGGTAAAAAAACATGTAAATTCATTTTCTTTTTGGAGTTTCTCGGTAAAAAAAACTTGTAAATTCTCTACACATACATATCTTCTGCAGAGTTGACTGCTGGTTTGTCACTTTCAAAGACAATGTCTGCAGAGATGCAATAAGGCTATTTCTACTGTGTTAGTGCAGAGTTAGAAGTTCAGTTCTCCATTATTCATTCATTCAATTTTTGATCTTCTTCCCCCTCCTGGCCTCCTGTCCCAACTCTATTAACTACAGCATACAACAAAGAGACTGCTTGCATCTGATCAATCATGGCTTCCTCTTCCTCATCAGCAACCCACCCAACACGGTTCATGATGTTTGCTTTACTGTTGACTTCATCAATTCTCTGTACCACTAACATGCATGCAGTTGGAGCTCGGAAAGGAAGAGAACTGGTGGGTTCGATGCCTCCTTCGTGCTTCCACAAGTGCTTGAGTTGCAGACCTTGTATGGCCACGCTAGTCATTCAGCTGCCATCGTCGGTTGGAGATGGAAGAGAAGGTGACGACAGTTACTATCTTCTGTTATGGAAGTGCAAGTGCGGGAACAAGATCTTCCAACCATAGATAGCTATCTTCATTCATACTTCCATGGTTAAATCTGCAGCACAGCTTGAAGATGATCCAAGTGTAACTTTTCCTTTCACTGCTATTATAATTAATAGTTATTATCTTGAACTTTGTAAAATAAAATGGTATAATAATATGAATTGATTCCTATTTCCTAATGTCCTTTTCCTGTTACTATACATATAATATATAGATATAGATACATAATATTTGAAGTTTTTTTTTTAAAAAAATCACTATGCAAAAGACATAATGGGGTAGCGTTTTTTTACAACGTGCGCTACAACGTTTTTCATAAAACACTGATTTTACTATTTAAAACACTATTTGATTGTTTTTGTATCGTATGTAGAGTTTTTTACGTATCGTATTATACGATCAATCTAAACTCTAAAGTAACAAATTAACGCCTAGTTATCGTCATTTAATTCGTAATTAAATTAGCTATGCACTGTACTTTTTTTGATTTTTTTTTGAGTAAGTACATAATTAAATTTCTCACCTAATGCATTTAATTATTTCAGTCAAATTATAAGACAAGCGATGTTAGGTTAAAAAATCACTGTATTTCTAATTAAAAAAATTATCCTAGGTAAATAATTGAATTACGACATAAATGACGTTCACCGTGGTCAGTTTGAAATTACAGGGTCTGAGTTAGATTTTTTTAAGTCAAATTTTCATATCACAGCTTACGACAGCGTACAGTCAATCCGTAAGTCCAAATTTAATATTTTTTTTCATCATTTGAATCACAATTAAAATATCTACTTATTACAATTTTTTTATTTTTTTAATAGATACATAATTTTAATTAAACATCGAGTCATCAAAAAAACGTAAAAAATCAAAAAAATAAAAGAAGAAGAACGCCACCCCAGATAGCGTTTCTTGAAAAATGTTACTCCAAGTAACGCACGTTGTAAAAAACGTCACCCCTAATCGCGATTATATACATTTTGTTAATATTTTTTTTGTATAATTATTTTTTTACAAAATTACTTTTTACTTTTTGAAAAACTTCATAATATTTATGTCAGATAATTTACCTACTGTTGCTGTGAGAAGTGATTCCTTATACTGTTTAGCAAGTGTATTGGTTTACTCAAAAGAAGATAGGACAAAAATGTTGGGGGATTAAAAAGTAATTGACTGAAACTGAGATTCATATAGTGGCCAAAAAAAACCCTAAACTCAGATTCATATACAAAATAACAAACTTGAGTTGTTAACCCAATTTAGTCTGCATTAATTTGAGACATCATGATTCAAAAGGGCAATGTTGGGGATACAATTGCTGCAAAAAACGAAGTTCAGGTGCAAAGTGTACACTTAAGTAAAGCTGGGGATGGATGTACATGTACTGTGACATTTTTATACAATTGCCTACCAAGAAGAAGATGATAACTTTGTTGACATTGGCAACACCAGATGCAATAAATAGAGTAACATTTTGATTTCCAAACTTCACCATCTAGAAATATAATCTCAGATATACAGCAAGTTATGACACGGTAAGACGATACGATTTAGCATCAAGAACACGACATATATCGACAAAAATGACATCACAAATCTCTTTTTCCACAGACCAAAATTTCTAAGTTCTTCAAAGCCATGCAATCAGAAGAGTACTACATCTCCATGGATATGCGCTAGAAGTGACCTTAAAGAGCAAGAAACTGAAGCTGCAATGGAGAAAGGAACAATGATGTCACCATATAACCCGAATGGAGAGTTTCCTTGTGCTCTACTCCTCTACCTCATGGGTCAGTCATCTCCTCAGTACAAGATGGAGTTGGATTGTCTTCTTCCTTCCCTAGTGAGGTTCTTTGAGAGGGCAGTTTGGGGAGAGATTTTCTTATTGGCTTCTTGGCACTGACAGTTGCAATTCCTTCAGGCACTTGGGCTCGGGATGATGCCTTCTCATCGAGGCTTAGCCGCCCTGATCGGTTGATTTGGGCACTATACTCTTTGGACACCTCTAAAGGAGCTGAACCCTTCCTCCTCCCGAGCTTGGGAGACTTAGCTCGTGTTGGTGGTGTCTACAATGCACAAAGGATGCTCATTCTAGTTACCTAGTGCACTTTTTTTGGCATTTTGAGCATAATCCCGTAAAAATGTTGACATTGTAAGATCCAAAATGGTATAATTTAATAACACTAGTTAATATTCAGTGCATAAAATGATAAAAATGTGACATTTATTTACCCTTTTGAGTTCGATCTTCGGAGGAGTAGGTTCTTGATAGAAGTTCGGCATGGGTGTTGCCTTAAAACTCAATCTTTTCCTGAGTAACTTAAGCTCTGCTTCTTGGGTTTCCTGAACCAAACAAAACTCATCTTGAAATTAGAAAAAATAAAGTATTTTTACCAACTGAGAATCCGAACATTGTGTAGCAGAAGGTCACTAGATCACAGTTACTTCTGTTTTCCCTTTTTATTATCACAGAAAGATTTTTCAGACCGAACTTAAGTACAAAAAAGCCCGAACTTGTGCAGTAAAGAAGTGTTTTTACTGCACTCGTTTCTTTTTAAATTTGTGTCACCCATTAATTTTTTAAAAAAATTAAAGCACTTAAAGGTTCAAATTTCTCCAAACACAACCTAAGAATTAAGATTGACTAATTAGAGAATACCACCTTGGATTTGGCCTGCAAATTTGTCTTCTCCACTTCCTGGGCATGAATCTTCTCTTCAAGTTTAGTGTAGTACTACAAAGGACGAGAGATGTAATAAACAAATTCTAATGAATATTATCGATCCTGAGTTAGGAAGTAAAAACGAAGAAAAACTGACCTCTTTCCGTTTCTCAGCTCGTTCATCACACTTAAAACTAAATCCATATTTTGGAAGTGTACCAACTCTACAGGTTTTAGCATCTTCATCTCTGTGATGTACATAAGGAAAAGGCTAAATGGAAGGCAACTAATCCCCAACTTACAATTGATTACTGCCATGAAAAGGAGAAATTTTGCTGGGGGAAAAAAAGTTCAAAAGAATACATATACGCTTCGGTATCGCCATCCTTTGCTGCTTCTTTCTTCATTGACTTTGGTTTTGTCGTTCCTCTGGAAGCAAGAACAAAGCTATCAACAATTTACCCTATTTTAGTCCATTTTGTTAGGTATTGTAGTCTGATTAATATGTAATGGTAGATTATGTATTAATGTACGCGTCTCGCGGTTCAATCATAGGCTATACTGTACTGTACTGTATTTTCCATGTATACGTATTTTGTAACAGTAACCGTCATTAATATATCTTGCTAAACCGTGTGGAGGTTACCCACTTGGGTGTTACCACAAGAAATCTGATTTTGCTTCCCTTCCTTACCTCTCTAAAAAAACTGAGTTTTTCCTTGTCAATCCTAAGTGTTTTCTTCATTAGATTGAGTTGTTTGATCCTAACACATTTCTCAACTAGGATTTTACTCTGATATAGTCAATGGATGAGGTTCCGTCATACCATAATTTTTGGATCATAAAATTTTGAATGATGTGGCGGAATCTTATCCATTGGTCAAGCCAAAAATTAAATCTTGGCTATGAGATGGCATTAAGACCAAATTGAAACAGCTGTAAATACTTGAGGTTTGAGGCTTTGAGATTCTTCTTGAATCCTTGACCAATCCGCTCGTGATGGGTGACTTGTTGATTGAACTCAGCATCTAACGATTCTATGTCCTGTAGAAATATCATAAACACGCATTTAGAGAATAAAGGAAAGATTTTATGCCTAAACACTACCCAATAATGTTTTTTTACATTTCTTGATGATCATCTACTTCTAAGAAAATTGATTACTCTTGTACATATGAAGAAGAAACAAATACGGAATAAACCTCATCATGATCTTTAATATCTGCGCTGCCTTCCAATCCAAGATTAAGCAATTTTTCATTTAAACCACCCGAATCCTCGTGTCCACCATTTTGGTGGGCTTTGTCAAGGCTATTTGCAGGAGTTGTTTGAACAGAATCCATCACACTGTTTGAATCCTAACAATAGAATGGTATTAGAATACCACATAAATAATAAGTAACAAAAATGGCAATAATATGCTCCCTGAAATTTGGATTTGAGCTAGATCGAAGATTTCATAGTTATAAGCTGTAAAATTCTTATCTAAGAGTAACGTAACATGCAGTAACACCACAATGTTAGGATCGATTCTTGAACACACAATGAATTCTGATGAAGTAGAAGAACCAATTCTAGAGAGATTAGAGAGAGAGAAATGATTTCCGTGGTAACAACCAAATAGGGTAACCTCCACGCGGTTTGGCTCATTTGTATTGATGATGGTTACTGTTACAAAATACGTATACATGAAAAAATACAGTACAGTATAACCTATGGGTTGAACCGCGAGACGCGTACATTAATACATAATCTACCATTACATATTAATCAGACTACAATACCTAACACACAAAAGTCATTGCATTTTTCAACCATTTAGTTCGTCCATGACAAAGGATTGAACTTTTTAATCTTTAATACTTGCTATAAAACGGTGTTTCCCTCTTATTCATCATCATTTGCATACACAGCTAAAACATTTACTATGAAGTGAACAAGGTCTTGCAATCATAAGCATGAATATATGTTCACCTTACAAGAAATCAAATCATACTTTTATACACTTTATACCCTGCAATCAAGTGATAATAGACTGTAGACTATCACTTTGAGCTTCTTTTGTTGTTGTGTTGAGAAAAGAGCAGCTTAAATCTGGTGCGGGTTTAAAATAGACTTCATACGAAATCCAGTGAATGGGTCATTAAACACTACTGGGAACCAAAGGCATCATAAACTTGAAGCTATCACCTTAGGCAGTTCAGTTGCCACTAAACAATAGAAAGTCGAAAATGCACATTTTACTTCATTCATTGCTTCTACAAATTTACCTATCAAGGAAAAATTCATTCAAGGCATTATGAAGAGTGACAAGCATTATAGGCAGCAAATGGCAGGAGTTGCAAGGTCCCGGTTTGGCATCCTATATTCCGTCTTACTAAACAAAAGCAAATAATGTACAACAACACCAGCAAGAAGTCGACCCAATTAAGAATCTTCGGGCAAGAACTGGATTGGGTTTCACTTCAATGGAGCTTTTCAATACTGAAGACTCAAGAAACCAAGATGTGACAAGGTAAAACTTCATTCACTCCACCAGACCAGATCTTCTAACTATCTCAAATGCAGATCTTTTCATTGAGCTCATAAAACCGCCATACAGACCAACAGAGAGCAGAAACATAAGAACTTCATTCATCGAACATTGATCTACTCAGCCAAAGGACAGGCCTTTGGAAAATGCACAAGAAACGCCGACCAAGTGAGGAGACCCATAAAGACCAACAACTTTATTGTCGGTTTCTCTGAGCTAGGAGAAAATGGAGGGATGGCTTGTGTCTCTTACCAGAGAAACTCAGAACTGCATTGACAAGCTCAAGGAGGATCTGGTAGAGGAGGGGATTGCCAAAAGACTCCGACTTTGAAAGAGACCGAATCAAGACTCAGTTTTGTTACTTTTTCTGGGCAAAAAAGGAAGAAGAAATTATTGGGGGAATTTTAAATTGTGGGTGTTAAACTGTTAATTTGGAGTTTGAAGGTTTGTAAGCTCTTGGTGGTAACTGGTGAGTTCAATTTCAAACCATTTCGTCTCATTAAATGCACAAGTCACAACTTTCACTCTCTACTATAGAATATATCCATTAAATAATAGAAAAAAAAAATCCTCATTGGAATTTTTTATTTTTGTACTAATATAAAATATAGTTTGTTATAAATACCAAAATGATAAAATAAAATAAATTTGACCAAAAAAATAAAATAAAAAATATCATTGTGCTAAGTAATATATGTGGTAAAAGGTAAACAACTTGGTCGCGTGGCCTAATGGATAAGGCGCTCGCCTCCGGAGCGGGAGATTGTGGGTTCGAGTCCCACCGTGATCGATAATTTTTATGATAATATTTTTAAAACATTAGTTTTGCATGCAAATATCGAACTAGAATGTAATTTTTTGCAAGGTTTCATCCATCAATCCAATTGTTCACTTCTATTGCCATTGCAAAATCGTTTCTTAAATATGACTCATTATTCTTGTAAATGAGAATGGAATTACAAAATGAAAGTCACTGTCTAGTGTCTCCATAGATTCATTGATATATCAACATAAAGTTACATTGAAGAAGAGTAGTAGAATGTGTGATTCTATATGTTAAAACTCGGGGTGTTGGGGAAATCGATTTCTCAAACTAAATCAAAAAGTGACATTCATTCATCTCCTATCTGGCCATTTAAGGACTCATCATTTGCTGTAACTCCTCTACCTGATGAAGAAGAAGACTCTTTGAATTTCGCAGTCACGGGCTGTGAATTAAAAGACTTCACCTGCTTCTTTAGTTCTGCATGGTCAACTATGATGTTCGATACGATCTTCCTCAGCGCTTCTTCTATCTTCCTCATGCCAACCTCACTGCCTTCGTCATAATCAGGAGCAGCAACAGAATCGGCTTGAGCTAACATTTGTGCCTGATCGAATTTCAGTTATTAGCACTTTAGTTTTGAAATGGAGTGTTACAAACTAAGAAACTTTTAGTGTGAAAATGTTTTCTTTCTGTTTCAGGAAACTATTGATTCGATCGCTATTTTCCAGAAACTGTAACTTTTCTGTCACTTGAGTTTCAAACCAATTGATGAACATCAAGTAGAAAGGATACAGCAAAGAGGGCTGCAAATCTGTCATCAATGCCTATAGAAGTAGAACTATTCTATATATGAATTTGTATATTAAATACAACAAAAAGAGAGATTATTAGACAACTGAGTTTCTTATGTGAAGAGCATCATGAGTATTACCTGTGTCACAATGAGGCGTATTCGATTTTCAGGTCCCTCTGATTGTATAGCTTCAAAATCATTCATGCCGTTGGATGGAACATCAGTGTTGCATTCTTGTATCAGATTGTGAAGACTTTCACACTCTTCTATAAGCTTTATCCAAGCAGTTTTTGCTTGTTCATTCTTATGTTTTTCCTCTTCGAGGAGTTTCTGCAAGGTATTAAAAGTGAATTATTAGACAGACATAATTTCATCTTTGAAACATCATAACATTTGAACGGTCATGTCTTGCCTAATTTGTTTAGAACCAGCTTAAATGGAAATACCATCTCTAACTAGCAAATATACCTGAAATTTAGATTTTCCCTCCTCTGATAAAGTAAGCTCCTGCCTCAGATTTGTCTGGGAGTTTCTGAGGGACTTTACCTCTTTAACAAGAACTTTAACATCTGCTTTCGACCGTGCTTCTAACTCTTCGTATCTTCTCTGCAGACCACTAAGATACTCTTTTGTTGCATGTAATTCTTTCAAAGCCTCATCTTTTTCTAGCATAAAAGATTCTCCAGCCAACTCTGTACTTGATGCTCCATCCTGTAGCATTCCCTCATTAGTCAACCATTCTAAATCAAGAAATAATGACATACTGTAAATCCCGACAATCGCATATTAACCTGCTTTGACTTTAACTTTAGTTCCATCTCATATGATCTTTGTCTCAATTCCTCCATATCCCATTGCACTTGTGTTAACCTTTCTCTCTCGGATAATAATGCATGTTCAAGAGTTCCTTTGTTCTTCTGGATGGTACTGTCAAGTTCCACTTCCAAATCCTTAACCTGAGTATGTCAAACCATTTCATCACCAATATAAAATGATACTATATGCATTAATTGAATTAGCAAAGATTTTGGCCCCCACAATAAAAGAACTAGCAAAGACACAAACAGACAAACTCAGATTGTTACATTCAAATAAAAAATTCTGCTTTCCCTAGGTAGACGACAGTCCAATAGAGAACTTATCGACCAAAGGAATTGCATTTGGAATGAGGTGCACGGAAGGGAGGCTAAAAAATGGGGCATTTATCAAATTTATTTTTGCATGCATCACCTTACCCTTAATCTCGAGGAAAGTCTTTGTTCAACCAACCAGCATTTGTGTCAACTCTGCTTGGTCCAAAAACTATAAAGATTACATAGAAAAACGTACCTTTCTCGTAAGGTAATCTTTAACAGCAATTTCTTGATTCAATCTACCAATAAGATCTTCCATGTCAGTTCTTGATGTCACTAGTCTCTGTTGCATTGTCAGGAGAATCCTGTTCAGTTTATTCTGCTGATCCATAGGAAGAATCAGTTGCCCATCTCCAGAATACTGCATATCACAGGCGCTTGCAGTTTCAGCACCTCTTCCAGGAAGGTAAAAAGAACCACTTCCAGACAAATTAGACACCCCGACATTTGACATCTCGCTACTCCTTAAAGAGCTTACGTCACTGCTTGAACTATCAGCAGAGAGCCTCCGGGCATGACCAGTAATCTTAATATTCTCATGCTCTGAGAAAAGCTCCAAGTCATTTCTAGAGAGATATGAGACTTTAGAAGCATGCCCGTTTTCAGCATTGCTTCCTATGATATCATTCACAGCGCTGACCTGAACTTTATGAGTTGGAAAGCCTCCAAGTTGTTCTAGAATAGCTTGACCCATGAAAAGACCCTCATCAATATTAGAAATTCCATACTTCACAAGTTTCTCCATTGAATTAGACATGTCTTCCTCCAATACTAGGTCCTCGATACCCATTTCAGAATTGTCATCTCTTCCTAGCTTTGGTGTTCCAACTTCAGATGTTTCATAAGCAGTATCACTCCCATAATCCGGTGTAATGGATGAACTACCAGCAATTGCATATGAACCTGAGTTGATATTTCCAGAATTAAAATCAGGTTGTTGCTGAGTTGATGGGGCTGAGCTATTTCCAGAAAATGCCTCAGATGAATTCTGATTTGCTTCTTGAAACGCTGGAGAAATGATTACAAGAATAATAAGCAAAAGAATGTTGGTGTTAACTTTATTAAGCCTACGTGTGAGCAGAGAGTTCATACAAGATCTAGCAGCAACTTCTAGTTCCAGAAAAGCTGCCACAGGAAAACTTCTGGATAAGTCAATGTCGGAGAGTAACTTTGTCATCCACTCATCCAAAGAGCGCCTTCTCTGCAAACAATCTAAGGTTTTTAAGTATATATATATATATCAGTGAATACCACTAATTACTCTAGTGACCAATGAAGATAGCACGCAAGAACACTTGATTCCTCAACAATATCTATTCCAATTGTTATACTCTATTCCACTCAAAAGCTAACAATGATCTCATATTTCACTGTTTCTATTTTATGTAAATGAAAATCACATTAAATAACATCCTAAAGGTAAGCAACTGCTTACAATGTGGAAAGAATTTGTGTATATATATATGCGTCTGTGAAAAAATTGTACTTCAAAGATTCCCAGATTCAATTTCCTGCCACTAAAAGGATGCCCTTCTCTTGCCGTCACTTTATACCACCATGAAAATTTAAAATGTGGAAAACTTTCTTTAGTAAACTGTAGCAGTAGTTTCTCTGTGGACATGTCAAAGATTTATTCATTATTGGGTTCTAAACAGTCCTTTGATGTTCAAATTCCAGCCTCTACCCACTGAACTACTCATGAGTTATCTCTGGGAGAAAGAAACAGACTTAGGTACGAAATATCTAACACATACCACCTTGCTGGTTTATTGTACAAAGTTTAGGATTGAAACAAAATGGTCGGAATTGTTACTACCTCATCCAACAATGACCGGCTTCTCATCCGTAAGAGCCCTTTGGGCGGAGCAGGTGGAAGGTTTTTCTTTGGAAATGCCTTTTTAAGCTGCAAACAAATTAAAAATGATATAAATAAAAAAAAAATTCTGATATTTATGCTTAATGAATAATTTATTTACCAAGAAACACGCATCGCTTGCACGAATAACTCTTTGTTATTTTAAGAGAAAGAGAAAATCAATTAACCAAAATTAAGAGCGAGATCATATCTTACTTCCCCAAACAGCTTTAAAAAATCATTGAATCTTCTTAGAACTCCTCGTGTAGTTGTAACACCATCAGGAGACTGTATACCAATCTGAACCCTGTAAAACTGCCAGCTGAGAATGTTAAGAAGAGCACGGTATGCTGTCAAGTTATTACTTAAATAGCTCTTATATAGATTATTCTCATCCACTGCATATAAATTCAAGCCATAGAAGGATTGCACAAGACAAGACCACAACTAATGCTGAAATGGATGGAACATAAAGAAATGCCAAAGCTTGATTACCACAACAGGATCAGAGTCTCTTGATTTTGGCAGCACAACCCATGATGGAATCATCACACAGTAGCTCCATCCAGTACGGTGATCATGAGGCCACACGGTATCCCGCCCATTCTGCACCACATAGACATTGAAACCGATCTCAAGAACTTCAACAAAAGTTTGAAAATTGGAAGGTAAGTGATAAGATACCGTCAGCTAAGAGTCTTAGTAACTCAATCAAACAATAATAACTGACATTGAAGACTTCTAACTCAACTCCGGAACTACTTTAAGTCAACTTTAGTAAATGAGCAGCTCAAATCGCGTTAAATTTCACTGAGCAGAAACAAAGAACTCACCCACTTCCGAGGAGGCGGACTCCAATCCATCCCCAAAGGCAGCGGCGAAGTCCCATCGTGTCTATGCTTGGGCGGGCTCTGTCTCTGCATTCCGCTTCTCCCTAAAGTCGACTCTCCTTGATCATCCGACAGCTCACGCTCCCAGTCTCGAGTTAAACGGTCCGATCACTCGATCACACCGTCAATTCTCCTCCTTGTGGAGTAGAATAGAACGTGCGATCCGCGATCTCTTCCTACAATCAAGAGCTGTAGGGTTCCCAATCAGATCGTATGAGAAGGAACTTTGGACGAGTACGAGGTTTCTGCAGGCGGCTTCCGACAAGGACAATTCCGCCGGTATGTGGTTTTGGCCGGCGGACGTTAACAAAGATACAGAAAGGAATGTTGGTGGACGGACCGGTGGATGCCAATAGACGAAGGATCAGCTGCTTCTGTCCATGGCCAGAGAGAGTTGCGAACTGAGTTATCGAAGGAAAATTCGTTCTGAATTTAAAACTTATTACTTTATTAGATAATAAAGCTAAAATATAATATTGCCCTCAATATTTGATCGGTTTTTTAGTTTTTCAAGCCGTTTAAATCGTAAAATTTTATTCTCACATATTTGGCTAAAGTGCAAGTTTGCCTCTCCGACAACTTTTTCATCCAAATTTAAGATAATTAGTTTCGAAAAATACAAAATACTTTAAAAAATATCACAATTTAACTATCTCAACATTTTTCAAATATTACAATGGAGTTCTCATTCGATCGGGACTCGATTGAACCCCAATCGAGGGGCTCGGGTCTAGGTCTTGATCCAGACTGACCCTCCATGGGTGAGGGACCTGGTCTAGGTAAGGACTCAGTCCCGAGTCCCCCGAATTGAGCCCCAATCCATTTGGGGTCGAACCAACCCCCAATCGAGGGGGCTCGAGTTTGAATCTTGACCCAAACCTGGTCACCCACTCATGGGGGCGTTTTGGGTTTGGGTCTTGACCCAAACTGACCTCCATGGGTGGGCAACTAGGTATGGGTCAAGATCCATACTCGATCCCCAATAGAATGGGGTCGAACCAGCCCTCAATTCAATTGGGGCAAAATTGAGCCCCAATCGAGAGGGCTCAGGTCTAGGTCTTGACCTAAACCTAGTCTCCTACCCAGGGGGGTCAATCTCGGTCAAGACTCAAGCCCCCTCGATTTGGTCTCAATCGAGTCCCAATCGATTCATAACTCAATTGTAACATTTGAAAATGTTTAAATTGTTAAATCGTGATAATTTTTTGAAAGTTTTATGTTATTTTTGTAATTTCCGGAACTAATTCTGTTAAATTTGGATGAAAAAATTAACGGATGAGACAAACTTGCACTTTGCCTAAAGAAAGAATGAAATTTTACGATTTAAATTTTAGGGGAGAAACTGAAAAACATATCAAATATTAGGGAACAATGTCGTATTTTATCCTATATAATAATTAAAGAACAAAATTAGGTTTTACTTAGTTTTTGGACATCTAAATAACCATTTTTTTTAATGGTTAAAATAAAATATACAATTAGTTATAAATTCGAAGTTCAAATTTATTTAATATAAATAACAAATAAATTAATATATTTAGATAATCGAAATATGTTCTATGAGTATGATAGGGGTGACAATCGTGTCGTGTCGTGTCGTGTCTAATCGTATCGTGTTATTAATCGTGTCGTGTCTTAACAAGTTTCGTGTCTAAACGGATAATTTCTAAACGTGTCTCAAAACATCAGACACGAACACGACACGATTAAGTAGCAGATCACACGGGACACGATTAACTTTCTTGGAAATAAAAAATCGAAAAACATAACAGATAGACATGACACGATACGACACGATTAAGAACGACCTGATTGATACGAATTTACACGATTAAACACGAAACGACACGATTAACACAAAAAAAAATAATTTTATATATTTTCTGAACGTGTCACGATTAGTTAACCGTGTCTTTATTCGTGTCACAGGTATACACGACACGATTAGACACGATTAGTTAATCGTGTTTTATCGTGTTTATACAGATATCCGCAGATCTGAGTTGTCAGAAATTGCCACCCCTAGAGTATGAGGACTAATGTACAAACGTTTTGAGTATAAGGACTAAACAAGGTAGCCCCAGAAATGCAAAGCCTCTCTTTCATATAACCCCACGGTAACTATAGTGCACCTCTCCGTTGCAAATCCACGTTCTCTTCTCTTCTCACCCTTTCACCACACATCGTCTCTTCTCTTCCTCTTCAGAGAGCTAGCTGATCTCAATCAACACGCAGATTGAACCAGCCAGCTACAATCGACACCTACTCCGGCAAGCCACCGCTCTCTCCACACCAATGAAGCATCCTCTTCAGCAGCTCCACCACTCAGCTTCTTCCGAGGCTGTGTCCTCATCCTCTTCGACACCCTCCGCCACATCATTTCCCATCCCCGACCAATCATCCGCTGCCACGTCTTCTTACGAGAAGCCCCCTTCTATTGCCGCCGCTGAGGACGTGGCCCTTTCCGCCAGAGACGGCAGTGGCGGGGCGCAGGAGGCGGTCACCGTCGATCGCCGGGGCGACCACTCCGCATTCTGTAGATGGACTGTCCAAAGTTTCACCAAATTCAAAGCAAGGGCACTGTGGAGCAAGTATTTTGAGGTCGGAGGCTTTGATTGCCGCCTTCTTATTTATCCAAAAGGCGATTCTCAGGCCCTGCCCGGGTACATTTCCGTGTACCTCCAAATCATAGACCCACGCGGCGCGTCGAGTACAAAGTGGGATTGCTTCGCAAGCTACCGCTTATCAATCGTGAACCTTTTAGATGATTCCAAGACGATTCATCGCGATTCATGGCACAGATTCTCTGTCAAGAAGAAATCACACGGTTGGTGTGATTTTAGTCCTGCCACTACCATTTTGGATCCAAAGCTTGGTTACATGTTCAATACTGATTCACTATTGATTACGGCTGATATCTTAGTATTGAATGAGTCGGTTAGTTTCTCTCGAGATAATAATCATAACAATGAGTGTCCATCGGCAATGGCTGCTTCATCAGGAGTAGTTATGCCGACAGTTGATGTTCTGAGTGGAAAATTCACATGGAAAGTTCATAATTTTAGTCTGTTTAAGGAGATGATTAGGACCCAGAAGATAATGAGCCCTGTTTTTCCGGCGGGTGAGTGCAATTTGAGGATCAGTGTATATCAGAGCTCGGTGAATGGTGTTGATCATCTTTCTATGTGTTTGGAGAGTAAGGACACAGAAAAGACCATTTTGTCTGATAGGAGCTGCTGGTGTTTATTTCGAATGTCATTGTTGAATCAGAGGCCTGGGTTGAACCATATGCACAGGGATTCCTATGGACGATTTGCTGCAGACAATAAGAGTGGGGACAATACAAGTTTAGGATGGAATGACTACATGAAGATGGCAGATTTTTGGGGGCCTGAGTCAGGATTTTTAGTGGATGATACTGCTGTCTTTAGCACTTCATTCCATGTTATTAAGGAGTTCAGTAGCTTCTCAAAGTCAGGGGGCTTGATTGCAGGAGGAAGGAATGGGGGTGGAGCAAGGAAGTCTGACGGGCATATGGGAAAGTTTACATGGAAGATCGAGAATTTCATAAGGTTGAAGGATATTCTGAAGAAGAGGAAGATTACTGGCTTATGCATCAAAAGTCGAAGGTTTCAAATTGGAAATCGGGACTGCCGCCTCATTGTTTATCCCCGAGGTATGCAAATATCAACGGATAAGAAAGTTTTAGACAGTCATTATTTGTGCTAGGTGTTATGTACAAAATCAGTATACAATAACAAATAAGCTATGTTATAGGCTTTTATATGAAATGTTCTTTGCATGGTACATATCTTCGATGATGAGGTCATGAAAGTTTCCCTAGATATGAGTTGCACTTCATTTAAGGGGAAGATCTGCAGTTCTTGTGTTTGCTTCCGGTATGTGTGTTTCATGCATGTGCATCCGTGGAAAATTGCTTAGTTTACATATAAGTTATTTTTCATGCTTCCCTGCAAAGCATTTCTTTCCCACCTGATTTTTGTAACATAAACTACACGCATCAGAATGATATGTTAAATGTCGAACAATGAAACTAGTCTGTGTGAGGGGAACACTTTTTGGAGGAAAGAGGTGGAAGCAACTCTTTGCCTTAACATGACTATAAAGACTACAAAAAATGTTACGAGCCAAATTATCAATTAGTAGTATGAGTCGGGTCAGGCGTATCGGGTCAAGACAAATAATTACGATCCATTTAGTTAACCCTATATAGAAGGGCATGGAAAGCATTTGAAGCCAATAAATGAATGAAAATTATAATCTCACTATCTCTCCTTTTCTCTCTTCTGTTACTCCCTTTCTCTTCTTCTCAGTTCTTTTTCTCCCCTTTCTGTTCCGTACTATCTTCTTCACCTTCACGGCAGATTTGACCGTAACAAAAAATGAATCCCTTCCCCCCCTGTAAATATCAAGTATCGATATTCTGTATTATTGCTCAGCCAACTGCTCAAATATATTTAACTGCAGTAGATTTCCATGACTCATGCCCATTATTCAATGTAATGCCATGCGCTCTTTGTGAAGCTCTGCTTTGTAGAACATGAGAATGGTGTAACAATTTAATGATGCTATTTTAGCTGATATCACTATGAATTGGTTATTTCTAAAGTTGTTAATTAAGGTTTGATCTGATGAATTTTACTTATTGGCATCAGGGCAGTCCCAGCCGCCTTGGCACTTGTCAGTATTCCTTGAAGTAACAGACTCACGGAATACTTCCAGTGACTGGAGCTGTTTTGTGAGCCATCGGTTGTCAGTAATGAACCAGAGGATGGAGGACAAGTCTGTCATAAAGGAATCTCAAAATCGTTACTCCAAAGCAGCAAAGGATTGGGGGTGGCGTGAATTTGTGACACTGACAAGCCTGTTTGATCAAGATGCTGGTTTTATTATGCAAGATACTGTTGTCTTCACAGCAGAAGTTCTCATCTTAAAAGAGACATCATTATATCAGGATTTCACTGATAATGACAGCGAGTCGACAAATAATGGGAGCCAGATGGAGAAAACAGGAAAGAGGAGTGCTTTCACTTGGAGGGTGGAGAACTTTTTTTCCTTTAAGGAAATAATGGAAACCCGAAAGATCTTCAGCAAATTCTTTCAAGCTGGCGGTTGTGAGCTTCGGATTGGTATGTACTGCTTTCTTCATTTCTTGGTACTAACATGTAATGGCGCTATAATTCCTTTCTGTTCAGCTCGTAATCCGAAAATTATTTTTGGCACGATGCAGGTGTCTATGAATCTTTTGATACTATTTGCATATACCTAGAGAGTGATCAGTCCGTGGGTAATGATCCGGATAAGAATTTCTGGGTCAGGTACAGGATGGCTATAGTGAACCAGAAGAATCCAGCCAAGACTCTTTGGAAAGAGTCTTCTATTTGCACAAAAACTTGGAATAATTCTGTTCTTCAATTCATGAAGGTTTCAGATATGCTGGAGGCTGATGCAGGATTTCTTGTCCGTGATACTGTTGTCTTTGTCTGCGAAATTTTGGACTGCTGCCCTTGGTTTGATTTTGCAGACCTAGAGGCAAGTACTAGTGCACCTCTCTGTCTTTTCTAACAGTTCACTCATTATCCTGCTTTTCTAACAGTTCTATTGCACTGGTTTTAATTAAAATCATCCCCTTTTCCCCTTTTGTGATGGTATTGATCCGTGGGTGATCTGTAGTTGTGTCCCTTTTCTCATATTAGGGGAAGCTTTTAGTATTGCTCAAGGGTTTTCCTGTACTCAAGAGCTATGGCATATTCCTTGTTTTATTTCAGCAACATCTTGAAGTGCTATCTTACCTGTCTTTTTAAGCAAACTTATATATTGTGAAGCAGTGAGTCCTGGTTTGAACTTTCCTTTTACTATCATGACTAGATTTTCAGTTGCCAATCTTCTTATTTTCAGGTTTTGGCTTTTGAAGAAGATCAAGAAACTTTAACAACTGATCCTGATGAACTAATAGACTCTGAAGATAGTGAAGGTCTTAGTGGGGATGAAGAAGATATCTTCAGAAACCTTCTTTCAAGGGCAGGATTTCATCTTACATATGGAGACAATTTGTCTCAGCCACAAGTAACTTTAAGAGAGAAACTCTTGATGGATGCTGGTGCAATTGCTGGTTTCCTTACCGGCCTTCGTGTTTATCTTGATGACCCAGCAAAAGTGAAGCGCCTGCTTCTTCCAGCTAAGTTTTCTGGTTGTGGTGATCCAAAGAAGATCGTAAAAGCAGATGGGTCTTCCCCCAGTCTGATTAATTTACTGATGAGTGTCAAAGTTCTGCAGCAGGCTATCATTGATCTGCTTTTGGATATAATGGTCGAATGCTGCCAACCTTCTGAAGAAAGTTATGATGGTGAGTCCTCTGAGTCTGGGTCAAAGCTCTCTCCAGATAGTGATGGGGGTGCTTCTCCACCTGAATCAGATAGAGATGATAGAGCAGTAGAAGCCACACACATCTCAGATGAGAGACTAGATTCTGGTCTCGATGGGAGTGCTAGTGTTTCTGCTGCTCAGAGCTCACAGAATGGCATTGTTTTCCAAGGGAAAGCCATTCCTGAAAAGCCTATATGTCCACCTGAAACTCCTGCTGGATGTTTAGAGAACACTTGCCTCCGCACCAAGGTAGCATCTTTAGTCTACAACTCAAAAGGTTTTCTGTTCCTGATTTTTCATTTTCTTTCTTCTTTTTTAATCCGGGTCTTCTCTGAATTAAGACCAAGTGGCCAGAGCAGTCTGAGGAGCTTTTAGGATTGATTGTTAACTCACTCAGAGCTCTAGATGGAGCAGTTCCACAAGGCTGTCCAGAGCCACGAAGGAGGCCTCACTCTGCTCAAAAGATTGCCCTTGTATTAGATAAATCTCCGAAGCATCTCCAGCAGGACCTGGTTGCTTTGGTGCCAAAGTTAGTAGAGCATTCGGAGCATCCATTAGCTGCTCATGTGCTGCTCGAACGAATTCATAAGCCAGATGCTGAACCCTCACTGCGAATACCAGTAAGATGTTACATGCTCCTTATGTGAGACTAGGCCTCACTTTGAGTTGGTTGGATGCTCAAAATTGTTATAAATATGTTCAGATATTAACCTAGTATTTTCTCAGGTCTTTGATTCCTTGAGTCAATTGGAATGCGGCAGTGAAGTATGGGAACATATTCTGCATCAGTCTATTGACCTTTTGGCTGAGTCGAATAACGAAATTCTTGCAGCTACGGTAGATTTTGTATTCAAGGCTGCATCACAATGCCAACACCTTCCTGAAGCAGTAAGTGTGAAAATCTGATATCTTAGAGGACTTGGCAAGGCAATCAGAATATGCTAAGTGTCAAATGATTTTGTGTTTTTTATTTCCTTTCTAAAAACCTATAGAAATGGATGAGATCCAGAGGCTAAATGGGTCACATGTCGTGTTCTGGTTAAGTTGGTGTATACACCAAACTCATCTAAGAATTGTCCCATGATAAATCTTCCAGCTTGAGCCCAAAAAGATAAATAAATGTTCCCCTAACATTCTGATAGTTTTCGTATGTTATTTTCACCTCTATATGTCCTTTTCTCTCATATTTGTAGGTTAGAGCTGTTCGAGTGCGGCTAAAAGCTTTAGGAGCAGAAGTGTCTCCATCTGTCCTCGACTTTTTAAGTAAAACTGTCAATAGTTGGGGAGATGTTGCGGAAACAATACTCCGGGATATTGACTGCGATGAAGATTCTGGTGACATCTGCTCAAAGCAGGCTTCTGTTCTCTTTGAATTTGGTGATAGCGAAAATGGAACTGCTACTGAAAAGGCAAATGATCTAGCCATGTGTGTCAGTCGTCATTTTTCAGACATATACATACTGATCGAAATGTTATCCATACCCTGCCTTGCTGTGGAGACATCCCAAACCTTCGAAAGGGCTGTTGCTAGAGGTGCATTTACTGCTCAATCAGTGGCTGGAGTCTTAGAAAAACGTCTTACTCAGAGGATTAGTCGATTCAGTGGCAAAAATGATGCTGAGGCTAGTGAGCAACTAAGAGCTCAAAGAGATGATTTTGCGTCAGTTCTTGGTTTGGTGGAGACTCTGGCTATGTCCAAAGACCCTCATGTAAAAGATTTTGTGAAGATCTTATACGTGATATTGTTTAAGTGGCTTCCTGATGAATCTTACCGAGGAAGGATACTGAAGAGGCTTGTAGACCGTGCCACAAGCACTTTGGATAGTAGTTCTGAGGCTGAAGTCGATCTCGATATCCTGTCTATTTTGGTTTCTGGGGAGCAAGAGCTTATAAGGGCAGTGCTCAGGATGATGAGGGAGGTGGCTGAACATGCGAATGTGGATAGAGCAGCTCTCTGGCACCAGTTATGTGCTAGCGAAGAAGGAATTATCCGCCTTCGTGAGGAAAAGAAAACAGAAATCTCGAATCTGGTTAAAGAAAAAGTTGCAGTGTCAAATAAATTGAGCGAATCCGAGTCTACAAATAGTCGCCTTAAGGTTAGTAAAATTGGAATCATAAAATATTAAGATTTGATATATTTTAAAAAGTTATTATTTTTATAATTATAATGCCATAAATAAGAAAAACTTATCAAACTTAGTATATGAAATTTTATGCATAATTCAACTGTTGAATTAATGTGTTATGTAGTTTATAAACATTTGCGAGGTTTAGTTAGTCTTTTGATTTGAATTTCTATTTTCGAGTAAGTCGATGTCCGCTTTAGAGTAAGTAAAAGACTAAAAATGATAGTAAGGATTTGAAATTCTGATTCGGGTTTTTATTAACTGGACTTTAAGATTTTATTATGATTAGAAGTTCAATAACAATGGTGAAGGAATTGATCTGTTTGCTCTTTTGATTTATGTTCTTGGTTTGACAAATTTATGAATGGCAGAATGAAATGAAGGCCGAGGCGGATCGATTTGCCCGCGAAAAGAAGGAACTTGCCGAACAAACTGAAGAAGTTGAAAGTCAACTTGAATGGCTTCGTGCAGAGAAAGACGACGAGATTGCAAAGCTTAATTCTGAGAAGAAAGCTCTTCTGGATCGTGTCCATGATGCAGATTCACAAATTGCTCAGTTGAAGTCTCAAAAGCGCGATGAATTGAAGGTATCAATCATAATTTTGCTCACTTATGATGAAGAATGAATAATGTTCAACTGGTTTTAATACTGTGATACGCCTATAAACTGATGTTTATGAACATCGGTTTATCCATGCGCAAAAAATGGGATTATTATTATTTTATGCATCGCCAGGATGTGAACCTGCGCGCTCTGATAGTATTGTGATATTTAAGACATACGTCTTAACCAACTGTCTCAAGTCCAAGCTTGTGAGTAAAGACATTCAGTATACTCATAACTTATCTTAACAAATACCAAATTTATAAACACCATACTCCGTCACTGTTTTCAGGAAATTTGACCGACTTTCTTGTAAAAAACGGGATATTGAAAAAGAAAATAAGAAACCATCTTCAATTCCTCATTTTGAACCAATGCAAGTTTCATTTTTTTGTTGTTATTCTTAGTTTTCAAGTAGTTGGGTATGTTTTTTGAAGAAAAAGTATTTCAGTTTAATTTGTTCATTCTCATTATTGTTCATTACAGAAAGTAATGAAGGAGAAAAATACACTAGCCGAAAGGTTAAAGGGCGCTGAAGCTACCCGCAAAAGGTTCGATGAAGAACTAAGGCGGTATGCCACCGAGAAAGTTACACGAGAGGAAATCCGACAGTCACTTGAGGATGAAGTTCGTCGATTGACACAAACAGTAGAACAAACTGAAGGAGAAAGACTCGAGAAGGAAAAGCAGGTCGCCCGATGTGAAATCTTTATAGATGATATGGAATCAAGGTTAAATAGTTGCCAGGTAATTACTTCGAACTCAAGTTACTTCCATTTAAACCCGTATCATACTCTAACTAGCTGATCATGGGTGGTCCGGTCCGATCCTGAAAGCAAGACCGAGACCGAAATTTCGGTCTTGCCTTCTGGAGGACCGAGATCGACCTCGGCCAAAAAAGCCCGTCCGAGTCGGTCTTTCTTGACTCGGTCCGGTCTCGGTCCTGGACCGAATCTTGCCAAACAAAAAAAAATTGAATTTTTCCAAATACAAATATCATTGGAATCAAAGTAACAAATCAACCAAGTAACAAACATACAAAGTTCATTTTCTCCTATAGTTCCAATCATGCATAATTGGTTTTTAGGGTTTGCATAGTAAATTCGGTCTGGTCCGGTCCTAATCGGACTTTCGGAAAAAAAGTCCCAGACCGAGACCGACCTTGAAGAAAAAAAAACGTCTGATCGGTCTCGGTCCTAGTCGGACCGGTCTTGTTGGGAATTCGGTCCAACAGTCTTTTTTTATAACCCTAACTCTAACCATCGAGAGCCTAGGACTGACTACTTATATTATACTCTCTGCAGCAATACGTTCATCATCTACAAGGTCAACTCCAAGAAGAAATGTCAAGGCACGCTCCTCTCTATGGTGTAGGCCTCGAAGCCCTCTCACTAAAGGAGCTCGAGACAATCTCACGCATCCACGAGGAAGGCCTGAGGCAAATCCATGCCCTACAGAAGCACAGAGGTAGCCCCGGTAGCAGCCCCCTCGTGGGCCCTCACTCTTTACCACACAGTCTCTTCCCTGCCGGACAGCCACCACCAATGGCCGTAGGTCTCCTCACAAACAGGGTCGGCTTGCATGGGAAGAGGCACGCCAATGGCGTCATTTCCCCGTGGTTCAACCATAAGGCCTGAAAACCGAGCTGGAAAACTCGAGATATTTTTTCAGGTCCCACTGTTGTAGGATTACATTTACAGTACAGGCATTATACCAATCCAATATTGTTTGGGGAAGAAGAGGAGATGAAGGTATGGTTGGTTAGTGAAATAGTGATGGATGGGGGAAGGGTTTGTTTGGATAGTCACTTAAATATGAAGCCTCTGCCAAAATTTGGGCTTTATGTAATTTCCTCAATATAAATTATAGGTGTTTTCTTTAGAGAATTTTAGCTTTTGAGCTTATGTTCTAGTTTATATATATATTATTAAAAAGTTACTCATATTATTTGAAAGAAACAAATGTATTTATAAAAATAGTGAAAGAATATAAGATAGTAATATAAAAAAAAAGTTCAAAATAATATAATATTATTTAATAGCATCTTTCTTTTTAATGTATTTTAGAAACTTTAAAATTGTTGATTATGTCACAAACATGTGCTATTATATAAGGTGACAATCGTGTCGTGTCTAAACATGACTCGTGTCTAAACGGATAAATCTTAAACGTGTCTCAAAACTTGAAACACAAACACAACACGATTATTAATTGTGTCTAATCGTATAAGAGTTATTTAAACACGAGATCTATTAAGGCCAAACTCATATGTTTTAAAGCATATATATACACAAATTTATATATACAAAGTAATGTATTCAAAGTTCACTATTAAAAATAAGTGGGCATGTCAATATTTTATTATTATAATTATAATTATAATTAAATGTGTCTAAACATGTCACATATATACACGTCACGATTAGTTAATCGTGTTTATACAGATATCTGTAGATCTGAGGTGTTTAGACACAATTATTAATCGTGTCTAAACGTATAAGAATTGTTTAGACACATGATGTGTTAAGATCAAACTCATATACGCTTTAAAGCAGATCATGTCGTTTAATCGTGTCGTGCAATAAATTGTCAGACCTACTATTATATAACTTAATTAAGTATGATTTTGTTTCCCAAAATGCAAATAATGTTGAATTGAAAGATTTTTCATTTTTATAACTCAAATTTATAATTTATAATTAATGAATGAAATGTTGAATTATTTTATATTGATATTTTGTATCAACCGTAAATTGCCTCGACCGGTCCGGTCTATTACGGTTCAAATGTTTTAGCCTTCATCCCCGTCCCGACTTCCGTGCCCTCCACGAATCTGACATCATAATCGACGATACTCCAACAGTCCAGCTCGTTCTCTCCGGCGCTCTCTGGTTTCTCCTCACTGCTCCGGCGATGAGATCGGGACTATTCATTCTCCTAGGGGTGTTGCAATTGTGCTCTTCCATCTTCCCTTCCGCTCGTGCAGGGTACGTTTCTCTGGGCATCCACAAGTTTTCTTTCATGTCGATTACAGTTTGTTTCCGCAGAAAAACCCATAATTTTGGATGATTCAAGCTTATATAGCAAGTTTCTACTTTCCAGGGCTGCTGATGGTTACGCAATCAATGGTCGTGTCAAAATTCCCGGTACGTCAAGATCTATTGGCTTTTGATTGCTGCTGTTCTTGGCTGAGCTCCTGTGTAACTTTTAGAAGCTTTTCTTTGATTGATGTGATCTGATTTAATAGATATTTGAGTCTGTATTGCGATCGTAATGCAAACTTTTTGCTCAAGCTTATACTGTTCCTTGTTTTAAGTAAGGTTTGTGATATTTGAAGCTAATTAGGAAATAAAAATGATATTTGTTGGTCTAAGACAGATATCAATTGCTTGTCTCAAAAGCTTACAAATCCATTATTTTCCACAATACCCCCGCTATCATTTCAGGGATAATATTTATTGCAGGCACAAATTCGTATGGAACATACAGAATAATCATGCTTCATCTGTTGCATTTTAGTAATTTTATCTTTCACAACTAGTACTCGAGAACAAGTTTTCAACCTTGTAGACTGTATCATTGTCTAGTTGTGGAGAGTATGTAATCCCCAATTGTTGCATAGGTTTTAGTGTCTGCTTTAGGTCTTGAACCAGAAGCTAGAGATTGGTTGGTCGACTTACAATATGTCTTTTGTAGCATAGCAAGTGAAGGGTGTAATCCATTTTGTAAATGAGTAGCACTCTCTTGGTGCATTATTAATGATATTTAACCTTTTAACATTAAATAAAAAGAGCCATCTTGAAAGAGGACTTGGGTTTTGTTTGGATAGGAATAGATGCAATAAAGGGATTCCATTTTATCTCAAACTCCCTCCTAAAGTTTTTTTTTTTTTTTTACTGAAAGGATAGCATAACTATAGACTGTTTTATCATTCTTTGCCCCCCTCTTCTTAACGATTATTACTATGGTAGCTTAGCGTAAGTATATAAGAACTTTCCTCTCCTTTAATAAGTCCAATTCCTATCTCAACTAGCCCTTTCATCTGCTTAGTTCACCTGATTCTCTGTTCTCTTTCCGAACTCATTGCAAGTTATTTACTATGTGAAGTCTGATACTAACTTCAAGTGTTCAGTGTTCCGTTAAGCACGCGTTATGAAGTTGTCTAATTGAGTTGACATAATAAAAATAGACAGATCACTTGACATAACCTATTATTTCAGTTCTGTATTCCATGGACCTGAATCCATTAATGGAAGTAAGAAGAGACCTAGAACTGGCATTGCACCATCAGTTTAGCGATTGCTGATATGCGCTGAAATTTGTTGCTCAGTATCATTAACAACTAAATTATCTATACATTAATTCCTATTTAATTTGATGCAGTTAATTTCTTGCCCTTGTTGTTATGCGTAGGTAAATATTTTGTTAAGAACAAGGGGTTTAACGTTATTCAATAACTAAATGTGATAGGATTGGGAGCAAAAGGATTCGGTCTTCCAGGAAAGGCAATATCAGATGTGAAAGTGATACTCAATGGAGGGCAAAGGAACACTTTTCTGAGACCTGATGGATATTTCTCATTGTATCCTTTTTATTTTGCGTCTCATACAAGTTACATCGTTCCATTCTGTTGTGACTTTTCATTTGCATGCTTTGCTTGCTTGTTGTAATAGAAATGCATTATAAATTATCTGGAATAAAAATTGTTTCCTTGATAATAAATTCGAAGCCATGATGTGCCCGCTGGGACCCATTTGATTGAAGTTGCTGCAATTGGCTATTTCTTTTCTCCGGTGAGTTTCTTTCTACGTCTTTAGTTTTCCATCAAGTATTCTTAGAAGCTCTAGTTTGATAGATTGCCATGATTTGTAGGTTCGAGTTGACGTCAGTGCTAGAAATCCCGGGAAGGTCCAGGCAGCCTTGACCGAGAACCGTAAAGGACTGCAGGAGCTCGTGTTGGAGCCACTCCGAGAAGAACAATACTACGAGGTTAATCTTCAGCAAATTCATCCTTCCCTAGTCTTCCATTTTCTTTCTTAGATTAGCATCCATTATTAACAAGGGTCAAATAGCAATTTAGTAGCTTAACTTTGGAAGTATTTGGTTAATTGTTTTGAACAATTTGCTAGCTCTGTCCAATTCTCGGTCAATTTAAGACGGAAAAGTGCATGAAAACTCCATGTGAAACCTAATTCGTGTATTAAAAGATAAAAGTTCAACTAGACTCTCCTTACAACTAGAAAATTGTTCATACTTCATTTCATCTGGCTAGTTGAACCATTTAGAATTTTTTTGTTGAATGCACAAATTAGGTTTCACGTGGTGTACCGTGTACATGTATTTTTTTCCGTTTAGAATTAACTGAAAGTTGGACAAAACTCGTAATTTGTAGCTTTGTATAAGTCCAATAGGAAATTGTTAAAAAAAAAATAGCTAACAAACTGTTCATACCAGAAAAATTCATCTAGAAATTTGCTAATTAATCCTATTAACAATTGAATTCTCCTATATAATAATGTTTGTTTACGGGTGCAGATAAGGGAACCCTTCTCAGTAATGTCACTAGTGAAAAGTCCAATGGGACTGATGGTAGGATTCATGTTGATCGTGGTGTTCTTGATGCCGAAGCTGATGGAGAACATGGACCCTGAAGAGATTAAGCGTGCACAAGAAGAGATGAGGAACCAGGGCGTCCCTACTCTATCGAGTCTTCTGCCTGGTGCTGCTGCTAGGACGAATTAACCATGTCCAAAATCATCTACTTTGATAAAATTGGAATCTGCAGATTGTATTAGTGTTTCCTTGTTAAGGAGGTCTGAGGAAACAAAAGAACGATGTATGCATTTGATGGTGTTATAGGAGAGAATTTTACACTGCAACTATTTAGTTTTCTAATGAAGAGAATGACTCCATTTTCAACAGCAAAGCCTTTGTGTTTTGGCCATAACTGTTGCGATTATCTGCAGATTATAACTTTCTGATGACATGTTAATTGAAGGTCTGTGGTGAGACTTACAGAGTGTTTAGTTGGTGGAATAGGGATGGAATAGAAATACAGAACTCGTTGTTTTGTTGCTTAGAATTTGTGAAATGCAGAATCTGAATTTTGTAAGTTCTCAAAATAGTTATGTTTTGGTTTTTGTTTGGAAGAACTAGAATTTTTTATCGAAATATACCTCAAAATAAAAATAAATATCAAAATATTCTTAATTTTTAAAAAAAATACCAAAGTATACATACATGCGAATGACATTTATGGATGAGTATAAAAAACATCACCCGCAAATGTTATAAATGGGTGAAAATGAAAGTCTGATCAAAGATATGGATGTATGATTTTGTCTCCACCTGTCAATTTTGAGTGAACTTTTTATTCACGAATTCTATTTACGGGTATGATTTAAATGCTCATCCGCGGGTGGAAAAAAATAAACTCTTACCGCGAATACTATTTGCAGGTAGGTATACTTTTGTAATTTTTAAAAAATTGAGAATATTTCCGTATTTTTTTACCAGGTATATTTGGGTTAAAAATTCGAATAACTATTTTAAATTTTTTCAGAAAAAATAAATAAAACTAAGATGACGAACTGCTCTCAATTCGTTTTCTGTTTTTTTTAATCCGTTTTCTGATTTCGAATAATAATCCTCATTTAAACAAATACTAATATGTTGTTTATTAATTTTTACACAATATTAATAATAAATTATTTAGTAATAGTATAATAATAATAATAATAAACTACAACCAATTAAAACAATATATTATCTATTTGATTTATAAAAAATAGTATAAATTGATATTTAAGTAACTGAACATATAATATGAATTTGATAAAACATTATTTAATCATTATAAATTATAATTAAATTTAGGGTTAAATAGCAAGTAGCTACCTGAACTTTTTGCAACGAGCTACCCGAACTTTGAAAATTCAAAACGGGCTACCTCAACTTTGAAAATGTGCAAATAGCTACCTCCGTCTAATTTTAACGACAATTGACGAAAAATTGGACGGAGGTAGCTATTTGCACCTTCTTCAAAGTTGAGGTAGCCCGTTTTGAATTTTCAAGTTTGGGTAGCTCGTTGCAAAACGTACAAAGTTCATGTAGTTAGTTGATACAAAGTTAAACGCATAACTATCTCTCTAGATAGCAACAGATATTCTATATGCTGCTATAGACATTACCTGAATAATAACAAAAAAAAACACACAAAAAACACTACTGCTCTCTATTAGGAAAAAGGACAAAAAGATTAAGATCTTCCTTCATGCCTTACCGCCGTACCGGTCGTCGACGTTCTTCTTTTACGCCATCATCTTCTTGTCTCTGAAAATCCTCCCTTTCTTCTACCTTATCTGCTTGATTGCAACCAGAGTCTCCGTCTGATTCGACAGAACGAAGGTGTCGAAACCCAAGAATCCACCCAGAAAATTCTCCCTAGAAAATCTACGCATTCATCATCTGGTCCCTGAATGTACTCTACACCTCCACTTCTCTCGCCAATGCAAATGCAAGAAAACTCTTTTCCGTTTTTGATGTCTTTTGGGAGCTGAAATGAGATTATTGGTCGCCAATGGTGCAATCTGGGTTTGGTTGGCGTGTTCCTTGATCTTGTGTTCTAAGTGATCTATCGGATTTTGAAGCCGCTGCATGGCGTTGTTCAGGAAGTTCTTTTTCAAGAAGCCCCCCGAGGGTCTTTTGGAGATTGCTGAAAGAGTTTTTGGTATGCGTTTCATTCCATATATATATATATTTGATGATCTCTCACGTTGGTTGCCTTTCACGCACATGTTTCATCGTTGTATCCAATCATTTGCAAAGTATTTTCTAGAAATCTTGTTACAGGTAGAAAATGGTGAGTTAGAAAAGAAATTGGTGACACAAAAGGAACTTTTTTTTCAGGAGAAGCTGACATGCCCAAAAATTGTTTGGGAAAATGCATGCTTTATTATATCTCTGTTCTTCTATTTAGTAAATTGTTGGAGAAGGATTTTGTTCCCTCAGGTGGAGTTGAACAGGGTTTGATGTAACTTTTGAAGGAGTTTTTAACAGTAAATTCTCTACTTCTAAGCCTTTGTAAATATAAAAGCTTGAAAGGGTATTGGAATTACTTATATCCATCTCTCTTTTGTTAAATTAATTGCAAAATATTTACAGTAATGTTAGGAGTAAAGTTTCTTTTTCGCACTTCTTGAAATCCTTGTAGAAGAAGTTACCATTGCAATAAGTTAACTGCTTTTCATTTTCATTAGCAAAATTACCATTTTTGTGAACCTCCTGCTTGATTTACCAAAGCTTCTTGACTCAAATTACTATCTTACGTTCGTGGGTTTACTATTTTCATGCACGGCACAGTACTCGATTGCTGTTTTACAACAGAAGTTCGACCAGATGAAGAATACAAGCTCTACATCAGAGGCATTGTGGGTCAGCTGCTCGACCAATTCCCTGACGCTTCTTTCATGGTATTCAACTTCAGAGAAGGAGAAAACCAAAGTCTTATCAGCTGCGAATTGTCTAGATACGACATGACAGTAATGGACTATCCAAAGCAATACGAAGGCTGCCCAGTGCTAACAATGGAAACCATCCACCATTTCTTGAAATCTACTGAAAATTGGTTATTTGTGGCGCCACAGAACTTGCTACTCTTGAACTGTGAGCATGGTGGATGGCCTGTTTTGGCATTCATGTTGTCTGCCCTGTTGATTTATAGGAAGCAATATACAGGCGAACAAAAGACTCTTGATATGATTTATAAGCAAGCTCCTAGGGAACTCTTGCAATTGATGTCGCCTCTAAATCCTATGCCATCACAGCTGAGGTACCTTCAGTATGTTTCGAGGAGGAATGTGGGGTCAGAGTGGCCTCCAAAAGATAGGGCACTTACCCTTGATTGTGTCATAATGAGGGCTATTCCGAGATGGGATGCTGAAGGTGGGTTTCGTCCAATATTTAGGATATATGGACAGGACCCTCTTATGACTGATCGAACTCCTCAAGTTTTGTTCTCGACTCCTAAAAAGAGTAAAATTGTTCGGCATTACAAGCAGGTTTCTCTTGTTTCCCTCTTGTTTAGTAATTAATAGTACATTGTATTATGATGTATGACTAAATAAACCATAACAATGCAATGGTTTCTTGAACTTTGTCACTAACTTCTTTTAAAGGGTTAATAACCAAAAAACAAACCCAACTTTGAGTAAAAACCAAATAGCAAACTGAACTTGTTTTTTTGACGAACAACAAACCAAACTTTTGGAATTAAGCAATCAACAAACCTACCTCAAACTTTCATTATCTTTTAACAGATTTTTCAATGTTTGAGGGAGTTATTAAGTCAACATTAGTTGAAGTATTCTAAGGAAATGGTATTACAACTTAATAACTCCCTAATACATTGAAAAATCCGTTCAAACATAATAAAAATTTGAGGTAGGTTTGTTGATTGCTCAATTCCAAAAGTTTGGTTTGTTGTTTATCAACAAAAAAAGTTTGGTTTGCTGTTTGGTTTTTCCTCAAAGTTCGGTTTGTTTTTTGATAATTAACCCTCTTTTAAATACACAACAACTTTGCTAATCCTTTTAATTTCATGGTAGATACCACGATACGAATACAAAGGAGCTTTCAGGAAAAGAAGAAAAAAGGTAATGACTTTTAACATGTTCTCTTATTATGATCTTTCTGTATGTATATGTCATGTTATCTTGTTGCAGGTAGATTTTGAACTTGTCAAAATCGATATTCATTCCCATATTCAAGGTGATGTTGTGGTAGAGTGCATAACCTTGGACCCTAGCCTTGAGCGTGAAGAAATGGTGTTTCGAGTCATGTTTAATACAGCTTTCATACGAGCAAACATTTTGATTCTTAACCGTGATGAAATTGACACCTTATGGAACTGCAAAGATCTTTTCCCAAAGGAGTTCAGATTGGAGGTACTTAGATAATTTCATCTTAATGATTTCACTTTGTTCATAGTATTATCTCATGTTTCTTCTTCCTTTTGATAGATCCTTTTCTCAGAGATGGACGCTGCTTCAACCCGACCCACCATCGATTTACCAAGTACCGAGGAGAAAGAAGGTATCCCAATAGAGGCATTTGCTAAAGTACAAGAGTACTTCAACAATGTGGATTGGATAGATCAGGAAGAAGATTTGACACTCCATGTGCTTCAACAGATCAAAGCAGCCAACATGCTTCGAGAAAAGCTTAAAAGTGTAAGTGAAGACATGAAAAACTTGTTTTTGGATTCAAACAGCGATGATGATGAGAAAAACCCGACCATCTCTGGAGATAGCATCACGAGTCCAGATTCCTTATCTGAAGTAGAACAGTCGCCTTCTTGGGAACCATACGATGATGCGAGTTCCACAAGAGAAGACCAATTTTCCTTTAAAGGAGGGTCATCATACATGGCATCTCTAGATCCTAAGTTGCTCTTGGAAAAGATTAGGACCAAAAGGGAGAAAGATCCTACCTTTATGTCTCCTCATTATCATCGACAGTCCATGGATTCATCTCTTGATGGAGATTCAAGCAAGACTCAAGGGTCACTTCAATCTCCATTGGGATATTATAGCGGGTCTACGTCACTTGACTCTACAAATCAACAAATAGATCGTGTTTCCACCAAGAGTGAAGAGGTAAAACGCCCATTTTCACCTCCTTTATCTTCTCCAATCTCTAGTGTAGCTAAACCATTAGACCCTACAATTCATGCCACGCCTAAACTACCAGAACCCCTGTCTGGAGAGTTGCTTGAGGCTCAAGCTACTAAAGACACAGGTTCTATAAATACTTGGCAAGATGTGGAACCATTGCCTTCTTTAAGCCTAAAGCCCTTCATAACCACTTCTCAACAGGAGGAGTCACTTGAGTGTAAAGATCAAGCATTTTTAACTTCCTCAACTCCTATTAGAGTTTCATCACCACCTCCTCAGTCTCCACTATTACCATCTATATCTGTCCAGATACCAAAACCCATAGTACCATCACCTTCTTCTCCACCAACATTGTTGCCTCTTCCATCTATGGCATCTGCTTTAGACAATGAGCAGAAACCTTGCTCAACTGTACCTTCAACTCCTTCGACACCACTTTCTTCAGGACCTTCTCCTACTACCATAAGAGAGATTTATTCAACCCCTCTTCCTGCTTCTCTTGCTTCCTCTGCTTTTGGAATTGTTTCTTGCCCCCAGCCACCAAAACCTCCATCACCACCAAAACCTTCAGCACCGCCTCCTCCACCACCACCTCCTCCTCCACCTCTACCGGGAAAGGTTCCACCACCACCTCCACCACCTTGCACTAGCTCTAGTTCAGGTCCTAAATCTACACCATTAGCACCAACCCCTCCTACTCTACCACCTTCAAGGTCTTCATCACGACCTTCAGCACCTCCCCTTCCCCCACCTCCTTCAAGAAACTCTTCAACAGGTCCACCTCCACCACCTCCAATCTCTAATGGTTCTGCAAAGAATGGACCAGCACCTCCTACTCCTAGTCCACCCGCTGCTCCATTTCTTGGTAAAGGACGGAGCTTGTCCCGTACAAATACGAAAAATCAGGCAAAGTCAAATTTGAAGCCTTATCATTGGTTAAAATTAACAAGAGCTATGCAAGGGAGCTTATGGGACGAGACACAGAAATCTGATGAATCACTTAAGTAAGCAATTATGTCATTTTTATTTTGTAGTATTTTTATTTTATCAATCATAACTTACTCTCAGCATATTGATTATCCAAGATTTTCGATACAGAGCTCCCGAGTTTGATATGGCAGAACTTGAAAGTCTATTTTCAGCATCTTCTCCACATACAAATAATGGGAACCCTGGTGGAAAATCTAGAGGGGCTTCAGGAAAACCCGAGAAAATCCAGCTGGTAATTGTCTCTCTATTTCATTGTCTGCTTTCCTTTTAATCTTTTGAAACTGGAAAGATCTCCGTCATACATAGAGTCACTATTATTTATACTACTCGTCTGTCTTTTTCGAATCTTGAATTGCCATTAGAATGGTACAGGTTTACGTGTCTGAAAAGTGAAACCCGTTAATGGACAAAACTTCAAATGTGGAGCTTAAAATTGTCACCCTTGTTGTTCTTTCAGATTGACCTTAGAAGGGCATATAACTGCGAGATCATGCTTTCAAAAGTCAGAGTTCCTATAGCTGATATAATGGTAAGCTCAATTTCATGTATTTGGTTTATTCAACTGAATCAAAGATTCAAAGTTGTGAAAGGAAAGTTCTCTATTACCTACTGGTCAATAATGCTTTGCAGAATTCTGTCCTTGCATTGGATGATTCATCATTAGATGGTGACCAAGTGGATAACCTCATCAAGTTTTGCCCTTCAAAAGAAGAGATGGAACTACTCAAGGTACCTTTTACACTGGATCTCTGATGTCCCTCTAAATTTATTCGAAGTATCTTGGTCTGGTTCCTTTCACCTTATCAATATTCTTCCTTTTGCAGAATTATAATGGAGATAAACAGAACTTGGGGAAGTGTGAGCTGGTTAGTGATAATTTTGCATTAATTATTGTTAGGATTGATTCCTTGAACACTCACATGAAGGAGAAGAACCAATTCTAAAGAGATTAGAGAGAGAGGTAGAGAGAGAGAGTTGATTTCCGTGTTAACACCCAATAGGGTAACCTCCACGCGGTTTGGTTCTATTATTGATGAAGAATACACTGTTACAAAATACGTATACATAGAGAAATACAGTACAGTATACATAATCTACCATTACATATTAATCAGACTACAATACCTAACAATTATGTCTTGTGTTCAACAAGGATCGTTGCTTAGATTGTGGTGTTAACAAGTAAAAATGTCTTTATTTTTTGGCAGTTTTTCTTAGAATTGATGAAAGTACCACGGGTACAATCCAAACTTCGGGTTTTCTCATTCAAGATACAGTTTCATTCCCAGGTCAGAAATTTCATCCCCTATTAACAAACTAGTAAATAATTAAAGATTTCTCTATCATTTTTCTCTACACTGATCCTTTTCATCTTTCCCATCAGGTGTCAGATCTTAGAGATAGCTTGAATATTGTCAATGCTGCATCCGAAGAGGCAAGATCTTGTCCCTTTCGTTGTTGGTCTCTTAGCAACAAAGTTATTAATTAAAAAATGAACCCTTTAGTTTGCCTATATGATGTTCTCTACAATAATGATCAGATCAGGAGCTCAGTCAAGTTAAAGAGAATCATGCAGGCAATTCTTTCTCTGGGAAATGCATTAAACCAAGGAACTGCTAGAGGTTAGTAAATGATGATCCAAAAAAGTGAAACTCAAGTCTTGCTATTGAGTTAAGTAAAGTGCATTGCATTTTTATTTTTTATTACTACCCATTTTAAGTTACAACATCAACTTACGAGGTGCAGGTTCTGCAATCGGATTTCGATTGGATAGTCTCCTAAAACTTACTGATACAAGAGCTCGCAACAGAAAGATAACTCTCATGCATTATCTTTGTAAGGTAAAATTCCAGTATTTTTTAAAGGGAAAACTACTAAACTGGTACCCGAATTTGTGAGTGATTAGCAAGTAGGTACATAAACTTTTTTTTGTAGCAACTAAGTAGCCGAATTTATGAAAATTAGCAAATAGGTACCTACCGTTAATTTCCGTTAAAAATAAACGGAAAATATCACGTGAGGAGCAAACAGGTACCTGAACTTACATGAATGAGCAAGTAGGTACCTGAACCGGTTCGCTCGAACCACTTTTTAAAAAAAAAAAATAGTTTATATACCAAACACATGCATGACTCAACTCTAGACGTTCTCGGAGTGTTCCTTGATGCACCGAGAACGTCTGGAGTTGAGCCATGCATGTGTTTGGTATATAAACTCTATTTTTTTTAAATAAAGTGGTTAGACCGAATCGGTTTTTGAATCGGTTCAGGTACGTACTTGCTCATTCGTGTAAGTTCAAGTACCTGTTTATTCCTCACGTGATACTTTCCGTTTATCCTTAACAAAAATTAACGGTCGGTACTTATTTGCTTATTTAAGAAAGTTCAGCAACCTATTTGTTACAAAAAAAAGTTTAGTACCTACTTGCTAATTACCCACGTCAATAGCCATCTTTCTTCTTGTTCTTTTACTCATTACATTATCGTATGGATAGAAATAATCCATGGTTCTTCCTCTCATACATTTTTCTGTCGTCGAATGCATTGCTGAACAATAGGTGCTGGCCGAAAAACTTCCGGAAGTTATTGACTTTCCAAAAGACTTAGTTAATTTGGAGAGTGCAACAAAGGTATAACCTTTTTCATGTTCGGTGTAAATGTATTTAATATGTTCAGATTCAAATGTTATAGCTGTGGGATACCATTTTTCCTTGCAGATACATTTGAAATACTTGGCAGAAGAAATGCAAGCACTTAGTAAAGGACTAGAAAAGGTTATCCAGGAGTTGTCTGCATCGGAAAATGACGGTCACATCTCAGAAGGCTTTCGTGAGGTGTGTGCGTTTAGTCTAAGGTTAAATACCAAATAGCTACCCGAAATTTGAACGTTTTACAAATAGCTACCCGAACTTTGAATTTTCAAAAATGGCTACCTAAACTTTGACATATGGGTCAAATAGCTACCTCTGTTAAATATGGACGGAAAATGACGTGTCAGCACATGATTGGTCCATAATTTTTTAAAATATAATATATTTTTAAAATACTAAAAAAATCAGAAAAATTCTTTAAAAAATTAGAAAATTAATAGAAAAAATAAGAGTTTTAAATATAATATTTTTATTAAAATTATGAAATAAAAATAAATGATTAGTTTTTTTAAATTTTGTTTCATATTTTTCAATACAAAAATTATATTACAAACTCTTATTTTTCCTATTAATTTTCCAGTTTCTTAAAGACTTTTTATGATTTTTATAGTATTTTAAAAAAATAATCTAGTTTTTAAAATTATGGACCAATCATGTGCTGCCACGTCATTTTCCGTCCATATTTAACAGAGTTAGCGATTTGCCCCATATGTCGGTAGTTATTTGCACCTTCGTCCAAAGTTTAGGTAGTCGCTATTGAAAATTTAAAGTTCGGGTAGCTATTTGGTATTTAACACTTTAGTCTATTAATTAAACTGAGTGTTTCATTAGAACTTCAGTAATAATCACAGAATCATCTCCATCCTATCCGAAAGTTCTCAGAAAAGAAGATGTGTGAGCTTCATTTTGTAATGAGGGATTTCCTTATGTAGAAAGATGATCAGTTGGTTGGATTATAGTGGTTTTGCTGTGTCTTTTGTTACAGATTCTTCAGGGATTTCTAGGGTTTGCTGAGGGCGAGGTGAGGTCTTTGGCTTCCATGTATTCCAACGTGGTACGTTCTAAACTTGGTAGCTAAGCTATCTTGAATATCATTCATACTCACTCATGGTGGAAATACCGTTGTATATTTTACTTTTGTTCAAAAAAATCTCTGCAGGGAAGGAATGCAGATGCATTAGCTCATTATTTTGGTGAAGATCCAGCACGTTGCCCGTTCGAGCAAGGTAAAAAAAATGGTTAATTATCAAAAAACAAACAGCAAACCAAACTTTTTTTGTTGACAAACAACAAACCAAACTTTTGGAATTGAGCAATCAACAAACGTACCTCAAATTTTCATTATGTTTGAACGGATTTTTCAATGTTTGAGTGAGTTATTAAGTCGTAATACTCTTTTTTTAGAATATTTCAACTAATGTTGACTTAATAACTCCCTCAAACATTGAAAAATCCGTTCAAACATAATGACAATTTGAGGTAGGTTTGTTGATTGCTCAATTCTAAAAGTTTGGTTTGCTGTTTGGTTTTTCCTCAGAGTTCGGTTTGTTTTTTGATTATTAGCCCTAAAAAAAACTAGTTTAGTTCGAACAATTTCATTCTAAATTCTTTTCAGCATCTTGCACAAACAGTGAAACATGGATTCATTTATTGAATATTTTTTTGCAGTTGTCACTACGCTTATGAATTTCGTGAGAATGTTTGTCCGAGCGCATGAAGAGAACTGCAAGCTGATGGAAATCGAGAACAAGAAGCTGCAGCAGACCGAGTCTGAAAATCACAAGTTGAATGTCAGCACCCTTCAAGCGGTTTGAAATACAGATCAAAATGAGAAAAGAAAAGGTAAGAACAAAAGAGAAGAAGAAGAAGAAGAAGAAGAAGAAGAAGAAGAATACACAACGAAGATGAGGAGATCAATGACAGAAATGGTGTTTGTGTGCCCTAATTTCAAACACTCGAGTTAGACTTTTCCGTAAAAAAGGAGCAGTAGTGACACAAACCAAACACCTGTATGTTGATTCCAGCTGATAGTGCACCCTCGAGAGGCGGGTTTGTACCCTTTGGTGAACCATGGTTCGATCAACTTCTTGACACGGTTTTAACATATGGATGTGGAATTGGTTGTGTTTTGTACCTGCCAAGCTGCTGTGAGTTCAAATTAGACATCTCTTTTTTGGTGTAGAGAAGTTCTGAAATTGTATTTGGCTTGGTTAGTTTATCCACATCCAACTGAGAACTGTTAGGATCGAACACTCAATTTGATGAAGAAATTGAGAAGCAACTCAGTTTTTCAGAGAGAAAAGGAAGAGAAGAAGAATATTGTTTTCCGTGGTAACACTCAATTGGGTAACCTCCACGCGGTTTGGCAAAATATATTAATGATGGTCACTGTTACAAAATACGTATACATGGAGAAATACAGTATAGTACAGTACAGTCTATGGGTTCATGAACCGCGAGACGCGTACATTAATACATAATCAGACTCCAATACCTAACCAGAACTTAGGTAAGTAATTCATCGTGGGAATTAGAAAGGGACCAACTGACCAAGAATTGTACCCAACCTCTAAGTATACAAATATGACTAAGAATAGGCAATTACCGAATGCCTATATGGCAACACCACGTGCTGCCACGTGTCATTGGCACTAATAAATTCAGAAGGGGGAAGGGGGGAACTACCTTCTTGAGAAAAACACACAATTCTATGCAAGAAGAATCATAAAGTTATGTAATTTATGGAGCGAGTAAAAAAAGGAAGCAAATCTGTCTACAATATACCATCACTGATTGTAATGAAAGACACCACCATAAATAACCCCACAACAAACTAGCTACTACCTTACTCTAGATACAACTATAATCTAAATACCCAAAGTTAATCAACCACCAACGTGATTTCACACATAGCAGAGCACAAAACTCTAGTTAATTACCCACGAACCGTAATGCAGAAGCGATAAGAACCTGAAGTTCGGGGTGGTGGTGCATTAAACCCTCCGCCTCTTCTTCTCAGGTAAGGATTTGGTGCCTCCTAAGGTTTTTGAAGCTGATTTTGCCTTCCCCGAGCCATCTGTGTTGGATTTACCGGCAACCCCAGGAGTCTTGCTCTTGGGGGTAGGAGGCAGATCATCATCATCATCTTCTTGTTTTCTCTTTGCTGTTCTTGATATCTCTTGCTTTGACCTAGCTGAGCCCTTCGATGTCCCAACTTCACTTTCCTTGGATTTGGCAATCTTTATGCCGTTCTTGGATCTCTGAGTCTTGCCACCAGATGTTGGAGCTGCTTCTTTGGACTTACCTGATGATGTGGCCGCTCCGTTCCTAGAAAAAACAAGTTAAAGATAACACGTCAATAGAAAAAATTCCAGTTCATTCCAACAAATAAATAAATCAAGGTCAGGATTACAGAAATGGTTATTCACTTACTTCTTGGAGGATGCTACTTTCTCTTTTTTGCCTGACGAGCTGAGATTCGTTCTCCCCTTCTTCATCGGAGGTCTGATTGATGAAAAGAACAGATGACACGGGAACTTGTTGAGTTAAAGGACAAAACTTTATGGACTTAAGCATTGAATAATGCTCTCGGATAACAGACACAGTGGACTCAATTAGTTCATCCAAGAAGAAAGAACTCAAACCTCAATCATATATCTCACGAAGATTCATACTTCATGTATACATATATATACTTGGATCCTCTCCACCTGGCTCTAAAGGATTTTGATGCAATTTACAGCAGAGATTTAATTATGGACATAATCAAGAGACGGGATTCTGCCATATCATTTTTTTGTGGACAGTCTTTTTATAATAGTTTTGAATGAGGTACCAGAATCTTGTCCATTGATCATATACCCTGAATTAAATCATGACAGTAAAATGGACGCAATTCCTTGCACTATTTTATAGCACGTATGTCTAACTAAACTACAAATGATGCATTTTACCTATCAGGTGAAGCACCAAGACTTTCCTCATCCTCACTCTGCTCCTCCTAAGCACGAAAAGCAACATCTGGGTTCATAAACCAAGCAATGGTAACAGTGAATAGTAAACTCCATCACATGCATCAGTTCTAACCTGATCAGATTCCGAGTCATCAGTAACTAGTTTCCATTTTTCATCCTTGAGCTGTAATGTCTCAATATCACCATCCACGTAGGAAACCTACATTGAAGGCAAATTCAAAATATATTGCGTGAATGATTAAAATAGGATGTATGCCATAGGCAGTACAATGCTGAATCATCATATGCTAACGGAAGAGGCACAGACTTACCTTGTGTTTCTTCTTTACAGGATCAAAAGAGGAAACCTTGCCTTCATAGTATCTGAGAGATTTGATTCAGTAATGAGCAATTGACTGGGGGGAAAGGCATTTACTATGTACCATCGTGATAATCAAATCAACTTTCTTTTAATTTCCTAGGAAAAGTTATGGCTAACATCTGCAGAAACATCATGGCAAAGGTTCTGAGAAGTAACATTCACTTACGCTTTGTCTAGAGGCCACCATACTTTAATTCTTGAACCAACAAGTTCCTTACCAAACTCTTTTTTATTGGGTTTCTGAGAGGAAAATAAAAGAACAATTCAGGGTCAGGCATAGAAGAATGGTAGCAAAGAGAAAATTAATGTGTAGACAAATTCCAGATTCCAAAGATGCTTAATTGTTTAGGAGAAAGAGGACATTAGATATGCTATCTGACTAATAACCTCTAGTAACAATTCTTGCAACATCAGAACATTCACTCCATTCATCATACAGAATATATGTTGGTTGTTTTTTGCCAATGTCATACGATTCTTGAACAACTTAGAAAAATTCACCTGCCTCTTCATATGATAAGAGAAAACACAAAAAATTTCATCTATTTTTCCATGTTGTGAGATGTATCAATTACTGAATCAATCAGAAGCAAATATTAGAGGAAGAGAGACAACACTAGTGTGTCCCCCACAGTAGAATGATCATTTAGCAAGTGGTGTGCCATTTCAGGACAAGGTATTATATAATCTTAACAGAAACTTATCGGTAATGAAACAAGAATGATATAACAAAAACCATCAAAGGCAGCATTTCGTAAAACATACCTCCTCTTTGGCTGGGGTATGTTTTTTGGAATGGTCATTAAGGGTCTCATCCCTTGCACGTTTGCTTCCCGTCTTAGACGAAGAAACTACTTCCTTATCCTTCAAATATAAATATAATATAAGACATCAAACATGAACTAAACAATGGAACTTCCAATAAGGGCTAAATCTAGTATGAGAAATTACTTTATCTAGATCTTTTTTTGCAGATGTCTTGACCTGTTTCTCTGAAACAATTTTACCCTTAGCTTGGTCTTTCTTATCTTCTGGTTGCCTTTTAGCGATTCCACCGCTAGAACTTGAAGCTTCCTTCTTACGCAGACTAAAGGGTTTTGCCTCAGAATCACTTGTTGCATCAATGTCCTTGTCCCGACTGGGTTCCTCATCAGAAATTATTTTGTCTACATCTTTCTTTGCAAATGTCTTGGCCTGTTTCTCTGAAACAATTTTACCCTTAGCCGGTCCTTTCTTATCTTCCGCTTGCATGCAAGAACTTACAGGTTCTTTCTTACGCTGCTTCAAGGATTTAGCCTCAGAATCACTTGTTGCATCAACAACCTTGCTGGACTTGCTTGGTTTCTCATCAGAAATTACTTTATCTACATCTTTCTTCACAGACGTTTTGACCTGTTTCTCTGAGACCGTTCTACCTTTATCCAGTGTTTTCTTATCTTCTGGTTTCCTTGTCGCAATTCCACCGCTAGAACTAAAACATTCCTTCTTACGTTGCTTCAAGGATTTTGTGTCAGAATCACTTGTAGCATCAATGTCCTTGTCGGCCTTGTTTGGTTTCTCATCAGGAAATATTTTATCTACATCCTTTTTCGTAGATGTCTTGACCTGTTTCTCTGAAATCATTCTACCCTTAAAACGCCCTTTCTTATCTTCTGGTTGCCTTTTACTAGAATTTGAAGCTTCCTTTTTATGCTGCTTTGAGGATTTTGCCTCAGAATCACTTGTCGCGTCAATGTCCATCTCGGCCTGACTGGGTTTCTCATCAGAAACTACTTTATCTACATCCTTTTCCACAGATGCCTTGGCCTGTTTATCTGAATCTTTTCTACCATCAGGCTGTCCTTTCTTATCTTGTGGTTTCCTTGTAGAGATACCAGCACCACTCCTAGAACTTAAAGCTTCATTCTTATGCTGCTTTGCAGACTTCACCTCAGAATCACTATTTGCATCAATGACCTTGTCGATCGTGCTGGGTTTCTCATCAGAAGTCACATTATCTGCATCTTTTTTCACAGATGTATTGACCTGTCCTTTCTTATCCTCTGGTTGCATTGTAGAGATTTCACTTCCAATGATAGGACTTACAGCTTCTTTCTTATGCTGTTTCAAGGACTTAGCCTCAGAATCACTTGTTCCATCAATGTCATTATCAGCCTTGCTGGGTTTCTCATCAGAAACCTTGTCTCCTTCTACAGTAGGTGGTCCCATCTCATCTTCACCCACGTCTACAGATACTTCCTTAGAGTGTAAAGCTTCATCACTGTGCTGCTTCAAAGATTTTACTGCAGAATCATTTGTTGCATCAATGTCCATGTCAGCCTTACTGTATTTCTCCTCTGATCCACCGTTTCCCTTTTCTACTACTTCATCTTTACACTCTTTTTCTTCAGAGATTTCATCACCAACTGCCTTTGCATCTTTGACTATACTTTCCTTCTTCTCTTCAGCTCCACCTTTCTTCTCCTGATCCTCCACCTGACTATAGGGCGGGGAAGCATCTTTTTGTAGTTCCTTTCCATCAGCCTCAGATGAAGAAGGTTCAACAACTACCTCTTTTAAATTTTCCTCAGCTGATTGCTTCTTGCTTGCAGCAGTCGTGATATCATTCTCAACTTCCTTCTGCTGATCCTGCACTTCAGCAGCTTCCTTCTCTTTGTTATTAGCAGACTCAACTTGCTCTGTTGATAACTTGGGATTGCTGCCCTTTCTCTCAAATGTTTGGTCTTGCTGCGATCCCGTTTTTTCATCTGATTTATTGACTTCATCAGTGCTGCTTAAGTTAGTTTTCTCAGCTGCATTACTATCATGACCATGGTCTTCTTCCTTTTTCACTGAAGCAGAATCAGCCAGAGAGCTATCCTGCTCCTCCTTCACCTCACCATTGCTAATAACTGACTCGGGAGATACATCGGGAGCAACGTCAACTTGCTGTAGAGTAGTTACTTCTTCTGTTGTCTCATCCAACTGTGTTCAAATAGACCACAGTCAGTATTAAATTTTCACAACTTCAAGGTGTGGGAACCCCAAAAAAAAAAATTACAACTAATTCTTGCTCAAAAAAGTGAACGTCAAGGACATAAAATTCAGCAGAGCAAATCTTCATCGAGTACATGGGTTTCACTGAGTGAAGTGGAAGCAAGTCTTGAATACCTTAACATAACATTTATGAAAACTACTTAAAATAATATGCAGGTCACCTTTTGTCCACCATCAAGATGTACACCATTCTCGTTCTGCTCAGTCCCCTCCACAGTTTCCTGGCAAATCGATGAAACTACACTACTGTAGTCATTTGAATAAACACCCAATGACTTCAGCAATTGAGGGAGGTAAGGTTTCAACTTTGATGCACAGCTTTCGAAAACTCTCTCCCCCAATTTTTTAACAATAGGCTGAACTTCCTAAATATCACAAAAGCTTAAATTACTGAATGTCCCACATATAATAAAAGGAAAATGATAAAATCAAGGACGACAGAATTTCACCTCGTTGTCCTTTTTCACAGTTTCCAGTATTGAAGATAGTAACTCTGGTGAAACATCTTCACTTTCTTCTATGACAAGGGCCATGATTGTTTCCATTGCTGTAAAGACACTCTCTGGATGATAGTCCCTGATATACGAGTACATGTATCAGGAAGACACAGATATCATGCTGTTTATGACTATGCATCGGAGGTGTCAGATATACATAGAGATAACTTAACACATCCTCGGAAAACTTAAACAAGACCTGAATAGAGACAATAAGTGCAAAGAAAAAGCATTGGCTTGCGACGACTTAACCAAACCATCAAAAGACTCCTCTAGTGATTTTAAGGGATGAGCCAAGATATTACTAATTTTGGCCGGAAGAGAATAAACATGATTTCTAATATTCACTTTTGACATAGTACAGATTGTAGAATTACATGCTTAAAAGTGGCATAGAGGCTAATTAACCATGAAAAATAAACTCTTAGTGCTAGAAACATACATTTGAAGAAAAACAAGACAATGCTATGTAATACAAAGGATATGACTGGAAAAGTATGCATTCAAGTGATTAAACACAGAGTAAAGAAAGGAAACACAAGTATCAGCAGCTTCAAAACTTGAGATCTGAATTTAGAATATCTACAGCAATTAACAAACCTTATCTCCTTCAGGAAAAGATGGAACATTTCAAGAATCAAGGCATCACATTCCAGATCCAACATGAGCACGCAAGATCGGACCTTTGCAGCTGTTTCAAGGATAGCACACCTTTTCCCGTATGACCGAGCAGATTTGTCATATAGGTTCTTCAAGGATGATACAATTAATTGAAAAACTTCCTATTTTACAAAATACCAAAACGGTGAGAATGAGATTATTGTCAGCAGCAAGCTATGTTGTTCAAGCATAGAAAGACGCTATATCCACACATAGAACTCACCTTCATTTTTTCATCTTCGTATGGAGCCTCAGGTGCACTTATCCTTGTAATCTCACTCATGCACGAGGCAACTGCAACTCTAACATCAATATCTGAATGCTTGAAAAGTCTATCACCCACTAATGCCTTGAGTGGAACAGAAAGAACCTCTTGCATATATTTGCTTGGAGATTGATCCACTTTTGCTAGGCAGCTTTCAACTCGCTGTATGGTAGACAAATAAGCCCAATTAAGTACTGGAATATGCATTTCTCCTTTCTAACATGGCAGCAAATATACTGCTGACACAGAGAGAGATAGACCAGTAGATGAACAGGGAGCTATATCACACACAATGTCAGCAGTGTTGAGACCATATTCTACACTACTTGGAAGCGCAATGTGATTGCAAGATCATATCAACATGTAATTTTATATGTACACTAAAATAAGGATAGCAACAATACACACAGATTAAGGTGGTCTATCTACACAGAAAAATAACAATTCATTAGTAAAATATTTAAAATGGTTACCATAGTTTCCAACTGATACTTAATAGCTCCTCTATAGCTTCAATTTCACTCCTAATTCCATTGCCAGGAGTTGATATTTATGAATTTACACAGTATGAATACAAAACCTACACTTGCATTACGTAATGCAAACAGTTTCTACCGAATCAGTTTCTAATAAACATAATGCCTATAAAACCGACTGCTCAATACCCCCTAGGATTGCTCCAACAACTACGTGCTACATGGATAGAGCATAACGCGGGAAGCACAAATGAAATCGACAACGTGTCTACTGCCAGAAGTTGTCACCGTAGATAACCATCTGTTAAATTGAACACTTTGCGTGAATTTGAACTTATAACAAGAAAAAGACTAGATATTAGTAACTTGATTTTTTATCCCCAAATAAAGTTCATGAACAAAATTCATCAAAAATAACCAGACATTGCAAACCCAGATTCAGTGGACAAACTATAACCGACGAAACTTAAGAATACAGTTTACAAAACAAAAGAAGACATCAGTCCGTGAAAAAGAACATTCCTCCTATACAATGTGCAGAAGAAGTCAATAGAAAACTTAGGCTTAACCCACGAAAGCAGTTGCCTGGTGAGAAGAGTTACCACCGTAGCTACTGAGGATGTCAGCAATAACATATATTGGAAGTGCCAGGGAGAAATTCAAATACTCACGTCGAGAAGGGACAAGAGCTCGTCCACACAAGCTGGGGGATCGACCAATTTGCTGCCTGTTTCCACAAGCTGCTCCTCTATCTCCACATAGGACGCTGACATGGCAGACGTTGTTCCAGACCAAATTCCTAACACCGTTGTCCGAACCCTTAAGATGCTGGATGGTAATGCTCAGGTCGCATCAATCATAGACCACTGAAATTGGAGAAACGAGCGGCAGCGAGAACCAACCCAGATTTGGAAAGGTAAAGGAGAGTGAATTGAGAATCGATGTATAGGTTGGAAGGGACAGCGTTAGGGTTCTTTACGGAGGAGGGGAAGAAAGAGTCAGTGAGGAGTCTGAGAGAAGAGATCAGACACGAAGTTATTTCAACTTCACCCTCTCCTCTCCGATGCACAGTTAATTAATTTCTCGTCTGATATTAATGTTAATTAGTTTACTTCCGGGAAAGTGCTTTTTAGTCCCCTAACTTTTAAAAGTTACGGTAATTAGTCTAGAAACTATGTCGTAGTTTTTTCGGTTGCCTAACTTAAAGAGAGTTACAGTTTGGCCCCTGAATTTAATTTATAGTACGTGCATCAAGGAGAGATGATGTGGTGAGACATGTCAACACACCACCCTAATTGGGTTGCCACATCATCAACTTGTATTATTATGTATACATATATAAAATAATAAAATAAAAAAATTAAACATGTGTTTTAAATGTGATTTATTTAATAATTGTGTCATAATTGAAGTTTAGAGACACATTTAAAACTTAATTGTTTACACAATAATATTAATAGTACGATACGATTAGACATGACATGCACAAATTGACAACCCTACTTGAGTTGGTCTTATTTTTTAATTTTTTTTGTCAACGAATTTGTCTTATTAAAATTTTAAAAATATAATAAAAAAAGTTTAATATATATATTATCCTTTAAGAGGGGATTGTCTGACTCAAGATGGATTAAACCAATCTTTATATTATTAGATTGATAACCTAAAATTAGAGGTGTCAAATTTTGAACACGGAATATGGGTGACCCGCTCATGAATTGTGTTTGGGTTGGACATTTTGGACTCACTGATTATTTTGGCATGACCTGCCTAACTTGCATGAAAAATAGATTGTGTTTGGGTCGTACCTATCAACACGTGGGTTAACTGTGAATTCGTATAATTAATATATATATTATATAAAAATGCATGAGTCACACAGGGCGCGTAGGTCACACGAGTCGTATGGATTGTATGGGTCCAGAGGTAATAGGTTGTATGAGTCAGTGAGTCGTATGGGTTTACGAGTCGTGCGGTGTAGTGTTTGACTTACAAAATGTATACCTTAAAAATTGGTTGAGAACAAGTTCATGAGTCACATGCATTGCAAGTATAATTTCAAATACCATAACTATATTCATAATCATGGTTTTAACTGTATATTCATATTTATTACCACCATGTGAAATGTAATGTGACATTATAAATGTATGTTAATAAATACATAAAGTTATATCACAAGCAACAAAACTATTTAAAATTAGAATTATTCAAAATTAACACTAATATCATTTAATATTTACATTATTCAATTACAATTTATTTTGAAATTATAAATTCGTGAAATCTAAAAGTGAAAATCTCACTTATGTTATTAGTATTATTTAATATATTAATATTAAATTATTATTATTATATTTATATAATAACCATGTATATAACTAAAATACCATAACCATAATCATTACAACTATAAAATTAATCACCATAATCGCACATCACCTTGTCGTCCATAGCTCGTGTATTATTGAATAGAGGGGTTAACATAGATTGGGCCGGACTCACAGTGCAGTTGGGTTATTTAACCGAACCGGAATCAACAGATGCAATGAGGCATGCTTTACAACACTTGTTTATGATCCATACCATATGTTTTACTTTACGATGATGTGAGGCCGACACTTTTGTTTTGGGGCAATAATGCACACACTTTGAAAAGGACTTATGTGCAAAAATATCACCATTAAAATATTTTGTTTATATTTACCCCAAAAAAGTTGTTTATTATTATATTCAGTCCAGCCGCCCAATATTAGGCTTTGTCTAGTCAAGTTTAGCAAGTGGCTGCCTAGTGGAGACGTGACATGTTCCATATGTGGATATAAATTTTAGTTATTTATTCTGTGTCCTTGAGTTTGTCCTCTATTTCAAATGTTTCCATGTTTTTTTTAAACTTAACCTATAAATTAAGGAAAAAGGACTTGAAGAGGAGGGAAGAGAGGAGGATGGAATCGGAAGAGAGGAGGGAATTAAGGTTGTAAATTCGTATTGACGGGTCAATTGTGAGTCCTGTTAAGTATGAATCGTGTTAAAATAAGTTTAACTCAAATACAACTCATAATTAATGATAAGTCAATTTTCATAATTTAAGCACAACTTATAAGTAGTGCGGTCAATGGTTAGAATATGATACAAGTATAACAAATATCACAACTATATTATATTTTTAAACTACATATCATAATCCTAACTATTACGTTTATAATTTTCAATACCATAATAGTGATTATTAATCACGATTTTATTAATATATCTATATTCATTAATTACCACGTGTAAAAGTAAAACAACATCATGAATATTATCTTAATAAATACGTAAATTTATGTTAAAAAAATATTCAACACCAAGACAATTTAATATTAACTCTAATATAATTCAATTAGAGTTCATTTTAAAATCATAAATTCGTGAAATTTGAAAAGTTAAAATCTACTTTTATTATTAGTATATATATTCTAATATATTAATATTAAATAATTATTATATTTATATAGTAATCATAGTTATAATCATGAGCATGACTAAAATAACATAATCATAACGGTAAGAATTTTACCACCATAACTGCACCATATCATAATGATACGGTTAGCGAAATAATAAATTGACGATTATAACCATAATTTTTAATTTTTTACCGTATCATTATCGACCCAATCGATAAGGTCAATAGGTTACAAGTTTAATTATTTTATGATAATATACCATTTACAGGGTAATCATTGACATAATTGAATCTTTGCAGGGAAAAACGAAATAAATAAAACTATCGGGAGTAATCAGAAAAAAAGAATTTCATCTTCTCCCTCACCGTCGCCATCTCATTCTCCTTCCTTTTCAGTATTTTCCTTTCCTATCAGTCGTTCATAAGAAGTCCAGTAAGGTTCTCTCTCCATCTCCTCTCTCAGGGCTTCGCTGACCCTAATTTTCTAATCAACGAAGCAGTAAGCACAGATCTAATCGCTGTCTCCAGATTCATCAACACAGCGAGCCAAAGCTCGGCGATTCCGAGGTAAAATGTTTAGCACATATGTAGATATAGTTCGAACCGCAAGCTTCAAGTACCTCCGATCTGTCAGATCTGCTTATGATTTCTTGCTCCCTCTATGCTTCCTTCACAGATTTTCTCGTTATTCAACAAAAGGAGACTCTTTTGCATCTCAGCTTGCAGAATACCTGCTCTTGGTGGAACAACTGATGCTCTATTACACGGTCTGGAGATTTGAAAACCATACTGCGGTCATTCTGTATATTAGAAAACCTCTGACATGTCGAACCTGCTGAAAGACGACACCATCCAGATTCGAGAGGTGTGGAATGATAATCTCGAGGAAGAGTTCGCGCTGATCCGTGAAATCGTGGACGATTACAACTACATCGCCATGGATACTGAGTTCCCTGGCGTGGTGTCTCGTCCGGTTGGAAACTTCAAGAACATAAACGATTACAACTACCAGACTTTGAAGGATAACGTCGATATGCTGAAGCTGATCCAATTGGGTCTGACTTTTTCTGATGAAAATGGAAACTTGCCCACCAACGGGACTGAAAAGCTCTGTATTTGGCAATTCAATTTCAGGGAATTCAATGTAACTGAGGATATCTATGCAAGTGATTCAATCGAGCTGTTGACCCAGTGCGGGATTGATTTTCAGAAAAACGTTGAAAAGGGTATCGATGTTACTCGATTCGGTGAGCTTCTAATGTCTTCTGGGATTGTTTTGAATCACGATGTCAATTGGGTTACCTTCCACAGTGGATATGATTTCGGGTATTTGCTCAAGCTGCTGACTCGCAGTGCCTTACCCGAAACTCAAGCTGGGTTCTTTGACCTGATCAACTTGTACTTCCCCATTGTTTATGATATCAAGCATCTGATGAAGTTCTGCAACAGCCTCCATGGCGGATTAAACAAGCTTGCTGAGTTATTGGAAGTGGAAAGGGTAGGGATCATGCATCAGGCTGGGTCTGACAGTTTGCTCACTTGTTTTACATTTAAGAAGTTAAGAGACACTTTCTTCAACGGTTCCACACTTAAGTATTCGGGTGTCTTGTATGGTCTTGGTGTTGAGAATGGACATAATTCTAGTTAAGTTAAAGATGGTTGATTGGTGTCAATCTGTTTGTAGACTGTCTTGATGTGTGAAGGAAGGGATTTATAGTCTTCTCTCTTTGTAAAACTTTGTCTAATGATGATTGGTATTTACTATGAACCCCCAGCAAGTGTTATTTCTGTCTCATCTTAATGTAAATTTTCGATGCCCGTGTCTTGAAAGTTGAAATACAATTGTTTTAACTTTCCTTGATTGAGTTCCATGGTCCTCTTATTTGGATTATGTTGGCTAGGGGTGTTCAAAAGAGACTATAGGATCGAAAGGCCGGCCCGACTAGGAATGAGACCGAGCAGGTTTTTCCCTTCAATGTCGGACTCAGGCTTTTTCACCGAAAGCCCGTTTATGACCGGTCCGACTCGAAGTTACTATACAAACCCTAAAAATTTAAAACCAAAGCCAGTCTCTCAGCACTTCAGCAGCACTCAGTCATCCTTCCGACCTCCAAGTTTGAGACAGCCTCCTTCCAAATGCAGCCCTCCATCGTTGTCGTCTCTAGTCTCCATCGACTCGTCATCCATCAGTGTTGTCTCCAGTCCACACAGCTCCCATCTCCATTCGGTCTTGGCTCGTCATCCATCGGTGTCGTCTCCAGACCACAGAGCTCCAGCCTCCAGTCGGTCTCGGCTCGTCATCCATCGAAGATAAGCGAATCAATCTTGTTTCTTTGACAGTATTATGTAGATGACTGAGTAATCGAATCAATTCGTTGGTGTTGGTGTTGATGGTGTTGACTGAGTAATCGACTGTATTATCCGATTGATGTTGGTGTTGATTGATTTGTTCAATTTGTTCGTTCGTTGGACAAATTCAGTTTTTTTTTTTGGCAGATTCGATCCAAGACCGAGACCAGACCGAATCAAGAAAGATCGACTCTTTTTTTTTTCTGAGGTCGGTCTCGGTCCTCCATAAGGCAAGACCGAAATTTAGTTCTCAGTCTTGTCTTCATGACCGGCCCGGCCCGCCCATGATCAACCCTAATGTTGGCAATTCCCATTTTTACAACAAATTTTATGATTCAAGTCATACAAATGAGAATCAATATGATGATAATAATGCATCTTTTATTATCAATACCATAATTTGAATATGAGGAAAACAAAGTTATGTTTTTTTGGGTTAATTAGTTACTTGGTTACTTAGGGTTATTTTAATGTTATCTTTTTATTTTTTCTTTACGTTGCTAAATAGTTATTTACATTTTACAGACTAATTGGTCACACTATTAATTAGTTATTCATTTTTTTAATATCATTTCTTCTCTATTGCATAAGCATAACCTTAGAACTTTATAATATATATATATCCTTAAATTTTTGTAACCTTTTCATATATAATCACATGTAAGATACTTGCTAAATTAATGAGATAAAAAAATAACAATTTTAAACATAAGTGACTAAATAATATAAATTCAACATCTTGAACAAAAAAATAGGTCTGAAATAAAAAAACCACGTGGTTCGAAAATTAAGTGAAACCGAACCGGGCTGTTTCAAAAAAATCAATCCGACAATGTATGATTCAGTTATGGTCAATTTTTTTTCCTTGAAACAGTTTTTTTGACTATTCGTTGTATAAATCTAAAAATACCGTGGAGTCTGGTCCAACTATTTATACGTATATAATTGTATATATTATATTATTTAATATAATTAATCAATGAAGACAAATAAATAATAATTTTGTTATTTAATAGTTATTTTAGTTGTTTAATCATTTGAGTAGAAAGTTATGTAAACATTGTTAAATCGAGTTATTTTAATTTTTACTGTTTAATTTGATTTTGAATACTTATTTTGATTTTGAATGTACATTTATTTTTTATTTTTTCGGTTTAAATCAAAATTTCGGTCCAAAATTCCGAATGGACGGTTTATTTGTCCTTGTACGGTATTTTGATCGTTTTTTTAAAAAGAAAATATTGTCCAAAAATATAGGTACCCAACAAAAATAGTAAAAAAAACGTCTGACAGGTTGATAGACATTATTTTTGATTAAAAAATAATGTCTATCAACCTAAAAATTTAAATTAAATAACTATATCGGTAATTTACTTGTTAATACCAGAAAATAAAATCAACAGAACCAAGTGATCCGTAGCGGTTCATATTACAAACCCAATTCCATAAGTTCCGGTTCAGTATCTTCCCTCGAGGCCGAAACCGTGCGACTCCTCTAGAAGCGCCTTCTGCACAGCGGCAACTTCGGAACCTAGTAGATAGTCTCCTCACCTCTTCACCATCCTCTGTACAATCCATTCGAAGAACCGTTCCAGCTCTTCTCCATTTCAATGGTGAGCAGTAACCTGTTCTTCCATGTCCACCATTTGCAGAGCGAAGCTTCCAGTTTCCTGTATATGAATTTCTGCGTGTTCTTGTCAGGAATCGAATGCGCAGGAATCGCCGTCACTTGAGGACTGCTTGAAGTTGCTCAGAGGAGAGAGGGACGAGCAGCGGTTAGCTGGTCTTCTTCTGGTCACCAAGTTCTGCAAAGGCGACGACCTTGCTTCCCTTCGCAAGGTGTATGACGCCGTCGGGTCCCGGTTCCTTGATCGTCTCCTGAAGACTGGTAAGCTCTAGCATTATTCGGTTGGGCGGAGAGTAATTGGTTATAGTAGTTGCTAGGTTATCTAGCTTAAGAAGTAACTCTTCTGTTTGAGCTCGTTTTAGGCATGGGAACGACATCGGGCCCAAGTAGTGGTGGTGCCACTGACAACCGCGAGGCGTACTTGCATCTCTCGGTTACTGTTCTTGCTGCATTTTGTCGTGTTCCGGAGATTGCTTCTTCGGAAGAAATGATTTCAAAAGTTCCAGCTATGTTGGAAATCATCTCGAGAGAGTGAGCCTCTAATTAAGTTTTGTTTTCCTGATCTTTTAGATGTTTTGTTTCTGTTCATAGCTTGAAATCGAGATAATTCGCATTTGAACCTCCTTTGATGGTTAACGTGCAACATTGACCAATTTTATGTTTTTATCTTCTCTTTGTTCTATGAAATGACTTGCAAATAACAGGTCAAATTCTCCTGCCGTTGAGGAGTGTTATGAGTTTCTGTACTTGACAGCATTTGCAAGTGAATCTGGGGTTCGTACATTGTATGAATCTGCAGGCTTCAAAGTGTTAGCAAGGCAAATTTCTAACTTGCCAGATGGTAATTCACCTTGGCATTTTGAAAATTGTTAGAATAATTTATGAAAAATGATATTAGATAAAAATGCTGTCTATTTGACCATCATTTGTACAATTTATTTCCCTTACACAATCATATACCTTTATACAGAAATTTAGCTATCACCAGTATCAACTGTGGTTCAAATTAAGATTACAGTATCATCTATTGCCTTACATCAGTTCATGCATTTATGAAATTATGATGGTGTTTGGTAGTGCATGTCTGTTAGCACTTAGCATTTTCGCTGGGACTAAACCTCAAAATCTTGTGCAGGTTCAAAGTTAATGGAGCTAACTATAAAGATTGTACAAATAATGCTGACTAACCTGTCCCTTGACATCATTACCAAATCCTACCTAGTAGAGCTTTCAACAATTGTGAGTCCACTTTCAGAAGTTACTTTGTCTCGACTATTCCTCTGTCATGTCTTTAGTTTTGTGGAATTGGAGACATTATATTTTTTTTCTTCATTTCAGGTGGCTGCTTTGGTGAGGCAATTTGCTATATTGCAAAATGCTCAGAAATTTGAGTTGCTCCATCTACTTTCTGCTATTTTAACTTCTGACTATTCGGTATGTTTAATCTCTTGACCTGAATCTTTTGTTCTTTCAGCTCCAATAGAGTTTCAAATAGCTGAAGCTAGTCTACGCATTAGGCTAGTAACAAGGAGTTAGTTTCTTGTTTTAATTTGGTTGTGAAATTTGATGGGTTCATCTACAAAAAGGTTAGAAACTTTTTGCAACTTGGAGCAGTTGGAAATTCTTGGAACATAACCTGCTGTATCATCCTTGAGAACATTAATTGCATTAGGAAGTAATATTTGGTTTATTGATTCTTCTATATAATTAGTTGTGAGGATCCTTCTCTATTCCGAGTTTTAATTCTTCAATAAATTATGGAAATGGGTGTGAGCGTTCCATCTTGCAAGGAACATGAGTTTTTTAGGCATTACACTATGCATTATATTCTACATCATGTGTACTGACTGCTGACTACCTTTTTCTTTCCTCTGAAATTCAGGTTCTACTTCATGATGCACTTCGAGAAATGGCAAATAATAATTGGTCAGATTATTTGCGTATTGGCATCATAGCAATTTTACAGAATCGGGTAGGTACGTACATGAATATTTAATGAGTACCCAATCCACATCAAAATGCTCATTCACTGAGAAGACAAGTTTGTTATATTATTATCAATTTTTGTCAAAGATATAGAAACAGACCAAACCTGTCATTTAGTGAAACAGTTAAATGAGAGTCATCTGGGGCATCGGTTGGTATCTTTTGCAAGTTACTAACTTCAACATTGAAGTCGATAGAGTAGCGCAAGTAGAGCTTTACATCCATATCCACGATTAAGACTTATTAATTTCCCGAGGTTGTTTTTTCTGCATGTGAGGGAAATACAACTGTATTTAAAATAAGAGTTAGATTTTTGTAAGGTCCTGTCATTATAATATACACAACTTCGTGCTGTGTTAATGGTCTTTGGATTTTTTGTGTAGCTCCTGTTGAAAAGCTACATGCTCTAATTTTGTCTGACTCAGCCATTACCATCACCAATGAGAGATGGCTGATTGGCCAAGTGCAATTGCCTGATGTGAAGGAGACAATGCCAGCAAACAGGTAATTTGGTTGATAACAAAGTTCTTCCTTCCAATAAAATCCATTTGGAATGCGGTTCCTTTTGAGCTTAACAATTCTTCCCTTTGAAGGTGTCTGCTGCTTGTACTAGAGTCCTCACGGGTCGAAGTTGCTGTTTTACTCAATGATATTGCCTATCTAAAGTATGAAGCTTCAAAGGATTCTTCAACCAGGATAGAGGATATCCGTCTCAAGCAGAGAAACCTGGCTATAGCTTTTTCTCTTGTTGAGAAGATAATCAAATTGATATCAACCGTCGGGGATGAAAGTATTAACTACATATATACGCACCCACCTTCTCCCATATGTTCTATTTGTATTCGGCATGCTTAGTTGTCGTCCATAGAATCTTTCATTCATGATCTGCCATATAATAATTTTGTTCGTGGACTCAATTTTTCTAAGCTATAAACCATTGCTTTTACAACTAGTTTCACAAAATGGTAATAAAGTTGAGGTACTGCTGCCTGACCTGATCTAGTAAATTTATCTTCAGAGGTTCTTTGCATAATGGGAGAGGGAATGGATTGTGGCACATCAGTGTGTCTTTGTGGGTTGTCCCTTTTCCGTTTGAGCCTTATATGATTCACCTTTTGCAAATTGATTTCTAGGTGATCTTATTGAGGAGAGAACCATCATGAGGGTTATCAATGGGCTTAACGAAACGATTGGTATAGTTCTAGAGTATGTACAAGATGCCAAGGTCAGGATTCTTTTTCGTGTATTTTATGCTTTTGAAACTAATTAAATGGAATGCCGTAATTAACTTATGCTACTTTGCTTGAAATTTTTTTATGCAGGATCATGGGCATAGAAAAGGAGATGATCTTCTTGCTTCTGTAAGGGTTATTGGGAGGTGTGTGACATTCCCTCTCTAACGTATTCAGCAAGACCAAGTAGTTGAAGGCAAAAAAGCTAATCTTATAAGTAGACTTCATTCTTGTGGGAGTATTGATGATATTGACATAATGAGAGGCAAAAAAGCTAATCTTAGATGGATTATTTAGTTTGATGAGATGGGAAACCATGATTAAGTCTTATTAAGCTTTTGTTTGCTCATTTGTTAGCTATCTTGCGGAGACACCCGTGGCATGTGAAGAGAAGGTGAAAGAGCTCCTTGGCTACATGCTTTCTATCGAAGGGGAAGATGAATCTGGGTATTGATACTTCTTCTGATACTTTTTGCAACTTTTCAATAGCTATGTCATTTACTGAAATATATTTGTTTTCTTCCCAATGCCAGTCCATTCTACTCCGTGTGCTTTTTGCTGCCTCTTCTTTGCCAAATCACAATGAAGCTCGAAGGCTGCCAAATGTTAATTTCTTCTGGAGGACATAAGGCTGTGAGTACCCTTGTGAAAAAGTTCCCATTTTGTTCGATCTAGAAAAAACGTGCTTGCAAATTGTTATGCCTCTCGGTATCATTTAATTCTCACTCAACCTATGTTCCTCCATTATGTGTGGACACACAATAGTGATGGTTATTATCTCTTCACTGGATTAATTAAGTGCTTCTTCACCATTTTTTCCTTTGCAGGTTGTGGAGTGCCTTGTGAAATTAATAGGCCCACATGCTCATATGATTGAGGATGGAAGTCGCATCTTCTTGGCTTGCGACACCATCTTGAATCTCTTATTGAAGGTACTGGAATCCTATCACCAAACATCACAATGATCATACTGTATCACATTTTGTGTAGTATTAACTATTAACCACTGTTCTTCCCATGCCGTCAAAACAGAGCGAGCAGCTACAATTTTCTCTGGAGGAGTCACTTTCTGTTGATTTTCTGAAAGCATTGGCTTGTTTTGCAGGTACATCGATAATCTACTATTCTTGTTTGTGCTTATTTCTTAGGAATTTTCTTTTCAAGGGGTGCTGAAAATAGCTGCTCTCGATTAATATTGTTGGTTTAAACCACGGATGATGCGTTGTTCTTCACCCAGTCACAGTTTGAGATTCAAATTGGACCCATATGCTCTTTTGTAAGGCCAGGGACTGTGGGTGAGCCGTATATATTTAGAGAGTTGTGATTGGTTGGTCCAAGAGGACCAAGACCCCATGGACAATGCTCATATATCTGTGTTTGGTCTCAATATAGTTTGGTAAACAGTAAACTAAAGATTTGATTTTGTATGATTCAGAAAATGCTGAGGACCAATCTGTCACAATGATGGCTTCAAGTATATGTTCATTGATATTGGATCACACATCAGAAGCCCGTCTTGGCAACTTTCCAGGCTTTGATCAGGCTACACTAGAGAACCTTTCTAGACTTTTTGCAAAGAGCTTGGCTACACAGCATCTGGTACATCATCTTTGTCACATCCACTCATTCTAAACATATTTTTGTGATGTATATTTTCCGGTTATTTCTGCAGGAAATGCGCGATGACAGTGTGGACGAAAGTGACCTTTACGAGATTGTTGCTTCTGGTAAGTATGAATTTATCAAATTTCTGAACTAATTCGAAGTTTATGTACCATAAAATTGTTTATTGCTTCCCGAATTTAGACATGTTCATTGAAATTTGTAGGATATTCTCGGTGGTCGGATCGGTTTCCTTTCATAAAGAAGATCATTGCAAGAACTTGAGGTACCCTTTGGCGCTGCTACTATTAATCCAATGTAATGAGCTTTTCTGTTTTGTGATAGTAGTTGAATTTAGCTAAATATCTGAACCTTGCACATTGTAATGAGCTGCCTAAACCCATTAAGGTTAGTTGACTTTGGGAGGAGATAATGGATGAAGCGTGGTCCATAATTACGGCTTATATTTTATTTACTATATATGAACATATATATATCATTATAGACTGAAGACTACGTGGGTTGTGATTAAATATAAAAGATATTGGATCTATCAATCTATGCAGTTCTAATTCTAACTTGCATAACCCATAAACATAAACAAGAGGCATAAAAATATCTTATTGAAGAACAAGTCATGCATGTATATATATCCTTACAGTCAAATGAAAAAAGATAATAATTGTAAGATGCTGATTTGTTTAAGTTATTAAAACTTTGGTCCCGGAACCTGCGTTGAGTGTCATGTTAGCCCTCATACTTGTGGGCCTACCTCATACTTGTGGGCCTACCTCATACTTGAATAACTGTATGATAATTAATCGTATGGGTATGTATTTATATATATAGTCACTTTGTGTCAAATTAAAACAAATTTTTAATGAACTAATTCGTGATGTGTCCATCCCCAATTTTGACCCATAACTCATCAAACCCAAATTTAGCTTTAGCCGAACAGAGTTTGAAGTTTGAACACTTTTATGTTCGGGGTTGGTGACTTAAACAGCAAGTACCTACAAGTTAGAGGACCTGAAGGCAAAACAATATGTACGTTTAAAAATGGGAGGAAAATTATGCAATTCGGTCAGCTATTCTATTCCGTTCTTCTCTGTCATGTCCAACTACTCTGAATCAAACGACTCCAGAAAGACAGACGACTCTCTGAGAGAAGCAACCTCCATCTACGCGCCTCTTCGTCCTCTCCATTGAGTCGTCTTCGACCTCAGACACAAAGCAAAGCAATGGGGTGGGGCAAGTCCTTCTTCATCGTACTGGTGACATTGTCTTTCGCACTGATCACCTACAACATCCTCATCTCCGCAAATGCTCCCCTGAAGCTGGACCTTCCTGGGCCGTCGAAGTTCTCAGCGGACCTAGTGATCAAGATGCCGGGGGAGGGTTCAGGGAAGCACGGCGACGGAAAGAGGCGGTTCCATACCGCCGTCACAGCGTCTGACTCCGCCTACAACACGTGGCAGTGTAGGATCATGTACTACTGGTTCAAGAAGCACCAGAATGGGCCTGGGTCGGAGATGGGTGGATTCACTAGGATACTGCATTCCGGGAAGCCTGATCAGTATATGGATGAGATTCCGACCTTCGTTGCCCAACCGCTACCTGCTGGGATGGATCAGGTTACGATCTCTATTTTCGTAGATTTGACTGGTTCTTCAGTTTCTGTAGCTTCATTGATGGATTGTATCAGCTGCAGCGGTTTAAGTTGATGAATGAATTGGGAAGAAGAAATTAGTAGCTCATTGCGCTTGAATTGTTGTAGCCGAACGATGTTAGGGTTATGTGCAATTGAGTGTTTATGTTTCAGGAAAGTAGAAATGGCAGTTTATCGGTTTCTGCATCATGAGTCATTGCGGTTGGTGACGAGAGGGGTCTTTTAAACTCTGATGAGCGCTCTCTAGAGATTGAGAAACTGCATATGGAGCATTGTTTGTCTACTTGTTTTCGTAGATCTAGTTCAAGGCTTATATTTTCTGGAAATACTATGTGCTCGGGCTGTATTTTCACTTCCAGGAGAAGACGAGAAGTTGACTAACCATGACAGACAAAGATTGGCATCCTCATAATGCTGTTCTTCAGTTTGGCATTGAAGTGTGTGTCTGCCATTACATTCTATATAAATTCTTTTAATCTAAAAGATGTTTTTTGAATCTAGTTTGCAGTTTGAACTGAAATTTTCGACTTGGAATGAGTAGATCCTACTGGACATGTTTACATTTAAAAAGTAGTAGTAGTAAGCAGTCGGATGTGAACTCTTCTACATTGTTGTTGAGCTACAATTAGCTTGCTTTAATGTTATCTGTTTGTCTGCAATTCAACCCTTCAGGGCTATATAGTTCTCAACAGACCCTGGGCATTTGTGCAGTGGCTACGAGATGCTGACATTAAAGAAGAGTATGCATAATCTAAACGCGTTCACATTATCAGCATTTTTTTTCTTTCTGTGAAGTTTCTTAACATGCAAACTAATTCCTGGCTCTCAACTTATTGCCTCCCCAGTTACATACTGATGTCAGAACCTGACCACATTATTGTCAAGCCTATACCAAACTTATCAAAAGATGGACTTGGAGCAGCATTTCCTTTCTTCTATATTGAACCTAAGAAGTATGAGAGCACTCTTAGGAAGTTCTTTCCGGAGGAGAAAGGACCCATAACCAATATCAATCCAATTGGAAATTCTCCCGTCATTGTTGGAAAGGTTTTGTGTATTATGTGTAAAGCCAAAAAGTTCCTGCAAATTCGATAGTCTGTTATATAAATTTTCTTTTGTTTGTTAATGGCAGGAGTCTCTCAAGAAGATTGCCCCCACTTGGATGAATATGTCTTTGGCAATGAAGAAGGACCCTGAAACAGATAAAGCTTTTGGTTGGGTTCTCGAAATGTGAGAATTTGTCCCGTGCACTTGGGAATATTTTATGACCCTGAAGGGTTCATGATCTTTTTCCATCTTCTTCATAACCTCACGTCTCTTCTTTTGTTATTGTAGGTATGCTTATGCTGTAGCATCGGCTTTTCATGGAGTTGGTAATTTATTGTACAAGGACTTCATGATTCAGGTTAACAGACTTCTCTAGTTATTTCCTTTCTTGATGAATCCTAAGATAATAAGAAAGAATGCTGCAGAGAATTATGATTATACGTTAGTTTCAGAAATGGTTTTCCTATTTCCTTTTGCTCATACATCATTAGCTTCTTACTTGAATTTCCCTTACGACCATTCATTTTTATCCTCAATTCTATCAAATTCGTGATTCTGATATTAATGACATGCTAGAAATATTTCAAAATATCGAATCAGTGATAACCGATAAAGAAATTTTGGCTTGTATCAGCCTCCTTGGGAAAAAGAGTTGGGAGAAACGTTCATAATTCATTACACTTACGGATGTGACTACAACATGAAGGTAAGTTTGGTGACTTATGGCATCAACATGAAGATCTCTTCTGGCATCGCTTTGTTTTCAAGAGGTACACTTATGAAGAAAGACATAATTTCGAACATTTGTTTGATATATTTTGTTGCTAAATCAGGGGGAGTTAACTTATGGAAAGCGAGGAGAGTGGAGGTTCGACAAGAGATCTTTTACACAGACTCCTCCTCCTAGAAACCTTCCTTTGCCTCCACCCGGTGTGCCTGAAAGTGTGGTATGTTTCTCTCTCCCTCTATCTCAACCGTTGAAACATGAAATGGTTTTGTATGTTCCGACTCGATCTTAACATTCATCAAGATTATGACATGATAGTTATTTTAGGCTGTTGATTGAATTGATGATATGAAAATTGGCTTGGTTATGATTCTTGGATACCAAAACTCGTTGGCAGGTCACTTTGGTGAAGATGGTAAATGAAGCAACTGCAAATATACCAAACTGGGGTTCCTAAATATCATTTCGTGAATCTGATTATTGCTGGCTGTAGAAATCAAGATCATCAAATCAATGGTGGTGGTATTGATATTTGCAGTTGTATACAGAACTAATAGAAGAGTCCACTGAGAAGCTCAAAAGTTGTATTGTAGTATCAAGTTCTGACTTGACTGTACATACTACATATAGCCAGAGATGTGTACCTTAACTGTTAACTTTTTTTTTTTTTTTGACAACATGGTCTCACTTGAAATCTTGTTACTTGTTAGCTCATGTTTGTTAAGGCTGTGTTTGGTTGGGAGCAATATTTTTATTTTTTATTTTGCCAGAGAGTCATAGAATATGAATATAATTTTTATTATCCTAATTGTTGTGATGGAATTGGGTAAAGAATGTATTTAAATTTTTCTCCTAGATTATCATATATACCTTCTATGCATTCCATCTACAAGAGATGGCATTAGAGTTTAGTGTGTGGAAATGAATAAGGGAATATTGGGACACACATAACCATTATTATTATTATTTAAAAAAAAAATTATATTTATTGTTTAGTTTGATAAAAAATCTTATAAATATAGTAATTCAAAAGAAACTTAAATGAAAACCTCAATTGCAAGTAAAATTTATAGAATCTGAGTCATATATATATATATATACATATTTTAATAAATATTTTGCCCAAACAAAAATGTAGTTTTTTAAAGGGTTAAATACCAAGTAGCTACGTGAACTTTGGATGTTTTGCAACGAGCTACCCGAATTTTGAAAATTCAAAACAAGCTACCTCAATTTTGAAGAAAGTGCAAATAGGTACCTCCGTCCAATTTTTCATCAAATATCGTCGGAAAGTCGTTGAGGTAGCTATTTGCACTTTCTTCAAAGTTGAGGTAACCCGTTTTGAATTTTCAAAATTCGGATAGCTAGTTGCAAAACGTCCAAAGTTCATGTAGCTACTTGGTATTTAACTATTTTTAAAAGAAACAACAAACAATTATATAATGATAATCATAAGAGAAAAAATGCAAGTATTGTTTGGAAGTGGCCCGTTGAATAAAGAGAGGTCCAAGGCTCCAAGCCCATTGCTTCTATTGTTGCTAGGGTTTTCATTCTCAATTTTACAGCCTCACCAACACCATTTTTTGATCCTTCCGTGTCAATCCCAATCCTTATTCGGCTTCCCAGCTTCCATAGCGGCAGAGGAGAGCAGCAGCAATGGTGAAGTTCCTCAAGCCAAACAAAGCTGTCGTTGTCTTGCAGGGACGCTACGCCGGCCGAAAGGCGGTCATCGTCCGTAACTTTGACGATGGAACCCGCGACCGCGCCTACGGCCACTGCCTCGTCGCTGGAATTAAGAAGTACCCAAGCAAGGTGATCAAGAAGGATTCCGCCAAGAAGACCGCCAAGAAGTCCCGAGTCAAGGCCTTTGTGAAGCTCGTCAACTACAGGCACCTGATGCCCACTCGCTACACCCTCGATGTGGACCTCAAGGATGTGGTGTCGTTGGACAATCTGCAGACTAAGGACAAGAAGGTGACTGCGCTCAAGGAGACGAAGAAGCGGTTCGAGGAGAGGTTCAAGACTGGTAAGAACCGTTGGTTCTTCACCAAACTAAGGTTCTGAAGGTTGGGTGATCCTGATTTGGTGCTTCCATTTCTTTCTTTTAGAGCTTACGAGATCTGGAAATTATTATGGATTTAAGAAAGTTTAGCTTTTTAATTTTGCAGAGATTTTACACTCTTTGACAACTGCATATGTTTGAGATTTATGAATGTCTTTCATGCATTTTCCTACTTATCCTATATGTCTTTGGTCGCTTTCAGTTTCGATTAGTCAGGCATCTCTGGTTGATTGATAATGCTGTGCTGCTGGTACACGATGCAATGATTGAACAAAAGGATCTTGACCAAAAAATCTATTAGGATACTAATTAAGAATAAAAATTGGGTTAAGATTTAAGAACAGATGATCAGTTGTATAGAAATTTGCATGATTTGTGTCTGCTATGGTGGATTATCAGCTATTCGTTTTGGAGTTTTTGAGCAAGTAGTTTCTTCATTTCTTGTTCTTATTCTGAAATCCCTTCCCACTTAATTCATCTCAGATTGTGAGTTTCCTATCCTATTTGGACGCTATGCTGCATTACTGAATGATGGGGATTGCATTTTTTTAATGTTCATCATGATCATTCCTAATGGCCCCTTCTATCTATAGATGTGTGTAGCCTATCTATTCTTCACTTGCCATTGTGGTTTGTCATTCTACGTTCTTCACCATAAAATGCAATCAATTCTGCAAATTCTGGATTCAATTTTAAACCCCAAATCTAGTATCCTACTCCTTTCCAGCTTAAGGTTATTACCACTTTGGTACTCTGATCCTGTTAGTGTTGGATGTTCATAGTTGTAGCTTTTGAAGGAAAAAACCTGTCCTTGCTCTTTTGGGTTGTGTCATATGGAGGCTTTTTTCTGTTATCGGCAAGGTTGACTCGTTACATTCAAAGAATATGATAAGATGATCGGTGTTTATAAGATTTATATATGATTTAGCTTTATCTGTTTAGATACTTAAAGTATATTATTACCTCTTCTTCTAACCATCCCACTTCCCCACCTCTAATTAAAATGATCGACCTCTTGGGTAAGCAAAGCTCAATTGCGACCTTGGATTGACAAAGCTCGAGTCTAGGGTGAAATCGGGGCATTTATATTTTTGGACTGGATTTTTATTATAAATAAAAATTGATCAAAAAATCATATAAGGAAAAATAAACCGTTCATTTGGATTTTCAGATCGTTCTTTCGGTTCACATTTAAACCGAAAAATAAAACGCAAATCACAATAAAACACACATCACATGATGTGTGTTTTTGGCGTGGCGGGTATTGTCAAAATACAATACATGCTACAACCTAGAGTGCATGTATAGACAATACACGTATACCCAAATTTCGAATTTTTTTTTTTTTTTCAAATGCTACTTTTTCATAAAATAAAACTCCTGCAGTCAAGCATGGAATAGGAATTATTCTTCCTTGTCTGAATCACTCCTTCCGCATGGAATAGGAATACGTGCCTCCTTTAATAACTACAACAACACGCTGCAATATTCTGCACGAAGCTGACGAAGTCCAAACGAAACCTTTTATTCCGTCAAATAGACCTTTCCTTATATTTTCTTCAGGCGAACGAAGCTGAACCACATCAAGCAGTCAAGCCATGGAAATCCAAATCAAGGATTCAGAGATATCAAAGACGGAGTACGAGGTGTTTTTGAGCTTTCGAGGTCCCGATACTCGCCAGGGCTTCACAGATGTCCTCTACGATCATCTCAAAGAGAGTGGAATCCAAGTGTTTAGGGATGATGACGAGCTTGCCATCGGCGACAAAATCGAACTGATCATGGAAGCCATTACCAATTCCAAGATCTGCGTACCTATCTTCTCGAAATCATTCGCTTCCAGTGCTTGGTGTCTTCGCGAGGTTGCAAAAATGGTGGAGCTCAACAAAGATATCGTGCCTATCTTCTATGACGTCACACCTGACGACGTCAAGCTCAAAACCCCATTATATGTTGATCAAATGGAGAAATACGGGAGAGAGCAAGTGGAAGAATGGGAGAAGGCTCTTGTGGAGGTGGGGAGAATCAAGGGACGAGAATTGAAGAAAACAGGGTAAGAAGTACTCTTCTGTATCTATTTATCTATTAATACGGATAGAATGTATAATTGTATATAATGTTAGTAAGCAAAATAATTTTTTCTAATAATTTTTTAAATTTTTTCTAATAAATTTTATTAGTTCATCTAAATTGTATGTTATAATTGTCTGTGTGAGATCATATTTTTGTACATGTCGATACTTTAAAATTGCTTAAAAACACCATATTGAACCTTAAAAACCGTGTCAATTATCACATTTATTACAAACCAATTAGTCAATATTTTCATTTTTTTCAACCTTAATTTTATTTAATCTTTTAAGTAAAAAAATTAATAATAATGATGAATTTTTAATATATTTTATTCACAAATCTAGGATTTAGGGTTGTAATTCAAAATTAATTCGTTATGATTTTATTAATGTCAATATATTAAATTTCTAATTAAATATAATAAATTACACTAATTTATTTATGAGAAGATAAATTTTATCATATGAACAAAATTATAATTATTATTACTGATTTTTTAAATAGTATAAGCTAAGAATTCTTATGTTTAATGTGATGCAGATTTGTTGAATTCAGCAACAAGTTAAGGGCAGAGATTGCGCTTAAGTTGAGGGTAAAACAAAAATATACCATCAAGCATTTCGTTGAAATGCCAGATGAAGTTGAAGAGCTACTCAAATTGCTAGAAATTGGATCGGTTGATGTGCGTTATGTTGGGATGTATGGGATGGGTGGAGTTGGTAAAACAACTCTGGCAAAGAACATTGTCAACCGAATCTCAAGTAGTTTCGACTCATGTTCTTTTCTTGCAAATATTCGAGAAGAGAGTAGTTGCAAAAGTCTTGAATCATTGCGAACAAAACTATTGCGGGATCTTAATCCTAAGGCAGGCGAAGGTAACATGAATGTATCCGATAATTGGAATTACAGGATGGAGAGATGTGTTCGAATGAAAAGCGTTCTCATTGTTTTGGACGATGTTGGTGAAAGAAGACACATTGAGGAGCTTGTTGGAGGTTCTATCTCATTTGGTTCAGGGAGTCGAATTATCATTACAACAAGAGATCAAAGAGCACTTATGAATGTAGCAGAAGCATCATCGAGCAATGAAGGTAGCACAAAGATGTCTACTACATGTATTACAACGATGGAGGTCAAAGGAATGAATCCAGAACAAGCGATGCAACTATTCAGCAGACATGCTTTTGGAAGAGATTATCCTCCAGAAGACTACAAAAGTCTTGCAAAGGATGTCATATCAATCAGCGGGGGACTTCCTTTGGCTCTCGAAGTCATAGGCTCTCTTCTTTATGGTATGAGTATAGAAGCATGGAAAGACAAAGTGACACTTCTGAAGACGATACCTGCAGAAGATGTTCAAAAAAAGTTAATGATAAGCTACGATACTTTGGAAGATAATGTCAAGGAAATATATCTTGATATTGCTTGTTTCTTCATACATGAAGATAAGTCAAACCCAATTTACATGTGGGAAGCTTGTGGCTTTGGCCCAAACTGGGCAATTCAGATCCTTCTCTCCATGTCCCTGATAAAAATTACAGATAATGACAAGTTCTGGATGCATGATCAACTCAGAGATCTTGGAAGAGAAATAGTTCGTATAAAAGGGAATAATAGTCCAACTTCTACAGAGGGTAGTAGGATCCAGACATTGAAGGATGCACGGTATGTACAAAAGATAAATAAGGTACATAAATGACTTGAAAAATAACAAAACTTATATACATATTTGTAACTTCTTTTTTCATTCCCCTTCCTTTCGTAATATTATTTTTTTTCCTTTAATGAGTAGGAAAAGGATGTGGTGGGGCTTCGTGTGCATGGAGTTGAGGACAACTTAACAGATTTTGCTAATTTTGAACGTTTAAGAATTCTTCAAGTGTTTGGAGGTGCGACATTTCATCATAGGAATTTTTGGAAACTTTCTACGAATTTAACATGGCTCTCTCTGAAGTTAAACAAGCCAAAATTAATTGCACCCGTTGGAAGAATATTTTACCCATTTTATCGAAATCGAGATAGTTCATATCTGATGAAGCTATCTGTTCTTGACCTCTCAGAAAGCGATATTACTGACAGTTGGGATGGATGGATCCTAATTCAGGTAACGTTCTAGTTACTCTTATACTGTTTGTTGGATAGAATTAGTTAATTTTCATGATCTCATTGTTGTTTACTCTTTTTATGGATAGGAATTACGGAGGTTAAAAGTTCTAAACCTTTCATCATGTATGAAGTTAACTAGAACACCGAATTTCTCCAAAATGGAAACTCTAGAGAAGTTAATTCTTTGTTGGTGCAGAAGATTAACTAAAATACACAGCTCCATCGGGAAGCTACAAAAGTTGAAGTACTTAAGTCTTCGTGGTTGTCGTAATCTCAAGCAGTTGCCTGAAGAAGTCGGAAACTTAGAAAATTTAGAGCAACTTAAAATTTCAGACACACGTGTTTCTAAACTTCCTGACTCAATAGGAAAGTTGAAAAATCTCTTGAGTTTAGATTTATATTTATGTTCTATGATAAAGGAGTTGCCCAGTTCAATCACAAGATTGAAGAAGCTTCAAAGTTTGAATCTCCTTGGTTGCGAGGGGTTAAAGAAATTGCCTGATGACTTGGGAAACTTGAACTTGTTAGTTAAATTGGATTTATCAGGAACGAGTGTGACTGTTGTACCTGAATCCATTGGAGATCTAACAAAACTACAAGTGATTGACCTGAGTGAGACTCCAGTGAGTGTTTTACCTGCAACAATTGCTCAACTTTCTCTTCTGCAGACACTAGATCTATCTGGATGTGATCGCATTGAACGAGTCCCAGAGTTGCCAACAAGTTTGACTGATCTAAAACTCAATGTTTGTTCACTGAGACAATATCCAGATCTCTCGATGCTCAATCAATTAACAGAGTTAAACCTTGATGATAAAAGGATTGGTGTTGGATCCTTGATGGCGAACGACTGGTAGCCGAACAGAACCTCCCCTTCCTTCACCTCGAACGCTGCGTCGTGTGGAGATTAACGTCTGGTCCTGATTTCCTGATTTCCTTCGCGAGGCTGGTACCCGAACAGCTGGTCCCGAACAGAACCTCCCCTTCCTGACCACCTCGAACGGCTGGTCCTGATTTCCTTCGCGAGACCCGTGTGGAGATTAACGCCAGCGCGTCCGATCCACTTTTGATGGAGTTGGGGAAGAAGAGCTTCAAGAATAGCGTAGTCCGTAGGTACAATATAATTTTAGAAAATCAATCGTATAAACCGAATAGAAAAGTTAGTGTCTCTCCTGATTACAAATAGAATTCTCTTTCCATATTCAAGAGTGGTTTAACAATGTACGTGTGTGCTCTGCTTCAGGTGTTCGTGCTGAGGAGGCCTTCAGAAGAGCCAAGGGATCATGCAGTGGCCATAGTAACGGAGGTGTTAGCAGATGCTGAATCTAAAGGCATTATCAATGCCTCTCAGAAGAAACTACTTGTCTAGCAAGCTGAAGTTCAGTTGCAAACCCGAACTTGATCTTTCGACAATCAAGTGAGTATTTTCTTGGATGCATTGCATATTCGATGATAGGGGTCTCGCTGTTGAAATATGCGTAATACCAATATGCAACTGGGATCGTATAATTCCAGTCTAGGTCGGCTTTTTGTAGTATCACCGCCATTGATTTTTGTATTCTTTAGCAGTAGAGTATCTTCTGCTAAGTTGGGGTAAAAGTAAGAGAGTGTTTGAACAGTACAATAATATTACATTCAGAGAATCAATATGTGTGTGAAACTTAAGACGTACGCCTTAATCAACTGTCTCAAAAGTCCGAACTTGTGAGTGAAGGACCGGTATACTCTTAAGTCATCTTAACATCCTCCCTTAAACTGATGTTTATGAACATCGGTTTACCCATGGGCTTAGTGCCCGACCTCGGCCTTTAATGGGAGTGTATCAATATTTTCAACGTCACCAAAATTTGAACCTGCGCGCTCTTATACCATGTGAAACTTAAGACGTACACCTTAACCAACTGTCTCAAAAGTCCGAACTTGTGAGTGAAGGACCGGTATACTCTTAAGTCATCTTAACAATGTAGTTACTCACTATATAACAGGGCGTCGTAAAGCTGTAAATTTTGTTAGTATGCCTTTTAAATTTTATATGAACACATTTAAAATATATATGTCTTGGAATGAGGTCGGTCATGGACAACGACCTCATCAATTTTATTTTTATGGCTAGTTGTATGAATACATTAATATCTATATCTATATATATTAATTTGGCTAAATTATGTAGAATGGTGACAAGTAAGCTTTTTAAGACATTTTCTCATTCCTAATGTCAATTTCACAATTTTTAATTAGTCCATGTCAAACATATAATTCTCACTCATATGTGGCATGTCATGTAACTTAGTTTAAAATCTTCCAAACTCTCTCATTCATTCTCTCAATAAGTTACAAATTTCATTAATGTCTTCGTATTTTCTATGTGCATTTATGATTTTTCTTAAGTTTATTTTATGTACTAAATTTTATATTTTATGAAAAGTAAGAAGATATATAAATTAAATCTTTTTATTCCAAGATAGTTTAAGATGAAATTAGGGATTATTATGTATATTATATATCAATTTTATGAAAATAATAATCACATGTTAATTTTATGTAGATATTTATAATTATGACATAAAATTTAGGGTATGAAAAAATTATAATAACAATTTTAATGTGTTTTTTTCATAATTTTGTTAGATCTATTTTTATAAAATATCATTGTTATATTCTAATAGAACCAAACATCACTCAATTAAGTTATAATACTTTTTCCTTAAAATACTTCAAATAGTGTTGACTAAATAACTCTATCAAACATTGAAAAATACGGTCAAACATAATGAAAATTTGAGGTAGATTTGTTGTTTGCTAAATTCCAAAAGATTGGTTTGTTGTTTGTAAAAAAAAATCGGTTTGCTGTTGGCTTAAAGTTTGGTTTGTTTTTTTGGTAATTAACCCATAATTTTTTCATATGAACTTACTTTGTTGAGTGAGGGATTCATTTCATTATAACATAAACCAGTCTCATTCCTCTATGAAAAGCTCATTTTCTTGCCTTAAGAAACTGACATCTTAACGGCTAACAAATTGCTCAATTTGGATGATCAATCTTGGATGGAGTAGTTCAAAGATCCAGTAGACCCCAGACAAAGAGCATCCTTCAGTGAATCATCAGCTTCTTCTTCCTTTATGCTCTACATGAGCTGACGTACGACGGCAACAACTATCAGATGAAATTTTACACGGTAATCTGACAAGACGACTGCCGAAGAAAAATTGTCATACTCAAGCAGAGTAAGCAATCACATAATTCCAGTAATCGACCTAACGAGGCCACAGAAGGTACGTACAACCACATGTATTACCATAAACCATTAAGATATGATGCTGAAATGTGAAGAAAAATCAAGAATCCAAGGAAAACGTTGATAGAATAGAGCATCAGAACGTACTAGGTTCGAAGCAATGATAGACGAACTTGAATCGACCAGCCGCGACACAATCACCATCATTCTGGAGAGTAAGACGGACCGAGACACTCCTGAAGCAGTGAGGGATCAAAATCAATCACTGTGGTACTGACCGCAAGAAGAAGATGAAGGAAGGAAGGAAGGAAGGAAGGAAGGAAGGAAGGAAGGAAGGAAGGAAGAAAGGAAGGAATTGTCTGAAGAAGAACGAGGACGCATGGCGCATTGGCGCGAGCTGCCAGTAGACTGTTCCCGAAGCCCATTGATCTGGTGTGTCTCGTTCCGACTTCTGAGACGATAGAATCGTGTCTGACGAAACCGATTCTACAATCAGGTAATTAAGTGCTCCAGGTCTCTCAATATTTTTTTGGTTAATTACTTAATTGTTACACATGTTTCACCATTGTGCAGAATGGTTACACATGTTTCACCATTGTGCAGAATGGTTACACATGTTTCAAAATGTGGTTAATTGATTTTGCTATGTGACTGATTGGTTACACATGTTTTTCCCAATGTGATTTTTTGATTATTCCGTTAGTAAATCGTTAATTTAATCGTTAATTAATTTTTTAACATATTATTGAATTGTGAAATGACTATTATGCCCTTAGTGGTATTGAAGAACACAAAATCGAATTGAAGAACCTAGAATCTAATTGAATTGAAGAACCCATAATCGATTTATGAGTTCTGTTCGAACCCATAATCGCAATTTCTGGGTTCGAACAAATTTCTGGGTTCGAACAGAACCCAACCCAGAATCGCATTCGAGAAAAACAGCTTGGTGATGAAGAACACAACTTGTTTGATGAAGAACACAGCTTGGTTGATGAAAATGGTAATTACGTCATTTTATGTATCTAAATAGTGACTTAACTGTGATTTCTAACGGTGAACAATAAAAAAATCAATTAGTCACATATCAAAACCAATTAATCACATTTTGAAACATGTGTAACCATTCTGCACAATGGTGAAACACGTGTAACCAATTAAGTAATTAACCCTATTTTTTTTGGTAAATCAGAAACAACAACAAACGAAAAGCAAATAACTAATTGTAGTAGTGGATTTTCTTGACTATCAAATCATGATTCCTTTCTTTCTGAGACTGACTGGACCAACAAAGCAACCGAGTTAGTGAGTCAACTCAGATCAATGGCTTCCAAGCTCTGCGACTCCTGCAAGTCCGCCACAACGACGCTCTTCTGCCGTGCCGACTCCGCCTACTTCTGCCCTAACTGCGACTCCAAGATCAACGCTGCCAACAATCTTCCCTCACGCCACGCGCGCGTTGTCATCTGCGAGGTCTGCGAGCAGTCCCCCCCGCCTACGTCACATGCAAAGCCGACGCCGCCTCACTCTGCGTCGCATGCGACCGCCACATCCACGCTGCTAACCCCGTCGCACAGAAGCACAACCGCATCCCAATCGTACCTTTCTACGACTCCACCCCCTCGGCCCCACCTTTCAAGGTGCTCCTAAACCGGGATGATGGCGTTAATAGGGAATAGGAGGAGGAAGCAGCTTCATGGCTTCTCCACAACTCGAGGGTCGTCGATGACGGCATCCGTACCTCTTCGCCGACGTGGATTACGGCTCGTCTGAGGACCCGAAGCTAGAGCTCGAGAATCAAGACGGAGTAGTGCCGATTCAGACGACAGACGCCGTCCGCAGCAAATATGCCGTGGATAACGGCTTCGATCTGGACCTCAACGGTGGAGCCAAGGACTCCGGCAACCCCTGCTTCGGCCACGGCGTGAGCTTCTCTTCTTAACAAACCCTAATACCAACCATTGTGAATGTGACGTCAGCATCTAACATTCGTACGTAATGATTCTTCAGCTATCATCTTCTCTCGACGTGGGTGTAGTTCCAGAGAGTATCACGGTGGTCGATATCTCCAACCCGTATGGACTCGAACCGCCGATCCGCCCATGCAGTTCTCGTCAGTGGACCGGGAAGCTAGGGTTTTGAGGTACAGAGAGAAGAGGAAGAATCGAAAGTTTGAGAAGATGATCTGTTATGCATCGCGTAAAGCGTGTGCAGAGACCCGTCCCCGTATTAAGGGTCGGTTCGCTAAGAGAACGGAGGTCGAGGCTGAGACAGATCGAATATTCGAGTTTAGAGTCGTCTCGTCGTTCTAATTGATATTGCAGGTGGGCAATGAAATGAAGTAACCTACCATTGGGGTCCAATTGACCCAGCCAGGGTCGAACCCAGGACTTGGTCGTCCAGGTCAGGCAACTTGGTGGGGGTCCAACCCAGCCCAGGGTTCGACCCTTGGCTGGGTTAATTGGACCCAAGGGTCCAACCCTAACCTTTTTTTTTTTTTTTCAATTTTTGATTTTGTTTTTTAAAAAAAAATTATAAAAAATAAAGTTTATTAATAGATAAAGTTTTAAATATTTTTTCCTATTTTTATTAACTTTTCTATTTATTTTCCATCCGCCACATCAGCATTCTGTTAGTTAACATTGACGACAACAGTAATTTGGACAAAATAACAACATTGCCCAAACATATGGTACCATAAAACAACATAGGGGTACCATCCGATCACATGACTCAAACATATGGTACCATTGGACCTATTAACCCTTAGTTTTATTCATCCGCACCCGATGACTGATGAAGCGTTCCAACCCATATAGATTTTACAACTTCTTTTTTCTGATATTATTTGTTCATGCAGATATCCTTGACCTGAGAGGTTAGATTAGAAACATTAATAAAAACAGAAAAATTATTTTCTATCCTAATCAATAATAATGGTGTCCAATAATTTCTATTTCGAGATTATATATGATCGTTAATGACGTCATCACAACTCTTATCTAAATTCAACGTTGCGTCCAATAACCACCTGTCATTGTCAACTCGTCTCCTGCCGAGTCGACAGTGAAGCTTTGGAAATCGTGGAAACTCCCGAGCAAGACCAATTTCTTTCATCCTTGACAAAACGTTCGTTCTTTACCCAGAATACGTCCACACCTCACAAATGTCCCGCTTCTCCGCTAGAAATTGACGTCAAAATCTGGAATTATCAGCGGTGATGTCTGCGCGGCGCCGTTCCTTGCGTGAGGAAGAAGATGGAGTTGTTATAGTGGAGTTTTGGAGCTTGCAGTTCGTGAATTGAGCTCAGAACCAGATTTTGCAGATTTTTGAGGTTGAATTTGTCGATGGCTTGGAGGTACAAGGCGGGATTGGGGCTGATTGGGATTATCGTGTTCATATGGGTGGCTTCGGCGGAAGTCACTCAGGTAATCTCTATGCGTTTCGAATTTGAGATCGTTCTTTTGATTTCGTGTAGTTAGTATTGAAGCGGGTTGATCTTCTGAAATATGTGTGTATCTTGAAGCCAACCCACTGATTGCTGCCTAAGTTAGTATTGGAAGAGAAGTGTTGACCTGATAAATGAGGAAACATATAAATTTTGTATCTGAATTTGGTTTGCAGTTCACACTCTTAGCCATCGCTTACCATTCTATGAAGGTAGAGATATTTGCTGTCTTTTCGTATGCAGTCTGCAAGTTCAATCAGATACAGTATAGAAGTTTTGCCCGTGAATTTCTGGTTCAAGAAATTCGTGTTCATGATTAGATAAACGAAAATAAAGCAATTCCTGAGCTCAACTACACAGATTTTGTGAATCTTTTCGTAGTTTATAGACTGTCAGAGGCTTAAATTCAGTTGTTATATAAACTTATTTCAGCTTATCAAAAGATTAACTAGTAATTAGACCAAATACTAACAACTGATACTTAAAATTTGAAGATTGTATTGATTATTGTGATTTTGCCAATCACGTTTGTGATGGGCATAGCTTAATTTAGTCCAAACTGCATAAACTTTCCCAGTTCCTCACTCAAGCAGTTGAGATTAATAGTTTTTCTTCTATGTACAGAGAATCTTTGCAGCATATAAACAGCCATTTGCGCTTACATACCTTGGGGTGTCTCTTATGGTGGTATACTTGCCAATTGCTATCATCAAGGACTGGGTCCACACTTTCTTTAGAAAAAATTATTCCAAGAATCCTTACAGCAGTTTCTCCAACCTGAATGAACTTGGCATTCCACTCATACCCAATGAACTGAATCACGATCCAGAAAGCACTCAAGAAAGATGCCATGCTTCTGCAAATGATCTCGATGAAAGAGAAGAGTGCTGGCCTTTGAGGTTCAAGAATGAGGAATGTGAAGACGATGTTGTTGAAAAACATTGTGAATTGAGCTCCTGGGAAATCGCTAAATGCAGCTTCTATCTTGCCCCTGTATGGTTCATCACTGAGGTAAATATCTGATTATATAATATTTGATCTTTAGACATTACAAACACCTCTACTAATAGGTTTCTACAACTGATATGTGACTTGAACTTCTATAACTTATGCAGTATCTTTCGAATTCTGCACTAGCAAACACCAGTGTTGCAAGTACGACGGTTCTTACTTCAACATCGGGCCTGTTCACTCTCTTCTTTGGGGCTCTTCTGGGCCAAGAATCAGTAACTGTTGCTAAGGTGGTTGCTGTCCTCGTCAGCATGGCTGGTGTTGCCATGACAACAATTGGAAAGACATGGGCACCTGACGAAATGCTTAGTGCATCAGAGTACGTGATGAAACCACTATCTTTTCTGTTACTTATCCGTAATTGCTAGAGGGGTCGTTTGGTTCTTTATAAATTATAATGTGCGCAACCCACATTACGTCCCTGAGAATGCATTTTTCTTTTCTCAAAGAAATGATGCGCAAACTGTAGAACTTTTGATGGTGTTTCTTGGATTGATCTGAAGTCGTGACGACACTTTCAGATTGAAACAATTTGGTGGCACCCAAACTTTCAATCGGATAAAATCAGAATTCTTAACTAGAACTTAAGAAGGAATGAGAATATTTGCCACACCCTTTGGGAACCCATAGGACCTTTCGGCCTAAACCATGCCCATTCAATTCAAAATTTGGCTCCAAAGCAAGGGGACACCTTGGGATGATGACTTGGAGTCGAAATCATTGCAACATTTCGGCCTAAACTTGGCTCCAAAGCAAGTGTCCAAAACCCGGAAATTTTGAGGTTAAAATGTTAAGTCATTAATTTCAAAAATTCAAATTTACAATGAATTATCGACCCCAACCAAGGGCTTTGCTCCTTGGACCCCGCCAGGGGCTCCCGCCCCTTGGACCCATCCCAGGGGCGCTGCACCGGACCCCTGCAAAGGGGGCGTTGCCCCCTTTGACCCCAATTGCTCGTCCCTAAGCAACTGATGAATCTCCGATACAATTAATCATAATATAATTAGGCAAGCGTGCACTCCACACCCTCCTGATTTGTTTAATGAGATACTATGATCGTATTGGTCAACTAGTCAATCCAATTACACTAAAATAGCTAACACAACCCACAGTTACTGTATGATTCATGAAAACAGTTTTAACCTTATTTTACTTGTCCCTTCTTCAGGACTAGAAGGCACAGCATTTTCGGTGACATATTCGGCCTTCTTTCAGCAGCATCATACGGCTTATTTACAGGTAACTGAAGTCTCGTAAACAATCAAATTGTCGTCAAAATTACTTTATCTAATCATACATTTAAAATGCTGCAGTGCTGTTAAAGAAATCAGCAGGTTCTGAAGGTGAAAAAGTTGATGTCCAAAAGTTTTTCGGATATGTAGGTCTTTTTACTCTTCTTAGCCTATGGTGGCTCGGTGAGTCCATACATAAATTGTTGATAAACAATGTTGCTTTCTTCCTGAAGAAGACAGCCCATAACTTGGGTAAATCCCATCTGCTTTATTATTCACAGTGTGGCCGCTGCATTACTTTGGAATAGAACCCGAATTTAGGTTTCCACATTCAACCTCGACAACTGAACTCGTCCTTATAAATGGATTCGTTGGAAGCGTGCTATCCGACTACTTCTGGTACGTATATACTACAACAGTTTTATTTCTCATTGTATCAGAACACTGGTTTGCGATTTTTGGCGTGCTACTTAACTGCAAAAGCCTATTTCCAATTGGATTAACACATTGAAGATTAGGGCTGATCATGGACGGGCCGGTCTTGGAGGCAGGACCGAGATCGAGACCGAAATTTTGGTCTTGACATTTGGAGGACCGAGACCGATTTTAGCCAAAAAAGTCCGTCTGAGTCGGTCTTGCTTGACTCGGGCCGGTCTCGGTCTTAGACCGATTTTTTTGGTAAGAAAACAAATTCAACTGAATCGGCCAAAAAATCACCGAAATTTTGGTCTTGAACCCGCTCGCTTCTCGCCTTCCATCGCACTTCCCTTATGGAACCGATGCAAGGGTTGTTGAATGCTTCAAGTTCATGAATTATTAGTGTTTCAAGTGTTACACCATGAATTTTTAGGGTTTTCTTCAAGGTCGGACCTGTCCGGTCCTAGTCGGGCTTTGGGGAAAAAAGTCCGAGACCGAACCTGACATTGAAGAAAAAAACTCGTCCGCTCGGTCTTAGTCGGGCCGGTCTTATCGGGAATTCAGTCCAACCAGTTTTTTTTTATCACCCCTATTGAAGATATATGTTTGGAACAGGGCGCTCTCAGTTGTTTGGACAACTCCATTAGTGGCTACACTGGGGATGTCGCTGACCATGCCACTAGCAATGATTGCTGATATAATCATCCACGGCCGTCACTACTCCACAATTTACATCCTCGGTTGCGTCCAAGTAGGCACTTACTTCTCTTTAACTGGTCTCTGCTCAAAACCAATGCTCTGCTTTTTAACACCTTGTAAAAATGATAGGTTTTTGTGGGTTTCGTCATCGCAAACCTCTCCGATAAGTTCTCGGCAAGATTGGGATCTTAACGGCAGAAGCAATTCTCAATTAGAATGTTGAAAGAGGATCTCAGAAGGGTCCTTGAATCACACTGACTTGTAAGAAGAATCTTTTGCCACTCACTACTCATGGCAAGAATGGAATATATATAAATATGTATCTTCTTTGGAGATCAAAGTCAATGCTTTTAAAAGGCTAAATATCACCTCCATATAATCTGAAAGAGTATGGAAATGACAGAAAATCATATTTCACATGGTGTAAAACATGGTTTGGGATCAGTATTTTTTTCAAAATATGGTTTTTGCGATACAATGATGAAGAACAAGAATGACTCAATGACCACTGCACTGAAATTGATTGTACTCCAGTTAAGAACCACAACTGCTATTGCTTGTTAAGTAAACCACCCAAATACCACTTAAAACCCACAATGGGAGCTTCAGATTGTGTAAATACATCTTTGTGGAAGGAGGCGTCTCCTCATTTGTGCCTAATCGCTTGAGGCAGGCGTTTTTTAATAACTGATCAAAGTGCAATTCACGATTCTATTATCTATGACTATGAATATACAAAGTTGAAAATACAAATATGTCAGCATAGTAGGACTTCAATGATGCACAACACAATCCAATAAAACAAAAGTACGAACCTTAGATGTTACAAGTAGCATAATAGGGAAAACTGTAGAGCTTTTTGTGATATATATTCGGGGGTTGATCAGTGAGCCAATTTCTTCAGGTGTTGAAAAGTTCTGTGCTTAATCCATTCTCTGTCATACGGCAGGTAAGCTTGGACCGAATGATCGAATCTGTAAATTATAAACCATAACATCGACACATTACGTTCGAGAAAACAAAGCTACGAATAAGCCTCTCGATCTCTCTGTGAACCCGAGTCAGATAACAAGGCAACAACACACGTTCAAGTAGAAGTGGAAAGACATATAAATGTGTTAGGAAGGGAGAGAACTTACACTAGAGCGCTCAAGTCTTCAAGGCCATCAATGAAATTGTAAAGATCTCCAATATCATAAGTGATGTTTCTGATGGCTGGATTTATTTCCTTCAACTTTCTTTCATACAACCCACAAATACCTATTTGCACAACAATGACGATATCATGAATTGGTTATAAAATATAATCAAAATTAAGAACAATGTTATACTCACTCATTATTAAATATTAAGTCCAGGATAGAAACCATGTCTAAAGAGGATCATAGTCGTAAAATGATTAAAGAATATTTGCTTGAAATCACACCCCTCTTGAGATTCAATTTCATCAACTCATCATAGGCTAAGAGACATGGCAGGCAGTAAAGTACAGTAATCAGGTGGCAAGGTTATGTTACTGAAAAATCATGGATGCGACGAATGTATTCCCCACACAAAAATATTAACAAAAAAGCAATATCCTTGAAGATAACAGAGGAGCAACTGGGAAATGTACCATCCATGGCTTGACTAATTGAGCCATAGTCCATAAATGTTCTACTTGCTCTGTTATGAGAAGTTTGCATCAGAACAATGGTGTGCTTATTAGCCTACAAAAAAGTAAATAAGAAATTATCAGAGTGGAGTTATGAAGAGTTTATCATTGGAACAAACCGTAAACCTCATCAAGTGGTTACATAATTTTGCAAACGTCAGATGATAAGAAATTGAACATCATTTTCACAGAGACAGAGTTCGGCACAACAATGTTAAGAAGTGCAAGGTCGTATGAAAAGACTCAAACTACAAAATGCTCTGCCTGATATTTGAAACATAACATTTTTCAAAATTACCTTGTTGAGGAAACTGAATTAGTACCATATACTAGAGTACATAACAAAAGGAGTGAACAATGTTTACAATAAAAAAGACTAGGCCACGACATTAGATTAGATTCAAACTATTCTTCAGCAGATGTCTTTTAATTTGCTTTGATCACAATCAGAGACCAAAAGGACCAGGTCCAATATCCATTTCAAAACAATAAACCAGACAAACGACACTTGAAATCTTCACACAGTTTCAATGTCTTGAGAAAGATAATGAAGAGTATCAGTCGATTAGCAACTAGTGTTTGTTCAACAGAAAAGATATCAATTTGAGCAAAGGTTGCTACTTTGTACAGTTCGGACTTGAAAAAGCATCTCTAAGAATCGTCCTCCTTGAGCTAACAATTTCAATCACAAAAACAAGTATGCGACTAGAAAATAATCATGGTCAAATAGAGAAACTACTACAAGTAATGCCATGGGCTATGGAGATCTGGTTAGATTATTAAACCACACGAAAAAACAAAACTAATTTATCGCGACGATCAATCCTACGGAGCTAGACAGTGAACAGTCGGGAAGGAGCTGATTGCCGTTTAGCAACGATGACGGAACAGACTAGGAAAGTGAAATTTCTCACCATGCGGAGACGACGCTGGTCCTCGTGTACTCTCGAATCGACCTGCAAGTTCCTGTTTCGCTTGAAATCAAGCACAGACCGAGAGAAGAATCTGGACGAGGTGGAGAGTGGAGACTACTTCAGAGGTAGAGTGCAAAAAGAAAATTCCCCAGTCGCCAGTGGTATGTTCGTAATTTACTTGAGCAATGGAGGGTATTTCCAATAAATTCTTCGAAGTGAAGTGGGCCACGAAAATGATTTTTTTTTTCTAACTGGTTAGAAGTTAGACCCAAGTATTGAGCTTACGGTCACACATGTAATGTAACCCATATAACTCATGACTGACTTCTGTATTTTTTTTTAAATAATAATAATAATAGAAACATTTACATGTAATAGGAAATAATGAATCAAAATACATTCTGTCAAAATACATGTAATAGGAAATAATGACCAAATTATCCTCATTAGTTAAGTTATTAACAATCAAAGACATTCTGTATAAATTATAATTAATTAGTTATATGAGTCAAGATAAGCAATTAATAAAACTAATAACTTAATTAACTTATTCCGTTAGTTTGTTATTATGGTTAGTTGACATCTTACTTCCTTCCTGTATAAATATATATATCGTATAAAATATAGATCCTCTTTCTATGATTATTCTGTTAGTTTGTTATTGTTAGTTTGTTATTATGGTTAGTTGATATCTTACTTATAAATATATATATATAGTATAAAATATAGATCCTCCATTTCGAATACTACATGCAGACCTGCTCCATCATCCTCGGCCGCAACTCGAAGAAATCCACCGTGGACGTCGACCTCGCCAGTCTCGGCGGCGGAATGAACATCTCCCGCCACCATGCTCGCATCTTCTACGACTTTTCGCGGCGTTGCTTCGCCCTTGAGGTACTCGGAAAGAACGGGTGCTTAGTCGAGGGAGTGCTGCACTTGCCCGGAGCCCATCCGGTGAAGCTCGATTCCCAGGATCTGCTCCTGATGATGACCTACAGCTTATGCAGTTGGAGGAAAAGGACGTAGTAGTATCATCTGTGGCGACTGTACTCTCTGATATTTGTGGTCCTGGGGATTGGATGCCTATGGAGAAACTTCATGCTGAGGTTTGCTTGCTTTTGAGTTTTGACAGCAATCTCTTGCATTTTGGTCGAATTTTTCAGTTGAATTTGAACTTGGATTGTGAATGTTTGTTATCAGTTGGTGGAGCAATTCAGTAACATTTGGCACCACAGTCGAGTGAGGAGATATCTCACAGCAGATGAGTTTCCGGACCCCGAATCCAAAGGCAAGCCCTGGTTCGGCCTCCTTATGCTGCTGAGGAAATATCCAGAACACTTTGTGATTAACACCAGGTCCAAGGGCCTTGTCACTCTCGAGTTTGTCTCTTTGGTCTCCCTCCTTTCGTGATGATCTTGATTCTGCTACTGTTGACTGGTTTGTGTTAGAGTTAGGTTTAGAAAATCTCTGTAAATGTTGCTAGTTAGAGTTAAAACCGCAGTTGTGATGGGATCCAATGAAGTGTAGTGAATCTTGTAGCAGCTCTTTGGATGCTTTCAATGAAGTTTTAAGACATCATTTGCACTTTAGTCACGTCATGTTCTGTAGATGAGATTCTGCCAAATCATTGAACTGGAAACAAGAAATTAACAAAATAAACACCCATTAAAAATGCCACATTATTAACCTTGACCTTTGAACATGGAAGTATTTGGGACCAAAAGGTTTGTTACTTTGTTTGATGATGTTTATGTGAGACTATCTATCTTCGATGACCGCCGAAGTAAACCATGTAACTTACACTCCACTTCATCACTCATTTCACTATACCGTCTAGTCTCATCTGCATTAGGTCAAGCTGAGATTATTAGTTGGTTCATTTGCTGATGCATTTCACTGATTTATATATATATCCAATGTTCTATTGTTATTGCAGTGGCCAATCTAATGATCCTGAACCATCCATATTACCTAGTTCGCTTCCTACTGAAATAGTTGGTGATCACGCATTAGACCCTAGCTATCTTGAATTTGGTGGTATGCATATGGTGTTTGTTTTTCTTTGCTTTTAGTTATATATTTATGTTATCCATTGATAGTATATTGATTATGTTTGAATGGAACAGAGCTTGACCGATCGACTTTTCTGGATGGTGGTGGAATCCATGAATTACCTCTGTTATTTATCGAAGGTACTTGCCTACAAACTCTTATACATATTAGATCTTGACAGCTAACTTAATGCACATTGTGTCTTCTAGGATGTGTTCTATTCCCTAGGGTCGTGCTTAAGTTGGAACTATGTCAGACTAACTATGTGATTGCTATAGAGAGGGCACGCAACCAAATTGACCAGGGCATTCCTCTTATCATCGGCGTGGTTGGTGAAACCCCTTTGCTTTATTAGTGATTGATTTCTAAAAGCTTGTACTTATAAAAATGATTCTTATACCCAGGTACTCGGGTGTAATCCTGGATTTGAAAGTATAGGTACAACTGCAAAGGTATTGTTGTCTTCCTATTGACTTCTATCATCTTTTTAGGTATGTGTAAAATTGTATGCAAGAGTCTCTCTTCAGATCCGTCAATACACCAAAACACAAGATGGGGAAATAGCAACAATGCATGCCCTTTCACAGGGTCAACAGCGATTTCATCTGAAGTGGACTTGGATTGATTCTGACAATGTGGTTAGAATAATACTCTATTCTAGAAATAAGTTCCATGTGTATATGTGTATGTATTTGACGCATTATTACATATAATGCAGCAAGAATAACTTTTGTATCTTCTCAGAGGTGTGGACTCGGTGTGGAGAAGTCCAGATTATTGAGGACGATTTAATCCAAAGGACCCCAAGGGAATGTGGTGAAAAGTGTTCAAGCACATTTTGGCCTCGGTGGGTATATCACATGTATGACAAATACGTTCTTGCACAAAAAGCAGTAGGTACATCTCTAACTCTAACGATTGGGCTAAATACCAAATTGCGAGGTTCTAATGATTGGCCTAAATACCCAATTGCTAACTGAATGTATTTGAAGATCTGTGGAAACAATTTGTTGTACTACTAGCTATGGACAGATATATGAAGAACCCGGGTCTCCTTTCATTTTCTCATGGCAAATGAAATTCCTTTATGGGCCTGCAGTAGGCAAAGTCTACTGAAGATAGACGGAATTTCCTACAGGCTACGCCGTGAAATTGAGCTTATGCTTAAAACAATACAAAAGAGGGACACAAGAGAAAGGTTTACTCGAGATTTACTCCTCGACATTGGACAAAGAAGTTTGCAATGAGATTATCAACACCAAGATGAGGTATGCCAAGTATAATATGCTACCAACAGAATTTCAAGTGCAGATATCAATCCAGTCCATTGCAAAGACCCCAAAATTATGTGATGTTAGCTGCATATTCTCCATATTACATAGTAAAGAAGATTTTCCAGTCACTTGTAGGGACACCAACAGATTTGGAGCCTATTAAACTTGTATTCCAAGTTCACTTAGCAAAAGAAATTTTTAGTGACTATCAGTATCTTACTATCTTCTTCCTTCCTCCCTACTATTTGAGGTTGTCACGCTTTATGAACAATAAAACTTTCAGGATGTCTTTACTGTTTGGCTTATCCATATGATATACTCAATGAACCAGCATTTTATTCATTCTGAGTGCGTGACTTAGTTTTTTTTAATTGGTATATGAGATGACTGACTCTTTCGTATTTTTATTCTATTTTAATAATCAATATAAATTTTATTTTTTTAAATAAAAATAAAAATACACCAGTCGTGAGTTATATGGGTTGTCATTGTGTGTGACCGTAAGCCCAAGAATTGGGTCCAATGAGTTGACCGTAAGCCTAATGTTGGGTCTAACCTGTAAGCCCAACGTTGTGAAGTCTCAACCAGTTAGAAAAAAATAATAATCCTTTTCGTGGCCCACTTCTCTTCGAAGTATTTATTGGAAATACCCTCCATTGCTCAAGTAAATTACGAACATACCACTGGTGATTGGGGAGTATATCAGAATGAATAAAATGCTGGTTCATTGAGTATATCATATGGATAAGCCAAACAGTAAAGACATCCTGAAAGTTTTATTGTTCATAAAGCCAAACAGTAAAGACATCCTAAAAGTTTTATTGTTCATAAAGCGTGACAACCTCAAATAGTAGGGAGGAAGGAAGAAGATAGTAAGATACTGATAGTCACTAAAGATTTCTTTTGCTAAGCGAACTTGGAATACAAGTTTAATAGACTCCAAATCTGTTGGTGTCCCTACAAGTGACTGAAAAATCTTCTTTACTATGTAATATGGAGAATATGCAGCTAACATCACATAATTTTGGGGTCTTTGCAATGGACTGGATTGATATCTGCACTTGAAATTCTGTTGGTAGCATATTATACTTGGCATACCTCATCTTGGTGTTGATAATCTCATTGCAAACTTCTTTGTCCAATGTCGAGGAGTAAATATCGAGTAAACCTTTCTCTTGCGTCCCTCTTTTGTATTGTTTTAAGCATAAGCTCAATTTCACGGCGTAGCCTGTAGGAAATTCCGTCTATCTTCAGTAGACTTTGCCTACTGCAGGCCCACAAAGGAATTTCATTTGCCATGAGAAATGAAAGGAGACTCGGGTTCTTTGTATATCTGTCCATAGCTAGTAGTACAACAAATTGTTTCCACAGATCTTCAAATACATTCAGTTAGCAATTGGGTATTTAGGCCAATCGTTAGAACCTCGCAATTTGGTATTTAGCCCAATCGTTAGAGTTAGAGATGTACCTACTGCTTTTTGTGCAAGAACGTATTTGTCATACATGTGATATACCCACCGAGGCCAAAATGTGCTTGAACACTTTTCACCACATTCCCTTGGGGTCCTTTGGATTAAATCGTCCTCAATAATCTGGACTTCTCCACACCTCTGAGAAGATACAAAAATTATTCTTGCTGCATTATATGTAATAAGGCGTCAAATACATACACATATACACATGGAACTTATTTCTAGAATAGAGTATTATTCTAACCATATTGTCAGAATCAATCCAAGTCCGCTTCAGATGAAATCATTGTTGACCCTGTGAAAGGGCATGTATTGTTGCTATTTCCCCATCTTGTATTTTGGTGTATTGACGGATCTGAAGAGAGACTCTTGCATACAGTTTTACACATACCTGAAAAGATGATAGAAGTCAATAGGAAGACAACAATACCTTTGCAGTTGTACCTATACTTTCAAATCCAGGATTACGCCCGAGTACCTGGGTATAAGAATCACTTTTATAAGTACAAGCTTTTAGAAATCAATCACTAATAAAGCAAAGGGGTTTCAACAACTACGCCTATGATAAGAGGAGTGCCCTAGTCAATTTGGTTTTGTGCCCTCTCTATAGCAACCACAAAGTTAGTCTGACATAGTTCCAACTCAAGCACGACCCCAGGGAATAGAACACATCCTAGAAGACACAATGTTCATTAACTTAACTGACAAGATCTAATATGTATCAGAGTTTGTAGCCAAGTACCTTCGATAAATAACAGAGGTAATTCATGGATTCCACCACCATCCAGAAAAGTCGATCGGTCAAGCTCTGTTCCATTCAAACATAATCAATATACTATCAATGGATAACATAAATATATAACTAAAAAGCAAAGAAAAACAAACACCATATGCATACCACCAAATATTTCAGTAGGAAGCAAACTAGGTAATATGGTTCAGGATCATTAGATTGGCCACTGCAGTAACAATAGAACATTGGATATATATAAATCAGTGAAATGCATCAGCAAATGAACCAAAAAATGCAGTGTTTAATTTAATCTACACTAATAAACTCAGCTTGACCTAATGCAGATGTGTTAAATTTTAATATTGGGGCCGAGCCACACTCAAATAACAACCACAATATACAACTCGGGTTCCATCCTAAAACCAATTGGTAATAGGAGGAGGTAGCCTTGTTGTATATATGGTGTCCAAATTGGGTTAATACCACCGGTGTGGTACAAAGGTCACAGTGACATTTCAACACTCCCCCGCACTGTGATACTCAGATTATTTATTTTTAAAACAATACCACACCGGTGGTTAAATTAAAATTGGGCACCATATATACAACAAGGCTACCTCCTCCTATCACCAATTGGTTTTAGGATGGAACCCGAGTTGTATAATGTGGTTGCTATTTGGGTGTGACTCGGTCCCGATATTAAAATTTAACATGGTATCAGAGCTCAGTTCCGATTGACGGTGTTGGGTGTTTCCCGTTGTGGGTACCCGATGTGGGTTTGTTGTGTCCCGTTTACTCCACGTACCAGAGTTCGGGTCGGACCTGGACGTGAGAGGGGATTTGTTGAGTCCCAACCCGTCTAAATAAAAATGTGCCGGTGCCGTGCCTTTAAAAAAAAAAAAAAATACGAGTTGTCACAGTGCGGGGGAGTGTTGAAATACTCACTGTGACAAGTGACAAAATACCACACCGGTGGTAAATACATAATTGGGCACCATATATACAATAAGGCTACCTCCTCCTATCACCAATTGGTTTTAGGATGGAACCCGAGTTGTATATTGTGGTTGTTATTTGGGTGTGGCTCGGCCTCGATATTAAAATTTAACAAGATGAGATTAGACGGTATAGTGAAATGAGTGATGAAGTGGAGCGTAAGTTACATGGTTTACTTCAATCAAGCGGTGAGGACTTACTTCAATCAAGCAGATGAAAAATCACACTAAGTTACATGGTTACTTCAATCAAAGAGATGAAAAATCACATCAATCAAGCGGTGAGAGTGTAGGTTACATGGTGCGGTGGTCATCGGAAAGACGGCGGTCATCGAAGATAGATAGTCTCTCTTCTTCGTCCGACGCACGATCCTCCATCTTCTCTGTTTCTCTCTAGGGCAATAAAATCGTAGTATTTCATGGAAGGAAGTAAGATGTCAGTAACAAACTAACGGAATAAGTTAATTAAGTTATTAGTTTTAATAACTAATTTATCACGACGATCAATCCTACGGAGCTAGACAGTGAACAGTCGGGAATGAGCTGATTGCCGTGCAGCAACGAAGACGGAACAGACTAGGAAAGTGAAATTTCTCACCATGCGGAGACGATGCTGGTCCTCGTGTACTCTCGAATCGACCTGCAAGTTCCTGTTTCGTTTGAAATCATGCACAGACCGAGAGAAGAATCTGGACGAGGTGGAGAGTGGAGACCACTTCAGAGGTAGAGTGCAAAAAGAAAACTCCCCAGTCACCAGTGGTATGTTCGTAATTTACTTGAGCAATGGAGGGTATTTCCAATAAATTCTTCAAAGTGAAGTGGGCCACGAATTTTTTAATTTTTTTTTAAACTGATTGAGACTTCACAACGTTGGGCTTACTGGCGGCTTACAGGTTAGACCCAACATTAAGCTTAAATAACAAACTAACAGAATAAGTTAATTAAGTTATTAGTTTTAATAATTGCTTATCTTGGATCATGTAATTAATTAGTTATAATTTACAACAATCAAAGACATTTCTTCGGTAGATTTAGCTCATGGCTCTGCCATTATCCAAGTATTTAATGAATCTTCGATTCAAGTTTTTGAGCTTTGAATAAGTCCTCTGGTATATCTTTTTTTTTGCCCTTCAAAATCCTTGTTCTCTTTGGTCAATGTCTTAAAACAAAATTAACTTGGTTATCAGGTGTATTTGATATAATTATCAACATTATTTTGTCATATTTCTTAATCAGGTTTCATCTTATCTGAACAACTGTCCATAACATTTATTTCATATTAATTCTATTTATTAAAATAACACACGTAGGACCGACAATGGTGTAATGAAAAACTTATAACATGATCATAATCATTACTGTTTAATATGGTTAATAGTACTGTTATGATGCAGTATGGTTATAGTGATGAATTTTCTACCCATGATGATTATGATATTTTAGTTATAACCATTGTTATTATATAAATATAATAATGATTTATTATTAATAAATTAATATATACTAAATAATGAAAATTAATGTACATACATGTAATAAATAACCATGTTAGTGTATATATTTTTATTGTTGACAATATATATTTATGTATTTTTAAAATAAAATTTTGGATTTTTTATTATATTACATGTATGGAATAAATATGGGTATATGAGTAAAACTATAGTTAATAACCATAGTTATTTTAATGGTTATGGTATTGAAAATTGTACTTGTAATGGTTATGGTATTTGCATAGTATGGTTACGTTATTTGTCATACCCGTACCATATTTTTACCATCGAGTGTATTAAAAAAATTGAGGCGCACCAAGGCGCAAAGGTTAAATATGGTCAGGTGCACATAAGGTGCTAGCCTTATTGAATGAGGCGCACCTAATATGTAAATATTATATAATATATATTAAAATGATGATAATATTTATTGCAAATATATTTATAATACTCCAATAAATTTTTTAATCAAAACGAGAAATCCGTATTTAACACCTTTAAATAATATATACATTCTATTTGATGAGACCAAATCGTATTTTCTTCTTGAAAATACAATACAGTTACGAGACTACACAATAACTTGGTTAAAAAATATGATGAAAGTAAAAGATGTGACATTGCACAGTAAAAAAAACAGTGTCAACTATTAAAGAATGTCACTGTTTAGGGTTTAACAACAATTTATTGGTGCATGTGCTGACATGACTTCAGAGTAGATGTAATGATGTATAATTTGTGCTTGAGGCACAAGAGGTCAAAAAAGTTGGACAGAAACTGACAGATTACCAAATAACTTCTAACTTCTAAGCTTAAACAAAGAAAAAGAAGCCACAGAGAAGCGGAGAACAGAATCTGTGAAGAGGTAGACAGAGTTTGAGCTTGATCTTATAGACTTACAGGAGAAGATCTTTCGGAATCTCAAATTCAAGGTATGCCCATTTAAGCTAGAGTGTTCTACTCCTTTTGCATCCAAAAGAGGGTTATGCCTCATTCAAAGAAGTAGATGAACGAACAGATGTGGATACTGTGTTGCTGTGGAAGAAGATGAACCAACGTGCAGTTCTACTGTGTTGTGTTTTACTGATGAAAAGCAGAACCAAAACTGAAGAAAATATCTTCAGTTTATGAGGCGGCAGAGGCGAGCGCCTCACGCTTCAAGTTGAGGCGCGACGAGGCGCAAGAAGGCGAGCGCTTCATTGGAGGGTTTGCGCCTCAACATAGTCCAGGCGCGGAGCCAGTTTAGCGCCTCACCTCAAGCGTCTAGGCGCAGAGGCGAGCGCCTTTTAATACACTGCCATGTGCCATCGACAGACATAGGTGTCACCGACATTGCACCAACAGCGTGTATTTCATCACAAATAACCCAAATAGAACAGAAAAGCATTCTTATTCCTTATTCAAGAGTAAAGATGTAAAGCAGCAATCCATCAAAATGGTCGGCGTCCCACAGAAATACATAAATAAAATCCAGATTTGCTGTTGCAGACAGTAACTTCAGCTAGGAAAAACACACGGTTCGAAGTGTTGTAAATCTTCAAGGATCGATCTTGGCAGAGACAAGTTACAACCTGCAATAATTCACATTCAAGATACCGAAATAAGTATATGATAACAATAGAAAGAAAAAAGCAGCAGCAGATGTATAGATTAATCGTCATCGGTACATGATGTTTGTCACTCGAGCACACCCCAGAACCTGATCCATCTTTAAAAAGAAGAAAAAAAATGTTGAAGAACATGTGCAATCCACGGGACCAATAGAAAACTGTAGGGAGATTTTATGGAGCGACAAGATATCATCGATCAATGTCGAAAAAGATATTGTGTCAAATCATCATTTGAGGCAAACATAATGTACTAATGTAATTATGAACACTAGATAGATTCTGTTATTATGTTCATCCTGGCTTCAGGAGCTGACTGATCTACAAACTTACAGTTACTACCACTGGTGGAGCGACATGCTAAGTTGTTAAAATTGCAAAAGGGTAGTAAAAAAGAGAGGATAATCAAACGTTGAGCAAGCAGTACAATTATCAAACATTGCATAATAATGAGTTAGTTTTACCTTGGTAAGAAGATGGCAGTAGGATTCCCAGGTGAAGGAGGGTTCTGATTCAACAATGACGCAAGAGAACCAGCTCTCTCGACGGCAGCAGCATCTGTTGCTTCCAAAACATGAACTTGTTCAAGATCAAGTTGCCTCTTAATCACGTCCAAGTTTTCCTGAAGAACCTCAATCTCTCCAAATGGAAGCCTCAGGTCCAAAGCATGAACTCCAAGCTTGTTCGTTTCATCCTTCTTGAATTTCAAGAAGGGCATGCAAAGCTTCTGGATTTTCTTGAAATCACTGGATTGACCTACGCTGCTCTCTCTCAGAGCCTTCTGAATCTCACTATCAGGTGCGAAAGACCGGGTCTCTGCATTATACATCCGCTGTAGAATTGTCAAGCACTCTGCTTTCCACCCATCATACTGCTCATTCACATAAACCAGTCCAATTAGCTGCTGCTTGTCCACCTCCTCAGTTGTTGTAACTGCTGGGGCTGCTGCCTTCTTATTCTTCTTCGAACCACCACCTTGAAGAAGCTGTTTCTGAAGCAGCTTCCTCAATGATACAATAGTCCCTTGCAAATAGTTATTTGCACTCTTAAGGTTCAAATCTGGAGTCTCGGCAATCGGCCACCCCGCTTTAATGACAAAACCATCTTTCTTTAAAAGTTCCCTCCAAACAAATTCAGCATAATGAGGACAGAAGGGAGCAATAAGACGTGTTTGAACATCCATGAATCGCCGCAATAAATCATGGTTCATGCCACCGGAACCACATGAGAACCGATATTCATCTCTAGCAGCTTGCAGATCATAAAACCCATTCTTGAGAGCTTCTCTGAACATGTAATCCTTATAATTCTGCTCAGTCACTCTAACTGCAATATCAAGGTCATTTGCAAAAACTCGATCAGCATAAGTAGAAGGTGGGCCTCTTCTCAAAGATGATTCTGCCGCAATAACTTCTTCCATCCATGTGAGCTCTTTGGTGAGACGTAATATTGCAGCATTTGCAGTTTCTGATAGAAAGTTTGCATCATCTACACCATCACCAGCATCTGCAAGAGAAAATCTAGTTGCATCTGCTGAGAACTCCTGAATGGCATCACGCAAAGTCTTGAAATTTCCAGTAGACTTGGACATTTTCTCAGAATTCAACATGAGATGACCGTTGCATCTAAAGCCGCGGGGCCAATGCCTCCTAGGCATTATTGCAGTGTGATTATATATCGAAAAAGTTAAATGGTTCTGGATTAGGTCCTTCCCAGATACTCTAAGATCAAAGGGGTACCAGTACTCAAACTCCTGCCTCATCTTATTCAGAACAGATGTAGGAATACTAGAAGCTTGAGGATATGGCCCACCACAGAAGACGAAATCCCAAATCTCATCTGTCATATGCTCAGGTTTGATTAACTCACTGGATGATCCATACATGTCCCCATTATGCAAAAAGTGAGCAATTGTGTAATACGCCATGTAAATGGTAGAATCTGATAATGACTCTACCAAGAACTGCTCATCCCAAGGAATACGAGTCCCCAGCCCAAATGACCGTGAGCAAGCCCACTGGTTGAGCCAACCCAATGTATGCTCAAAGCCATGTCGTGTCTCATCAGAGTACAAATTCATGCTAGCTAAGCACTCCTCTGCTAGTTTCTTCCAATCACTTTCGCCATAAGTAATGTACCACTGATCTGTCAGTGCAACAACACATTCATCACCTGATCTTGACATTACCTTTTTCTCGGGTTCGCTGTACATAATTGCCTGGCCTGTCTCAATGAGCATGCTCCTGATCAGCGGCTTCACTTCTTGGACTTTCATACCAGTGTATTCACCTACAAGCATTGTTCCATCAGTAAAGCCCTTCAAGTATGTCTTTTGCTTTGCCTCCGCAAGTTTCTCTTTCTCATTCTGGCTTCGAATTTTCATGTCTTTGCAAACTTTTTCTGCAGCGCTATCCCCAAATTCAGGGATGTTTATGATTGGAATAATCTCAAAAGGCAGGACCCACTCGTCTTTCACACCGTATTTCTCCCTCAGACCTTGTTTTCCCTTCAAATCATGCATGGCCATGTAGTCATCAGGGGCGTCACTAGGTACACTGGTCACGATACCAGTACCTTTGTCCATCAGGATAGTCAGCATAGGAAGGGCATGTATGATCTCATTGAAGGAAAGAGGAGACTTCAAGGGTAGTCCAATCAAATCGTGGCCAGTCAACTCTAATAAGCAAGTAGGCTTCTCTGGGTTCTTAGAGAATCTCTGATAAGCAAGATTGAGGGCAGCCCTATGCGAGATGATGAAGACATCAGTATCATTGATCTCAAAGGCCCCGTATTTCCCATTGGGTAATACCCAAGCGTTAGTTTGCCCATACATGGTCTCAGGTCTCAAAGTTGCAGCTGCCAAAAACACCCTCTTCCCTTCCAACAATCCCATCTTAGGTGGGAAAGGTGATACAACCTCCATCTTGATGAGAGTGTAGTCTTGAGGTTGAACCCCCTCACCGGATGCACGATCATGATCAGCACAAGGCTGACCATCAAGAGGAGAGTAAATCGTGTACCGAAGATCTTTGACAATCTTACCCATCTTTTTCAGTTTCCTCATCTGCCATCTTACAAAAGAATCAAAGAAGGGATTCATGTCTGTGGTAATGAAGGAACGCCTCCAATCGCAGCCCAACCCAAAAGCCATGAGGTCGTCCTTAGCTTGCGGAGGAAAGTAGGACAACCATTTATAAGGATCTTGAAACTCTGAAATCTGAGCATCAGACAGTCCAAGACTACGCATAATCTCCCATTGAAACATCTGCCTGCCTGATTTTGCAGCAGCTTTGGATTTCTTTCCCTTGAACTTCTCTTGTTCACCGGTTGGCTGACTCTGAGGTTCTGGCTCTTTAATCACCTGCTCCTCTGGAGGAAATTCTGGACAATCACCGAACTGTTGAAATTCCCGAGCGAGTTTATCCGCAGATGCCTTGATAGGCATGCCGGTGCAGTGAAAAGCAAATGGTAAGAGCACATTTGCCCCACTAAGTCTATGAAAGGCCGAAGCAAATTCAAGCTTCGAAAGAGAGAAAGCATGCCCGAGATGCAAAAATCCATTCATATAAGGAAATGGAAAATTTCCAAAAAACTTCTCTCCCGGTTGGGGCATCTTTTCAAGTGATTCAGCACGAAAAACATCATTTTCTTCCCACAACTTTCTAATTTTCGCCTCTATTTCTAGTAAGCGGTCCCTTCTAGCAAAGCTCTTACCGCCCTCTGTTGTCATCCCAGCTAAATCACAGAAACTGCACGAATTAAACAGGCAAAATACCAAAATAAATGTCATGGATCTGAACAAGAGTTAATCAAGTACACAAAATTCATCACTATGTCCAATTTGGTATTATAACAACGGGAAAAATGAGAAAACAAAAGCAGGTAGCTTGACATCTAAAAATCAAATTCTTAAACCAGTTGGTGCCGAAGAAGCTTAAATCAAAGCTCTCCGTATCAAATTTCAACAGAATTCAATAGTAGACTTGAACTCTGCAGAATCGAGCAGTCGTCTCTACGAAAAAACAGCCGAGAATTCAACTACCCAGTTAGTAGGTGGATTGGAATCCAGACAATATCAAAACTCAACAAGACAAAACCAGTGGAAGAACTCGATTGAAGGAGAACGCAATCAAGAAACCCAAACGAAGCAGAGAGAGAGGCATACCGACGGAAAGACGTAGAGTGTGGAGGAGGAAGGCGGAGCAGAGCAAGGGTATAGTGGTGGCGAATGGAAACTGCGGAGTGCGGAAGAAGAGACGACGCAATGTGAGAGAAGTTGGAGAGCAGAAACATAAAAACCCTAATTCCTAACGTTTCAAATTGATTTAGTATAACGGGCGTTTCTAATACGCAAAGAATAAAGTTTGCGTCGTTTCTAATACGCAGAATATGAATAAGAATAATAGATAAAAGTATAAAGTTGTTTATTTGGTAAAATAGAATAAGAAATTCTGTTTCTTATTTAGTAAAATTGTATATGAAAATAGAATGAAATATTGTAAAATGACATTTAAGTATCTTGTTGGAAAAGTAGATGCATCCACGTGCACTGAAAACTGCACAGCTACATCTTCCCTACAATTCAATTAAAAAATAAACTGACCAAATCACTAATAACAAGAGAAATTTCACTAGAAAAAAAAATAAGAAAAAAAAATAATCTACTTGTTTATGAAGCCCGATTAACCTCAATGTTGTTTTCAATTGTGTTTTGCTCCTAAGACCGGCGACATCTAAATAATCAAATTTATGTTGAAATAGAAGCATTAATCATCTATATATCAATATTCCAATGATATTCAACTTCATTTGTCTCACCTATACACAAATATGCACAAACGTGTATATATATATATATATACACACACATTAGAAATACGGACGAAAACCTGCAATGTTTAACACATAACTGATGATCTATGACCTAATTAATAATACTAATTGATGTATACAACATTTATATACTGGATTATTGAAAATATCTTTATTATTTTATAAAATAATTTAGGGATTTTGTTTGAGAATTCAAAGTTCACAAGATGTTTCTAGTTAGACAACCATTAACATTTGTTTATGTAAGACGAAACTTTACAAATTACAGAAAACGAAAACTATAGAAAATGCACACTTGTAAGTTTGAGACACAACTAACAATATGCAATCGACCGACCAACAATTCTATTGTCCATAACAACAATTCAACCGAACAACAATTCACTGGCCAGAACAACAATTCAACCGAACATCATTTATAAAGCAACCGAACATAACATAATGAACCCATATGAACCCAGCATTTATAAAGCAAACGAATTCTAGGTTCAACCGAACATGATGAACCCAGAAATTCTGGGTTCGTGATGAACCTAAAATCGAATTATGGGTATACATGAACCCAGAAACCACGAATTCGCAAGAGAAGAAGAAGAATAGCAGGGGAGCAAAGGGAGAACTTACATGTTGAAGCTCTGGAGCAAAGGATGAACTGGGCAAGGAGATACAATCACGCAGAGGAGCTTCTTGAAGAGCAGGGGAGAGCTTCGGTTTAAATGGCAGAAGGGATAAGAATGTCCTTATGAAATGTATATAAGGGCAAAACAATCATTTCCCCTCCTATTCCGGATTCCTTGCCTTTTAGGCTTATGAATTTTGAGATTTTCACACGGAATGTCTAAGTCTACCTCGCTCGGAATTCGTGAGACAAATTTTTCCAATTCCGCGAAAAGAACAACTTCTTACGGATTCCGTAAGCCGAATTCCTTACACATTCTGGGAAAAGAACATGCCATAAATATATTTATCACATATACAGTAACATTTCATTGCCTATTCTATTTTATAACTCAATTATTTTGGGTTTGGATAATTTATAACTCTATTGATGTTTATTTATAGGGAAAATTATGAAAATTCATCTGGATGTTTGAATTTTTTAGCAACTGCAACCAGATGTTTAGCAACTTTCTCTTTGATATTTAGGATTTCTTTGTTTTGCAAATAGAATGTTTTTGGTTATTCTATTATATTCGGTGTTTGTTTGTTTTGCCAATGGAATGCTTCTGGATATTGTTTGTTTGGTGAGTACATGCTTCGTGCACAACACATTCTTCCACCATACTATCTTACATAAGCAATTAGTGCTGTCTGACTCAATTATGTAATCTTGTTTGCAGGTGGTGGAGCATGGATTGGGGCATTTACCATTTACAGAGAAACAAGTGATCACACCAACAGGTAAGCTGATAACAAGCTCTTCAGGGTTAACACCTCTTATTATGTTTAGTCACCTCCATTGTTACATGGCTGAAATTAGCAATTTGGATTATGTCACTGACACTTGATTCTGCTATATCCCTCAGTTCATGGCTTGATATTTCCAAAGTTTTCTCAATTATATTGATTCCTCAATTCAAAATTTCTCATATAAATGATGAACAATACATGCTAGGGGTATTTTAGGTATATATCATTATTATTACATCACGTGCGGAACAGATGATTTCTTATTGACAGAAAATGAACGACCGTGACGAAAAAGTTGAGTTACCAACAATTGTAAACATATGAGTGTGAAAATAAACTATATGAGTACAATTACCAAAATTGACAAACATCTCGAGTGGTTTTTCATACTTTTCCCTTATTTATATTACCATTTTATGTACTTTTAATTATTTTTATAAAAAAATACTTAACTTTTATATTTTAAAATACTATTAGTATAATTGAAACATAAATGGAGAAACTCCTAAAATATTTTTTAAATATAATTTATTTTTATATTAACTCATTTTAAAACGTCTACGTGTTAAAGGGGACTAAGTTGATTGTGCGGTTGTGCCACTCTAGGCTAGCTCTCTCCGTGGCGTTCTCGTTTCCGACGGTGGAAAGTTTCCGTAGTGACGCACCGGCGCCACTCCGATCTCCGTTTCCTCCTCTCTTTCTGAAGCTTACATATAAACCCTTGAAAACGGAGAAACTCGGTGACACTTCCTTTCAGTACCAGAGAAGGGAGTGAAGGAACAATGGAGGCTTTGGCATCCCAAGCCGCGATTGCTCAGAAGACATGGGAGCTTGAAAACGACATACTGACCAGCGATTCGACGAAGCTGGACCAGTCGGATTCCATCTTCTACTACGACGAGGCAGCGCAGGCCAAGTTCCAGCAAGAGAAGCCCTGGGCCAATGACCCTCACTACTTCAAGCGCGTCAAGATCTCCGCCCTCGCGCTCCTCAAAATGGTCGTGCACGCGCGATCAGGCGGTACTATTGAAGTCATGGGATTGATGCAGGGGAAGACGGATGGAGATGCCATCATCGTCATGGATGCTTTTGCTTTGCCCGTGGAAGGTACAGAGACTAGGGTTAACGCCCAGGCGGATGCCTATGAGTATATGGTGGACTACTCTCAGACAAATAAGCAGGTTCTCTTATCTCTCTCCTTGCCCTAGTTGTATTAGGTTCCTAAATTCGAATAGTGTGTACCATGTTATGCTTTTAGATTGTGATTTGCTTTGATTTAAGTCCAGTAAATGGAAATGTCTTGGATAAGTCACAAGGTCTATGTTGTCGGGCAACTCATAATACATTGTCAAAATTGATGGATTGCCAACTTAAAAGAAGGTTTTATTTGATGCTTACGGTACAATCAAGAAGCTTTGATACTCTGTCGCTTTCTAGTTCTAGGAAGCTACAAAGATTCAATGAGCTTGTGTGTTTTCATTTTGATGTATGCTTGCTCCCTGCCCCTTCCAAAAATTGATTATGCTGACAGTTTCGTAATGCAGTTGTTTCACATTAATGGAGATCCATTAGTTCTTTTTGCAACTGTTGACATTTTAGCTTGCACTTATGCTCTACAGTTACAAAGAGTCAAAGATCCTTCGTTGTTTTCACATGTAACCTTGTTACTCTCTTTTGTATGTAATCTGAGTCAAACTTTGTTCTACAGGCAGGGAGGTTGGAGAATGTGGTAGGGTGGTATCACTCCCACCCAGGATATGGATGTTGGCTCTCAGGTATTGATGTTTCCACTCAAATGCTCAATCAACAGTTTCAGGAACCCTTTTTGGCAGTGGTCATCGACCCAACTAGAACTATATCTGCTGGGAAAGTTGAGATTGGGGCATTCAGGACATATCCCGAAGGATATAAGCCACCAGATGAACCTGTATCCGAATACCAAACTATTCCCTTGAATAAGATTGAAGACTTCGGGGTGCACTGCAAGCAGGTAACTAATTTTCTTCTCTCTCGACTTTCAAAGTAAAAGGCTGCAATGATTTCATTTATCTGCTTGTGCAGTATTATTCCTTGGACATAACCTACTTTAAGTCGTCTCTTGACTGCCATCTCCTGGATTTGTTGTGGAACAAGTATTGGGTCAATACTCTTTCATCTTCTCCTTTGCTGGGGAATGGAGACTATGTTGCAGGGCAAATTTCTGATTTAGGTATTTCCCTTGTAATTTTGTTCTGCTTCATTAGAAGATAGTTTTGTGAGCTTATCAGTTCAGTGGAATTCATCAATTTTCTCTTACAGCTGAAAAGCTGGAACAAGCAGAGAATCAGTTGTCTCATGCACGGTTTGGGCCCTTAATGGCACCCCCTCAAAGAAAGAAAGAAGTGAGCGTTCTTAAGTTTTCCCTTTAAGTTAACAAAGACATACTGTCTAGTCAAAGCATCTGCCTAATAGCATCATGAGATATCATCTATTGGCAAGTTTTCTTTATATTTTGGAAAGCATTTGCACTTTCTAGAATGGAATAGAATATTTCTGGTCGGACACCATTTTCTTTACAATTCAGTTGGAGGAGCTGAGTAAAAAGATTACGAGCTGCTAATGATTTTATTTTATTTCACTTTGATCTTGTGCGTATTTGTTGTCAAAACACATGAAATCTTATATGCCAACCTTATAGAAATTATCAATCGCCTACCCAGAAAACAGGCTTGGGGTAGTTACCACTTATTGGTTAAGTTATATATTATCTTTTAGTGTTTGTCTAAGGTTAAGGTTGATTTACTGCTCGTAATCCCCCTCCCATTTTTTTGAACTTTTTACGCAATTTCCTTTCAAACAATTGCAGGATGATTCTCAACTGGCCAAAATTACCCGCGACAGTTCAAAAATTACGGTGGAACAAGTACATGGACTAATGTCTCAGGTTATTCTCACCAATCAAGAACATTAATATAAATTAAGTTAGCATATCATTTTATTTACCGTGCAAATTTACTAATTTCAACCTATTTGCTTTATAAGGTTATCAAGGACACCCTTTTCAACTCCGTCCGTCACAAGTGCAGCTGCAGCCCGGAGCAGTCCACCCCCGAACCAATGGTCGAGACCTGAGTAATTACATATCCACCAAGCAGGTTTAACCCAGAAGCAATCAACAATGCCATTAATCTTTTTGTTTCAACACTAAACAATTCTATGCTTATGGGTTGTTGGACTCCAAACATATGATTGCAGTAAACAAGGTTAGGTTTATTTTACTTATTACATAAACAAAGCATGATATTATTGTCTTGTCTTAACCTTTAGATTGGAGGCTTCAAGCGTCAGGCTCTTGCAAGGAAATGACGGTCTCAAAAGCTCCTACCAAAGCAGAGACTCTGTTCTTCCTTTTCTCAAGTAGTTTTCCAGCTGCCTCCTTGATCACATCATTGTACACGGGAGACTCTTTCTTCCCTGATGAGTTATTTTGTGCCTTAATTTGCAGTTTTGGGGGACTCTTGCTCATTATTAGAGCCGCATTCTTGACTAATTCTCCAGTTCCTTCAATGGAAACTGTCTCTGGTTCCTTCATTGCATTTGGGCTCGAATTCGATTTCTCTTCTGCATCGAACGTCTCATTCTTCAGTGGGGATGGCTGTTGTTTGGGTCTCTCAGTAATCGTGCCTTCACCTCCTTCATCTGACCACATATGGTGATGATCAGACTCATCTTCATGATTATGATTCTCGTAATGAATATCTTCTTCGAGATTGCGATTCTCGTTTGATTTTTGCAAGGCTGTATCGTGATGATTTTCTTCTTCGGCTTCAATTACTTCGGTATCCTTGGATGATTCGTCTTCATCTTCATATGTCAATGGAACTGTTGGGGTGGATTCATGGTGTTCTTCCTCCTTCAGATCTTGTTTATCTTTCTCATGCTCTTCCTGATGATGATTCTGATTATCAATGTGGTCTTCTTCCTCAATATCTGCATCATGCTCAAGAGTTTCATCTTTGAGCTTACCGTGATCGTCTGTTGCAGGTTGTGGTGGTGACAGTCTCAGATTCTCTTCCTCGACGGTAACTTGTAAATTTTCCGATCCTGCCTCGACGGGATCACTAGTATGATGAGTGTATTCGGTTTTGGGGGATCTACTCGGAGTGGATCTCTTCTTTACCGTCCTCCCAACAATTGACCTTGATTTGGACCCTGACCCTGCCTTGGTTGGTGCCACGGGCTTAGGCACCATCTTTGACCTCCCCAACTCGACCCTTGAGGTGGTGGTTTTGGAGGGTGAGGAAAGAGATGGAGATTTTACAGTGACGGATCGCTCTCGTGGCCCTGCAGAGATGACCCTCTGCATCTGAGTAGCTGGTGAGACCCGATCAATCGAATGTCTCCTATTGGGTGAGGGAGTCATTTTGGTGGATCCAACCCCGGTCTCTTTCTTCCCGGGCTTGGATGGGTCGAACCGTGATGCACCCTGAGTGGATTTTAGGTAGCTTGGAGTGTGTTGTGGGGTCACTAAGTCAGTGTTCTTACCACCACTGCTACTGCTCCGACCGAGGGTACCAATTCTTCTACCCTGACCGGCATCGGTCCCGGTCTTCTGCTTCACTACCTGAGCGTTGTTTGGCCTCGTCCTTGTCGCCATTCTTGCTCAATTGTCGTCCTTTCAAAACCTAATCCAACATCAAGTCTTGATCATCAGAATATAAAAACATCAATTATAAATAAGCTCGACCATAAAAGATGTTTATCTTGTGTTAGAGGGGATAGGATTAGTTAGACAAACCTTTTTATAAGCAATACAAGCTTATTGATTGGAGAAGGAAAATTCTAGATGATGGGGAACCGAGGAAGGGAGGGGAGATGAAGTATATGGAGGAAGTCGGTGATGGAAAAACAGGGGGAATTAGAAAGATGGTTTTGGTTGATTAGAGGAGCTTGATTCTCGCTTAACTCCCAATGTAGAAGCTTATGTCGTTTAATGGACATACACTCATCATTAACAATGGTACGGTTGAATTAAACCCAAATAAGTAACACAAAAAGAGACGAACAGAAGAATATTCTGCGTTGACCTTTTCATCGTAAAAGTAGAACCTAATTTAGTATTACAAAAGTCAACGTTTGTCAACGTTAAAGTTTTGTTTATAAATAAAAGGAAAAACTACCGAGCTGTACACGAACTTGTGGGTGATTAGCAAGTAAGTATTTTTTTTTATTTGTAGCAAATAAGTTGTTGAATTTTCTTAAATAAGCAATTAGGTACCTACCGTTAATTTCCGTTAATAAACAGAAAAATATCACGTGAGAAGTAAACAGGTACCTGAACTTACACGAATGAGCAAGTAGGTACCTGAATCGGTTCGGTCGAATCACTTTTTTGTTTTTTTAAAGTAGGGTTTATATACCAAACGCATACATGCACCAACTCCACACGTTCTCAGAGTGTTTCTTGATGCAACGAGAACGTCTGGAGTTGAATCATGCACGTGTTTGTTATATAAACTCTACTTTAAAAAAAAAAGAAAAGTGGTTCTACCGAACCAGTTCAGGTACCTACTTATTCGTGTAAGTTCATGTACCTGTTTGGTCATCATGTGATATTTTTCGTTTATTCTTAACGGAAATTAACGATAGGTACCTATTTGCTAATTTTCATAAGTTCGGCTATTAGTTGCTACAAAAAAAATTTAGGTACCTACTTGCTAATCACACACAAAGGTACCGATTTAGTAGTTTTCCCTAAATAAAATACGAGGTCTAAGATTAAATAAATAAATAACAAAAATTCTATGGATGGGAATTGGGATAAGAGCTTCTATTGAAACGGCCTTTGGGCTTTCCTTTTCGGCCTATATCATCGGCTTTCGTGAGAATCTGCCGATCAGGCTTATTATGTTGACGTGGAATCTACTGATTGGTGGACGTAAAAGGTTCCGATGGATCTTCCCCAACTATAAAAGCCCCTCGGTTTCACCGACACCAACTCGACATCAATCGTGCAGTGACAGTGAGCATCAGTGAGTGTTCAGATCTCCTCATTTTTTATTTTATTTTTTTTGTCCAATATTCAGATCTCCTCATCAATCAGTAGTTTTCTTCTGTCTCTTCGAGCTCTTCTGTCACAGGAAAGAAGGAGAAGGATGATCGATATCGCAAATGGCGAAGATTCCTTCAAGCTGCTCAAGTTGTTGAAGCAGGAGAATCGCCCTGTCGATGACATCGTTGCGGAATTCAACTCCTGCTTCAGTCCCTCCCTCCATTTCGCTCTCTGCACCTCCCTCTATCTCATCGTAGAGGTACGCGCATTAGCTTTGGTTCTGAGAATGGCTTTGAGCGGAACTGATTAGCATAGTGTCGCATAGCACCGTATGGTTTAGGGTTTACTTTGTGATTCGCGATTCAGTAGGGTTTGTCGCGCCAATTGAGGGAATTATTCTGCAATTTAATGAATTCCCAACGGAGTCTTCGTATTCCTAGTTTTGTTGTTGTTGTATTTCTTTGTGTGGGTCTAGTTAAGTCAAAATGGCTGAGTTTGATCGTTGAATTAACTTTGCTAGGTGAGAATATCTTTCAGATTCATATCTTATTCAGTTGGATGGTTCTATCAAGAATTTTCATTAGTGATTTAGTGTTAGGAAACTGTTTGTTAGACTGGTTCAATAGTTAGGAAATGTTATTATTATTCACTACTTAAGGTGGTGAGTAAAATGCAGTAAATGGTGAGAGGATTTGTGTCCTGAAAATAACATGTTCTTTTCGACATATTTACATGATTTGAAAATTTACTTGCAATTTCTGGAGTGGTAATAATGAAGATAGAGACAACTCAGTGAATATACATTGAGCCCTTGTGTTAATTTTTGTGAATTTTACTTCCTATCTTATGCCGGGTCTGTCATGCTAATTAATGTATCTGTTTGGACAGGACAAATTTTTACTTACAGCACCCGAGCGTTTGGTGGCCTTTGCTATTCTAAATCAAGCTTATGCTGCTCAGCTCCCTTCTGCCAATCCATTCATTCGTTTTATTTTGACTGTAAGAGCTGTATCTTCTTATTGTCATATTTCTTAGTTGAAATTATGCAAATTCTTCCATCTACAAGAATGTGATAAGAGAAACTCTATTGATGACCTTGTATTATCTTTCTTGCTAACTTCAGTTTCCAGCAGTATGAGTCTGAATTAAGACCGTTCTTAACACGTTTCTGAGTTCATTACAGATGTAGTTGCATCCTGTCATATATTTGACATGCCTTTTTGCATTTAATCCTGCAGGCTGCATGTGATGAGGGTGCAGATAAGTTTGAGAAAGCTTTTATTATCCAGCTACTGAAATCTTATAACTCAAGTTATGGCAAAGAGGTTGGTTGTATCTTTTTTATTTGACTGAAATTGACCATATCATTTGTAAAAATGGTGATTTGTCTTCTCTCTCTCTCTCTCTATTTTTTCTTCAGTTACTTACCTGATCTCCAACTGCAATCATTCGCAGCAACCAACTCAGACATCTCTTACTAGGAATCAGTGATTTAATTATATATTGTGAACTATTCTTTCAGGCATAATCTAGTGTCTAATGTCTAGGAACTTTGTGATTTTACCTCCCGACAAGCAAATCTGATGCATGCAAATTTTCCATATTTAGCAGTCTTCCAAAATCTTGTAGACTAATTTTAACATGATACTTATCTTATTGAGCAAAAAGAGGAAGAGTCAAGAAAATGTTAAATCGATATAAATAGTTGCACTTCCATAAAATCAGGATGGTGTTTTTCAACTACTTGTCGCTTTGTGCTGGTGGTTAAAGAACACTACTAAGACTATAGCGCATTTGAGTATGTCTGCAATATTAGCTTGGACCTTCAAGTGGTACAGCTTAGCATTATATTCGATTGTATATCGTGTCATTCTTCTTATGGTAGGGGAATATTTACATAGTCAGATTCTTTTTATGAGGGAAACCTGAGATTAGAAAGGGAAATGAAGAATACATCATGTTGGACTGAACTTAAATTTGTACTCACTGAATTGTAATTTTGACTGAAGATTTATAGCATGGGTCTTTCTCATAGCTAGATGTTCCCTGCTCTTTTTTTTTTTTTTTTTTTTTTACTTGGGAGTGTATCTTTTTTGCAGTTTCTTAAATTATCTGCTGCGGATTACATTAAAAGTTTTGACCCTTCTGTACATGTAAGTGATCCTTCGACTACATTTTGATGATCATGATCTAAAAATCACGTTAAACATTTAATGGTACTGTTATGAAGTTCTCATGTGACATTTGAAGATGCTTGCTCTTGCATTTTACATTGATGGAACTGTCTTCATTATCAGGATTTTCCACAGATTGACATATTGAAAAACCAATATTATAATGCTTCTCACTCTGAGTCCTATAGCTGCCTATTCAAAGATGTGGCAGTGAAGAATGTGGTGACCGACCCTGACATACCTTCCAGCTGCAAGACAAGTTCATCAGAGTATGTTTTTATTGGCAATGTGAATTGAGTTTCTTAATTCTTGCAGTCTAGCAGAATTATACCATCTAACAATATAGTTTTGTATTTAAGGTTTGAGTTTCAACATGGAAGCAATCCCAAGCTTGGATCTGGAGACAAAGATGAAACTGTGGTTGGTTTATTAACAAATTTAACTCTAGAAGGATTAGGTCCACAGTGGATCAGACCTCGTCCTCCTAGGCTTCCTATACAGGATGGGGAGGTAAGGCATGTCTTGTGATACCTATTTGACTGTAGTGAGGTTAATAATGTTATTTATTGCTCACATTTTCAGCTAGTGTGGATAATCCCTGACAACAATCATGAGCTTATTTGGGATGACGGTATGTGTGCGGATACAAGTGGAGAAGCAGAAGTAAGGAACTTAATTGCAAAAGCAACAAAGGCAGCCCTCATACCTGCACAAGTGGAGGTGCTTCGAACACTTCTTGCCTATTAGACAGTCTTTTATGTTGTATTTTTGAATGTTAAAAGTTATGGATTTCATTGATAACGCGCCAAGGGCTGCTGTCCCATTTACATAATGGGGGAAAAGCAGAAACAAAACATTTAGATGAACAAAGATTCATGGACGTGTTAAATGTCTTACCATGTCCATCAATGCATGTACGTCCCATTTGTACTCCTCTCTATAAAAGGTAAATTTCGCTTTCAGTCTGGAGGAGTCGAACTGAATTTGGTAATATTTTGTTTTTTACTGTTAACATTTGCAACTAGCATATGGTGCTCTCAGCTCATCTTCAGAATTTTTAGCTAAAAAAGCATCTCCTTTGGCATTTAACTGACTGGTTGGAGTCTTATATCATCGTGCATTTAATTATGAGTTAATAATTGTGGCACACTTTTGATGGCCAGAAAGTAGTGATGGAGTTGGCGACTGATCCGAGGCTCATTAATCGCTGTGGAATGACGCCATTAAGGCTTCCGGTACGGGATCCAACCATAGATTTTCTTTTATTTTTTATTTCAATCAAAAAGGACTTATGCTAATAACATGCTACATTCCTCCCCAGGCAGGATACTGCATGTTTTGTTCATATAATGAAGTAATAATAACTACCACTTAAATGATATCGCAGCTCCTTACTGAAGTTGACAATTTTTTCAAGTTAAATTGGACCAACTGATGGGTATTTGATAAATCAACATTCGAGGACTATATAGGAGGAAACAACAGCAGTGGAAGGTTGATAAATCTAAATACTGTCTCGTGTTTCAGGAATTAGTGGAGCATAATCCCCTTATTGCTGTTGAAGTTCTGACTAGGTTGATAGATTCGCCTAAAATCACAGAGTAGGTTTTCAACAAAGACATCTGCACTTCTATTCTGCATGTGTAGGACCTCATAGTCTTTTAAAGCTGTTCTTTTATGGTTGTGTAGTTACTTTGGCGTGCTGGTCACAATGGAAATGAGTCTACATTCAATGGAAGTTGTTAACAGGTTAACGCAAGTAGTAAAGCTGCCCTCAGATTTTCTCCGGCTATACATCAGTAGCTGTATAACCTCCTGCGAAACAACTAAGGTAATAAACTTACATTTCTTTCTCCCTATTGTAGGGATAAACCTCCCATATTGTTAGCAAGGATAAAGCCAGAAATCTATCTCAGTATATGCAAGAATTAAAGCAGGGCAAACATTTAAAGGATTAATTAAAAAAATAAGCACATTTTTTAGGTAAAAAATTACATAATGCCAAAAGTTTGTGTTGTTGTACTAGGTTACAGAACTATTAAGGGTCAAGGGAGGTAATTGCTTCCTTCTCAACTTTTGAAGTAGTGTGAATTTAGATATAATAAATGTATTTATTTTCAATTTAATTTTTGAAAGTATTACATTTCCCCTATTTTCTTTTTCCAATTGTTTATTTCTACTCTGATTCTTATCTGGTTGAAATAAATATTTGGCTTCGTCCATGGTTGTACTTGTTTAATAGTGAGACAAGATAAATTGTACTTTCTGTGGATATGCTCGAGTTTTGCACAAATGTGTGGATGGATTCCCTAACAATAGGGTGGCTTTTATTTTTGATAGGACAAGTATATGCAGAACAGGCTAGTGCGACTTGTATGCGTCTTCTTACAGAGTCTTATTCGCAATAACCACATTGATGGTAAGTTTACCTTTTTTATGTAATTTGGTATGCACTTTCTTACATCTATCAAATTCAACAATTATGTCGTCGAGTGTCTACTGACTAAGTATTTGTTAATGTGTTTTCAGTAAAAGAGATTTTGATAGAAGTGCAAGCATTCTGCATAAATTTCTCGCGGATTAGAGAAGCAGCTGGACTGTTTAGACTGCTGAAGACCATGGAGGGATAGATAGATAGATATATAGAGGATTGCCTGCTATCATATTATCTCTTGCTTTTAGATAGATTTTTCTCTTTTATAGTGTTAGAATGTTATTGGAAGATTGATGTCCAAATTTAGTTTTATTTATTATTTTTTTGGTACTGCTAGCTAAAGTTATAGACCTATATATATGTATACATTTATCTTCTATCATCATTTCTCTGTTCTTGAAAAGGTATGTACACTGTTTAATATGCTGAGAAAGATGGTTTACGTTGTCTTAATGGGCCTAACGAAAGATATGGCCCATTAAGGACGCTTGCCTATTAAATTGAAATAAAACTGGTAGGTCCGGTGGGCCGAGTATACCAAAATCGAAAGGTGTTAATGGGCCTAACAAAAGATACGGCCCATTAAGAACGCTGCAAATTGATAGGCCCAGTGGGCCCACAATATCAAAATAGAAATGTACATTGTCTTAATGGGCCCATCGAAAGATACGGCCCATTAAGGACACTTACCTATTAAATTGATAGGCCCAGTGGGCCGAAAATATCATAAATATTGTCTTAATGGGCCCAACAAAAGATATGGCCCATTAAGGCCGCTTGTCTATAAAATTGATAGGCCCAGTGGGCCGATAATACCAAAATAGAAAGTCTTAATTAGTGAAATTTGGCGCTAAATATCGAACCGCAAATTGTTAAGTGTTGTAGTTAGTGTTTCTAAATACACCGGGTGTACAGTTAGCCAAAGCAAAATTGTCCCAAAACTATCAAAATTAATGATTTTGAGAGGGGTTGTTTGTGTGCCTGGTGTATGCAAGTTTGCCACCGAAGTGAATACATTAATTAAAGCTGTGAAGACAGAAGGCCTATTTTAGCTGAACCGGGTGTACAGATGGTCATAACAAAATTGTCCCAAAACAATCAAAATTAATGATTTTGAGAGGGGTTGTTTGTGTGCCTGGTGTATGCAGCTTTGCCACCGAAGTGAATACAATAATTAAAGTTGTGAAGACAAAAGGCCTATTTTAGGTGAACCGGGTGTACAGTCAGTCATAACAAAATTGTCCCAAAACAATCAAAATTAATGATTTTGAGAGGGGTTGTTTGTGTGCCTGGTGTATGTAGTAGCTTTACCACCTAAGTGAATACAATAATTAAAGTTGTGAAGACAGAAGACCTATTTTAGGTGAACCAGGTGTACAGTCAATCTTAAAAAAATCGTCCCCAAAAAATCAAAATTAACGGTTTTGAAAGGGGTTGTTAGTGCGCCTGGTGTATGCAGCTTTGCAACCAAACTGAATACTTGTCAATAATTAAAATTGGGAAGAAAGAGGGCCTTTTTTAGCTGAACCGGGTGTACAGTCGTCCATCACAAAATTGTCCCAAAATAATCAAAATTAATGTTTTCAGAGGGGTTGTTAGTGAACCCGGTGTATACAGCTATACCACCAATTTGTAAATAATAAATAATTCCCTGAAGACAGAATGCCTTATTTACGTACAACGGGCGTACATTAGCCCATAGCAGAATCGCCCCCAAAGGGCCAAAACAATCAAATTAATTATTTCAGAAGGGTCCGCTCGTAAACCCGGCGCACATATCTTTCTGATTAGCTTTATACCCCAAAGCGTCACCATCGAAGCAATTATTTAAAAGCTCGTCTCATACGAGTGAATAACCTCTATAGATTTCCTATGTAAACCTCAAATCCTTCACTAACAAAACATTTCTCGAAAACTTTACACGCAAAAAACAAAATTCCATCTGAACACAACGCAATATCACCGGGAAACCATTACGGAAAATAGAATGAAAGTACAAATGACATTACATTGCCCTCTTTCCCAGCTATCCACACTCAGGTTTGCTGCATTTCTTCCTAATCTACATCCTCCACCAACACCTGTTCCATGTGTTCATCAATCACTACTATTAGTTGAAGAAGTAGATTATCTCTATCTAATGTCGTGGCTCGATCAATGGACCAGATTATGCGACTGCCATGTCAAATGAACTCCAAAAATATACTCCATAAAAAAGGGTTAAAACATTATTGAAATATAAATATTAAACTTAGGACAGTTGGTCAAGTGGTCTGTCTAAACTTCATATAGTAGTATCAAATGCATGTTCGAATGTCCACAACACCGGTTAAAGTTAAGCCCTTATTTAAATAAAAAGTTTTACATGATAGTCTTTAAAGTGCTTCAACCCACATATGTAAGGAGGGGAGGCGTCAAAATATAAATATTAACACACAATTTTTGCCTATGAGCTTGATGTTTTAGAACAGTTGGTCAGGTAGTCCACCTAAATACCAAATAGCTTGTGGTTGATCCACTGGTTGATAGTTGGATATTTGTTTGTGACTTTTCACTAGTTGAACTAACACATTACTGTAATTTGCTTACGTCCATTTTCATAAAGTTTTGTACAGAGAATCACATGTGTGCAGTCGTGTCATCTGGTTAGGGTGACACTTATGCATTTTTAATTCAAGGTTAACTGAAAAATGGACAGAGTTAGTAAGTTGCAACTTCAGCATTAGTTCAATTAATGAAAAGTCGGAAAAAGAAAGAAAAAAAGTCCAGTTAGCACCATCCACAAGTTCTGCTAGCAATTTGGTACCTAAAAGAAATGATCATGTGGCAGAGCATAATCTTATCTATTAATCAACATCATGATTAAACCTTTATCGTGAAATAGAATAAGTGCACCATGAACCAAACTGAGATGTTGAGTGGGAGTACCTCCAGATGTTCAAGGGGCAGAGGAATTCCGATTGACTGCATGACTGTCTCGGGAAGTGTCTTCTTACAGTGACACCACCGATAGACATCAATGGGGATGTTCTCGCCATCAGTTCCTTCACCATTCAAGGGATGTTGGTGGGGGGTTCTGTGACTTGTCTGTACCTGTCTTGTTCGTCTGAAATGCCATTGCTTTGAAAGTCTTCTCTTCAGTGAAACACAACTCGTATCTTCAAAATATGATAGAAAATATCAATTGTTTTGTTAGTTTATTTTTTACTTTAAAGTTAACAACTGCCATTCAAAGTTGAAGAAATTCTTCCACTTTACAAAATAAGGACTGAGATCCTCTCCGTTTAAATGCATATTTTCTATTTTTGATTTAAACTTTAACTTTGAATGAAGTGGTGGCAGAATTTCATTAACTTGATCAAGGTTCTTAACTGTGAACTAGATTAAGTCCACTTTAAATTTCCGATAGAGAGGATCCAAATCTGTTTAATGATTTGACAAATTCCAGAAAGAAAATATCTAATGGACGTTCTGAAAAGATCTGTTTGAAGAAAGCCTGATTGTTCTTGCTCTAACCACTAGAATCTTTAGAAGTTACCTTAGAATCATGACTGGCAAAATCAGCAGGCATTGGCACGAATGAATAGATGAAAAGAATCCAATGTGAGTAGGCGATACAAACCTGCAAGAATGTGTCTTGAGATACAGCACTTCTCCCTTCTTTAAGCGAGCTGAGGTAAATTGTGTTTTCTTTCAGACCCTTGTAAGCCACAGCACTTAAGCTGTACTTAATCCTGATGGAGTTGAAAGAAAATGACCGTAAATAAATTACCCACATGTCAAAGCATGAAAACAAGTCACTACCACGTAGATTCGGCAACCACTTCTATGAGGGAAGTAATTACCAAGAAACTGATTTGCTTTGAAAAGTAAAATGTCCTTTGACTACTTAAGTGTTCAAACATACCAAGGCTCATTGCAGAGGTTGTATTGTATTGTAACCTCTTGTACAAATCTCTGCTGCATAAATGCATTCTGCAGAATGAAAGACAAGACAAGAACAGCGATGTGAATCACAGAAAACTATCAATGTTTAAATGTACATGCATTGACATTGATATGGCAAGTTGATATGATTTCAACCATTGAAATCCAAAGGCCTCAGTCTATTGAAGTTAAAGCATGCTGAAGATTCTGCTAAAATTCCTGCTGCATAAAGTGAGTGACGTAGCTTACTGAATCATGGCAATATACTAGTAAAAAAGTGAAGTATTGGATATTCCCCTAAACAAGGTCCTTTCAAGCTCTCAACAGAAATAACCTTTCAGGACAATGAAATACACAGCAGTGGCTTACCTTGACACCTAAAAGAAAAAAAGATTAGCCACCTTTATCGTCTAAGAATAAGTTAACTGAAAAACATAACTGGTGTCAATCGATGGAATATATCAATAAACCTCATGATAAAGTGAGATTACCAATAATATAATACTAACACAGATGCGACTGTGATGCTTACCTTCATTCTCCTGTATCTGCATCCTAAATCGAGGTTCACGATTTGCAGTTAGAGGACTATCTCTCGGCTGAAGCTTTCTCTTCCGCTGTTGAACTCCGTCATAGTTAAAAACTTCCCTCTTCCTATCTGCCAATTCACCATTTGCACATCCTTCATCTGATTCTTCGCTATTTTCTTTGTTAAGTGTTTCAATTTTTTCTCCTTGTAAATTGGTTGTCTTTCTTTCTTCCTGTCTCTGGCTTACTTATCAGCATTTTTCCAGCCATCATCTTTTTGTTTCTTCAGCTCTAATGCTGAACTTTCTACTTCTGTTACTATGGAGGAAGGATCTGCAGATTCTCTCTGGTTGTAATCCATCCTTCTTTGGTCTCGCATGATCTTGTTCCTTTTTCTTTGTTTTTTTACAAATCTTTCCTAGTCCTTGGCAGGATCCTTCCTTTCTTTACCACACTTATCCACTACTCTTTCTTCTCGGACCATTTCTTTTCCCTCTTCGTTGCAATTACTTACATGCATACCTTATCCTTGTCTCCCCAATCCTTCCTACCATTGTCTTTTAGTTTGTCTTCTGTTCTGGAATTAACTCTATTCTCACCAACAGCCTCGTGTGTCCATAACCCCTCCCTGTCTACCATAACTGTATCATCTTAACACGTAAACTGAAATTGCCCTTGAGAACTGTTCCGTGTGATTTGCCAGGGTTCCGTACTTCTACTTGGCGAGTCAGAGTACCTTTTACCTCTGTGGCACTCTTTTGGTTCTTTCCACCTCAAGTATCTACTTCCTGCATTGTACCCATCCTTTTTCCACTTTAGAATCACCCTTAAAATTGGTATGAGTCTCACCATCATACTTTATCTTCTTATTTTCATTTTTTCCATTCTTTTCAGCTTTCGCACTTTGAGATTCCCTCTTTGTTTCAGCACAGATGTCTCTTATCTCCATTTTTAGTCCCAGATTCTCAGACCTCAAACCTCTAGTATGGTTCCAGCCTGCTTTCCAAGCAAACAGAAAGTTCTTCATGTGAATCACCCAAAGAAGATGGCATCCGATAAATTGAATGCATGGGCAATCTTCGTTCAGTATCTCTTGGTTCCATTCTCGCAATCTTTGCCATCCGAGTCTCTTGTGCAACATCGCAAGATGGATGGAACCCACTTGATGTTCCAGACATCAGTCTAGGTTATGAATGTGGATCTTCATGCCCATACTTTGAAGGAGAATGACTGCTCTCTTCATGAGATCTTTTGGGAGCACCACTCATAATTACCGTACAGATTCAGTTATTAGACAATTTTCAGTTTCATTATGCTTCCACAATTTGGAGGTTCCAACCTGAATCTGTACTAGAACATTCCAGTAAGGATTACCAAGAATCAGATGACTTGCACTAGAAACTTCCAATAAAATACTATGAGATGCGTTAAAACTACCTAGAGATCCTCATGAAAACTTGTAGCATCTATCTACAATATTATCAGTGAAGCCAAAGTTTCAATATTTCAACCTAGAAGGCTAAAACAAGACTAGTATTGATGATACAAATCGATCTCATACCGCCCCGGAGAAAAAGCTACTGAAAGTAATTATCAAGCCGAAGCAGAATCCAATTACTAGGCAATCAAACTCAAGGTCGTACGCTCGTAGCTGACGCTTTCTTAACTGAAATGCTAAATTTCTACGTTAGAGCCACGCAACAGTTAGCGAGAGGTATATACACAGCAACACAATGAGCAGGATGCACGAAACTACAAATGCACAACTTTACAAATCCTAAGCGGCATATATAACCCTAACATGAAGAAATAAATACCAGAAGAAGCTATCCTCTTACACGAATTTTGAAGAAACAGAAAAGCAACTGCCAATGGCTAAGTGAAGCAGAGCAAAGGAGAGAAGAAGAAAGCCCTAGAGTTTACCTACCTACGTCGTCGGAAATCGGAACCCGAAGCCGATAACCTTCTCCTTCGTCCTGATATAATCTGGAAACAAGTTGCTGAAGCTTTTATAAGTTGGAAAAGACGAAGAAGGTGTCACGTGCATAATTCATGTATCACGTGATATAACGGGCTCAAGCCCAATTGGTGAGTGTGGGCCGGATAGGAATAGTACGGGTATGATGGGCCTGACTATAAGACCAGACCTCTCAAACCATATGTGGTCAGTTAGTCTAATTAAATTATAAATCAAATCAAAATATAAAGATTTTATTATTAATTATTTTGTTAAAATAAGATATATAAATTATATATATATATATATATATAATATCATATATTAATAAAAAAAATCTCAATCTCTTATGATAGAAAATGAAATATTTATTTTTATGTGATATTTAAAATTATGCTTAAATACCAAGGAGCTACCTGTATTTGTACATTATGTAACGAGTTACCCGAACTTTAAAAATTCAAAACGGCTTACCTCAACTTGGACGAATGTGCAAATAGTTACTTCCGTCCAATTTCTGACGAATTTTCGACGAAATTCTTTCAACATTTGATGGTTAATTGGACAGAGATAGCTACACATTCGTTCAAGTTGAGGTAGACAATTTTCAATTTTTAAATTTCGGTTAGCTCGTTGCAAAACGTTACAACTTCATGTAGCTACTCCGTATTTAACCATTAAAATTATATAATATTATACATTTTAAAATGTTAGAATTATCGTGTATATTTTTTTTTTCAGCTAAAAGAGGTTGGTAGAAGGAAAAAGACCTCATGGGAAAGAAAGTTGGTATAATGGACGGGTAGGCGGACATGCGTTGAGAGTTCACACCTCGTTGTAAGTAGAGCCTGAGGTCTTCCTCGTTTCTTCGTGGAATTTCAGAATTTGAGATTCAAGGAAGAAGAAGAAGAAGATCGAATCAATGGATACTTTCTACATATCGCACGGATCGCCGATGATGTCAATCGACGAGTCAAACAAGGCTAGGCACTTCCTCAAGGCTTGGAAGGACAACGGTTTTCCTCCGAGGCCCAAGGCGATTCTGGTTATTTCCGGACATTGGGATACGGATGTGCCCTCCGTCAATGTGGTCCAACGCAACGACACCATCTATGACTTCTACGGCTTCCCCAAACCCATGTACAAGGTTTGCTTCTTTCTGGTTCTGTGGAAATTTCTGATTTTATTCATTGTCTGTGCTTGATCGTCGCTTAGTAGTTCGTTGGATGAGGCAATTTTGACAACTGAGTAACACTCTGCATTGATAGAGAGGAGTGTGAATGAATAGAGCTGTCGATTAATATTCAAATTAGTTTCGACAAATTCCGAGCTGAACTATCATACTAATGCTCGTCTCGAGATCTTCGTGAGACTTATCGAGCCTTCTATGTTATACTGATTCGATAACTAAGTCGAGTCCATCTTGAGCTCAAGCCAAAATTCAAGTTCAAACCCTAAATCTGATTTTGACAAGCTGAATCGAGCCCACCTGGAACACACTGGATATTACATCGAGCCTGAAGAGATCCCTAGACCCGGGTCTTCTTGGCTCGGTTGGATTACACCCCTATAGAGAAGACTTTGTCTAACTGTCATTGTGCTGTATATAGTTTGATGGGCTCATCTTCTCAAATAAGAAATGATTTGAATTGCCATCTAGGATGCATTCATCTGCAATCGGTTATACGTTTACCCTTTGCTTCATCGATTCACGATACTCAACATCAAAGATCTAGCAATTTGATTAAGATCTGCAGTGAACATCAGAAATGTATGAACAATCTGGGAATGATGGTGAAAATTGTAACTAATGCTTTTAATTTCATTCAGCTAAAGTATCCAGCACCAGGGGCACCTGAATTGGCAAAGAGGGTGAAGGAGCTGCTCGTGTCGAGTGGGTTCAATCGTGTGGACGAAGATAAAAGCCGTGGACTTGATCACGGCGCATGGGTCCCGTTGATGTTCATGTATCCAGAAGCAGATATCCCTGTTTGTCAACTTTCTGTTCAGTCTGATAAGGACGGTACCTACCATTACAACCTGGGGAAGGCAATTGCACCTCTTCGAGAAGAAGGGGTGCTAATAATGGGATCGGGTAGTGCAACTCACAACCTGAGGGCTCTCCAATTTGGGAGCAGTAAGGTCGAGCCTTGGGCTTTAGAGTTCGATACTTGGCTAAAGGAGTCTCTCCTTGAAGGAAGGTAATGTTTATTGGACTATACCTTCACAGATTCTTGCCGATTATAATGATTTTGTGGACAAGATGCTAAGATGCAAACCAAATAGGGCTCAAATTATGACTTTTTTTTCTTCCTCTAGAGTGGTGGCAAAATCAAGTTTCAAGGAAGTAAATCTCAAATTTTAAGGACCCCTAACTTTGTATTCTGAAGAGTGTTTGTACTAGCCGAGTTAAGTTCCTTTAACACGGTTTTGGCCGGTTAATCTAACTTTGCAGGTACGAGGATGTCAATCATTGGGACCAGAAAGCGCCACATGCAAAGAAGGCTCATCCATGGCCCGACCATTTCTACCCACTTCATGTTGCCATGGGAGCTGCTGGTGCAGAAGCAAATGCAAAGCTGATCCATGAGAGTTGGGAGGCAGGAACCATCTCTTATTCCTCTTATCAATTCACATCTGCATAGTTTGATTTCCATTTCCATGTCAATAATATTTTCAATTCTGTCTATGATTCTATAATTTCTGTATGATCTTTGTAACTGTGTGAACATCATATGTATACAAACAGAAAATAAATGTCTCCTTGTCTTTTAAGGTTTCGTTGAATCAAATAACTCACCGGTTTCTTCAGCTTGAATTGGCAATCATCTTGTGTATGGTAGTAACCAAGCAAGTGCATGATCAGAACTGGTTGCATGGCTCCCAAGATTTTAGCAACGAATAACCAAAATGATTACTTGGATGTCATGGGTGAGTAAAAACAAAAATCCCAACTTTATGATGATATATCTCTAATCAAAATCAATGCTTCCTATAAGAATACAAATCTCTAGACATAATAATTAGTTTAAAAAAAAAAAATTGGAAATAGTTTCAACAGAAAAGGTTTCAAACTAAATACCCTTGCAGCGGATGAAAGAAGCCAACAAATGACTTCAGTTAGTTTTCTTGTCTCCCTCTGAAGTAGAAGCCCCGTCCTGTTCTTCCTCACTGGCTTTTATTCTTTCCTTTTCTTCTTCTCCACTGAACCCGAATTCATTGACTCGGGATTTGTCCACTGGGTACTTCCATCTTTGGTACAGATATATAAGGAAGATCAAATCTACACCAGACAACAAAAAACCCGAACCATATTGATGAGATAGATATTACGGATTCAGGTTAAGGGTAAAAGAGGAAATCCGGAAAAGAAATTACCGTCACGGAAGACAGAGAGGCGATGGAGGAGTGGCATTTTGATGACAAAGGCAAACAGATCGTCGATGATTGTGTTGAGGAACTTGTATGTCATCTGTCTCCATGGAAGATGAGCCACGGATTTCAGCTTGTAGTTGATGAAGAGCTGAGGGCACATCATGATGAATCCTGCAATGTAGACAAACAATAAAAAGTGGAAATTACTAGTTGGTCTTAGACTACAGATAATTTGATAGTCTCAACCAATCACAATTCAAGTTTAAGATAGGAAACATGCCATTTTATGTATAGAGACTTGTGATTGATTGAGTCCATCAATAATATCTCCAGTCAAGTGAAGTTATAATAACACAAGAGAGCCAACACACACTAAACCCACACACATTTACATAATTGGTTCAGCGATGATACTGAAGTAATCATAAATAGTGTATAATATATGCATGAAGTTAACCTAGTGGTTCAAAAGAAAAAAAAAATAGCGATCCATGTGCTCAAGGCTCCAATTTGTCATATTTTACTGAATTTCAACATTTTGAAGGGGCAAATTTGAAAATAAAAGTAAAGCCTAGTGCTCCTAGTAGGCTAGTATACCAGTTATAAATAATATATAAATATAATAATATATGTTCAGAGAATCAGAATGATATCCTGATACAAGTAAATCTTTGACAGTGTCATTATTTTGGATTCGAGAAGCAATTTGGCACCGATTGTGGAGAACGGAATACTTACCGAACATGTAGACGCAGCTAGTCAGTGAAGAGAGAATCCAAGAATACCAACTCCTATGACGCTCATACTTCAGAGAGTACACTGAAGAACATGCAACGAGGAAGAAAAGAACATATGACAAATACTTCATAGCAAGGTCATCGTATTCTTTGGTCTTATTCCCTGCATATGATTCCCGATCCCGGAATCTCAACATGGGAATCCTCCCACTCCTATCAATCTGGAGAAAAAATTCTGTCATTGTGTGGTTTGTCAAAGAAAATGAAGACCATTAACAACGACGGGCTCAAAATCATATACATACCTCTATATGCATAGCTTTTCCGATTTTCCAGAACTCAATACAGCAGCCAACCCCAGAACTACCAAGGATCATCCATGATGTATCGTTGTCAAGAAGGTAGAGGAAAACAATCAGTTGAGATATGAAGCTCACTACAACAGATTTTGCAGAAAGTCCTTCCATTGACTTGTTCTTGTTCCAGAACTGAATATCTAGAGGATGAAAAATAAGAACCTATTAGCCCTTATCTATCTGTCGAACAATGGTCGCTTTAAGGGTGAAACGAATTGCAGATGTCACATACCATTCTTAAATGCTAGGAAGTCGAAAACAGAATGCAGTAATGAGACAATAGTAGTTATCACCAGGAGATAAGGGTTTCCTTCCAAAAAGACTCTCTGCAAATCAACAAAGACCATTACAAACTCATGATTCGGAAAAAAAAGTGAACAACAGCTCAGTCTTTTCTCAGAGATAAGCAAAAGGAATGCTAAAATATGCTAGACCTTGTATAAGTACATCTTTCAAACCATTAGCTTTTAAAAAAAAAATCATTTTTATTTTTACGATCATTCATGGAGGGTTCCTCTTTTAAATCCAAATGCTCAAAAGCCAGAGCTAGATAAGAATTGTCTATTATCAGTGGATGACAAGCCCACCTCGTAAGCAAGATCTGTCTATGCTCAAGGATCATAAAGAGTACCTTAAGCTCATCAGCCTCGCCTTCAATCATGCTTCCATAGCTTCGGTGAATCTGAAAAGACTGATCAATCTGCATGAACAGTTGCCATTTGGTCATGCTGATAGGACCCACCTCGAGGTTGAGAGGAAGTTCTTCCACAGTCTCGTTGATGGCAATCAGCTTATTTCTAAGCAACCAAAACTCATTCAAGAAGATTGTTGGGTAATAGTCTCCTGTTTTGGGTTCCACATTCAAATCTGCACCATATGAGTTAAGGAAAAATTAAATTTCACACTTCAACTTCTCGGACTTAATTTTAGATCCATAAAGAGAAGGTAACATTCCTTGCTCATCTTTTATTGTTTGACAAGTATAATAGGATGCATGTGATGCACAAGTAGGCAGCAGTACTATCTAAGCCAGAATCTGTCCAAAACATGCAGGAACTAGAAATATAGAAAGCATCAAGGATACAAGGAACAATATTTGGCGGCACGGCGTTCTGAGGGTATCTGCAGAAAAAATTGCTGCAAGTTAAAGATTTCCATAGACCAAGAGGACGTGTATCGTGGAAAGAAAATACCAACCAAAAATAGTTGCAAAACCAGTGTGTCAACTTAATAGCTAAATGTATTTTGAAAAGGAAAAACCCATACCTTTAGGATGTCAACTAAGACTTGGACGAAACTACAATACAAAATTTTCCTCAAAATAGAAAGGGTACAAGTTGTATGCTTCAGTAAAATCTAACACATACAAAAGTGAGCATTTTGATTGGAAGAAGTGTTCAAAAGAACTGCCTATGAGAAAATTCAGTCTAAACAAACCAAATATGCACATACAACAATTTATATTGTCATCATCCACATGTGCCTATACCTTGTGAAGTCATCAACAAGGTTAATTGTAATATTTGGCTTCCAATACGAAATCCATTCAGGGGGACCATTATCCTTAACCTCTTCAATGACCTAAAACAAGATGGAGCATGAGCAGTTTTAGAATTCTACAATATTATTCATTAACTAACAGAACAAGAATGTCTATAGCTTAATAAGAGAGATATGCCAAATCAATAATGATAGAGTGATTAATCACCTCAGTCTCTTTCTCAGTCTCGCTCGGCTCTTCATTAGTATCTAGAAGATGTTTTCTTTTATCTGTTTTTGGCTTGGGGAAGTATACAACAATTGCTGCAATCAGTAGCAAGAAAAAATTGTAAGAGTGACGTGAAACGAAGTAAAGACAAACTAGCAAAGTATTGAAACATACGGTGAGTCTTTCTGAAAGACGAAAAAGGCTGATATTCGGGGTCACTAGGATCGGCTGGGTATCCAGAACGCGCAAAAAAGATATGAGCATAGAGACTGCCATTGTTCTTCAAAGCCTTAAAGAGAAATCATGTTATCAATATTGCTTCAAATTAAAAGATGCTGGGAAAGCAAGCCCAAGCAATCCAGACAATAACAAGGCGATCCTAATATGTTACCTCTGATGGATAATACTTTAAAGAAAGAGTCCTAGTACTCTGTGGACTCCATACAGCATAAGGAATATTGGTTTCATGCCAAATAAGCTTTTGTTCATCACCAAAGTCATTGAACTTTTCATGCTCCGAAAGGTACAGCCACATATCCTGGGAAAAATAACCCATCAGGCTTGATATGTGAACCAACGACAGTGATATTGAGAATGTAACAGAAAGTTCTTAGTATGTTGGCTCCGGTGCCAACCAGTTCTACTTAAACACGATCTTCAGCTAGCTATTGCTTCAAAATCGTTCCTTCTGCCTGTAGTACAACTATTACATAGATTTACAATAAACAATAAACTCTGCCAGGATAGCCAGCAACAAGTTCATCCTCTGGGCTGAATTCAGGAGGAATAAACAGAAAAAAGTGATCACAGATACATCGAATCAATGTTTCCTGATAGTATCCAGACTAATCCATTAAAATTACAAGTGAAGGGAGTATTCAGATGGGGTTCTTTAACTTTAGTGCACTACAGCTGATCCATGATCTGAGACCGGCCGTAAAAGCTAAAAAAGGAACAAACCCTATTACGGCTCAAGGTTTTAGTACTTTGTATTTTTTGTTATCATTCACCAACACTTCAGAACAACATTAAACGCACCAAATCCTAGTCCATATGGAATCAGGAAAGAATTCCTAGAATCGATCGGAGTAAATCTCAAAGAATCTCCGCACTGCGATGAAATTAATGAACAGAGTAGGCACTAACCAAGGATTCTCCCTTCTGGAGGATATTGGACATGAGCAGAGCAGGATCAGTCGGCGCCTTCTTGGGTGAGAAGAACTTTGAAGCAAAGTACCAGAAGACAGCCATTCGAATGATTCCGGTGAGGCCGAAACCCGACTGCTGCTGCTGCCTCTGCGGTTGTTCACCGCCGCCTCCTGCTTCCGGCGGCGCCATATCTGCAGAGTTCAGCTAAACGATTCCGTCGACAATGAGAGAGACGAGATCGAATATAGTAAATTAAATGAAACTAAAAATACAATAATATAAAGTCGGCGAAAAATATCAGAGGAGTGACGGAGAAGGTAACGGCTACAGAAGGACTTAAAATATAAAGGGTTAATTAGCATTATTTAGCACAGAGTATATGAGTAAAAAAAAAAATTAGCAAGAGTAAATCGAACTTTAATATAAATAATAAATTGATCTTTTTTTGTGTGTGTGTTTACGTAAATCAAACCTAGTCAAATTATGTAGGTTTATTGATTGCTAAATTTATTAAATTTGGTTTGTTATTTGTTAATTATTTTTATTTTTTCTTTGTATTTTTATTAAATTTCAGCTTTGTTTTTAATAATTAAACCTAAAGATAAAATACGTCGATGGTCTCCTATTCAAGGAGTCGGCCCAATCCCTTGATTGGGGACTGAGGTTCATCGGAATTCAATTGTAACATTTTAAAAAGTTAAATTGTGATATTTTAAAAAATTTATGATATTCTTTCAATTTTTCAAAACTTTATTATATTAAATTTGAATGAAAAAATTATCGATTGTGACAAACTTGCACTTTAACTAAACGTGCTATAAGAAAATTTTACAATTTATTTAAGAGGTAATCTCGAACCTCTTTATGGAGGCAATATGCTATTTTACCTAAGAACATAAATTGAGTAAAATCTCAAAGAAGGTACTAACTTGTTCAAACTATAAATTTGAAGACCCGAATTATTTTTTCCTTCAATGGCGAGGGGCGACTAAGATTATGCATATTTGAGGACATCGAAAGAATATAACGGTCGATCAATTCTTCGAATTGGATTTTTGGAAACTATTCAAAACTACATGTTTTAGCTTTACAGCAGACTGTTTCTGCTGTGTTTTACAATCTGATTAACCAGTTCATCTTTCCAATTGATTCCTTGTTCGGCAAGGTTTTATGGGTGAGGAAAGTTGTTGCCATGACAAGTGGGGAAAACGAGTTTGGTTAGATTAACCGGTAAAACAGTTGTGATTACATGAGGGAACCGAGTCTTTACCCTACTGGAGACGCTGCCTTGGAAAGTAGCGGTGTCAAAACAGGTCATGGGTCGTGTCAGGAACCTTTGACTCAAACTTGACCCGTATAATAGTATGAGTCAGTTTTTGAAACCCAAACCTGATACGCGGGTTAATGGGTCAACCAGTGGGTCATAATGACTCGTCAGGAATGGTAAGGATTGAGTCAGACTGACTCGTTCGACCTCCATGACCCGCGGGTCAGTCTGACCCGTTCGACCCACCATTTCAATAAAAAACAAAAACATATTGAAATATCTAAATGGTACGAATCATGGGTTGACTCGTGGGTCAAGACTTCTGACTCAAACCTGACCCGTGTTTTCACGGGCCATCCATGGGTCGTGTCAAAATGACTCATGGGTAAAAAACCTGACTCAAACACGACCCGTGGACGGGTCTCACCTACGGGTTAGGTCAGATGTTGACACCCCTATTGGAAAGTTTCATATCCATTGATCAAAATTCACAGAGATGACATTTTCGATCTAAAAACTGTGAATTTACACTTCATATTTGTAGGTAATGAAATCAATAACGTGCATCCCAACAAAGGTAAGCTACCAAGCAATATAGCATCTTACCTTGTAGACAACAAAATGGATGTATTACCTTAACTCAGTGTTTCCTCCACCCCCACTCCTACTCCTGTCCTATTGCTACGTTAGATTTGTTGGCAATATACCATCTCCCTTTTCTCTTCTTCTAATAACTAAAAGAGCAATTGGTTTTTGTACAATATCTAGATACTGTCAATAGTTGCACGGTTTGAAGGGTACTAACTGTTTTGGTGTCTGACTGCATTTGAAAGCTCCATCAGCTGTTGTTCCATCTTAGGTTTCCACTTCAGCAGCTCCAACATTTCCTGCAGAACAATGTCAGAATCTGAATAATCCAGGTAAAATTCAATGCCAGCATGGTTTAGGAAACATAATCAATTACAAATTTAAGTTGTGGAGTTATTATGCCATCTATATTCTCAACACGAATTTCAGAATCATCCGAACTAACCCTAGTTTGAACAAGTTTCACAATGATAACCCAGATCCCAATGGAAGAGAAGAGAAGTATTTAGGGCATTCATTACCTGCAAAGCTTGCCACTTGTTGTCTATTCCCAGTTTTGAATCGGAAAATGAACCACCTATCAAGCAGTTAAAGAAACTTGGTTCTTGTTTCTTGGGTTCAAGCTCCTTCATTTCGCTGCTTATAAATTTATCAAATAAATAATTGATAGAAAGTAAGCTCGTATTCTACTGCATCTGCAAAAATCACTTTAAACTGAGATAAAGATAATAGATCCTTACCTTCTGAGCTTAGCCAGTTCCTCCTTAAGCATCAATACCTCTTTAACACAGTTAGGTTCATCACCGGGGACATCCTCAGGCTCTGATTTTCCAGGCAGGGAAGACGAGATATCACATAATACAATATCCCTGTCAGCATTACTGATCGGTTCACTCAACAGCCAATTCGGGAAATCCTCTCCATGAATGCTGTCCAAAGCTGTGCTATCCAACCAATCTTCCCATGTTTTTGCAGGGCCTGAAGGTTGTGAGTATTGCTTCATATTGCTCAATGAGCTAGAAAGTTCAGCAAGCTGCTCTTCAGTTTTATCCTTCCACGTGATTAAGTCCCTGTACATGTCCTATTCAGATTGAACAACGTTTAAAGTTCAGTTTTCTTTTATGATTCATTCAAATTTCAGTCACAAATGTCTCTGGACCCTATTAAATTGGAAAATGAAAATCCCAATACCTGCATGCCTGCCAATGAACTCGAAACTTCAGTCAAGCTCTGGCTAGTCTCTGTTGTCCAGTTAATAAATTCATTCTGCCAATTCTGCAGCGTAAAAAGAAAATCAGCATGTGAAAACTGAAAAAGACTGTCTACTCCAAAATACACATCCATAGAAGCAATCACCTTCACCGGGTTAGCTTCACCATCCTGACCCCTTCTCATGGAACCCACCTCTTTCAAAAGTCTGCTCATTTATCATCAAAGAAGCGTTAAAAGACATGCTGTGCATAAAATGAAATAACAATGTACTTTATTTGATTGGGCTAGAATTGTACTTGTATGATATATTTACTAATTAAAATTTTTAAAAAAGCTTACCTTTTCATATTGATCATCTCATCTTGGAGAAGTTTCAGATCTGCAGACGAAGCAGGTTCTTCCAAGGTACCATTTTCGAGTTTCACAGATGATGGCGGGATCCAGACCCGATTCTGGATTCCAGATTCACGACAAGTTTGATCCAAATCAGAACTTTCCAGCCAATACTCTATAACTCCATCAGGGTTATGCTCCCGCATTAGCCTATCTGTCCCATTGGGTGCCACTTTCCGATCCATATGCTTTAGAAGGTGATCAAGGAGACCAGTATCTCCAATACACTTACGAGCATACTCCCTAAGCTGGTGACGAGACATTCGCTTATCAGAAACAGCTCCTTGTTCCTTCAAAATGTTGAACAAGCTTCCCTCTGCTTTCTCGTACCTTAAGGCAAGAAAAAACTGATAACTAAAAATGAATTTTAAATTAACCATAAACGATAGAGGAAAATTTTCATTCTAACCTGCCCGGAGACCACCTGACTATACAATTATCAGACCTTTTCCGGCCAGGTGTACCACGTTTTGCTATTTTTACTTCCTCGAAAGGGCAGACCCTTTTCCTGGTTTCTTGGGACACAAGAGATGCAGCTTCACCATCCTTGTGTTTCTTAATGATGCATGATGAATTCTCATGGCCATTGACTGTCCCAGGCCGAACAATCAGTTGGGCCATGTTAGCTCGTTGCAGCTCAAACCAACAGATACCTCTTTTGGAATCTTCTTCACATTTGACATAAGAAGGAAGTTCTTCTATCGCTAAAATACAAATAGGTCAATCAGATAGCAGAAACGCACCTTGTTACATAATGCAAAAAGTGATTACTTTCCAGTTACTAAAAAATTTAGAATAAAAGCAGACAGTAACAACATTAAAAAAGGAATGAACATTTTCAGATATACACATTTATGTGATCAATCAACTTCAGTACTTAGTCAATCTCAAGGTCTGGAGTTAATTATTGAATGAAAACAAAGTTCCATGCAATAGGGAGTTGCCTTATCCGGAATCTTGAAGCAACTGCACAATGAAAATGCTTATTTTCACTGCTAACTTATTGAAAGACTCAAATGCAGAAGAGGTAGCAAGTGTTATGGTTGCGCATCACCGAACCTTTGATGCTACAAGCAACGAGTTGATTAGACCTGCTTCAAATCATGACCTGAGCATGAAATGTGAGATTATGTCCATTGGATTCATACAGAAGTGAACTTCAAAGGGTATCCTTTTCCATCTCTTTTATCACTAAACCAGACCTAACAAGCATCTAAAGAGATGAAGGATTGCACATAGTAAATCAATGGAGTAACACTGGCCACCCTAAAGTCCTACTTTTATGCTGCTAACCTGCTTCATAGCTAGATCATACATTCAGAAAACAGATGATAACTAGGATATATAGTATCGAATCAATCAGGTAGCTGCAGTTTATTCTAAGGCCTACACTGAATGGACCGACGCAAGCCCCCCACAAACAAATGAAGTTGCCAAAAAGTAATATAGAATAACAGCAGCAAACCGCACATAAGAAAAGAAAACGTTTCTATTGATTCATGGATCTTAAGTTAGAACAGGGAACATCAGCATAATAACAACGAAGCAAAAGATCAGCCAACCGACAGTGCGACACTGGAGCGACCAGAAAATGGGTCAACAAGGACAAGGATTTTACTTCGGACTATAACGACCGACCTTCATTCAGACCATTGACTGTGAAACAGCAATATCACGGTAACTCGGAGGAGGATAGAACGATGAACGAACGCAATGCAGCTGTGGCGGAGGAGAGAGAAGATGGAGGGTCCAACAGAGTTCGAATGTTCGCTTCAATGTCGGAGACAGAGAGCAAACAAGAGAGAGGAATATAGTATGTGGGTTTGTTTATTCGATGATCGGAGACGCTCACATCCCATAAACCCTAACCTTCATTATTAGATGTATATATAAAATAATATATAAACCCTCGCGGAGCTCGAGGGAGACGAGTAGACGACCAATCCTCTTATATTATATAATTATATGTCTCTTTACATATATTTATAAAATATAAATAGTATATATATATATATATATATTTAGTGTTAAATAACATGAAGCTACATGAACTTTGGACGTTTTGTAACGAACTATCCGAACTTTGAAAATTCAAAACGGGCTATCTCAACTTTAAAGAAGGTGCAAATAGATACCTCCGTCTAATTTGTTGTCAATTGTTTACGGAAAATCGTCGAAAATTGGACGGAGTTAGCTATTTGCACCTTCTTCAAAGTTGAGGTAGACCGTTTTGAATTTTCAAAGTTCAGATAGTTTGCAAAATGTGCAAAGTTCAGGTAACTCCTTGATATTTAACATATATATATATAAAAAATCGAGATCATATATATTATATGATATCTATTAGAAGTTCAACAATTATGTGAAATAAAAGTAAATCTTAAAAAAAAAAAGTGGAATAACTAATAGTTCTCAAAATAATATATATATTTATTAAAAATAATAATTTCAACTTAAATTTTTTTTATAGATAGGAGGACTATCTAAACTTTATCTAAAGGATTTGTTAATTGGATTTTTTAAACAAATTGTTACTTAACTTTATATATATAAAATCGTAATTTATTAACTTTATATAGAATTATAATTTATTAGCTTTGTCTAAAATAATAATAAAAATATATATACGTGTCTATATATATATATATATTTTGGCCAAATACGTGTCTATATTTAGTAAATTGTATTTTTTTAATGTTCAATTAGTCAAGTTTAAAGTTTCTTAAAATTCAGTTAATAATTTATTAAAAAAAAAGTTAATGAGATGATATAAAAAAATATATAAATTTTCATCATCATTAAACAAAAAATTCATCATTAATAGTAATTTAAATTTTCACATTAAACAAAATATATAAATTTTCATCACCATTAAACAAAAAATTAAAAGTTAAAGAGTAATTTAATTCATCATAAATTAACTAAAAACAAATATGGATATTTGGAAAGTGTATAATTATATGCTTCCCACATATTAGGAAAGAAAGTCATAATTTACACTGAATGTATAAATTCCAATAAAGGAGTAAGGGACCATCATGGTCTTGTCATCGGTCAAAATATTCGGCCAACAACTTCGTCCCATGGTTCTCCGTACCGGTACCGTACGTCTTGTGGTCCCCGGAAGGTTGGAAGTTTGGAACAGCCGTTGACCGTGCTGTTGGTGGGTCGCCATTTCTGGCCCAATGCGATTCTAAAATCTAACCCAATGTCACCTACTGGATTTGGACTGTTCTTCTTGAGTCATCGGAGATGGTGTTTGTGTCGCCGTTGGCCGCGAATCTGTCCGCCCGAGGAAATTGCCGTGCTTGACGGAAGAGAACGTAGCCAAGCATCTCTATGACCTCAATGATCTTCTGCAGAACTATGATCGAGCTTACTCCTACGCTGAGGCTCTCCATCTGTCTGGGGGAATTCAAAGAGCTCACGGCTTCCAGCCCGACCAGTACAGTATTTCGACGGCCATCAGCGTCTGCACCATGCTAGCGATAAAGCCTTCGTTTCCCAGCTCCAAGCCCACTCCATACGCAGTGGACTCAGTAATTTCTCCCATGTGTCCAATACTCTGCTATCTCATCATCCGAAAGCGCGAGATATTGCCTCGGTTAGATGGGTGCTCACTGAGATTCCAAACCCAGATGCATATTCTTGGACTACTACACTCCTATCTGCCCGCATTGCTTGGACAGATGGTTCATGCCTGCCAAATGTTCGATCAAATGCATCAAAAGGATGTATCTATGTGAAACGACATGATCACGAGGTGCGCAAAGAATAGGCAGGAAGATATTGTTTTTCCATGTTCAGGGAGATGCACACTGTAGGCATTTGACACGATATATACAGTTTTGCAAGTTTTTGCCAGACTTCACTAGCCCTACCACAGCAATCTAGATAACTCACAAAAGCCGGCCCTTGTAAGATCTGGAACACAGCAACATGACAATTGAGTAAGGTTAATCCATAGTTGAAAGAGCCAAAATGAATAAATGTTGAATTGGTCATCTTTTTCATTCATCAGGATCTCTTGCTTGAATGCTCTCCATACAAAATGCAGGTCAAGCAAAAAAATAGATGCTTGTCCTTTCTAACAGACCAGACAATGCAACCAAAATGCAGGAACCAATCTCTGTCTGTCCCAAAATATCTCTCTTTTTCCTCTACTACTCTACTCTGTACTCACACACAAAGCTTCTGTTTTTCACCCAAGGTGACAAATAAAAAGCAAGACAGTTTGTATCCGATCCGGGATGAGATTTTAGTGTAGTGCAAATTCAAGTATCAATCTTCTTTCCACTTGTTACTGTATCTAAGAAAAGAATTGGCTGGATTATCCTTTGGTGGGGCTCGAACACGGGTTGATCTCCGAACTATTGATTCCTCCAGTGCAATCCTTTCAGCCATTTCCTTTGACCTCTTCTGCAGCTTTATGCTGAATGAGAAAATGAACTGAAAACTTGAGATTGAACAATTCTATATGATAATGATATATATATATGACACAAAGTGAGAAACATTGCAGGAAACTGTTGAGATTTTTACTTCCTCAATAAGAATATCTGTACCATATTCTACTGTAGAAATTATCTAGCTGTCCACGGAGAGCTTTTTCCCGCTCGCCTTTGCAATTCAGTGAACCAATCAATGCATCTACCTGCAGGATATGTTAAGTGTTGGATTGTTAGCCTCGGAAAATAACTGAAATAGTTAACTTAACAGCCAAGGTACCTCTTCTTTGCTACTATAGTATCCCCAAGACTTGGAATCTGAACTCTCAACAAATACCCTCCAGTCGCGCCGAAACCACCAATACCGACTTCGATGTTTGTCTTTACCCAAAGGATTGGTTCGTACGAAATGCTTCTCCATCTCCCGTTCATAGTGCTGTTTCTGCATAAGTTTTTTTATATAAAAAAAATAGATCAAAATGTCTTCAATAGATTATCCTAAGATAAGGAATATTAAAACACACTAAAAGAAATACAAATTTTATCAATAGATGTTTAGTTCCTCACTCCATTGATAAAAGTCGGTAAGAATTATAGGTGTTAAGTTTTACTGACATTGTGTGAAATTTGACATGAAAATGAAATTTGTAAATTACAGGACTTTAGGAAACCAAATTTACCAGTCGAAATTCTAATGATTTCCCAGCAGTAAAATTCAAAATTCTTGTAGTTATAAATAAAAGAAAAGCAACGGAGACAAACCCTCTCTTCTTTGTTGCTCTTGGTAATGATAGCTTCTCCATCATCATTTCCTGCCCTGACTTCAGCATTTCCCTTCTGCAGCTTTGCCTTCTTGGAATTTTCTCCAGAGCTGCACAATTACCAAATCGGAGAGATGATGCAAACCCTAAAATTCCACCTCATACAAAATCGAAGCTTTAATTCTAAGTAAAAAAAAAATACCCCTTCTTTGAAGAATGTTTCCTTTTCTCTGATTCTGTCTCCTCAGATTCCACACTTTGATTACCATTCTCCATTTTTTGGGTTTTTTCAAGGTCTTTAGATCCATTGGCGTGAGTCACTCCATTGGAATCCGATTCAGCCTTCGATCGTTCCTTCTGCTTCCGAATTTTCTTCGCTTCTTCGATTGCTTCACCCCTTCTCAAAGCTCCAAGCTCCTGTCTTTGTTCTATATGCTCGTCCAACAGCTCCTTGACATAACCCGTGTCAAGGGCATAGCCCACGAGCCCCTTGAGGATTTCTATTTTGGTGTGAGGATCTAAAAGACCGTAATGCCCCCGCTTGACAGTGGCTACATGGGTGTGTATTTCTTGATTTTCAACCATTTCCAGGAAATCACATAGATACTCTGCCCAAGTTACTAGTGTAATCTGCAATCAACTATCAATTTTATTATATATGGACCTCACAGTATAACGAAAAGGTAGGCACTGAGTAGATTTTTTTATTTAAAAAAAAGGACATGCAAAACTTATTGGGGACAAAAAGCTTACAAATCTAAAAGATACTGACCTTTAACTTTCTTCGTTTTTTCAGTACGACTGAAGTATATTCAGTGCCATCTTTAATAAGCAACCTCAGCAGTGCTGAATGAGTCTCAGCTACAAGGACCAAGTTGCTATCTTTGTGGCAAATGGCATTTTCAAAATCTTCAAGAGAAAAAGGCAGCAGACGAAACAGCTTACTGAAGGAACAACAAAAATCCCAAACCATTAACAGATCACCCACACAATCCATGGGAACTTTGAATTCTCTGCATGGAGAAGGACGATCCTTAAAATTTGGATCGTCTGGACCAGGCTGTACTAAAAGGTCCTCAATTGGATACTTGATGGGTACTGGAGGATCTGTATTTTCAAGAAAATACAGAGATATTACTATACAGTATCAAGAAAATACAAAATTTTCCTAACCATACGAGGAAGAAAAACAGCTCTAATACTAACTCACCTTCATTTAACAGGTCTTCCATTTTTGTCCTCCTTTTATATACTACTGTTTCTTTCCCTTCCTAAATATGAGTTCAGTGAAAGACAGTCAATATATCAAATATATGTACAATAATTAATATATAAAAAAAGTATGAGAACTACCTTATTTCCATTTAATCCTTCTCCAGTTTTTCTTTTCCTTTTCCTGCAGCTGACAAGAACTCCATCCCGAAAAGAAAATTTGTCCTTTAGCTCTTCTGGGACATTTGTCGATATCCCGTGCTTTTCTGCTAGCTTATGGTGGAGCACCCAAGGCGCATTTCGAAAAGTGGATTCACGGATAAAAGACTTCAACATATTTCTACTATACGGAAGTTTTTTCCGAACTAGATCTTCTGCATTTACTATTGCAGTTTCCGATGCTTCCTCATCTTTGCCCAGCCACATTACCTTGTATTGAGTTTTCTTACCTTGACTCAGTATTTGAAGAATTTTGCACGAAAACACACCACCTTTCTTCTTTCCATGTAATTCATCACCAACAAGAAAGTGCTCCTGCAACTTCACAGCAATTGAATCTGCAAGATCTCTAAGTGGAACCATGCCTGCAAAAGCAAGAGGAAACCCCACCGAAAAAAAACATATTACAAATTTGAAATCTAAGACTATAACTGAAAACAACTTAAACTAAAACATTGGACTAAAGGCTAAATCTCAACAACGAAACACTTACTCTTGCCTGTTACTTTTCATATTCAGTGATATGGTTTCAGGCTAGAGAAGCATTATAGATATTAGATAGGTCCAATTACATTATAGACACTGTTGCGTCCTCGAAGAAGAATGGAAAATACATTGCATTTCCAAATTGTTCAGAATTGTCAGAAGTAACAACCTTTATAGACAGAAACAGAGATAATGACATTGTAAATCTAGAGTTTTTGAAGTGTGAATACTTAACAACTATTACTTTAATGGAGCTTCAGATTCCAAGTATCGGCTAAAAGTTTGAAGTTGACAAATTTTCCTAGTCTGTTCGTTTGCTGTCACGGATTGTTTCTCACATAGGTCTAGAAATGCCAAACTTTTCTAATAGTCATAATCTTAAATCTGCTACGGTAATATAATGAATGAATTACAATACACTGAAATTTAAATGAAACATGTATATGCACATGCATCTGAAAATAAGCAAATCAATGCAAAGGATAAATGATGATGCGTGTTGACTTTTACATAGATAAATGTGACTTTGTTCTTACTAAATTGTATTAGGCGCAGTGCAGTTCCCATAAGTTGTTGAGGAAATTGCTGAACCTTTTCTGCCCCACGTCTCTCTGACACCAATGCCTCTTCATATGTCAAGTTAGACTTCCCGGTGACCTTACAGGTCCATATCCTTTGCCTATACAGGTTGATTCGGTTCAAATATTCCCTTGTACAAATTAAGGAACAATGAATTGAGCATATTTTTTCTCTTTTCGCATATTATAGACCCTAGAGTCAGATAAATAAATTCTGTTTCCAGAAAGTTTCACAAAAATCTCATCGACCAAATAAAAAATATAAGTCACACAGGTGAGAAAATGTTGCTTCATTGAGGTATATCATATGGATTAGCAAAACAGCAAAGACATCCTGAAAAGTGTCATCTTCCATAAAGCATGGCCACCCTCAAATAGTAGGCAAAAATGAAGATCAGACAATATTGAATTTAACATTTAGGAAGGATTGTAGGATACTGATAGTCACTAAAGATTTCTTTCGTGAAGCGAACTTGGTATACAAGTTCAGCAGGCTCCAAATCATTAGGTGTTTCTGCAAGGGAAAAAGGCTTTCTTTTGTACAGTGGCATCTTTACGAATCAATCCACCAAGTACAGTAACTAGTGACTACTACAAGCAACAGGGCCAGCTATGTTCAATGCCAAGCAGCTCCTGTACCAAAAACACAAAAATCAAACTAATTATGAACCTTGAATGTTTAATCAATTTGTAAAGGTACAGACAGGTATATAGAGAAATGCGAAAGAGAACAATTCAATCAATCTACTGTCACAGGAATCAAAGCAAAAAAGCAGATGAATCCTCCAATTGAATGCATAAAGAACCTCAGACGAAAGGGCGAATCTAACATGGGAGCACAGAGAATGCTCAAAGGAAGAAATTACCACGAAATCAGAAATGAACAAAATGAGGGAAGTCAAACTTTGACAAGTTGCTAGCTCAAAATCTGCTGAAAATCAATCCAATGGTAAGTTGTAATCTACATATAATGCTAATCTGGTTACGGCACTGTTATCCCGCAGACCCATCAATACAAAAATAGATGCCACAAGCCGAAGCCCTAGACGGGCATTTAGGGGTCCAAAACTAGAAACAAGAATCGACGCAAAAATAAGCAATCGACAAAACGCACGCTAGCATCAAATCATCGGTAACGAAGATAGAAGCATTGAGCTTCCATTCACCGTAGAAACACCCAGATATAACGGTGTCTGCGCAAGAACATCGACGGGCCCAACGCAGTCGTCACTAGACAAAGACCAATCGTTCCCGCCAGAATGGAAGTCAAAAGAACAGACTTTGCAGTCAAAATCTAGAGAGAAGGACAAATATCTTACAGTGGAAGTTGTACGATATGGAGAAGCGAACATGCAGAGCGAACCAGAGCATGAACGGAGGCAATGGAGTAACGAGAGCACAAGAGAGAGCGGTGTGTGTTTCAGAAGAGAAAGAGAGAAGGTTCCCACGTTTCCAATTCCTCGTCTCCCTGCATACTAGGAACCAAAAACTTAATTTACTCTCTGGTCTTAATCTCTTTGTAATGTTTAATTTAGTCCTTACTATTATGAATTAAAAAATAGTGGAAATTCCCCAAACTTATCTATTTCGTTCAAATCCCCCCTCTTCTGGGCCTTTTGGGGTTGGACTGCATTATTTACTCTTTGAGTTGTGGGCTAAGAATTCTCAGACCAGAACGTCCCTTCGAAGCTACTTCACCAATTAATTATCTATTTATCGAGGTGAAAAAAATGGACAAAAGGAAATTAAAGAATATTTTATTTGCAGAAAACGGCTGATTATTATAGTAATTAACTTTTTCATAGTTTGCAGTTTATTTTAATCCCTTTTTTTACCCCAAAAAAATGTATGTTAGTAAATAAAATAATGCAAGATGCAAAATCTATATATATCTAGAAGTCATTTTTTTACAAATAGATACCTTAAAAAAATTATTATTTTTGGATATCTCATAAATAATAAATGTATCTACTATAATATTTCGATCATGTGTCCATCACTTATGTAGCATTTTGTTCCTTTAACGTAACTCTACTTTATTTTACTGTTGCTTTCAGATATTTATAAATTGTTTTATTGTAGCAATTGGATATATTTACTTTGTCGTTATTGAATTGTTATTTTTTTGTTACTAAAAAAATAGATTTTCAATTAAAGTAGATACATTTATGAATTTTGAGGTACTTAAAAATAATATTTTTTTATGAGATATCTATTTATAAAAACGTGATTTTGAGGTACCTTTCTATATCTAAGTATTGAACAAACATTTTAAAAACGTGAATGGATGCATTTAATAATTTTGCATTTTTTATTTTTGGTAAGAAATTAACTGTGGTCTAATATGGTAAATTCGTTGGACCTACTTAAAAAATAATAAAAAAATATTTTACAATTATAATTATTTTATTGGCCATATAATTATTATTAATAAGGATGTGATTATTTTAAAAAGCAAGAATCATTTTTGTCGGAGACTGTCTTTCTTGCAGCGTCGTTCTCTTCTCTCACGGTAATGCACAGTCTGCTTCTTTCTTGTCCAGTCGGCTCACACCTTGCAAAGATCCGGTAAATTCAGAGAAGACCTTTAAGATTCCCAGACTGACTTCTTATTGGGTTTCACTTCTAAAGTCATCTTCAATTCTTCTTTCTCGTCCGCAATTTTTTCCATATTTCGACTCCAGACGGTGTTCTGTGGGGACGAAGCTAGTCCTCGACGAATAATAACAGTGAAAGACAACATCGATTGAGCTGCTTTTCTGGTTTGATCATTGCGCGTGAACTACCATGGAGAATGGTTTCGATTGGAAGCTCGCGGAAAAGCTGTCAAGCTTAGAGCTTAATGATCCGTCTAACATTACTGACAACAACGGCAGTTTATTTCAAGTTTTGAAAGCAGTTGAAGCTGCTGAAGCTACTATTAAGCAACAGGCAATGCTTTTGTTTTGATTATTGGTTTTCTTGATTTCAGCTTCCCCTTGTTTTTCTTTTTGTCTAAAAAAAAATGAATTTTGCTGTTTTGTGAAGTCAGATTTTTTTTTGGTACATGCGAACTTATGCTGCATCATAGTTAATGATTAGTGTATTTGATGATCACGTTAAGTTTGAGCTTCCCCAAATACTGGAAAATCGTCAGAGATATGTTACTATGGAAATCGAGCTATGTTATTCAAAATAAAAGAAGCCAGGAATTTTGTGAAGGTTGACGATATGAGCTTTTGGATGGCTCACACGATGATCTTATGGATAATCATTTTTTTACTCACTCTCAACCAATTTTGGCATGTCTCTCATGGCTAATGATTTTTCTATTTGACACACTTCGTTGTGGATAAAACATCTCATGACTTATAATCAGATTTCTGGTCTTATTCCGTCTGTTTTTTTTTTCTTGGAGAAACGGCTGATATTGATGTGGCTATTTTCTTATTGGCATCGTGTTTCTAAAAGGATTACCAAATCTTTTTTGGTATATCGATTCTTGACAGGTAGAGGAAAATGATCGTCTTAGAACTGAGCTTCAAGCTAAAATTCAGGAGCTGGAAAAACATGTAAGTCCTTTTTCTGTTGTACCTTACATTTTTTACTGATTTATTGATTAAGCAGTTTAACGAAATAATTCTGCTGATATTGATCATTTTTCTGGTGTTTCCCTTCTATCTGTATGATCTTTTATTTCTTTAAGCTGGAATCTGGTTGAGGTATATGAATAATTAGAACTTGATAAGATGCACCTCCAATTATGACTTACAGTTGGTAAATTATAATTGCTTTTGCAATTCGGGTTCGGAGCGTAATGACTTACAACCTGACTTATATGAACCTAATAATTCATATATTTTTAAGAATTCATGTCCAGTTATCTTGAAGATACTGTTAGGATCTAATTGCAACAAACTCACTTAATCGGATGAAGAATTGCACATAATTGAGAAGGAATTTCAGAGAGGAAAGGAAGAGAAGAAGAACAGTTGATTTCCGTGGTAACACCCAATAGGGTAACCTCCACGCGGTTTGACTTTTGTATTAATGATGGTTACTGTTACAAAATACGTATACATGGAGAAATACAGTACAGTACAGTCTACGGGTTCGGGGCGCTGCATTAATATTAATCAGACTCCAATACCTAACAGATACCTATTATGTGGAATATAAATAATCAACAGTTAGACAAAATTGTGTTTGGATCGGTAATTATAGACTCAACATCAAAAGTTCAAAATCTTTGAAATGATTTCTTTGCTGATTCTGCAAGTACTTAGTTGATTCAAATAGTGGATAGTGGCTAACCACAGGAGAAGCTAATGGCATACCAGATAACTAAATATGATACAAGTTTATTAGCAGAAGAAGCTATCTATAAAGTTTGATAATACTTCCGATACTGCAAAGTCTGACGTAATTTGAAAGAGAACAGAAAGAATTAATAGTTAATACTGTCTAAACTCTAAACACTAGACAGAACCAGATGTGCAAACCGATGTTGATTACACTCACCTTGTATATGTTTAGTAGAACATTTTATATAGGGTTAAATACCAACCAGCTACCCAAACTTTGAAAATTCAAAACGAGCTAACTCAACTTTGAAGAAGGTGCAAATAGCTACATCCGTCCAATTTTCCGTTGGAAAGTCGTCGGATATTTGTTGGAACGCCATCGGAAATTCGTTAGAAATTGGACGGAGGTAGCTATGTGCACATTCTTCAAAGTTGAGGTAGTCCGTTTTGAATTTTCAAAGTTCGGGTAGCTCGTTCCAAAACGTCCAAAGTTCAGGTAGCTACTTGGTATTTAACCCTTTTATATATATAATATCAAGTTCCTACATATATATAATACAATTTTCCTTATCATTTTTTTGGGCATCAGTGTGCATCTGTTCTTCAATATTTGGACCTTTATCTATAGAAGCCTTCCAACGCATGACAAGTGACCGATCCCTCTCTTGCAGAAATCATATGAACAACCCCGGAGATGGGGAAAAAACGTTGATGGTACTTACGGAGTTCATGAGTCGACTACCTCTGCAAGAAATTCAGAAGATGGTATTATTAAGAGTTTGTGGCGAAGTTCCTTAGTTGATCAACGAGGTTCCCCATTTCCTTACAGTGACTCAGTACTGGATGTTGGGGGCATTGCAAAAGAGAATAATACAGTTGGCCACTCTGAAAGCAATGGGACAATGAAACTGATTTCTTCTCATCAAATTCCAGCAGACGTTCCTGTTTTAACTCAATTTTCGTCGCCATCAACTTCATTTATTTCCCTTAGCAGGTTTATCATTAGAAACAAATGAAGTGAATGATCACAATATATTGGGTTAGCGTAAAGTTCTAGATAAGGTTATCCTTAACTTTAGATGGTCTTATCTTCTTAAGGTATCAAACAGAAGCAGAGTATAATCCGAAGTTTAATAGCTACGGACATGGGCTAATGCCAATGGCTGAAGCAAATAATTCTAACATCCTCCCGAATCAGGTTTATTTCCAACTGCTACTTAAGATGTGATCATTTCTTGCTCTTTTGTAAATTTTTATAAACCAAACTGATCTTTTAGGATCTAATTTATAAGGTACGGGAGCATGAGCAAGAGATTGTACAGTTGAGGAGGTATATTGCTGAATGCTCTGTCAGGGTAAATCTTTTTTTTTTTTTTTTTTTTTTCTGCTACTGGATTTTTATTTATTGCCTTTGTAACCAAGTTAACTGAAATAAGTGCCAGTTAGGAACTGATGTCTTCCTTATTATAGGAGGCTCAAATATGCAATGAAAAATCTGTTTTGGAGAAGCGTATTGCTTACATGCGTCTTGTGAGTATTATTCTTGTTTTTACTGTGCCCGATTTTTCTAGAGTTTTTATCTAAAGGAGATTGCTCTTCTGATGTAATTTCTGGTAATTTCTTCTTAGCAAATTGTCTTGGAACTTCCAGGCCTTTGATCAGCAACAACAGGACCTTGTTGATGCTTCATCGAAAGCTCTCTCATACAGACAAGACATAATGGAGGAAAATATCCAATTGTCATACCAGTTACAGGTATTGCCTTTCTTGATAAATTACTTAGAAATTATATTAGTCAAATTTTTGAAACCGTTAACTGACCTGAGAGTGGATGTTCTGTCATCAAGAACTAGATTCAATATTTTCTCTGCTTATTGCAACTAAGGATGACTTGATGATATGCATAATTAAGTTTAGACTTTAGACTGTTTGGCTCTCTAGATACATCTGAAGCATCTCTTGTGGAGTTATATGTGGAAATTTAAATGAGTTTTTTTTAGCCAATTATGTTCACTATTTAAATGCCTTAGTTCTTATATCTGTACTGTAATTAATTAAAGGTGAGAAGCTTTGTAATCTTTCCTTCTTTCCTGCTTCTCTCAGGCTGCTCAGCAAGACAGATTGACATTTGTATCGTCTTTGCTGCCTCTTCTTGCAGAGTACTCTCTGCAGCCACCAGCCCCTGATGCACATTCCATTGTCAGCAATGTCAAGGTTGAGCTAATGTGTTCAAGTTTCTTGTCTGTTAGATTATTGCCTTTTCTTTTTAATTGTTAATCATGCCATTATGAGTATGGTCAGGTTATAGAAAACAATTGTGATAGTTCTCTAGGAAGACTGAAAAGTGCAGAAAGTTCCATTACCTGTTACTGCCCCTACTTTATGCATGATGGTCGACACCTAAACATGAATATACACATTAATGTATGAATCTTATTAAATGGTTAATGTGGTGAAACTATGATCTTTTCATCTGATATTTGTGTTTCTTCATCTAGAATTGAAAACATGACCCGAATCAAGTATGAAAATTTGTGCATTTCAATGCATTTTTTATCACGCTGCAGATCAAAAGCTGCATAGCTTCCCAGATATTGTTAAGTTACATCTTAATTGTGATTTATATTCTTGTCTTCCAGGTTTTATTTAAACATCTTCAAGAACAACTACATATTACTGAGGTACATAAACCATATTTACATGGACATGGATCTTCCAGCTCATTGTTATTGAGCATATTCTTTAGGACATCTAATAGTATTGATCGGACTTTGTTTTCAGTCAAAGCTAAAGAATTCACAGTTTCAGCTGGCTCCTTGGCCTGTCGAGGAAACCCCCTCGCATTTTGCTATTCAGTCCCCAAGTCATCTTGTTGGTGGTGCAGCGCCGGTAACGTTACTGATCTTGTGATTTTTTCTTATAGAATAAAGATGGCCATGAACTGATGGCAAAGCCGAATTTCATCCCTAGCAACAAGCCACTACCTTCTTCTGATGCTCACATGGCTGTCCGAATGGATGGATTTACTGATCATCAGTCTGGTTTGGGTGGTCTCTTGCAAAGAAACATGGCACATGATGAAGTGGGGAGGTATTCACCCCTTGCAAGCAGGTGAGCCAAACCTAAATGGCGAGTACTGCAACTGTTAGCTGATTGTACACATTAAAACCTTGTTCGTTTGTTGGTGGGTTTCTGAACATTGATAGGTACCCAATGCCCCAGAGTCTGCACAGAGAATATGACAATTCTCGTGGAGATGCACAGAAACCAATGCCTAGTGAAGAACCTCCAAAGCAGGTCCAATTTCGGGATCCTGTCAGCAGAATGGATGATCCTGATGCTCTGCATCGGAATGGACCAGAATCTTCAGCTACTCGGACTCCTGGCAATGATGATCAAACTTTCTCATATTCTCCAAATCTGCAACCAGTTCTTGAAGAACCTTCTTCTTCCTTCTCTGAGGGTGAGCTCAAGCTGTACTCACAGTTCCATTCTATTGCCTTAGCCTTTTCGGAATAATAATTGAATTGGATGATGATTCACTACCATCAGGTCCAGATGATGATCCATTACCAGCAGTCGATCTACTCCAAATTTCAGGTGATGCTGTCCCAGGAAGGGAACTGCAGGCTAGTGGGTACTCTATCAATGGAACAACCAGCTGCAACTTCGAGGTAGGTTCTTAGGACAAGAAGTTCAATACTATTTTTTCAATTTTTATATGTATGTATACTGTATATGTATATCCTTTTTATGTGCATGAATCTTCTGTGTAAATGTATATTACTACTTTTACCATTCAAAAGTAAATGTAGATACTGCTTCCTTAAGTTAGATAATATACTTAAAATGGCACCTTAATTTTCCAGTGGGTTCGACACATAGCAGATGGATCTGTTAAATACATTGAAGGTATTATCTCTGTACCTCATCCCCCGAGAATCCTTTATGCTCCCCCTCGTCAAGTTCTCTCCATTGCTGTTGCTGAGACCGATATATTTCTGGCAGGTGCCAAGCAGCCGAGCTATCTTGTCACTGCTGATGATGTTGACAACTTCCTCGCCATTGAAGTCCAACCTCTGGATAACAGGAAGCGCAAGGTACTGAGTAATCATCAAAATCAATTGGCATATACATCAACAATTATCAAATGAATATGTAAGAAAAGACCAAAAAGAGAACATAAATCACATCCACATAGAAGCTGATAATACAAGTGTTGATTGCATTGAGAATTTATATTCAAGATGTGTTTCCTTCTCTCGCAAATTTATCATTTTTAAGTGGCTAATTAGTCAGACCATCTCTAAGTTTATTTGGCAATCAGGGGGAGCTTGTGAAGGTCTTTGCTAATGACAATATGAAGATCAGTCTTGGTATGTGCATCCATGGTTCTCTGGTTTAAACATGTTAGCTTTCATTGTTTTTTTTTGGGTACTGAGTTTATTTTTTTTGTTGAAAGTTTCCACTTTTTACCTATTTCATTTGATCTTTGCTGAGTGCCATTCCTTCTCTGTTTATTCTCCAGAACCTGGTATGCAGGCTTGTTTAGAGGCAGCTCAATATAGTGGCATTGCTTCATTCAGAGTAGAGCTATTGGTATGATTTGAGTAGAAATATAAAGATTTTTAATTTCAAATTTAGCCGTGCCTAGTTCCTTTAGGCTTCCTTTTAATAACACAAACATTTATTTCTTTCTACTGCTTTTGGCATAGCAGACCGGATATCTTGACATATGGGAACCAGCTATATTGACAATAGGCTGACAGAAAGCACAAGAGTTGTCCATCCATGCGACAAGTTAAAGAACAAGGTGACTTCTCACAATGGTAAAGATGATATTAAGGACACGGTGAGTTATCACTTTGAGGAAGAAGAGTCGAATATGGAAGAAGATTCAGTTCCTCCTCTGGGGGAAGCGACTCGAACAAAGAGTCAAAGTACAAATCAAGGTATGGTGAAATCGGGCAAGTCAGGAGAAAATAGAACCCAATGTCAGTCGAAGAGGCAAAGTCTGGGAGAGCAAAGGCTAACTATTCAAAGATCAAGAAGGATGGAGATGGAAGTGCACGAAGAGAATCAAGAAAGGAAAAGGAGTCGATCGCCTAAGGGTCTAAACGACACTCGTGATTTGGATTCAGCGGTCTTCTCATCTCAGAAAGGATGACAGTAATTTCTCCTATCTTTTTATTCATCTTTTTAACCAATTGTTTCCATGTTTAGTACAACTAATATAAGTTTAAGGGATGCTAGGAGTAGGAGGGTTAGTGTTAATCTGCCTTCAGAATCGGCAAAGCTGAATATGAATGTTTTCATTTGGAACTGTAGGGGGCTAGGTAGTAATCTTGCCATAAACTGTGTTAACGACTGTATTCGCATATTCAAGCCTGAGTTGGTTATTCTTACGGAGACCATGCTCAGTGGAGTTAAACTTATTGCGCAAGCAAAAAAGCTGAACTTTGATCAATTTAAAGCAGTTGATGCTAGGGGTCTGAGTGGGGGGATTCTTCTCATGTGGAACTCAAATTATATGGATCTTCAAATTCTTGGAACATCGGAACAGGAAATTCATGCGATCATTAAGGTACCTCTGTCTAACTTTTCTTGGGTCTTGTCTGCCATTTATGCTAGTGTTGACATTACTGAAAGATTAGTGCTCTGGCAGAATTTGAAAAATATTGCTGATACCATGTATTTGCCTTGGGTTGTTATGGGGGATTTTAATGACATTGGCAGTCATTTAGATAAGAAGGGGGGAAAAAAATTAACCTGAATAGGGTTAATAATTTTAAAAACATGTTGGATTATTGCTCCCTCGCCGACTTGGGTTTTTCTGGTTCGAGGTTTACTTGGGCTAAGATGTGTAAAGGTGGTCATTTTGTTCAGCAAAGATTGGATAGGGTAGTTGCCAACCCGGATTGGTTCATTAAATTCCCTAAGGCCAAAGTAGTTCACCTACCTAGAACTAAGTCTGATCACTGCCCTATTCTTTTGTCCCTATCGGGGAAAAATGTAGTGGCTTCTGAGAGACCTTTTAGACTTGAAACTATGTGGCTAGATCACCCCGATTTTGAAAACTTGGTGAATCATACTTGGACGTATGCTTTGAACAATCATGAGTTTGCTACCTCTATTTTCCCTGACAGGGCAAGAGAGTGGAACAAGCACACTTTTGGAAATATTTTCATAAGAAAGAAAAAAATTCTTGCTCAGCTTGAGGGAGTTCAAAAGAATCTTGGCCAAAATCCCAATTCGCTCTTGATTGAGCGTGAGGAGGTTTTAAAAAATGATTATCTTGATCTTTTGCAGCAAGAAGAAAAATTTTGGGCGATGAAATCTAGAACTAAATGGATTTCAGATGGGGATAGAAACACCAAATATTATCATGCCACCACCATCATTAGGAGAAACCAATCAAAAATTAGTAGGATTAAAGATAGGGAGGGGTCTTGGGTTTGTGATCATAAGCTGATCAAATTTGAATTTCAAGACTTCTTTTCTAAGCTTTTTTCCTCTGAGAAAATCCAGGTTCCCCTGTCGTCTGACTGGTCTCTCAACCAGGTCAATGTTCTCTCGCCCCAAATGATAAGATCTATGGAGGGATGTGTCTCTATTAGAGAAGTTAAAAAGGCCCTTGACTCTCTTAGCCCTTTTAAAGCTCCAGGTCCGGATGGTTTGCACCCCATTTTTTACCAAAAACAATGGGAGATTGTGGGCAGCTCTGTCTACAACACCATCTCCAACATTTTTCAGGGTAACCCGATCCCAAAGGGTCTGAACGACACTATTATTTGTTTGATTCCCAAGTTTAACAACCCCTCTTTGGTTAGCCAATTCCGTCCCATCAGTCTTTGCAACACGGTTTATAAAATAATTTCCAAAGTGATTGTCAATAGGATGAGACCCCTCATGGAGCATCTTATATCTCCCTTTCAAGGGAGTTTTATCCCGGGTAGAAGAGCGGTTGATAATGTGGTCATTCTTAGAGAAGTTCTGGAGTCTCTTAAGAATAAAAAAGGTAAATCTTCTTTGATGGTCTTAAAACTGGACTTGGAAAAAGCTTACGATAGGCTTGAATGAGATTTTCTTTATAAAACTTTGGTTCATTTTAAATTTCCGGTCTCTTTGACAAAAGTTATCATGAATTGTGTCTCTTCTACCAATGTTTCGATTCTTTTGAATGGGGGTAAATTGGAGAATTTCTCTCCATCACGTGGCATTCGCCAGGGAGATCCTCTATCTCCTTATCTCTTCATCTTGTGCATGGAATACCTGAGCTTCCTCATTGAGGAGGAAACTACAAAGGGTAGGTGGATCCCCTTAAAGTTGGGTAGGGGATCAGTTGCTTTATCTCATCTCCTTTTTGCGGATGATCTGATTTTTCTAGGAACTGCGTCTATTCAGAATTGTGAGACTATGAAAAGAACTTTGGATAATTTTTGTTCTATCTCGGGCCAAAAGGTGAATTTTGATAAATCCCAAGTTGTATTTTCAAAAAATTTGGATGATGCCTCAGCTCTGGCTCTGTCTAGGGTGTTGAGCTTAAAAAAAGTGGACAAATTGGATTCTTACTTGGGCTTTTCAATGAACTTGTCTAACAAAAGAGTTAGCTCTTTTAACTTCATTTTGGACAGAATCAGGAATAAACTTTCAGGATGGAGGTCTAAATTGCTATCTATGGCCGGCAGAAATGTACTCATAAATTCAGTTATGGCATCTATTCCATCTTATATTATGCAATGCACGGCTCTTCCGATTGGGATTTGTAAGGGCTTGGACAAGTTAAACAGAGATTTCTTGTGGGGATCTACAGAGGATAAAAGGAAGATCCATGCTTTAAATTGGAATTCTGTGACGATCCCAAAAGAGTTTGGAGGTTTGAATATTCCCATTACCAGAGAAAGGAATCTAGCTTTACTTGCTAATTTTGCTTGGAGATGTCAGAATAACACTAGCCCTTGGGCTAAAATTCTGAAGTTCAAATATTTGAATCCAAATCGGAAACTCATCAGATTGGGGTCCATGAATGGGAAAGCACTGTTTCAGGGGACTCGAACCATGGATAAAGGTATGGGTTGGGTTATTGGTGAGGGAGATAAAGTTAATGTTTGGTCTGACTCGTGGATGGGACAAACAAATCTTAGATCGATCATTAGTGGGCCCCTGAATCGTAAAGAGGAAAAACTTCTTGTAAAAGATTTAATGCGGGAATCGGGGGAATGGAATTTCTCTAATTTATCCTTCAATCTTCCTGATGGAGTCAAAGAGAAAATTTGGGCAATTCCGAGAAGTTCTTCGGTTGTTATCCAGGATAAGTTAGTTTGGATGGGAGACCCGAAAGGTATTCCGTCTGTGTCTTCGGTCCATCTTTTCATAAAGCATGAGAGAATCAGGAATCTAGAGCTGGTCTCAGGAAACTGGGACTGGATCTGGAAGTGTGATACCATCCCGCGCATAAAATCCTTCTTATGGTTGTGTAACCATAATAGGCTTTCCACAGCGCAGTTACTTCATAAAAGGGGCATGAACATTAACCCAATTTGCCAGGTTTGTAGTATCCATGAGGAAAACATTATACACATCCTTCGGGATTGTATGGTTGCGAGGAAAGTCTGGAATGATATTGGTATTCCTTATGGTTTAAATGACTTCTATTTGTCTAATCTCTCATCTTGGCTTGAGTTGAATTGCAGGTTCAAACATTTTCATGCGAAAGGAATCGAATGGAGATTTATCTTCCCATCAACCATTTGGTTCCTCTGGAAGAACAGAAATTCTTATGTTTTCAATAACCCTCCTATTTCAGTTGATGTCCCTACTTTAAGTTTGATTCAGGCTAAGAGCATCTTAGACAACTTCAAGAGGGAAAAGATTCATCAGAGAATAAAGATCATCCGGGTGGGTTGGACGCCTCCGGAACATGGATGGATTAAACTTAACACAGATGGCTCAGCAGTGGGGAACCCAGGCCCGGCAGGAGGTGCAGGGGTTATGCGAAATGAATGGGGAGGTTGGATAAAAGGCTTCCAAAGGCGTATTGGAATCACCAATAGTCTCGTGGCGGAACGGTGGGCTATAAGAGATGGGTTAACCATGGCAGCGAATTTGGGAGTGCAGGATCTTCACGTCGAAGCAGACGCTCAGGAAGCAATTAACTTGATAATTGAGGATCCAGATGCAAATAGACCACTAATGCCTCTCATATTTGATTGCAGGAAACTTATTTTGAATTTTAACAAATTCAAAATCAGACACGTGTTCCGGGAAGCTAATGGGGTGGCGGATGCTTTGGCTAAGGAAGCTGTTAATCTGGATGAGCCCTTTCATACTCTAACGAATCCTCCCTCAGACATTTTGAAGCTACTGATGTTTAATAGTGAAGGAAAATCCAATACTAGAATAGTTAAAAACAATTAGTATTTAGTTTGGTTGTAGACTTGTAGTAGATTCTGTTTTACCAAAAAAAAAAAGCAAGAAGGTTATAACATTAAATCCAACACCCCCAATGGCATCGCTATCACTGAAAAGTTCTCTGGAGATACAATTGTATGGTTCTTGAAAGTTCTATTGTTTTAAATTTATGTTGAAATTTCATTTATTTGTGTAAATCATGTATAATAGCAGCCTAAGCTATCTTGTTCACTTTTTCCACAACTATGAACTTTAGGTTACCCTTCCCTATGGACATACAACGGCGTTTTCAGTATCAGACTCGAACTACGAGGAAAACATATTAAGATCTGAAAGTGGCCCAGAAGATGTTAGCAAGTAAGCATTTAAATGGAATTCTGAACTTTATTTTATAAAATAGCTACACTGCATATAACTTCTTTATTATTATCCATGCAGCTGCAGAGACACCATTGTTCTGATTTTGAGGCTCTTTATCAAGCGGGTACTTACACTTTTTACTTAATTCATTTTTATTTTAACAATGTGAAATTTACAGTAGAATGACTCGTTTCATGAAAAGCTGCAATCGCCGTTTATATATTCCCTAAATTAAAATAATTGTTCTTGGTATTTTTACTCCTGGAATCAAAGCTCTGTTCCTTTCCTGAGTTTTCACTTTTCAGCTCAAGCTTTTTACAATCTTTGGTTCAAATTCCGCCATTGTAAACTCTTCTTTTAACATTGAGAAATGTTTCTTGATCATGGTTCTTTACATGGGAACTTAACTCTTTTCATGGACACGGTAGATTTTTTACTCTTATTTGTTACGGGCCAATTAATATTCGGTTCGGGTAGTCCGGTTTGGGTAGTTAGTAAATTAGGTACCGACCTATAAAACCCTAACCCTATATCTATATATAGGTAGTTTAGGTGGTCTGGAAGCCATGCAGAATAATATACAACTCTTTCCTCTCTTTCACGTTGTCTTCTTCCCTGTTCTGTCTCCTTCCTACAACAAAGTCTCTCTCTCTCCTCTGCAACTTCTATTCTCGCCCGACAACTGTACCTCCCTTCTTTCTTTCTCTGTTTCTTCCGTTACTACGGTGTCCCCCAGCACCACCTCCTTGTCGGCCCGTAACACTAGTATCAGAGCCAGCAAACACCACACCAACCGCCGCAGTCATGACCTCCACCAACCCCACCGGAGAAACCAGAGCCCAAAAGGACGCACGCATGGAAGCCTCCATCAACGACCACACGCGACTGATGATAGAGCTGACCCAGAGGATGGCCATCGCAGAGGAGAAGCAGTCGCTAACCGAAGAACACACTCGGGCTTCCCTTGAAGAGCTCCGTCAGAAGTTTACCGAGTCGGAAGCAAACAACCGAGCTTCGTTTGACGAGATAAGAAAGAGCTTCGTCGATATCAAGCTTATGATCGCTTCCAACGCCGCCATGCACCCAGACGCGACAAGGAGCACGTCCGGCATCCTCGGCTCCGGCACGAGCACCGCGCGGACTCCGCCACTGACCGCCATGACGCCACCACCACCCGCAACGACGGTATTCCGACCTGCACCAGTCGAAACATGCTATTATGCTCCTCAAGCACGTGAGAACCGACAACCTTACCGCGTCGGGCGACTCGACTTCCCCAGATTCTCCGGAACAGACGTCGCTAGCTGGTTGTTCAAATGCGAACACTTTTTCGAAATGGACGAAACACCGGACGACGCCAAGCTTAAGGTGGCCATCATCCACCTGGACGGAGATGCTCTCCAGTGGCACCAGGGCTACGCTAAGGTGCAAGCAGCAGAGGGACGGACTCTGTCATGGCCGGAGTACGTAGCAGCCCTGCAATCTCGGTTTGGCGACGAGCTTTTCAGTGACCCTATGCTGGAGATGAGAACCTTCGGCAAGAAGGCTCTTTTTCCGACTACCAGCGCGAGTTTGACAACCTCCTTCACAGAGTGTCACTCGTCGAGAAGGTCTCGGAGCGTGCCGCCATTGTTGGGTATCGATAGTGACGGCCCAGTAAGAGAAGGCCTCGAAGGCCCAATAACTATAGAGGGGGTAAACCCATGACATCCGAACCGGATCGGCCCAAGTACAAGCCAAACTTGGCCCACCATCGAGTAATCCAGAATCGAGCCCAAAGTCTATAGAGACGCCAAAGGCTCTCAGACTGCTCGCCATTCTCTACCAAGTCGCGACCTTCCACTGCTCGACATGGGAGTGCTCGCCCCGAAGAGAGCCTTGCCTCTCTCCTCTGGTCCCACTAAACCGTTAATAACAGAGTGGCCAAGATATCCCGCATATCCCGGTCACATATTCACTAAAGATTAGATTTGGTAACTGCAATATCTCGCAGTAACTGCCATATCCCACGATCCGAATCTTCAGCAACTCAATATACATTAAGATATTCAGTTGCCTTTATACGGTTCTATCTCTCTTACCCTATAAATATCCTTGCTTTACATACGTACTAGACGTTTTGAGTTTTATACACACATATACTCATTTAAGCATCGGAGAGGGACCCAGAGGCACCCCCTCTGTTGCGCTCCCCTACTTGCAGGTTCACCGGAGTTGGAGCTGAAGCGTCATCCCAACCTTGTCTGGTATTCAATTCACTGCCAGATCAGCATTCAGGATTTCACGATCCAACATTTGGCGCCGTCTGTGGGAAACGAGCAATTCAGCCATGAGAACTCGATCCCAAAGCAACCGTCGGAATCAGACTAGGGAGCGATCCTCAGATAGCTCTGATTCCGCCGCCGCTTCACCGCTTCAACAGGAACCTGCCAGCCGAGCAGGAGTTAACGCTGTTCCTCTGCGGACAACCCGAGAACATGTCGGTGATTCAAGACCGACCCCAGCTGCTGATCAAAACGGAGCCCCTGCGCCGCAGACAGTCCACATGGCGGGGCAGAATATTAATTTAACCCCCGAGATGGTCTCCTTGCTGGAAGCCATCCTAGGACAGGCGCGCCGCCAGGCCCCTGCTCCTCAGGAAAACAATCCCTCTGCTCCTAAGGAAAATCACCGCCCTGCTGCCACAGGGCCTTCACCTTCAGAAGCGGCCAATCCTAGTCCTGCTGCGCATCAGGAGGATCAGGAGATGACGTCAGGTCAGCAGTCCCTACCTCCAGCGCACACCAAGGAGCCAGCAGCCGCATATACTGCCAATCCTTCCGGTCCGCCTCCACCCGGAGCCTCTCCCATGTACTGCACTGTGGAGCAGATGGATGACCTCCTCAACAAAAGGCTCCAGGAAAGACAGTTGACAGTCATAGCTCCCTTCAAGGAGCAGTCCTCTCATCCATTCACCGACGCGCTCGTCGCTATCAAAATCCCGAAGGATGTGGTTGCTCGGGCCATACCTGAGTATAGCGGTGGAGGAGATCCCACCGTACATATCAACAAGCATGAGGCCTCCCTTCTGGGTAAGTCAAACGATCCCAATCATTTGGCTTTGCTATTTCCATCTACTCTTTCGGGTTCGGCTTCGTCCTGGTTCTTCGGCCTCCCTGCAGGATCAATCGGAACTTGGGCAGAGTTAAGAAGCAAGTTCCTGGAGAGATACATGGGCGAGCGCCAGTTGCTGAAGAGCGTGGTCGCCCTTGACTCGGTCAAACAGCAGCCTGGAGAGTCGCTGTCCAACTTCTACGGGCGTTTTCATCAAAACGTCACAGAATTAGATCGCCGAATCTCGGATGGGGAGATCATTCGAGCATTCTACAGAGGTCTGGATGTGGCCAACAAGGCCTCGAGAAAGCTGCGAAACAGCTATCACGTAAAGGAGATAGAGACATTGGAGGAGTTGGCATCCAGAGCGAAAGGTTTCATAGACCTTGAGCGCGCAAACATCGAGGCTAACCTCCTGACGACCTCGCTAAGGGTAACCCCTGAACCCCGACGCGATGGTAAGAAGGAGGTCAAGAAGGAGAAAAAGGGAAAAGAAAGTAAGCCGCGAGTCGAGTCTCTTCCAGCGCCTCGCCATCCAGAGGTCCCTGAGTACTTCACGCCTTTAAATAGGCAGATCTCAGCGGTACTAGTCGAGATGGAGAGGAGATCCTTGGCGAGGCCACCGATGCCTCGCCGAGGTGGGTTACCCATGGGCAAGGATGTCGAGAGCTATTGCAGATACCACAAGTGCAAGGGCCATAAGACAGACGATTGCAAGATTCTGAAACGAGATATAGAGAGGCTGATTCAGGGGGGAATGTTGAAGGAATTTGTGGCAGGGCGAGACCGAAGTCGAACGCCCCCCAGGAGACATCGTTCACCAGCCCCTGCGGATCAAGCTGAGCCTTCTGGAAGCAAGAGGAGAGTGAATCTGATTGCGGGAGGATTCGGCGCAGGCGGCGAGAGGTCAAACTCCAGAGAGGTCTACGCCACTCAGATCTCTACGGCAGTTCAGTTGGGGAAGCGACCCCGACCTGAAGAAAACATTGTCATCTCATTCTCTGAAGATGATTTGACACATGTCACCACGCCCCACAACGATGCTCTGGTCATTACGGCAGATATTGACGGCTGTGATGTTGCAAGGATTCTGGTCGACGGAGGCAGCTCGACAGACATCCTGTTTCTGGACGCCTTCGAAAAGATGGGCAAATCAAAACGCGACCTGAAGAGGGTCGACTTTCCGCTGATCGGATTTGCGGGAAGGACAACTTATCCACTGGGGGCTATAACCATGCCAGTGATTTTTGGCGAGGGGTGGAAAAGCATCAAGGTGTCGGTCACTTTCCTGGTGGTCGATTCACCTACATCCTACAACGCCATTATAGGGAGAACCACGATCAACCCAAATAAGATTGTGGCCTCCACTGTCCACCAGAAGATGAAGTTCCCTACTCCGAACGGGATCGGAGAAGTGCTCGGAGATCAGCCTTCCTCGCGGCAATGTTATGTGAACTGTTTACGCAGGAAGAACCAAAGGGAGGCGCTCGCCATCGAGACAGAGGCCGATCCCCGCGAGGACTTGGCTCGACCAGCACCCATGGAGGAATGGGAGGAGGTCGAGATCGATGGTCCGGACAAAAAGGTGCGCATTGGGACCACCTTGAAAGAGGATCAGAAGGAGGCCATGACCGCTCTCCTCAAGGAATTCAAAGAGCTCTTTGCCTGGCAGCCGAGCGACATGCCAGGAATCAGCACAGATATTATCTCGCATGAGCTCAGGATAGACCCCTCCATCAAGCCGATCGCCCAAAAGAGAAGATCGTTCGGGACTGATAAACGTTTGGCGATCAGGCAGGAAGTCGGCAGGTTGATTGAAGCTGACTTCGTCAGAGAGGTAAGATTCCAGAGCTGGGTAGCCAACCCAGTTTTGGTCAGGAAATCTAATGGCAAGTGGAGGATGTGCGTCGACTTCCGCGACTTAAACAAGGCTTGCCCCAAAGATTCATATCCCCTTCCAAGAATTGATCAGCTAGTCGATGCTACCTCGGGTCATGAGATGCTGAGCTTCATGGACGCCTATTCAGGCTACAACCAGATCAGAATGCATCCAGACGACGAGGCCCACACTGCTTTCTATGCTGACGGCGACATTCTATGCTACAAGGTGATGCCCTTTGGTCTCATCAATGCCGGGGCAACTTATCAGCGGATGGTGAACCGACTGTTCCAGGACATGCTGGGAAGGAACATGGAGGCCTACGTGGATGATATGCTCGTTAAATCCATCAAAGGCAATCCTCATACCACCGACCTCCGTGAAGCTTTTGAATGCATGAGGAGACACAGCGTTCGCCTGAACCCAGCAAAGTGCGCCTTTGGAGTCAAGTCCGGGAAGTTCCTGGGTTTTATGGTCAGCGAAAGGGGCATTGAAGCAAACCCGGAAAAGCTAAAGGCCATAGAAGAAATGAAGTCACCAACCTGCCACAAGGAAGTCCAATGCCTGAACGGCCGACTAGCTGCTCTTAACCGCTTCCTCTCCAAAGCAAGCGACAAGTCCCTCCCGTTCTTCAAAACCTTGAGGGCCAACCGTAAGTTCGAATGGACGCCAGACTGCGAGGAAGCATTCCAGTCCTTGAAAAGGCATATTCAAACACTCCCAGCTCTGGCAAAACCCGTTCCAGGCGAGCAGCTTTTCCTCTATTTAGGCATTAGCGATGTGGCAGCCAGTGCTGTTTTAATAAGGGAGGAGAATAATGTTCAGAGTCCAGTGTATTTCATTAGCAAAATGTTCAACTCAGCAGAAATAAAGTATGTCCAGATTGAGAAGTATCTCTATGCCTTAGTTATTGCTGCTCGGAAGCTGAGACCTTACTTTCATGCGCACGACATCACGGTCCTCACCAATCAACCTCTCAAAAACTTCCTGATGAAGCCAGATTCTTCAGGAAGAATGGTCAAGTGGGCGATCGAGCTCAGCGAGTTCAGGATCAAATTTGCGCCAAAAACGGCCATCAAAGGTCAAGCACTAGCTGATTTCATAGTGGAAAGCACGAGTAACGGTCAAGCGGAGGCAGAAAACAGGCCAAGTCAGTCAGCAAACGACAATCAAATCTGGGAACTCTATACGGATGGGTCTTCATCAAAAGAAGGCTCGGGGGCAGGTTTAATTCTTATTCCTCCTGAGGGCGAGCCTCTGAAATACGCGATCGCCTTGACATTCCCGGCGACCAATAACGAAGCAGAATATGAGGCTCTTATCACTGGACTCAGACTGGCAAAAGGAATGGGTATAACAGCGCTTAAAGTAAAAAGTGATTCAGAACTTATTGTCAATCAGGTTAATGGCGCCTACGAGGCAAAGGGAGAAAAGATGAAGAAATATCTCGGCATCGCCAAAAAACTAGTTGTGGAAATCCCAAATTTCGCGATTGAGTTTATTCCTCGCCAAGAAAACCAGATGGCAGATTCTTTGAGTAAGCTAGCCTTCGGAGGGGCGACAATCCAGGATGTGCAATTTCTGGAAAAGGCCCTATGTTCAGTCCTTGAAAACAGAGCGGAGGTCTTCAACATTCAAGGACAGGTCACCTGGATGACCCCGTTCCAGAATTATTTGAAAGAAGGCATCCTCCCAGAGGACGAAGGCGAATCCACTAGGATTAGAAGACTCGCAGCCAGTTATCTAATCATCGATGGAGAACTCTATAGAAGAGGTTATTCGACGCCTTACTTGAGATGTGTTGCTCTACCCGAAACAGAAAAAGTTCTTCGAGAAGCTCATGAAGGGGCAGCGGCATGTCATGAAGGTGCTCGTTCACTAAGCAGGAAAATATTCAGACTGGGATATTACTGGCCGACCTTGGGAAAAGACGCAGCCGAATTAACACAGAAGTGTGAAATTTGCCAGCAGTTTGCACCACGATCGGGTCGACCATCGACATTATTATCCCCAATGGCGGGTGCCTGGCCCTTCGCTCAATGGGGAATCGATATATTGGGTCCTTTTCCCATTAGCACTGGTCAGCGTACTCACATTATAGTGGCGATCGACTACTTCACTAAGTGGGTAGAGGCGAAAGCTCTAGCTTCGACAACGGAATTCCAAGTTATCAAGTTCATGCAGGTCAACATATTCTCCAGGTTCGGTATTCCCAAAATACTCATCAGCGATAATGGTCCGCAATTCGTTGGAAAGGAATTGAAATGGCTCTGTGAAGAGTATCACATCGACCATCGCTTCAGTTCAGTACATCACCCTCAAACGAATGGGCAAGCTGAAGCAGCCAACAAGGTTGTCTTAGCAGGACTCAAGAAAAGGGTTCGAGCATTCAAAGGGAACTGGGCAGACGAACTGGAAAACGTATTATGGGCCATCAGAACAACGCCTAAGGCGGCCACAGGAGAAACGCCTTTCAGTTTAGTGTACGGATCAGAAGCAGTAGCACCAACTGAATTAGTAGTGCCTACCCACAGAGTCCTACACTTTAACGCGGAGGCAAATGAGATCGAGCGCAGAACTGACCTCGACTTGGCAGTGGAAAAGAGATGGCTCTCGGAAAAAACACAGGCAAAAATGCGCTTGGCGACCGCTCGGTATTTCAATAGAAAAGTTAGCGCTCGCCAATTTTTCGTGGGGGAGATGGTTATGAGAAGGAATGAATTTACAAGGCTGGACAGTAAAAACAAACTTTCAGCCAAATGGGAAGGACCATACAAAGTAGTAGAGATCGCCGCACCAGGATCCTACTATTTGGAAACCACCGAAGGCGAGAGGTTACCTCGTCCATTTAATTCAGAGCATTTAAGAAGATTTTATGCATAGCTTGTAATCAAACGGATTATGTCAATAAAAGAAAGCCATTCCTTCACAAAGCGTGTCCACTCGAAGCAAGCTGAAGCCAAAAAGCCCTGACGCCAAAGTCAGGCCTCAAAAAGCCCTAGCAACAAAGCTAGGCCAAAAGCCCTAGCACCAAAGCTAGGCCAAAAGCCCTGACGCCAAAGTCAGGCCTCAAAAGCCCTAGCAACAAAGCTAGGCCAAAAGCCCTAGCACCAAAGCTAGGCCAAAAGCCCTGACGCCAAAGTCAGGCCTCAAAAGCCCTAGCAACAAAGCTAGGCCAAAAAGCCCTAACAACAAAGTTAGGCCAAAAGCCCTAGCAACAAAGCTAGGCCAAAAAGCCCTGACGCCAAAGTCAGGCCTCAAAAGCCCTAGCAACAAAGCTAGGCCAAAAAGCCCTAACAACAAAGTTAGGCCAAAAGCCCTAGCAACAAAGCTAGGCCAAAAAGCCCTGTCGCCAAAGACAGGCCAAAAGCCCTAACAACAAAGTTAGGCCAAAAGCCCTAGCAACAAAGCTAGGCCAAAAAGCCCTGTCGCCAAAGACAGGCCAAAAGCCCTAACAACAAAGTTAGGCCAAAAAAGCCTTAGTAACAAAACTAGGCCACAAAAGCCCTAACAACAAAGTTAGGCCTCAAAAAACCTGACGCCAAGAGTCAGGCAAAGCCCTGACGCCAAAGTCAGGCCAAAAGACCTAGCAAAATGTTAGGCAAAATGAAAGCCCTGACGCCAAAGTCAGGCCAAAGAAAGTTTAGGCGATCACTATCGATGATAAAGCCTGACAAATTACAAATCCCTTGTTATTAGGCCAACACCTCAAAGGTTTAAACTTCAAAGAAGGTAATATCTCTTTGAACTTAGAAGTTTACGCTTTTAAGTGTCAAAAGTATTATCCTTAGAAAGTTTAACTTATGATGGGTCTACGGCTTTAAGGGTCGACGACATTACAAAGCAAGAAAGTAATTATGAGTAAGATATTGGATAGCTAAATATGTTCGAAGTCGATTAAAGGCTCAAGAATATAAAAGCATTCAATAGAAAAATCCAAGTCTTCGACAAATAATTACAAACCAAAAACAGAAAATACAAAAATGGCTATCTAAAAAAGATAAATACGGTCGCCAAGGAGTTGGGGACTTCAAGCGTCGGAGTTCTCGGGGGCAAGGGTGCTCTGCTCGCCTTTGGGGGCAGAAGTACTGGGCTCGCCTTCAGGAGCAGCCTCGCCAGCAACAGAGGGCGGCGAAGGACGACTCCGCAGGAAGGTCTTCAAAGAGGCGACTTCCCCAAGAGGAAAGTTGGGATCGACCGCCTGGACCTCATCCACCAGGACTTCGAGAAAATCGGCAATCGCCGACCTCATCTCCTTCAGAGCGCAGTCCTCAAACTCCTCAGAGGCTTTGAATGCCTCAACTACGCTCTGGGGCGAAGGGACGGCTTTCAATTGTGCAGTTAACCGATCCCTCTCCTCCTCCAAGGCAATCCCCCGGGCTTCCGCAGCTTCCGTCTGAGCCACCGCAGCTTCTCTCTGGGCGTCAGCAGCGTCCCTTTGCGCCTCGGCAGCGACCCTGCGAGCCTCCGATTCTGCCCCTTGCGCCTGAGCTTCCTTAAGTTCAGCATCTAGGCGAACTCGGACGATCTCTCCCTGATCTAAACACAGGTGAAGAGCGTCAAAGTCCTGAAGAGCGGCAGCGGCTTCAGCCTCCCTCTTCTGGACATCAGCAAGGAGGCGCTGCTCCTTCCTGAGGTATTCCTCTCGGGTATTATCTGCCAAGGCGATCGCTGCATCTGCAGTCGTCTTGATAGTCCCCAATTGCTCAGGAGTGACCCCCGTGCTTCGGTACTGCTCCAGCTCGGCGAGCACACTGGAATACTTGTCGGTGAGCTCCCCGAAGACACGACCAAGAATCACCTCTTCCCGAACGAACTGGCAACAAATATAGAATAAAAGCTGTCAGGACAACAGACAATAAGGGAACGACAAAGAGAGGACTCTACGAAATAAAAGTATGAGATCTTACCAAAGCCACTCGTTCGAAGTGGGACCGAAGGAACCCCTCGATCTGATGAAGTTCCGTGGGAACAATCGAGCGGTCCGCGGGGGGAATTATCCCGTCCAGAAGCCGCATACACATATCCGGGCTGCCCCGGAGGCTCTTCTGGGGAGGATACCCCTTCTTCATAAGGTCCCCACAGGGGACCCAAGTTTCCCGAGAATTCGCTGATTCAAGCGGCTGAAACAAGCCGGCAAGGGAGCAATGCTCATCCACAGGAGCCCTCGATGAGCTGGAAGCAGCATGCCCCTTCTTCTTGGTCCCAGACTCCTTAGGAGGAGCCCTGGGCACAGTAAGAACAGGAGGAGCTAAGGTCAAAACCTTCCCCTTGGCGGCAGAAGGACCCTGGGGAGAAGGAGAAGGGGGCACCGCGTCCAGACCCTTCCCTTTATTAGCGGAAGGACCCCCAGGAGGGGGAGGAGAAGGATGTTGGTCGACTTCCGGACATCCCTCACTCCTGACCTTCTTGGAGGGAGGAGGAGCATGATCCCGGACCATGTCGGTTGAGGACTCCTCTGCAAAACAACAAGACAAAATGTCAAAAAACAAAAAACCGCAAAGTATGAAGATATTAAATCTACGAATAACAAAGCAACATACCTGGTTGGCGAGGGTCAGCAGTGGCTGAGGGAAGCACCTCCTCAGACTTCCTCTTGAACGAACGCCTAGAGGGGGGAGGAGGAGAGTTCAGCAATGCCTGGTCGGAGGACAACCCCGCTAATCCCTGGTCATCAAAGAGACCTATCAGTTTCTGGCTCTTGCTTACAACCTTCCCTACAAGTAATAAAGCAAGATAAGAGTTAGAAAATTACCCAATCATTAAAGATTGGCGTGGCTTGATGAATACCCGCCATCTCAAGGGCATTCTCGGTAGTCTCCGCCACTGAGCGGATGGACTTGAACTGAGAAGACCGATGCGACCGGTATAGGTCATCAATAGCGTTTCGATCACTCTCTGATAGCTCCTCGAAGGAAGGAGGGAAATCCTTGTCCGGGATCAACAATTTCCAGGGCACCCCCCCCTTATAAAAGAAGTAACACTTCTTATAATTGGAGTTGGTGGTCCGAAAATCGTCGACCAGGCGGACATGGACGTTCCAAACCCATCCCTGAAGGCCTCCCCACTCTGAAAACTTCGGCCAGCGGGATTGGAAGTGGTGAAGGTGGTTTGCCCCTGCTGCCAGGCGGAAGAAACACCGGAACAGGGCCAGTGAATATACCCATTCCTGGCGTAAGCATAGGAACTTGAAACCGACCCACATCCTGAGGGCATTCGGGACAAGCTGTGTGGGGTGAATCCCGTAAAACTGACACAAGGTCTGTAAATCCTCACAGAGAGGAAAACGCAACCCAGCATCGATCTGAGCCGCATAAATGTAAACCTCTCCATCGTGAGGAAAATGCAAACCTAGGCCAGGATATCTAGGAGCATCCTCCACGCTGAAGCCACCGAGCGCCACCACGGTCTTAAAATAAGCCGGCTTCAATTCATTAGGCTTGACGTCTACTCGAACAAATTCAAATATTGCAATGATAAACATAAAAAGCAAAGAACAGCAGAGGACATTGCCAAAGCAGAGCAATAAAAGGGCGAAAGTTTACCTTTTGGGGAAAAAATAGGCGTGTTCAGCTCGGGCCCGTCCACCACCACAGGAGTGGTTGCAGTCCTGCCCAAATCGGTCTGTTCCTCTACTGAAGGGGGAACGACTTCATCCCTGATGGTCAAAGGGACATCAGCATTTCTGGGCATGTTGGCTTTGTTGGCACCCTTGGGAGCCGTGTGCTTGACTCTCTGATTGCGAGGAGCCATGGAAATGGTCGAAATGAGAACTGAAGAGGATTGAAAGAGAAAGGGAAGGTTTGCAGCGAAGTTCTGAAAATCTGAAGGAGTGGATAAGCGTAAAAAACAAAATGCAGAAACTGACGTTTCCTATATAGACCAAAAGGGGAGTAACCGCCACGAGCAAATCGAAGCGACGCAGAGGAATAATTGCACCCTTTTGGAAAAAACCGAAGCAATGTCAGAATTCCAAGAGACAACGGTTGGCTGGTACAGACAGCTGTCAAGCTACCCTGGGTTTACGGAAAAGTAAATGTCAGGCGTGCCTCAAGTGACCGTTCGATTTCTGGACAACCGTGCAGTTATTAAATGCTAAAATTCCACTAAGGAGACAAGGTGGTCGCCAACGCACTAATAAAGCTTTAGCAGAAATACCTCGGGTAGATAATGATCGCCTAACTAAGAAAGATAGACTTCCATAAGCCTGAGTCACCTCGAGTGATCGCCAAAAGGGAATAAAAGGAAGGATATTCTTTCGGCTTTGAACAGAGAAGGAATCGCTCGCCAAATGAGCTCGAAGTGTCTCAAAGGCACTGAACCATTACCAAAGACGTCACTATCTAAAACCCTACCAGGAAATCAAGCTCGACTGAAGGAACTTCAATCAAGCTTCGGGGGCAAATGTTGGGTATCGATAGTGACGGCCCAGTAAGAGAAGGCCTCGAAGGCCCAATAACTATAGAGGGGGTAAACCCATGACATCCGAACCGGATCGGCCCAAGTACAAGCCAAACTTGGCCCACCATCGAGTAATCCAGAATCGAGCCCAAAGTCTATAGAGACGCCAAAGGCTCTCAGACTGCTCGCCATTCTCTACCAAGTCGCGACCTTCCACTGCTCGACATGGGAGTGCTCGCCCCGAAGAGAGCCTTGCCTCTCTCCTCTGGTCCCACTAAACCGTTAATAACAGAGTGGCCAAGATATCCCGCATATCCCGGTCACATATTCACTAAAGATTAGATTTGGTAACTGCAATATCTCGCAGTAACTGCCATATCCCACGATCCGAATCTTCAGCAACTCAATATACATTAAGATATTCAGTTGCCTTTATACGGTTCTATCTCTCTTACCCTATAAATATCCTTGCTTTACATACGTACTAGACGTTTTGAGTTTTATACACACATATACTCATTTAAGCATCGGAGAGGGACCCAGAGGCACCCCCTCTGTTGCGCTCCCCTACTTGCAGGTTCACCGGAGTTGGAGCTGAAGCGTCATCCCAACCTTGTCTGGTATTCAATTCACTGCCAGATCAGCATTCAGGATTTCACGATCCAACAGCCATCAGCCAGTTCGTGGGCGGTTTGGAGTACCATCTCCAGGGCCAAGTCCGGCTTCAACGAGTACAAACACTCCATGAGGCCTATGCAGTGGCCAAGCTTCACGACTCAGTCCTCACATCGCAGCTGCCACCACCAACGGATTCACCGCCTCCCTTCGATTATAGGAACGCTAGGATGACCACTAGTAAGGAGATGGAGTCTCGTAAAGCTAAAGGGTTATGTTATTGGTGTCCTGAGAAGTATGTCGCAGGGCACAAGTGCAAGGGCAAACAAATATTTTTAATCGAAGTCGGGGAGCACGCTAATCATGAAAACAATGCGGATGTCGACCTTGAGGACAAGGTCTTTGCTTAGGGCGGGTGTAATGTTACGGGCCAATTAATATTCGGTTCGGGTAGTCCGGTTTGGGTAGTTAGTAAATTAGGTACCGACCTATAAAACCCTAACCCTATATCTATATATAGGTAGTTTAGGTGGTCTGGAAGCCATGCAGAATAATATACAACTCTTTCCTCTCTTTCACGTTGTCTTCTTCCCTGTTCTGTCTCCTTCCAACAACAAAGTCTCTCTCTCCTCTGCAACTTCTATTCTCGCCCGACAACTGTACTTCCCTTCTTTCTTTCTCTGTTTCTTCCGTTACTATGGTGTACCCCAGCACCACCTCCTTGTCGGCCCGTAACACATTTTCAATCGAATCTCGAGTAGTTTCGATTCTTGTTCTTTCCTTGCAAATATCCGAGAAGAGCGTAGCCATAACGGTCTTGAATCTTTACGGGCAAAACTATTGCAGGATTTTCATCCTAAATAAGCAGTTCGCAAAAACATGAATATTCGGATGAAAAGCGTTCTCATTGTGTTGGACGATGTTGGTGAAAGAAGTCACATCGAGGAGCTTGTTGGAGATTGGATCTCATTTGGTTCAAGGAGTCGAATTATCATTACATCAAGAGATCAAAGAGCATTTCTAATGAATGTAGCAGAAGCATCATCGAGCAGTGAAGGTAGTGCAAAGATGTCTACTACGTGCATTTCAAAGATGGAGGTCAAAGGAATGAATCCAGAACAAGCGATGTAACTGTTCAGCAGACATGCTTTTGGAAGAGATCATCCTCCAGAAGACTATACAAGTCTTTCAAAGGATGCCATATCAATCAGCGGAGGACTTCCTTTGGCTATGGAAGTCATAGGATCCCTTCTTTATGGTATGAGTTTAGAAGCATGGAAAGACAAAGTGACAATTTTGAAGACAATACCTGCAGAAGATGTTCGAGAAAAGTTAATGATAAGCTACAATACATTGGAAGATAATGTCAAGGAAATATATCTTGATATTGCTTGTTTCTTCATACATGAAGATAAGTCAAACCCAATTTACATGTGGGAAGCTTGTGGTTTTGGCCCAAACTGGGCAATTCAAATCCTTCTGTCCATGTCCCTGATAAAAATTACAGATGTTGGCAAGTTCTGGATGCATGATCAACTCAGAGATCTTGGAAGAGAAATAGTTCGTATAAAAGGGAATAATAGTCCAACTTCTAGAGAGGGTAGTAGGATCCAGACATACGAGGAAGCACTGTCTATACAGAAGAGAAATAAGGTACAACAATGATTTGAAATACAAACCTTATATACATATTTGTAACTTCTTTTTTCCTTCATTCCTTCCTTCCATCTGTAATATTTGCTTTATTTGTTTTCCTTTAATGAGTAGGAAAAGGATGTGGTGGGGTTTCGTGCTCGTGGACTTGATGACAACTTGATAGAATTTTCTGATCATGAAAGTCTTAGGTTTCTTGAGATGCAAGGAATTGGGGAAGTTCATCATAAGAAATTTTGGCAACATTCTACGAATTTAACATGGCTCTCTCTGACGTTGAACAAGCCAAAATTAATTGCACCCGTTGGAAGAATATTTTACCCAATTTATCGAAATCGAGATAGTTTATATCTGATGAAGCTAGCTGTTCTTGACCTCTCAGAAAGCGATATTACTGACAGTTGGGATGGATGGATCCTAATTCAGGTAAAGTTCTAGTTACTCTTATACTGTTTTTTGGATAAAATTTTCATTATCTCATTGTTGTTTACTGTTTTTATGGATAGGAATTACGGAGGTTAAAAGTTCTAAACCTTACAGGATGTAAGAATTTAACTAGAACACCGAATTTCTCCAAGATGGAAGCTCTAGAGAAGTTAATTCTTTATGAATGCATAAGATTAACTAAAATTGACAACTCCATTGGGAAGCTACGAAAGTTGAAGTACTTAAATCTTCAGGATTGTTGTAATCTCAAAAAGTTACCTGAAGAGGTCGGAAACTTGGAAGATTTAGAGCAACTTTACATTTCAAACACAAGTGTTTCTGAACTGCCTGTCTCAATTGGAAAGTTGAAAAATCTCGAATATTTCAAATTTGAAAATGGATTGAAGGAGTTGCCTGCTACTATAGGATTGTTGGTTAAACTTGAGCACCTCAGATTGTCATCTCCATTCCTCAATGAGTTACCCGACTCCATCGGAGATTTGACATCATTGGTCAACTTAGATCTAACAAGTACACTGTTAGGGGAGTTGCCTGCTACTATAGGATTGTTGGTTAAACTTGAGCACCTCAAATTGTCATCTCCCTTCCTCAATGAGTTACCCGACTCAATTGGATATTTGATATCATTGGTCACCTTAGATCTATCAAGGTGTATTACGTTAGAGGAGTTGCCCTGTTCAATCACAAGATTGAAAAAGCTTGAAATACTAAATCTCCATAGTTGCCGGAGGTTAGAGAAATTGCCCGATGACTTGGGAAACTTGGAGTTGTTAGTTGAATTGGATTTATCATTTACGGGTGTGACTGTTGTACCTGAATCCATTGGAGATCTAACAAAACTACAAGTGATTGACTTGAGGTGGACTCCAGTGAGTGTTTTACCTGCAACAATTGCTCAACTTTCTCTTCTGCAGACACTAGATCTATCTCGATGTGATCGCATTGAACGAGTCCCAGAGTTGCCAACAAGTTTGACTGATCTAAAACTCAATATTCGTTCACTGAGACAAGGTCCAGATCTCTCGATGCTCAATCAATTAAGAAAGTTAAGACTTGATGATCCAGAATCGTTCGCTCCATCTTGTCCAGACAAGCTTCCTTTCAAGTTTGATGCAATGAAGATGTTGTTGAGTGTGGAGATATTGGATTTAGAGCTTACGAGAGACATCATTCTTCCTGCTAAGTTCAGTGCATTAACAAGGCTCAAATCCCTTACACTATGTTGCTCAAACTTGATATGCGTTCCACCATTTCCATCAAGTTTAGAGAGTCTAACTTTGACAGAGATAGAAAGAAAAACGAAATTGCCGTGTCTTTCCAACTTGAACAACTTATCAAAACTCGAGTTGAATATTTCTTCGATAGAAGGAGGAATCCACGACCTGGGAGTCGATAAGTTGGAGTCTCTAATAAGTTTGAGCATAAATGCCTATGTTAATATCAATACGTTCCCCGATCTGTCACGACTGAAACATCTTGAAGAACTGATCATTGTGGGTTGTAGCAATCTAGTTGAGATTACAGGACTCAGCACAGTAGTATCCTTGAAAGATCCGTACATTGTACACTGTGATTCTTTAGAAAGGTTAGAGAGTGTGAAGAATCTGAGAAAATTGAGTTATGTATGGATAGTAGACTGCAAGAACTACAAAGGAATACAAGGTCTTGAGGAATTGAGTGTGTCCCGCGTCTATATCTACCGATGCAAATGCAAAAACATTGACCGACGGTAACTATTATTATACGAATTTTAGTGTTACTTTGTTGATATAATTTGTGTTAATTTTTTTACCATTAATTTCATCTTCTCTCTCTTTCAAGGTAAGAAATGCACCTAATCTTAAAGACCTATCTCCAACGAAGAATTAGAATATCGGTTTGATGAATACATGTGGACCTTCATGCATGAGGAGTAATATAGGACTCCATATCTGAAGGGAAGGTTTACGGGTGGGATTGGAAGGTGAGCACCATCATTTATCTTAAAATTGAGGTTTTAGGACCTAAAACATTAGAAAGTCGAGACTGCTATGGAAAGATAATATACGAGAAAAGAGATTGAGAAGATAGATGATGGACAATGATCAGTCATGGGGCCGAACCACATAACATATGAATTATTATTGACTCAACTTATGAAATACAAATACAATACATAACTTCTCTATTTATTGCATATTAGGGGATAAGAAAGTATGCTAAAAACTAATATCAAATATAATTGAATCTTTTAGATAAAGTATTGTATACAATAGATCATCCAAATAAAAAACAAAGAGAGCGAGCAACTCAAAGATCTTAAGCACAAAATATCCCATAGCTTGATATATTGTAAACAACTCTGGAAATTGGAATTGAACCTCAATAAGTGCTATGCTTTATAGTTTTCTTTTTGGATTTCTATTTTGTGGTTCTCTAGATGTTGCTCTTGTTTGGAACAGTTTGGACAGGTTGGAGTAGGTGATAACGTTGACCACTGTGCTCCGGTGCAAGTTAGATTCCCGAACGATGAGGTACACTCTCTTAACTCGTGTTTTTCTTTATATTTTTAGCTATAGATGATGCTTCTTCTCAATGTTGCGTGCCTTGAAACTCTCTTTTGTTGCAGAACGTAGCATATGTGGCTTGTGGTTGGAGACACACACTTGCTATTACCGAAAGGAACAATGTCTATTCTTGGGGTAGAGGTACTTGTGGGCAGCTTGGCCATGGCGAGAATGTTAGTCGGTAAGGAAACATAGACCAGTGCCTTCTTCGACAAGAAAGAACACGAAGTGCGTGTTTCCCATGTGTATAAAGGCTTTACATTTAGAAAAAAAAATGATATATTTTGTTCTCTTTTTTGAAGAAATACTCCAAAGATCATTGAGGCTTTGATTTTTGATGGATTGGATGGAAACATACAATCCTGCAACCCCGAATTGTCTTCAAGTGAGCTGCATTTCCAATTTTCCATGACTCCCATTTCATTTTTTCGGGTTTTACACATTTTTGAGATCTAGTTGGTTGCATCTGTTTGAGCAGGAAAGTCGTGGGTATCGCCATCAGAGAGATACGCACTTGTGCCGGATGAAACGGTAAGATAATATCAATTTAATTTGGGTAAAATACGACATTGACCCCTAATATTTGGCCGTCTGTTCCCCCCTAAAATTTAAATTGTAAAATTTATGCCCATCATGTTTGATCAAACTGTAAGTTTGTCCTCCTATGTCAACTTTACAATCTAAATTTATCAGAATAAGTTTTAAAAATTGAAAAATTAATAGAAAACTTTACAAAACAATGCCACAATTTAACTATCTCAAACTTTTTTAAATGTTACAATTGAGTTTCTAGTCAATAAGGGCTCGATTGAACCTCAATTGAGGGGACTTAGGTCTGGATCTTGATACAAACTGATCCCCCAATGGATGGGAGACCTGGTTTAGGTAAAGACCCAAATTTGAGCCCCTGATTGGGGTTGAACCAACATCTAATTTGATTGGAGTTGAGATCTGGATCTTGACTCAAACTGGTACCCTGGGGTCAGTCTGGATCAAGATCCAAACTTGATCCCTAATCGAATTGACACTCAATTGTGTAACATTTGCAAAAGTTTAAAAAGGTTAAATTGTGATATTTTTGAAAATTTCTGTTATTTTTGCAATTTTCAAAATTGTTAAATATGGATGGAAAAGTTGACGAATGGTTAAACTTGCACTTTGACTAAACATGAAAAAACAAAATTTATGATTTAAACTCTAGGGGAAAACTGAAAATTTGTCTAAACATTAAGAGACAATGTGATATTTTACCCATCTAATTACTAAGATAAAATATTGTTTTGCATCTCCCACATAATACTCCCATTTGCAGGTGTAGCAACAAACCATGATCTCTGAGCAGAGCTACATGAGCGATGTTAGCGTACCAGAGAACGAACCAAAGAGAATGCGGGTTGATGGATGAACTTGAACAAACACCATTCCGACCCCCTGTATTGCAAGGTACGATGAAGATTGTAACTAATGGCAATGTCTTAGTGACTGTCTGTCTTGTAGGGAATAAATGTTTGGTTCGGACAAATGAGTTCCCAGTGCCGGATAGCTACCAACCAACTGTTGGGTCTTTTATGTGTTAGAATGTATGAAAGGAAGCCATATCCATTGTTATGGAGTGTTAAGGAAATGACAATGTCTTGTCTTCTTCAGTTGCATTAGCAGTGAAGAAGAGGATTGGCAAGAACATTAATTAGTGCAGAAATTGTATTTCCATTAGGATTTATGGAAAAGGAGAATGAATAAATTGTTTAGTGTAAAAGTAAAATTCAACTATTCAGTTGTGATGCATATGTATGTATGTATGTATGGAATAAATAATAAAGATATATTATAATTTATTTTTAAAAAACAATTTAAAGTGAAGTTCAATTATATTTAAAATTATTCAGTTGTGATGCATGTGTTAAGATTTCTGTTTCTTTTAACTAAATTTTGGATTTTTCACTCAATTTTTTCTTAAAATTAGGAAAATTCCAATCCATCTCCCAAAACACAATTTTTAAGATTAAAATCCTCCTTTTTTCACCTTGGAAAATATGATTAAATATTATTCTCAAAAACTATTTTTTTTTTAAATAAGGGAATTTTGAGAAATCAAGTAAAAAGAACCAAAAGTACTTAAATACCCATAAAATTCATCATTTTCTCATAAAATTCAACATTTTTTTTCCTAATTAAAAAATTGAATGCTCAAGTTACCTTTTGCTTTGGAGTCAACAACTTATGTACATTTATTGATTCTCCATTTTAACCTTCCCATTTTAACCCACCGCGGGCGCCACCGTGGTATTTTCTTCTGCGCCACGTACATCTGTACCGAGAGTGGCCAAAACCCTAGAGCTCCGAGGAATCCAACAATGTCATTTAAAAACGGGACCAACATTGCAGTCACTGTCACGACGACCACAAACAGCGTACGCCACGTTAGTTTGAAGAAGCTGAGGTTGTAGGGTCGTCGGAGCCCGGGGACCTTGATTCTGAACTCTTTACTAATCAGTCTGTTGTTTGGCCAGGTGTCAGCTACCCATTTTTCGATAAATGTGAAGATTTGTTGGGTGAAGAGTTGGTATGCTCCGGCGATGTGGATCACGATGGCGGCGTTGGCGATATCGAGGAGCCAGAAAGGGTTGTAGAAGCCGAAGCCAGTGAGGAGGTTGGTCGGCGCACTATCGCCAAACCCTGCATAGCCCATGCAACCGCAAAAGGTGTAGAAGAGGGTTGTGATGGCGAGGCTGATGAGAGATGCCTTCTTCATCGTCTTTGCTTCCGATGGAGGAGATCGGATGGTGTCCTGAAGGAAAAACTGTGCGATACCCCACGCTATGGGTCCTGCGATCCACCCCAACTGTGCGATACCCCACGCTAACGATAGCACACCCGACCCGATAATCGCGGTTATAATGTGAGCGCTCGTCGTCCATAGTCCATACCGTTCCTACGTATTATGTAAGCATGCATGCATTTAGTTACTACTACTACTAATGAAGGATGTTCGTATGAGTTTGAGAGCTAGGGTTTCCTGCATTTCTCTACCTGTACGTCGGAGGCGGCCGTCGTCATCGTACACCTCAAATCGCTTCGATCCGCCCTGCTGAAGGATCGTATCAATGGAGAGACTCACAGCTTCCTACGTACAGTTCAAAACAACCAATCAGACATGCAAAGTTTTATTCATTGAGTACGTCAAATTATTCATGCATGCATGCATATATATCATGAAAAGGAAGAAGAAGAAACCTGCATTATATTTCCTTCTCTCTCTAAGATGGGGACTAGTTACTAGTTAGTGGAGAGAGAGAGAGCTCAAATCAATGGAAGATGATGAAGAAGAGATAGAATGGCTTACATCCGTAGTTTATTTATTGAGAATTTCAATGCCATTAAGAAAGTTGGTGCTGCATGTTTTACGCGTATGTCTACTCTTCATTCTTGGGTTTGATAATATTTACAAGACTATTTCATTTAAACTGTTTCGGCTGAACTAGTCTAATTCTGGTCTGGTATGAATCGGTTCGACCGAACTAGTATTAAAACCAGATCATTGTTTTTAGGCTTTAAATATATCAGTTCAAAATAGTACCAAAAATTCAGTTCAAATCGACTCGTTTTTTTATACTGTTTATACTTAAATTTTAATCAAACCACTTTAAACCTATATAATTTTAGAACTGATTTGAAGCAAAATAAATTAAACTGGTTTGAAATTAAAACAAATCTAGAAATGTTTTCAATAAACCAAACCTAGAGATATATTTGACTCTCGTATGTTGATGTTGGACAGGATTCCAGTTGGTTGTGAAACAGATTTTCAGTCGGTTCAGTGTGTTTTTCAGTCGGTTTAGTATTTTTTTCAGTTGGTTCAGTATTGTTTTAGTCGGTTCAGTGTGTTGGACATGATTTTCAATCGGTTCAGTTTTGGTTTGAACCGAATTATTTCCTATCTAAAATTGTTACTAAAATTTCGAGTCGGGATCGAACCGGTTAATGAATAAGTCTGTATAAGACCCATGACATCACCAGCGTGTCAATTGACGTCGACTATCAAGTACCTTCCAGCCAAGTGGACAGGAAGAAAATACAAGCCAAGTGGATAAGAAGAAAACAGATATGAGTAAAGTGGATACCTCGGACAAGTGGGCTGCCTTACTTAAATCACGTAGGGCCTTCCAGCCAGCTATGTTCTCACTTTTAAATTACGTGGGCTGCCAAGTCCAGGTCGGAGTGGAAATTTCTTATATCTTTCTAATCTGTGTAAGTGCGTGGTGACACACCCGTTGACCAGAAAAGAGCGAAGACTTAGAAAAGTAGGACTAACTCATAAAGACCAGCGATGAAAAGCAATTGAATCCTGCAATCAATCCAACAGGCCTTTCCTTCTATTTTCTTCGGGGAAGAAGACGAAGCTGAACCACGCAGCCAAGTCATGGCAATTAGATCTTCAGAGATATCAAAGACGGAGTACGAGGTGTTTTTGAGCTTTCGAGGTCCCGATACTCGTCAGAGCTTCACCGATGTCCTCTACGATCATCTCAAAGAAATTGGAATCCAAGTGTTTAGGGATGATGACGAGCTTGAGGCCGGCGACAAAATCGAGTCGATCTTGGAAGCCATTACCAATTCCAAGATCTGCGTTCCTATCTTCTCCAAATCATTCGCTTCCAGTGCTTGGTGTCTTCGCGAAGTTGCAAGAATGGTGGAGCTCAACAAAGATATTGTGCCCATCTTCTATGACGTCACACCTGACGACGTCAAGCTCAAAACCCCATTATATGTTGATCAAATGAAGAAATATGGGAGAGAGCAAGTGGAAGAATGGGAAAAGGCTCTTGTGGAGGTGGGGAGAATCAAGGGACGGGAATTGAAGGAATCAGGGTAAGTCATAAATAGAATAGATACAGAGAGATCCTTTCTTTCCTTCAATTTAAACCTTAATTTACAGAAAATAGAAAAGCTATTTTTTTATATAAAATATAAAATCCAAAAAATATTCTCCTAAATTATTTTTATATTTTTTTCATATTTGAATTTTTACACAATTTTTTAGCTAATATTTATAATTTTATATTTTTTTGACCAAATTTTTATAATTTTATATAAAAAATGCATTTTTATAATTTAATTTTATAAATCTTATCCAATTTTTCAAGTCAGTACTGTTTTTAAGCTCACGATTGATCCACTAATTGTGTCGTCTTTATATTTTCCTTTGTAAAATGGTTCAGCTATGTTGAGTTCATCACGAAGTTCAAGACGGAGATTTCACTGAAATTGAGGGTAAAACAAAAACAGACCATCAAACATTTCGTTGAAATGCCAGATGAAGTTGAAGAGGCGCTAAAATTGCTAGAAATTGAATCGGTTGAAGTGCGTTTTCTTGGGATGTATGGGATGGGTGGAGTTGGTAAAACAACTCTAGCGAAGGTCATTTTCAATAGAATCTCGAGTAGTTTCGATTCTTGTTCTTTCCTTGCAAATATCCGAGAAGAGCGTAGCCGTAATGGCCTTGAATCTTTACGATCAACACTATTGCACGATCTTCATCCTAAAGAAGCAGCTCACAAAAACATAAGTATTCGGATGAAAAGCGTTCTCATTGTGTTGGACGATGTTGGTGAAAGAAGTCACATCGAGGAGCTTGTTGGAGATTGGATCTCATTTGGTTCAAGGAGTCGAATTATCATTACAACAAGAGATCAAAGGGCACTTCTAATGAATGTAGCAGAAGCATCATCGAGCAATGAATGTAGTGCAAAGATGTCTACTACGTGCATTTCAAAGATGGAGATCAAAGGAATGAATCCAAAACAAGCGATGCAACTGTTCAGCAGACATGCTTTTGGAAGAGATCATCCTCTAGAAGACCATACAAGTCTTTCAAAGGATGCCATATCAATCAGCGGAGGACTTCCTTTGGCTCTGGAAGTCATAGGATCCCTTCTTTATGGTATGAGTATAGAGGCATGGAAAGACAAAGTGACGATTTTGAAGACAATACCTGCAGAAAATGTTCGAGAAAAGTTAATGATAAGCTACAATACTTTGGAAGATAATGTCAAAGAAATATATCTTGATATTGCTTGTTTCTTCATACATGAAGATAAGTCAAACCCAATTTACATGTGGGAAGCTTGTGGCTTTGGCCCAAACTGGGCAGTTCAAATCCTTCTCTCCATGTCTTTGATAAAAATTACAGATGATGGCAAGTTCTGGATGCATGATCAACTCAGAGATCTTGGAAGAGAAATAGTTCGTATAAAAGGTAATAATAATCCAATTTCTAGAGAGGGTAGTAGGATCCAGACATACGAGGATGTATTGTCTCTACAGAAGAGAAATAAGGTACAAAAATGACTTGAAAAATATACATATTTGTAACTTCTTCTTTTTTCCTTCATTGCATTTGTAATACTTGTTTTTTTTTTCACTTTAATGAGCAGGAAAAGGATGTGGTGGGGCTTCGTGTTCGTGGAGTTAATGACAACTTGACAGAATTTTCTAATCTTGAATGTCTTAAGTTTCTTCAGGTGCTAGGAATTGAGAAAGTTCATCATAGGAAATTTTGGCAACTTTCTACGAATTTAACATGGCTCTCTCTGATGTTGAACAAGCCAAAATTAATTGCACCCGTTGGAAAAATATTTTACCCAGTTTATCGAAATCGAGATAGTTCATATCTGATGAAGCTAGCTGTTCTTGATCTCTCAGAAAGCGATATTACTGACAGTTGGGATGGATGGATCCTAATTCAGGTAAATTTCTAGTTATTCTTATACTGTTTGTTGGATAAAATTAATTAATTTTCATTATCTCATTGGTTTTTACTCTTTTTATGGATAGGAATTACGGAGGTTAAAAGTTCTAAACCTTACAAGATGTAAGAATTTAACTAGAACACCGAATTTCTCCAAGATGGAAGCTCTAGAGAAGTTAATTCTTGATGAGTGCATAAGATTAACTAAAATAGACAACTCCATTGGGAAGCTACGAAAGTTGAAGTACTTAAATCTTCAGAATTGTTATAATCTCGATAAGTTACCTGAAGAAGTCGGAAACTTGGAAGATTTAGAGCATCTTAACATTTCAAACACAAGTGTTTCTAAATTTCTTCGCTTAACAGAAAACTTGAAAAATATCTGGAGTTTAGATTTCAAATCTGCAGGGAGATTGAAGGAGTTGCCTGCTTCTATAGGATTATTGGTCAATTTGAAGCACCTCAAATTATCATCTCATGTCCTCGATGAGTTACCCGACTCAATTGGCGATTTGATATCATTGGTCAGCTTAGATCTGTCAGGATGTCTTATGTTAGAGGAGTTGCCCTGTTCAATCACAAGATTGAAGAAGCTTGAAAGACTGAATCTTGGTGGTTGCGATAGTTTAAAGAAATTGCCTGATGATTTGGGAAACTTGGACTTGTTAGTCGAATTGGATTTATCATCAACACGTGTGACTGTTGTACCTGAATCCATTGGAGATCTAACAAAACTACAAGTGATTGACCTGAGTTGGACTCCAGTGAGTGTTTTACCTGCAACAATTGCTCAACTTTCTCTTCTGCAGACACTAGATCTATCTCGATGTGATCGCATTGAACGAGTCTCAGAGTTGCCAACAAGTTTGACTGATCTAAAACTCAATGTCTGTTCACTGAGACAAGATCCAAATCTCTCTATGCTCAATCAATTAAGAGAGTTATCACTTGATGATGGAAGGAGGACTGCTCTATCTATTCCATACAACCGTCCTTTCAAGTTTGATGCAATGGAGATGTTGTTGAATCTAGAGATATTGGATTTAGACCTTACGGTAGACATCTTTATTCCTGCCGAGTTCAGTGAATTAACAAGACTTAAATCCCTTAAATTAAGTTGCTCAAACTTGATATGCATTCCATCATTTCCATCAAGTTTACAGAGTCTAACTTTGACACACATAGGAAGAAAAACGAAATTGTCGTGTCTTTCCAACTTGAACAACTTATTAGAACTCGAGTTGAATTTTGATAGGATGGAAGGAGGAATCGACAACCTGGGAGTCGATAAGTTGGAGTCTCTAATAAGATTGAGTATATCCATGTGTGTCAACATCAATAAGTTCCCCGATCTATCACGACTGAAACATCTTGAAGAACTGAACTTTTCGTATTGTCGACATCTAGTTGAGATTCCAGGACTCAGCACAGTAGTATCCTTGAAAAAATTGGAGATTCGACACTGTAATTCTTTAGAAAAGTTAGAAAGTATGAAGAATCTGAGAAGCTTGAGTTATGTCAAGATAGAAGGGTGCAAGAACTTCAGAGGAATACATGATCTTGAGGAATTGAGTGTGTCCCAAGTCTATATCAATGAATGCAAATGCAAAAACATTGACCGATGGTATCTATTATTATATGAATTTTAGTGTTATTTTGTTGATACAATTTGTGTTAAAGTGTTTACCATTAATTTCATCTCTCTTTCAGGGTAAGAGGTGCTTGAGCTTGAAGCTATATCTACCACTGTAAAATTCAAATGGAGAAACTATCAAAAACTAGCAAAGTGGTTTCGGGTTCGAGCATTTGGAATGAAAAAATATTCGTAACCGGCATCTTACTCCTTACGGACTGATTACGGTGCAAGTGTTGCTCTCCATGAGCGCTGCCACTCTACAAAAAAGGAAAAAGGTGGGATTGTCAGCTGTGTGCCACCAAAGAAGTATGCACTTGTTGATTTCCCCCGGGATACAAGACCACTTTTAGTCTTCATTAATGCCAAGAGTGGTGCTCAAAATGGCCCCTTTCTTCGTAGAAGATTAAATATGCTTTTAAATCCTATCCAGGTGATGCCCGAATATCCCTTATTCTTGAGATAATTTGATATATAATGTTTTATTCTTGAAAGTAAGCTTCAGTTTTTCAAATAATGCATGAACAAGAATGATTGTAGAAACTATTAAAATTCTGTATTATAATTAATTAAGATAATCACCGAATCTTTTGAACATCATTTGCAGGTCTTTGAATTGAGTTATTCCCAGGGTCCTGACCTGTGGTTAGAGTTTTACAATGGGGGAGGAGGTTCTCCCCGGGGGATGGTCAAGGTGTCCTGGCTGCACTTTTGCAAGACATTAATCAAGCAGCAATAACAATGTTAGATCGATGGAAAGTGAATGTCACAGAAGAAAAGCAAGAAGGCCAATCCTCTAAACAACAAACTAAATTCATGACGAATTATCTAGGTGTGTCATTCAGATACATTTTGACTTTCATTATCATTTTCTCTTTCTCTTTTCTTCGTGCTGATTCTTTTTTAGGTATTGGATGTGATGCCAAGGTTGCTTACGAATTTCACATTACTCGTGCAAAAAATCCAGATAAGTTCTACAATCAGGTACTTAAATTTAAACTTGTTTCTTCTCTTATAGTTCTCATTTATTTGTTGCCCAATGTCAGTGTCCTAATAAATAATATGCCATGAACAGTTTGTGAACAAGTTACGATACGCAAAAGAAGGTGCAAAGGACATAATGGACAGGGCTTGTGCGGATTTGCCATGGCAAGTCTGGCTCGATGTTGATGGCAAAGATATTGCAATTCCCACGGTACACATCATTGACATACACAAACATCAAGCCTTATATATGAACATGCCTTTAAATTTTAATTAGACAATTTCTTTGGACAGGATACGGAGGGTTTGATTGGCAGCTACATGGGTGGGGTAGATCTTTGGCAAAACGAATATGAGCATGATGATGACTTTAGCCTAATAAAATGCTTGAGGTCGTCTCTGTTTGTGGATCATGGCATCTCGGCAAGCTTCAGGTTCGCTGTCATCTACTTATGATATCAGAAAGCATAAATTCTACGACAAGTGAACAAAAAGTAGGAAAGGATTTTTTGAGTAAAATCTATCTTCATACTAAGTTTCACTCTTAAGTTTCTCAATTTGTAGCATCACTCTATCAAAAGCAGTCAGGTAAGAATTTTGCTATTTGGTATAGGTTGGGCGCTCACAAGCACGGAGATTGTCTCAAGGGAAAGTAATCAAAATTCATACTTCCAGTGCATTCCCGGTTCAGATAGATGGAGAACCTTTTATCCACCAACCGGGATGCTTGGAGATATAACACATCACAGTCAGGTAAGAATTGTTTAATAACTTGAACAGCGTAGTCCATAGGTACAATATAATGATCGGAAATCAATCGTATAAAACCGAATAGAAAAGGTAGTGTCTTACTTCAAGTGGGTATAAACTCTATCCAAATTACACATAGAATTATCTTTCATGGTTGTGATGCTTCCACATAAAACTATACGCAAAATGTGGGGACTAACAATTTGTACCTAAACATTTTTTTTAGTATTGGTACCTAAACTATTAGGGTTGATGGTCATTATAACCTGTTTCGAAGAGCTGTCAAAATTAACTCGAAAAGATGTACATATGACCAAAAAAGTCATTTTGGTACCTTGACCTATGATTCAGGTCATAGGTACTAGTGGTTCATCAGATGCTTATAGTTTTGGTACCTTGACCTATGATTCTCATATTAATATTGTATTTTTAGCAAGAAAATTAGGAAATATGAGTCCTTCATGAATAAATAGAGACTCTCCATATTCAAGAGTGGTTTAAGAATGTACGTGTGTGCTCTGCTTCAGGTGTCATGTTGAGGAGGCCTTCAGAAGAGCCAAGGGGTCATGCAGTGGCCATAGTAACGGAGGTGGTAGCAGATGCTGAATCTAAGGGCATTATCAATGCCTCTCAGAAGAAAGTACTTGTCCAGCAAGCTGCAGTTCAGTTGCAAACCCGAACTTGATCTTTCGACAGTCAAGTGGGTATTTTATTGGACACATTGCATAATCGAGGATAGGGGTCTCGCTGTTGAAAGATGCGTACTACCAATATGCAACTGGAATCGTATAATTCCAGTCTAGGTCGGCTTTATGCAGCTTCACACCCATTTATTTTTGGGGTTGAAGAGGTATTTGAACTGTACAATAATATTACATTCAGAGAATCAATATGTGGTTACTTCCTATATAATACGGCGTGCTAAAGCTGTAAATTTTGTTAGTATGCCTTTTAAATTTTATATGAAGACATTTAAAATATATATGTCCTGGAATGAGGTGGGTCGTCCAGGAAAGAAAGAAACTATAAGAAAAACAGTAGAAGGGTGGTAAGCATGCTCGGGTCAGGACTAAGATCATAGAGACTCGACTCGAGCCTCAAATCAATTGGGTCTCCAGTTTGAACTCAAATGCAACAACTTAAAAAGTTTTGTATTTTTTTAAATTAATTTTGTTAAGCATTAACATAAAGGAGTATCAGGAGATAACAGTAAAATTCTGGAGATACTTCATAAGGAAAACTTATTTTGAGGGCAAAATCAAAATGTTTAGGAGCAATTTCCCCAATCTAAATTAAATACATCTGATATCCACCAAAATTGATTCCTGTAGTACTTATCCTCACTATTACCTTAGAACTATGTCCCCACACAGTAACCTGCCTATGTCAAAACAGACTAAAATCACAGATCCAACATTCTTTTTAAACTTTACATCTCAATAAAGAGATGAGATGTAGTCTTGTTGGGTCTTCTAGAAGAGACTAAAATGTAAAAAGGGGATAAATCAAGGGGAAGGAAGCCTAAATTGTAAAAACTCAATCAAATGAGGCTTGACTTTACATATATGCAGCACATTGCTTTCTATTTTTTGAAGAACAGGCCCTTCCTCTTTCCTTTAGTAGGCTTCTGTCCAGCCTGTAACCAAAACAAACACTGAATTCAGTCTCGGGTTATCACCCAAAGAGATCGACCGGTAAATGTATTTATAGTTTTTTTCAAATGATAAAGATCTGTTCTTTCATTAGTAGGCACCGAGAAAGTGTAGAGTGTACAGAATTGGGGGGAAAAGGAAAAAGATAAAGATTCATGGACATAATAATGTTACGGGCCGACAAGGAGGTGGTGTTGGGGACACCGTAGTAACGGAAGAAACAGAGAAAGAAAGAAGGGAGGTACAGTTGTCGGGCGAGAATAGAAGTTGCAGAGGAGAGAGAGAGACTTTGTTGTAGGAAGGATATAGAACAGGGAAGAAGACCACGTGAAAGAGAGAAAAGAGTTGTATATTATTCTGCATGGCTTCCAGACCACCTAATAAACTACATATATAGATATAGGGTTTTATAGGTCGGTACCTAATTTACTAACTATCCAAACCGGACTACCCGAACCGAATATTAATTGGCCCACTTCAACCGATCCAATTTCTAGTAATTTTAGCGCCTCTTCGACTTCATCTGGCATTTCAACGAAATGTTTGATGGTCTGTTTTTGTTTTACCCTCAATTTTAGTGAAATCTCTGTCTTGAACTTCTTGATGAACTCGACATAGCTGGACCAAAGGAAAAAGATGAAGACGATACTATTAATATTTAATGGAGACAGTATTGACTTGAAAAATTGGATAATATTTATAAAATTAAAAAGAAAGGATCTCTCTGTATCTATTCTATTTATGACTTACCCTGATTCCTTCAATTCCCGTCCCTTGAATCTCCCCACATCCACAAGAGCCTTTTCCCATTCTTCCACTTGCTCTCTCCCATATTTCTTCATTTGATCAACATATAATGGGGTTTTGAGCTTGACGTCGTCAGGTGTGACGTTATAGAAGATGGGCACGATATCTTTGTTGAGCTCCACCATTTTTGCAACTTCGCGAAGACACCAAACACTAGAAGCGAATGATTTCGAGAAAATAGGAACGCAGATCTTGGAATTGGTAATTGCTTCCAAAATTAACTCAATGGTGTCGCCGATGGCAAGCTCGTCATCGTCCCTAAACACTTGGATTCCACTTTCTTTGAGATGATCGTAGAGGACATCTGTGAAGCCCTGGCGAGTATCGGGACCTCGAAAGCTCAAAAACACCTCGTACTCCGTCTTTGATATCTCTGAAGATCTAATTGCCATGACTTGTCTGCTTGATGCGTGGTTCAGCTTCGTATTCGTCCTTGAAGAAAAGAGAAGCAAAGGCGTGTTGGATTGATTGAAGGATTCAATTGTTTTTCATTGCTGTGGTCTTTATGAGTTAGTGTGCAGTGCTGATTTTCTAAGTCTTCCCCCTTTTCTGGTCAACAGATTAGAAAGATATAAGAAATTTCCTAACAAATAATTTTCCACTCCGACGACCTGGACTTGGCAGCAACACGTGATTTAAAAGTGAGAAAATAGCTGGCTGGAAGGTCCTACGTTATTTAAGTAAGGCAGCCCACTTGTCCGACGCATCCACTTGGCTGGAAGGTACTTGATAGTCGACGTGAATTGACACGCTGGCGATGTCATGGGTCTTGTCTTATACATGCTTGTTCATGAACCGGTTCGCCCTCGAACCGGTTCAGAACTGAACTGGTCTGGTTTATAAAAATATATATTTTTTTATGTTTTTTTAAAAAATGGTATGGTTTAGGTAAAAAAAATTGGTCTGGTTTGAACCGATTCAAAACCGATTCGAATTGGTATGTTATGGGTTTTTAATAACAATTTTAGGTAGGAAATAATTTGGTTCAAGCCAAAACTGAACCGACTGAAAATCATGTCCAACACACTGAACCGACTAAAAAAACACTGAACCAACTAAAAAAATACTGAACCAACTGAAAAACACACTGAACCGACTAAAAATCTGTTTCACAACCAACTGGAATCCTGTTTGGTTTGGTTTACGAGAGTCAAATATATTTCTAGGTTTGGTTTATTGAAGATATCTCTAGGTTTGGTTTAATTTCAAACCAGTTTAATTTATTTTACTTTAAATCGGTTCTAAAATTATATAGATTTATAGTGGTTTGATTTAAATTTAAGTATAAACAATATCAAAAAAACGAGTCAATTCGAACTGAATTTTTGGTACTATTTTGAACTGATATACTTAAAGCCTAAAAACACTGATCTATTTTTAATACTAGTTCGGTCGAACCGATTCGTTCCACACCAGTTCAGCCGAAACGGTTTAAATGAAGAAGCCTAGTCTTATAAATATTATCAAACCCAAGGATGGAGAGTAGCCATATGCGTAAAACATGCAGCACCAACTTCCTTAATGGCATTGAAATTCTCAATAAATAAACTACGGACGTAAGCCATTCTTTCTCTTCTTCATCATCTTCCATTGATCTCTGAGCTCTCTCTCTCCACTAGCTAGTCCCCATCTTAGAGATAGAAGGAAATATAATGCAGGTTTCTTCTTCTTCTTCTTCTTCTTCTTCTTCTTCCTTTTCATGATATATATGCATGCATGCATGAATAATTTGACGTACTTAATGAAGAAGACTCTGCATATCTGATTGATTGTTTTGAACTGTACGTAGGAAGCTGAGAGTCTCTCCATTGAGGTGTACGATGACGACGTCCGCCTCCGACGTACAGATAGAGAAATGCAGGAAACCCTAGCTCTCAAACTCATACGAACATCCTTCATTAGTAGTAGTAGTAGTAACTAAATGCATGCATGCTTACATAATACGTAGGAACGGTATGGACGACGAGCGCTCACATTATAACCGCGATTATCGGGTCGGGTGTGCTACCGTTAGCGTGGGCTATTGCACAGTTGGGGTGGATCGCAGGACCCATCGCGATGTTATTATTCTCGTTCGTAAGCTATTACCCCGCTGTGATGCTCTCGGAATGTTACCGAACCGGTGACCCCGACTGCGGGAAAAGAAACTGCACGTGCATGGACTCGGTTCGGTCCATCCTAGGTAAATAATAATAATTATAATAATAAAAGGGTAAATAGCATTGATCCATGCATCCATAATTCCATATATGTTTGCTTACATCCAAATATATTTGCTTATTTGCAATACTCATGTATCGACATCTTTGAACATGTTTATCAACGGTTAACTATCTATCCATTTTTACTGTTAAATATGTTAAAATGATAATTTTACCTTCTTATTCTTTAAATTTCAAAATGCAAATTTGAGTTCGAATCTAACCTACTAAATGCATATTTTGGTTCGAATTCAACTCAAAAACGAAAATTTTGGTTAAATTTGAACCCAATTTGCAATTTTCTAGTTCGAATTCAACCTAAACTGGAATTTTGGGACTGACTTCGAACAAAAAATGCAGTTTTAGGTTAAAGTTGAACCTAAATTTGTATTATTGAGTTGTATATAGTGTTGAAAATGATATGTAGAATAAAAAAGGAAAAAATTGTCATTTTGATACATTTAACCGCAAAAATAAATGAATTATTTAACGGTTGGTGCATTTAATATTTTTTTTATAACTTAAGGTGCACGGAACAATAATTTTAAACATCTTGGTGCATCTGGGGACTATTTACCCTAAAAAAAAAATTATATTATACTTTGTGAATGCAATTTATTCACCTTATGATGTGATTATTATTTAGGGGGATCAAGTGTACAAATATGTGGAGTAATTCAGTACGTCAACCTCTTTGGGATCTCGGTAGGGTACACAACTGCAGCATCCATAAGCATGATGTAAGTATTTGAAGCAAAATTAGGGTTTGCCTCAATTGATCTATAATTAATTTATTATCGTCATTTTTGCGATTTGTCCAAAGTTCGGGTATGAAATTTGGAATGTTGAATCTAACCGTTGATGATCGGTCGATATAGGGCAATAAAACGGTCCAACTGCTTCCACAAGAGTAGCGGGAAAAATCTGTGTCATACGTCGAGCAACCCGTACATGATCATGTTCGGTTTAGTAGAGATTCTGTTGTCTCAGATCCCGAACTTCGATAAGATATGGTGGCTTTCGATTGTTGCCACGATCATGTCTTTTACTTACTCTTCCGTCGGTCTTGGCCTTGGAATCGCCAAAATTATAGGTATCGATTGCTTTGATACCGAGTTAAGTTAGGGGAAATGCAAATGTACTTACATTTTCGTATTGATTCGATCTCTTGTAATGTGCGAGTAGCAATCGGAGAATTTCGCGGTAGTGCAACCGGGGTTCGGGCGGTGAGCGTCGTCCGGACGCAGAAGATATGGAGGAGTTTCCAAGCTTTTGGAGACATAGCATTTGCATACTCCTTCTCTTTCGTTCTCATTGAAATCCAGGTAACATTCATAGACAACAATTTATTTAAGGAAAATTATATTTAAAAAATATAAGCATTATTATTTTTTAAAAGATTATTATTATTATTTTAATTTTAAGTCATAATAATATGTTATTTTGATATTTTCTACTTTTTATATAAAAATATAATTTTATTTATTAAATAAAATAAAGAAACATTTGAAATAATTTTTAGATAACGTACCATTCATAGACAACAATGTATTTATGGAAACTTATATTTAAAAAATATAAGCATTATTATTTTTAAAAAGATTATTATTATTATTTTAATTTTAAGTCATAATAAGATGTTATTTTCTACTTTTTATATAAAAATATAATTTTATTTATTAAAACCAATACAGAAACATTTGAAATAATTTTTAAATTAAAATATACCCATAAATACAAAAATGTATATGTAAATAATATTTAGATTTCTTTTTATATTCAAATTTTAAAATTTGATTGTGAAATTAATTATAAAATTTATAAATTTTGTATCATATCAGGTGACACAACTTATGCCATGTATATATAAAAATATTTATTTAAAAAATTTATTATATTATCATAGTGTGAGTGTGGTCTATTTATAATCTTGTCATAATGATGTTTGAAATTTAGAAATATATTTAAGACATATATGTTTATATCTGACACGATTAGATACGAAATACATGAATTGTGATTCCGATTGTATCTTAGTACAACCCTTTTTGGCTTCGGCTTCTACAACCCTTTTTGGCTCCTCGATGTTGGGTATCGATAGTGACGGCCCAGTAAGAAAAGGCATCAAAGGCCCAATAACTATAGAGGGGGTAAACCCATGACATCCGAACTGGATCGGCCCAAGTACAAGCCAAACTTGGCCCACCATCGAGTAATCCAGAATCGAGCCCAAAGTATATAGGGACGCCAAAGGCTCTCAGACTGCTCGCCATTCTCTACCAGGTCGCGACCTTCCACTGCTCGACATGGGAGTGCTCGCCCCGAAGAGAGCCTTACCTCTCTCCTCTGGTCCCACAAAACCGTTAATAAGGAAGTGACCACGATATCCCGCATATCTCGGTTGCATATTCACTAAAGATTAGATTTGGTAACTGCAATATCTCGCAATAACTGACAATCCGAATCTTCGGCAACACAATATACACTAAGATATTCAGCTGCCATATACGGTTCTATCTCTCTTACCCTATAAATACCCTTGCTTTACATATGTTCTTCACGTTTTTGAGTTTTATACACACATATACTCATTTAAGCATCGGAGAGGGACCCAGAGGCACCCCCTCTGTTGCGCTCCCCTACCTGCAGGTTCACCGGAGTTGGAGCTGAAGCGTCATCTCAACCTTGTCTGGCATTCAATTCACTGCCAGATCAGCATTCAGGATTTCACGATCCAACATTTGGCGCCGTCTGTGGGAAGCGAGCAATTCAGCCATGAGAACTCGATCCCAAAGCAACCGTCGGAATCAGACTAGGGAGCGATCCTCAGATAGCTCTGATTCTGCCGCCGCTTCACCGCTTCAACAGGAACCTGCCAGCCGAGCAGGAGTTAACGATGTTCCTCTGCGGACAGCCCGAGAACATGTCGGTGATTCAAGACCGACCCCAGCTGCTGATCAAAACGGATCCCCTGCACCGCAGACAGTCCACATTGCGGGGCAAGATATTAATTTAACCCCCGAGATGGTCTCCTTGCTGGAAGCCATCTTAGGACAGGCGCGCCGCCAAGCCCCTGCTCCTCATGAAAACAATCCCTCTGCTCCTAAGGAAAACCACCGCCCTGCTGCCACAGGGCCTTCACCTTCAGAAGCGGCCAATCCTGGTCCTGTTGCGCCTCAGGAGGATCAGGAGATGACGTCAGGACAGCAGTCCCTACCTCCAGCACACACCAAGGAGCCAGCAGCCGCATATACTGCCAATCCTTCTGGTCCGCCTCCACCCGGAGCCTCTCCCATGTACTGCACTGTGGATCAGATGGATGACCTCCTCAACAAAAGGCTCCAGGAAAGACAGTTGACAGTCAAAGCTCCCTTCAAGGAGCAGTCTTCTCATCCCTTCACCGACGCGCTCGTCGCTATCAAAATCCCGAAGGATGTGGTTGCTCGGGCCATACCTGAGTATAGCGGTGGAGGAGATCCCACCGTACATGTCAACAAGCATGAGGCCTCCCTTCTGGGTAAGTCAAACGATCCCAATCATTTGGCTTTGCTATTTCCATCTACTCTTTCGGGTTCGGCTTCGTCCTGGTTCTTCGGCCTCCCTGCAGGATCAATCGGAACTTGGGCAGAGTTAAGAAGCAAGTTCCTGGAGAGATACATGGGCGAGCGCCAGTTGCTGAAGAGCGTGGTCGCCCTTGACTCGGTCAAACAGCAGCCTGGAGAGTCGCTGTCCAACTTCTACGGGCGTTTTCATCAAAACGTCACAGAATTAGATCGCCGAATCTCGGATGGGGAGATCATTCGAGCATTCTACAGAGGTCTGGATGTGGCCAACAAGGCCTCGCGAAAGCTGCGAAACAGCTACCATGTGAAGGAGATAGAGACATTGGAAGAGTTGGCGTCCAGAGCAAAAGGTTTCATAGACCTTGAGCGCGCAAACATCGAGGCTAACCTCCTGACGACCTCGCTAAGGGTAACCCATGAACCCCGGCGCGATGGTAAGAAGGAGGTCAAGAAGGAGAAGAAGGGAAAAGAAAGTAAGCCCCGAGTCGAGTCTCTTCCGGCGCCTCGCCATCCAGAGGTCCCTGAGTACTTCACGCCTTTAAATAGGCAGATCTCAGCGGTACTAGTCGAGATGGAGAGGAGATCCTTGGCGAGGCCACCGATGCCTCGTCGAGGTGGGTTACCCATGGGCAAGGATGTCGAGAGCTATTGCAGATATCATAAGTGCAAGGGCCACAAGACAGACGATTGCAAGATCCTGAAGCGAGATATAGAGAGGCTGATTCAGGGGGGAATGTTGAAGGAGTTTGTGGCAGGGCGAGACCGAAGTCGAACGCCCCCCAGGAGACATCGTTCACCAGCCCCTGCAGATCAAGCTGAGCCTTCTGGAAGCAAGAGGAGAGTGAATCTGATTGCAGGAGGATTCAGCGCAGGCGGCGAGAGGTCAAGCGTCAGAGAGGTCTACGCCACTCAGATCTCTACGGCAGTTCAGTTGGGGAAGCGGCCCCGACCTGAAGAAAAAATTGTCATCTCATTCTCTGAAGATGATTTGGCACATGTCACCACGCCCCACAACGATGCTCTGGTCATTACGGCGGATATTGACGGCTGTGATGTTGCAAGGATTCTGGTCGACGGAGGCAGCTCGACAGACATCCTGTTTCTGGACGCCTTCGAAAAGATGGGCAAATCAAAACGCGACCTGAAGAGGGTTGACTTTCCGTTGATCGGATTTGCGGGAAGGACAACTTATCCACTGGGGGCTATAACCATGCCAGTAATTTTTGGCGAGGGGTGGAAAAGCATTAAGGTGTCGGTCACTTTCCTGGTGGTCGACTCACCTACATCCTACAACGCCATCATAGGGAGGACCACGATCAACCCAAATAAGATTGTGGCCTCCACTGTCCACCAGAAGATGAAATTCCCCACTCCCAACGGGATTGGAGAAGTGCTCGGAGATCAGCCTTCCTCGCGGCAATGCTATGTGAACTGTTTACGCAGGAAGAACCAAAGGGAGGCGCTCGCCATCGAGACAGAGGCCGATCCCCGCGAGGACTTGGCTCGACCAGCACCCATGGAGGAATTGGAGGAGGTCGAGATCGATGGTCCAGACAAAAAGGTGCGCATTGAGACCACCTTGAAAGAGGATCAGAAGGAGGCCATGACCGCCCTTCTCAAGGAATTCAAAGAGCTCTTCGCCTGGCAGCCGAGCGACATGCCAGGAATCAGCACAGATATTATCTCTCATGAGCTCAGGATAGACCCCTCCATCAAGCCGATCGCCCAAAAGAGAAGATCATTCGGGACTGATAAGCGTTTGGCGATCAGGCAGGAAGTCGGCAGGCTGATTGAAGCTGACTTCGTCAGAGAAGTAAGATTCCAGAGCTGGGTCGCCAACCCAGTTTTGGTCAAGAAATCAAACGGCAAGTGGAGGATGTGCGTCGACTTCCGCGACTTAAACAAGGCTTGCCCCAAAGATTCATATCCCCTTCCGAGAATTGATCAGCTGGTCGATGCTACCTCGGGTCATGAGATGCTGAGCTTCATGGACGCCTATTCAGGCTACAACCAGATCAGAATGCATCCAGAAGACGAGGCCCACACTGCTTTCTATGCTGACGGGGACATTCTATGCTACAAGGTGATGCCCTTTGGTCTCATCAATGCCGGGGCAACTTATCAGCGGATGGTGAACCGACTGTTCCAAGACATGCTGGGAAGGAACATGGAGGCCTACGTGGATGATATGCTCGTTAAATCCATCAAAGGCAATCCTCATACCACCGACCTCCGTGAAGCTTTTGAATGCATGAGGAGACACAGCGTTCGCCTGAACCCAGCAAAGTGCGCCTTCGGAGTCAAGTCCGGGAAGTTCTTGGGTTTTATGGTCAGCGAAAGGGGCATTGAAGCAAACCCGAAAAAGCTAAAGGCCATAGAAGAAATGAAGTCGCCAACCTGCCATAAGGAAGTCCAGTGCCTGAACGGCCGACTAGCTGCTCTTAACCGCTTCCTCTCCAAAGCAAGCGACAGGTCCCTCCCATTCTTCAAAACCTTGAGGGCCAACCGCAAGTTCGAGTGGACGCCAGACTGCGAGGAAGCATTCCAGTCCTTGAAAAGGCACATTCAAACACTCCCAGCTCTGGCAAAACCCGTTCCAGGCGAGTAGCTTTTCCTCTATTTAGGCATTAGCGATGTGGCAGCCAGTGCTGTCTTAATAAGGGAGGAGAATAATGTTCAGAGTCCAGTGTATTTTATTAGCAAAATGTTCAACTCAGCAGAAATAAAATATGTCCAGATTGAGAAGTATCTCTATGCCTTAGTTATTGCTGCTCGGAAGCTGAGACCTTACTTTCATGAGCACGACATCACGGTCCTCACCAATCAACCTCTCAAAAACTTCCTGATGAAGACAGATTCTTCAGGAAGAATGGTCAAGTGGGCGATCGAGCTCAGTGAGTTCATGATCAAATTTGCGCCGAAAACGGCCATCAAAGGTCAAGCACTAGCTGATTTCATAGTGGAAAGCACGAGTAACGGCCAAGCGGAGGCAGAAAACAGGCCAAGTCAGTCAGCAAACGACAATCAAATCTGGAAACTCTATACGGATGGGTCTTCATCAAAAGAAGGCTCGGGGGCAGGTTTAATTCTTATTCCTCCTGAGGGTGAGCCTCTGAAGTATGCGATCGCCTTGACATTCCCGGCAACCAATAACGAAGCAGAATACGAGGCTCTTATCACTGGACTCAGACTAGCAAAAGGAATGGGTATAGCTGCGCTTAAAGTGAAAAGTGACTCAGGGCTTATTGTCAATCAGGTTAATGGCGCCTACGAGGCAAAGGGAGAAAAAATGAAGAAATATCTCGGCATTACCAAAAAGCTAGTCGCGGAAATCCCAAATTTCGCGATTGAGTTTATTCCTCGTCAAGAAAACCAGATGGCAGATTCTTTGAGTAAGCTAGCCTTCGGAGGGGCGACAATCCAGGATGTGCAATTTCTGGAAAATGCCCTATGTTCAGTCCTTGAAGACAGAGCGGAGGTCTTCAACATTCAAGAACAGGTCACCTGGATGACCCCGTTCCAGAATTATTTGAAAGAAGGCATCCTCCCAGAGGACGAAGGCGAATCCACTAGGATTAGAAGACTCGCAGCTAGTTATCTAATCATCGATAGAGAACTCTACAGAAGAGGTTATTCGACGGCTTACTTGAGATGTGTTGCTCTGCCCGAAACAGAAAAAATTCTTCGAGAAGCTCATGAAGGGGCAGCAGCATGTCATGAAGGCGCTCGATCGCTAAGCAGGAAAGTATTCAGATTGGGATATTACTGGCCGACCTTGGGAAAAGACGCAGCCGAATTAACACAGAAGTGTGAAATTTGCCAGCAGTTTGCACCACGATCGGGTCGACCATCGACATTATTATCCCCAATGGCAGGTGCCTGGCCCTTTGCTCAATGGGGAATCGATATATTAGGTCATTTTTCCATTAGCACTGGTCAGCGTACTCACATTATAGTGGCAATCGACTACTTCACTAAGTGGGTAGAGGCAAAAGCTCTAGCTTCGACAACGGAATTCCAAGTTATCAAGTTCATGCAGGTCAACATATTCTCCAGGTTTGGTATTCCCAAAATACTCATCAGTGATAATGGTCCGCAATTCGTTGGAAATGAGTTGAAATGGCTCTGTGAAGAGTATCATATCGACCATCGCTTCAGTTCAGTACATCATCCTCAAACAAATGGGCAAGCTGAAGCAGCCAACAAAGTTGTCTTAGCAGGACTCAAGAAAAGGGTTCGAGCATTCAAAGGGAACTGGGCAGACGAATTGGAAAACGTATTATGGGCAATCAGAACAACGCCTAAGGCGGCCACAGGAGAAACGCCTTTCAGTTTAGTGTACGGATCAGAAGCAGTAGCACCAGCTGAATTAGCAGTGCCTACCCACAGAGTCCTACACTTTAACGCGGAGGCAAATGAGATCGAGCGCAGAACTGACCTCGACTTGGCAGAAGAAAAGAGACGGCTCTCGGAAAAAACACAGGCAAAGATGCGCTTGGCGACCGCTCGATATTTCAACAGAAAAGTTAGCGCTCGCCAATTTTTCGTGGGGGAGATGGTTATGAGAAGGAATGAATTTACAAGGCTGGACAGTAAAAACAAACTTTCAGCCAAATGGGAATGACCATACAAAGTAGTAGAGATCGTTGCACCAGGATCCTACTATTTGGAAACCACCGAAGGCGAGAGGTTACCCCGTCCATTTAATTCTGAGCATTTAAGAAGATTTTATGCATAGCTTGTAATCAAACTGATTATGTCAATAAAAGAAAGTCATTCCTTCACAAAGCGTGTCCACTCGAAGCAAGCTGAAGCCAAAAAGCCCTGACGCCAAAGTCAGGCCTCAAAAGCCCTAACAACAAAGTTAGGCCAAAAGCCCTGACGCCAAAGTCAGGCCACAAAATCCCTAGCAACAAAACTAGGCCAAAAGCCCTAACAACAAAGTTAGGCCAAAAGCCCTGACGCCAAAGTCAGGCCAAAAAGCCCTAGTAACAAAACTAGGCCAAAAAGCCCTAGCAACAAAGCTAGGCCAAAAGCCCTAACAACAAAGTTAGGCCAAAAAAGCCCTAGTAACAAAACTAGGCCACAAAAGCCCTAACAACAAAGTTAGGCCTCAAAAAACCTGACGCCAAAAATCAGGCAAAGCCCTGACGCCAAAGTCAGGCCAAAAGACCTAGCAAAATGTTAGGCAAAATAAAAGCTCTGACGCCAAAGTCAGGCCAAAGAAAGTTTAGGCGATCACTATTGATGATAAAGCCTGACAAACTCCAAATCCCCTGTTATTAGGCCAACACCTCAAAGGTTTAAACTTCAAAGAAGGTAATATCTCTTTGAACTTAGAAGTTTACGCTTTTAAGTGTCAAAAGTATTATCCTTAGAAAGTTTAACTTATGATTGGTCTACGGCTTTAAGGGTCGACGACATTACCAAGCAAGGAAAAAGTGGAAAGTAATTATGAGTAAGATATTGGATAGCTGAATATGTTCAAAGTCGATTAAAGGCTCAAGAATATAAAGGCATTCAATAGAAAAACCCAAGTCTTCGATAAATAATTACAAACCAAAAACAGAAAGTACAAAAATGGCTATCTAAAAAAGATAAATATGGTCGCCAAGGAGTTGGGGACTTCAAGCTTCGGAGTTCTCGGGGGCAAGGGCGCTCTGCTCGCCTTCGGGGGCAGAAGTACTGGGCTCGCCTTCAGGAGCAGCCTCTCCAGCAACAGAGGGCTGCGAAGGACGACTCCGCAGGAAGGTCTTCAAGGAGGCGACTTCCCCAAGAGGAAAGTTGGGATCGACCGCCTGGACCTCATCCACCAGGACTTGGAGAAAATCGGCGATCGCCGACTTCATCTCCTTCAGAGCGCAGTCCTCAAACTCCTCAGAGACTTTGAATGCCTCAACTACGCTCTGGGGCGAAGGGATGGCTTTCAATTGTGCAGTTAACCGATCCCTCTCCTCCTCCAAGGCAATCCCCCGGGCTTCCGCAGCTTCCATCTGAGCCACCGCAGCTTATCTCTGGGCGTCAGCAGCGGCCCTTTGCGCCTCGGCAGCGACCCTGCGAGCCTCCGATTCTGCCCCTTGCGCCTGAGCTTCCTTAAGTTCAGCATCTAGGCGAACTCGGACGATCTCTCCCTGATCTAAACACAGGTGAAGGGCGTCAAAGTCCTGAAGAGCGGCAGCGGCTTCAGCCTCCCTCTTCTGGACATCAGCAAGGAGGCGCAGCTCCTTCCTGTGGTATTCCTCTCGGGTATTATCTGCCAAGGTGATCGCTGCATCTGCAGTCGTCTTGATAGTCCCCAATTGCTCAGGAGTGACCCCCGTGCTTCGGTACTGCTCCAGCTCGGCGAGCACACTGGAATACTTGTCGGTGAGCTCCCCGAAGACATGACCAAGAATCACCTCTTCCCGAACGAACTGGCAACAAATATAGAATAAAAGCTGTCAGGACAACAGACAATAAGGGAATGACAAAGAGAGGACTCTACGAAATAAAAGTATGAGATCTTACCAAAGCCACTCGTTCGAAGTGGGACCGAAGGAACCCCTCGATCTGATGAAGTTTCGTGGGAACAATCGAGCGGTCCGCGGGGGGAATTATCCCGTCCAGAAGCCGCATACACATATCCGGCCTGCCCCGGAGGCTCTTCTGGGGAGGGTACCCCTTCTTCATAAGGTCCCCTGTGGGGACCCAAGTTTCCCGAGAATTCGTTGATTCAAGCGGCTGAAACAAGCCGGCAAGGGAGCAATGCTCCTCCACAGGAGCCCTCGATGAGCTGGAAGCAGCATGCCCCTTCTTCTTGGTCCCAGACTCCTTAGGAGGAGCCATGGGCACAGTAGGAACATGAGGAGCTAAGGTCAAAACCTTCCCCTTGGCGGCAGAAGGACTCTGGGGAGAGGGAGAAGGGGGCACCGCGTCCAGACCCTTCCCTTTATTAGCAGAAGGGCCCCCAGGAGGGGGAGGAGGAGGATGCTGGTCGACTTCCGGACATTCCTCACTCCTGACCTTCTTGGAGGGAGGAGGAGCATGATCCCGGACCATGTCGGTTGAGGACTCCTCTGCAAAACAACAAGACAAAATGTCAAAAACAAAAAAACGCAAAGTATGAAGACGTTAAATCTACGAATAACAAAGCAACATACCTGGTTGGCGAGGGTCAGCAGTGGCCGAGGGAAGCACCTCCTCGGGCTTCCTCTTGGACGAACGCCTAGAGGGGGGAGGAGGAGAGTTCAGCAATGCCTGGTCGGAGGACAATCCCGTCGATCTCTGGTCATCAAAGAGACCTATCAGTTTCTGGCTCTTGCTTACAACCTTCCCTACAAGTAATAAAGCAAGATAAGAGTTAGAAAATTACCCAATCATCAAAGATTGGCGTGGCTTGATGAATGCCCGACATCTCAAGGGCATTCTCGGTAGTCTCCGAAACTGAGCGGATGGACTTGAACTGAGATGACCGATGTGACCGGTATAGGTCATCGATAGCGTTTCGATCACTCTCTGATAGCTCCTCGAAGGAAGGAGTGAAATCCTTGTCCGGGATCAACAATTTCCAGGGCACCCCCCCTTATAAAAGAAGTAACACTTCTTATAATTGGAGTTGGTGGTCCGAAAATCGTCGACCAGGCGGACATGGACGTTCCAAACCCATCCCTGAGGGCCTCCCCACTCTGAAAACTTCGGCCAGCGGGATTGGAAGTGGTGAAGGTGGTTTGCCCCTGCTGCCAGGCGGAAGAAGCACCGGAACAGGGCCAGTGAATATACCCATTCCTGGCGTAAGCATAGGAACTTGAAACCGACCCACATCCTGAGGGCATTCGGGACAAGCTGTGTGGGGTGAATCCCGTAAAACTGACACAAGGTCTGTAAATCCTCACAGAGAGGAAAACGCAACCCAGCATCGATCTGGGCCGCATAAATGTAAACCTCTCCATCGTGAGGAAAATGCAGACCTAGGCCAGGATACCTAGGAGCATCCTCCACGCTGAAGCCACCGAGCGCCACCACGGTCTTAAAATAAGCCGGCTTCAATTCATTAGGCTTGACGTCTACTCGAACAAATTCAAATATTGCAATGATAAACATAAAAAGCAAAGAACAGCAGAGGATATTGCCAAAGCAGAGCAATAAAAGGGCGAAAGTTTACCTTTTGGGGAAAAAATAGGCGTGTTTAGCCCGGGCCCGTCCACCACCACAGGAGTGGTTGCAGTCCTGCCCAAATCGGTATGTTCCTCTACTGAGGGGGGCACGATTTCATCCCTGATGGTCAAAGGGACATCAGCATTTCTGGGAATGTTGGCTTTGTTGGCACCCTTGGGAGCCGTGTGCTTGACTCTCTGATTGCGAGGAGCCATGGAAATATTGGGAGAAGGCTGAAGAAGGTTGAGAAAAGAAATGGAAAGGATCGCAATGAAGCTCTGAAAATCCGAGAGAGCGGATAAGCGTAAAAGACAGAATACAGAAACTGATGTTTCCTATATAGACCAAAAGGGGAGTAACCGCCACGAGTAAATCGAAGCGACGCAGAGGAATAATTGCACCCTTTTGGAGAAAACCGAAGCAATGTCAGAATTCCAAGAGACAACGGTTGGCTGGTACAGACAGCTGTCAAACTACCCTGGGTTTACGGAAAAGTAAATGTCAGGCGTGCCTCAAGTGACCGTTCGATTTCTGGACAACTGTGCAGTTATTAAATGCTAAAATTCCACTAAGGAGACAAGATGGTCGCCAGCGCACTAATAAAGTTTTAGCAGAAATACCTCGGGTAGGTAATGATCGCCTAACTAAGAAAGATAGACTTCCATAATCCTAGGTCACCTCGAGTGATCGCCAAAAGGGAATAAAAGGAAGGATATTCTTTCGGCTTTGAACAGAGAAGAAATTGCTCGCCAAATGAGCTTGAAGTGTCTCAAAGGCACTGAACCATTACCAGAGACGTCACTATCTAAAACCCTACCAGGAAATCAAGCTCGACCGAAGAAACTTCGATCAAGCTTCGGGGGTAAATGTTGGGTATCGATAGTGATGGCCCAGTAAGAAAAGGCCTCGAAGGCCCAATAACTATAGAGGGGGTAAACCCATGACATCCGAACCGGATCGGCCCAAGTACAAGCCAAACTTGGCCCACCATCGAGTAATCCAGAATCGAGCCCAAAGTATATAGGGACGCCAAAGGCTCTCAGACTGCTCGCCATTCTCTACCAGGTCGCGACCTTCCACTGCTCGACATGGGAGTGCTCGCCCCGAAGAGAGCCTTGCCTCTCTCCTCTGGTCCCACAAAACCGTTAATAAGGAAGTGACCACGATATCCCGCATATCTCGGTTGCATATTCACTAAAGATTAGATTTGGTAACTGCAATATCTCGCAATAACTGACAATCCAAATCTTCGGCAACACAATATACACTAAGATATTCAGCTGCCATATACGGTTCTATCTCTCTTACCCTATAAATACCCTTGCTTTACATACGTTCTTCACGTTTTTGAGTTTTATACACACATATACTCATTTAAGCATCGGAGAGGGACCCAGAGGCACCCCCTCTGTTGCGCTCCCCTACCTGCAGGTTCACCGGAGTTGGAGCTGAAGCGTCATCTCAACCTTGTCTGGCATTCAATTCACTGTCAGATCAGCATTCAGGATTTCACGATCCAACACTCGATATCGCCAACGCCGCCATCGTGATCCACCTCGCCGGAGCATACCAACTCTTCACCCAACAAATCTTCGCATTTATCGAAAAATGGGCAGCTGACACCTGGCCAGACAACAGACTGATTAGTACAGAGTTCAGAATCAAGGTCCCCGGGCTCCGACGACCCTACAACCTCAGCTTCTTCAAACTAACGTGGCGTACGTTGTTTGTGGTCGTCGTGACAGTGACTGCAATGTTGGTCCCGTTTTTCAATGACATTGTTGGATTCCTCGAAACTCTAGGGTTTTGGCCACTCTCGGTCCATTTTCCGGTACAGATGTACGTGGCGCAGAAGCAAATACCACGGTGGCGCCCGCGCTGGGTTTGCCTCCAACTGCTTAGCGCCGTATGCTTCGTCGTGTCCGTGCTAGCGGCTGCCGGATCGGTTGCCGGAGTTGTGCTTGACTTCAAGGCTTACAAGCCATTCCACATGAACTACTAAAGAGGGAAGGAAGAACTAAATACTCAAGTTGCAATTGTCGTTTTATATATTTCCTAAAAGGCCCCTAGGAAGTAGGCGGGGGAGAAAATAATTCCTGAGAAAGGGAAGGTTAAAATGGAGAATCTATAAATGTACATAAGTTGTTGACTCCAAAGTAAAAGGTAACTTGAGCATTCAATTTTTAAATTGAAAAAAAAAATGTTGAATTTTATGAGAAAATGATTAATTTTATGGGTATTTAAGTACTTTTGGTTCTTTTTACTTGATTTCTCAAAATTCCCTTATTTAAAAAAAATATATTTAGTTTTTAAGAATAATATTCAATCATATTTTCCAAGATGAAAAAAGGCGGATTTTAATCTTAAAAATTGTGTTTTGGGAGATGGATTGGAATTTTCCTAATTTTAAGAAAAAATTGAGTATGAAAAATCCAAAATTTAGTTAAAAGAAACAGAAATTCTAACATATGCATCACAACTGAATAATTTTAAATATAATTGAACTTCATTTTAAATTGTTTTTTTTAATAAATTATAATAACCTTTATTATTTATTCCATACATACATATGCATCACAACTGAATAGTTGAATTTTACTTCTACACTAAACAATTTATTCATTCTCCTTTTCCATAAATCCTAATGGAAATACAATTTCTGCACTAATGTTCTTGGCCAATCCTCTTCTTCACTGCTAATGCAACTGAAGAAGACAAGACATTGTCATTTCCTTAACACTCCATAACAATGGATATGGCTTCCTTTCATACATTCTAACACATAAAAGACCCAACAGTTGGTAGCTATCCGGCACTGGGAACTCATTTGTCCGAGCTCCCTCAATTGAGATTCAATCGAGTCTAGACCGAATCATGATTCAATTGTATCCATTAAAAAAGATTGGGATAGTTAAATTGTGGAATTTTTTTAAAATTTTATGTTAGTTTTGCAATTTTTAAAACTTATTCATATTGATAGAAAAGTTTACGGAGAGGACAAACTTGCACTTTGGTCAAACACAAGGGTCTTAAATTTTACGATTTAAATTTTAAGTGGAAATTGAAAATCCGTCTAAATATTAGGGGTCAATGTCGTATTTTACCCAAATTAAATTGAAATTATCTTACAGTTTCATCCGACACAAGTGCGTATCTCTCTGATGGCGATACCCAAGACTTTCCTGCTCAAGCAGATGCAACCAATTACATCTCAAAAAGGTGTAAACCCCGAAAAAATGAAATGGGAGCCATGGAAATGCAGCTCACCTGAAGACAATTCGGGATTACAAGACTGTATGTTTCCATCCGATCCATCAAAACTCAAAGCCTCGATGATCTTTGGAGTATTTCTTCAAAAAATAGAACAAAAAATATCATTTTTTTTTTCTAAATGTAAAGCCTTTATATACATGGGAAACACACACTTCGTGTTCTTTCTTGTCAAAGAAGGCACTGGTCTATGTTTCCTTACCGACTGAAATTCTCGCCATGGCCAAGCTGCCCACAAGTACCTCTACCCCAAGAATAGACATTGTTCCTTTCGGTAATAGCAAGCGTGTGTCTCCAACCATAAGCCACATATGCTACGTTCTGCAACAAAAGAGAGTTTCAAGGCACGCAACATTGAGAAGAAGCATCATCTATAGCTAAAAATATAAAGAAAAACACGAGTTAAGAGAGTGTACCTCATCGTTCGGGAATCTAACTTGCACCGGAGCACAGTGGTCAACGTTATCACCTACTCCAACCTGTCCAAACTGTTCCAAACAAGAGCAACATCTAGAGAACCACAAAATAGAAATCCAAAAAGAAAACTATAAAAGCATGGCACTTATTGAGGTTCAATTCCAATTTCCAGAGTTGTTTCCTATATATCAAGCTATGGGATATTTTGTGCTTAAGATCTTTGAGTTGCTCGTTCTCTTTGTTTTTTATTTGGATGATCTATTGTATACAATACTTTATCTAAAAGATTCAATTATATTTGATATTAGTTTTTAGCATACTTTCTTATCCCCTAATATGCAATAAATAGAAAAGTTATGTATTGTATTTGTATTTCATAAGTTGAGTCAATAATAATTCATATGTTATGTGGTTCGGCCCCATGACTGATCATTGTCCATCATCTATCTTGTCAATCTCTTTTCTCGTATATTATCTTTCCATAGCAGTCTCGACTTTCTAATGTTTTAGGTCCTAAAACCTCAATTTTAAGATAAATGATGGTGCTCACCTTCCAATCCCACCTGTAAACATTCCCTTCAGATATGGAGTCCTATATTACTCCTCATGCATGAAGGTCCACATGAATTCGTCAAACCGATATTCTAATTCTTCTGCGTTGGGAGATAGGTCTTCAAGATTAGGTGCATCTCTTACCTTGAAAGAGAGAGAGGATGAAATTAATGGTAAAAAAATTAACACAAATTATAACAACAAAGTAACACTAAAATTCATATAATAATAGTTACCATCGGTTAATGTTTTTGCATTTGCATTGGTTGATATAGACATGGGACACACTCAATTCCTCAAGACCTTGTATTCCTCTGAAGTTCTTGCACCTTTCTATGCGAACATGCCTCAAGCTTTTCAGATTCTTCATATTCTCTAACCTTTCTAAAGAACCACAATCCTCAATGTGCAATTTTTTCAAGGATACTACTGTGCTGAGTTCTGGAATATCAACTAGATTGCTACAACCCTTAATGTAAAGTTCTTCAAGATGTTTCAGCCGTGACAGATCGGGGAACGTATTGATATTAACATCGGCATATATGCTCAAACTTATTAGAGACTCCAACTTATCGACTCCCAGGTCGTGGATTCCTCCTTCTATCGAAGAAAAATTCAACAAGAGTTTTGATAAGTTGTTCAAGTTGGAAAGACACGGCAATTTCGTTTTTCTTTCTATCTCTGTCAAAGTTAGACTCTCTAAACTTGATGGAAATGGTGGAACGCATATCAAGTTTGGGCAATGTAGTTTAAGGGATTTGAGCTTTGGTAATGCACTGAACTCAGCAAGAAGAATGATGTCTCTCGTAAGCTCTAAATCCAATATCTCCAAACTCAACAACATCTCCATTGCATTAAACTTGAAAGGAAGCTTGTCTGGACAAGATGGAGCGAACGATTTTTTATCATCAAGTCTTAACTTTCTTAATTGATTGAGCATCGAGAGATCTGAACCTTGTCTCAGTGAACGAACATTGAGTTTTAGATCAGTCAAACTTGTTGGCAACTCTGGGACTCGTTCAATGCGATCACATCGAGATAGATGTAGTGTCTGCAGAAGAGAAAGTTGAGCAATTGTTGGAGGTAAAACACTCACTGGAGTCTCACTCAGGCCAATCACTTGTAGTTTTGTTAGATCTCCAATGGATTCAGGTAAAACAGTCACATGCGTTTCTGATAAATCCAATTTCACTAACAAGTCCAAGTTTCCCAAGTCATCAGGCAATTTCTTTAACCTCCGGCAAATAGAGAGATCTAGTATTTCAAGCTTCTTCAATCTTGTGATTGAACTGGGCAACTCCTCTATCATAATACATCCTGATAGATGTAAGGTGACCAATGATATCAAATCTCCAATTGAGGCGGGTAACTCATTGAGGACAGGAGATGACAATTTGAGGTGCTTAAGTTTGACCAGCAATCCCACAGTAGCAGGCACCTCCTTCAATCTATTTGCCACTCTGATATCTAAACTCCAGAGATTTTTCAACTTTCCAATTGAGACAGGCAGTTCAGAAACACTTGTGTTTGAAATGTAAAGTTGCTCTAAATCTTCCAAGTTTCCGACCTCTTCAGGTAACTTTTTGAGTTTATAACAATACTTAAGATTTAAGTACTTCAACTTTCGTAGCTTCCCAATGGAGTTGTCAATATTAGTTAATCTTCTGCAGACATAAAGAATTAACTTCTCTAGAGCTTCCATCTTGGAGAAATTCGGTGTTCTAGTTAAATTCTCACATCTTGTAAGGTTTAGAACTTTTAACCTCCGTAATTCCTATCCATAAAAATAGTAAAAAACAATGAGATAATGAAAATTTTATCCAACAAACAGTATAAGAGTAACTAGAACTTTACCTGAATTAGGATCCATCCATCCCAACTGTCAGTAATATCACTATATGAGAGGTCAAGAACAGCTAGCTTCATCATATATAAACTATCTCGATTTTGATAAACTGGGTAAAATATTCTTCCAACGGGTGCAATTAATTTTGGCTTCTTCAACATCAGAGAGAGCCATGTTAAATTCGTAGAAAGTTGCCAAAATTTCCTATGATGAACTTTTCCAATTCCTGGCACATGAAGAAACCGAAGACATTCAAGATTAGAAAATTATGTCAAGTTGTCATCAAATCCACGCACACGAAGCCCCACCACATCCTTTTCATGCACATTAAAGGAAGAAAAAATTATGGATGGAAGGGGAAGGAAAATAGAAGTTACAAATATGTATATAAGGTTTGCTTTTCAAGTCATTGTTTTACCTTATTTCTCTTCTGTACGGATAGTGCTTCCTCGTATGTCTGGATCCTACTACCCTCTCTAGAAGTTGGACTATTATTACCTTTCATACAAACTATTTCTCTTCCAAGATCTCTGAGTTGATCATGCATCCAGAACATGTCATCATTGGTAATTTTTATCAGGGACATGGAGAGAAGGATCTGAAGTGCCCAGTTTGGGCCAATGCCACAAGCTTTCCACATGTAAATTGGGTTTGACTTATCTTCATGTATGAAGAAACAAGCAATATCAAGATATATTTCCTTGACATTATCTTCCAATGTATTGTAGCTTATCATTAACTTTTCTCGAACATCTTCTGCAGGTATTGTCTTCAAAATTGTCACTTTGTCTTTCCATGCTTCTAAACTCATACCATAAAGAAGGGATCCTATGACTTCGAGAGCCAAAGGAAGTCCTCCGCTGATTGATATGGCATCCTTTGAAAGACTTGTATAGTCTTCTGGAGGATGATCTCTTCCAAAAGCATGTCTGCTGAACAGTTGCATCGCTTGTTCTGGATTCATTCCTTTGACCTCCATCTTTGAAATGCACGTAGTAGACATCTTCACACTACCTTCATTGCTTGATGATGCTTCTGCTACATTCATTAGAAGTGCTCTTTGATCTCTTGATGTAATGATAATTCGACTCCTTGAACCAAATGAGATCCAATCTCCAACAAGCTCCTCGATGTGACTTCTTTCACCAACATCGTCCAACACAATGAGAACGCTTTTCATCTGAATATTCATGTTTTTGCGAACTGCTTCTTTAGCATGAAGATCCTGCAATAGTTTTGCCCGTAAAGATTCAAGACCGTTATGGCTACGCTCTTCTCGGATATTTGCAAGGAAAGAACAAGAATCGAAACTACTCGAGATTCGATTGAAAATGATCTTCGCTAGAGTTGTTTTACCAACTCCACCCATCCCATACATCCCAAGAAAACGCACTTCAACTGATCCAATTTCTAGCAATTTTAGCGCCTCTTCGACTTCATCTGGCATTTCAACGAAATGTTTGATGGTCTGTTTTTGTTTTACCCTCAATTTCAGTCAAATCTCTGTCTTGAAATTCTTGATGAACTCGACATAGCTGGACCAAAGGAAAAGATGAAGACGATACTATTAATATTTAATGGAGACAGTATTGACTTGAAAAATTGGATAATATTTATAAAATTAAAAAGAAAGGATCTCTCTTTATCTATTCTATTTATGACTTACCCTGATTCTTTCAATTCCCGTCCCTTGATTCTCCCCACCTCCACAAGAGCCTTCTCCCAATCTTCCACTCGGTGTTCTCTCCCGTGTTTCTTCATTTGATCAACATATAATGGGGTTTTGAGCGTCGTCAGGTGTGACGTCATAGAAGATGGGGACAATATCTTTGTTGAGCTCCACCATTTTTGCAACTTCGCGAAGACACCAAGCACTGGAAGCGAATGATTTCGAGAAGATAGGAACGCAGATCTTGGAATTGGTAATGGCTTCCAAGATCAACTCGATTTTGTCGTCGGCCTCAAGCTCGTCATCATCCCTAAACACTTGGATTCCACTTTCTTTGAGATGATCGTAGAGGACATCGGTGAAACCCTGACGAGTATCGGTACCTCGAAAGCTCAAAAACACTTTGTATTCTGTCGTTGATATCTCTGAAGATCTAATTGCCATGGCTTGATGCGTGGTTCAGCTTGTTATTTTGTGGAGAATCATATGAGATTTTAGGAAGGAAACGATGGAGAATCCCAGAAGGCTACACAATGAACTGACAAAACGACGTAAGGATCATTAGGGATTATTCCTTCATCTGGAATCCCTTCACCTTAAAACCCTAATATACTAAAATATCCAATACAGCTGAAGAAAGGAAAACTAATCGTCTGAAGAATTGAATGAATGAACGAAGGAAACGAAGAGTCTAGAAACCATAAATTACAATTGAACTGTTGCAATAGTTAAACCACCAGACCAGAAGATGAACCGATCAAACCAGAAGACGAACCGGCGGAAGTCTCTAGAATGATGGTTCATGTGTGTGGGTGGGCTAGAAGCCCATATCGAGAAGAATGCAGGCTGAATGTAGCAAGTGGGCCATAGTTTTAACACTCCCCCTCATACTGCATTCCTTTCAGAATTTACATACTTGTTTGCTGCTCCCCCTGTCTTGCAAACAGGTTTCTCATTCCCAACTTTCCACATAACGTATGATGCTGTTGTCCCCCTAATGCCTTAGTAAACAGGTCAGCCAACTGATTTACAGAACTAATATGCTCAAGTTTAATAATATGATCAAGCAACTTCTCTCTAATGTAATGACAATCTATCTCAATATGCTTGGTTCTCTCATGAAAGACAGGGTTACTAGCAATTTGAATAGCAGCTTTGTTATCACAATATAGGGTAACAGGTTCAGTTTGTTTCATACCCAACTCATTTAACAAATTTCTAAGCCATATTATTTCAGATAAAGCTGAACCCATACTCCTATATTCAGATTCTGCAGAAGATCTAGAGACAGTATTTTGTTTCTTAACTTTCCAAGAAACAGCAGATTTTCCCAACATGATGCAATAACCAGTGACAGATTTTCTAGTTTCTATGCACCCAGCCCAATCAGAATCACAAAAACCAACTAGGCTCGGGTCAGAGTCACTAGATAATAAAATACCTTTACCTGGTTCAAATTTGACATACCTGATTACCCTTAGGGCTGCATCAAGATGGGAGTGTTTTGGATCCTGCATATACTGACTCAAGTTTTGCACTGCAAATGATATATCAGGTCTAGTAATAGTCAAGTACAGCAACTTCCCTATCAGTCGTCTATAAAGACTCACATCATCTAGGGGTTTATCATCCTCATTCATATTCAGATGTTTATCATAATCCCGACTGGTCAATTTCAAGTTCATCTCCATTGGTGTTTTGCTAACCTTTCCAGCAGACAATCCAACTTCAGAAATAAGTTCTAAGGCATATTTTCTTTGAGTTAAAAAAAATACCCTTTTCAGACCGAGCAATTTCAATTCCTAAAAAATATCGTAACTCGCCCAAATCTTTCATCCTGAAGCTGGATTGTAAGACTGTTTTCAGTTCATTTATCAGATTCTCACTATTTCCAGAAATGTGTAAATCATCAACATATATCAGCAAAACAACCATTTGATCTTTATTATGCTTGGTGAACAGGGAATAATCATTCTTAGACTGACTATATCCAGCTTTAACCAGAACATCACATAACCTCATATTCCATTGTCTACCAGCCTGTTTAAGACCGTAAAGGGATTTTCTCAATTTGCAAACCAAATCAGTCTTACCATCACTGAACCCCTCAGGAATACGCATGTAAACATCCTCATCTAAATTACCTTGTAGAAAGGCATTGTGCACATCCATCTGATAGAGCGGCCACTTATAGATAGCAGCTAGAGCCAAAATGGTACGCACTGTATTCATCTTAACAACGGGTGAGAAGGTCTCAAAATAATCTATACCGTGCTTTTGATTGTACCCTTTTGCAACTAGTCTAGCTTTATATCTACTAAGGCTGCCATCAGAATTATATTTTAATTTGTATACCCATTTAGAACCAATTATAGATTTACCTGTAGGGGCTGGGACTAAATCCCAGGTCTGGTTCTCCTCAAGCGCCTTTATTTCTTCTCTCATTGCATTAACCCATAACCTGTCTTTCACAGCCTCAAGGAAACTTTCTGGCTCAACCAGTTTAGATATCGAAGAAGTAAAACACTGATAATCATGGGACAATCCATCATACGAAATGTATTTATCAATAGAATATGGGCAATGAACATTAGAAGCCTCATAATCTTTCATCCATATAGGAGGCCTAATGATTCTACCTGTTCTACTCCTAACAGGTCCAGAATCTCCATCTACCTGAGAACCACCTCTCTCATCAGGGTCATTAGAAGACTCATCACCTGAGAGAGTTTCGGTTGAGATCTCATGAATCTCATCCGATGTGTTTCTCTCGGTAGTTCTCATGATATCCTCAGTTTCAACATTCTCAAGGTTGCTAACATCATCGGAATCTATATGCTGCTCAAAGAACACGGGTAATTGATCAAGCTTACTACTCCCAAAGGGAAAGATGCTCTCATTAAATATGACATCTCTACTAACGAAAAAAAATTATCTGTTAAATCATAGAGTTTGTATCCCTTCTGGGTCACAGAGTATCCCATCATTACTGAAGGGATAGCTCTGGAAGCCAGCTTATCATTCACGACCATGTTCTTAGCATATGCAAGGCAACCAAACACTCTCAAATGATGTATCACAGGTTTCTTACCACTTAAAACCTCAATGGGGGACTTACCCTTCAACAGTTTGGTAGGCATCAAGTTGATAAGGTAGCAAGCTGTAAGAATGCAATCCCCCCAAAAAATATTTGGAATTGATCCTTGCACTTTAAGGCCCTTGCTATTTCTAGCAAGTGCCTATGCTTTCTTTCTACCCTACCATTCTGTTGAGGGGTATAGGGGCAACTACTTTGATGAATGATACCCTTATCACTCAACAATTTTTCCATATGATCATTAAAAAATTCTTTTCCATTATCAGTTCTTAAGCATTTTATCCTTCTTTGAAACTGATTTTCTATCATGGCAATATAGTTTCTCAGGACCAAAAACACATCCGATTTGAACTGAATAAGGAAAACCCAAGTCACCCTTGAATGATCATCAACTAGAGTCAAGAAATATATTTTTTCATCATAAGTGGGGCAATGATAAGGCCCCCAGACATCCGCATGTACCATATCAAAGATAGTATCTGTTCTAGAAGCAGAAATGGGAAAACGATTTCTGGCAATTTTGGCTCTAGGACAGATAGAACAATCACTCATGCTTAATTTCTTATTTCCAACAATGTCAACAGAATCTACATGCTCAAGAGCCTTAAAAGAAGCATGTCCAAAACGTTTATGCCACAACATGATATTATTCACAGCGGGACTAATTACAAACTGACTGACTGACTGATCTGCAAGGAATTTTCATGAAATACAACCCAGATTTCTCCTCACCAGTCCCCAAGACCTTCCCATTTGAGAGGTCCTGCAGGATAGCAAGCTTAGGGTAAAACAATGCAGAACAGTTCAAGTCATTTGTAATTTTTGAAACAGAAATGAGATTGTATTTAAAATTGGGCAGATACAACACATTTCGCAACTCTTTTCCAGAATCAAGCATCACATTTCCAACACTATGCACTTCAGAGTATTCACCATTAGGTAGATGGACTTTGGTTCCAGGGGCTACCTTAATACCACATAACCAATCATTTCTGTTGGTCATGTGGTTGGTTGCCCCTGTATCCAGAATCCATATATCTCTATCACAATTGTATACAGAGTTTAAAGATATACCAGTTGTGTTCGAATGTGAGTCGTGAGAGAGGGCTGCACCTGCACCAGCAGCAGTGCCTCCAGCTCCTGCCCCAGAAGCAGTGCCTTCAGCTCCACTCACTGTCTGCAAAAATTTCTCAAATTGTTCACGTGAGAAAGTAATTCCACCTTGTACTCCACAATTCAAAGAGACATCATTATTAGTGGAGTTATTTAAAAAAAATAGGATCAGTGTCACCAATTTTGGTGGAGTTACTGCTTCCCTTAGGATTGTTACCCTTCGCCTTCAACTCTTTGAAGAGAGTGTACCTCATCGTTCGGGAATCTAACTTGCACCGGAGCACAGTGGTCAACGTTATCACCTACTCCAACCTGTCCAAACTGTTCCAAACAAGAGCAACATCTAGAGAACCACAAAATAGAAATCCAAAAAGAAAACTATAAAAGCATGGCACTTATTGAGGTTCAATTCCAATTTCCAGAGTTGTTTCCTATATATCAAGCTATGGGATATTTTGTGCTTAAGATCTTTGAGTTGCTCGTTCTCTTTGTTTTTTATTTGGATGATCTATTGTATACAATACTTTATCTAAAAGATTCAATTATATTTGATATTAGTTTTTAGCATACTTTCTTATCCCCTAATATGCAATAAATAGAAAAGTTATGTATTGTATTTGTATTTCATAAGTTGAGTCAATAATAATTCATATGTTATGTGGTTCGGCCCCATGACTGATCATTGTCCATCATCTATCTTGTCAATCTCTTTTCTCGTATATTATCTTTCCATAGCAGTCTCGACTTTCTAATGTTTTAGGTCCTAAAACCTCAATTTTAAGATAAATGATGGTGCTCACCTTCCAATCCCACCTGTAAACATTCCCTTCAGATATGGAGTCCTATATTACTCCTCATGCATGAAGGTCCACATGAATTCGTCAAACCGATATTCTAATTCTTCTGCGTTGGGAGATAGGTCTTCAAGATTAGGTGCATCTCTTACCTTGAAAGAGAGAGAGGATGAAATTAATGGTAAAAAAATTAACACAAATTATAACAACAAAGTAACACTAAAATTCATATAATAATAGTTACCATCGGTTAATGTTTTTGCATTTGCATTGGTTGATATAGACATGGGACACACTCAATTCCTCAAGACCTTGTATTCCTCTGAAGTTCTTGCACCTTTCTATGCGAACATGCCTCAAGCTTTTCAGATTCTTCATATTCTCTAACCTTTCTAAAGAACCACAATCCTCAATGTGCAATTTTTTCAAGGATACTACTGTGCTGAGTTCTGGAATATCAACTAGATTGCTACAACCCTTAATGTAAAGTTCTTCAAGATGTTTCAGCTGTGACAGATCGGGGAACGTATTGATATTAACATCGGCATATATGCTCAAACTTATTAGAGACTCCAACTTATCGACTCCCAGGTCGTGGATTCCTCCTTCTATCGAAGAAAAATTCAACAAGAGTTTTGATAAGTTGTTCAAGTTGGAAAGACACGGCAATTTCGTTTTTCTTTCTATCTCTGTCAAAGTTAGACTCTCTAAACTTGATGGAAATGGTGGAACGCATATCAAGTTTGGGCAATGTAGTTTAAGGGATTTGAGCTTTGGTAATGCACTGAACTCAGCAAGAAGAATGATGTCTCTCGTAAGCTCTAAATCCAATATCTCCAAACTCAACAACATCTCCATTGCATTAAACTTGAAAGGAAGCTTGTCTGGACAAGATGGAGCGAACGATTTTTTATCATCAAGTCTTAACTTTCTTAATTGATTGAGCATCGAGAGATCTGAACCTTGTCTCAGTGAACGAACATTGAGTTTTAGATCAGTCAAACTTGTTGGCAACTCTGGGACTCGTTCAATGCGATCACATCGAGATAGATGTAGTGTCTGCAGAAGAGAAAGTTGAGCAATTGTTGGAGGTAAAACACTCACTGGAGTCTCACTCAGGCCAATCACTTGTAGTTTTGTTAGATCTCCAATGGATTCAGGTAAAACAGTCACATGCGTTTCTGATAAATCCAATTTCACTAACAAGTCCAAGTTTCCCAAGTCATCAGGCAATTTCTTTAATCTCCGGCAAATAGAGAGATCTAGTATTTCAAGCTTCTTCAATCTTGTGATTGAACTGGGCAACTCCTCTATCATAATACATCCTGATAGATGTAAGGTGACCAATGATATCAAATCTCCAATTGAGGCGGGTAACTCATTGAGGACAGGAGATGACAATTTGAGGTGCTTAAGTTTGACCAACAATCCCACAGTAGCAGGCACCTCCTTCAATCTATTTGCCACTCTGATATCTAAACTCCAGAGATTTTTCAACTTTCCAATTGAGACAGGCAGTTCAGAAACACTTGTGTTTGAAATGTAAAGTTGCTCTAAATCTTCCAAGTTTCCGACCTCTTCAGGTAACTTTTTGAGTTTATAACAATACTTAAGATTTAAGTACTTCAACTTTCGTAGCTTCCCAATGGAGTTGTCAATATTAGTTAATCTTCTGCAGCCATAAAGAATTAACTTCTCTAGAGCTTCCATCTTGGAGAAATTCGGTGTTCTAGTTAAATTCTCACATCTTGTAAGGTTTAGAACTTTTAACCTCCGTAATTCCTATCCATAAAAAGAGTAAAAAACAATGAGATAATGAAAATTTTATCCAACAAACAGTATAAGAGTAACTAGAACTTTACCTGAATTAGGATCCATCCATCCCAACTGTCAGTAATATCACTATATGAGAGGTCAAGAACAGCTAGCTTCATCATATATAAACTATCTCGATTTTGATAAACTGGGTAAAATATTCTTCCAACGGGTGCAATTAATTTTGGCTTCTTCAACATCAGAGAGAGCCATGTTAAATTCGTAGAAAGTTGCCAAAATTTCCTATGATGAACTTTTCCAATTCCTGGCACATGAAGAAACCGAAGACATTCAAGATTAGAAAATTATGTCAAGTTGTCATCAAATCCACGCACACGAAGCCCCACCACATCCTTTTCATGCACATTAAAGGAAGAAAAAATTATGGATGGAAGGGGAAGGAAAATAGAAGTTACAAATATGTATATAAGGTTTGCTTTTCAAGTCATTGTTTTACCTTATTTCTCTTCTGTACGGATAGTGCTTCCTCGTATGTCTGGATCCTACTACCCTCTCTAGAAGTTGGACTATTATTACCTTTCATACAAACTATTTCTCTTCCAAGATCTCTGAGTTGATCATGCATCCAGAACATGTCATCATTGGTAATTTTTATCAGGGACATGGAGAGAAGGATCTGAAGTGCCCAGTTTGGGCCAATGCCACAAGCTTTCCACATGTAAATTGGGTTTGACTTATCTTCATGTATGAAGAAACAAGCAATATCAAGATATATTTCCTTGACATTATCTTCCAATGTATTGTAGCTTATCATTAACTTTTCTCGAACATCTTCTGCAGGTATTGTCTTCAAAATTGTCACTTTGTCTTTCCATGCTTCTAAACTCATACCATAAAGAAGGGATCCTATGACTTCGAGAGCCAAAGGAAGTCCTCCGCTGATTGATATGGCATCCTTTGAAAGACTTGTATAGTCTTCTGGAGGATGATCTCTTCCAAAAGCATGTCTGCTGAACAGTTGCATCGCTTGTTCTGGATTCATTCCTTTGACCTCCATCTTTGAAATGCACGTAGTAGACATCTTCACACTACCTTCATTGCTTGATGATGCTTCTGCTACATTCATTAGAAGTGCTCTTTGATCTCTTGATGTAATGATAATTCGACTCCTTGAACCAAATGAGATCCAATCTCCAACAAGCTCCTCGATGTGACTTCTTTCACCAACATCGTCCAACACAATGAGAACGCTTTTCATCTGAATATTCATGTTTTTGCGAACTGCTTCTTTAGCATGAAGATCCTGCAATAGTTTTGCCCGTAAAGATTCAAGACCGTTATGGCTACGCTCTTCTCGGATATTTGCAAGGAAAGAACAAGAATCGAAACTACTCGAGATTCGATTGAAAATGATCTTCGCTAGAGTTGTTTTACCAACTCCACCCATCCCATACATCCCAAGAAAACGCACTTCAACTGATCCAATTTCTAGCAATTTTAGCGCCTCTTCGACTTCATCTGGCATTTCAACGAAATGTTTGATGGTCTGTTTTTGTTTTACCCTCAATTTCAGTCAAATCTCTGTCTTGAAATTCTTGATGAACTCGACATAGCTGGACCAAAGGAAAAGATGAAGACGATACTATTAATATTTAATGGAGACAGTATTGACTTGAAAAATTGGATAATATTTATAAAATTAAAAAGAAAGGATCTCTCTTTATCTATTCTATTTATGACTTACCCTGATTCTTTCAATTCCCGTCCCTTGATTCTCCCCACCTCCACAAGAGCCTTCTCCCAATCTTCCACTCGGTGTTCTCTCCCGTGTTTCTTCATTTGATCAACATATAATGGGGTTTTGAGCGTCGTCAGGTGTGACGTCATAGAAGATGGGGACAATATCTTTGTTGAGCTCCACCATTTTTGCAACTTCGCGAAGACACCAAGCACTGGAAGCGAATGATTTCGAGAAGATAGGAACGCAGATCTTGGAATTGGTAATGGCTTCCAAGATCAACTCGATTTTGTCGTCGGCCTCAAGCTCGTCATCATCCCTAAACACTTGGATTCCACTTTCTTTGAGATGATCGTAGAGGACATCGGTGAAACCCTGACGAGTATCGGTACCTCGAAAGCTCAAAAACACTTTGTATTCTGTCGTTGATATCTCTGAAGATCTAATTGCCATGGCTTGATGCGTGGTTCAGCTTGTTATTTTGTGGAGAATCATATGAGATTTTAGGAAGGAAACGATGGAGAATCCCAGAAGGCTACACAATGAACTGACAAAACGACGTAAGGATCATTAGGGATTATTCCTTCATCTGGAATCCCTTCACCTTAAAACCCTAATATACTAAAATATCCAATACAGCTGAAGAAAGGAAAACTAATCGTCTGAAGAATTGAATGAATGAACGAAGGAAACGAAGAGTCTAGAAACCATAAATTACAATTGAACTGTTGCAATAGTTAAACCACCAGACCAGAAGATGAACCGATCAAACCAGAAGACGAACCGGCGGAAGTCTCTAGAATGATGGTTCATGTGTGTGGGTGGGCTAGAAGCCCATATCGAGAAGAATGCAGGCTGAATGTAGCAAGTGGGCCATAGTTTTAACACTCCCCCTCATACTGCATTCCTTTCAGAATTTACATACTTGTTTGCTGCTCCCCCTGTCTTGCAAACAGGTTTCTCATTCCCAACTTTCCACATAACGTATGATGCTGTTGTCCCCCTAATGCCTTAGTAAACAGGTCAGCCAACTGATTTACAGAACTAATATGCTCAAGTTTAATAATATGATCAAGCAACTTCTCTCTAATGTAATGACAATCTATCTCAATATGCTTGGTTCTCTCATGAAAGACAGGGTTACTAGCAATTTGAATAGCAGCTTTGTTATCACAATATAGGGTAACAGGTTCAGTTTGTTTCATACCCAACTCATTTAACAAATTTCTAAGCCATATTATTTCAGATAAAGCTGAACCCATACTCCTATATTCAGATTCTGCAGAAGATCTAGAGACAGTATTTTGTTTCTTAACTTTCCAAGAAACAGCAGATTTTCCCAACATGATGCAATAACCAGTGACAGATTTTCTAGTTTCTATGCACCCAGCCCAATCAGAATCACAAAAACCAACTAGGCTCGGGTCAGAGTCACTAGATAATAAAATACCTTTACCTGGTTCAAATTTGACATACCTGATTACCCTTAGGGCTGCATCAAGATGGGAGTGTTTTGGATCCTGCATATACTGACTCAAGTTTTGCACTGCAAATGATATATCAGGTCTAGTAATAGTCAAGTACAGCAACTTCCCTATCAGTCGTCTATAAAGACTCACATCATCTAGGGGTTTATCATCCTCATTCATATTCAGATGTTTATCATAATCCCGACTGGTCAATTTCAAGTTCATCTCCATTGGTGTTTTGCTAACCTTTCCAGCAGACAATCCAACTTCAGAAATAAGTTCTAAGGCATATTTTCTTTGAGTTAAAAAAAATACCCTTTTCAGACCGAGCAATTTCAATTCCTAAAAAATATCGTAACTCGCCCAAATCTTTCATCCTGAAGCTGGATTGTAAGACTGTTTTCAGTTCATTTATCAGATTCTCACTATTTCCAGAAATGTGTAAATCATCAACATATATCAGCAAAACAACCATTTGATCTTTATTATGCTTGGTGAACAGGGAATAATCATTCTTAGACTGACTATATCCAGCTTTAACCAGAACATCACATAACCTCATATTCCATTGTCTACCAGCCTGTTTAAGACCGTAAAGGGATTTTCTCAATTTGCAAACCAAATCAGTCTTACCATCACTGAACCCCTCAGGAATACGCATGTAAACATCCTCATCTAAATTACCTTGTAGAAAGGCATTGTGCACATCCATCTGATAGAGCGGCCACTTATAGATAGCAGCTAGAGCCAAAATGGTACGCACTGTATTCATCTTAACAACGGGTGAGAAGGTCTCAAAATAATCTATACCGTGCTTTTGATTGTACCCTTTTGCAACTAGTCTAGCTTTATATCTACTAAGGCTGCCATCAGAATTATATTTTAATTTGTATACCCATTTAGAACCAATTATAGATTTACCTGTAGGGGCTGGGACTAAATCCCAGGTCTGGTTCTCCTCAAGCGCCTTTATTTCTTCTCTCATTGCATTAACCCATAACCTGTCTTTCACAGCCTCAAGGAAACATTCTGGCTCAACCAGTTTAGATATCGAAGAAGTAAAACACTGATAATCATGGGACAATCCATCATACGAAATGTATTTATCAATAGAATATGGGCAATGAACATTAGAAGCCTCATAATCTTTCATCCATATAGGAGGCCTAATGATTCTACCTGTTCTACTCCTAACAGGTCCAGAATCTCCATCTACCTGAGAACCACCTCTCTCATCAGGGTCATTAGAAGACTCATCACCTGAGAGAGTTTCGGTTGAGATCTCATGAATCTCATCCGATGTGTTTCTCTCGGTAGTTCTCATGATATCCTCAGTTTCAACATTCTCAAGGTTGCTAACATCATCGGAATCTATATGCTGCTCAAAGAACACGGGTAATTGATCAAGCTTACTACTCCCAAAGGGAAAGATGCTCTCATTAAATATGACATCTCTACTAACGAAAAAAAATTATCTGTTAAATCATAGAGTTTGTATCCCTTCTGGGTCACAGAGTATCCCATCATTACTGAAGGGATAGCTCTGGAAGCCAGCTTATCATTCACGACCATGTTCTTAGCATATGCAAGGCAACCAAACACTCTCAAATGATGTATCACAGGTTTCTTACCACTTAAAACCTCAATGGGGGACTTACCCTTCAACAGTTTGGTAGGCATCAAGTTGATAAGGTAGCAAGCTGTAAGAATGCAATCCCCCCAAAAAATATTTGGAATTGATCCTTGCACTTTAAGGCCCTTGCTATTTCTAGCAAGTGCCTATGCTTTCTTTCTACCCTACCATTCTGTTGAGGGGTATAGGGGCAACTACTTTGATGAATGATACCCTTATCACTCAACAATTTTTCCATATGATCATTAAAAAATTCTTTTCCATTATCAGTTCTTAAGCATTTTATCCTTCTTTGAAACTGATTTTCTATCATGGCAATATAGTTTCTCAGGACCAAAAACACATCCGATTTGAACTGAATAAGGAAAACCCAAGTCACCCTTGAATGATCATCAACTAGAGTCAAGAAATATATTTTTTCATCATAAGTGGGGCAATGATAAGGCCCCCAGACATCCGCATGTACCATATCAAAGATAGTATCTGTTCTAGAAGCAGAAATGGGAAAACGATTTCTGGCAATTTTGGCTCTAGGACAGATAGAACAATCACTCATGCTTAATTTCTTATTTCCAACAATGTCAACAGAATCTACATGCTCAAGAGCCTTAAAAGAAGCATGTCCAAAACGTTTATGCCACAACATGATATTATTCACAGCGGGACTAATTACAAACTGACTGACTGACTGATCTGCAAGGAATTTTCATGAAATACAACCCAGATTTCTCCTCACCAGTCCCCAAGACCTTCCCATTTGAGAGGTCCTGCAGGATAGCAAGCTTAGGGTAAAACAATGCAGAACAGTTCAAGTCATTTGTAATTTTTGAAACAGAAATGAGATTGTATTTAAAATTGGGCAGATACAACACATTTCGCAACTCTTTTCCAGAATCAAGCATCACATTTCCAACACTATGCACTTCAGAGTATTCACCATTAGGTAGATGGACTTTGGTTCCAGGGGCTACCTTAATACCACATAACCAATCATTTCTGTTGGTCATGTGGTTGGTTGCCCCTGTATCCAGAATCCATATATCTCTATCACAATTGTATACAGAGTTTAAAGATATACCAGCTGTGTTCGAATGTGAGTCGTGAGAGAGGGCTGCACCTGCACCAGCAGCAGTGCCTCCAGCTCCTGCCCCAGAAGCAGTGCCTTCAGCTCCACTCACTGTCTGCAAAAATTTCTCAAATTGTTCACGTGAGAAAGTAATTCCACCTTGTACTCCACAATTCAAAGAGACATCATTATTAGTGGAGTTATTTAAAAAAAAATAGGATCAGTGTCACCAATTTTGGTGGAGTTACTGCTGCCCTTAGGATTGTTACCCTTCGCCTTCAACTCTTTGAATTTAAAACAATTGTCTCTGGAGTGACCCTTCTTTTTACAGAAGTCACACCCCTTTGCGTAGCATCGGTCAGCAGTGTGCCCACGTTTATGACAATATGAGCACTCTAAGTTTTGATTTCCTTTCGGTTTATCTGAACTTAGAGACACATTAGCAGACTTAGTCATCATCACAGAATTCATAGTAGTAGAAACATTTCTTTGGCTTTCCTCTTGCATCAAAAGATTATAAGCTTGATTAACAGTAGGCAAAGGAGTCCAAAGTAATAGATGACTTCTCACATTCGAATAATTATCATTCAAACCCATCAAAAATTGAAACAGCCTCTGATTATCTTTATGCTCAACATGCTTTTTGAAATCTTCATGATCGATATGAGGAAGAGCAGATGCAGTATCATATTCAGCCCAAAGAACTCTCAGTTTCGAAAAAAAATGTAGATATAGAATCAAGACCTTGCCTAGTCATCACAATTTCCATATGTATTTGGTAAGTTCTAGGGCCACTAACTTTATCGAATCTTTCTTTAAAATCTTTCCAAATGAGATAAGCATCCTCAGTTACATCAAACCACCACCCAAATCTTTTGAAATAGAATTTGTCAACCAACCTAGAACAACAGCATTGCATCTATCCCATAAATGGTGAAAAACAGGATCATAATTTTCACGAACACAAGTGCCAGTAATAAATCCTAGTTTGTTTCTTCCTAGCAAAGTAAACCGAATGGCCCTACTCCACATAACATAATTCTCAGGACCAGTCAGTTTATCAGCAACAATACAAGTTCCAGGATTATCACTAGCATGCAAATACAAGGGATGATGGGAATCAACAGATGCCATAGTATTTGGATTAGTATCATCGGTGGCAAGTTTTGCCTCCTGATGAATCTTTTCCTCAGCCATAACAACGAGACCAACAAAAAACAATCAACAGTGACTTCACAACAACAATGAGCCAAGAAATACCAACAGCTATTAACAAGATCCAGCGAATAACCAACAATAATAGGTTAGGCGCAAAACTCAAGAGACAAGATAGAGGATACCGACGGTTGCGATGAAAATCGCAACCTATAACCGCTGCGGGACTAAACAAGAGAGATGAAGAGATCCGTGGCTAGGAATGATTTTTCCTTACAGGAAAAATCACACACCAAGACTACCAACAAGAGAAAGAACACAGGATCGATGAAAAATCAGAAGCAAGATTTTGCTTCAACGCTCTGATACCATGTTATTTTGTGGAGAATCAGATGAGATTTTAGGAAGGAAACGATGGAGAATCCCAGAAGGCTACACAATGAACTGACAAAACGACGTAAGGATCATTAGGGATTATTCCTTCATCTGGAATCCCTTCACCTTAAAACCCTAATATACTAAAATATCCAATACATCTGAAGACAGGAAAACTAATCGTCTGAAGAATTGAATGAATGAACGAAGGAAACAAAGAGTCTAGAAACCATAAATTACAATTGAACCGTTGCAATAGTTAAACCACCAGACCAGAAGATGAATCGATCAAACCAGAAGATGAACCGATCAAACCAGAAGACGAACCGGCGGAAGTCTCTAGAATGATGGTTCATGTGTGTGGGTGGGCTAGAAGCCCATATCGAGAAGAATGCAGGCTGAATGTAGCAAGTGGGCCATAGTTTTAACACAGCTTCGTCTTCTTCCTTGAAGAAAAGAGAAGGAAAGGCGTGTTGGATTGATTGCAGGATTCAATTGCTTTTCTTTTTTTTTTATCTTTCAATTGCTTTTCATTGCTATGTTCTTTATGAGTTAATGCAGTGCTGCTTTTCTAAGTCTTCTCCCTTTTCTGGTCAATGGGGGTGTCATTGCCAGCCCACTGATTTAAAGTGAGGACATAGCTGGCGGGAAGGTCCTACGTGATAAAAAATATTTTTTAATAAAGAGTTCAGAATCAAGGTCCCCGGGCTCCGACGACCCTACAACCTCAGCTTCTTCAAACTAACGTGGCGTACGTTGTTTGTGGTCTTCGTGACAGTGACTGCAATGTTGGTCCCGTTTTTCAATGACATTGTTGGATTCCTCGTGGCGTAACGTGGCGTACGCCGTATGCTTCGTCGTGTCCATGCTAGCGGCTGCCGGATCGGTTACCGGAGTTGTGCTTGACCTAAAGGCTTACAAGCCATTCCACATGAACTACTAAAGAGGCCAAGAGGGAAGGAAGAAGAAAATAGTCAAGTTGCAATTGTCGTTTTATATATTTCCTAAAAGGCCCCTAGGAAGTAGGAGGGGAAGAAAATAAGTCTTGAGAAAGGGAAGGTCAAAATGGAGACAATCTATAAATGTACATAAGTTGTTGAACATCGGATTCGAGCGTATAATTAAAAGAAAATGTTGAATTTTATGGGTATTTAATTACTTTTGGTTCTTTTTACTTGATTTCTCAAAATTCCCTTATTAAATTAAAAATATATATATATTTAGTTTTTGAGAATAATATTCAATCATATTTTCCAAGGTGAAAAAAGGTGGATATTAATCTTAAAAATTGTGTTTTGGGAGATGGATTGGAATTTTCCTAATTTTAAGAAAAAAATGAGTATGAAAAATCCAAAATTTAGTTAAAAGAAACAGAAATCCTAACAAGACATGACATTGTCATTTCCTTAACACTCCATAACAATGGATATGGCTTCCTTTCATACATTCTAACACATAAAAGATCCAACAGTTGGTAGCTATCCGGCACCGGGAACTCATCTGTCTGAACCAAACATTTATTCCCTAGAAGACAGACAATCACTAGGACATTGTCATTAGTTACAATCTTCATCGTACCTTGCAATACAGGAGGTTGGGATGGTGTTTGTTCAACTTTTCCATCCATATTTAACAATTTTGAAAATTGCAAAAATAACAAAAATTTTCAAAAATGTCACAATTTAACCTTTTTAAACTTTTGCAAATGTTACACAATTAAGTGTCAATTCGATTAGGGATCAAGTTTGGATCTTGATCCAGACTGACCCCAGGGTACCAGTTTGAGTCAAGATCCAGATCTCAACTCCAATCAAATTAGATGTTGGTTCAACCCCAATCGGGGGCTCAGATTTGGGTCTTTACCTAAACCAGGTCTCCCACCCATTGGGGGATCAATCTGTATCAAGATGCAGACCTAAGTCCCTTCAATTGAGGTTCAATCGAGCCCTGATTGACTAGAAACTCAATTGTAACATTTAAAAAAGTATGAGATAGTTAAATTGTGACATTTTTTTGTAAAGTTTTCTATTAATTTTTCAATTTTTAAAAATTATTCTGATAAATTTAGATTGTAAAGTTGACATAGGAGGACAAACTTACAGTTTGATCAAACATGAAGGGCATACATTTTACAATTTAAATTTTGGGGGAACAGACGGCCAAATATTAGAGGTCAACGTCGTATTTTACCCAAATTAAATTGATATTATCTTACAGTTTCATCTAGCACAAGTGCGTATCTCTCTGATGGCGATACCCAAGACTTTCCTGCTCAAACAGATGCAACCAACTAGATATCAAAAAGGTGTAAAACCCGAAAAAATGAAATGGGATTCATGGAAATGCAGCTCACCTGAAGACAATTAGCGGTTACAGGACTGTATGTTTCCATCTGATCCATCAAAACTCAAAGCCTCCATGATCTTTGGCGTATTTCTTCAAAAAAGAGAACAAAAAAGATCATTTTTTTTCTTCTAAATGTAAAGCCTTTACACACATGGGAAACACACAATTCGTGTTCTTTCTTGTCGAAGAAGGCACTAATCTATGTTTCCTTACCGACTGACATTCTCGCCATGGCCAAGCTGCTGCCCACAAGTACCTCTCCCCCAAGAATAGACATTGTTCCTTTCGGTAATAGCAAGTGTGTGTCTCCAACCACAAGCCACATATGTTACGTTCTGCAACAGAAGGGAATTAAAAGGCACACAACATTGAGAAGAAGCATCATCTATAGCTAAAAATAGAAAGAAAAACACGAGTTAAGAGAGTGTGCCTCATCGTTCGGGAATCTAACTTGAACCGGAGCACAGTGGTCAACGGTATCACCTACTCCAACCTGTCCAAACTGTTCCAAACAGGAGCAACATCTACAGAACCACAAAATAGAAATCCAAAAAGAAAAATATAAAACATGACGTACCATTTTCAGACTTTTCGCTTTTTCTTATCCCCTAATATGCAATAAATAGATAAGTTATGCATTGTATTTATATTTCATAAGTTGAATCAATAATAATTCATATGTTATGTGGTTCGGCCCTATGACTGATCATTGTCCATCATCTATCTTCTCAATTTCTTTTCTCGTATATTATCTTTCCATAGCAGTCTCGACTTTCTAATGTTTTAGGTCCTAAAACCTCAATTTTAAGATAAATGATGGTGCTCACCTTCCAACCCCACCCGTAAACGGATATTCTAATTCTTCTCCTGCATGAAGAATGAATTGGTAAAACCAATATGCTAATTCTTCTGCGTTGGGAGATAGGTCTTCAAGATTAGGTGCATCTCTTACCCTGAAAGAGAGAGAAGATGAAATTAATCGTAAAAAAATTAACACAAATTATAACAACAAAGTAACACTAAATTTCGTATAATAATAGTTACCATAGGTCAATGTTTTTGCATTTGCATTAGCTGATATAGACTTGGGACACACTCAATTCCTCAAGACCTTGTATTCCTCTGAAGTTCTTGCACCCTTTTATCCTAACATTACTCAAGCTTCTCAGATTCTTCATACTCTCTAACCTTTCTAAAGAACCACAATACTCAATGTACAAATTTTTCAAGTATACTACTATGCTGAGTCCTGGAATCTCAACTAGATTTTACAGTGGTAGTAGATATGGCTTCAAGCTCAAGCGCCTCTTACCCTGAGAGAGAGAGAATGAAATTAATGGTAAAAAAATTTAACACAAATTGTATAACAAAGTAAAACTAAAGTTCATATAATAATAGTTACCATCGTTCAATGTTTTTGCATTTGCATTGGTTGATATAAATATGGGACCTACTCAATTCCTCAAGACCTTGTATTCCTCTGAAGTTCTTGCACCCTTGTATTATGACAGAACTCAAGCTTCTCATATTCTTCACACTCTCTAACCTTTCTAAAGAATTACAGTGTCGAATCTCCAGTCTTTTCAAGGATACTACTGTGCTGAGTCCTGGTATCTCAACTAGATCTTCACAAAACCACAAGCCCAGTTCTTCAAGATGTTTCAGTCGTGATAGATCGGGGAACTTATTGATGCTGACACACCAATATATACTCAATATTCTTAGAGACTCCAACTTATCGACTCCCAGGTTGTCGATTCTTCCTTCCATCCGACAGCCTATCAACGCGAGTTCGGATAAGTTGTTCAAGTTGGAAAGACAAGACAATTTCGTTTTTTTTCCTATTTCTCTCAAAGTTAGACTCTGTAAACTTGATGGAAGTGGTGGAATGCATATCAAGTTTGAGCAACTTAGTTTAAGGGATTTGAGTCTTGTTAATTCACTGAACTCAACAGGAAGAAAGATGTCTCTCCTAAGATTTAAATCCAATATCTCCAGATTCAACAACATCTTCAGTGCATCAAGCTTGAAAGAAAGCGTGTCTAGAAGAGGAGATAGATCATTCCACCTTATATCATCAAGTTCTAACTCTCTTAATTGATTGAGCATCGAGAGATCTGGAACTTGTCTCAGTGAACAAACATTGAGTTTTAGATCAGTCAAACTTGTTGGCAACTCTGAGATTCGTTCAATGCGATCACAATCAGATAGATTTAGTGTCTGCAAAAGAGAAAGTTGAGCAATTGTTGCAGGTAAAACACTCACTGGAGTCCAATGCAGGTTAATCACTTGTAGTCTTGTAAGATCTCCAATGGATTCAGGTAAAACAGTCACACACGTATTTGATAAATTCAATTCGACTAACAAGTTCAAGTTGCCCAAGTCATCAGGCAACTTCTCTAACCTCTTGCAACTTTTGAGATCCAATATTTCAAGTTTCCCCAATCTTGTGATTGAACTGGGCAACTCCTCTATCATACTACATCCTGATAGATCTAAGGTGACCAATGATATCAAATCTCCAATTGAGTCGGGTAACTAATTGAGGACAAGAGATGACAATTTTAGGTGCTTAAGTTTGACCAACAATCCCACAGTAGCAGGCACCTCCTTCAATCTATCTGCAAAATCGAAATCTAAACTCCAGAGTTTTTTCAACTTTCCTATTGAGCGAGGAAGTTTAGAAACACTTGTTTTTGAAATGTTAAGTTGCTCTAAATCTTCCAAGTTTCTGACTTCCTCTGGCAAGTTTTTGAGTTTATAGCAATACTGAAAAGTTAAGTACTTCAACTTTCGTAGCTTCCCAATGGAGTTGTCAATTTTTGTTAATCTTATGCACTTATAAAGAATCAACTTCTCTAGAGCTTCCATCTTGGAGAAGTTCGGTGTTCTAGTTAAATTCTTACATCTTGAAAGGTTTAGAACTTTTAACCTCCGTAATTCCTATCCATAAAAGAGTAAACAACAATGAGATATGAAAATTAACTAATTTTATCCAACAAAGAGTATAAGAGTAACTAGAACTTTACCTGAATTAGGATCCATCCATCCCAACTGTCAGTAATATCGCTTTCTGAGAGGTCAAGAATAGCTAGCTTCATCAGATATGAACTATCTAGATTTCGATAAACTGGGTAAAATATTTTTCCAACTGATGCAATTAATTTTGGCTCGTTCAACGTCAGAGAAAGCCATGTTAAATTCGTAGAAAGTTGCCAAAATTTCCTATGATGAACTTTCCCAATTCCTAGCACCTGAAGAAACCTAAGACATTCAAGATTAGAAAATTTTGTCAGGTTGTCATCAACTCCACGAACACGAAGCCCCACAACATCCTTTTCCTGTTCATTAAAGGGAAAAACCAAGTATTACAGATGGAAGGAATGAAAAAGGAAGAAGTTACAAATATGTATATAACGTTCATTTTTTAAATCATTTATGTACCTTATTTCTCTTCTGTAGAAACAGTGCATCCTCGTATGTCTGGATCCTACTACCCTCTCTAGAAGTTGGACTATTATTCCCTTTTATAGGAACTATTTCTCTTCCAAGATCTCTGAGTTGATCATGCATCCAGAACCTGCCATACTCTGTAATTTTTATCAGGGACATGGAGAGAAGGATCTGAAGTGCCCAGTTTGGGCCAAAGCCACAAGCTTCCCACATGTAAATTGGGTTTGACTTATCTTGATGTATGAAGAAACAAGCAATATCAAGATATATTTCCTTGACATTATCTTCCAATGTATTGTAGCTTATCATTAACTTTTCTCGAACATCTTCTGCAGGTATTGTCTTCAAAATTGTCACTTTGTCTTTCCATGCTTCTATACTCATACCATAAAGAAGGGATCCTATGACTTCGAGAGCCAAAGGAAGTCCTCCGCTGATTGATATGGCATCCTTTGAAAGACTTGTATAGTCTTCTGGAGGATGATCTCTTCCAAAAGCATGTCTGCTGAACAGTTGCATAGCTTGTTCTGGATTCATTCCTTTGACCTCCATCTTTGAAATGCACGTAGTAGACATCTTCGCACTACCTTCATTGCTCGATGATGCTTCTGCTACATTCATTAGAAGTGCTCTTTGATCTCTTGATGTAATGATAATTCGACTCCTTGAACCAAATGAGATCCAATCTCCAACAAGCTCCTCGATGTGACTTCTTTCACCAACATCGTCCAACACAATGAGAACGCTTTTCATCCGAATATTCATGTTTTTGCGAACTGCTTCTTTAGCATGAAGATCCTGCAATAGTTTTGCCCGTAAATATTCAAGACCGTTATGGCTACGCTCTTCTCGGATATTTGCAAGGAAAGAACAAGAATCGAAACTACTCGAGATTCGATTGAAAATGATCTTCGCTAGAGTTGTTTTACCAACTCCACCCATCCCATACATCCCAAGAAAACGCACTTCAACCGATCCAATTTCTAGCAATTTTAGCGCCTCTTCAACTTCATCTGGCATTTCAACGAAATGTTTGATGGTTTGTTTTTGTTTTACCCTCAATTTCAGTGAAATCTCTGTCTTGAACTTCTTGATGAACTCGACATAGCTGGACCAAAGGAAAAGATGAAGACGATACTATTAATATTTAATGGAGACAATATTGACTTGAAAAATTGGATATTTATAAAATTAAAAGGAAAGGATCTCTCTGTATCTATTCTATTTATGACTTACCCTGATTCCTTCAATTCCCGTCCCTTGATTCTCCCCACCTCCGCAAGAGCCTTCTCCCATTCTTTCACTTGCTCTTTCCCATATTTCTTCATTTGATCAACATATAATGGGGTTTTGAGCTTGACGTCGTCAGGTGTGACGTTATAGAAGATGGGCACAATATCTTTGTTGAGCTCCACCATTTTTGCAACTTCGCGAAGACACCAAGCACTGGAAGCGAATGATTTGGAGAAGATAGGAACGCAGATCTTGGAATTGGTAATGGCTTCCAAGATCGACTCGATTTTGTCGCCGGCCTCAAGCTCGTCATCATCCCTAAACACTTGGATTCCACTTTCATCGAGATGATTGTAGAGGACATCGGTGAAGCCCCGACGAGTATCGGGACCTCGAAAGCTCAAAAACACCTCGTACTCCGTCTTTGATATCTCTGAAGATCTAATTGCCATGGCTTGTCTTGCTGCTGCGTGGTTCAGCTTCGTCTTCTTCCTTGAAGAAAAGAGAAGGAAAGGCGTGTTGGATTGATTGAAGGATTCAATTGTTTTTCATTGCTGCGGTCTTTATGAGTTAGTGTGCAGCCCACTTGTCCGATTAGAAGGATATAAGAAATTTCCTAACAAATAATTTTCCACTCCGACGACTTGGACTTGGCAGTAACACGTGATTTAAAAGTGAGAAAATAGCTGTCTGGAAGGTCCTGCGTTATTTAAGGCAGCCCACTTGTCCGACGCATCCACTTGACTTTACTCATATCTATTTTCTTCTTATCCACTTTCTTTTGGCCCACTTCTTATCCGCTTGGCTTCTATTTTCTTCTTGTCCACTTGGCTGGAAGGTACCTGATAGTCGACGTGAATTGACACGCTGGCGATGCATGGGTCTTATACAGGCTTGTTCATGAACCGGTTCAACCCTGAATCGGTTCAGAACTGAACTGGTCTGGTTTATAAAAAAAATAGTGTTTCTAAAAAAAACGATCTGGTTTAGGTAAAAAAATTGGTCTGGTTTGAACCAATTTAGAATCGATTCGAACTGGTATGTTCTGTTTTTTTTAATAACAATTTTAGGTATGAAATAATTTGGTTCAAACCAAAACTGAACCGACTGAAAATCATGTCCAACACACTGAACCGACTAAAAAAACATTGAACCAACTGAAAAATACTGAACCGACTGAAAAACATACTGAACCGACTGAAAAATTGTTTCACAACCAACTGGAATCCTGTCCAACATCAACATACGAGAGTCCAATACATCTCTAGGTTTGGTTTAATTTCAAACTGGTTTAATTTATTTTGCTTCAAACCGGTTCTAAAATTATATAGGTTTAAAGTGATTTGATTTAAATTTAAGTATAAACCAGTATCAAAAAACGAGTTGATTCGAACTGAAATTTTGGTACTATTTTAAACTGATATACTTAAAGCCTAAAAATACCGGTCTGATTTTGATACTAGTTCGGTCGAACCGATTCGTATCAGACCAGTTCAGCCGAAATAGTTTAAATGAGCCTAGTCTTATAAATATTACCAAACCCAAGGATGGAGAGTAGCCATACGCGTAAAACATGCAGCACCAACTTTCTTATACGGACGTAAGCCATTCTTTCTCTTCTTCATCATATTCCATTGATCTCTTAGCTCTCTCTCTCTCCACTAGCTAGTCCCCATCTTAGAGAGAGAAGGAAATATAATGCAGGTTTCTTCTTTTTCTTCCTTTTCATGATATACATGCATGCATGAATAATTTGACGTACTTAATGAAGAAGGTGGATTTTAATCTTAAAGATTGTGTTTTGGGAGATGGATTGGAATTTTCCTAATTTTAAGAAAAAAATGAGTGAAAATCCAAAATTTAGTTAAAAGAAACAGAAATCCTAACAAGACATGACATGACATTGTCATTTCCTTAACACTCCATAACAATGGATATGGCTTCCTTTCATACATTCTAACACATAAAAGATCCAACAGTTGGTAGCTATCCGGCACCGGGAACCAAACATTTATTCCCTAGAAGACAGACAATCACTAGGACATTGCCATTAGTTACAATCTTCATTGTACCTTGCAATTCAGGAGGTCGGGATGGTGTTTGTTCAAGTTCATCCATCAACCCGCATTCTCTTTGGTTCGTTCTCTGGTACGCTAACATCGCTCATGTAGCTCTGCCCGGAGATCATGGTTTGTTGCTGCACCTGCAAATCGGAGTATTATGTGGGAGATGCAAAACAATATTTTATCTTAGTAATTAGATGGGTAAAATATCACATTCTTTCCTAATATTTGGGCAAATTTTCAGCTTTCATACTAGAGTTTAAATTGCAAATTTTTTTCATTTCATGTTTGGTTAAAGTGCAAGTTTACCCTCTCCGTCAACTTTTCCATCCATATTTAACAGTTTTGAAAATTGCAAATATAACAGAAAATTTTACAAATGTCACAATTTAACTTTTTTAAACTCTCTCAAATGTTACAATTGAGTCCCGATTCGATTGGGGACTCAAGTCTTGATCCAGACTGACCCCTAATGGGTAGGGGACCAAGTCTGGGTCAACACGCAGACCCCAGCCCCAATTGAATTGGGGGAGCTCGGGTGTGGATCTTGACCTAGACCAGATCTCCCATCCATGAGGGTTGGACCAAGACCCAGACCTGAGCCCCCTCAATTGAGATTCAATCGAGTCCAGATCGAATCATGTTTCAATTGTAACCATTAAAAAAGTTTAGGATAATTAAATTGTGACAATTTTTAAAAAATTTCTAATAGTTTTGCAATTTTTAAAACTTATTCATATTGATAGAAAAGTTGACGCACTTTAGTCAAACACAAGCTTCATAAATTTTAAGTGGAAATTGAAAATTCGTCTAAATATTAGGGTCAATGTCGTATTTTACCCAAATTAAATTGAAATTATCTTACAGTTTCATCCGGCACAAGTGCGTATCTCTCTGATGGCGATACCCAAGACTTTCCTGCTCAAACAGATGCAACCAATTACATCTCAAAAATGTGTAAAACCCGAAAAAATGAAATGGGAGTCATGGAAATGCAGCTCACCTGAAGACAATTCGGGGTTACAAGACTGTATGTTTCCATCCGATCCATCAAACCTCAAAGCCTCGATGATCTTTGGAGTATTTCTTCAAAAAAGAGAACAAAAAAGATCATTTTTTTTCTAAATGTAAAGCCTTTACACACATGGGAAACACACACTTCGTGTTCTTTCTTGTCGAAGAAGGCACTGGTCTATGTTTCCTTACCGACTGACATTCTCGCCATGGCCAAGCTGCCCACAAGTACCTCTCCCCCAAGAATAGACATTGTTCCTTTCGGTAATAGCAAGTGTGTGTCTCCAACCACAAGCCACATATGCTACGTTCTGCAACAAAAGGGAATTAAAAGGCACACAACATTGAGAAGAAGCATAGAAAGAAAAGCACGAACGAGTTAAGAGAGTGTGCCTCATCGTTCGGGAATCTAACTTGAACCGGAGCACAGTGGTCAACGTTATCACCTACTCCAACCTGTCCAAACTGTTCCAAACAAGAACAACATCTAGAGAACCGCAAAATAGAAATCCAAAAAGAAAACTATAAAGCATAGCGCTTATTGAGGTTCAATTCCAATTTCCAGAGTTGTTTCCTATATACCAAGCTATGGGATATTTTGTGCTTAAGATCTTTGAGTTGCTCGTTCTCTTTGTTTTTTATTTGGATGATCTATTGTATACAATACTTTATCTAAAAGATTAAATTATATTTGATATTAGTTTTTAGCATACTTTCTTATCCCCTAATATGCAATAAAGTTATGCATTGTATTTGTATTTCATAATTTGAACCACGCCAGGTTCGGTCCAAACCGATTGGGTCTCCAATTGAGCACCAATCTGGGATCCTATGGTCTGGGTCCGAACCCAGACCTGGTGCCCATGGTTGGGCGACCTGATATGGGCCCGAACCCAGACCATGGGACCCTGAATTGGGGCTCAATTGGATCCCCAATCATTTGAACCGAACCCAGTCAGGTTTGGTCCAAACCGATTGGGGCTCTAGTTGATGGTTTGGGTCCGAGCCCAGACCAGGTTCCCATGGTTGGGAGACATGGTATGGGTTCGGACCCATACCATAGTACCCCGATTGGGACTCAATTGGAACCCATCGGTTTAGACCGAACCAGGTCCTCAGGGTTGGGTGACCTGGTCTGGGTTCGGACCCTGACTAGGTGACCCTCGGTGTGACTCGAATCGAGTCGGGACTTGTTTGAAACATTAGTGTAAGTTTGTAGGGTTTAATTGTAACATTTAGAAAAATATTTGGTTAATTTTGTAAATACAGAAAATATTTAACGTTTTTTAACATAAAAGTAACTAACGTACCAATTACCATCATTTTCAAGCATGTTGAACTAAAAACAATCGTTTGGGTTGGGAAACCATTTTCGTCAACCATGATGTACCATTTTCAGACTTTTCCCTACTTTCTTTTCCCCTAATATGCAATAAATAGAGAAGAATGCATTGTATTTGTATTTCATAAGTTGATTCAATAATAATTCATATGTTATGTGGTTCGGCCCTATGACTGATCATTGTCCATCATCTATCTTCTCAATAAATCTCTTTTCTCGTATATTATCTTTCCATAGCAGTCTCGATTTTCTAATGTTTTATGTCCTAAAACCTCAAATTTAAGATAAATGATGGTGCTCACCTTATTCCAACCCCACCCGTAAAGTTTCCCTTCAGATGTGAGGGCCATGGTGTGTCTCCAGCCACCGGATATCTGAAACATCAATCATTCAGGCAAGGATTCTAATGTATATGCGTCTGTGTTTTCTATGACAGAAGGAAAGGAACGAACCTGGGAAATGAGGGATCCGCTCAAAGCTTTGAGTTTATGAGGAACGAGGTGATCCTCAAAATCCCCATGACCGAGCTGACCATATTTACTCCAACCAAAAGTGTATAATCCACCAGAAGCAGACACCGATATCGTATGCCTCCACCCACAAGCAATCAGCACCATCTTTTCACCCTGCAAAGATTTGAAGAAACAAAACTGACTAGGGTAGGTTGCTTGTGAACCAAGCTAAGTCTTTCCAACAGCAAAAAAGAACAGCAAATTCCAATTTGAAGCAGTTTTGCACAATAGAGATTATGAAGTACATGAACAGCAGAAACTTTCTCGGGGATGGAACGGTCATTTCGGTCCCCTAAGCCCAAGTTACCATATCGGCCCCAACCCCATCCATAGAGATCTCCATCTTCTGTTATGGCTGCAGCATGCTCAGCTCCAGCAGCCACCATTTTTACAGACAAGCCCTATAAAAGTAACCAACAACATAAAGTCATGGTAATCTTTTTACCAATAAATTCTAATGACCCAATCGAGATGTAAACCCCGACATTTTGAAGTTCTTTCAAGAGATGTTCCCAAAGTTGAATAGAGTAGAATCATATAAGGTAAAAGAATGTGCAGTACCTGAAAAGCTTTGATCTTTTGTGGCACAAGAGAGTCATCGGTGTTGCCAAGGCCAAGTTGACCATTTTGATTTCTACCCCAACTTCAGTGCAAAAAAAATAGATAACAACTCGTGAATTGTCATCTAGAATTGCATAAGCATCATCAATGATGGTTATGTCTCAATTTTTAATTTTTAGCAACCTTCATCACGGAAAATTTGAACTAATCCAATGAAAATTACTAAACCTGTCAAAATGAGTTCATTTAGTTGCAGTTTGGAGTTTAGACTAACCTCTGCACTTCACCTTCCATAGTCACAGCCATACAATGGCTGTCTCCACAAGCAATTTGCTTTATTCGGACACCATGTAATGCTTTGATTGGTTGTGGAGTAAACAGATCCCTGGAATCTCCATGGCCTAACCTCCCAAAGTCACCCCTGTGAAATTTCAAGATGGGTAAGCAAATCTGCAAATGCTAGCAAATTCTCAACGGATTAAACTTAATACTAGTTGTAGTTAGTAACAGACCATCCCCAACTATAAACCTCCAAATTTGGCTCCGAATATGCAATTGTGTGGTCAGCTCCACAAATAACAGATACCACTTCATGATCATCCAATGCATTCAGTTTTGTAGGTGAATATCGATCTTCTGAGTCTCCAGTGCCTAATTGGCCGTCCTCTCCACGTCCCCAAGAGCAAACTATATCCCCAGCTGCAATTTTTCAACGATCCCTTTCAATAAATGAAGTAATTACCATCTAAAATGTAGGAAAAAATCAATTTTTCATTCCAGATGTAACTAGTATGTGTGTGCTAGGTAGCAACATGCTAAGTTAAAATCAGAATATTTTGTCAATTAATACAAAAAATTAAAAAAAAAATCTAATTGCAGGACTGGTAAATTCTGTGGTGAGAGCACATTGATTAATCACAATGAAATGAGCAGATAAGGACCATTAAAAACACAATGTTCTTGATTTATGGATTGACTAGTTGAGTAACCTAACTCATTATAGTAGGGGGAAAACGGAAAATCTGAATTAGGTAAAGTTATTAAATGCCGACACAAATTCATTGCATGCTACAGTAACTCTGCAAGGCATTATAATCTTCTTGGATCTTGGTTCCGGTGTTGCTATTAATGATAGCCTATCATCACTATTTCGTTAATACTCCCTAAAATTGAGCTTCTGTAATTTTCTTTCACCACAACTACTGTACATCACCACAATGGGGCCAAGAAAGAGTAACAGACAGCAAGATCATGACCCAGAGATGAATGGTACGTACAGAGAAGAGCAACAGAGTGAGAAGCGCCAGCGGATACGAGAAGTACGCGCCGCCGACTAGGAACTTCCTTTGCGGCGTCTTTATCCACAGTAGTACTAGATTCCCTCGGCTCACCTTCCATTTCCACCATTTCTTGCTCCAGACTGAGTCCTGAGCTCAGCTTCAGAGGAATGCGACAAAAGGAAGAAAGAATCGCAGAACCAACTCAAGGGCAGCACAGCACAAGTTCGATTTGGATTGGAGGTTTGTGGGTGCAGAGAACTTGAAGAAAGATGAGATTTTGGCGAGAGTGGGAAGGGACCAGACCAAAGATGCAGTAACTGAGGAGGGGGTTGAGGGAGTTAGGGGGATGGGGATGGAGATGACATTTATACTGAAAGTGATGAAGAGTGTGGATTTGTGGAATGCCTCTTAAAAGATTGATATTAATATTATTATATTATTTATCAATAAAATGCATCCGTTTTTCTCATAAAAAAAAATACTTTTGTCTTTTTATTATTTTTGGAATTAATTTAATTTTATTATTATTATAATTGAGTTTTATTCTCAAAATCTAAAATTAAATTATAATTTTAACATGCATTATCTTCATATTATTATATATAGATATATAATGAATGAATCATTTTTTATTTATAATATAATCAAATATAAGAAGAATATTAATAAAGGAGATAGATGTTTATTTAGGTTACAAAATTGTATTTCTATTTTTTTTTTTACCCTAAGTAGATAATTAAAGGGTTAATAGGTCCAACAGTACCATAAGTTTGAGTCATGTGATCGGATGGTATCCCTATGTAGTTTTATGGTACCATATGTTTCGCAATGTTGTTATTTGGTCCGTTGTACTAACTGTCGTTAGTTTTTGCCGTGAAATGTCCACGTGATTCTCACGTGTACTGATATTTGAATTGAAATGTCTATTTTGCCCTAGGATGTTCTTTTATAAAGCAACTCCCCCCATCATTCATTCCATCGTCAACTCCTCCTTGTGCTGTGCTTCGAACTGCTACTTACTGGTTGGTATGTCTTCTCATTCATCTGCCTCTTCCAAAGAAATTTCTGAGTTCAAGTCACGACGATGCCACTGTGGTTTACTCTGCATTGCCAAACCAGCCGGAACCTGGAAGAATTTTTCAAGACGGTTTCATGGGTGTCCACAATTTGAGGTTTCCATTCTCAATCTTATTTAAATGCTAATTTTGAGCTCAATTTATGTTTTAGGATTTCTGATTGTTGAAACCCTAATTTTGATGAAACTAAAAATTATTGTGAAAACCTAATTTTAGGTTGGTGGAAATCGTGGATGTGGTTTCTTCTGCTGGGAGGATCCCCCAATGTGCCCTTATGGAAGAAGAGCAGTGCACAAGAAGAACGTTCTACAGAAGATTGTTGTTGCACTGGTCGTTGTCTGTGTTTTTATTTGTGTTAGATTGGCTGCTTAGAATGTGTATGGTTTTGTCTGTTGTTAAGAATGTTGGTGTTAGAGGTTTCTGTTAATGCTGTTAGATAATGATTTTGTGTTTTCAGAAGTTACAGTACCATTCGACCACACTCCGTGAAGTAATTGGACCATATAACAACATATATTCAAAGATAATGTACCATATAACAACATATATTCAAAGATAAGACTGTAAATGTAACTTCATTAAACAACAACTCCCTGTAAACAAAAGCAGACATCACAACTAACACATCCGCATGTAAAACATTCCGCATATCCTTTAAAAAGTGTTCACCCTGCCAAAAGAAAAGATGACAACATTTCTGAACCACATATACAACCATGTTGTTGACAAAACACAAAATTAGTGGTTTATAAGTATAAAATCCTCCCCACCCACCCAAAACAGCACGATGTCACTGACTGAAACGTTTTCTTGTTGTGTTTAGATGTGCCATGTATGACCTTGTTCTCTTCGGTGTGACCACTTTAAGATCTCCCAAGCAGCCTTTTCAGGAGAGGACATAGCAGTTCCTACTGTTGCTATGTGTGTATTGTTCCATGTGTTGTTGTCAACAATGACAGTGCGGTTAGCCATGGCAGTTGTTTGGTAACCATAGTCCCACCATGATGCAACCTGCAAAAAATACATGATTTTAGAATAATCTATCAACAGAAATTAGTATGATGCTTTAGTTTTCATGTAAATTCAGTGAAAGTAATCATCGGTATTGTGGATATTAGTCAATCCATGTTTACAGAACTCACTTTATCATCCGCATCGGTATTGTGGCTTAACCATGCATAAGCTTCTCTAAAATCATCGAAAACATGTAATCCATCCTGTGTATGAGATGTGAGAACAATGGATGGAGCTGAATAAGCCTCAGCTGCTGCCCAGACACAATGCACCTGCATAAGCCAAGTGACACTCCTTAACTTGTCATAGTATAAATATACTTACAAGCAAAATTAATATCTCAACCGCATAATGGCATTCAGATACACTTTTTCTTATTTAATGTATATGATAAGATGAATGAAATTCAGAAAGATTTTTCCATCTTTACCGCATAAATCCATCAAAATGAAAAGCAATTCATGAGTGATTCATCTCTAACTAATCAGAAGTTGTAGACCCTTATCACTGATGCTTGTATAAATTTCATCAAGGAGCGGTTCACAAGCATCAGCTGAAACAACAATCAACAAGCAATTAAACAATACCACAAGCATCAGCCGAAACAAGACAACCCTCGACAAAAACAGAACTACACCAGCACGAATCGTTCGACCGCAACAGCAAGACTCCGACAGCACTAAACCAGCACGAATACTAACTTATCTCCTCTAAATCACGAGTTTTGAAGTCTAAAACACTCATGCATTACCAACATTACTCATCTACAAGGGTAAAAAACTGACCTTTTTGGAAGATCAAAACTTGCGGGCGACGATACGGCTTGATTCAATCAATTGAAGGTGCCGACGACTGATTGCGGGCGAAGGAACGACGCGTGAGTGTGGGAAGACTCCAATCGGTGGCATGACCTAAACTTTGAGGAAGAGTGAGTGTGGGAAGAGCTTGAGGAGGGAACGTTCTTAAAGGAGTCCAAACTTTGCAATTGTTCGTTTGGAAACGTCGGTTCATATGGAGGGAATGCATCAAAGGGTATTTTAGTCCACATTTTCTTCTTCATTCGATTCAGACCACTCACGTGTTCATCACATGTCAATTTAACGATAAAAGGAAACGACTCACTAACAGAAGACTGTTGGACAACATCGACCAAACTTATGGTACCATTAGACCACATCAAAAAACTTAAGGTACCATCCGATCACATGACCCAAACTTATGGTACTGTTGGACATATTAACCCCATAATTAAATTACGACATTAATGATGTTAACCGTGATGAGTTTGAACTTACATGGTGTGAGTTATAATTTTTTAAGTAAATTTTTCATATCTCAATTTACGGCAGTCTGTACAGTCATTCCGTAAATCCAAATTTAATATTTTCTGCATCATTTGAATCGCAATTAAAATATCTACTTATTATTATTTTTTTTAATTGAGATATAATTTTATTTTTAATTAAAAATCGAGTCGTCGTTATCGAACAAAAAAAACTTTTAAAAAATCATATGCATCTGTATTTGGTGCCTATTGAACATGCGTCACTATAGGGTGCGCGATTGCAAATACACGCTATCCGGACATGTGTGTAGACCTATTTTTTAAAATATTTTTTTTATACTTACTTTTCTAAAAAAATATGATTATTTTTTTAAAAAACTCGTACTTTAATTATTAAATTATATTTTTTACATGATTCATGAATGTGATGTGACCTCTTGGACTTATTTGAAAATTTGCACATATAGAGCAGAGTAGACCATGGCCTACTACTTGTCAAACACGACACGGTTGGTGTTTGGTTAATGTTGGGAATTGAGTGGAACCGAACCATTCGGCGACGACCAGAAATTTTTAAAAAAGTTTTTGGTGTTTTTAATCTGTGAAATATAGAATAAGAAATACAAATTAAAAAATATAATATAATAATATAATTTTATTTAGTTGATTGATTAAAGTATAATAAAATATAAAATTCAAATATTTAACCGGTGGAATGGTATATAAAAATATAATTAAAATGGAATAAAAGGAAATGACGTATATATTTTTTACTTTAATATATATAATATAATTATCTTATATATACCATTTCCTTTATAATATGTATAACATATATACCAGGTTGATTGTCAAATTTAATATTATAATTCATTTTCAGAAAATATTAGTTTATATATTTTTATACTTAAATAATAATAATAATAAAAAATTAACCGGGTTTAGGGTAGGGGTGAAACCAGACCATATCAACAAGTTTTATTTTACTATTTCAGTCGGATACTTATATTTTTAGATTGGATTTTCTTCCAAAAAAAACAAAGTTTGACCAAAGATCGTATAAGGAAAAATAAACCGTTCATTCGGATTTTCGAACCGTATTTTCTGTTTAAACCAAAAAAACAAGAAAATACACATTGAAACACAAAATAAGTATTCAAAATTAAATTAAACAACAAAATAACTCGACTATTATTAATATAATAATGTTTAATATAATAATGTTTAATAACAAAACAACAAAATTAAATTAAACAACAATGTTTACATAACTTTCTACTAAACCGATTAAACAACTAAAATAATTATTAAATAAAAATATTATTATTTGTTTGTATTCATTGATTAAATATATTAATTAATACGAATTAATATAATATATCAAATTATATACGTATAAACGGTCAGACCGGACTCCACGGCTTTTTAGATTTGTAGATCGAACTCTATAAAACCCCGTTTAAAACAAAAAAAAAATTGTCTATAAAGCAAATCGTACATTTTCGGACCGTTTTTTGAGTTCGAACCGGTTCGATTTTCACCGAATTTTCGGACCATCCGATTTTTGCATACTAGTTTACCGGAGGTAAGCCCAATTTCTAACTCTTCCTCTTGACTAAGAGCCTAAGCCTAAGCCCAAGCTCACGCTCTGCTAAATTTCTCAAGGAGGGTTTAGGTTTGGGTCTGGCCGTCTGGGTTTACGATTCTCACTCTTCCAGTTACTTCATTACGGAATGATGACACATTAGATTAGATTTCTCCCTCACGTTGATCCTTCTGCAACTTCTGGCAAATGATCGACGACCTCCTTCCAGGTAACCAATCTCTCTCTTGAAATGGAGTTCTGTGCTGTTTTTAGTTATTTGGTTGCTTACTGAGCTTCCGAACGATGATCCACTTCCTTCTCTCTATTCTAGATCCAGAATCGCCGTATTCTAGTTTTGTAAATCGAGCCAAGCTGTCTTATAATGTGAAATGTGGTATAGTCGGGTGAATTTAACTGAAAATGGAGATTGAGGCTGTTTCTTTCCGAAACTGAAGTAGTTGCTGACAATGTGAACAGATTGTTCATCTGTCATGATTGTGATACCCTAACCTAAGACCGTTGGTTATTTGCTTTGTGGTTAGTAAAGCCTCTGACCTTCGTCTGTTGTTATCTGGTCAATTGTTTAGGTCACAGCTAATTTGTAATGATTTCATTTCTTGAATTGATTGTTTGTTATCTAGATCGTTTGTGATCCGTAAAACTCTGAATTTAGGTTATCTCCATTGTGAGGTCTGTACTGTATAGTATACTATGAACATAAGTTTAAGGAATATTGTGTCTTATATACAAATGGCATAGTAAAAATTCTCTACTTAGGGTTAGTTAGATGGTTCATAACTCAAATGCAGCGATTGATTGAGGAACAGTTCATGATATCTTTCAGCTTGTGCTGTTGTTCTTGCTCTTAGGTAGTATTCAACTGTGCTCAAATCTTTGCAGGAAAGCAATGGGGCAAAATGGAGAAGAAGAGCAGGCCATGGTGACTAATCCTTCAGCTTCTGGAGGCTTAATTGAAAAGGTGGAGGATCGATTCAAGAAGCTCAAGGAGCATGCAGAAGCTTATCCATACGTATGGGCATCGTACATTGTTGTGTATGGAGGTTTTGGGCTTTGGACAGCATATAGATGGAGGAGGCTGAGGAGGACAGAGGATCGGGTTAGAGCCCTTCAAGAGAGGCTTCGTAAGGTTGTTGAAGCTGAGGAATCAGCTTCCTTCAAATCAAAGGCTCCTCCAAAAGGTACTGAACAATAGCACTTCCATTTTGCACAACTTTTACTTTATTCATCTATATTTGGCAACCCTGTTCATATTCATATAAAGAAGCAGCTCCTTGGTTTCTTAGTGTTTGAGGGAATTGTTTGGATCTAAGGTTTGATTACCTTTGATTTTTGCATTCATTTTTGACAGAACATATGACAAAGGACTAGATCTAGATACTCTCTTTGTCCTTAGTAGATATTCTATTCTGAATGTGATGAATTTCAATCACATTTCTAAGGATAAATCATTAATTAAGTCCAGAATAAAAGGCTGTGTCTGTAAAATAGACTATTTTTTTTCATTTGAAGTCAGATTGGGAGGAAAATAAATCTAAAAAGGAGGTTGGGTTTGGGTCTATAAAGTCAATTTGTAGATCCGTATAATATATATATATATAAAAGTGTATGGGTCACGTCGCGTAGGTCACGTGAGTTGCATGAATTAGCGGGTAGGCGGGTTGATGAGTTGAATCTTCAAAATTCATATTCCACAAATTAAAATTACACTGGTGCACAAGTTGTGTTTGGGTCTTAGAAATTGATTTATCATTAATTACGGATCGTGATTAAATTGAATATATCTAACCCGTATAAGTAGCTGCATCCTGATAAGTCGAGGTCGTCATAGTTGGGCTTCATATCTTTAGGAATTATATTGTGCAGACCTAATTTTGGGCCTATTGTTCAATGAATATATATATTAATTAATAACTGAAGTATACACAAATTACTGAATTAGCCGTAGAATTGAAAAAGCGAATAATGTCTCCTTAATACGTCATAGCATGACGAAAAAGGATGACGGCATTCACATACAAACGCGCCGCAAGTCCAACGACAACAAAAAAATAATGTTGAACAAAAGTGCCGACATACATATTTATATTTATTAAATATATTTGCCGTACAATCATTTTAGTTAAATTTTTAATTATACTGTTATTAAAATTTAATTACGATATTTGTAAATATATTAGGTTAAGTCGGTCAACTGAAAAAGAAAATATTTAAGGATAATTTTGAATAAAGAATGTGTAAACATTGTGTTTTTTTACATATGAGTAAAAAAAACGTATTGAGTTGAATTACTATTTTATATCAGTACATTAATGTATTTTCAGACTTTTTTTCCAAATTAAAAAATGAGATATAATCTTTACACAACTTGCAGATGGAACCCTGCCTTTATTTTATTTATATATTTGCCGCCAACTCTCCATTTGTTTAATTGGATCTTTGGTTGTGAATATGCAGTATATCAATCCCTCTTCACCTTAAATTTAGGTCAGACAAGCATACTTAATCACATGTTCTTAGGGCTGATCATGGGCGGGTCGGGCCGGTCCTGAAGCCGAGACCGAGACCGAAATTTCGGTCTTGCCTTCTGGTGGACCGAGATCGACCTCGGCCAACAAAGCCCACCCGAGTCGGTCTTTCTTGACTCGGACCGGTCTCGGTACTGGACCGAATCTACACAAAAAAAAAACATATGAGTTCACAGTATTCTTTAGTAAAAGACAAAGGAATAGTTCACCTCTCAAAAAAACACTATGAACTCACTATATTTTTTAGTAAATTTATCAAGATGCAACTTTTATAGAGATATAAAACCTCCAAAATCCACATTCCTTTCGGTGTGCTATTATGAAAATCTCAAATCCACATACATTCGGTCCGGGCCGGTCCTAAACGGGCTTTCGAGAAAAAAGTCCGAGACCGAGATCAACCTTGAAGAAAAAAAATCGTTCGTTCGGTCTCGGACCGGTCTTGTCGGGAATTCGATCGTACAGTCTTTTTTTATCCCACCTAATAATTATAATGTCTAGTAGATACACATATTTCTTGTATTAATTCTAATATAAATATTAGAATAGACAAATATTATTCTATAGAAAAAAGTACAGATACTGATTATGAATATATTTTTTATGGGTTCGAAGCTGAGACTTTTAGTTAAAGTATAAAATGTATATTTCTTGTATTAATTCTAATATAAATATTAGAATAGACAAATTGTACGTGCTGTTCATGAATATATTTATTATTATTATTCAATATCGAATCTAAGATTTTCAATTAAAAGACGAAGAGTTGAAACACGTTTTATTTAGTGATAATATGTTTATTTAATGGTGATGTTGATTTGCACTCTATCCATTATTGTAGTGGAGAGCCGGCTCGTCATTATAAATATCATCGCTCTCCTTTTACTTTCTTCTACTCCAGTTTAACCTTTTCTCTCTGTATTATTCTGTTGCCAGCCACCACAGAGGAGCTATGAGTGGTCGAAACCCACCACCCACCACCACCCACCACCACCGCACAGGGCCAACCTCATCCATCGGGAACCTTCAGCAACCTCCCACCACCGCGAGGGCAGATTCTGAAGAACATCATCAAGGGGAAGAAGTGAATGACTTTTATATATTATTATTATTATTGTGTGTAGAGCAGCATATATATCATGCATTCCAGCTAGATAGTTTAGTACTGCGGAATAATATATACCGCATGTGGTATATATTTGGTGTACAGAGTACGTACTACATATAATATATATACTGTCTCTCATCTTCCTTCATCTACGAAACGCATATATATTATTGAAAACATATTGTACATAGAAACTTTCCAGCGTAATAAAAAAAATTGTTAAATATTAAGGAGCTAAATGAACTTTGAACGTTTTGAAACGAATTATCAGAACTTTGTAAATTCAAAACGGACTATCTCAACTTGGACGAATATGCAAATAGTTACATTTCGTCTAATTTACTGTCAACTGTTGATAGAATTTGGTCGAAAATTCGTCAAAAATTGAACTGATGTAGTTATTTGCACATTCGTTCAAGTTGAGAAAATCCGTTTTGAATTTTCAAAGTTCAGGTAGCTCGTTGTAAAATGTAAAGAGTTCAGGTACTCATTGGTATTTAACCCTAACAAAATTACAACACTACAAAGAAGGTCACAATTTAATAAAACCAAGAACAAAGATGAGAATTTTATCTCAAATGGGGTCAAACAAATAATTAAAATTTTAAATTCTAAAGAAATTAAATTTAAAATATTAAGCTAAAAATAATTACATTTTTAAATTTAAAACTAGTCTCCATGTGGCTTCCTCACTAACCGATGAAGTATGAACTATGTATAGTTTGTTTTATGCAAAATCTCTTAATCAATCTCGACACTTGTGCACGTGCGGTGGGGTCCACTTTTGGCGGAAAAAAAAAAAAGAAGCAGCATTATGTGGTGGTGGATATGAGGTCTCTTCGAGTAGATAACCCTGTGGGGCCGTGGGCTGTGGCCCCCAAAAAAGAGCAGCGAACCCAATTGCTGTAGAGACGAACCGTCCGTTGAACCGGAATTCAACTGCTACTGAACCGTGATGTCATTATAATTAAAATATACAAATATATTACTATTATTATTACATAATAAATATATCGATACAGTGATTAAGTATTTCCAAGTTGTTAGCAAAAAGCTTAACGGTCAACACCAGTTGGTCGTCATATCATCCTCCAGCTCTAAACATATATAAGCATAGTAGACTGAACCGGTTCAAAACTGAAACGATGCACAATTTTCAGCAGTTTTTACCTTTTTTGTTGGGGTTAATTACAAAAAAAAAAATTGAATTTTTTTGTTGACAAACAATAAACCAAACTTTTGGAACTGATCAAACAACAAATCTATTTTAAATTTTCATCATGTTTGAACAGATTTTTCAATGTTTGAAAGAGTTATTAAGTCAACATTAGTTAAACTATTCTAAGGAAATGACATTACGACTTAATAACTTTCTCAAACATTGAAAATTATGTTTAAACATAATGAAAAATTGACGTAGGTTTGTTGTTTGCTCAATTTCAAAAGTTGATTTGTTGTTTGTCAACAAAACAAGTTCAGTTTGCTGTTTGATTTTTCCTTAAAGTTCAGTTTGTTTTTTTATAATTAATATTTTTTTAATAAGAAGAAGACTGATTATGGTACCGAGCCGAACCAAGGAGAAAACGGGTTAATGCTAACTGGTCCAAACCGGTTCTTGTCTCATCAAATGGAACCCACATTTATTTTCGTAGCTTCCTTGGCAAGTATGCAACTTTATTTTCTGTCCAATAAATGATTTTTATGTTTTAATATAAGTATGCTATTAGTCCTTTTATTATTTGAATATTATAATAAAGCCCAACAAAGGTTACCCTAGAAGTTCTAGCCCATCAGATGGGCATCTCTATGAACCCGAAGGACGTACGTTTCCCAGGCCATTTTTGGATAGTGATAAAGTAAATTTTTCATAAATATTTTATTTGTTTTTGCATTAATTACATTAAAACTTAGTATTTTAATTTCACATTTCGATTATGTTTAAAATTATATTATTTTAATCATTGATTTAGTTTTTTAAACCGAATTTCTCCAAAATTTAATGTATAGAAATATGAATAAAATATTCATTTTAAATATAAGTATATGAGTAAAACTACTCTTAGTAATTGTGATTATGATATTGTTAATAATATTGTTTAAATACTTATAATATGCAAAATGCAAATATATACATGTACACGGTTAAGTATATATATAATTTTTGAATTTATTTTTGTACTTGGTTTTATATCATTTATGTATTCTAAAATTAGATTGTGAAATTAATTTATAAAATATTTAAATTTCATTTCGGTGTTGTGTGATAGGACTTGTGTCACATGTATATGTTTTTTTTTTTTTTTTAAAACAGTTAATTATATTAACGTGCGAGTTGTGTAATTTATTTATCTATCGTGTGATGTTTAAAATTTTAAAAGAAATATTTCATAACAACACTATACATCATATAATGAACATTTTTTTATATTATTTTTTTAGGAAGCAGATCAGAAGCTTTTTAAGTCCTACAAACTTAAAATCAGCACACTCCATATATACCAAACAAAAGCCCATACATGTCCTTACTGGGCTTAAAGAGTCTCACGATGAACAGTCTTAGACCGTCCGATCTAGGGCAAAAATCCAACCCAACATCTTCCTCAGACCTCCTGTAGCTTTGCTAGTATACGATCAACAAGCAGCAAGGTTCTACTTCCCCATCAGCCTCCTCGTACCGTCCTCTTCTGTCCATTTTTTTTTTTGAAAAACTAAGTGGGTAGGCAAATATTAGAAATCTATATATAAGTGTTAATTTGGGTAGTATTTTTTATTTTTTTAATATTTTTAAAGAAATGCTACCTATTTCTTCTAAACGCTACCCAAGTTAGCGCTTAATAAGAGTTTGTTTGTTTGTTTTCATTTTTTCTTTCCTTTTAATGACTCGATATTTAATTAAAAATAAAATTATATGTTTATTAAAAAAAATTATACTACATAGATACTTTAATTGTGATTCAAATTATGCAAAACAAATATTAAATTTGGACTTACGGATTGACTGTACGCTCTGTCGTAAGTTGAGATATAACAATTTGACTTAAAAAAACATAACTCAGACCATGTAAGTTCAAACTCACCACAGTTAACGTCATTTATGTCGGAATTCAATTATTTACCTATGATAATTTTTTTGATTAGAAATACAATGATTTTTAATCTAACATCGTTTGTTTTATAATTTAACTGAAATAGTTAAATGTATTAGATGATAATTTTAAATATGTACTTACTCAAAAAAAAAATAATGTGCGTAGATAATTTAATTATGAATTAAAGAACGCTAAATAAGCGTTAATTTTTTCTTTCAAACTGATCGTATAATACGAAAGGTAAAAAACTATATATACATGTAGAGAGACTGTAATTTTCCTGTTTACACAAGACAGGATTTGAGTAAATGTGGTGTATTTTGCAATGCCATGTCGGATTTGAGTAAATGTGGGTCCGTTGGCAGGGTTCAGATGACACGTGGCGCGGATTCATGGGTTAGGTGAAATTGGGGACACCAGTTCACTAGGATCAATACATGTGTGCCACGTCGCCACTCTTGCCGGGTTTAAATCTTTCATCCATCCCTTTTAAAAATAAATATTTTTTAATACCGCCAGTAGAGTCGTTTTCTTTTGAATTAGATAGATAGATAGACAGACAGATAGATAGATAGATGTCGGTAAATGATGAATGATATATACATACCAATATATATATATATATACACATATAAAGTTAAAATAAAAGCTCGTGGAAAGCATTGTCCTTTCGAAGAAACCTTATCAATGACGTGTCCAAAATTCTAGATAATGACTTTCTAGTTTGGTCTTTTCGTCATTATGCCCGATAATGGCATTTCTATATTAAGAAACATTATTAATTATCCACCTTCATTCGAGTAGCATTGTAAGATTAAAAAGCTTTCAATGATGTTTTTAGTAAAATTCAAATTTAATTTATGGTCAATCTTAAGCTAGTTTTGGAAAATTCTCTAGCAGCATTAAGTTTTGAAGTATGACTTTTTACTTACAAATGTTGAACTTCATCCTCAATATTATATTCAAACAATAATGTTGAATTTCGACAACGAATTACTTTCTACTTTTTTTTTTTCACTTAAATTACTACCTTCATTCCATATTCAAACTCGAGTTTTCAATGTCCAACATACATAATGAAAATAACGGAGGTGGATGTACAATCACCCAATTGTATGAGCACATCCCCTGTCTAGATCTTCTCGCGACCCAATTGGCACACCTGTTCACTCTTCTCCGAATATGGCTCCATTGTAGTCCTTGGATTCCCCGGGCTAGCTCTAATATGTCACTGATGATGTGTTGCGTTATCCATTCCCTAATATCATCCGGTCTTTGTAGGCTATGGATAAGTACTTGTGCGTCCGACTCGATTACAACGTTACACCAATTACATTCTAGAGCTAGCTCGACCCCTTGTAAAATCGCTTTGGCCTCAATGGATACCGCATTGAGTCCACGCCCATTCGAGCTCCGGACGTTGATGATCCTTCCCCTCCAGTCCCGAGCTATTACACCCGTACCTGCACGTCCCGTTGTGGGGTCCCACGCTCCATCGCAATTGATTTTGATTTCCTATCTTCGCGGTCTCCTCCACCTCTCCGGTCGGCTGGCATTCGGTCCTGGCCTCTCCCTCTCGGCTTCGATTCGAACTGCCCAGCTCTCCTCTGTCAAGGCCCGAGCCGCTTCCCGTACTCGATCCGATCTCGGCTCGTCCCCATCGTGGATCGCTCGACACCGTTCTTTCCATATTTGCCAAGTCATGTTCTCCGCAGCGAGCCTCCTTCTTCTCCCTGCTTCGCCCGTCCCTTCGGCTAGAGCATGGTCCTTTCTACTCTCATGTACCCTCTTTTTTTCTCAAAACCGATGAATCAGAAACTGTTGGATTCTTTAAAAAAAAACTGTTAACTTTTTACTCTTTCTTTACTATGTAATTTCATATTTTGAGAGAATTAGACCATCAATACAACCGGTTTGAAGTCCGACCACAAATCAATCGAGTTATAATAACACTGCTAAATATAATGGTTGACAATTCGTGTTTATAGTGCGTATCAATACGTTTATCGTGTGACACTTACGAAATATGAACACGCACAATAAACTTAGCGTATCATGATCATTAACACGAACACGACATAATTTTGTGTGTGTGTTCGTATCTTGGTATTGTGTTGTGTTAAGTTAGTCAGTTATATATTGACATACTAAATTTATAATAAAATATTAAAATAACGAATTGTTCATTGTAAGAATTATCAATTCAAACATAAGGTTTCACGAGTTTTTTATGTATAATTATCAAACTCTAAAAATTAAATATGTAAATATACTTTTAAAAGCTACTAAATGAGTTGTTTAGAAAAGTATTAAAAAAATAATTTTTTAAGTCCAAATTTATAGTTGAAAAACAATAATTTTATCGTGTCATCGTGCGTGTCGTATTTTGATACATAAACTCAACACAAAAATACTTTTGTGTTATCGTGTCTGTATTATTGTTATATCGTATTTTTCACGAACACAATTTTTTTTTTTACGTATCCATATCGTACCATTCGGTAAAAAATTGTCAACCTAGTTAAATACTACAAATGTTAAATAAATATCTCTATAATTAACACACTTTAGTTTTACTTCATTAACCATATTTTTTCCTTTATCAGCCGCCCACAAGACGAGTCAACAACTATTTTATTTTTTGCAGATGGTCGGTCCTCAGTGTCCTAGCGTACATCACCTATATTGTACTGTATGACACGTGTGTGGCTAGCATTTAACCACATCAGCACCCGTCACTATGCTCTGTCGCAGTCAACCGGCATCATTGGACCTTTAAGACCACCGGCCCATTTTTTGAATCTCGGAATGTTGGTCCACTTTCATTACAATGTGATTTATATGGGAATATTTGGTAGGAAGGCTGGGGAGTAGGGCTGACAATGGTTAGGGTATGGTACAGGTATGTCAAATACCATAACCATATCATATTTGTAAACCACATACCATAATCATAACTATTATGGGTACAATTTTTAATACCATAACCATCAAAATAACTGTGGTTATTAATCATGGTTTTACCCGTATAACCATATTTATTCCACATGTAAAACAGACTTCAAACCACATCTTCAAAACTAATAGATACAAAACCATGCATCTACATTACAGTCAAAATTAAAACATCTATCAAGGATGTCACGGTCTAGGAAGTAAATCTCAAATTGAAAACATCTACCAGTGAAAAAATGAGCAGAAATGCAAGAAAGCCTGCTATTTCAGAGGAATCATAGACTCGGGAAGCCAACATAACTGCTTAACAATGCATCTGAATGCAACAATGTACAAAATCAGTAAAAAAAGTCCAGATCTGCATACTCAACATATATATTACAAGGAATAAAACTAAATTCAACGTCGCAGGAGAGACTGGAACTGCAGTAGATAGTAGCTAAACGCAATGTTTAAATCACAGAGCTATGTGTCAGGACACAACAATACGAATCAAAACCTAGAGAAAAAAAAAAAGAACGGAGGGAGGGAGGAGTAGAGTAAAGTGATCAGTGTTTTCGTCTGATAAAAGCCCTTTGGCCTTTATCTATGATGTAGTTCAACAATTCATTAGTATAGTAATATATTTAAAAAATATAGCTTTATCTTTTTTAGTCGACAGCTTTAGCTTTTAATAGTTTAATGCTTTATGCTTTATCTTTAATTTATATATAGTATAATATATATATATATTAATTTATTAATAATAAATAATTATTATATTTATATAATAACCATGGTTATAACCATGGGTATGACTCAAATACCATAACCATAACCATTATGGGTAGAAAATTCATCACCATAACCGCACCGCACCATAATGGTTCAGTTAACCATATTAAACAGTAACGGTTATAACCATGGTTATGGGTTTTTCACCGCACCATTGTCAGCCCTACTTGGGAGAGGGATTATTTAAACCGAAACTAATTAACATTTCCATATAATATATGATTGGAAATTGGTATTAAATAAATTTTCAAGATATTATTTTATATAGAAAGAAAATAATGTATGGTGTTAAGAGGATTACACTCTTAAATAAATTTATTTTTTTACACGAATATTTGTTTTAGATCTCTTCATATGGTTGTTTTTGCTACTAATTAGTAGGAAACAAAAATACGTTTTTCCAACAAAATTATTAATGAATTATATATACATATAATTTAATTTTCTTCAGTCGAGATGATATATATAGTGGTTTAATATTTTGGTTAAATACCAACGAGCTACCTGAACTTTAGACATTTTGCAATGAGTTACCCGAACTTTAGAAATTCAAAACGAACTACCTCAATTTGGACGAAGGTGCAAATAGTTAGCCCCGTCCAATTTACCGTCAACTGTTGACAAAATTTGTTGGAAATTCGTCAAAAATTGGACAGGGATAACTATTTTCAATTTCTTCCAAGTTGAGGTAGCCCGTTTTGAATTTTGAAGTTCTGGTAGCTCATTGCAAAACATCCAAAGTTCAAGTAGACCCTTAATTTGAGATCTCAAGTTCGAGGTATGAAAAAAAAATTACTTGCATTTTAACCCTTATAAGTTGATCACTATGCAAGTGAATATTATTTTAAATGTGAATTAGAACAAACATACCAATTTTGTTGTGAAACCAAACTTTAAAATGCCAAATAGAGTCTCTTATTATTTAACATTTAACATTATTAATAACATGTGAATGATAATAATTAGTCACCTAACCCAATGATTTAATGATAATGATGGAAAAATAATAATTGATATGGTCGGTCTGAAAGTGATACCAGCATTATCACTATTATTATTACTAAATAAATATAAATTCCACATTGGACCCCACCACTTCTTTACCCTACTCATTTCTCCCCCAATCTTTGGCTATAAATCCCCACACATCCACTCCTTTCCCTCATCAGTAAATCGTCTGCAAATAAAGCAGTGAAGCAACTTAAGAGTCTGCAAAAATGGAGGGCAAAGAGGAGGATGTGAGACTTGGAGCCAACAAGTTCCCAGAGAGGCAGCCGATTGGGACTGCGGCTCAGACGGAGGCCAAGGACTACCAGGAGCCGCCACCTGCGCCGCTGTTCGAGCCCAATGAGCTCGCCTCGTGGTCCTTCTACAGGGCGGGAATCGCTGAGTTTGTGGCCACGTTCTTGTTTCTGTATGTAACTGTGTTGACGGTCATGGGAGTGGTCAAGTCTCCGACCAAGTGTGGTACGGTCGGGATTCAGGGCATTGCATGGGCCTTTGGTGGCATGATATTCGCTCTAGTTTACTGCACTGCTGGTATTTCAGGTTGGTTCTTTCAGCGTGGTTAATTTTTTAGTTGACTTTTTGTTTTAATAAATTATTAATTGAATTTATATAAAATTAGAATTAATTAACTTTACTAAAAAAAACGAATTTTAATAAAAATATATAGAATTTTTTTTTTATAGATTTATTAATTGTTAAATTTATTAAATTTAGTTTGTTTTTTATATAAAAAAAACAAACAAAAAATAATAAATTTACCTAAAATTGTCATTATGTTTGATTTTTTTTTTATTTGAACTGAGTGATTTGTCATATTTCATCTATAATGTTGTTACTACACTTATAATTAGACAAATCACTCCGTCCAAATTATAAAAATTCGTCCAAAACATATTGACAATTTTAGGTAGATTTGTTGATTGTTAAATTTATTAAGTTTGGTTTGGTGTGTATTAAAAAAAAATTGTTCTTTATATTTTCATCAAAGTTTTTTTTATATAATTAATCCCAAAAAAACATTATATATTTTTGTCAAAATTAGTTAGTATTTTTTTAAAACAAAAGAATTGCCAAATTTTATTATTTGCCAAAAAATAATAATAAGCAAACTGTAAAAATTTGTTAATATTTAATAATAGATATCAAATTCTAATATATTAATTTTATATATAAAATAAACTTTTATATAAAAATAATTAAATTATTTAAGTACTTAATTAACTGAATTATATATGATTTTGTTTATGCAGGTGGCCACATAAACCCTGCCGTGACATTCGGTCTTTTCCTAGCCCGAAAGTTGTCCCTGACCCGTGCCGTCTACTACATGGTGATGCAGTGCTTGGGTGCCATATGTGGCGCCGGAGTGGTTAAGGCCTTCATGGACAAGGGTCAGTACGCGGCTCTAGGTGGTGGAGCCAACTCAGTCAATGCAGGCTACACCAAAGGCGATGGCTTGGGTGCAGAGATCATAGGAACCTTTGTTCTTGTCTACACTGTTTTCTCTGCCACCGATGCGAAGCGGAATGCAAGAGACTCACACGTTCCAGTAAGCTTGTTTAAAAAAATGACATGAAAATAAAGATAATTATTTATATTAAAATTGAGATTTAAAAAAAAAAATACTACATCAATACGAGTAATTACTTTTTATATATAAGTATTTTTTTAATTAATAAATCCGAGGCTCTATTGAATTGAGAGTTTAGTTCTACTCTAATTGAATCGGGACACAATTATAATATTTGAAATTGTTGGAATATGATCTTTTTGAAATTTTTTGAAATTTATTCAGTTAAATCTATGTAGAAAAGTTGACGATCGGAGTAAACTTGCACTTTGACTGACTAAATATAAGGGGAGAAAATTTTACAATTTAAATTTTATGATTTTTTTTCAAAATATAACTAAACAGGAAACATTATAAGGTAATGCTATATTCTATCCAAATATTTATAAAAAAATAATCTTTTAAGTATATAAAGAGACTCTGAGATGCTCGAGCAATTTCTTAAAAATATCTGAAACAAAATTAATTTTATTTCATTATATTAGGTAATTTAATTTTAGTATTATAATTCCACTAATATTTTAAATTTGTAACGTTACATACGTGTGAAGATGATTAATATGTACGTCTTTAATGTAAAAGGTCATATGTTCGAGTCTCAATGTGAATAGTTTTTTTTATAACCTTATTAGAATACATTTAAATGACCAAAATAGTCATCTTAAACATAAACAAATTGGATAATTAAAGGGATATTTGTGTAATTTTGTGTGTTGCAGTTATAAAAACCAATTTTATCTTAATAATATAGATATAAATTTATCTGATTTTATCTATATGTTAACTCAGATTTTGGCACCATTGCCAATTGGGTTCGCGGTGTTCTTGGTCCACCTTGCCACCATCCCGATCACCGGGACCGGAATCAACCCGGCTAGGAGTCTGGGTGCAGCGATCATCTACAACAAGTCCCACGCGTGGTCCGACCATGTACGATAATCAATACCTTCTATATATGGACCGGTTCCTTTTTCTTTAATTTATATGCACATCATTAATGAGTTATTATTTCGTATGACAGTGGATTTTCTGGGTCGGACCATTCATCGGAGCTGCGCTAGCCGCCTTATACCACCAAGTCGTGATCAGGGCTATTCCTTTCAAATCCAGCTCAAGATATTGAACATTGTTATTTGTATGGTTTTGAAATCAATGTTTTCTTTCCAAAAAAAAAAAGAGGCATATAAAATAAGACCGATCAATAAAAACAAAATGCAATATTGTGTGCTCTCAATCATTAAATCCAATTTTTTTTTGGTAAATAGAGAAATATTTATTACAAAAACAGACGAAGCTATAAAAGTACACATCTGGTCTTGGCAAAGCTAACATAGTCCAACCTAAGGGTAGCTAAAATAACTATCGGGAGATGAACTAGTTCAACAAAATTCACTTCCAAATTGACCGCTTCCTTGACAATGATATCTGCTGCTCCATTTCTTTTCCGGAACACGGGTCTTAGCTTCACTTTCTTAAATTTTAATATCAACTTTCTGCAATCTGAAATAAGTAGCATTATAGGTCTATCTTCAAAATTATTTTCCACTATCATACTTATCACCTCTTTGACATCCGATTCCACATATATGTCTTGTATTCCCATGTTTTTGCCAAAATAAGTCAATCTCTGATCCCCATAATTCCGCGATCAAAATATTTGTGATTCTCAGTTCTCTTTGAGATACTTTCATCCAACCTCCAAGATGGTTTCTTAGAATCACCGCACACCCTGTCGATCCCGGGTTTCCTAACGTCGGTCCGTCTGTATTCAATTTAATCCAACTTCTGGTTGGATCCTCCATACTATCATTAAATTCAGTTAATCTTCTATCTTTCTACCTTGATCCTAGGGTGAAAACCCCATATTATTTTTTTATTGTTTTCAATCGGATATCTATATTTTAGACCAGTTTATTTCTAAAAATATAGTATGGGAAAAAATAAAACAACTATTCATATAACAGTTTTTTGGGTCGATCTTTCGGTGTAAATTGAAAATTTAAAAATTACACATTTAAAATTAAAATAAGTTTTCAAAATTTAATTAAATAATAAAATAACTAGTTTTAACAATGTTTACATAAATTTTTACTAAATCGATTAAACGATTAAAATAATTAAATTAATATTATTTGATTAATTATATTAATTAATATAGTACGTAAAATCATATCTCTATTAATGGTTAGACCAGACCCCGCATTCTTTTTGACTCGTAAACTGAACCGTCTAAATGTCCAAATTAATCTTAAAATATTAATCGTAAATTGAATATATTTTTTAGAATAGTTTTTTTTAAATATATAGATTTTATATTGTTTAATGTTTTTAGGAAGAAGATATTCATAAATTATTGTCCTAAAGATTATATACAATTTTTTAATAAGTTGTGCGCCTATATTTATGAAAGATGTCATACTTAACTATTGAGACAATTTGGATGGAAAATTACCCCCACTTGATATGATATATGTGGATGAAGCACAAATCACAAATACAAGGACTAGAACTGTGCAACAATTAAGTTAGATATCATTACGTAATTATTTAAAAGTTTAGGGTGAAAAAATAAAAATTCCTAGGTATGTCAAAACGGGTCATGACTCGTGTCGGTCTTGGGTCGTGTTATTGACCCTCTGACCTAAAAACGTCTCGTGTAATAATATGAGTCAATTTTTTAGTATGAGTCCGTTTTTGAAACTCAAACCTGACCCATCAGGAATGGTAAATGTTGAGTCAACTCTATGACCTACGGATCAGTCTGACCTGTTCAACCCGCGAAGAGGAGATCAAGTTAGCAACTTCAATTGCTAGGGTTACCTTCGACTATTTGATGTTTAACACATGTATATGATTTAATATAATATATAAATGAGACAGGTCACAGGTTGACCATTGGATCAAGACTGCTGATTCAAATCTAACATGTGTTTTCACGGGTCATACGTGGGTAAACATGAGTCAAAAACGCTGATCCAAACACGATCTGGGCGGGTCACCCACGGGTTTGGTAGATTTTGACACCCCTAAAATTTTCAGGCCCTCAGGCCCAGATTGATGACCCGATTGGATTGGCCGAATCCAAATCGACCTAATTTAGAAGAAAACGGTGAGAAATCAACTCGTTGGGTTTCCTGGAGAAGAAGCAATCACTACTAGCTAGAAGCTTGTAACTTGTAAGAAACCCTTTTGGTTTTGCATCTAAATTCGAAATTGGAGACGAAATCGGAATCGAAATCGCAATCGAGGTTGAAGAAGATCCAGGTAGTCTTCAACTATTCGTGTGATCATTCGTGGTTCTGCAGGCGACGACAATGGATGTGATCAAGACGCAGCAAGTATCTGCTAGGCCGATAGAGAAGGTGATCGTTCACCCGCTGGTCCTCCTCAGCATCGTCGACAACTACAACCGCGTCGCTAAGGACACCCGCAAGCGTGTCGTCGGCGTTCTGCTTGGCTCCACCTTCAAGGGCACTGTTGATGTCACCAACAGCTATGCAGGTTTCTATTCTCTTGCATCCTGCTTTGTTTCTTCAGTGTGGATCTTATGATGTCGAGCTTATTGTTACGCTGGTTGGGTTAGTTAATAAGCTGATGAGAAATTAGTGCACCTTGGGCGGTCTGCTGGGTGCTGCATCGATTTTAGCCCCTTCTAGGGTTGAGAGATGACTGATGAGGAACCTTTTGGGATTTCATAATGTGCGGACCACTCTCTGTTTGGCAATATTGACTAGTAATTTCCCCTTATCCTGCCGAATTTGCAAAAACTAAGGCCTGAGACCTTGCCTTAGTTTTAGCAATTTTGAACTTCCTCTCTGGGTTGTGCTAAACTGCTGATTGTAAAGCTACACCTTTGTCAATGGAAATGATCTTAAAAGTAAATTCATCTGAAGTGTTTAATGTATGGGATGTTGTACTTTGTAGGTGATAGTCTTCTGAAGTTACTAAGCATTTGTGATCTTAAGTACATATTGACCAACTCAAAATCCAGCGTCAGCAGGGTTTTTCTATAAGTTATTCCAATTCACGTAGAGTTTGCTCTTATGCTGTCCTACTTTCATAATTGAGCAGCTTGAACTACTGGACTTATTCAAATGTTGTCGTTTTTGACCTTATCTCTGTTGAAATATGCAGTACCTTTTGAGGAGGATGACAAGGATCCTAGCATCTGGTTTTTGGATCACAATTACCACGAGTCAATGTTTTCCATGTTCAAAAGGATTAATGGTATTTTTAATGATATTCTCTTTCACTGTATTACTTGATTATGTGAGATTCATTTTTTTAGAGCCGCTGAATTACTTTTTCAGCAAAGGAGCATGTTGTAGGGTGGTACAGCACCGGTCCAAAATTGAGGGAGAATGATCTGAATATTCATGCGCTATTTGATAGGTTTGTCTAATGATTACACGAGTTCTATTTTGATGTTTCTGTTAGTTACATATTTGTTAATTTGCACGGATCCAAATCTATTAGCAAAATATTATAGTTTATGTCGAATCTCTATGAAACCACCATAAGTTCTCTCCTTGTGTGGGAATTCTTCTCCTACTTGCCGCAACTATTCTCCATTTTCCTCTCAATTTAATTCTAGTTCGCTGAGGTCTGTACAAACTACAATGGTAATAAGCATGAGAAATGACACCATACTATTTGGAAAAGCAATACTGATAACAGAACATTCTAATTTGGCATTTAACTAATATTATGTCTCTCACCTGTATTTTCTGTTTTTCTTTTCATGTGAATGTTCCACTCTCCGGGTTTCAGCTATGTGCCTAATCCTGTACTGGTCATAATTGACGTTCAACCTAAAGAGCTTGGAATTCCAACTAAAGCGTACTGCACTGTCGAAGAGGTTAAAGAGGTAAGAACATGTTATATTTCTTTTGATAGATGAAGTTTAAGAGGTAAGAATAGGTCTATTTTTTTTTTCCTCAAACCTTGATTCGCTATAATGAAAATACATATGCTTGCAGAATGCCACACAAAAAAGTCAGAAAGTGTTTGTGCATGTGCTCTCAGAAATTGCTGCTCATGAGGTTGAGGAAATAGGTACCCAATTTGGAATTGGAGACTTAACTCCTAGATTATTATTTATTACACTTCAATTCCACGATTTAATTTTACTTTAATTTTTCCTTTTTCAGGTGTCGAACACTTGCTTCGTGATGTGAAAGATACAACGATTAGCACTCTAGCTACAGAGGTTTCGTTTTAATTCAAGATTAGGATTTTCTTTCAGAATTCAATTTACTATATACTTAAGATAGCTACATTGTGCAGGTTACTGGGAAACTGACTGCCTTGAAAGGGTTGGATGCTCGGCTTAAGGAGATAAGGGGCTATCTGGATCTTGTCATTGACGGAAAACTCCCACTAAATCATGAAATCTTATACCATCTGCAGGTTTGTTCAAGTTGATTCTTTAAGGGTCTAGAGCTTGAATGCTTTCCCATTATTTCGTAGAAGAATCATAAGTATCTTTAGCAAAAACAAATTGTGGCAAGTTAGATGAATTGCCGTCACAGTTACTAAGGAGGGTAAAAACAGAAAATATCGAAGATGTCATAAAAAGATGTCTGCCAAAATTTTACTTTACATTGATTTTGAGTTTTTTCTGCAGTCATTCAATAAATGGAGACTTCCTTTAAGAGGTTCCTTTACGATACTTTTTTTGTTGCTATCTTATATGTGTAGATTTCATGTGGAACTTCCTTTAAGAGGTTCCTTCCTGATTGTGAACTTTGTAGTACCGAAGCTGTTTTCCTTGATTCTTACATGTGTATTGTTGTACGTTATATAGGACGTCTTTAACCTGCTTCCAAATCTAAATGTCAATGAATTGATCAAGTCATTTGCAGGTAAGCAACAACCTAAATTAACATCATTGCCATTGCCACTATGATTCTTTTTCGTTATTAATGTTTCAATTTTTTTTTTGTGTGTACTGTATTGCAGTCAAAACCAATGACATGATGCTAGTCATATATCTTTCGTCCCTTATCCGAAGCGTAATCGCTCTCCACAACTTGATCAACAATAAGGTAAATATTTTCCATAGAAATCTACGTTATAATTGCATCTCACTCAGATTTTTATTCATTTATATATATATATATATACACTTTGGAAATGGGTTCAGATTCTTAACAAGGAGCATGAGAAGGCTGAAGACTCGAAATCTGTTGCTGTTCCAGCTGCTGCTGGAAGCTAGAGGCTAGGGAAATCAATAGTTGATTGACGCATTTTTCTGCATTTTCACAAGACCATGCTTATCATTTTCCCAAAGAGGGCGTGGAAGACTCAGTAGCATAAAAGTAAAAGGGGGGACTTCTTTGTTCGAAGATGGAAACTGAGGACTTCGTTTGCATGGATCTATCTTTATCCTTTTATCTCCCGCACTGGACTTGGAATGCGAATATAGTAATATAATCGGTTATCTTATGTAGTCCATTGTTGTTAATTCAGATGTTACCTTGTGAAGAAGGGCCTTTCCGTCTTTTCGACATTGCAGAATACGTTTTTTATTTTAGCAGTGCCAGCAGTTTGTGTAACACTTACACGTTACACTCACTGACGGGGTAAATTAAGTTAAAGTTGCTCTGTTAAACTTAAAAGAGATGAGTTTGAAATTTCTTCAAATTAAAGCTTGAGGATTTAATGTTCATTTGAACTCTATTGAGGACCGTAAAACAAAAAGAAAAAACTTTTAACCGCGGTCTATTGTCTCCGGGTCATAATGATCTCCGGGTGAACCGATCCAACCGCTGTCCGGTTCTGTAAAACGTTCAGTTCCTCTTCTCCTCCGCGCCATTTAGATTCCCTCCCATATACATCGCCACCAGATCTTTCAGACACTCTCTCTGCACTATTCTCCGTCGATCGATCCGCAACCTGCACGAAGCAGTAGCAGCGCTGCGCCAGCTTCTGAGCTGTATCTCGCATTGTAACGTCAATTTGTTCTTTTAGTAATAGATGATCTCAATGCTTTATGTTCTTGGCTTTAGATTTCATAAGATCATACTCGCGTTACGAATCTGGCGTTATTTGTGAATAACGCAACCGAAACGCATTTTTCTTTGAATTTTTGTATGCATTAGTAATTCTGTAGTCGTGATGCAGAGTTTTGATTTCCAGTGTGATTTTAGGTTTCTTGCTTTAGTTTGCTTTGTAGTTATCGTTTAATTTAGCTGGAATGTGATGAGAAACATAGGAATCTCTAATTTATTCAAATTTGATTTGATTTATCTTTGTCCATGGCAACTTTGGTTTGATCTGTATAATATATGTTAGGAGTGAGACTGTGCCGCTTGTTATAGAGCCTCTCATTCCTGATAAATGTGATCTTTTATTGTTTTGATGAACCTCTAGATTTTCTAAACCCTGATGAATTAGAACTCAAGAAGTTGGTCCCTGGATTGACACGTCATTCTAGTGGCATATTCTTGGTTCTGACTGAATATGTTTCATCTTGAGCTTCGACATTTTGGTCAAAGGAGATGGATCTTCTATACTGATTATCTCACTCTCTTTTCAGGAAAATCACAACTATAGATATTCCCCTTTAAATATGGCAGAGAAGATATCAGAAAACCCTAAAAAGAGCTCTAAGAAAGTCAATCTCTTAGATCAACAAGCCATCAAGAATACTTTGGACGAATCAGTCTGTGAGGTATATACACCGTTTCTTTTCCTCTCCCACTCTCTTTGCTGATTAAAGTTTAAGGTTTAGGGATCAGTGATAGCAATTTTGTTTCAGATATGTCCATTTATATGTTGATTTTTGTTTCTGTATAGATTGTTAAGGGTCATGGATATGCCGAAGATGTGAGGTTGAGCAACATCAGAATACTGCTGGGGACTGTTATCATTGTCACTGCACTAGTTGCTCAATTTTACAAGAAGAAGTTCAAGTTCCCAGAGAATAATTATATTATGATTGGCTGCATCGTGTCATATCCTTTTCGTATATCTCTGATTGGTGTTTTTTGTCATCATACCGATGTTTGAGTCAGTTCCAGTTATAGATGCATGGTTTTATTCTTAACTGAAGCTATTGTTAGGTAGAAATAGAGACAGCTGCTCTGTTATGTTGAGTATTTGAAGATAAGAGAAACGGGTGATTAGTTTCGACTCTCTTTTGATAACTGAGTTGTAGCTCTTGATCCAAGGCTTACTGAGATCAAATAATAGATTCATGATAACTTTTACTTAATGAACTTTTCCATATTCTTAACCGTTCTTCTCCGTTTATTCCATGATATGCATATCCGAAGTCTGATTTTCATGACCTTTGGCTTATTTGTTAGTTGAATATTAGGCAGTTGTGAACTCTTATCTTTTCCTACAACTTTCCTGTTATTTCTATTGCTATTGCTATCTTTGACTCTGGCAAGTATGTAGTGCTCAACATTATGTTGCAGCTGCTCACCTATACCAAGGAGAAGAATGCAATACTATTCACCTACCCTCCTGTGGTAAGCCTTCTCTAATAGTATATTTTTTTCTTCTTTTCGTTGCATCCTCGACATCTGATTCATGGAGAGAGACTTTAATGCTCTAGTTATAAGGCGAAATCTGCTTAGTTCGATGAAACACTTTTAACATTTGTGCATGTTTTATAAAATCCGTCATTTTATCTATGGTTTCCTTCTCTGCAATGGAACTATATAGATTGTGCCCTTAATCTGATTGTGCTTCATTCTTTCAGGGATCCTTTAATACCACCGGGTTGGTCGTGTCTTCCAAATTACCCAGATTCTCAGATTTGTACACTCTCACAGTAGCAAGTGCAGACCCGAAATCCATTGCTGCAAATAAAACAGTTGAGCTTACCAAAAGCGTCACTAAATGGTACGCTCCTTACTCCTTAGCCCATACTACGACAAAGAGTCAAACTATACTGAAGTCCTCGATTATATGCCTACTTCTGAAATTCGGTATTGTCCTCGAATGGTGCAGGTTCACAAGTGATGGTGTTCTTGTGGAGGGTTTATTCTGGAAAGATGTTGAAGGGTTGATAAATGAGTACAATCAAGAGCCGAAGAAGGGCAAATGAATGGATTTCAGATAGACCTCCTTTTTTACTTAATAAAATAATAATGATAAAAGGAGAGAAAATATATATATTTTTTTTAAATAAAAAACAAGAGATATTTCATTGAAGGACGGTACGATTTTTTGTGCCATGGTTTGAGAAAATATCTAGTATCATGTCTCTTTAAACCAACGTAAGGACGAGCAGCTAGGGACGGCAATATTGCAATAAAAATAGGTAAATTGTACTTTTTTTATTCTGGTTGAAGATTGGGGTAGGATTTTGCGAACTTTGTTGAAGTTTGAGGACTTAAACATCAAAAACTGTTTATGCAAGTGCTAAAAAGTGCAAGTACTTCATATATGGTTAAAACTATGGTGATGTGCTACATTTGCGGTATCCGCAGATTGCGTTAGGGTTAATAATTCATGCGTGCGTGTTAAGAGATGTAACAGCGTACAATAGTTCAACATGACACGTACGGAAATGTAATCGTGTGACAAATACACGAACACGACACGAAATTTATTGTATCATACGAACCCGAAAATATTCGTGGAAAGTCGTAGCACAGTTGCACTATAACACGATAAATATTTCGTAGTAACATGATAACACGTTTGCACGATAACACGTTTTCACGTCCACACGATAACACATCCTAAATAACATAAACACGTCCCCTCAGTTTTTTATATTTCACGTTTGGTCCTTATTTTTTTAAAATGATATGAATATAATATATAAATTATTAGATTGTTTTCGTTTTATCGTTTTATAGTGTTTTGAGACTTAAACACTAACACAACACGAAAAAACAATCGTGTTATCGCACCATCAAAGACAAACACGAACACGACTTTTTTCGTGCGTGTTTGTATCGTGTTATCGTATCGTTTCATTAAATTAACAGACCCTACGTTTAAGCATACCTGCACTGCACCATTACCGTCGCTATTAGTGGCATAGTTGTCACTGGGTGCACTTTGCAATCTCTTAATTGTTGCAGGGTGAATTGTATAATAAAAGAAATTATAGGGTACGAAATGCACACTCCAAAAGCAGCCTGGTAATTTTCTTACTATAAATCAACAGGATCAACATCGCCCTCTCCAATCCTACCATTTCAGGAATCACGAAGAGGAATATACTCTCAAAAATATCTTCGTCTTCTCCCGTGTCTTGAGGCTGAGGCGAAGCCTTCATCTTCTTCACCTCTGCAAACGATTGGGTTTTTTGCCTTTACCGTTTGAAGGATTTTTGCAGTCAAATAATTGAATTCGTGCGGTAAGTTTGAAATTTATCGATTGGTTATGGCTAACTCAGGGAAACGAGATGAGGAAGTTTATGACCGCGTGGATCGATTCGATGGTGGTGATATTGAGGAATCGTTGGCCGATGGATCTGGTACGAGTTCTAGGAGTTCAGGCGATGGAAGCTTATCCGAGAATGGTATTCGATTGACGGAGCGTTTGACCGACATTCTGGTGGAGCGAGGCGATGGAGATCTGATGCTGCAGCAGAGCAATCAGTACGACATGTTGTTGCAGTGGCTGCAGGCTCTGGATATGCAAGTTATCGGTGCTTGTCGTGCCGATGAGAGATTGACTCCTTTGCTGAAACTAAATGCACCCGGAGGAGCTGCTGATGATCGGTTGTTGGCTCATCTGAGCCAGGTACGTATAGTTTCTCCATGAAATCATCTAGGTTGGTATACTGACTTGGAACATTGCGATTCTCCTTCATCAGTGTGGTACATGAGCTAAATTATGGTGATTGTACCAGTGGAAGATGTTGTTGATGCTTAGATCTTTGCATGTTTTGTGATTTTTATGTGGCTGATGAAATTTGTGTATGATGCAACTGGTGTTTCGTTTAGCATTTTGAGCCATCGGAAGTTGGAATGCTAGCAAGGTGTTTCTGCATGCCGCTTGTTTCAATTCGTGTTGGAAAGATTCAGAAGCAGGGGACTCTACTTTTTCCAACTTCTGCAAGGTAATTGTGTTGCTCACTGTGTTTGTGTCGATCTTATGTGTTGATTAGTAATTTTATGTTCCTGCTAATGTTATATGTGCATATTTATAGGGTACTACTTATAGAATTCTCTCCTCTTCATCTTTTAGCGGAGGTTCTTATGTGTTACTGCTAAGTTCTAACAAGTCTGCCTCTGCCTTTATTAGAACTTTGATCTTTGTTTTATTTGTTGTACTTTGGCACAGAAAATCGGTATGTTTTACCGACTCTTTATTAGAGATAGTTAAATTTACCAACAAACTATTAGAAGCGTGGTGTTTCCTTTTCAAGTTCATCTGAAGATGGAGTAATTTGATAGCTTTTTGGTGTTTGTTTGTTATTGTAAGTGTTTTTAGTGATCAGGATATTTTTTCTGATGCTAATGTGCAGATATTTCGCCCAATTTTAACCTGCTAGTAACTTCATGTTGAATAAATTTCATTGTATGTATTTGCAGCTGGTTTTCATGCAGTAGTTGGAGATTTCATTCAACATGTGAGTTTATTACTAGAATATTATCTTAAAGTTCTACTGGAATTGATGCATAAATTATGTCTAACCCTTCTTTTTGCTGGAATAGTTTATGTCTTAAGCCTAATCTCACCTCACCTCATTCTCTTGTTTGCATGTGAGGTGAGGTGATAGTAATGCTGGTGTTATTTTTCTCATTATTCTTCTCATCACTATTACAGAGATGTCTGTTTGTAAGGTAGCTCCATATCTGCAATTACATATACTATTCTTTGATGATCCGGAATTGCTCGTGCTGGTTCAGTGATGTACTAAATTACTGATTGTAATAGAAGTTGACCTGTCGATCATAAATCATAATAATGTTCATGTTTCAAAATAAATATATCTTTTGACTTGTAGGTGAAAATGGCGTATCTTATTATGATCTCTTAAGGGGAAAGTAAAGGTAGTTTCATGCTCTTATATATTAGCGTCAGTCGTTGCTCTTTGGTTTTATGGGCCTTATCCAAGTTAAAACTGTGCACTGAATATTGTGACTATTTTGAATTTGCGTACAATTGGCGCTAGTTTTACATTTGATGTTTCATTTCAGTGATATTAGTTCTGTTTTATTTTTTTTTACTACGAACCAGCTATTCATGAACATGTTAATCTGTTTTTGCGGTTTTCTTCATTATTATACATTCTAGTTTGCTAGCTTTTGGGTGTCGTTGTGTTGCTTTATGGTTTCACTAGACCAGGAAGAAACCTTATTAGGCAGATTCCGTAATGACCATTTGGCAGTTCTTATTAACTGACCTAATGTGTAATGATCTGTATCCTGTGCAATGCAACTTTAAGTGTAAAATATCTGGATACCACTTTGATTTTCCATGGAGAAATAAAAAAGTTGTGGTGAATCTCCCTTGAGTGATATGATGTTGGAGCATCTCTCTTTGGTTGCTAGTTTTATGACTAAGAGACTAGCCTATTGGCCTAGATAATTAATCTCTGAACTGTTCAGAACTAATAGATGGAACATAGTCAGACGGAAGCATGAAAACCTGGGAGTGACCTGTGTTTTGGCCTTTTCTCTTTTCTAAAAAAACTCTGTTGTTGAGTTTTGGTCCTGATGTACTACCGAACTTGTGGATGACAGTGGTTGGTTACTGCATTTGTACAGGGGTAACTTGAACCTCATTCTTTTGCCAACTTCCGATTTGCGCATATCGTTTGTGGGGGATGATGGCCAGACAGAGAGGATATATACCCTCCTCAGTAACTGCATCCAGAGTTCTTTGGTTGCAGTCGAAGAATTGTCTGAGGACGCATCTGGTAGATCATTCTCTGTGAAAATACCAGATGGAAGAGAGATTTTCTTCTGGTGCTCGGAGAAATCGAAGCTGCTGGGAGATGAATTGCTAAGAAAGGTAGAAATTCCTTCTTATAACTGTTTGTTTACGTAAGCCAAATACCATTTACAAAACTGTTTAAGGGAATGACTCATTGACACATACTTATAGATGAGAGAGTTGCTTAAGAAGAGACCCTCTGTTGCTGATCTAACTGGCATCAATGAGTCACGACTTGACTGCTTCGCAACATCTGTCAGATCTTATCTGTCTGGACCTTCTTCAACCAGTGCCAGAGCTTCCGTTTCAGGTTCTCCATCTATTATATCCTCCACATCTAACAGTCACAATACTGCAGGAGAAAACTACCCATCAGCACCAAATGTACCCCCACCCCAACAGGCGGTAACAGAGAGTAGTAGCTCTTCACTTACAGTTACAGCAGCCTATAAATTACCAGATGATGCCCTGATGGAAGCAACATCCAATTCAGATCTTCATCGAAGCTCTGCAGATGAAGCTCAAAAACACATAAGCAACTGCAAAATCTCTCTAGATTTCCTGGAATCATTGAGTGAGATAACAATGCCACCCAGTTTCAGACCAATATGCTTGAATCAGCAATCCCTCTTAACACCATACTATTGCTGGTGCCCTCCTTCAGCTCCATCAAATGAGTCTATCATCTCTCCTTTACCACCACACCCATCTCTTAGTTTATCTGATCTACCACCAAACCTTGATTTCCCGACAACTTTTTTGCCCGATCCATTTCCGAATTTGGTGAATTCTCACCAAAACATACCGACCTTTACACCACTAATGTGTGACCTCCCAATTGTTCACATCCCGGTCATTGATGTTGGCCAGGGTTACCTCGTCAGTGCAGGACCTACCATCCCACCATTGCACCCAAAGCTTGTAAACCATCATCATCATCATCATTCTCTAATCCCCGAACCGAACAGCTCGGCTCTCGAGAAGGGTGCGAGGGAGACTCTGCGATTTCTGCTTGGTGGCTCAAGTGCACTAACTAGTACTATTCCTGGTGGTGAAAAGATGGATCTTTTTGGTGGGAACCGAGATGCCACTGCAGTTGGCATCGGGTTGATCTCATTGCCCAGACTCCCTGGTCTGGATGGTGACAACACCGGTACGGAAGTTAATGATGATGATGAACCGTAGAGAAGCCATCAAATGGTTCGGCAATGGGAAATTATGGTGAAGTTCATCTTATGTTAGCGTAAAGATTGAAGATACGTTTCAGTCTTACTTTTGTATTGGTGCTGTCAAATGAAAGTGTATATGAGCAGGTTAGAAATCCATAGAGCAGCTTAGAAGGAAATATGTCATTTTATCTGTAATAGCTCGTTCTGTTTAGATATAAACTCAAAAAGGGAAAGCAAAAGAGTACCAGATGGTTTATTTTCGAATCGGGAGAACATTTGACATTAAAGTCTCTACAATAGGACATTACATTCACATATTTATTCATACATTTAAATATATTGTTATTTGCACTATTGTTAATCTATTCAATTTTTTTAAATATATATGAACATGATAATTTTATCATCTATTCTTTCATCTTTAATATTAAATTATTTTTAAAATGCTGTTTTGAGTTTGAATTCAACCCAAAATAATACGTCTAGGTTTTTAATATTAATTCATTTTTAAAATGTTATTTTGAGTTCGAATTTAATCCAAAATAATATTTCTAAATTGAATTTTATCTCATAAATATTGTTCCGAATTGAAATTTTAACCCAAAAACGTATTTATGAATTGAATTCGAATTAAAAACAACGTTGTTAGGTTCAAATTCAACCCATGATTTTCATGTTAAATTGAACACAAAATTATTCTGATTCGAAATGCATTTTTGGATTTGATTCTAACCCAAATCTACTTTTCAAGGCTTATTCGTGAATTTGCATTGAAAATGAATATAAACAGTTAAAAAATCATTATTTTGACAAAAAAAAACAATTATTTAACCAAAAAATAGATAAACACTAACAACAATACAAATAATAACATTCAACAAATTTATAGGTATACTAAATTACACAATCAAATATATTAGTAAAAATAACAATGAGATAAATATATTGGTAAAACCTACACTATTTACCCTATTATCAATTGTTTTAATCTGAAAAATAAGGAACAACATTATTTGCCACATTAATTTATGGTCCCCCACAAATAATAGATCGTGCAACTTGTTCAGTTTTTTCCTTTACCACAAAAATAAAATGCACAATATTTATAGATGTTCATGTTATGTTCCTGGTTGATGTATTCATAATTTTTTTCTTTTTGATGTATTAAAAAATATAGTAATATGGTCCATCGGCTTAGAATTTTATTACCTTTTTTTTTGGCCAACCGATTTTATTACTTAATTAGAGATTATGAGTTTAAGTTCTTGCTCTCTTGTTCTATGTCACCTCGCGATTTTTTTTTGGTTTTAATAAGATGTTAGTTGACTTTATATAAAGTTGTTATAAGAGTTTTTTTTTTCAAAAACTATATACTTTAGTTTTTTTATTTAGGAAAGTATGTATAGAAAAAAAATATTTGAAAAAATAGATATACACGCACCCCCAGAACGCGCCTTTTGGAAATACGCGCACCCCAGGACGCGCCAATTGTATAGGCGCATGTTGACCCCCAACATGTGCCTATGCAATTGGCGTAGGTTGGGTGTCTCCTTTTTTTTTTTTTTTTTTTTTTTTTTTAAAAAATGTTCTATAATGACGACTCGATGTTTAATTAAAAATAAAATTATGTATTTATTAAAACAATTTAAAAAAATTATAGTAAGTAGATATTTTAATTGCGATTCAAATGATGCAAAAAATATTAAATTTGGATTTACGGATTGCCTATACGGCATGCCGTAAGTTGAGATATGAAAATTTGACTTAAAAAATTATAACTCGGATCATGTAAGTCCAAACTCAACACGGTTAACGTCATTTAGGTCGTAAATCAATTATCTACGTAGGATAATATTTTTGATTAAAAATACAGTGATTTTGTAACCCCACATCGTTTACACCCAAATTTGACCGAAATAAGTAAATGCATTAGGTGAGAAATTTAATTATATACTTACTCAAAAAAAATCAAAAAAATTACGGTGCGTAGATAATTTAATTACGAATTAAATGACGCTAAATATGTGTTAATTTTTGACTTTTAGACTGACTGTATAATACGATACGTAAAAAACTCTACATACGATACAAAAACTTCCAAATAGTGTTTTGCATAGTAAAGTTACTGTTCAAATAGTAAATGTCACTGTGCAAAACAGTAAATATACTGTTCAAAACACTATTTGAAAGTTTTTGTATCGTATGTAGAGTTTTTTACGTACCGTATTATACAGTCAGTCTAAAAGTCAAAAATTAACACATAGTTAGCGTCATTTAATTCGTAATTAAATTATCTATGCACCGTAATTTTTTTGATTTTTTTTGAGTAAGTATATAATTAAATTTCTCACCTAATGCATTTACTTATTTCGGTCAAATTTGGGTGTAAACGATGTGGGGTTACAAAATCACTGTATTTTTAATCAAAAATATTATCCTACGTAGATAATTGATTTACGACCTAAATGACGTTAACCGTGTTGAGTTTGGACTTACATGGTCCGAGTTATAATTTTTTAAGTCAAATTTTCATATCTCAACTTACGGCATGCCGTATAGGCAATCCGTAAATCCAAATTTAATATTTTTTGCATCATTTGAATCGCAATTAAAATATCTACTTACTATAATTTTTTTAATAAATACATAATTTTATTTTTAATTAAACATCGAGTCGTTATTATAGAACAATTTTAAAAAAAAAAAAAAAAAAAAAGGAGACACCCAACATACGCCAATTGCATAGGCGCACGTTGGGGGTGCGCCTATTCAATAGGCGCACCCCAAACATGCGCCTATGCAATTGGCGCGTCCTCCGGGTGCGCGTATTTTCAAAAGGCGCGTTCTGGGGGTGCGCGTATATCTATTTTTTTAAATATTTTTTTTCTATACATACTTTCCTAAATAAAAAAACTAAAGTATATAGTTTTTGAATAAACTCTAGTTTATTGCGATGAAAATTAATATTTTATTTATTATTTTGCTTTATTTACGTGTAAATTGCCGCAAAAAGTACACATTGAACTTTAGTAAATTTTGCAATTTTTTAATTAACACACGACAAAAATGTGCATATCCTCGTTAATCGTTATCATATCTAACAATTGTTTTTTAAAAGTTAATCAACAAATTATTAAAACAAAATAATAAGAAAATTTTCATTAGTCTCAAAATTCATCTAACAATAAGGAATTAACCCTAAAAAATAGATTAATAAAGTATTAATTGTAAGAGAGTACCATGTATTTTTGTTCCCATTTTTCAGTAAGTAATTAATACTACAGATGCATCAAATACAATTCTATTAATTGCATATTCTTTAACCCTACATAAATAATTAAATGCAGCTTTAATTATGATTTCAGAATTTAAGATGTGAACTTTTTTCTCAATTATTATGGAAAATAAAACTTTTAATGCAATCTAAAATTAGCATCTAAATTTTGTAAACTTATATATATATTATAATTGATATTTAAACTTTAATGTGCATGTAAATTTTGTAAACTTATATATATATATAATTGATATATAAATTAGTCTTTCACCTAAAAACAAAAAATAAAAATACATTAGTAAAAATTTATGTTATATATTTTATTAATCTGTATTTTGCATGAAGATTTATTTTTTACAGGTATATAAAAACATAGTATTTATGTATACATTAATGAGTTTTAATAGTAACATGTGTAAATAACTAAATATGTAATGTTATATATTAGGGAAAAGTAGCAAACTGGTACCCGAATTTGTGGGTGATTAGTAAGTAGGTACCTATTTTTTATTGTAGCAAATAGGTTGCTGAACTTTCTTAAATAAGCAAATAGGTACCTACCGTTAATTATCGTTAAGAATAAACGGAAAATATCATGTGAGGAGCAATCAGATACCTGAATCGGTTCAAAAATTGGTTCGGTCGAACCAATTTATTTTTAAGTAGGCTTTATATACCAAACACATGCATAACTCAACTCCAAACAACGACAGAGCCATTAAGTTTGTGCAACTTTTACTCTATAAAATGTAATAATTTTCAATTTAATTCATTTAAATTATATATTTGCCACCACTGATTTTTTTTAGTTCAACAATGTGACCTTACTATAATATTTGCCCCACTGAATAAAATTCCTGGCTTCGTCCCTGACTCCAGACGTTCTCGGTGCATCAAGAAACACTCTGAGAACGTCTGAAATTGAGTCATACATGTGTTTGGTATATAAACCCTTAGTTAAAAAATAAAATAAAAATTAAAGTGGTTCGATCGAACCGGTTTAGGTACCTACTTGCTCATTCGTGTAAGTTTAGGTACATGTTTGCTCCTCCTCCTCCTCACGTGCTCCTCACATTATATTTTCCGTTTATTCTTAACAGAAATTAACGGGAGGTATCTATTTGCTAATTTTCATAAGTTCGGCTACTTAGTTGCTACAAAAAAAATTTAGGTACCTTATTGCTAATCACTCACAAATTCGGGTACCAGTTTGGTAATTTTCCCTATATGTTATTATAAAAAAAAATCACATTTACTATATCAATACTCAAAATTAAAAGATAGTATATAATAAATACATTTATTTTTAAAAGTATTAAAATAATATCGTATTAAACAATGGAAATATACATTAAAATTAATGTTATTTTTTCGAAATTAATTTAGAAATGTCATGGCACACCAAATATGAGAACAATTAGGATTTGAGACTAAATTTTAAAAGGGTTAATTACCTCAACCGTTACTTATGTTTGACCCATGTGATTAAAAGGTTACTCATCTTTTTTTGTGTAGCTGAAACGTTACTTAAGTTTGAAGATGTGACTGAAAGGTTACTCCGTGAACTTTCTGTCAAATCTGACTGTCAAAGTGTCACGTGCACAGCACATGACCTGATTAAAACGATTTGAAGACATTTGAAAGGACAATAATGCCCTCTTGTCACTTTGCAATGTTTCCCCCTCGTTTGATAACCATCTCCACACTCCATTCCCTCCAACCGAAACTTGCAGACCTCATTTCGCCCCGATAGTGTCGATTTTCAGCACGAAAGGAACCCTCCTCGGCGACATTGCGTTTCGGAACTGCAACTGGAAGTAAGTTTGTGTTTTTGCTTCGATTGAACTTCGGTTTGTGTGGTTTTTCGCATTCTTTCTGTTTTCGGATTTGGGTTTGTGTTCTTCTACCTTGTTTCACTTCGTTAATCTTCGATTCGGTTGAAGATTAGAGCTTTGATGTTGGTTTGTGGTACGAAATGATGAAATTGCTGCATAATATGTTCGTATTTGGGCGTGTATTCAATAATTGCTGCATAATTGGTATAAATTGCTGTAAATTGCTGCATAATTGCTGTAAATTGCTGCATAATATGTTGTTTGCCGTGAAGATAGTGAGTGGTGGTGATGATTCTGCTGTTAAATCGATGAAATGTGCAGTAATCGATTGAACAAACTTGTGTGTGGGATTATAATCGAGAAGGAGATTGAACAAATTAGTTTTTTATATACAAATCCCTTTTGGATAGATTCATGACACTATATTTTTTGTTCAGAGTATGTCCACTTTGTTGTGGAGATGTATGCAGATTAGACTCGCACTCCACCAAGGGAACGAAGTCACCAATCATTGAGCTGTCTAAGATGAACTGCTGACCTGTCAAGAACACACCACCAAGGGAACATTTTCGCAAATTGCAGCATCAAGTTCTGTTGTTGATGTATTTTGAATTCTGGATTTTGTTGATGTATTCTGAGTTTTGTTGTTGATGTATTCTGAGTTCTGGATTATAGGATGGACCATGTTTTGGGATGTATTCTGAATTCTGGATTTTGATGGATTATTATGGATTCTGTGTTTTCAGATGTATTCTGTATTTTAGTAACGGTTGGGTAACAAAATGTCCAAACTTAAGTAACCTTTTAATCACAGTACGTCGAACATAAGTCACCTTTTAATCACAATTCACAAACTTAAGTCACCTTTTAATCACAGTTCAGAAAAGATAAGTCACCACCTTCGCAAAATACACATTGTTCTTCATCCTTCAGTTTCAGTTACAGACACAGTTCATTTACAGACACAATTCAGTTACAGACACAGTCCGTATTTTGCATTTAGAATGGGTGTTTAGACTACCATTAAATACAAAAACATGATCAAACTAACAACCAAGATTATGGAATCGAATATTCATTATCATTGTTTAGTTCTTACAAACCCCAACTGTTCAACAAAACAAACTTAATTAGGAGCATGAGATCTCAACCCTGCAACAGATGACAACTTCTTCACCACCTATTCTTACCATCATCTTGAGGGCTATCTGGTTCAGTAGAAATTGTTTTCTGAAGAGAGGTTTGTTCGTGCTGATCCAAGCCACTACATGATTCTGCAGATCAACTGAAGGTTGCGGTACAGCAGAAAAGGTAAAATAAACATCTACACAGCATTTGGTACTAGTGATATATCATGATGCAATAAAACGTGCTAAAGAGATAGCTTGTGAGATGTCACAGCACTCAAACTCAAGGATAATAAGAAAACGAAGTGAAGAAATAGACACCACATGAATATGCTGCTTCTGATTGTTTACACATACGTGATTTGAGCAAGAATGAAGAATAGAGAACCGTTTTAATATTCAAAACGATGCAATATTTCATTAGGTCATACAAATTAACTGAAGCATCACAGAATCGAACGGAGTTGTCGCGAGTTGAAGGTTGAACGGACGAATCAAACCCAGAATCGAACATAAGTCGGAAGGGACGACTCCTGTGAAGGATGAATCAATTTTCGTGATTTCAAACATCAATTTCGACAACACAAACCCAGAATCGATTCTGGGTTATTGATGAAGGAGAAGAGATGGAACCATACATGATGAAGGAGCAAGGGAGCTTTGGCCTTAGATGAAATAAATGAGAAGATATGGAACGAAGAAGGAGCAGGAGCGTCGAGCGTGTGCTGGAACGAAGAAGGAACAACAGACCTAAGAACAGCTGCTTAAGTAGACAAGAGGGTAGTTTCGGAACTTTAAATTATAACTATATCACGTGACAAGCACATGGTGGTACTTAACAGGAAGAAATAACGGCAGTTAGGTCATAGTAACGGTTCAGTCACATGTGTCAACTTAAGTAACGGTTGAGCTCAAGTTTGAACGGTTCAGTCACATTGTCAAACATAGGTAACGGTTGAGGTAATTAACCCATTTTAAAATTATATATATATATTTGAATATATGCAACCAATTGTAAGATTTTTGCAGTTTTGTTAGTTAATTCCGTATTTGCGAATTAGTAAATTAGGCGTTCTGTTGATAGTTACTCTCCTCGCATAACCGAATCTGCGTCATCTGCCGCCGTCAGATCCCGAACTTATTCCTCCAATCATCACCGTCCATTCTTCTTCTCTCTACAGGTGACTCCCTCCACCTCTACTTTGGCTACTTCCAGTTGCAGTACATACGTGTGGCTTCGCGTACGCAACTCTCATGATTCTCGTCTATCCGGATTCGTCGATTCCATGATCTCCGATTGTCTACTCCTCCCCCGTCCGTCCATTTCGCTTTCTTCTTCGTCTTCGTTCCACGGCGGAGCTCCAATCCATTGCCTGTGCCGTTTTCGCCTTCGAACAGCTCTACACCAAGCTCGCTGCTTCTAGTTCAGAGACAGATCCAGAGTATTGCTTCTTTATTTAGATAAACTGCTGTGCAGTTAAGGTCGTCGGAAATTTCTTGTACTGCTCGATAGGGTTTTCTTGTTTTTGGATTGATGGATGAACGAAGTGCGGTGAGGATGAATCCAGGCATGAGTGATGTTGTTCTGACATGTTTGATGCCGTACATCGACGACCCGAAGGATAGGGACGCCGTATCACTGGTCTGCCGCCGGTGGTACGAGATCGACGCGCTCACACGGAAGCACGTCACGATAGCTTTGTGCTACACTACTACCCCTGGCCGATTGCGACAAAGATTCAGACACCTCGAGTCGCTGAAACTGAAGGGGAAACCTAGAGCGGCTATGTTCAATTTAATACCTGAGGATTGGGGAGGTTACGTGACACCTTGGGTGAATGAAATTGCGCAGTCTTTTGATTGTTTAAAGTTTCTCCACTTCCGGCGAATGATTATGACGGATTCTGATCTTGAAACGCTCGTTCGTCATAGAGGTCGTGTGCTGCTGTCGCTTAAGCTAGAGAAATGCTCGGGCTTTTCTACGGATGGTCTTAAACATGTCGGCCGCCTGTGCAGGTAACTTGGACTTTCCCCCACGCTGATTTACTGAAAATTCGTATGTATTAATGCTCATTTCTTCCTCCTTTCTAATGTAGTTGCATAATTAGAATATCATTTAATCGACTGGCCAAACTGTGAGAATCGGATTCTGCATTTTGTCTGTGAAGATTATGGGGCAAATTCCATTTATAGAAAACGAATTGTCGAGATACTCTAACATACAAACTCACGAAGATGATATAAATTAGCATATTTATAGTATTAAATAATGCACTGTTCTGTGAACCCTGTAACTGCACAAGTGATACTCAAAGTTAACTAGTTCATATTAGGTTGCTTCTTCATTTTGTAATCCTCAATCGAAATAACCAATGACTATACGAATCCTCAGTTAAATCCTTCAAGAAGATTAAGCATTAAGTGTTGGATAGATTCTTACAATTGCCAATATTGTGTGTGTGTTGATGTGAAATTATTCCCAACAGAGAAACATGAATTAATTATATCAACAATCACTTATTTTGACACATATAATTGAACAATTCAATTATAAGTTGAACATTCACTTATGTTTCACACTGTGATTACAAAAAAAAAGAAGAGATAAAATAACTAAAATATCATTCTTTGTTCTTTATTTTCTTCCTTTAATCTTTATTTTCATCATTTGATCTTCATCTTCTTCACAAATTTGAACCTAAATTTCAGATTTCTGTGTTCGAAATACACCAAAAATATTGTTTATGGTGTATTTCGATCCTAGAAATCTGAAGTATGGGTTCCTAATGCACCTGGTGTTTTTTGGAACACAGAAATCTGATTTTTAGGGTTTGAAACACAACAAACATACGATTTTTGGTTCCGAAATCAGATTTCTGGTGTTTTTGGAACCTAGATTTCAGATGTGTTTCAAACCTTAAAAATTAGATTTCTGGGTTCCAAAAACACCATAGATCTGATCTCTGGTGTTTTTGGAACCCCAAAATCTGATTTTTAGGATTTCAAACAGACGTGTATTTCGAAGCCAAATTTCTGAAATTTGAGTTCTATTAAACATATAAATCTGATTTTCTGGGTTTGATTTGAAGATTTAGAATTGTTCAATTGAAGAAGAACAATAAGGGAAGAAGATAAGTGGAAAAGTAAAATTGTCATTTTAGTGACTATTTAATTACATTTGTTAAACATAAGTGACTAAATAGTATAGGGTTTAACAAAAAAATCACATTCTAAAATGTAAATGACCATTTAGCTACACGAAAAAACGTAAATAACAATTTAGTCATATAAATATAAGTGGTTTACCAAGAAATATCCCATAAATATATATATATTTTGAGCCAAAAGAATGTGGTCCAAACAGTTGTCGGCATGGAATTGGAATTGATGATACCGTAGGCCAGCATTTAAGATGGATCTGGTTTTATTTTGGGGTAGTTAGTGCAACTCCAGTCTTAGTTTTATTCCTGAAACTGCGGATTGATTTATAACTAACTACTCATAGAGACATCCTAAGAGCTTAATTTCTTGTTTAGGAAAATAATTAGCTCTCAAAAATGGCCCATTAATATCGACAATAAATATTTATGTCAGCATGCAGGAAACGAAGAATGCAGTAACAAACAGATTTGCTTGATTTGGCATCTCTTCTTACGGTTTTGAACTTTCTGCTAAACCATTCTACTAATAGAAAGGTAAATGGTGGAGTATTTAAATTGTAAGCTTGATAAGTTACTAAAAAGAGGTTTGAGTTCTGAGATTCGAAACAGAAATCGTAGCATGTAGTTTCAGACAAATTGCTGGACTTGCTGATCTCTAATTAAGGTATGTTGATCTACCATGACAATTTCGCTCACGACACGATACGAACACGCACGAAAAAAGTTGTGTTCGTGTTTGTCTTTAATGTTACGATAACACGAACACGATAACACCATTATTTTTTTTGTGTCGTGTTAGGGTTTAGGTTTCAAAACACGATAACACGAAAATAATCTAATAATTTATATATTATATTCATATCATTTTAAGAAATAAGGACCAAACGTGAAATATAAAAAACTGATGGGACGTATGTATGTTATTTAGGTTGTGTTACCGTGCGAATGTGAAAACGTGCTATCGTGTTACAACGAAATATTTTCGTGTTACCGTGTTATTTTCGTGAAAACATGAAATCGTGTTATCTGCTACGACTTTCCACGAATATTTTCGTGTTAGCGTGTTCGTGTCGTATTGATACAATAAATTTCGTGTCGTGTTCGTGTGTCAGTGACACAATTACATTTTCGTGCGAGTCGTGTTGGACTATCGTGCGTGTCGTGTTCGGGTGCACGATAGCGCGCACGCACGAATTGACAGCCCATGTATAGGAAATGTTATTGTTTTTCTTTTATTATGATCAAGAAATGTTGATATTCAGAAATATGATGCTTAAAAAACAGTGTTGTGCTTATTTCCAGGAATTTAAGAACATTGCTTTTGGAGGAGAGCTCAATTGATGAAAAAGATGGGTTATGGCTCCACGAGCTTGCGTTGAACAACACAGTTCTTGAGACTCTTAACTTTTACATGACTGAAATTAGCAAAGTCAGTGTTCAAGACCTGGAACTTATTGCCAGAAACTGCCGACAGTTATCATCCATCAAAATTAGTGATTGTGAGGTTATGGATCTGGTCCGATTTTTCCGTACTGCATCTTCCCTTGAAGAGTTTGGCGGTGGTTTCTACTACGAGCCACCAGAGAGCTATGCTGCTATACAATTTCCTCCCAGATTATGTCATCTGAGTTTGACCTACATCAGCAAAACTGAGGTGCCGATAGTGTTTGCTTTTGCAAGAAGAATTAAGAAGTTAGATCTGCTCTATGCTTTGCTAGATACAGAGGATCATTGCCTTCTGATCCAGCAATGCCCAAATTTGGAGGTTCTCGAGGTGAGCTACCAAACCACTCTCCTACATTTCTTGAATATTTTGAGTTCCTTCCTTCTCTCTATTTGAGGATGTTTCATTTGTAAAAATATAAAATTTATGTAACTGAGTTGCTGAAGATGCCATTTCCCTTGTTAATTGGCAGACAAGGAATGTAATTGGAGATAGAGGAATGGAAATTCTTTCCAATAGCTGTAAGAAGCTTAAGAGACTCCGGATTGAGAGAGGTGCTGATGAGCAAGGCATGGACGATGAAGGCGGCCTCGTCACTCAAAGAGGTCTCATTGCTCTTGCTCAAGGCTGCCTAGACCTGGAGTACATGGCTGTCTACGTGTCCGACATCACAAACGATGCCCTCGAGCATCTAGGAACGTACTCAAAGAACCTAGTCGATTTCCGCCTTGTGTTGCTGGACTTGGTGAGCCAAATCACGGACTTGCCTCTCGATAGTGGAGTCCGTGCCCTCTTGAGGGGCTGTGAGAAGCTGAGAAGGTTTGCTCTGTACCTCCGCCCTGGTGGACTGACTGATACAGGTCTCCGGTACATCGGGCAGTACAGCCAAAACGTGAGGTGGATGTTGCTAGGGTTTGTAGGTCAGTCTGACGAAGGTTTACTGGAGTTCTCTAGAGGCTGCCCTAGCTTGCAGAAGCTAGAGATTAGAGGTTGTACCTTCAGTGAAAGGGCACTTGCCCAAGCTGTGATGCATTTAACTTCACTGAGATACTTGTGGGTGCAGGGATACAGGAGATCATCTCCTACAGGACAGGACCTTCTAGCCATGGTCCGTCCGTTTTGGAACATTGAGTTGATCCCTGCTCGGAGGGTTCAGGACGAGGATGCTAACACGGTTCAAGAGCATCCTGCCCACATCCTGGCCTACTACTCTCTGGCTGGACCCAGGACAGATTTCCCTGACACGGTTGTTCCACTCGACCCACAGAACCTCCTCGCCGCATAAGAGGTCAGAGCTGTAAATAAATACACAATGAAAACATTGTTGTCCTGGTGCAAATTGCTAGATTTGGCATGTTCCTATGGTCGGTCTCTTGAGCATTGATTTGTTTTGTTAGTGTAGAGGGAAAGTGTTTCCTAGTTGCTTCTTTTTTGCTAGTAGAGGGAAAATATTTCCTAGTTTGTTGGATTGGCTTCTAACTCAATAAGGTAAGGTTTTTTGCTGCTGTTGTCTGAAGAGTAATACTTGTTTTGGTTGGCTTGGCTGGCCTACCTTGTACAGTGCTAGAGTGGATGGGTTTAACATTTCGCCCGTGCGATTCTATTATTTGCAACTTCAGTTTGTTTGGGGTGTAGTGGGGATGGGTTGTTGATACAGGATTTTGTTCTGGATGTGCATTGATGAATTTTTGTTTCTTTTTCCATCCAATTAAACCTTTACATAATAGAATGTATTTTTTTAAAGGAACCAATTAAACCATTTTAATTTATTATAATTGACACGTCGATTATAAAGATCGTGAAGGGAATAAACAAACGTACATGGAAAAAAGAAGTCTATGGAAGGGAGTTTTTTTTTTTGGCCAAATAAAAAGAGGGGTGTAACACGAGGACTTCCCAGGAGGTCACCCATCCTAGTATTACTCTCGCCCAAGCACGCTTAACTTCGGAGTTTTGATGAGATCCGGTGCATTAGTGCTGGTATGATCGCACCCGAGTTTGTTTCTTTGTAAAGACGACATTTTTACTGCTTCCAAAATATTTACTATGTAGATTGGGCTATTTGAGACATGACAGAATGTTGAAGAACAAAATGAATTAGTCGAATCGGCTGGAGATCTGCTTTATGGGCAGGAGAACTAGTCGAATCGGCAAGGGAAGATGAAGATGTTTGGCATGAAGGGCAATTTTGTCAGGAAAATTTGTTAATAAATAACGTGAGTTGCACATGACGTCAATTCCGTCTGAAATAAACGGACGTTTGACGGTACGGGAAATTTTTCATCGGATCCAAACATTATGATTAAAATTTTAAACTTTAAGGGAGAATCTTAAAATCGGCCTAACCTTTAGGGGGTATTTAGAAAATAATAAAACATTTTAATCAATTTTAGTATAAACACTTTCGTATTATCCAATGGGCTTGGACCAACACAAGAACTATTGGACTGGCCCATATGTTTTAGCATCAAACTCCAATACCTTTTTTTTTTTTCCAAATCACTTCAAATTTCATTCAAATTCCGATCCTGCAATGTCCAAAATACATAATGAAATAAACGAAGGTGGATGTATGGTCGTCCAGTTAACCGGACACATCCCCTGTCTGGATTTACGTGCAATCCAGTTTGCGCATCTGTTTGCGCTTCTTCTAACAAATTCCCATTTTACATTCGGAATTCTTCTAGCCATCTCCAAAATGTCCTTCAGAATGTGTCGGATTTCCCATGGGCCTTCTTCATCCGGTTCCTGTAGACCCTGTATAATACCTCTAGCATCTGATTCTATAATTACATAGTTCCATTGATTATACAAAGCTATGTCAACCGCATTCATGATTGCCCGTGCTTCCGTCATTATAGCGCTTCTTTTCCATCCCATTGTGTTTCGTCCGGCTATCACGTTTCCGCGCCAATCTCGTACAACAACTCCGGTTCCCGCCTTCCCTGTGTTTGGATCCCACGCACCGTCACAATTGAGCTTGACCGTACCTATGCTTGGGCGGGTCCACCTTGGTTGTCTTTCGTGTTCCCTCGCGGTTGTGACTTCCGGTGCATTACTCATTTCCCTCCAACAATCTTCGGCCAATGCTCGGGCTGCTTCGATTACTCGATCTGGCTTCGGTTCCGTCCCCTCGTACACAGCTCGACATCGCTCCTTCCATGTCTCCCACGTTAGGCACTCGGCTTGCAATCTTCGTCGCTCCCCTTCTGGACCTCCCTCGGTTTCCATTCTCATAATTTGTTGAAGCCATCCCGTCCGCTCCACCTCGGTAAGCCGGTCCCATCGTATATCCATCCCGCCATGCCACACCCTTCTCGCCCAAGCGCAATCGAACAAGGCATGGGTCACGTCTTCCTCCATCGCGCAAAACGCGCATCGTGACGTTACTCCGATACCCCTCCTCGCCAATATCTTGAATACCGGGATTGCTTGGTGACCTGCTTGCCAAAGAAAAGTTTTTACCTTGGGTGTTGATCGGCTCTTCCATAATTCTCGCCAAGGAGGCTCGGAGCCGCCTCTCCCATTATCCTCCCTCGGACCTCCTTCGCGTGCCTCGTCTCGGGTCACCTCACGGAGCTTCCTATACACCATCTTTGGCGTTACCTTCCCATCTCTTGATTCCGGCCATATCCATTGATCTTCCCGCTCGGTCCGACCAAGGTAGATCGTGTTGATCGCTTTCCTTTCCAATTCCGTAATCACCTCTTCGATCGGACTTAACTCCCATTCTCTTGATCTTGGGTTAATTAATTGGCTTGCCTTCATCTCCCCTTCCATCCGCCCATCGACCCATCTCTCTACATGTCGGCTTGGTACTCCCGGTATCCATCTATCATGGAAGACCCGAATGCTCTTCCCATTCCCCACTTGCCACATTCCATGTTGGCACATGATGTCCCGGCCTTGAAGTATACTACTCCAAGCCCATGATGGTCTCACCCCCTTCTTTGCCTCTTTCAAAGCATTCCTCGGATAGTACAATCCTTTCATCATCTTACCCCATAACGTACCCGGGTTATCGTTTAATCTCGATGCCGTTTTTGTGAGCATTGCCATGTTGAAATCATTCAAATCCTTGAAGCCCAAGCCCCCCATCTGTTTCGGCATTGCCAATTTCTTCCAACTCACCCAATGCATGCTTTTCCTCTCGTCTCTACCATTCCACCAAAACTTTGCTATTATCCTGGCTATCTCCTCACACCATGTCTTGGGCAATTTAAAAAGAGTCATTACATACATCGGTATAGCTGTTATTACTGCTTTTATCAGTACCTCCTTTCCTGCCTTGTTAAGGAATATCGTCTTCCATCCATGAAGTTTCCTTATCACTCTCTCCTTAAGGTAGTTTAAGGCGTTCTTCTTGGATCTACCCCAGTTGGTTGGGATGCCTAGATAGTTCCCTGCATCCTCAACCGCCTCTATCCCAATTACCTCTTTGATGAGTGCTTTGGTTTCCTCCTTCACCGTGGTACCGAACTGGATGCATGACTTATGTAGGTTGACACTTTGACCAGATGCTTTACCGTACTTCTCAAGTATAGCCCGAAGCTCCCTCGCACTTCTCTCATTTGCCCGAATGAAGAATATTGAGTCGTCCGCAAACAGAAGATGGTGTATTTCTGGGCAAGTGCTTTTCATTCGGATTCCTTCAATCCGCCTCTCTTCTATCGCCTTGCTCATCTGTCTAGACAGGATGTCCGCAATTATTATAAAGAGATATGGAGAGAGTGGATCACCTTGTCGTAGCCCTCGAGTCGGTCTGAATCTCTTTGTTTTCTCCCCATTAACTATTACACTGTATTGTACCTTTGTCATGCATTCCTTCATCCACATACACCACCTTTCCGAGAACCCAAATGCCCTTAATGCTCCCAGAACGAAATCACATTCTACTCTATCGTACGCCTTGTTCATATCCAGCTTTATCGCACACTCTTCCCGCTTTGCGCTCTTGTTCGTTCTCATGTGATGGAAGACCTCATGTGCTATAAGGACGTTATCATGGATGAACCTGCCAGAGACAAACGCACTTTGGAACGGGGTTATAATATCTGGTAATATGGGCTTCAATCTATTAGCTAACACTTTTGATATGATTTTGTAATGGAAGTTGCACAAGCTAATTGGTCTAAATTGCATGAGATTTATTGGGTTAGGCACTTTAGGAATGAGCACTATGTCAGTGTAACAATAATTGGAAGATAATGTATTAGTTTCAAAGAAAGAGTTTACCGCATGGAATACATCGGTGCCTAACATGTCCCAGAAACGGTGATAGAAAAGCCCAGGGAAACCGTCCGGGCCCGGTGCTTTATTCCCCCCTAACTGAAAGACCGCCTTTTTTACCTCCTCCATATTTGCCCTCCGTGTCAGGGTTGTGTTCATGTGGTCTGTTATCATGTTGGGTATCCCGGCCATCTGTTCTCCCAATCCCCTACTTCCTTCTGATGTGAAGATCTTCCTAAAGTATTGTTCACACTCCTTCTGAATTTCCTTATCCTCCTCTGTCCATGTACCGTCAACCCTTTGGATCCTTCAGATTTGATTGCCCCTTCGTCTTTGCATCGTAGCTTGGTGGAAGAATCTCGTGTTTCTATCCCCTCCCCTAAGCCACTGCACTCTCGATTTCTGACGCCAAAACTCTTCTTCTTGTTTCCAAGCATCCTCCATGAGAGCTTTTACTCTAGCTTCTTCATTCCTGTTTATATTTCTCCCATGTTGACCTTGAATTTTGGCCAACTGTGTTTGGAGTTCCTCGATCCTTTTCTTATAGTTCACCCTGTTTTCCTTACTCCACTTAGTAAGCTTTATCCTGCATCTCCCAAGGTTGTTGTGTATCTGCGTCTGACCTCCTTGTCCCTGCCCCGGTTGCCATGCTTCTTTAACCACATCAACACAACCAGTCTGTTCCATCCAAGACCCTTCAAACTGAAACCGCCTCCTTCCCATTCTTACCTTCGGTTCCAGCTGAACCAATAATGGACAATGATCCGATCCTAAGAGTAGTTTGTGAGTTACTCTTAGTGTCGGGTATCTCCCTATGAAAGCAGGATTCACCAATGCTCTGTCAAGTCTTTCACTTATCCTTTGGTTCCCTTCCCTGTTATTTGTCCATGTGTAAGGGACTCCTTTGAATCCCGCATCCGCTAGATTTGTATCTATCATCATTCCGTTGAATGCATTCATCATGCGCTGCTGTTTTGGTCTACCTCCTTCTTTTTCAGCAGCACTTGCGATTTCGTTATAGTCCCCAACACACATCCATGGACCATTCCTTCCGTCTGCTATGCGTCTTAATCTCCCCCATAACCTCATCCTCTCCTCCCACTTGGTACTTCCGTATATCCATGTGATATGGATGTTCCCCTTCCCATCTTTGAGGTCTATTGTCGTATCTATAATGGCCTCGTCTTGTGTGTGAATGACCATTTTAATCTCATCGCTCCACCATAAAGCGAGTCCCCCAGCAGTCCCCATTGGTTCCACCTGACTCCCATGTTCCATTTTTAGTTTTCTTCTTACCCTACTACACACCTTCTCATTATTCTTCGTCTCCATCAAGAATATTATTTGTGGCTTATTCCTCCTCCCGAGATCGGATAGGTACGGAACTGTCAAGGCCGATCTCAACTCCCGACAGTTCCACACCAGAGCATTCATTGATTGGGGGAGGCTGTGAAGGGACAGCCTCCCAAACCCTCATTTGTCGAATGTGTTTCACCCAGACTCATTCGCCTCTGTGTGCTCTTTCTTTGTGTACCCTTCGATCTGCCCCTTCCCTTTGGTCCCTTTCCCACAATCATGCTTTCTGAACCTTCCTCCTTATTCAACTGCCTTTTGACCCGTTTGGTCTCCACCTCCTCCTCATCGGACTCGGTTTCAGCATCAAACTTACGCTTGAGGTTGACTTTCTGCATTAGTGGACTCAGTCCAGTCTGACTCATAATCTGGTCATGGCCCCCCCGGGTGATGCATCCGGAGATTCCACTATATAGTAGTCCCTCCTCTTAATCTTGGGAGACCGATACCTGATGTTTTGATCTTCCTCTGGATTGTATTTCATCCCTGCCTGTACCCCTTTTGTCTCCTTATCTGGTGTCCAGATCTCGGTGATCTCCCAATTTGATGGTCCACTTCCCTTCTCCAATACACTCCCTCGCCCCTTCCCCTCCATTCCCCATCCTGCCTTGCTCTGACTTCTTGTGTACCCTTCCATAGCTGTCGCCATCCAAGGAGTGTATTCCAGACTTGCTTCCCGGAGTGCTTGTCTTCGTTGTAAAAATTTGTTGAGGTTCAGGTTATGGACAATGAGATTCATTTGAAGTGGAGTCTCATTGTCCTGATTTTGTTCCCCTCCCCCAACATTCTCCATCTCCCTGGTTGCATCCCACACCATTAATTGGCTTTCTGGAACCTCTTCACACCTTGCTGCTATTTTGGTATCCCATACTTCAATCTCCATATTGGGCTGCTCTTCCTCTCCCTTTCCTTTGTCTCTGCCCGTTTCTAATCCTTCTTGTTCCTCTTCGTTTCCAGATTCATGCTTGCCTTCCTCGACCTCCTTCCCACCTCCAGTTTTTCCCCCCTTGACTCCTAGTTCTTCCCCACTATGTCCCTCTTTCTGTTTCTCCCCTGCAGCTCGCTCCCTTTCCTGATCATGCTTATCCTTCATCATTTCTTTCCATGTTTTTTTTCTGTAACTCTCGCCCTTCTCACCACTGGTTCCCTGTTGCCCGATCATTCTACACGATTGTCCTCTCTTCCTCGGTCTATCGACCCTTGTCCACGGTCCATACATCGGGCCCCCATCCCTTGAGTCAGCAACTGAAATCTCTGATTTGCACATCCTTTCACTATGCCCAATCCTCCCGCATCCAAAACAGAAATCCGGGAGTCTTTCATATTTGATGTCCGCCCTACCCTTCTCTCCATTGGATCTAGTATACCAGATCCCAGCTAATAGTGGGCAACTTGTATCCACATCAACCTTGACTCTTAGATAATCCCGATCAATTCCCATAGGCCCAATAATTTCATCGATCTCCTTGACTTCCCCTATGCAGCCACCCATTTTCCTAGCATTTTGGGTGCTAAATTTGTCTAGCTCTAACCCATGAATCTGGACCCAAAATTGAACTATCTGAAATTTCACCTCCTGTATCTTGATTTCCTTCCTCCATTTTTGCAAAGATAAGCAATTTCCGTGGATCGCCCACAGACTTAAATCTAGAGCATCATTCATATCCTTTGCATTTGTGAATTCGAAGAGTATTACCTCCCCTGATAACTCCTGCACTCGGACCCCTCCATACTTAGCCCAAGCATGTTGCAGAACGTTGTGTACTGCCGTGGCCTTCCCCTGCCTTGTACTGAGCAACTTCCCAATACATATATTGTTTGTCTGGATAGCATCATTTCCCCCTATCTCCACGAATTTCTCGGGTCTGCCTCTATCACCGTTATCCTGAGTTCCATGCCAAGCTCCTGATGGTTCCATTCGAAACTCCCCTGCAAAATTACTACAGAATATCCAATTAACCGCTACACTTACCGTGCCACACTTCCACTTGTGCTCCTAAGGTTTGAATCGTTGTGAATTGCAGAATGAAATGGATAATTGGATTGAATAGGCGTTTTGGCTTTGGCTAGGGTTTCGGCTTCCCGTTCCTTGAGCGATCGTCTCTGTCGTTCCCGTCCTTGCGGACTCCTTGGTACCTCCCTTATAGCTGGAGAATCAACCACTACACGAGGCAGACACCTCTGAGCAGCAACCGCGAGCTTCCAATTCGCCTGAAGAATCGCTTGGTAATCGCCTTTTCTTCAGACTCAGAAAGCGACTCGACAGAAGTCTCTCCAATACCTTGTTAACTTCCGTTAAGTTTTACTCAGAACAGAGAATATAATTTTAAAAACTAATTATTTTATTTTTAAATAGGATATATTTTGAAAAAAGAATTCCTGTCTTCTTCTTCTTCATCCCTCTATTCGTATTCGAAGGAAGTAACCCTAGATCTACATCATCCACTTCTGACCGACTTCAGTTGTTATTATCCGTGAAGTTCGATCGAGCGGGACCTGAAAATTCATATCTAACCGGCGGCGGACTCTTCAAAAAGTTTAGATTAATCGCTCCTCCTTCCTGCATCCAATTGGTTGGAGGTTGCCTATGGCGGGAGTTATGTCCAAATTCTGCTTTGCGTCGCTGTTTATGTGGATGGCTCCGATCGCAATTTTATATGGATTCAACAATAATCTCTTCCCCGGTATGGTTCATGATTTTTGAGTGATATTATGTACGGCGAGAGTTTCGAACTTTATCTGTTGATTCGCAGTAGAAAAAAATGCCTTGATGTTCTTTACTTTCCTATCTGCTATACTTTTTAATGCGCTGTTAGTGGTAAACAGTGAAGGAGATAAGACAGTGATTACGCCAATGCCAACTGGTGATCCGATTAGTGTCATCATCAATCTTGTGATATTGAATAAAGAATACAAAACTATGATGTCCAAAAAAGTTTCTTGCTAAGTTTTATTCATCACAATGAAGATTTAGCATTGGCAAATGTACAGATGCATAACTTGAATCAATTCAACGCCCAAGAATTTCAGCTAACTATAGTTGATGTCAATCACCATTTTTTCTTGCAGTTAGAACATTGATGCACTTTTCTTTTGGTTTCTTAAGTAGAATATAGTTTCCACTCTCCAGATAGGAATCCAATCAGGAAAAACGCCATTGTATAGTCTTCCTTTATGTGCTGAAAAATTCTACAAAATGTGAAACTTGGAGTAGACTGGAACTTATTGATAGTGAAAAAATTCAATTTTCTCACTTTATAGCATTGCACTTATTCAATTTTATCTTTTAATGTCAGGTATAACTGATTTACCTCCACATACACTGACACTAGTCAGTGGATTCGTGGCTGTAATTTCCGTCAATGTGGTGATCGCATTTTACATTTACATGGCGATGAAGGAGCCGGTAGAAAAGCACGAACCCGATCCTAAGTTCTTTGCAGAGGCTCAAGCAAGCATCAAAAAGCCCATAGATGGAGCTGAGGATGCTCCTCCCCAATCTGAAGCAAGGAAGAAAGAGGAATAAGGTGATTGAAAATGGACTCTTTGTGCTCTTCCACTAAGCATTGCTGTGTTTTACAATGCTGAGGAGAAGATGTAATTTTCATTTTCTGATGTTAGAATTCTTTGAGAGGTTTTGAATTATTAAAAGGGTAATTGAGTAGTTCTAGTCTTAACAATACACCCTACAGTTACCACATACGGACACTCTAGTAACCTAATCATGTATCACAGTATCAACCATATTTTCTGAATCTAGAGGGTTCAGCCCCAAAGTTTTCTGGTTGATACAAATAACACCCCCAAAGTGAGGATCTGAATAGGAGGTGACGTGCTCCCAAGGAAATTGCATTCTTCTTCGTTTTTTGTAGGGGTGTCAAAACGGGTTATGGGTTGACCCATAAGTCGTGTCAGGTACCCTCTGACCCAAACCTGATCCGTGTAATAGTATGAGTCAGTTTTTGAAACTCAAACCTGAGTCGCGGGTTGATGGGTTAACGCGTGGGTCAGAATGATTCGTCATGAATAGTAAGGCTTGAATCAGACTGACTCGTTCAACCTTCATGACCCGCGGGTCAGTTTGACCAGTTTGACCCACCAGTACATAAAAACTGACTTATGAGTCAAGATTACTGACTCATGAGTCAGAATTATATATATTTAATATAATATACAATTCGTGGTGGGTTATGGGTTGACCCATGAGTCAAGACTACTGACCCAAACCTGACACGTATTTTTACGGATAATCCATGAGTCGTGTCAAAATAACTCGTGGGTCAAAAAGTCTTGACCCAAATACGACCGTGGGTGGGTCACCCACGAGTTGGGTCAATTTTTGACACCCCTAGTTTTTTTGTCCTTAATCGTTTCCGGTTGATGACAAAAAAAAAACGTTTCCGGTTCAACCGCCCGGCCTAGACAATCCGGTTCTTGACTGTTGTCTCAAGCTCGACTCCGCTCGAGGGTTCAGTCTTCGGTCGACGCCACTTCAGTGCTGCTCGCTCGCTCTCTCATGGAGGTCGGAGCTTCTTCTTCTAGTAGAGCTTTCAGCTGCAACCGTCCATCGCTCAGCCGCGCCAATCCTAGACAAGACCATTTTCTAACAATTGCAGATCCTGTGAAACAGCAGCAGTTCCCGTCCAATGTCATGCTCCGTGTTTCCGCTCCGTCCCGCCAAATATTCCGCCTTACTACCGCCGCCTTGAAGGCGCGCACTGACGAGGTCATACCTCTACCATTTTTCTACAAATTAGTGAATTTTATTCATCTGAATAACAGTTTGAATAACAGTTTGAAGCTGTCGACAGGTGAAAGAGATGCCTGGACAGAAACCAGACATTCTTAAGCTGTCCAATTTAACAGCCTTGTCGCCTCTGGATGGTCGTTATTGGAGTAAAGTGAAGGACCTTGCACCCTACATGAGCGAGTATGGTTTGATTTACTTCCGTGTTTTTGTTGAGGTATATTCCTTGGTTTCCATTCAATGCTGTTCTACGAGAAGTTGGATCTTATGATGTTTGAGGAAACATACTCCTAGGTTGTTTGTCTCAGTTTTTTGCTTCCTGTCAGGTCAAATGGTTGGTAAAGCTTTCAGAAATCCCACAGGTAGTCGAAGTTCCGAGCTTTAGCAGAGAAGCTCAGTCCTTCTTACAGTCTCTGCTTGATGGTTTTGATTTAGATGATGCCATGGAGATAAAAAATATTGAGAGAGTGACTAATCATGATGTGAAGGCAGTGGAGTACTTCCTGAAACAGAAATGTGAATCAAATCCCGAGATTGCTGAGGTGCAAGGATTCAACTTGTGTTTGAATTTGCTGTTTCATTATTTCATAGTTCATTGGATTTTTTCTTATAAATAATTTATGTTTTACTCTCTTTATAGGTGCTAGAGTTTTTTCATTTTGCTTCTACGTCTGAAGATATCAATAATCTCGCCCATGCATTGATGCTCCGAGAATCCATGAACGAAGTTATACTACCATGCATGGATAAAGTGATTAATGCAATCAGTAATGTGGCTGTGGGTAATGCTCATCTTGCAATGCTCTCTCGAACACATGGTCAGGTAGTATAATATGCAAACAATCTTTATGCAAAACTATTACGAATCTTGTAGGGTAGGATAGGTAGTTTGGGGGCAATGCAACAAAATATGAAACTTGTTTGAATTCACAGTGAAAACAAAATCTTTTCCATTTCAGTAATCTGTTGATTATCCCATTCAATCACTTCTTTCTTGTAAAGTAACACTTTTCATTTGCACTCTGAACTTAGAATTTTCCATAGCTTTTGGTCTCTTTTTTCATTTTTTAAAATTTCCATAAGCGAGTTTCTAAATTCAGTAAAAAATTGTCAGAAAAGTAATCAAACTTGAGGTCTCTAGGGTCTTCAACACTAGGCTCAGTTCAGTTCAACAATCCGGTATATCCTATGTATATATATATTAATATCATGTAAGATAATGAATTTGATTTTTATTACATTGTAGCCGGCTTCACCAACAACTCTGGGAAAGGAAATGACAGTTTTTGCAGTCAGGTTGAACAGGGAAAGGAGGGAAATATCTAAGGTTGAAGTTATGGGGAAATTTGCAGGCGCTCTATAATGCCCATCTTGCTGCATACCCTAATGTAAATTGGCCATGCATTGCAAAAGAATTTGTAGAATCGCTTGGATTGAGCTTCAATCCCTATGTAACTCAGGTTTGTGAATCACATTGAAGAAACTCTTTCTTTTGAATAATTCATTTTTTGATGTTCTATTAAAATATGCAAGCTTAAGAAGCTATTGGTGCAAGTTCTGATAGAATTTTATCCTTTGTGGTCATTCAATCTTAAGTTCTTAACTGCAGATAGAAGCACACGACTATATGGCAAAACTTTTCCATACGATAATCCAATTCAACAATAGACTGATTGATTTTGATAGAGATGTATGGGGGTATATATCATTGGGCTACTTCAAACAGGTGATTAATTTTATTATCTTGCATCTAAAAACCATTGTTTCACATTGCATCTCCAGTGGATTAAAGCAGTTGATAATCAATTTATCCTCACAATTGGCTGCAGATAACAAAAGCGGGTGAGATTGGTTCGTCAACTATGCCTCATAAAGTAAACCCTATTGATTTCGAGAACAGTGAAGGCAATCTCGGTAAAGCTAATGCAATTTTATCTTTCCTGAGCACCAAGTTACCTATTTCTCGTTGGCAAGTAAGATCAATCAAACCTCTCTTGTGTCACTTTCATATTGATGTGATAGTATCTATTTTGAATTTGAGTGAATGGAAATGTGATTTATAATCAAAATATGGTCATGTTTATGAATTCAGCGCGATTTAACTGATTCAACCGTGCTGAGGAATATGGGTGAAGGACTAGGACATTCTCTTCTTGCTTATAAAAGTGCACTTCAAGGAATATCAAAACTTCAGGTACCTTTCAGCTTTGAGTCCACTATTTAATTTATGACTCCGAAACTGAACTGCTGGAGATAACTGCATTTAAGTTGTGATCTGGGTTACTGGTATATGTCAAAATTAGATTCTGGATGAGATTATAATTGCATCATTGTAGGTTAATGAAGCACGACTCAACGAGGACTTGAATCAGTCATGGGAAGTGCTTGCTGAACCAATACAGACAGTAAGCACAGATTAAAAAAAACACATTTTCTTTAGTTCGAAATCGTTTTGTTTTTACTTTATAATAATACACAATGTTTAAACTTGAGCATTCATGTATTTCAAATATGTAGGTTATGCGTAGATTTGGGGTTCCCGAGCCTTATGAGAAGCTGAAGGAGCTGACTAGAGGAAGATCTGTTTCAGAAGAAAGCATAATGGCCCGTTCTTCTGCAGGAATGGCCAAGGATTTGGGCTTACGGGTTCCGTAAGCCCATGTTCGTTTCATGGAATTGGCCATTCCATGCATATGTATTCCAGGCGGTGTGGGCTTAGGTATTCCGGGTCAAAACCTCGGAATTCCTAAGCCCAGACGTGTTGGAATCCGGATTCCAGGACCGAATGACAATTCTGCCCTCGACTGTTTGGCGAAATCCCGAGCGTGCCTCTCTGCCATTCTTCTGCGATTGTTGACAGAATGACCGCTCCTCTCTGCTTGATTCTGTGATTGTCTTCAATTGAATCGGCTGAGATTGAGTTGTTCACCAAACAAATCGAGATCAGGATCTGCCAATTCAATTCCACCGACCCCATTGTCCTGTACTAAGACCATTTAAGCGAGTCTCTTCCTTCTGTCGGGTTGTTCTTCAGCTATTCCGAAGTGTCTTCAGCTCGCCCGAATTGGATTTCAGCAGAGATCAGCTACTGTTCGTGGTTCTTCGATTGTTCGTGGTCTTCAGCTCCAGCAGATTGTAGTTCGACAACAGGTTAGTACCTTGTTTTGGTTTCTGATTTCCGATTAAGTTTTTGTATTTACTTATGTTATGCTGTTAGTTTTTATAGAACTGAAGATTATGTTCTAGCTGTTTAGTTTTCGATTGTTATGCTGTTAGTTTTTGATACAATTGTGTTCTTTATTGATTTTGAACCCAGAATCTGCAGATTCTGGGTTGATTTGAACCCAGAATCATCGAATCTGGGTTCAGTTCAACCCATAATTTTCGATTCTGGGTTGAAACGAACCCAGAATCAGCTGATTCTGGGTTGAACTCCACCCAGAATCAGCTGACTCTGGGTTCAGATCAACCCAGAATCGAAAATTCTGGGTTGAGTTCAACCAAGAATTTTTTATTCTGGGTTCAGCAGATGGGTTCACGTTATGAGACCCACAAATGAAACCCCATCTAAATAGTTATGTATATTTTCAGTTATGCGGCCCGAGATTATAAAACAACGTATAACACTGAGGAGAAGGTGTGCTGTTAGGTTCCTCCAACTTATTATGACAGTTGTTTTGCGTATGTGAGTGCACATGAAACTGCCAAGACTACCCAATCGAGCCTTTTCGATGTATGAGGTGGCAAAAAGAAACTACATTAAGGGCCTTCTACATTCGGATGATACTGATTATATGCTTCAGATGTGATTATACGTACATCCCGACATAAATGGACTCCAGTTGAAGATGCAGCCTTGGTTGCATCAATGGGTGAGTTGCACGCCCAAGGTCACCGTAATGCCGAGACAGGATTCAAGGTGGGTTTTTTACCGGAACTGGAGAAGTTGTTGCACCTTAGGCTCCCGATGTGTGGGTTGAAGGCGAAACCACACATCGAATCTCGGTTGAAGACTTTGAAGGCACAATGGAGTATTGTGTATGACATGGTTCATGGGAAAAATACATATGGGTTTGGTTGGGATGAGGTCAAACAATGTGTTGTTGCAGAAGATGAAGTCTGGGCTGTCTACGTGCAAGTAAGTTGGAAAGACATTTCTGGGTTTACAATACTTGTCTAATTTGACCAAGACGTATTTATGTTATATGATGATTTAGGCACATAAGGAAGCTGCGCCTTTTAAAAACAAGAGTTTCCCGTACTTTGAGGATCTGACACGAATCTATGCCAGAGATAGAGCAACGAGGTTGCAATCTCAAACAGTGCATGATGTGCTTGCTTCAGCAGAGATAGAACAGTCGAACAACCCAGACGAGGACGCAGAACTGCCAGAATATGTATCATAGTTTTATCGGATCGACATATATGTATAATTTTGATTAAAGACAAACCCACGTTTTTGCTTGAAACCTAGCAAAAATGACCACATACATAATATAAAATGTTGTTAGTCACCACATACATTATACAAAACGTGGGTTTGTCTTTAATCAAAATTATACATATATGTCGATCCGATAAAACTATGATACATCTACATCTTAATTGCCCGCAACCACTCGAGCCGGTTGGCAGGCGCCATCCCAAAAAATATCAGGACACTTTTCTCCTTAGTTACGAACAGATTGTGAGCCTTCCACACATCCTCCATCATGACACCGGGAAGACTACGAACCGCTTCATCCACCAGCGGTAGTTGTTGGTTAATTGGATCCGTTAACGAAACCGTCTCCCTTAACGAATCTGATATCATTGTTCCAACATTGTTCATCTCTGCACACAGATGTTGCACGTCCTCGCTAACTCTCTTCCTTTTCCGACTTGATGCCGTGTTACCTTGTGACTGACGTGCTGCAGAGTCTCGGGTTTCTTGCTCCGGTTGGTTAACATATTCTGGCAGTTCTGCGTCCTCGTCTAGGTTGTTCGACTGTTCTATCTCTGCTGAAGCAAGCACATCATGCACCGTTTGAGATTGCAACCTCGTTGCTCTATCTCTGGCATAGATTCGTGTCAGATCCTCAAAGTACGGGAAACTCTTGTTTTTAAAAGGCGCAGCTTCCTTATGTGCCTAAATCATCATATAACATAAATACCTCTTGGTCAAATTAGACAAGTATTGTAAACCCAGAAATGTCTTTCCAACTTACTTGCACGTAGACAGCCCAGACTTCATCTTCTGCAACAACACATTGTTTGACCTCATCCCAACCAAACCCATATGTATTTTTCCCATGAACCATGTCATACACAATACTCCATTGTGCCTTCAAAGTCTTCAACCGAGATTCGATGTGTGGTTTCGCCTTCAACCCACACATCGGGAGCCTAAGGTGCAACAACTTCTCCAGTTCCGGTAAAAAACCCACCTTGAATCCTGTCTCGGCATTACGGTGACCTTGGGCGTGCAACTCACCCATTGATGCAACCAAGGCTGCATCTTCAACTGGAGTCCATTTATGTCGAGATGTAGACATACTAAAACAATGAAGACTTTAGCATAATATGTACGTATAATCACATCTGAAGCATATAATCGGTATCATCTAAATGTAGAAGTCCCTTAATGTAGTTTATTTTTGCCACCTCATACATCGAAAAGGCTCGATTGGGTAGTCTTAGCAGTTTCATGTGCACCCACATACGCAAAACAACTGTCATAATAAGTTGGAGGAACCTAACAGCACACCTTCTCCTCAGTGTTATACGTTGTTTTATAATCTCGGGCCGCATAACTGAAAATATACATAACTATTTAGATGGGGTTTCATTTGTGGGTCTCATAACGTGAACCCATCTGCTGAACCCAGAATCGAAAATTCTTGGTTGAACTCAACCCATAATTTTCGATTCTGGGTTGAACTGAACCCAGATTATCGAATTTGGGTTCAGTTCAACCCAGAATCTGCAGATTCTGGGTTCAAAATCAACAAAGAACACAATTGTATCAAAAACTAACAGCATAACAATCGAAAACTAAACAGCTAGAACATAATCTTCAGTTCTATAAAAACTAACAGCATAACATAAGTAAATACAAAAACTTAATCGGAAACCAAAATAAGGTACTAACCTGTTGTCGAACTACAATCTGCTGGAGCTGAAGACCACGAACAATCGAAGAACCACGAACAGTAGCTGATCTCTACTGAAATCCAATTCTGGCGAGCTGAAGACACTTCGGAATAGCTGAAGAACAACCCGACAGAAGGAAGAGACTCGCTTAAATGGTCTTAGTACAGGACAATGGGGTCGGTGGAATTGAATTGGCAGATCCTGATCTCGATTTGTTTGGTGAACAATTCAATCCCAGCCGATTCAATTGAAGATAATCGCAGAATCAAGCAAAGAGGAGCGGTCATTCTGTCAACAATGGCAGAGGGGCACGCTCGGGATTTCGCCAAACAGTCGAGGGCAGAATGGTCATTCGGTTCTGGAATCCGGATTCCAACACGTCTGGGCTTAGGAATTCCGAGGTTTTGACCCGGAATACCTAAGCCCACACCGCCTGGAATACATATGCATGGAATGGCCAATTCCATGAAACGAACATCGGCTTACGGAATCCGTAAGCCCAAATCCTTGGCCATTCCTGCAGAAGAACGGGCCATTAACACTTATTCGGAACAACTATTGTCGTACGTTCATGAAACGTTATATTGCGAATATTATATTTATCGATATTTCTAATCCTGTTAATGTTATGTAATCAATTGATTGTTTAACAAATTTTACATTCTTTATTTTTTTTAAATAAAATTAATAAATTGATCTATTTAAACAAATTAAATAAAAATTTCGTTTTTAAATAAACGTTTTTATTATATTTAAGTTTTAGAATTATTTAATACAAATTATTTTTATTATATACATATACAAAGGGGCAAATATGTCATTTTACCACATTTTTTTTCCGTATACAATTCCACCAAAGAAACAACAGATTTTCTTATTCTATTCCATTCCACCAAAGAAACAACTTCGTATTCTTAACTCCTATTCCGAATTCCGTAAAAAAATCGCCCCGTTAAGAGAGTTCATTGAAAGACTTGAAATTCCAGACGATGCAAAATCCAGACTTTTGAAAATGACACCGAGTTCTTACATTGGAGCTGCTGCTGAATTGGCCAACAATGTGCATCTAGTAATAGAAGACGAATTGAAGCGGTAAGTAAACATGCATCGATTCTGGACTCAATAAGACAGTTTTACAGAGACCTGAATTTTTTTTCTCAATATGAATGAAGCATGTAGCTGGATTTCGGAGTACTTTGATGATTATTTTTTTACCAATTGCTAATTAAATTTATATAAAGTAGATTTTAAAAAATAAAATAAATATATATATATAATTTGCTTACTGTGTCTCTGTTTAGATGGAGTAAGTAACTTATTAAAAGAATAATTTTCTTATTTAATGGGGAATTTAATCTTGAAATTGGAGTATTATTTTTCTATTCTTCACTCGTCTGTATAATTTAATTTATTAATTAAAATTCAGCAAATCATGGAGGTATGTGTTAGTGAGGCCAAGTGAACAATACGATGCTGACTGGATACTTGTTTTTGTGGTTTTACAATTGAAGAATAAATTCTACACCAAAAGATAATGAATGTTTTTAATAAAAATATTATGCCATTGGTGAGATTGACTCATGTCAACAAAGCTTGGTAACTAAGAAACTAAATTAAGTCTGAAATTCGACCAATTATACTAACTAAGTAAACAATAATGAACGAAAAATTAATATCCACGTTAAAAAACACTAATTGATTATTATGATTATGATTATTACGAGTCCACTCTGTAAAAAGCAACCAATCCACTCTTGAATCCAGCTGGGTTAGGGTGTCAAAACGGGTCATGGGTCGTGTCAGGATCCTCTTACCCAAACCTAACCGTGTAATAGTGTGAGTTATCTTTTGAAACTCAAACTTGACCCGTCAGGAATAGTAAAACTTGGGTTAAACTGACCCGTTTGACCTCCATGACCCGCGGATCAGTCTGATCCGTTCGTTTCACTAGTACATAAAAATTCAAAAACAAACTGAGTCATGGGTCTCAAGACTACTGACCATGAGTCAGAATTATATATATTTAATATAATATACAATTCGGGATGGGTCATGGTTGACCCATGGGTCAAGACTACTGACACCTGCGTTTTCATCGGTCAAAATGACCACTGAGTCAAAAAGTCTGACCCAAACACGACCCGACATGTCAACACAGATCACCCACTACGGCCGGGTCAATTTTTGACACCCTTTCCCTTCTCTACAACTACAAGTTCACTTTCAGATCACCCCCTTCTTCTTCTCTTCCACCTCATTTCAGTGCGAGGTCGATCGTCTTCAAAGTCGTTGACTTTCTTCTAGGTGTGCATTTCTGATTCCATCAAGTTCATTGTTTTTCTTCATTACCCAGAATTCCATTGTGAGATATTTTTGTTGGTTTCTGCATACTTTCGTTAAAGCTTCTGCGTTTTACTATTTGATGACTTCTAATTACAGTGACGATTGTCTTTCATCAATTTATTGACACGATTCTTCCACTCTTAGTCTGCCTCATTTGACTTGCCTTGATGTTTGAGACAGCCTTAGCAACAATCTTTGAGATGCGTTTTGGATTGATTCTGTCAAAATGTTCGATTTTGAGCTGTCACCTGAGCATTTACATTTAGGATCTAAAGTGCCGTTGTTTACAAAGAACCAATCCTTCTGGATTGGGTTTAAATTCAATTATTCAATATCTTGAAGTGAAATCTGGATCGAGACTATAATCTTCATTTGATCGTCCTCCTTGGCGCATTTCTGGGTTGCAAATTCATGAATGTGGTTTATTTTAGGGAAAAATATGAAATTGCACTTGAACCTATATGTTTTTTGTCGCAATTACTTACACCCGGATGTTTCATTTTGTTGGTAATTGCACCAAACGTTAATAATTCCCGTTAAGTGTCACGTGAAAGTCACGCAGAATCGTTTATTTCAAAACTATGCAATGTAAAAATACTAATTTACCCCTGAAGTCATCCCATCACTTTAAAGACTTTAGATCTTCTTCGATTTCTTCCAAAAAAATGTCTTACCCTAGCACTCCTCTTCTCACACTTCTTCTCATCTTACCGAAACCCATTAAAAATTTAGAGTGTCTCCACCCTCTTCTTGTTCTGCACAACCCACCCTCTTCTGCAAGCCCAACCTGCCCTGTTCTTGCATATCAACTGTAAATGCAAGTAACTCAACTGTGACCAAACAATTGGAGGAGATGCAGATTAGAAAACTCACCAGTATCATTTCAAGAGATTTAGCCAAACCAACAAGACGTGGAAGTCTTTGAGTTCCTGAATCATTTCAAATGCAGAAGTTTATATTAAGTTAATCATAATTGAAGGAAATAACTCTTTCCACTATTACTTAAGACCCAGTTATAAATAAAGGAACAAATAGAGAGTTCCAAACAATATCATCGTGAAAAATGATTCTCAATTCCTATTAATTCATATTCGTCAACTATGATTTATGGCACTTAAAGGGTTAAATACAGTCCACTTGACACCAATTCCTAGATCATACCTCCAAATCCAGGAAGAATTCCAAGCTGTAGTTCAGGAAGACCTAACTGTGCAGTAGGTGTAGATATTCTTGCATGGCATGCCTAGGAAATATGTTTGATGATTAAACACTAATATTAGAAGAAAACAAACATATAAGGTCCAGAGAGGTAAGTATTCACAAAGGAATAGATCATCATAGGAATGAACATACCATTTCCACTTTGAAGACCACCAAAAGCAGTAATGTCAAAACCTCCTGAGAATTTGCCATTCGCTCCTGCTCTTGTAAGATGACCGATTAGCTAATCAAATCATCGATCTAGACGGATCAGAAAAATAAGGTCCAGATAAGAATTTACCAGTAACGACAATCACTTTAACATCATTCCTTCTTATTACCTCCTCATAACTGTCCTTCAAGCTGTGCAAAACTGAAGACAGTATACAAAATGTCACATATAAATTAACTAATGCAGCTAACTCAAAAACACCAACACCAACAATCTTTAAAAGATTACCCTTGAACAGTAAAAAACTCCAATTTCACTTCAATAACAAACCAATTCCCCCGAGTACTTCCCTTCTATAAAGATTATGATCTCCTAAAGCCTAGCTTAAGATCAAGCTAATTTAACACAGATATATCTAAGAAACAATAGTCCCCACAGTTCACAAATCACAAGTAGTTAAATGTGAAGTACATCAATTGGGGTTACGAGAATTCATTAGTTAAGTGCAAAAGTGAATTTAGTACCTACAAAAAATCGACATATGCGTGGTAATTCATCAATCTAATATCAAATTGCACAGGACCACCAACTACATCAGCATTTTAAATAATCTTGACTTCCTGATTTATCCAAAACTATTCAAGTCCAACTATTTAGCACAGCAATTATGTCTAGACGTATCCTTAAGCAACGTTCGATCTCCAGCCTCCAGTGATCTTTGAAATAACTCCAAAAACTGAAAGACCCAACAGAACTATCACAAAATTTTAAAGCTTTAAAACAGTCAGGGTTGAAATTACAGAGCTAGAGAGACCAAACCAAATCACGAGTGAAACTAAATCGAAGAGAGATGTGGCAGATACCATCAAGAGAAAGAGAATTAACAGGAGGGTTGATGATGGTAATAAGAGCTACTCCATCGACTCCGACCTCTAAGACTGTTCTTCCCCTTTAGTTGCTGCCCATAATTACGGAGAGATGGAGTTTTCTGGTAAGCGTAGAGTGCCAGAGAAGAAATGGAAATTGCGGGGTGGTTGTTTTGGAGTCTGTATTTATTGTGAAATCGTGTCCTCCTCCAAAATCAGACACGTGAGGGTAATACTTGGTGAAGAAGAATGAACTGGGTATTTTCGGTATATTTATTTATGTTTAAAACATATGAACAAAACGTGAATATAATTTAACGGACAACAAACGACAATGGACGGAAAAGTTCACTTACCAACAAACTGAAATATTCGGGTGTGATAACAAACATCATGAATCCAATTACTAATTCCTACAAACATCCGGGTGCAATTTCATACTTTTCCTTTATTTTAAGATCCTAAACTTGTTCGGCTACACAAAATAATTATCAAAAAAATACATTTTTGTTGCTTTATTTCTAGCAAGAAGCTGATACAAATTTACGAATTTGAAGTCATGGCTAATCATTTTTATTGTTTTTTATGGTGAAATCAGATCTAAAGAAGATAAACAAGAATGTCATTTACAGGGACTCAAATAAAATGCAAGACTTGCCTGAAGACGGTTTATCCACTGGAGCAATTATCTGCAGATGGGGTTGCTTACCATAGGTCTTGCTTCAAATGAACCCATTGTAAAGGAACCCTACAGGACTTTATTCTTTCTGATATCATATGTAGATGACAGCGAACCTGAAGCTTGCCGAGATGCCATGATCCACAAACAGAGACGACCTCGAGCATTTTATCATGCATGCATTGAAGGCTAAAGTCATCATCATGCTCATTTATATAACCGAGATGCAATTTCCCTTGAGAATTGGCAGACACGGACTTTATTCTTTCTGATATCATAAATGTCTTTATTGATATTCTTTCTGATATCATAAGTAGATGACAGCGAACACTGAAGCTTGCCGAGGTGCCATGATCCACAACAAGAGACAACCTCGAGTATCTAACTTGACCAATGATATCAAATCTCCAATTGAGTCGGGTAACTTCTTGAGAGTATAACAATTCCGAAGATTTAAGTACTTCAACTTTTGTAGCTTCCCAATGGAGTTGTCAATTTTAGTTAATCTTCTGCAGCCATAAAGAATTAACTTCTCTAGAGCTTCCATCTTGGAGAAATTCGGTGTTGTAGTTAACTTCTCACATGATGTAAGGTTTAGAACTTTTAACCTCCGTAATTCCTATCCATAAAAAGAGTAAACAACAATGAGATAATGCTAATTTTATCCAACAAACAGTATAAGAGTAACTAAAACTTTACCTGAATTAGGATCCATCCATCCCAACTGTCAGTAATATCGCTTTCTGAGAGGTCAAGAATAGCTAGCTTCATCAGATATGAACTATCTCGATTTCGATAAAATGGGTAAAATATTTTTCCAACCGATGGAGTTAATTTTGGCTCGTTCAACTTCAGAGAGAGCCATGTTAAATTCGTAGAAAGTTGCCAAAATTTCCTATGATGAACTGTCCCAAATTCCACCTGAAGAAACCGAAGACATTCAAGATTAGAAAATTTTATCAAGTTGTCATCAAGTCCACGAACACCACGAACACGAAGCCCCACCACATCCTTTTCCTGCTCATTAAAGGGAGAGAAAATATTACAGATGGAAGGAAAAAATGAAAAAAGAAGAAATTACAAGTATGTATATAAGGTTTGTTTTTCAAATTATTTATGTACCTTATTTTTCTTCTGTACAGACAGTGCATCCTCGTATGTCTGGATCCTACTTCCCTCTCTAGAAGTTGGATTGTTATTCCCTTTTATACGAACTATTTCTCTTCCAAGATCTCTGAGTTGATCATGTATCCAGAACTTGTCATCATCTGTAATTTTTATCAGGGACATGGAGAGAAGGATCTGAAGTGCCCAGTTTGGGCTCAAATCACAAGCTTCCCACATGTAAATTGGATTTGACTTATCTTCATCAATGAAGAAACAAGCAATATCAAGATATATTTCCTTGACATTATCTTCCAAAGTATTATAGCTTATCATTAACTTTTTTTGAACATCTTCTGCAGGTATTGTCTTCAAAATTTTCACTTTTTCTTTCCATGCTTCTATACTCATACCATAAAGAAGGGATCCTATGACTTCGAGAGCCAAAGGAAGTCCCCCACTGATTGATATGGCATCCTTTGAAAGACTTTTATAGTCTTCTGGAGGATGATCTCTTCCAAAAGCATGTCTGCTGAACAGTTGCATAGCTTGTTCTGGATTCATTCCTTTGACCTCCATCTTTGAAATGCACGTAGTAGACATCTTCGCACTACCTTCATTGCTCGATGATGCTTCTGCTACATTCATTAGAAGTGCTCTTTGATCTCTTGATGTAATGATAATTCGACTCCTTGAACCAAATGTGATCAAATCTCCAACAAGCTCCTCGATGTGACTTCTTTCACCAACATCGTCCAACACAATCAGAACACTTTTCATCCGAACACATCTCTCCATCCTGACATTCCAATTATCGGATATATTCATGTTACCTTTGAGTGCCTTAGGATTAAGATCCTCCAATAGTTTTGTCCGCAAAGATTCAATACTTTTGCAACTACGCTCTTCTCGAATATTTGCAAGGAAAGAACACGAGTCGAAACTACTCGAGATACGATTGAAAATGATCTTCGCTAGAGTTGTTTTACCAACTCCACCCATCCCATACATCCCAAGAAAACGCACTTCAACCGATCCAATTTCTAGCATTTTTAGCGCCTCTTCAACTTCATCTGGCATTTCAACGAATTGTCTGATGGTTTGTTTTTGTTTTACCCTCAATTTCAGTGAAATCTCCACCATAAACTTCTGGATGAACTCAAAATAGCTGAACCATTTAACAAAGGAAAAGATGAAAACGATAGTAGTAATGGATCAATCATCAGTTTAAATACGGTATTGACTTGAAAAATTAGATAAGATTTATAAAATTAAGTTAAAAAATGCCTTTTTTATATAAAATTATAAATATTAACTAAAAAATTGTGTAAATATTCAAATATGAAAAAAAAAATATAAAACTAATTTATATATTAGATTGTTAATATGAATAAATTAAAATTATTTAAAAATAATTCTGGAGAATATTTTTTGGATTTTATATTTTATATAAAAAATAGCTTTTCTATTTTCTGTAAATTGTAAATTAAGGTTTTAAAAAAGTGCAACCTCGAAATTGAATGAAAGAAAGGATCCCTCATTATCTATTAATTATATTTTTTTTTTGATCAAAATATCTATTAATTATGACTTACCCTGATTCCTTCAATTCGCGTCCCTTGATTCTCCCCACCTCCACAAGAGCCTTTTCCCATTCTTCCACTTGCTCTCTCCCATATTTCTTCATTTGATCAACATATAATGGGGTTTTGAGCTTGACGTCGTCAGGTGTGACGTCATAGAAGATGGGCACAATATCTTTGTTGAGCTCCACCATTTTTGCAACTTCGCGAAGACACCAAGCACTGGAAGCGAATGATTTGGAGAAGATAGGAACGCAGATCTTGGAATTGGTAATGGCTTCCAAGATCGACTCGATTTTGTCGCCGGCCTCAAGCTCGTCATCATCCCTAAACACTTGGATTCCACTTTCATCGAGATGATTGTAGAGGACATCGGTGAAGCCCCGACGAGTATCGGGACCTCGAAAGCTCAAAAACACCTCGTACTCCGTCTTTGATATCTCTGAAGATCTAATTGCCATGGCTTGATGCGTGGTTCAGCTCGTCTTCTTCCTTGAAGAAAAGAGAAGGAAAGGCGTGTTGGATTGATTGCAGGATTCAATTGCTTTTCATTGCTGTGGTCTTTATGAGTTAATGCAGTGCTGCTTTCCTAACCAAGAATTTTCCACTCCGACCTGGACTTGGCAGCCCACGTGATTTAAAAGTGAGAACATAGCTGGCTGGAAGGTCCTACGTGATTTAAGTAAGGCAGGCTAGGCAGCCCACTTGTCCGAGGTATCCACTTTACTCATATCTGTTTTCTTCTTATCCACTTGGCTTGTATTTTCTTCCTGTCCACTTGGCTGGAAGGTACTTGATAGTCGACGTCAATTGACACGCTGGCGATGTCATGGGTCTTATACAGGCTTGTTCATGAACCGGTCGAACCGGTTCAAAAATGAACTGGTCTGGTTTATAAAAAAGTTGCACATACTGAGAAAATATTGAGTAATTGTGATATAGATGAATTTGTGTATGCCAACCAATAAACTTTTAACCAAAAATGAGTGTGTCGGATTACTATTTAATGTTAAATACCAACTAAACTTTTCACTGTCTTTTATACTGTGATAAGAATGCAAAATTTACGTGCAGGGCTATTATTCAAAACATACATACAGGTGACAGTTGAAAGCCAAAGCTACCACAAATCGTGCTTCAAGTGCTCACACGGAGGCTGTGCTTTATCTATTAATTAGTGTGAAGTGTTGAAGCTGAATTCTACAACCCCTTTGATAAACACTCCACCTCTTACCCAAAAATAATAATAAATGAAAAAAAATACAATAGTAACGGTATAGCTTTCAACAAGAATCTATTGATTGAAAATTGAAAAGACCAACTTATTTTGTGGGGTCTTCTTTTCTATCTTTCTCTGGGCTACATAAAAATGAAATTTTGATGTTCATTTGATACAGTGGAAGGCATCATCAATCCATCTCCAATCTGCTTCCGAGTGGGCTAAGAATTAGAGTAGCATGATCAAGAACAGAATTGCGAGGTAATATTATATGACGTGCGTCTTCTTTTTGTTTTGGAACATGAAACAATTAATCCTTTATAGTTTATACAACAATGAAGCAACACAAAGTTAAATTTTAGTGGTTAAAACTGTTCATTTCTGGGACAGGGAACTCTCAAAATATGAAGAGCTAAATTTGCAGACCTACAATTCTCAAACGTTTAATGATTCCCAAATCATTTAACAGAAATCTCTCAACAGGACAAACAACGCAACTTTGGTCATAGGTCCAATCAAAGTATAAAAACATATTAATCAGGTAGTAGTTGTTCAATGACTTTACTTGGATATCCATAAATTGCTCCATTACTCAGATCCTTCCTCTGTCCCACTTTCATCTATAAGCTATAGTCTATGATCACCCATTTCATTCCATTTCCAACTAAACTGGACCTTAACTAAAGCACTCTTTTGGTTGTGGTTTTATCAGCTAAAAGTGTCAATCAAAATCGAGATACAGTAAGAATTCCTCAAGAACTACAAAAGATTGTTTTTTGTCAGCTGAAAGCTCAAAATCTACTCAGAGATGTCGCAGAGAAAGCATCAATCGATACTTAAAGAGATCAATCAACGTACCTCACTGGTGATGACAACTCCAGTAACAACTGGGACGAGTGTAATGTAAGTCAACCAAGCTTCCCTCTTGAACGTCATCAGATACGCAAAAACCGCAATGAAGAACGGCGAAATGTTGCCGAAGACAACCGACACGCAGAACACAAGACTGAGGGTCGTGATCTTCACGAACTGAGCGCGGGGTCGAATCGTGTGCATCGGAACCATCCTCATCCAAGCAGTGGCAATGTAACTGTATTTTTACAGTGGTAGATATGGCTTCAAGCTCAAGCCCCTCTCACCCTGAAAGAGAGAGAAGATGAAATTAATGGTAAAAAATTTAACAAAAATTGTATCAACAAAGTATCACTAAAATTCATATAATAATAGTTACCATAAGTAAACTTTTTGCATTTGTTGATATAGATTTGGGACACACTCAATTCCTCAAGACCATGTATTCCTCTGAAGTTCTTGCACCTTTCTATCTTGACATAACTCAAGCTTCTCAGATTCTTCATACTTCCTAACTTTTCTAAAGAATCACAGTGTTGAATCTCCAGTTTTTTCAAGGATACTAGTGTGCTGAGTCCTGGAATCTCAACTAGATCTTTATAATAAAAAAAAACCAGTTCTTCAAGATGTTTCAGTCGTGAAAGATTGGGGAACTTTTTGATGTGTTGAGACAAACGTAGACTCAATCTTATTAGAGACTCCAACTTAACGATTCCCAGGTTGTCGATAAGTTCTTCCACAAAACAGTGGTACAACTTGAGTTCGGATAAGTTATTCAAGTTGGAAAGACACTGTAATTTCGTTCTTTCTTCTATATGTATCAAAGTTAGACTCTGTAAACTTGATGGAAGTGGTGGAATGCATATCAACTTTGAGCACCTTAATTTAAGGGATTTAAGTCTTGTTAATTCACTGAACTCAGCAGGAATAAAGATGTCTACCATAAGATCTAAATCCAATATCTCTAGATTCAACATCCCCATTGCATCAAACTTGAAAGGACGATTGTCTCGAATCCAGTATTGATTACAAAGTGATAACTCTCTTAATTGATTGAGCATCGAGAGATCTGGACCTTGTCTCAGTGAACGAACATTGAGTTTTAGATCAGTCAAACTTGTTGGAAACTCTGGGACTCGTTCAATGCGATCACATCGAGATAGATCTAGTGTCTGCAGAAGAGAAAGTTGAGCAATTGTTGCAGGTAAAACACTCACTGGAGTCTCACTCAGGTCAATCACTTGTAGTTTTGTTAGATCTCCAATGGATTCAGGTACAACAGTCACACTCGTAGATGATAAATTCAATTCGACTAACAAGTCCAAGTTTCCCAAGTCATCAGGCAATTTCTCTAAACTCAGACAACAATGGAGATTCAGTCTCTCAAGCTTCTTCAATCTCATGATTGAATAGGGCAACTCCTCTATCTTAATACAATGTGATAGATCTAAGTTGATCAATGATATCAAATCTCCAATTGAGTCAGGTAACTCAGCCAGGATGGTAGATGACAATCTGAGGTGCTTCAAATTGACCAACAATCCTATAGTTGCAGGACAGTCCTCCAACTGTAGGTAAATTCGAAATCTACACTCCAGAGATTTTTTAACTTTCCTATTGAGTCAGGCAGTTTAAAAACACTTGTGTTTCGAATGTTAAGTTTCTCTAAATCTTCCAAGTTTCCAATCTCTTCAGGCAACTCTTTGAGTTTATAACAATACTGAAGATTTAAGTACTTCAACTTTCGTAACTTCCCAATGGAGTTGTCAATTTTAGTTAATCTTATGCATCGATAAAGAATCAACTTCTCTAGAGCTTCCATCTTGGAGAAATTCGGTGTTCTAGTTAAATTCTCACATCTTGTAAGGTTTAGAACTTTTAACCTTCGTAATTCCTATCCATAAAAAGAGTAAACAACAATGAGATAATGAAAATTTTATCCAACAAACAGTATAAGAGTAACTAGAACTTTACCTGAATTAGGATCCATCCATCCCAACTGTCAGTAATATCGCTTCCTGAGAGGTTAAGAACAGCTAGCTTCATCAGATATGAACTATCTCGATTTCGATAAACTGGGTAAAATATTCTTCCAACGGATGCAGATAATTTTGGCTTGTTCAACGTCATAGATAGCCATGTTAAATTCGTAGAAAGTTGCCAAAATTTATTATGATGACCTTCCCCAATTCCTTGCACCTGAAGAAACCTAAGACATTCAAAATTAGAAAATTCTTTCAAGTTGTCATTAACTCCACGAACACGAATCCCCACCACATCCTTTTCCTGCTCATTAAAGGGAAAAAACAAGTATTACAGATGCAATGAAGGAAAAAAGAATAAGTTACAAATATGTATATAAGGTTTCCTTTTCAAGTCATTTTTGTACCTTATTTCTGTTCTGTACAGACAGTGCATCCTCGTATGTTTGGATCCTACTACCCTCTCTAGAAGTTGAACTATTATTCCCTTTTATACGGACTATTTCTCTTCCAAGATCTCTGAGTTGATCATGCATCCAGAAATTGTCATCATCTGTAATTTTGATCAGTGACATAAAGAGAAGGATCTGAATTGCCCAGTTTGGGCTCAAATCACTAGCTTCCCACATGTAAATTGGATTTGACTTATATTCATCGATGAAGAAACAAGCAATATCAAGATATATTTCCTTGACATTATCATCCAAAGTATTATAGCTTATCATTAACTTTTCTCGAACATCTTCTGCAGGTATTGTCTTCAAAATTTTCACTTTTTCTTTCCATGATTCTATACTCATACCATAAAGAAGGGAGCCTATGACTTCGAGAGCCAAAGGAAGTCCTCCGCTGATTGATATGACATCCTTTGAAAGACTTGTATAGTCTTCCGGAGGATGATCTCTTCCAAAAGCATGTTTGCTAAACAGTTGCATCGCTTCTTCTGGATTCATTCCTTTGACCTCCATCTTTGAAATGCACGTAGTAGATATCATTGCACTACCTTCACTGGTCGATGATGCTTCTGCTGGATTCATTAGAAGTGCCCTTTGATCTCTTGTAGTAATGATGATTCGACTCCCTGAACCAGATGAGATCAAATCTCCAACAAGCTCCTCGATGTGACTTCTTTCACCAACATCGTCCAACACAATGAGAACACTTTTCGTCTGAATATTCATGTGTTTGCGAACTGCTTCTTTAGGATGAAGATCCTGCAATAGTTTTGACCGTAAAGATTCAAGACCGTTATGGCTACGCTCTTCTCGGACATTTGTAAGGAAAGAACAAGAATCGAAACTACTCGAGATTCGATTGAAAATGATCTTCGCTAGAGTTGTTTTACCAACTCCACCCATCCCATACATCCCAAGAAAACGCACTCCAACCGACCCAATTTCTAGCAATTTTAGCGCCTCTTCAACTTCATTCGACATTTCAACAAAATGTCTGATGGTCTGTTTTTGTTTGACCTTAAATTTCAGTGAAATCTCCTTTGTAAACTTCTTGATGAACTCAACATAGCTGAACCATTTAACAAAAGAAAAGATGAAGATGATATGATTAATGGATCAATCATCTATTTAAAAACAGTATTGAGTCTATTGACTTGATAAGATTTATAATATTAAATTAAAAAATGGATTTTTTTATATAAAATTGCAAATATAAATTAAAAATTGAGTAAAATGTAAATATTCAAATATGAAAAAAAATATAAAACTAATTTATATAATATATTATTAATACAAATAAATTAAAATTATTTAAAAAGAATTTGGAAGAATATTTTTTGGATTTTATATTTTATATATATATATATATATAAGCTTTTCTATTGTATGTAAATTAATGTTTTAAAAAAGTGCAACCTTGAATTTGAAGGAAAGAAGGATCTCTCTTTATCTATTTTATTTAGGGTTAATTACTTAATTTGTTGCACATGTTTCAACATTGAGCAGAATAGTTACATATGTTTCAAAATGTGATTAATTGATTTTGCTATATGACTAATTATGTGATTAATTGATTATTCCGTTAGTAAACCGTTAATTATTTTTTTAACATATTATTGAATTGTGAAATGACTATTATGCCCCTAGTGGTATTGAAGAACACAAAATCATTTTCAAGAACAAGAATCGAAGATCCCAGAATCTGAGTTCTTCAAGAACTTAGAAATCTGATTTCTTCAAGAACCCAGAAATCTGATTTATGGATTCTTGCGTTTCTGAATTTTTCAAGAGCCCAGAAATTCGATTATGGGTTCTTCAATTCGGTGATGAAGAACAACTTGGTTGATGAAGAACACAGTTTGATTGATGAAAAATGGTAATTACGTCATTTTAGGTATCTAAATAGTGATTTAACTGTGATTGATTTATAACGGTGAACAGTACAAACCAATTAGTCACATTTCAAAATCAATTAATCAAGTTTTGAAGTGTAACCATTCTGCACAATGTTTAACCAATTAAGTAATTAATCCTTCTATTTATGACTTACCCTGATTCCTTCAATTCCCGTCCCTTGATTCTTCCAACCTCCAGAGCCTTCTCCCATTCTTCCACTTGCTCTCTTCCGTATTTCTTCATTTGATCAACATATAATGGGGTTTTGAGCTTGACGTCCTCAGGTGTGACATCATAGAAGATGGGCACAATATCCTTGTTGAGCTCCACCATTTTTGCAACTTCGCGAAGACACCAAGCACTGGAAGCGAATGATTTGGAGAAGATAGGAACGCAGATCTTGGAATTGGTAATGGCTTCCAAGATCGACTCGATTTTGTCGCCGGCCTCAAGCTCGTCATCATCCCTAAACACTTGGATTCCACTTTCATCAAGATGATTGTAGAGGACATCGGTGAAACCCCGACGAGTATCGGGACCTCGAAAGCTCAAAAACACCTCGTACTCCGTCTTTGATATCTCTGAAGATCTAATTGCCATGGCTTGATGCGTGGTTCAGCTACGTCTTCTTCCTTGAAGAAATGAGAAGGAAAGGCGTGTTGGATTGATTGCAGGATTCAATTGCTTTTCATTGCTGTGGTCTTTATGAGTTAATGCAGTGCTGCTTTTCTAAAGTCTTCACCCTTTTCTGGTCAATGGGGGTGTCACTGTCATTGCCACGCACTTACACAGACTAGAAAGATATAAGAAATTTCTAAGTCTACCCCCTTTTCTGTATTATTCGATGTAGTTCTAAGTCTACGCCCAGCAGATTCTGAGAGACTGAGTTTGAATGACAAAATTTAATCGTTTATTATGTCAAGTAGTCCTTTTTTTTTTGCTATGAGACGTGGAATTTGGTGCGATTTTTTGTCTCCTTGTTTCAAAGTGGAACAGAGCTTGTTCATAATCTGCATTTCATTAATTAATTAGTGTGAAGTGTTGAAGCTGAATTCTACAACCCCTTTGATAAACACTCCACCCTCTTACCCAAAAATAATAAATGAAAAAAAAATAATATTAACGGTATACCAACTACATTTTCTTCCATGATAAGCGTGGCAGGAAGAAGAAACACGACAGCTATTGGAGCCATGTAGAGAAGAAGGTTCATAGAATTCAGCTTCTCACTGCAGGAATGAGACTTGTCAGCTACAAATAAATCAGTAGGTTCCCACAAAAACAATTATACGAAAAGAATAGTCTATGATCACCCATTTCATTCCATTTCCAACTAAACTGGACCTTAACTAAAGCACTCTTTTGGTTGTGGTTTTATCAGCTAAAAGTGCCAATCAAAATCGAGATACAGTAAGAATTCCTCAAGAACTACAAAAGTCTGTTTTTTGTCAGCTGAAAGCTCAAAATCTACTCAGAGATGTCGCAGAGAAAGCATCAATCAACGTACCCCACTGACGATGACAACTCCAGTAACAACCGGGACGAGGGTAATGTAAGTCAACCAAGCTTCCCTCTTGAACGTCATCAGATACGCAAAAACCGCAGTGAAGAACAGCGTGGTGGCCCCAATGGCCTGATTGAACGACACGGGAAGGAAACGGAGCGAAATGTTTTCGAAGACAACCGACACGCAGAACACAAGACTGAGGGTCGTGATCTTCACGAACTGAGCGCGAGATCGAATCGTCTGCATCAGAACCATTTTCATATCTTCATTCAAGCTCAAGCACCTCTTACCTGAAAGAGAGGATGAAATTAATGATAAAAAATTTAACACAAATTGTGCCAACAAATAACACTAAAATTCATATAATAATAGTTACCATCAGTCAATGTTTTTGCATAAGCGTTGGTTGATATAGACTTGGGACACACTCAATTCCTCAAGACCTTGTATTCCTCTGAAGTTCTTGCACCTTTCTATGCTTACATAACTTAATCTTCTCAAATTCTTCATACTCTCTAACCTTTCTAAAGAATGACAGTCCTCAATTTTCAGTCTTTTCAAAGATATTACTCTGCTAAGTCCTGAAATCTCAACTAGATTTCGACAACGCCAAAAGTGCAGTTCTTCAAGATGTTTCAGTCGTGATAGATTGGGGAACTTATTGATTTTGGTACACCAATGTATACTCAATCTTATTAGAGACTCCAACTTATCGATTCCTCCTTCCACCCAACATTCGCTCAACTCGAGTTCAGATAAGTTGTTCAAGTTGGAAAGATACGATAATTTCGTTTTTTCTCCTATTTTTCTCAAAGCTAAACTCTGTAAACTTGATGGAAGTGGTGGAATGCATATCAAGTTTGAGCAACTTAGTTTAAGGGATTTGAGTCTTGTTAATGAACTGAACTCAGCAGGCAATTTCTTTAAGCTCATGCAATCATGGAGATTCAGTCTTTCAAGCTTCTTCAATCTTGTGATTGAACATGGCAACCCCTCTAGCGTAAGACAATCTGATAGATCTAAGCTGATCAATGATATCAAATCTCCAATTGAGTCAGGTAACTCATCGAGGAGCTGAGATGACAATTTGAGGCTCTTAAGTTTGATCATCAATCCTATAGTAGTAGGCAACTCCTTCAATCTATCTGCATATTCGAAATATAAACTCCTGAGATTTTTCAACTTTCCTATTGAGACAGGCAGTTCAGAAAAACTTGTCTGTGAAATGTTAAGTTGCTCTAAATCTTCCAAGTTTCCGACCTCTTCGGGCAACTCTTTGAGTTTATAACAATACTGAAGATTTAAGTACTTCAACTTTCGTAGCTTCCCAATGGAGCTGTCAAGCATAGCTAATCTTATGCAACCATAAAGTATTAACTTCTCTAGAGCTTCCATCTTGGAGAAATTCAGTGTTCTAGTTAAATTCTTACATCCTGTAAGGTTTAGAACTTTCAATCTCCGTAATTCCTATCCATAAAAAGAGTAAACAACCGTGAGATAATGAAAATTAACTAATTTTATCCAACAAACAGTATAAGAGTAACTAGAACTTTACCTGAATTAGGATCCATCCATCCCAACTGTCAGTAATATCGCTTCCTGAGAGGTCAAGAATAGCTAGCTTCATCAGATATGAACTATCTCGATTTCGATAAACTGGGTAAAATATTTTTCCAACCGATGGAGTTAATTTTGGCTTGTTCAACATTAGAGAGAGCCATGTTAAATTTGTAGAAAGTTGCCAAAATTTCCTATGATGAACTTTCTCCATTCCTAGCACCTTAAGAAACCTAAGACATTCAAGATTAGAAAATTTTGTCAAGTTGTCATCAACTCCAAGTACACGAAGCCCCACCACATCCTTTTCCTGCTCATTAAAGAAAAAAAAAATATTACGGATGGAAGGAAAAAATGAAAAAAGAAGAAATTACAAGTATGTATATAAGGTTTATTTTTCAAGTTATTTATGTACCTTATTTCTCTTCTGTAGAGACAGTGCATCCTCGTATGTCTCGATCCTACTACCTTCTCTAGAAGTTGGACTATTATTCCCTTTAATACGGACTATTTCTCTTCCAATATCTCTGAGTTGATCATGCATCCAAAACTTGTCATCATCTGTAATTTTTATCAGAGACATCGAAAGAAGAATCTGAATTGCCCAGTTTGGGCTCAAATCACAAGCTTCCCACATGTAAATTGGATTTGACTTATCTTCATCAATGAAGAAACAAGCAATATCAAGATATATTTCCTTGACATTATCATCCAAAGTATTATAGCTTATCATTAACTTTTCTCGAACATCTTCTGCAGGTATAGTCTTCAAAATTGTCACTTTTTCTTTCCATGCTTCTATACTCATACCATGAAGAAGGGAGCCTATGACTTCGAGAGCCAAAGGAAGTCCTCCGCTGATTGTTATGACATCCTTTGAAAGACTTGTATAGTCTTCCGGAGGATTGTATCTTCCAAAAGCATGTTTGTTGAACAGTTGCATCGCCTGTTTTGGATTCATTCCTTTGACCTCCATCTTTGAAATGCACGTGGTAGACATCTTTGCACTACCTTTATTGTTCGATGATGCTTCTGCTACATTCATTAGAAGTGTTCTTTTATCTCTTGTAGTAATGATGATTCGACTCCTTGAACCAAATGAGATCCAAGCTCCAACAAGTTCCTCGATGTGACTTCTTTCACCAACATCGTCCAACACAATCAGAACACTTTTCATCCGAACATATCTCTCCATCCTCTCATTCCAATTATCAGATATATTCATGTTACCTTTGCCTGCCTTAGGATTAAGATCCTGCAATAGTTTTGTCCGCAAAGATTCAATACTTTTGCAACTACGCTCTTCTCGAATATTTGCAAGGAAAGAACACGAGTCGAAACTACTCGAGATTCGATTGAAAATGATCTTCGCTAGAGTTGTTTTACCAACTCCACCCATCCCATACATCCCAAGAAAACGCACTTCAACCGATCCAATTTCTAGCATTTTTAGCGCCTCTTCAACTTCATCTGGCATTTCAACGAAATGTCCGATGGTTTGTTTTTGATTTACCCTCAATTTCTGTGAAATCTCCACCATAAACTTCTGGATGAACTCAAAATAACTGAACCATTTAACAAAGGAAAAGATGAAAACGATAGTAGTAATGGATCAATCATCAGTTTAAATACAGTATTGACTTGAAAAATTAGACAAGATTTATAGAATTAAGTTAAAAAAATGCATTTTTTTATATAAAATTATAAATATTAACTAAAAAATTGTGTAAATATTCAAATATGAAAAAAAATATAAAACTAATTTATATAATAGATTGTTAATATTAATAAATTTAAATTATTTAAAAATAATTCTGGAGAATATTTTTTGAATTTTATATTAAAAAAACAGATTTTTTATTTTCTGTAAATTAAGGTTTTAACAAAGTGCAACCTCGAAATTGAAGGAAAGAAAGGATCTCTCTATATCTATTCTATTCATGACTTACCCTGATTCCTTCAATTCCCGTCCCTTGATTCTCCCCACCTCCACAAGAGCCTTCTCCCATTCTTCCACTTGCTCTCTCCCGTATTTCTCCATTTGATCAACATATAATGGGGTTTTGAGCTTGACGTCGTCAGGTGTGACGTCAACGAAGATGGGCACAATATCTTTGTTGAGCTCCACCATTTTTGCAACTTCGCGAAGACACCAAGCACTGGAAGCGAATGATTTCGAGAAGATAGGAACGCAGATCTTGGAATTGGTAATGGCTTCCAAGATCAACTCAATTTTGTCGCCGGCCTCAAGCTCGTCATCATCCCTAAACACTTGGATTCCACTTTCTTTGAGATGATGGTAGAGGACATCGGTGAAGCCCTGACGAGTATCGGGACCTCGAAAGCTCAAAAACACTTCGTACTCTGTCTTTGATATCTCTGAAGATCTGATTGCCATGACTTGTCTGCTTGATGCGTGGTTCAGCTTCGTCTTCTTCCTTGAAGAAAAGAGAAGGAAAGGCGTGTTGGATTGATTGCAGGTTTCAATTGCTTTTCATTGCTGTGGTCTTTATGTGTTATTGCAGTGCTGCTTTTCTATGTCTTCGCTCTTTTCTGGTCAATGGGGGTGTAATTGCCACGCACTTACACAGAGTAGAAAGATATAAGAAATTTCCTAATAAGGTTAAATAGTAAATACTGACCTTAATAGTAAAAGTGGCTGGCTGCTGGTATGTTTTCAGGTACACAGGATAAGTGCGCTACTTGTGGGAAACCTGCATATCCACTTGAGAAGGTATTGTATACCATGTACTTCAAAATATAAAACTCAGTCAGGAAGTAGAATATCTTATCATTTTTTTTCCATAACTGTTGATTTCTGGCCAAAATATTATTTTTTTTCTATTCAAAAAATATATTTTTTCCCTAGAGAAGTAAGTTTTTCACTTTCTCACTAAGTCTTACAAAGTTACACATACTGAGAAAATATTGAGTAGTTGTGATATAGATGAATTGGTGTATGCCAACCAATAAACTTTTAACCAAAAATGAGTGTGTCGGATTACTATTTGATGTTAAATACCAACTAAACTTTTCACTTGTCTTTTATACTGTGATAAGAATGCAAAATTTACGTGCAGGGCTATTATTCCAAACATACATACAGGTGACAGTTGAAAGCCAAAGCTACCACAAATCGTGCTTCAAGTGCTAGCACGGAGGCTGTGCCTTATCTATTAATTAGTGTGAAGTGTTGAAGCTGAATTCTACAACCCCTTTGATAAACACTCCACCTCTTACCCAAAAATAATAATAAATGAAAAAAAAAACACAATAGTAACGGTATAACTTTCAAATGAAATGAACTAGAATCTATTGATTGAAAAATGAAAAGACCAACTTTTTTGGGGTCTTCTTTTCTATCTTTCTCTGGACTACATAAAAATGAAATTTTGGTGTTCATTTGATACAGTGGAAGGCATCATCAATCCATCTCCAGTCTGCTTCCAAGTGGGGAAAGAATTAGAGTTGCATGATCAAGAACAGAATTGCGAGGTTATATTATATGACCTGTGTCTTCTTTTAGTTTTGTGAGCATGAATCATTACTTGCTTCGTTTCTTGGCTTCGCTGTAGAGTATGACTCCAAAGACCGTCAAGGCGTAGCCGAGCATTCCAGTGACTGAGACCGGGTTTTTGAATATGAGGATCGATACCACCACTGCTACTGCTCCTTTTGCATTTCCCAGTACCTGATGAGGGAAAACAAGTATCTTTCTTGAGAGTCTTGCTGATATCACAAAAGGGTTTCCAACTTTGATCTACACTTTAATCTATATGAGTTAAACTTCTATGATCCACATTCAACTTTGATCTTTCTTGAGTGGAAACACTCAGTTGGTTGTGGTTTATCAGCTAGAAGTGCCAATCAAAATCGAGATACAGTAAGAATTCCTCAAGAGTTACAAAAGTCTGTTTTTTGTCAGCTGAAAGCTCAAAATCTACTCAGAGATGTCGCAGAGAAAGCATCATTCAACGTACCCCACTGGCGATGACAACTCTAGTAACAACCGGGACGAGGGTAATGTAAGTCAACGAAGCTTCCCTCTTGAACGTCATCAGATACGCAAAAACCGCAGTGAAGAACGGCGTGGTGGCCCCGATGGCCTGATTGAACGACACGGGAAGGAAACGGAGCGAAATATTTTGCCAAAGACAACCGACACGCAGAATACAAGACTAAGGGTCGTGATCTTCACGAACTGAGCGCGGGGTCGAATCGTTTGCATCGGAACCATCGTCATCCAAGCAGTGGCAATGTAACTGTATTTTTACAGTGGTAGATATGGCTTCAAGCTCAAGCCCCTCTCACCCTGAAAGAGAGAGAGAATGAAATTAAAGGTAAAAAAATTAACAAAAATTGTATCACACTAAATTCATATAATAATAGTTACCGTCGGTAAATGTTTTTGCATTTGCATCCCTTGATATCGACTTGGGATACACTCAATTCCTAAAGACCTTGTATTCCTATGAAGTTCCGGCACCATTGTATCTTGACATAACTCAAGTTTCTCAGATTCTTCACACTCTCTAACCTTTCTAAAGAATAACAACATCGAATTTCCAGTCTTTTCAAGAATACTACTGAGCTGAGTCCTGGAATCTCAACTAGATTTCTACAATACAACAAGTTCAGTTCTTCAAGACGATTCAGTCGTGATAGATTGGGGAACTTATTGATGGTGCCACAGTCATATATGCTCAATCTTATTAGAGACTCCAACTTATCGACGATGACGAGTAGGATCATGGGTGACTCGTGAGTGTTCCGACTATGAATTGTGTTTGGATCGAATATTTTGGATTATGAATCATTTTGACACGAACCGTCCAATCCGTAAGAAAAATAGGGTCGGGTTTATGAATTTACTACTGCTGTACTGAATTACTGATGAAATTGCTGTCTCAACCTGTGTAACTTTGATGAAATCCGCTTTTCATTGTGGGGGGTTCGTGATTCTTGCAGTTATTGCTTTGTACTATCGTATTTCATATAATGATTATTTGACTAACTATGCAAGGTTACCACAATGAATTGAATGTAACATACCATAAATTAAATTGTCTGTAAATGATACATTTTGCTCTAAATTTGTTAAACTACTTACTTATACTTGCCAATAAAAAACAAAGGAAAAAGTAACTAGATCTGCCATAAAAATTGATCTTATTTACCACAATGTTGCTGGATGTTTTTTGAATGTGGTTTCAGCTGAGCAGCTACTCCTCAATGGAAAGAGTTCTCTAATGTAAGCCTCACTTTGAGCAGCTCTTCAAGGAGACAGGCAACTTTGGAAAGAACTTCCAATCACGTAAGCCAGTTTTTAATCTCTGCAGTAGACTATAGTATTGTACTATCCAGTTTTGTTTTGTTTTTTAATATATATATATATATATATATGGCTTCCTTGGTCATTTCTTGATTATTATTTTTTTCAACAGCGGAAAAATCAGACAATTTGACTCCTGAAATGGTAAACCCCTGTCACAAATGCTGCCTTAAATCATTATGTGTGGTAAAAACGTGGCTTCAAAATGGACCAAACCTTTGCTTTTGTATGTCCAGACAAGATCGCCAAGCAAGGCTGCTGGTATGTTTTCAGGTACACAGGATAAGTGCGCTACTTTTGGGAAAACTGCATATCCACTCGAGAAGGTATTGTATATCATATACTTCAAAATATAAAACTCAGTCAGGAAGTAGAATATCTTATCATTTTTTTCCAAAACTGTTGATTTCTGGCCAAAATATTATTCTTTTCTATTCAAAAAATATATTTTTCCCCTAGAGAAGTAAGTGAGTTTTTCACTTTCTCACCAAGTCTTACAAAGTTGCACATACTGAGAAAATATTGAGTAATTGTGATATAGATGAATTGGTGTTTGCCAACCAATAAACTTTTAACCAAAAATGAGTGTGTCGGATTACTATTTGATGTTAAATACCAACTAAACTTTTCACTTGTCTTTTACGTGCAGGGCTATTATTCCAAACATACATACAGGTGACAGTTGAAAGCCAAAGTTACCACAAATCGTGCTTCAAGTGCTCACACGAAGGTTGTGCCTTATCTCCATCCAATTATGCAGCACTTGAGGGTACTCTGTATTGCAAGCATCACTTCTCTCAGCTGTTCAAGGAGAAGGGTAGTTACCAGCATGTCCTCAAGTCTTCTTCTATGAAGCGTGCAGCAGCTGCAGTTAAAATTGTTCATTTCTCGGACAGGGAACTCTCAAAATATGAAGAACTAAATTTTCAGACCTACAATTCTCAAACGTTTAATGATTCCCAAATCATTTAACAGAAATCACTCAACAGGACAAGCACGCAACTTTGGTCATAGGTTCAATCAAAGTATAAAAACATATTAATCAGGTAGTAGTTGTTCAATGACTGGTCATAGTTGCTCCATTACTCAGATCCTTCCTCTGTCCCACTTTCATCTATAAGCTATAGTCTATGATCACCCATTTCATTCCATTTCCAACTAAACTGGACTTTAACTAAAGCACTCTTTTGGTTGTGGTTTTATAAGCTAAAAGTGCCAATCAAAATCGAGATACAGTAAGAATTCCTCAAGAACTACAAAAGTCTGTTTTTTGTCAGCTGAAAGCTCAAAATCTACTCAGAGATGTCGCAGAGAAAGCATCAACCGATACTTAGAGTGATTAATCAACGTACCCCACTGGCGATGACAACTCCAGTAACAACCGGGACGAGTGTAATTTACGTCAACCAAGCTTCCGTCTTGAACGTCATCAGATACGCAAAAATCGCAGTGAAGAACGGCGTGGTGGCTCCGATGGCCTGATTGAACGACACGGGAAGGAACCAGAGCGAAATGTTGTCGAAGACAACCGACACGCAGAACACAAGACTGAGGGTCGTGATCTTCACGAACTGAGCGCGGGATCGAATCGTCTGCATCGGAACCATCTTCATATCTTCATTCAAGCTCAAGCACCTCTTACCTGAAAGAGAGGATGAAATTAATGATAAAAAATTTAACACAAATTGTGCCAACAAATAACACTAAAATTCATATAATAATAGTTACCATCAGTCAATGTTTTTGCATAAGCATTGGTTGATATAGACTTGGGACACACTCAAATCCTCAAGACCTTGTATTCCTCTGAAGTTCTTGCACCTTTCTATGCTTACATAACTTAATCTTCGCAAATTCTTCATACTCTCTAACCTTTCTAAAGAATGACAGTCCTCAATTTTCAGTCTTTTCAAAGATACTACTCTGCTAAGTCCTGAAATCTCAACTAGATTTCGACAACGCCAAAAGTGCAGTTCTTCAAGATGTTTCAGTCGTGATAGATTGGGGAACTTATTGATTTTGGTACACTAATGTATACTCAATCTTATTAGAGACTCCAACTTATCGATTCCTCCTTCCACCCAACATTCGCTCAACTCGAGTTCAGATAAATTGTTCAAGTTGGAAAGACACGATAATTTTGTTTTTTCTCCTATTTTTCTCAAAGCTAAACTCTGTAAACTTGATGGAAGTGGCAGAATGCATATCAAGTTTGAGCAACTTAGTTTAAGGGATTTGAGTCTTGTTAATGAACTGAACTCAGCAGGCAATTTCTTTAAGCTCATGCAATCATGGAGATTCAGTCTTTCAAGCTTCTTCAATCTTGTGATTGAACATGGCAACCCCTCTAGCGTAAGACAATCTGATAGATCTAAGCTGATCAATGATATCAAATCTCCAATTGAGTCAGGTAACTCATCGAGGAGCTGAGATGACAATTTGAGGCTCTTAAGTTTGATCAACAATCCTATAGTAGTAGGCAACTCCTTCAATCTATCTGCATATTTGAAATATAAACTCCTGAGATTTTTCAACTTTCCTATTGAGACAGGCAGTTCAGAAAAACTTGTCTGTGAAATGTTAAGTTGCTCTAAATCTTCCAAGTTTCCGACCTCTTCGGGCAACTCTTTGAGTTTATAACAATACTGAAGATTTAAGTACTTCAACTTTCGTAGCTTCCCAATGGAGCTGTCAAGCATAGCTAATCTTATGCAGCCATAAAGAATTAACTTCTCTAGAGCTTCCATCTTGGAGAAATTCAGTGTTCTAGTTAAATTCTTACATCCGGTAAGGTTTAGAACTTTCAATCTCCGTAATTCCTATCCATAAAAAGAGTAAACAACCGTGAGATAATGAAAATTAACTAGTTTTATCCAACAAACAGTATAAGAGTAACTAGAACTTTACCTGAATTAGGATCCATCCATCCCAACTGTCAGTAATATCGCTTTCTGAGAGGTCAAGAATAGCTAGCTTCATCGGATATGAACTATCTCGATTTCGATAAACTGGGTAAAATATTTTTCCAACCGATGGAGTTAATTTTGGCTTGTTCAACATTAGAGAGAGCCATGTTAAATTTGTAGAAAGTTGCCAAAATTTCCTATGATGAACTTTTTCCATTCCTAGCACCTTAAGAAACCTAAGACATTCAAGATTAGAAAATTTTGTCAAGTTGTCATCAACTCCAAGTACACGAAGCCCCACCACATCCTTTTCCTGCTCATTAAAGAAAAAAAAAATATTACGGATGGAAGGAAAAAATGAAAAAAAAAAAAAGAAATTACAAGTATGTATATAAGGTTTATTTTTCAAGTTATTTATGTACCTTATTTCTCTTCTGTAGAGACAGTGCATCCTCGTATGTCTCGATCCTACTACCTTCTCTAGAAGTTGGACTATTATTCCCTTTAATACAGACTATTTCTCTTCCAATATCTCTGAGTTGATCATGCATCCAAAACTTGTCATCATCTGTAATTTTTATCAGAGACATCAAAAGAAGAATCTGAATTGCCCAGTTTGGGCTCAAATCACAAGCTTCCCACATGTAAATTGGATTTGACTTCTCTTCATCGATGAAGAAACAAGCAATATCAAGATATATTTCCTTGACATTATCATCCAGAGTATTATAGCTTATCATTAACTTTTCTCGAACATCTTCTGCAGGTATTGTCTTCAAAATTGTCACTTTTTCTTTCCATGCTTCTATACGCATACCATGAAGAAGGGAGCCTATGACTTCGAGAGCCAAAGGAAGTCCTCCGCTGATTGATATGACATCCTTTGAAAGACTTGTATAGTCTTCCGGAGGATTGTCTCTTCCAAAAGCATGTATGTTGAACAGTCGCATCGCCTGATTTGGATTCATTCCTTTGACCTCCATCTTTGAAATGCACATGGTAGACATCTTTGCACTACCTTCATTGCTCGATGATGCTTCTGCTACATTCATTAGAAGTGCCCTTTGATCTCTTGTTGTAATGATAATTCGACTCCTTGAACCAAATGAGATCCAATCTCCAACAAGCTCCTCGATGTGATTTCTTTCACCAACATCGTCCAACACAATGAGAACGCTCTTCATCCGAACACATCTCTCCATCCTGTCATTCCAAGTATCGGATATATTCATGTTACCTTTGCCTACCTTAGGATTAAGATCCTCCCATAGTTTTGTCTGCAAAGATTCAATACCTTTGCAGCTACGTTCTTCTCGGATATTTGCAAGGAAATATAATGACTCGAAACTACTCGAGATTCGGTTGAAAATGACTCCAACTTATTGACTCTCAGGTTGTCGATTCCTCCTCCCATCCAACAATCTCTCAACTCGAGTTCGGATAAGTTGTTCAAGTTGGAAAGAAACGACAATTTCGTTTTTCTTTTTATGTGTCTCAAAGTTAGACTCTGTAAACTTGATGGAAGTGGTGGAATGCATATCAAGTTTGAGCAATTTAGTGTAAGGGATTTGAGTCTTGTTAATGCACTTAACCCAGTAGGAAGAAAAATGTCCCTCCCAAGATCTAAATCCAATATCTCCAGATTCAACATCTCCATTGCATCAAATCTCTTGAGATTATAACATTTCTGAAGATGTAAGTATTTCAACTTTTGTAGCTTCCCGATGGAGCTGTCCAGTTTAGCTAATCTTATGCACTCATAAATAATTAACTTTTCTAGAGCTTCCATCTTGGAGAAATTCGGTGTTCTAGTTAAATTTTTACATCTTGTAAGGTTTAGAACTTTCAATCTCCGTAATTCCTATCCATAAAAAGAGTAAACAACAATGAGATAATGAAAATTAACTAATTTTATCAACAAACCGTATAAGAGTAACTAGAACTTTACCTGAATTAGGATCCATCCATCCCAACTGTCAGTAATATCGCTTCCTGAGAGGTCAAGAACTGCTAGCTTCATCAGATATGAACTATCTCGATTTCGATAAACTGGGTAAAATATTCTTCCAACGGATGCAATTAATTTTGGCTTGTTCAACGCCAGAGAGAGCCATGTTAAATTCGTTGAAAGTTGCCAAAATTTCTTATGATAAAATTTCTGATTTCCTAACACCTGAAGAAATCTTAGACGTTCAAAATTAGAAAATTTTATCAAGTTGTCATTAACTCCATGCACACGAAGCCCCACCATGTCCTTTTCCTGCACATTAAAGGGAAAACCACAACTATTACGGATGGAAGGAAAAAAAAGAAGTTACAAATATGTATATAAGGTTTGTTTTTCAAGTCATTTTTGTACCTTATTTCTCTTTTGTACAGACAGTGCTTCCTCGTATGTCTGGATCCTACTACCCTCTCTAGAAGTTGGACTATTATTCCCTTTTATACGAACTATTTCTCTTCCAAGATCTCTGAGTTGATCATGCATCCAGAACTTGCCATCATCTGTAATTTTTATCAGAGACATAAAGAGAAGGATCTCAATTGCCCAGTTTGGGCTCAAATCACAAGCTTCCCACATGTAAATTGGATTTGACTTATCTTCATGTATGAAGAAACAAGCAATATCAAGATATATTTCCTTGGCATTATCATCCAAAGTATTATAGCTTATCATTAACTTTTCTTGAACATCTTCTGCAGGTATTGTCTTCAAAATTGTCATTTTTTCTTTCCATGCTTCTATACTCATACCATAAAGAAGGGATCCTATGACTTCCAGAGCCAAAGGAAGTCCCCCGCTCATTGATATGACATCCTTTGAAAGACTTGTATAGTCTTCCGGAGGATGGTCTCTTCCAAAAGCATATTTGCAGAACAGCTGCATCGCTTGTTTTGGATTCATTCCTTTGACCTCCATTTTTGAAATGCACCTAGTAGACATCTTTGCACTACCTTTACTGCTCGATGATGCTTCTGCTGCATGATACATTAGAAGTGCCCTTTGATCTCTTGTTGTAATGATAATTCGACTCCTTGAACCAAATGAGATCCAATCACCAACAAGCTCCTCGATGTGACTTCTTTCACCAACATCGTCTAACACAATCAGAACGCTTTTCATCCGAACACATCTCTCCATCCTGTCATTCCAATTATCGGATATATTCATGTTACCTTTGCGTGCCTTAGGATTAAGATCCTGCAATAGTTTTGTCCGCAAAGATTCAATACTTTTGCAACTACGCTCTTCTCGAATATTTGCAAGGAAAGAACACGAGTCGAAACTACTCGAGATTCGATTGAAAATGATCTTCGCTAGAGTTGTTTTACCAACTCCACCCATCCCATACATCCCAAGAAAACGCACTTCAACCGATCCAATTTCTAGCATTTTTAGCGCCTCTTCAACTTCATATGGCATTTCAACGAAATGTCCGATGGTTTGTTTTTGTTTTACCCTCAATTTCTGTGAAATCTCCACCATAAACTTCTGGATGAACTCAAAATAACTGAACCATTTAACAAAGGAAAAGATGAAAACGATAGTAGTAATGGATCAATCATCAGTTTAAATACAGTATTGACTTGAAAAATTAGACAAGATTTATATAAAATTATAAATATTAACTAAAAAATTGTGTAAATATTCAAATATGAAAAAAATATAAAACTAATTTATATAATAGATTGTTAATATTAATAAATTAAAATTATTTAAAAATAATTCTGGAGAATATTTTTTGAATTTTATATTAAAAAAACAGATTTTTTATTTTCTGTAAATTAAGGTTTTAACAAAGTGCAACCTCGAAATTGAAGGAAAGAAAGGATCTCTCTTGATCTATTTAATTATGACTTACCCTGATTCCTTCAATTCCCGTCCCTTGATTCTCCCCACCTCCACAAGAGCCTTCTCCCATTCTTCCACTTGCTCTCTCCCGTATTTCTCCATTTGATCAACATATAATGGGGTTTTGAGCTTGACGTCGTCAGGTGTGACGTCAAAGAAGATGGGCACAATATCTTTGTTGAGCTCCACCATTTTTGCAACTTCGCGAAGACACCAAGCACTGGAAGCGAATGATTTCGAAAAGATAGGAACGCAGATCTTGGAATTAGCAATGGCTTCCAAGATCAACTCGATTTTGTCGCCGGCCTCAAGCTCGTCATCATCCCTAAACACTTGGATTCCACTTTCTTTGAGAAGATAGTAGAGGACATCGGTGAAGCCCTGGCGAGTATCGGGACCTCGAAAGCTCAAAAACACCTCGTACTCCGTCTTTGATATCTCTGAAGATCTAATTGCCATGACTTGTCTGCTTGCTGCGTGGTTCAGCTTCGTCTTCTTCCTTGAAAAAAATAAAAGGAAAGGCGTGTTGGATTGATTGCAGGATTCAATTACTTTTCATTGCTATGTTCTTTATGAGTTGGTGCTGCTTTTCTCAGTCTTCGCCCTTTTCTGGTCAATGGGGGTGTCATTGCCACGCACTTACACAGATTAGAAAGATATAAGAAATTTCCTAACAAAGAATTTTCCACTCCCACCTGGACTTGGCATTCTGAGAGGGTTTGATTGATGATGTGGGGGTTGAGTCCTTGTTTAGGGTTCATCCCAGCAGATTCTTAGAGACTAAGTTTGAATGGTAAAATTTAATCGTTCACTATGTCAAGTAGTTTTTTTTACCATGAGACGTTAAATTTGGTGCAATTTTTTGTCTCCTTATTCCAAAGTGGAACTGAGCTTGTAATATTTGACACCAAGGATATGAAATATCATAACCAGAGAGAAAAAATAAGAACTTTGTATAGAATGATGAGACAAGCTAAGCATGTGTAAAAAATCATAATCTGCATTTCATTAATTAATTAGTGTGAAGTGTTGAAGCTGAATTCTACAACCCCTTTGATAAACACTCCACTTCTTACCCAAAAATAATAAATGAAAAAAAAAATACAATAGTAACGGTATAACTTTCAAATGAAATGAACTAGAATCTATTGATTGAAAAATGAAAAGACCAACTTATTTTTTTGGGTCTTCTTTTCTATCTTTCTCTGGACTACATAAAAATGAAATTTGGGTGTTCATTTGATACAGTGGAAGGCATCATCAATCCATCTCCAGTCTGCTTCCAAGTGGGGAAAGAATCAGAATAGCATGATCAAGAACAGAATTGCGAGGTTATATTATATGACCTGTGTCTTCGTTTAGTTTTGGGAGCATGAATCATTACTTGCTTCGTTTCTTGGCTTCGCTGTAGAGTATGACTCCAAAGACCGTCAAGGCGTAGCCGAGCATTCCAGTGACTGAGACCGGGTTTTTGAATATGAGGATCGATACCACCACTGCTACTGCTCCTTTTGCATTTCCCAGTACCTGATAAGGGAAAAGAAGTATCTTTCTTGAGAATCTTGCTGATATCACAAAAGGGTTTCCATTTGACTCAAAAATGAAGTCCATCTTTGATCTACACTTTAATCTATATGTGATACACTTCTATGATCCACATTCAAATGAAAGATACTGCAAGTATATCAAAAAGATGGAAGCCCCACAATATCAATTAATCCATCAGCAGCTAACAATCTTTTGCAGGAAACATTAAATAAGAGAAAGTACTAATCATGCAAAATTATCATGTCTGTTTGAGTATGAATTCATTGTACTCAGAAAATGCAGTAGCTAAAACAAGTTGTGAGTTGTAAAAGAGGGGTTTACCTGAAGAGTTAAAGCACTGGTGTGTTTCGTAACCAAAAAGTTGGTTAAATTCACAAAGTAGGCCAAAGCAGAGTTGAAAAGCAGGTACCAAATGATCTTGAAGTCTTCTCTTGCAAGAGCTAGTGTGATTCCAACTACATTTTCTTCCATGATAAGCGTGGCAGGAAGAAGAAACACGACAGCTATTGGAGCCATGTAGAGAAGAAGGTTCATAGAATTCAGCTTCTCCCTGCAGGAATGAGACTTGTCAGCTACAAATAAATCAGTAGGTTCCCACAAGAACAATTATACAAAAAAATTGTCCTTACCCTTCAGAAGAAAGCAAGATTCCCTGCAGCACGGATTTCAGTGCCCTTGCAGCAGTGGCTGCAATACATATTATGAAGCCGAATAGATGGAAACTTGGTTCACTCTGAAAATGAAAGATGAGGGATGGTTTCTATCTTAGAGCGTGACAATGAATTTAAATGGCAAATGTAAGAGATAAAAGTCATGCTTAAAAGAGATAATAATTGCATTATGATTAAATTTTGAGACTGGTGGAATCCAACTTGCTTAATGACATCACCACTATATCGAGACAACACGGGGAAGTCTTTAACATGAAAATGCCGAATTTATAGTTTATACAACAATGAAGCAACACAAAGTTAAATTTTAGTGGTTAAAACTGTTCATCTCTCGGACAGGGAACTCTCAAAATATGAACTAAATTTGCAGACCTACAATTCTCAAACGTTTAATGATTCCCAAATCATTTAACAGAAATCTATCAACAGGACAAGCATGCAACTTTGGTCATAGGTTCAATCAAAGTATAAAAACATATTAATCAGGTAGTAGTTGTTCAATGACTTTACTGGGATATCCATAAATTGCTCCGTTACTCAGAAGTCAGATCCTTTCTCTGTCCCACTTTCATCTATAAGCTATAGTCTATGATTACCCATTTTATTCCATTTCCAACTAAACTGGACCTTAACTAAAGCACTCTTTTGGTTATGGTTTTATCAGCTAAAAGTGCCAATCAAAATCGAGATACACTAAGAATTCCTCAAGAACTACAAAAGACTGTTTTTTGTCAGCTGAAAGCTCAAAATCTACTCAGAGATGTCGCAGATAAAGCATCAATCGATACTTAGAGAGATCAATCAACGTACCCCACTGGCGATGACAACTCCAGTAACAACCGGGACGAGTGTAATGTAAGTCAACCAAGCTTCCCTCTTGAACGTCATCAGATACGCAAAAACCGCAGTGAAGAACGGTGTGGTGGCCCCGATGGCCTGATTGAACGACACGGGAAGGAAACGGAGCGAAATGTTGCCGAAGACAACCGACACGCAGAACACAAGACTGAGGGTCGTAATCTTCACGAACTGAGCGCGGGATCGAATCGTCTGCATCGGAACCATCTTCATCCAAGCAATGGCAATGTAACTGAACAAGGAGCAGGCAGTCATGTGGCACATGGTGAGGAAGATCGGGTACTTAAATCCATAATTGCTGAGCAGGTACTTGTTGAGCAGCAGGACGCCGATATTGGAGGCGTACCAGGAAGTTACGAGCCCGATGGTGAATAGTCTACTCTGAGGTTTCATCGTCACGCCTGAAGGCAGGAGATTTTTCTCTGGGTCGGAGTCTAATGCACTAGATCCACGGAACCTCCATGGATCTGCTGACAGAGGTTCGTGTGAGACGATTTGGATTAAAGGTGCGATCCCAAGATGGCGAATTTGGAGCAGATGTGGTGAATCGAACAGAGCTACGCTGCAGAGAAAATGGAGGAATCGTTCTTCTGACTTTCTCTCCACAAAGCGGTGAGAGAAAGAGAGACAAATGGTGGAGAAGACTGGAGAGGTAAAACCAAAAAACGCGTTAGACAATGAGTTTATTTAATATTAATTAAAAAAATCAATAATGTATTTATGTACTCATTTATGTGTCATTATTATTGGATTATAATTGCAATATTGTAGCTTTCAAGTCAACTATATTGTGTTTCCAAAATTGGTTCCTGAAGTACATATATTTTACTAAGTTTTAAAACAAATCCTAATCTCTCCGTTATATTATATTTATCATATTATTTTTTGGATATATAAACCCTTCCTTTTTTAAATGCTTCAATTTAGCCCCAAAAGATTTTTTTGCGGGTTTCAATTAGGGCTGATCATGGGCGGGCCGGTCCGGTCTCAGAGGCAAGATCGAGACCGAGATCGAAATTTCGGTCTTGCTTCTTGGAGGACCGAGACCGACTTTGGCCAAAAAAGCCCGCCTGAGTCGGTCTTGCTTGACTCGGGACGGTCTCGGTCTAGGACCGAATTTTTTGGTCCAAAAAAAAAATTGCTTTTCAATGGAAACAGAAACAGAAGCGTCGCCCAATTAAGCGTAGCTGCTTAGTCATGGCTGGGGCAATGTCATGGTTGGGGCTTGTCTCACACATAGGACCTGAACAAACCTCAATAATCCTAATATGGTACTAATTTTGCACCCTCAAAAGAAAATGAAATGGATATAAGTTTTGGGGTTCCATTCATTCTGATTCCAGACATGACATTCCTAATAATCCTGTATTCCTGTGAAATCCACAATTTAACAGATCCAATTGGCTACAAATGTGTATCAGTCGTTAAGTTTTTTAAAGCTGCATTCCTTTCTAAAGGAACTGCTTCTCGGTTGGGAATCGCAGCTCAGCTGGGATTCGATGAAGGAATTGAAAAAACAAACTGAGGAAGAACACACACGGAGAGATAAAAGCTTCGAGCGGGAGAAGGAGAATGACAACCAGAGAATAATAGAAAGACAGAGATCAGTCAATAATTCCGGTCGCATACCTCCGAATCGTCGTGGCCAAGAATCGTCATGGTTGAGAATCACTATGCCATTGAGGAGACGAAGAGGATTGCAAGAGTGGTGTCTGGGCCAAGAACGTGAAAGAGTGGTGAAATTCCTGCAAATGCCTCATGGAATGGACTGAAAGAGTGGTGTCTGGGCTTGGGCTTCTTCTGGTGGGTGGGCTTCTTCTACTGAGTTTCCTTAAGGTCGGGTCGGGCCGGTCCTAAACGGGATTTCGGGGAAAAAGCCCGAGACCGAGACCGACCTTGAAGAAAAAAACTCGCCCGCTCGGTCTCGGTCTTAGTCGGTCTCGGTCTTAGTCGGTATCGGTCCTAATCGGACCGGTCTTGTCGGGAATTCGGTCCAACAGTCTTTTTTGATCACCCTTAGTTTCAATCATCCATGGTGAGATCCCAATTCCCAACCCAATCTAGGGCCATAGGAACTCAACTGCAGCACTAAAACAAAGTTTTACTGTGTATTTCTTTCACAATTTTGAGTTCGTTCGGAACTCAGAATTGCGATTCTGGGTTCGTGACGAACTCAGAAACGCGATTTCTGAATTCGTACCCAGAATCGATTCGAAAAAGGAGATGGAACGTACTTGGGACTTCCAGAGAATTGAAGAAGAGAAATGGAGGTTTTGAAGTAGGAGTTCGGTACGATAGAGTATTTTTGAAGTTGAGGGTAGTTTGGAACTTTTGAAAAGTTAGTGAGGGTAGAATGGTCTTTATCGCCCCTATTCCGAATTCCTTGCCTTATAGGCTTAGCAATTCCGAAGTTTTCACACGGAATGTCTAAGTCTACCCGCACGGAATCCATAGGCCAAGTTTTTCCAATTCCGCGAAAAGAACAACTTCTTACAAAATCTGTAAGCCGAATTTCTTACGCATTACGCGAAAAGAACATGACATTAGACTTTTAGAGAACTCAACAAAAGGTATTTAAAAAAGTATTTTTTTGTTTTTAATAAAAATATGCAAAACCACGAAAACAAAAGATTGACACAATTAAAAAAATAAAACAAAAAACGGATTGATTGAAACTGCCCAATACTAACAAGTCTCAAAGTAGACAGAACATTCAAGATTGTCTCAAGCACTCATAATAACAATGCTTGTGCTGTGTAATGATAATTCAGAGGCCGGAGTTTGTTGAAGATGAACAATTTCTCAACTGTACCAATCTAGAAAGAGTATAGAGAAAGTGAGTACAAAGAGGAAAAGCAACAGAAAGGTTCGGCTACTGCTGTTCCGCTGTATCGCATGTGACAGTTCTTTGTTACCCATCTCCACATTCTTTGTAGCCTCAACAGCCTGCTCAATGCATAATAGGTAATCAGGTATACGGTAGCAATACGGAAGGAACCGTATAAATGTATCCACCTAGCATCTACACTCTCCAATGAAGGAAAAGAAGAATTTTGACCTGTTCATAGAGTTGTTCTATCTGTTGAGCTTGTTGCAGAATGTGTGTGGATACGAGGTGGTTCAATGCAGACATCTCCACCATCTTAGTTTCTGTTTCTTGGACTGCATCTAATAGGTTGGTCAACTCTACCTAAATTATCAAGAAACCATGAAATAGTCTCAATGTCTTATCTTTCCACCAAAAGGAAAGATGCTATTTGAAAGATGAAACAATCATTGATAATTGATACTTGAGGATCCAGATGCAGATAGAGCACTAATGTCTCTCATATTGGATGGCAGGAAACTTATTTTGAAATTTAACAAGTTCGAAATCAGACACGTGTTCCGGGAAGCCAAAGGGGTGGCGGATGCTTTGGCTAAGGAAGCTGTTAATCTGGATGAGCCCTTTCACACTTTAACGGATCCTCCATCGGACATTTTGAAGTCATCGGAATAGTTAAAAATAATTAGTATTTAGTTTTGGTTTGTTGTAGTTTCTGTTTTACCAAAAAAAACAATCATTTATCTACCTGAAGGGCACGTGTTTCATCATCAAGGTGCTGTTGTTGGAGGCGCAGATGCTCTTGTTGAGGTCCTTCTGGCATCATCGTATCTAGATTGTCTGTCTTTGAATTATCTATGGAGGTAGAATTGGTGGTGGCTCTTTTAAGTCGTCTTCTAGGTGTCACCTTGTTAATAGCGTCCTGGAAACGTATAGCTCTTAATTGATCATACTGTGCTGTGACAGAATGCAGCTTCTCACTTAGAATCAACACCTGCAATTTAATTTGAGTTGGAAACAAATGGTATGAGACATAATTGTGCAGAAAGTTCATATTATCTGTAGCATCATCCACCACTCAAACATTAAAACAATGAGATTATATGATAGCGGATTTAGAAATAATCATACCACTCCCTGTTTGTGTGCTATAGTATCTACATTAGATGCATCGACCCTGAGACCAAGCCACCCTTTAGAAGTTGTTTCGTCCTCAGTAATGTTCTTCTGCAGAACGTCAATTTGATCTTTACAAGCTTTGATAAAAGTAGTCACCTGAAATTGCTTAGTGTCAAAACAGTTGCAATCTGGAGAAAAAAAGATAGAATGCATATTTTTTGGGGGTTAAATACCAAGTATCTACATGAACTTTGGACGTTTTGCAACGAGCTACCCGAACTTTGAAAATTCAAAACGGGTTACCTCAACTTTGAAGAAGGTGCAAATAGCTACTTTCCGACCAATTTCTAACGACTTTCCGACGACAGCTGACGAAAAATTGGATGGAGGTAGCTATTTGCACATTCTTCAAAGTTGAGGTAGGCTGTTTTGAATTTTCAAAGTTCAGGTAGCTACTTGGTATTTAACTTTTTTTTTTTTTAAATGTCTCACTTCATGTTCAATGCTATCTCTCTCCTGTTCGGTAGTACGGTGTGGGTCCATATAATCTTTCCTATGCTTTCTCAGAAACTGTTCCAAAGTCTCAATACTCTCAAGCTGTAAACAAAAAAGTTAATGGAATGATTCATCTCAGATAATCAATAATTATGTCATATTCATTTCAAAAGAGTACCGTTTTGAGAGCAGATTTGGTGAAGGCTGATCTTTCCCGAGGCTTATGAATTATGAAAGATGCCATAATACCAGCTATTTTGGACTGTCAGAGGAGAAACAATAACCATATAAGTAGCAACCAGTGCAAATCAAATTCACTGTTCTACAATGTAACCTTCAAGATGAACAAATGTCAACTATTCTGCAAGTGCGGATGAATTATGCAAAACAATGGAAGTCTCCAGTTTAAGATGATATATTACAAACTAATTCAAATAAAAGGAAAAGACTTGAGTTTGTAAAAGAACCAATAGAGTAGCCCGTTCTAAAATCAAATTCAATTTAACAACAGATAAGCAATAAAGCTAATAAATGTTGATTGTTATATTCAAATGCATGGGCATGGGCATCATATTTATAGAGTGTAGAACAATAAGAAACTCTCAAATAGAAGACACTGGATATAATGTACAGATCGAGCATAGCATATGATTTAACAGTCGAACCTCGCTATATCCCGAAGAGATAGCAGTGTGACGCACTGCATCTTTAAAATCCTCAGTTCTATCCCTGATTTTCGTCATTGCCTGTGATTGTACTAGCCCAGGAAATCCTCTATAAGCTCAGAGAGAAACTTTGGGCATCGTAAAAGCAGACACCGTAATCTTTCTTCCAGTAAACAAACTGAAATGTATTAATTAAACAATCCCTGAATTAGAGGGACGATCTCCAAAAGAATTATAGAAAAGAAATCAAAATCCAGATAGACAATATCCAGCATGAAGGCAAGTATTTAAGCAGATCATATAAACAAAATTGCATGGCTTTGTATCGTCTTGCATTGACATTTCGAAATCAGAAATGCTTACTTCCTAAAGTTACGGAATTGAATTCTCTGTCAAAATATATGGATCAAATAATCAGAGACCCTGATGACTGATGAGAGTTGCCGCTATGAGGAGGATGAACCGTGGCGAAATTCCAACTAGAAGTAGCAGCCCTCAGCAGCAGCACCACTAATTGAACGCAAGATGGGCCCTTGATTCATTTATACTCGTGAAATCAAGCAAAATTGTACACCGAATTGAAGAAAAGATGGACCTTACTGATGTTTAAACGGTATGATTGAAGGTATGGTAAATGAAGTTGATCAAGAATTGGCGATTTGGATCTAGAATTTTTCTTCTTTTTGGAGGAGGGAATTGAAGAAGAGTCTTCTTCTTCTTCTTTTCCAAAAAGAGAAGGCTGGCTATTTAATGGAATATGAAATACTACCCCAATGTTTGTAGGTAGTTGCAAAATGAACCCTATGTGAGTATGTAATGCAAATTGTACCCTGAAAGATCAATGTGAGTCAAGTTCATCCTCGATTAAGTGCTCCCGTCAATTTTATTTAGGGATAAAAGTTTTTTATGTACGTTAAAATATTAAATATTACAATTTCACAAATAGATAGTAAATATTTATTTTTGGGTTGATAGTTTTAAAAATAATGAGTTTTATATTTTATCATAAAAAATATATTTTCAATTTAATTATTTTTTTATAAATTATTTCCTATTTGTTTAAACTTTCAAATATTATAAATGTATCACTTATTCCATTATTCGACATGTCAATGACATAAAACTGATGTGTCACTGATTTGACATAGTACATGGAAGTCAAGTAATCATTTAACATATAATCGTAGCAAAAGACTAATAAAGAGATTAAAAAACAACAGTCACAAATAGAAAGTAACATCCGATAATTTTTTATTTTTTTTTTAAAGATATCATCTGATTACAACCTCTATTGCAATTGGCACTCACTACTCAGACAAGGGATGACCTAACTGGGTCTAATCGACACAAGGGGATTGGGTTCAGTTTTTTTAAAGTTGTTTTTTTATTTAATTAAATTTACAAATAATAAGTTTTTATATTTAATTTCATTAAATTTAGGTTTATTTATTTTTTATTATATATATATTGATAAAAAATATATTATATTTTCACTATTTTTTAAATTTACTTAATTATTTTATTTTTCATTCGTCAGTTTTCTATTATTCAAACTTAACAGATATAGCAGTGATTTAAACCAAATAATAAAATTATGAAATATGAAATTTCATTAAACAATATAGGAGTAATTGAATATATTAATCATTTTATTTTTTATTATAATAGTTTTTAGATATTTATATTAAAAAATCTCAATTTATGTTACATTGATCTAGTAACTCACATGACTCAAACATTGCCAAAATGTTTCTGTAAAATGGGAAGTAGAGATCCAGGTGCTCCCACGTTTATTAGTTGGTAAACTAAAACACTGTGAAGGATATAGACATATGTACTTAAACCCGGTGTACGTGCACCCTACATTAAAATGGCACCAAAAGAACAAAAATAAATCTTTCGGGGGGACTTTTCCGTTCACCCGGTGCATTCAATTTTTCCGAAGCTACTTCACCCACCCACGAAATTCATTTCGCGCCTTTTCTTTATGTTGCGAATGATATGGGCCATACGGAAGCCAAGCCCATTTGCTCCGTATACAACCCATTCAGTTATGCTAAAAGGATAGTGATTTGGGACATTTGAAGCCCATTATCATCCAATTAAAGCCCAATGCATTTTGATGGGCCTATGATTGGTGATTTGGGCCATGCAGAAGCCCATTAACCCCAACTGCAAGGTTGACGATTTGGGCCATTGGTCTATGATAAGCTTAGACTTAACAATTTGGGGCACGTTTGTTATTGTTTTCAAAACCTTATACTATAATCCTCAGTATTTATTTTTAAGATGGACCCTTTGAAACCACTACAACGGGCTTAATGTATGTGTTTGGGCCACATTCAAGCCCATTCTCTCGAAATGCAACCCATTCCATTATGATCCACCTAAGGTTAACGTCCCACTCCATAGGCCATCATATATTAATCAAAGCCCAATTCAAATTTACTGATTTGAGCCACTTTGAAACCACTCTTTTGAAATGCAGCCCACTTCATTATGCGGGACGTTAGGTTGATCTATTGGGCCATTATGGAAGCCCACTAGATCCCAAATACACCATGATGGGCCTACAATTGTTATTTTGGCCCAATACAAGCCTATTTACTCCAGATGCATGCTACTCCGTAACGCAAATACAAGGCAGTCTAATATGACGGGGCTATGGTTCCAAACACTAACACTGCATCAAACTGAGTCTAGGTTCCCAATTGGGCCATTTGGAAGCACATCAGAGCCCAAATACTTCAATCTATGATCAGTCCTTTGGGCTAAATTGAAGCCCATTTAATCCAGATGCGACCATTCCATTAAGTTGGGCTATTTGGAAGCACATCAGAGCCCAATCCAATTTAGGCAAGTATGTTGGGCCTATGTTTTGAATATGGGCCTGATATAAGCCCATTTATTCAAAAATAAGCCCACTGTATTATGCCATGCCTTAGGTATAGAATTGGGTCATTTGGAAGCCTGTCATAGCCTATATAAATTCAGGCCACTATGATACCATATGAAGCCCACTCTATTATGTAGCGGCTAAGATTGATTTATTGGGCCATTTGGAAGCCCAATATCACCATTTAGAACAAACCAGTTAATTTTTATGGGCCTAAAGTTAATGGTTTGGGCCACAATTATTTATTCTAAATGAAGCCCATGCGATTGTGATCAAGCCCATATCTTCGCAAATACGACAGACTCTACTTTGATGGGCCCAATAGTTATCCGCGGCGGTCGTTTGGACGGCACGAGAACTATTTGCATGGAGTCAGTACAACGGTAACGTTTATGATTTGGGCCTTTTCGAAGGTTAAGGGTTTGCGCCACATTAAAGCCCATTTTTTCCAACTGCAGCCAACTTCATTATGATATGCCCAATGTTGATGAATTGGGCCAGACGGAAGCCCATCATCGCTCAATACACCCCAGTCCACATGATGGGCCTAGGATCAGTGATGTCAGCCACATAGAAGCCATCTTTATGATTTGGGCCTGTCGGAAGCCCATCAATGATTCGATACAGCCCGATCCATTATGATGGGCCTATGGTTAGTTTATGTGATCTATATAAAAGCCCATAAAAACCGATTTTGAGCCGCTCTGAAACCTGGCATCGTTCAAATATCTCCCAATCAACTATGATGGGCTTCTATGTGGGCCAGATATAATCCTATATGCTCCAAACGCAGCCTAGTAATCCATTACGTTGACCCTCAGGGTGTTAAATTGGGCCATTTGGAAACTCATAATGGGCCAATTACAATACAGTCCACTAAGATGGGCCTATTATGACCAAGCCCATAAATATGAATGTTATGCCATAAGGAAGCCCATCATCACTATATGATGGGCCTTGGATTAGTGATGTCAGCTACATTGACGCCCATTTGTTCAATCATGGTACCGTTAATGATTTGGAATTATTTTTTAATGAATAAATCTCAACATATTATTTTTAAATTTTAAAAATAAAATGTCCAGTCACTACATTTACTTTGAAAAGATGTGGATTAAATTTTCGAAATTTAATCTATGGTGAGGATAATTATAATCTAGTAGTACTATCATCATTTCGAAGTAAGATTACAATTTTTATTGAAATAATAAAATAATAGGGCAAAACAGAATTTTTTTCTAATGGACATACGATAATGTATCTAAAATGGGAAGTAGCGTAATCCAGGTGCACCCACCTTTGTGTTAGTTAACAAAAAAACTGTGAAGGATAAAGACATATTTGCCTAAACCCGGTGTACACGCACCCTATATTAAAACGGCACCAAAATAATAAAAATAAATCTGTTGGGGGAGCTTCTCCGTTCACCTGGTGCATCCAATTTTTCAGACGCTACTTCACCCATATTTCGAGCCTTTTCTATTGCGACTAAGGTTAATGTTATGGGCCATACGGAAGCCCATATACAGCACAGTCCACTATGATAGACCTTGATTAGTGATGTGGGCCACATAGAAGCCCATTTGTTCAGTATAAAGCACATTCAATTATGCTACAAGGGCAATGGTTTGGGCCATTTGAAGCCCATCATCACTCAAGTAATTCCCAATGCCTGGTGGGTCTAAGATTATTGGTTTGGGCTATAAAGAACCCATTAAACCCATGATTGGGGATGTGAGCTACAAAAAACCCATTTGTTAGAAATACAGGCGTATGACAAGCAAGGTTTGCCTAGAAGCATTGGGCCACGTTGAAGCCCACCTTTTCCCACTGTAGCCCGCATTATTATGTGATTAAGGCTAATGATTTAGGCCATTTGAAAAGCCATCATCCCCCCCAATACACCGGTCTACTATGATGGGCCTAATATCGGTGTTGTCGCGGCCACATATAAGTCCATTTATTCTAATGCAGACCACTCGATTAGGGCAGTGTTGATGATTTGGGCCATTTGGAAGCCCATAGTATTCCAAATACAGCCCATACCACTATGAATAGGCCTAATGTTGTTGATTTATGCCACATTGAAGCACATTGGTCCCAAATGCAACCCATTCAATTATACTACGCCCAAGGTTGATCTTTTGGGCCACTCATAAACCCATCATTGTCCAAATAAACCCTATACTAATATAATGGGCCCAAGGTTAGTTCAGGTGGCTACTTAGAAGCCCTTCTTCCGCCACAGGCAACCCACATCATTGTTAATGATTTAAGCTACTCTGAAGCCCATCAACACTCCAATACGACCCATTGTTCAATGATAATCTTTGCCTTAACGATTTAGGTTGATGTATTGGGCCATTGGGTAAAGCCACTAGAGCCCAAATACACTATACTGGGCCGATTATTGTTATTTGGGCATAATACAAGCCCACTTGCTCCAAATGCAGGCTAATTCGTTGTGCTGCTTAAGCTTGATAAGTTAATAATTTGAAAACCCATCATCGAAAATATAATTCAGTCCACTATGATGGGCCGAGATTGAAGCTTATTTTAAGCAAGTCAAGCCCACTCAATTATGATGCGCCTAAGATTTTTAAATTGGTCCATTTAGAAGCCCCATCATCGCCCCAAAACAATTCAGGCCCCTATTATGGGTTATGGTAACCATTACGGGCCAGAAAATATCATTTATTCCAATCATTTTGGACCATTTATGGTAAGCATTATGACGAGCCTTAGGTTTCGAACTGGGTCATTTTGAATCACATCATAGCCCAATCCAATTTAGTCCACTATGTTGGACCTATGCTTCTAATATGGGCCAGATATAAGCCCATTTATTCAAAATACAGCCCACTGTATTAAGCACATCAAGGCATATATACATCCTAGGCCACGATGAAGGGCCACTATACTATGATGCCATATGCAGGCCCATTCATATCAAATGCTCCATTACGTGACGGTAAAGGTTGTTATGTTGGGCCATTCAAAAACCCATCATCCCCATCTAATACGGCCCAGTTCAATTTTATGCGCCCAAAGTTAATGGTGTAGCCTATTTCTACTAAACGAAGCTCACACCATTATGATCAAGCCCATATATTCTCAAATAAGAGCGTCTCTACTTTGATGGACCCAAGGTTAATTATATGTGGCGGTTGTTTGGACAGTGTGAGGACTATTTGCATTGATTGCGAGGAGTCAGCATAACGGTAGCGTTGTTGATTTGGCCCATTCTGAAGCCCATAATCACCTAAATATAGTCACACCACTAAGAATATACCTAAGGTTTTTGATTTGTGCAACATTGTTGCCCATTTGTTCCAACTTCAACCCAATCCAGTTAGCTAAATTATGCTATCGTTAATTATTTGGGCCTGTCGAAAGCCCATCAATGATTCAATACAACCCAATCCATTATGATGTGAGCTATATAAAAGCCCATTAACACGAAAAGTAGCCCACATAATCATTGTTAATGACTTGGTGATATTTTCAATTTCTATTGAAATATTAAAAGAGTAGGGGCAAAACAGTACTTTTTCCCAACGGAGAATCGACAAAATGTTTATATAATGAGAAGTAGCGTAATCCAAGTGCAGCCACCTTTGTTAGTACGTAAAATAAAACACTGTGAAGGATGTAGATATATGAGCCTAAACCCGGTGTACGTGCACCCTACATCAAAACGACACTAAAAGAATCAAAATAAATCTTTTTGGGGGACTTTTCCGTTCACCCGGTGCATCCAACTTTTCGGACGCTACTTCACCCAGTTCATGAAATTCATTTCGCGCCTTTTCTTTATGCTGCTACTAAGGTGAATGATATGGGCCATACAGAAGCCCACTAACGCCCAAATACAGTTTCAGTCGAGAACCTTGATTAGTAATATGGGCCACTAGAAGCCCATTTGTTCCGTATAAAGACCACTCAATTATGCTACAAGGATAATAGTCTGGGCTATTTGAAACCCATCAATACCCAATTACAGCCCAATGCACTCTGGTGGACCTAAGGCAAGTTGTTTAGGCCAGATAGTTGCCCATGAACCCCAAATGCAAGGTTGACGTTTTGGGCCATATTAAAGCCCATTAACCCCAAATGCAAGATTGATGATGTGGCCAATATGCAGCCCATCCATATATTATGGGTCATGATTGGTCATTTGAGCTTAAAAAAATCCCATTGAGGCCCACCTTTCTAACTGTACCCGACATTATTATGCGATTAAGGCTAATAATTTGGGCCATGCAAAAGCCCATCATCAAACCAATATACACCCCAGTCTACTATGATGGCCTAATGGACCTAAAATTAGTGTTATCGCGGCCACATATAAGACCATTTGTTCTAATGCAGCCGACTCAATCATGCCAGTGTTGATTATATGGGCCATTTAGAAGTCCACTATAGCTCAAATATGGGCCATTTAGAAGTCCACTAGAGCCCAAATACAGTATGGTGGGCCATTTTGATGGGCCCAAGGTTAGTTATTCAGGCGATACTCTTTGCTCCCTGAAAAAATGAATCTTCCAATCGACCTTTGTAGTTTTCTTTCAGCCTATTTGAACCTTAATCTTTTGGAAAGTTAAATTATAGCCTGAAAATTTGTGAATGAGCCTATAGAGTAATCATTATTTCGGCACAATATACTAATTATCCTAAAGATTTAAAAGATAATAATTATTATCAATCAATAAAAAAGATTTATTCATTATGCATAATATCATACAATTATTTGAACATAAATTTATTATATCAGTGAAATAATATTATTATAGTCAGGGTTGTATATCTTTGCTATCATCAGCTTATTTCCTTTTCTTTAGTACCAACGTCATCAATCTTCATCTTGATCATCGTCCTTGTCATCATCCTTCTCATCACCGTCGTCCTTATCATCATCATCGTCGTCCTTGTCATCGTCATCCTTGTCATCATCGTCCTTATCATCATCATCCTCGTCGTCATCCTTGTCATCATCTTTGTCTTTGTCTTTCTTTGGCCAAAGGCCATCTTCGTTCTGATTTTTCTTTACAACCTCGACCGTCTCCTACATGATATCAATTTTATTTAAGTTTTTACAGTAAAAATTAAGTAAAAGCTAGAACCTTACCAACTCCGTTTTGTCGAGAGAAACACTAGCATGAGCCCTAACATTCGAATCCCCGCCGTCCATTTCAATTGAAAACGCAGATGGAAGAAATCTAACCGTTGTTTTTTGCTTATGTTGATCTCTTTAATTACCTTGAGATTAATGGAATACTAAACTAGTTACTAATTAGGGTTTATATAGATTGAGAAGGGAATTGGAGAAAGCTTGGCACCTACGTAAGTTGAAGTTGCTCAAATGGTGTGGGGGAATAGACGTGTAGGTAATTTAATTTGGTATAACAACCAATCATGCTTATTGAATTGAGATGAACTAGTTTTTTTTTTTAAAGTGTTGGTGAAATATCATATAGGGTTAAATACGATATTGTCATCTAAAATTTACGTTGATTTTAAAATTCTGTCTTAAATATTAAAGTTTCTCTAACATTTGAAAATAATAAAAAATTCCCTGAAATAGTATCTATTAAGAATAATTTTTATGATTTATAAACGTTAAAAAACTTTAAATTTTAATGGAGAAATTTAAAATAGAAAAAGACTATCATATTTTACAATCAACTATGGCATGCAAAAGGCAAATCCCACTTAGCACTTACTTTCTTCTGCTTCTTCCATGCTAACAGCTGAGTAGCTGACCCACCACCACCACCACCACCACCGACAACTGCCATCTGGAGCTTCCACCCCGCCTTCTTTCTGAAGCCTCACCCCTGCCGGAACCCTAACACCCACCATGTCCTCCGGCACAAGCGTTCACATTTCGTCTCTTGACGGCATTGTGAACGTAAGCTCCCTCTTCACACAGGTGATTCGAATCTCCAAGTCTCCGTCTTACCACCCCATCGAGTTCTTCGCTCGCGTCAATCGCAAGATCCTCTGCTTTGGAATGCTGGTAAGCTTTGGAGGCCGATCCAAATATTCGCAATTTCGCTTTGATTTTATGAGTTGGTGCAGTGTCTTGATGAAGTTAGCTGCTTTTACAGATTTTGGCGACGTTTTGCTTGGTTGGTCATTGAAATTGAGTACATCTTTAACCTCACGAATCTACTATTCTGGTTAGACTTTCAGCCAATTCATCTGAAAAATTGCAAAAATGTATCAAAATTATATTGCCTGCAGAAAATATGAAGTAGCAGAAGCATACTAAAACTGATTTTTGTGATGGATCACTTACAACTGGCTGAATATGATTAACAAAGCTTCAATTGCTGTTCAACTGCAAATCTTCCTGGAGTTGAATCTGCTGTACAGGTTTCTCCATTTTCAAGGTAATATTTTTACCCCAAAAAAAGGTAATATTTTTACCCTTTTTTGATTACCCTTTTTTGATTTGGTGCATGATTTAAGTCATCGTGCCCATCACAATGCTTTCCACTTGTAATTTCTAATTTGTTAGAGCTCATATGCTGCTACCCTGTTACTTTAAGCTAAGTTATGGCATTTGAGGAACCAAGAAGCTGCTAATGAATTTAAATAATTTTTCTCACACAAATCACGGGTTAATAATTACTCTAACACAAGTTCTTAGCACGCGTGATTCAATGACTAGTTAAACACAATAGATTTGTTCTTAGTGCTGCCTCCACTACCTTTAGTGCTTTGCTTCCCCTTTTTATCTTCTTCTTCCATTATAAATCCAACCAATTCAAGAACTCTTCCTGCACTCTATCAACACCATGGAGATTCCAGTGAATCAATTCATTCTTGTTGCATTTATTTTATCTTTCTGCCTTCTGGGTTTGTGTCCTGTGAATGGAGCAGGTGAATGTGGGAAGGCTTCCCCAGACTCTGAAGCTTTCAAGCTCGCCCCGTGCATCTCAGCTTCACAGAACCAGAAAGCACCCGTGTCGAGCAGTTGCTGTGCCCAGGTGAAGAAGATAGGGCAGAACCCGAGCTGTCTGTGTGCTGTTATGCTCTCCAATACTGCTAAGAGCTCGGGATCCAAGCCTGAGATTGCAGTCACCATTCCTAAGCGGTGCAACCTCGTTGACCGCCCTGTGGGATACAAATGTGGAGGTTGGTTGGTTCTTCCTTTTTTGTGCTATAAAGTCAAGACATATGTTTGTGGTTAATCAGGTTTGCTGGTGTTTCTCTTTTGCAGCTTACACCGTGCCGTAATTGGTGGTTTCGAACGACGAGACATGAGAATGGAGTTGTAATAAGATCAATGTTAGTGTTGTATCCTCAATAAGGTGATGAGAGTTTGATGCCTCATGTAACTCTTCTCTTCTGTATATGCTGATGAGAAATGAAGTATTTGAAAATACACTTTTTAGCGACGGAAATTTTCATCCGCCATTTTATTATATTTACCGACGAAATATTTGTCTTGTCGGTAAAATTTATTTTTAGTGTCTAAATACATTTTCGTCGGCAAATAAAAATTTTAGCGACAAAATTATATTTTCGTCAGTAGTTATCACTTTTACTGATGAATTTATGCCAACGAAATTAAATTTCCGTCGCTAAAACATGTATTTTCAGTAATATAAGCTAATATAGGGTTAAACCAAAACCCATTCGAGTGGGTAAGAAAATCACGGTAAAACCCATTCGAGAGTTAAAATGTGATGTTTGTTATGGTGGTAATTTGTTTATGGTGCGACTGAATAGGTTTTACACATGTTTCAAACTTAAAATATTATGATGCTATTATTAAACAAATCACACAATTAACTTTTTGAATTATTTTTATATATATATATACATGACACAAATTGTGTGACCATAAAAAAATCACAAATTTTATAAATGAATTTCACATTCAGTTTTAGAATTTACAAATGATTCAAAAACTAGTACAAACACAAATTCAAATATTAGATACATATCTTAATCATGTTTATGTCGGATAGTTGTATATACAAAAAAAAATTAGATACATTTATTATTCGTGTCTAACCTTATAAGAGGTTTAAACACAAAATTTATTAAAAAATCAACTTATATGTACATATAAATTTAATAAGTACATTGCTAGATGAATTATGAGAAATCAAATAATTGTAGCTTTCAACTTGATAGCTGATTTTATAAAAAAAATTATCATTTGCGATCTATGTCTATATTTATATTAATTTGTGACAAAATTCATCTAGCAAAGTGTAAATCTTCTCAAAATTTGGATAACAAATTGCACATTTTTTTAATTTTTAAATAGATATTTGCACAAAAATATAAAATAATATAGTAAATAAAATGCAAATTTTCATTACATTTTAACAATAAATTAGAAGGAGCTAGCACATTGCATCTTTACAACTACCATCCATCATAATTTAATTTGATATTTTAAAATTTGATATTTGTTTTCATTATTTATTTATATTTGTTTGCCTATGTTCTAACTGTTGGCTCATTAAATTTATTACTTCACGCTGACTCAAAAGTTGGTCTGATTCGGTTAATGAATCTAGCTGTGTTAATGGACCGAATAAAAGCCCATCAATACTATTAAGCAGATCGAGGTTGTGGCCGAGACAAGAGACCGTAACAAGGGTTTAACTACTGTTGATAATGTTGACAATTTTATATACAACACGATTAAACGACACGAAACTACCTGTTTTAAAGTGTATATGTGTTTGACCTTAACGATTAATAATCGTGTCAAAACACCTCAGATTTGCATATATCTGTATAAACACAATTAACTAATCGCGTCGTGTATACCTGTGACACGTTTAGACACATTTAAGTATAATAATAATAAAAATATTGGAATACTCACTTACTTTATAATATTAAACTTTGAAAATCTTAATTTGTATATATGAATTTGTGTTATGAAAATATGTGAAATAACTTTTGAAATTAATGAATTCCGTGTTTAATTGTGTCGTGTTTAATCGTGTCTAATTGTGTCGTGTCGTATGACCCAATAAGTTTTCAATTTTTTTTTCTTTATGAAAGTTAATCGTGTCGCATTTGATATGCTAGTTAATTGTGTCGTGTTTGGAGTTTTGAGACACGTTTAATACTTATCCGTTTAGACACGACACGATTGTACTGTAACAGTAAGTATAGAACGAGCGCGTGATGCGAAGCGCGGTAATTCGCGTGGTAACAATTACCAAATGGTCAACTTAGTTACTTGCTCCCACTAAGAAACGAGCAACGGTTTATTAGGGCTTTGAAGGAAGAAAGGAAGGAAGATCCCGCATCAGTTTCAGTGAATCACGATCAATGGAGCTCTGATTATGAGTTTTCGCGCCATTAAACCCAGCCAAATTGATCGCTGTAAAGCTCGGAGCTGAGAGTCTATCTCTTCATCGATGGACGAGTCTTACACTGGCCTCCCCACTAGCCATCTGCTTGGCTCAGTTCCGGTATGCTTTTTTGTTTGGTTGATGAAAGTTCATCGAATTGTAAATTTAAATTTTGTTTTTTCGGTGGCACAATGGAAATAGAAGTAATTTACTGGCGATTGCAAGCTCTTTCAAGGGAATAAACTTGATGCTTTTATGATGTATGATGATGGAAATTGGAAAGTACAGTGTTAAGAACTAATGTTGATTGATCGAAGGATTACATTAGGACGTGTCTTGAGGAATTAACTTTTCTCTTTTGTGTGTGTGGGAGTCTTTCTTTGGTTTAGATTTTTGTGAATTTGTTTGTACAAAATATGTCTCTCCTTCGGAGTTTTAGGAAATTCGCATTCTGTATTGAATTCTTGAAAAAAAAATCCAGCCTTTTGTAACTAGAACCTTTTGCTTTTCTGTGAAAGATATAACAGGATGGAAGAGTATAATCTGCATGGAAGTTAAATTGAGGCAAAATGAAAGTGAGGGTCAGATCTGTTGAAGGTCTTGGTTTTATCTTTACATGATTAGTCTTATAAGTTGCATCGACACTGAATTGAATAAGTTCCTGTAGTAGGTCTGTGTCTGTGCTATGAATAGAAGGTCTGAAATGTCAAGACATTGGAAAAGTATGATGAAAAGCCACGTATGAGCTTAGCATTTGCATTTGTTATGAGCTTATCTTGCTTATAGGTTTTTGGTTAATACATCAGACATTTAAGGTCTCTTGCTTATAATGGTCATTTACTGGAAATCAAAAATGAGTTCTTTGATTAAACTCTAGTGCTTTGTGTGAACCTGAGGATTAAGTTACATCTTGGGAAAGTAAGTTTGGCTGGGGATGGACATATCGGAGAGGAAAGTTTATTATTAGCATTCTCTCAATTTAAGAGACCTCTGGTTATTTAATCTTGTCGATTAAATGCTGGAAAAACCGAAAGAGTTTGACGCTTGAGAATGATTATATTCTTTAGTTTGAGCAGCAGACGAAAATGAGTAGAAACATTTTTTGAGCTTTAAATTATGTCGTCGTTTATTTTTTAAAATTAACTTCTAATTGCTCTTCTTCCTTTAGCTAATATTTCTACTCTTGTGGACGTTAGGCTGTTGTTGATGAAGGAAAGAGTGCCTCAAATTATGAGGGTATGAGCTCAGCCTCAAAATCTCTTGTTCTATAGATTTTCTCAAAAATATAGATATCTGAATTTTCCTTCTCACTTTTCATCTAGTTCCTGGTGCAAATTTTGAGGCATATCCTCAAAACAGTGGAGGAGAGAGAGGACGGAACTATCAGACTCTTGAAAGTCCAAGTGGTATGTGGATGTATATCACTATATCTTACATGTTGTTCTTGTAAGTTATAAACTTTGTACTAATTATAGGAAAAAGCTATATTGAATGTTTGAATTTGAACGGCTTCTCTTTCGTTTCCTGTGGTAGTTTTGTTGGAATGCATTTCTAAGACTTCAAACTTTTGAAGTGCTTGCAACTCGACTAGGGTGTGTCTAAATAATAGATTAGTTGACTTCTCCATAACAAACTGCAAAGGTGTTGGAATACTTGTTTTTACATTTTGCAATTTGAAAATGTGTGTTATAAACTTATAGTTCTTCCTTTTTCCTTTTTTTTTTTTTTTTTTTATTTATCTGATCAGCATTTTTCTGAATCTTCGAATGACTTGTTGATATAGCTGATAAGAAAGAACTTTGGTTTGTTCATCAGATTCTGCTAATTATGGGTTTTGGAAGTTAAACCCATTTGAATTTACCTAAGCTTTGTTCTCCTATATAAGTGATATGATTAATAAGTTCTGTGATTTTCAGTACTATTCACCTGAGCTACCTACAAAGAATGCTAATTTTTTTATTATAAAAAAGTCTTTTATAGTTTCTTTTCTGCTTCTGTTTTTCATATTGCCATACATATGTTCTTCGCTATCAATATATCTGTGGACGTTCGAACCTTCCTATACATTACTGATTACTCCTTCCTTAACTATTTTGTGCAGAGACATTTGAACAACAACCAGCGAGCAATTGGAAAGGAGTGTTTAGTATCTTCTCATACACACAATATTTTAATGTGGATACAGATGTTGTTACAAACAGAATAATGAGTGCTCTGTCCCCTATTGCTGGTAACTTTTTCAGCAAAATTGATGCTAACCCAGATCTGTAAGTATTGTTACATTTACTTCCCTTTTTTTAAGTGTATTTTTCCAGTGATTTGTTTAGTTTCTCTAGCAAATTCAGGAAGGAAATCTGTTTGATAGTCTTTGTAAGAATAACATACTTTAGGATTACCTTTTTTAGAAACCGCAACATGATATAATATAATTAATCCATTACATAACTACTCATAAGATGCCCTTGTTCTGAATAATTCTCCATCTGTCTAAAATGTTGCTATACAATGGATAAGAGTTTAATTTGATTATTAACTTAACGGATTTGTATACGCCATTACACCTCATAATTGCATTGCAACTGATGAGTATGTTCTACACCTTGTGTATGATTTGTTAGGTATGGTCCCATTTGGATCGCCACAACCTTAGTATTTGCACTCACTGCCTTTGGAAACTGTGGCACATATCTCATGGAAAAACGTTCGGACTCAACTACCTCTTGGAGCTTTGATGTTAACTACATGAATGTAGCAGCAATTGCAATCTACGGCTATGTGATTGTGGTGCCACTTGGATTTTACTTTTTGCTGCAGTACCTGGGCTCAAGTGCTAGCCTTGTTCGTTTTTGGTGCATGTGGGGATACTCTCTCTCCATCCTCATTCTAAGCTGCGTAAGTCAAGTCCTATTCTGCTTCCCTTTTTCATTATTTTACCGCCATTCTGTATCACTGCCACTGTTCAGTACGAATTATACAAGCACCGGGAAACCCAACGAGGCATATCATATATACAGTTGAGTGCTTGAACCATTGGATATGAAAACGATACCCACTACCCACCAAGAATGAAAATGATAATTTTTTCAATTTCAATGGTTGAAACACTCTACCTTTGCCTTATTTTAGCATTCCAGTAAATACTGACCATTTGAATGACTCTTGCTTAAAAAGCATTGTTTTTGGATAATATGATGGTATTTGCCATGGTAATGAAGAAAGACTTTGCTGAGGATCAAGCTGCTTAATTTGTTGTTTGGTGCAGTTTGCTTTGTTAATACCCGTGGAAGCACTTCGATGGATCATAATAGTCCTAGTTGGTGCAGCTTCATCTTGCTTTGTGGGTTCAAATCTGAGATCATACATCGAGGGAAGTGAGGTTACAATGATTGTGGTATCTGCATTTCTGTTGCAGATGGCTCTATCAGTTTTCATCAAGGTATGGTTTTTCTCATAGAATTCAACACACAACACTATTGGAATGGAGAGTTTTGGCATTGAAATTTACTCAAGTAGTGGTGTGGTTGGTTGCTTTTGTTTGGAGGTTCCACTGAAATTATATGTTGTTTTCACTTGTTTGTTATTTGGTATTTATTGGTGCTGGGTCGGGATATGTTCATCGAACCCGTGGTTGATCTTAAACTCGGGTTTTTTCGTGTTGAAGTTTGTTTTTGTAAATAGGGTAAAATACGACATTGTCCCCTAAAGTTTATGTCGATTTTAAAATTTCCCCTTGATGTTTAAAGTACCCTAATGTTTGGAAATGATGAAAATCTCTCATTACCGATGACTGACAGGATGCTCTTTCAGAAAAAATTTCATCATTTTCAAACATTACGGGGACTTTAAATTTTAAGGAAGAGTTTTAAAATCGACGTAAACTTTAGGGGGCAATGTAGTATTTAACTCCGGTAAATATTTACATCTATTAAAAACAGTTTTTGATACTGCCATTCACCTCCTTCTGAAGAGAATATGGAATCATATTCCCTACAAAATAATGAAATATACTTCTGCAAAATTGTCGGTTTCGAGTTATTTTTAAAAAATAATAATAAAATATCTCTTAAATTGTCGTATTGCTATATATCCTGAGGCCATCTGTCTTGTTTTTTATCATATAAAAATAATAAATAAACTTTGTAAAACAAAGATTACGTGCTTGCGTTGCCATTTTATTTTGTCCTTCCAACCCAATCATCTTGAACGAGACCAAGATAATCATCGTGACCACGTAAGTAATAAATTTGTTGCCAAATACAACTTGGTCACCTGGTTTAACTGACATTGAAACCTGGTCCCAGGATTTAATACGATGGTTAAAGTAACCCCCAACTGTTACCTTCTGACTTCTATTAAAGTTTAGGTAAGTAATTTTTGCTCTAAGTATAATAATATATAAAGTGTTTAAAGTTGAGATAATAATTTAAATATTAATTCCCATTTTTTTTGTCAACACAAAAGAATTGGCTAGGAGTGGCGAGTCTAGCCTTATCCCGCTATGTAATGTTCAGATTTTTTCGTGTCTCGGTTTCCGAACTTCCCGACAACCATCGTTTTGTACTTACACCATCAACGTAGCTCCACCAACAACCTAGAATTGAGAGGTCAGTTCGTTCTCAAGTCGTAATCATTTCCCCAAATCAAAGTTTCTTCTTGCATTTGGGAAAATTCAAACTCGTGACCCCGGATCCAAACCACGTGGAAGTCAGCACTCTCAATCACTAGACCAACACTGCCGGTGGTACATTTTTGGTATTTACATAGGCACACATTGATACGTCTGTAAATAGATCATTTTTAAAAAAAAAAAAAAATTTTATAACGTATTTAATTTGCTAAGAAAAATACAATAAACAACCAATGGACATGTCGTATCCTCCATATCGCATGTATTGGCCCACCCACAAACCCTGCTGAATATATAAGTAATCTGAAAGGTCGAGTCGCCTCATCTCCTTCGCCAACAACTGTCACAGGCAAAGACTGACGACCACAACGGCACCACCACCACCAACAACAACAACAATGGATCCTGTTCGAACATTCGTCAAGGATGTTAAGCGTCTCGTCGTCAAGGTTTATATCTGCAACCAACTCCACTCCAATTACTGTTCATTGCCCTGTGACCACTTTAGATTCGTTTTAGAACTACGGTTTAGTGTGAGTGATTCTTATGATCAAACCCAGATATTGTTGATTCATATGAATACCTCCTTGGATGGAGATGCAAAATCTCTTCCCAATTCGACCTGCAGAAGGGTTTTGATTGTTCATACTCCATTCTTGATTTCTTGAATTCTTGGTCTGTTTTGGTTCTATAGCTGGCTACCCCCACCAAATTACCACTTTGACAGTGCGATGACATAACAGAAAACTAAATGGTTCGTGAGATTAGTAGATGAATTCATAAGCTAACGTCCGGTATTGTAGGTCGGGACTGCGGTGGTGACTCGAGGTGATGGGAGGGTGGCATTGGGAAGGCTTGGTTCACTATGTGAACAGGTAGTTTGTTCATGAATCTTGATGCTATTTGTATCATCATCCTAAAAAATGATGTGTCGGGTTTGTTTCGAGTGCAGATCAAAGAGTTGATCGAACAAGGCTGCGAGGTTGTTTTGGTGACATCGGGTGCGGTTGGACTTGGCCGCCAGAGGCTTAGATACCGAAAACAATCAACTAGCAGGTAAATTAGGGTACTTGTTTCAATTCCTAATCTTTTAAAATTATTAAAAAAAAAGTTGCTTTCTGCTGATCTTGTTAAATTTTAATATCGGGGTCGAGCCACAAACCACAATATACAACTCGGGTTCCATCCTAAAACCAATTGGTTATAGGAGGAGGTAGTTTTGTTGTATATATGGTGACCAAATGTGTATTATACCACCGGTGTGGTATTTATTATTTGTCACAGTGTAATATTTTCAACACTCCCCCGCACTGTGATGAATCATATTATTTTAAAGGCACGGCACCGACACATTTAATCCAGACGGGTTGGGACTCAACAAATCCTCTCTCACGTCCAGGTCTGACCTGAACTCTGGTACTTGGAGTAAACAGGACACAATAAACCCACAACGGGAAACAACCCAACACCGTCAAATGAAATCGGACTCTGATACCATGTTAAATTTTAATATTGGGGTCGAGCCACACCCAAATAGCAACCACAATATACAACTCGGGTTCCATACTAAAACCAATTGGTTATATGAGGAATTAGTTTTGTTGTATATATAGTGACCAAATGTGTATTATACCACCGGTGTGGTATTTATTATTTGTCACAGTGTGATATTTTCAGCAGATCTAACCTAACCTTACTCGATACTAACAATCTGGTTAAGCATTTGATATTGTTAAATATATTTTAACCAGCTTTTTGGATCTCCAAAAACCACAAGATGAACTTGATGGGAAGGCATGTGCTGCAGTTGGACAGAATACTCTTATGGCTTTATACGATACATTATTTACCCAGGTAATATGTATTTTCTGTATCATACTAGAAATTTATCTCGTAAAATTGAAGCTTTTCACTGTTTAATTATCGGGTTTTCCACGACCCGTGTAAGTATACTACATTTGATACCAGAAATGCCTCTATTTTAATCTCTCCATGCAGTTGGATTTAGAAGCAAGTCAGATTCTCATGACGGACAGTGACTTCATGAACAAGGAGTTCAGAAATCAACTCAGTGAAACAGTGAAAGCATTGCTATCTGCTAAAGTCATTCCTATATTTAACGAAAATGATGCAGTCAGTACTATAAAAGACCCTTATGAGGTTTAACTTTTTTTCACCCACCCTTCATTTCATTCACTTTAGACTATCCATAATGATATTCATTCCTTATTGTTAAATTTTACTATCGGGGTCGAGCCACACCCAAATAGCAACCACAATATACAACTTGGGTTCCATTCTAAAACCAATTGGTGATAGGAGGATGTAGCCTTGTTGTATATATGGTGCCAAATTTGAATTTTCACCACCGGTGTGGTACTTTATTTTAGTCACAGTGGCTTATTTCAACACTTATATTTGCAGGATTCTTCTGGTATATTCTGGGACAATGATAGCTTAGCAGCTTTGTTAGCCATGGAGCTTGAAGCCGACCTTCTTGTGCTGTTAAGCGATGTTAATGGTCTCTACAGTTGTCCCCCAAGTGACCCTAATTCCCGAATCATCCACACTTACATTCCAGAGAAGCATCAGAGCGAAATAACGTTTGGAGATAAGTCTCGACTCGGAAGAGGAGGCATGACTGCGAAAGTAAACTCTGCTGTTAAGGCTTCAAAGGCAGGGATCCCTGTCATTATAACGAGGTACCAAATCATTCTTCATTACAAACTTTTAAGGTTGTAAATGTTTGTTTTGTTTGTATCATTGTGTTGTTATTATGATTTTGTTTGTGTTGATAGTGGGAGTGCTCCTAATAGTATCCTTAAAGTCCTTCGTGGGGAGAGGATAGGTACTCTATTTCATATGGATGCACACCTTTGGGAAAATGAGACAGTTAAGGAAGAAGCGTGGACAAAGGACAATGCATTAAAGGATAGTTCCCAGAAATTGCAGGTAACTTTATCATGTTTTTTTCTCCGAATTATTTAGTATTTTAATTAAATTTTCTATTTTGTTTTAGAATTACGGGTGTTAGGGGTGGCAATCGTGTCGTGTCTAAACATATCTCGTGTCTAAACGGATAAATTTTAAACGTGTTTAAACATGTCTCGTGTCTAAACGTATAGAGTTGTTTAGACACGGGATCCGTTCAGTTCAAACTCATATACGCTTTAAAGCAGATATATACACAAATTCATATATACAAAGTAAGTTTTTCAAAGTTTAATATTAAAAATAAAGTGGGTATTTCAATATTTCAACATTGAGGATTTATAGAATTTACCTTATTCAGAAAATGGTTAATTACAAAAAAAGTAGTTAGATAATATGAAATATTGAATATTGAATATGAAATTATAAATAATAATAAATTAAAAAGTTATATGTAGACTAAAATTTGAGTATTTTTTTAGACACATTTAGACACGACACGATTAAGTAATCGTGTCTAAACGTGTATTTGCATGTTAGATGTGTTTAGACACGATTATTAATCGTGTCGTGTCTAAACGTATAAGAGTTGTTTAGACACGCTTAGTAATCGTGTCGTGTCTAAACGTGTAAATTGCAGATCGTTTGCAGATTATTTAATTGTGTCGTGTCAGAAATTGTCGCCCCTAGTGGATTGTTTTGGTAATGTAAGGAATCAAACCTGCACTACTGGAATTTCCCTCTTTACCGACGGAAATTTATTTTCATCGCCAAATATAATTTTTACCAACAATCTTATCTATTTTCGTCGCTAAATGCAGAAATTCCAGCAACTTATTTTGGTTTGAATTACAGGCTTTATCTTCAGAAGATAAGAGGAAAATCCTGCTTGACATAGCTGATTCATTAGAAGCAAACAAAGAGTTGATTAACCATGAAAATGGCACCGACACTGCTACGAAGGAAGACGCTGAATATGAGAAATCATTGGTTAGTTCGAAACCCGATCTTTTGTTAGTTTTGACATCACGATACTCTGGTAAGTTCGAACTTCGTTTTAACTTTTAGTGTGAATGCAGAACTCAAGGATTGCTGATTCAGTGCGCCTCCTTGCAAAGATTATGGAAGATCCAAACTGGGTGTGTTCTGGAAAGAGCATAGGTAAGAGAGAAGAAGGGCATGCCATCACATTCTGCAGATAATTTTTTGGCAGTGAAATCAACAAGTAGTGTTCGATTCTTAGGGCTCAAACACGACACATTTTCATGTAGAGTGATTTGAGTTTTACTATTACCTTGTGTTTCTTCAGTAAGTGGATTGTCTATTTTGCCCTCAATTCTCTGTTCTTCAAACTATACTCTTAGGACCCCTTCCTCATCCTCTTATCTTGAATAATTCCCATGTTTCTTCAAAAAAAGTGAATTGCCTATTTTGCCCTCGGTTCTCTATTTTCCAAACTACACCTATTCCTATCTAAATCATTCTTCATCTCTATTATCAACACCAACGAATTGAGACCCCTCCCAAGTTGGTTTAGGATTACGTTTTCATTTCTGTCTCTCTCTCTCTCTCTCTATATATATATATATTGAGGGGTTAATTTTTAAAAATTAAAAAAAAATTCCAAACTTTATGTACTTCAAAAAAAAATTAATCTTTTTTTTTTTTCTATCCGAAAATTTGCAAATGTAGGGTAATAAGCTACATTCAATTAGGGGTGGTAAAAACTGATTCAACCTGTGGTGACCCGTCCACGGGTCGTGTTTGGGTTAGGATTTTTGACCCATGAGTCATTTTGACCTAACTCGTAGATTACCTGTGATATAACGGGTCAGATTTGGGTATGAAGGTTTGACTCGCGAGTCAACCTGTGACCCGTGACATTTTTATATTATATTAAAATAACAGGGTTTTTTGGTATGCATAGGTCAAACGGGTTAGATTGACCCGCGGGTCATAGGGGTCCAATGAATCATTCTGACCCGCGGGTTGACCCACCAATCCGCGGGTCAGGTTTGGGTTTGAAAAAATTGATCCATACTATTACACGAGTCAGATTTGGGTCAAGGGCCCTCACAAGACTCAAGGGCCCGTTCGTTTGGTGGAATAGGCCCGGATTTGGGCTTACGGAATACATATCACCTTGTTCGTTTCACAGAATTGGGTATTCTGTGGCTTAGGGAATCCGGGCGGTCCGGGCTTAGGGAATCCGGGTAAAAACCTCGGATTCCCTAAGCCCACACGGGTCGGAATCCGGATTCCGACCCCAAATGACTAAATTGCCCTCTTGCTTTTGACGTATTTACATGTTATGCCATCGTCTTCATTAGTCTGCATTCTTCTGAAGCTGTTCCCTGCGCACGATTTGAACCGAGGATCCCATCGTCTTCATTACTCTTCAATTCCACCTAACGGTTTGTCTGATTTCGATTCTTGCTTTAAACATCCACTCTTTGCAGCATTCGATTCTGATTCTGTCTGCGATTAGGGTTGATTCCGTAGCAACCAATGCGGATGTTTGGGTTCGTGATTAGCCTCCGATGCCGTGAGGTTTTGGGCTTGGGGCTTGGATAGTTTATTCTTGACATTGCTGATCTGCAGGCAGTGGCGCTGCATTAGAAGATGTTAATGTAAATCTGTTATGATTTTGCCAATTCTCATGTTCATAGTGGTCGGGTGAATTGTGGAGGGATAAGTTCTGTTGCTTCAGTGAATATTGATTTCACATTCGATTGATGTCCTCTGTTTTTAATTCTTACGGCTTAGGTGGATGTGTTTGATTTTAATTGAAGAGCATTCAGCCTCTACTGCTCATGTATAGATAGCATTGTTTCATTCTGTAGAATGTAGACATGATAACTACCTTTGTCGTGTTTTCCTCATTTTATGCTTCTTTTGTTTTTCCTGTTAGGTTCTTTTACAACCAGACCCGTTTCTCAATGAGCTCACAAGCATGTTTGAGAAAAGCACAGAAGAGGGTTCTGTTTGGGTAACTCTTAAAAGATGTACGATTTTTTACAAGTTTCTTTCTTGCTCAGTCTCTCTATCTTGTCAGAAGAATAAAATGAAAACAGCTGGGCAGCCAATTGAGTACAGATGTCTTGTTCGTGCCACAGATGGCAAGAAGACTATTTCTACCTCTGTATGTTACTTACCCTCTTATTAATTATTTATTTGGAGTGCTTTGCTTCCTTTTGTTTGTTTAGCTGTTCTTGCAATGAACTGTCTAATAGTAGTTAGGTGACATGACCTTCTTGAGTGAATATAACATGATGAGCACAAATATATTATTGTCTTCTAGCAAGTAGCATCATTGACTAAAATGATAAATAGAAATTGGATCCTTTGAAGTTCCACCAATTGTGCGTGATAAGGACCTGTTCAAGAATAACCTAACATTGCATAATGATTTGAGTGATGTTATTCCAGGTATCTTGATACCCATCTAGATCTGTACGTTGTGTCTTAACATGAATACGTTTCTCCATGTTGATGAGATCAGCATTAACTTTATTGTCAGTTCTACATGCTGATTAAGGTCAACATTGCCTACGGTGGATTAAATTCTAATTTATTGTTGGAATTTCTAAATTGTAGAACAGGCCAACAAGCTAATGCATCATATCTATGGACAGAACATTAAGCACTGGATCTTCTGTCTTTCTTTATTTATTGAATAGCTTTGTAGATTCATACTTCTGCAATAGAAGAAACGTAGATGAATATCATTCTTGGGTTTAAATCCTGAACCAAAAATCATCAGCTTCATCCTTACAGATTCCTAAGCAATTATGCAGGAGTACCTGGGATTACTGTCAAAAAGTTTGTAAAGGAAAAAATACAGCATATGGAATTTCCAAAACAACAATAATACTGTTAGTGATTTTTGAAATAAGTGTTACATTGAAATCCTTGTTACATTGAAATTCATGATTAATTCCCTTTTATCTGATTGCCACTAATTCCCGTGCTACATGTTCAAGCTTCAGAGGTTTCTGTTGTCTGTTAAGTTGCTCCGTTTCGATTATATTTCATTGCTACCGCTGAAGCGGTTCGGAGTCTTCCCGGTGTCACGACGGAGGATGTGCACAAGGCGCACAATCTGTTCTTCACTAAGGAGAAAATGGTTCTGGTATTTTTTGGGATGGAGCCTGCCAACCGACTCGAGTGGTTGCGGGCAATTAAGATGTAGACTTATCATAGTTTCATCGGGTAGACATGTATGTGTAATTTTGATTAAGGACAAACCCACGTTTTGTGTAATGTATGTGGTGACTAACAACATTTTGTATTATGTATGTAAGATGTATTATGTATGTGGTCATGTTTACATTTTTTTTAAATAGAATTAATAAGTTGGTCTTTTTAAAAAAATTAAAAAAAAAAATCGTTTTTCAATTATTATTTTTTTTTTACGTTTTTTATATTTTTTAAAGTTTTAGAATTAATTAATACAAATTATTTTAATTATATACTATACATATACAAAGAGGGGCAAATATGTCATTTTACCACATTCCATTCCTATTCCATACACAATTCCACCAAAAAAACAACAGAATTCCTTATTCCGTTCTATTCAATTCCACCAAAAAAACAACTTCATATTCTTAACTCCTATTCCTTATTCCCAATTCCTATTCCGTATTCCGTATTCCGAATTCCGAATTCCGTCAAACAAACGCACCGTATTATCAACACCAACGAATTGAGACCCCTCCCAAGTTGGTTTAGGATTACGTTTTCATTTCTGTCTCTCTCTCTCTCTCTCTCTATATATATATATATTGAGGGGTTAATTTTTAAAAATTAAAAAAAAATTCCAAACTTTATGTACTTCAAAAAAAAATTAATCTTTTTTTTTTTTCTATCCGAAAATTTGCAAATGTAGGGTAATAAGCTACATTCAATTAGGGGTGGTAAAAACTGATTCAACCCGTGGTGACCCGTCCACGGGTCGTGTTTGGGTTAGGATTTTTGACCCATGAGTCATTTTGACCTAACTCGTAGATTACCTGTGATATAACGGGTCAGATTTGGGTATGAAGGTTTGACTCGCGAGTCAACCTGTGACCCGTGACATTTTTATATTATATTAAAATAACAGGGTTTTTTGGTATGCATAGGTCAAACGGGTTAGATTGACCCGCGGGTCATAGGGGTCCAATGAATCATTCTGACCCGCGGGTTGACCCGCCAATCCGCGGGTCAGGTTTGGGTTTGAAAAAATTGATCCATACTATTACACGAGTCAGATTTGGGTCAAGGGCCCTCACAAGACTCATGGGTACACATGACCCGTTTTCCCACCCCTATATTCAATTACATGATTTGGTACACTGTAAAAATTATATTATTTTTAAAAATATATATAAAAAAAATATTGGAAAATTGAGAGAGAAAAAATGTAAATCTTACAAAAAATAATGCAGAGTTTGGGGAGTTTGTTTTTTATATAAATTATCGAGTCCAGATAATTTGTCTCAAACGTGGTATTCTATTATAGGAAACCAACACTTCTTCAACACAAACATCTTCAACTGCAACTTGGTGGTGTACAATAAGATACAACAACAATGAAAACCATAAAGGAAGGAGATGAACCATAAAGGATGGGATCATTCAGGTCATATCTTCCTCATAATATCCGAATTCGACGACATTAATCACGACACTTACTACATGACGATTTCCGGCTTCAAAATGCTCGACTTGATCTCCTTATGTGGCAGAACCACACCACCATTGCTATAAACTTCATCCCCAACATGAACATCTTCTCCGAGAATCGTCATGTTCTCAACACGGGACCATTGCCCCACAGTTGAGTGCCATCCAATGATACTGCTCGAAACACAAGCATGTTTCTTGATGCGGACCCCACGCATCACCGTGCATCGAGACAGCCTCACACCAGATTCCACAACACATCCCGGTCCAATCGCAACATCGGGACCTATCAAACATCCCTCACCAATCTTGGCAGTTTCATGAACCAACACATTTCCTAAGATGTTGGATCCTTTGGCCAGTTTGCCTGATGAGTTTCTTCTTAACGAGTCGAGGTAAAGCCTCAATCCAGTGATGTAGTCCTTTGGCTGCCCAATGTCCATCCAGAAACCAGGCAAGACCATTGCATAGAGCTGTTTCTCTGCTGCAATTTTGGGGAAGATTTCTTTTTCAATCGAGGTTGGCTTCAATTGAATCCGATCCAGGACCGACGGGTTCAAGAGGTAAATTCCTGCATTAATTTTGTTGCCCACAAAAAGTTTTGGCTTTTCCACGAATCTTTCAACCCTACTGGTTCCCTCATCTGTGACCACCACACCATACTTGGAGGGCTCATCCACCTAAATAATGCAAAGGCAAAAATTTCAAGTTTCAAGCTATTGTTGACATTTCATGGCAAATTTTCTTCATATCCCATTAATTAATTTTGTTTACCTTTGTCACCATAATTGATGCCTCTCCTCCATGTGCTTTGTGGAATTCGATGATTTCTTTAAACGGATACTCGCTAATCACATCGCTGTTGAGAACAAAGAATGGCTCACCGGAATCATCTACCAACTTGTCTCTAGCCAGAGCAAGGGGACCAGCTGTGCCAAGGGGCTCAGTTTCTTGTGAGCATGTTATTTTTATCCCGAGTTTAGCCTCAAATTCTTTGAGAAAGTTCAGCATGACCTGGAAAGGGATAAAGGGAGAATTATTTTAGGTTGAGTAGCCTTTAAGTAATAATAGCATATACTTGAAATATGAAATATGTTTCTTACCTCTGGCTGGTAATTTATTGCCAAAACCACTTCTGTCACACCGACAGCCTTGAGTGCTTCTATCTGTATGTGTCCAGAAAGTGTAGACACCCAAGAAAGTCAGCTCATACACATTTTCTTCTTTATTTTTTTGGTTGGAGAGATCGTTTGTTGTTTTGAAGCATAATCAAATCAACTCAAAGGTCTACGTAGATGAAAAAGGAACTTTATTCCATTTCTACTTATTATTGAGAATGTGTAATCGCCAAACAGTGCAATGAAAACCAATCTTGATCAAGCATACCTGATGAAGGATCATGGGTTTGTTAGCAAAATCGACAAGAGGCTTAGGGACACTAAGCGTCAATGGCCTCAGCCTCGTTCCAAATCCACCAACAAGAATAAGAGCCTTCATTTTTGTATGCTTCTTGCTTACCTGGGAGTTCTACAACTAGATATCAGTGCCCTGTTCAGGTAGATCGAGGTTTAATCCTATAAAGTCTAAACGCTTGCTACAACTGAAATTTCAGAACAATTGAGCATTGGCTCTTAACCAAAGAGAATAAAATAACACCAACATTTTAATGCTAGTAACAAGATAGGAGTCGGAAACACGTTTCAAGAGAGACATTCAGAGCACCTAAGCTGCACGTATTCGTCCAAAGAACTCGTAGATGGGACGAGGAATAAATTTCAACTATAGCATAGGCTGGGAAAACAAAACTCAGTTCACAATTAGAGAAGAAAGTTTCCTCACAGTCCATTACAAATCCATAAAACCATAGCAATCACAGTGCAAGCAAAACAAAATGCAACTTAAATTGGAGTCAGAAACATTTCATCAACTCTAGTTAACCTACATGCCAAATTACTTTTCTCAGGATAACCATTGATCATGTTTTCTATTATCAATCTCTTTATGAAAGTGAAAGGACTCTATTTACTTAGAAGGAAACTGGCCAAAAATTGCTGATTTTGTATACCAACGGAGGGCTATCTGAATAAATGGGTTCATATTCTACACAAGATAATCTGTTTAAGATTCAAATCCGACCTTTCCTACATCTATAAAGACTAGTTCAATGTAATTTATTAATGTAACTTTTGCATTCTGATCAGGTCCTGCTGGAAAAGCTCAAGCATGATATAGATAACTTTTCACACCACAAATCAATAAGTTAGATCCGGGAAGGTGATATTAACGGGAAAAGTGAATTTTTATCCATAGAGAAGTGACCAGATCTAACAGAAACGCAACTTTCAATTCTAATTGAGACAGCATGAAATAAAAATGCATTCCGCAACAGAAAATCCATGCCATCTATTCCAAGCAACCATCGACAAAAACGAAAACAGAGAAATGGCTTCGGAGAAGTCATTAGCGATGATATAAGAGCTTCGAATTCATCAAAAATCATATCAGAAGTGGAACTGGATTGCGCTATTGTCAGCTCGGCAAAAGATCGACACAAAAACCACCAGAAATCAGCAACGAGGTCACATTGATCAGAGATTCAACGGAGAATGACTATATATAAATTAACAATATATATTACCGCTGGGATCCGAGGAGAGGATCGATCAGGGCCGTCGGAGCAAAGAAGAATAAGAGTGTGCAGCAAGCGAGTTACTGAGCTGTCGATTCTTCCTTAAGCTTGAATTAGAAATGCAGAAGAGCGTTGGATAGAAGTCGGACTTCGTTCTGCGGACATTTATATCGACCGAGTCCAAAAGACGACAATAGTTAACCGAGACGCCAATTTAGCAATTTCCCTTTTCTTTCATAATAAATGGTAATAATATTATTTTTTAAAAATTAAAATCAATGCATATCATAGCTTACTTATCAAGACGCTTTCTTTAAATGTCTGAAATTTCCAAAATTTGGTACATATTTGTTAGATAGTGAAATAAATATCAATTTAATACATAAAAAATGTATTACTTTAATATTATTATTATTAAAATCAATACCTCATTTTGTAGATCAAAACAAAAAAGAACTATAAAATATTTGATTTAGATCTAGCAGAACTAGATTGACTGTAAACGAATAATTTTAGTTAATTTAATAAGTATCAATTTGCTACGTGAACTTTGGGAGCTGAATATTTTGCCGTTAAACTTTTATTTTGAATAAATTGCTAGTTAACTTTACGAAAAATTAAAATTTGTTATTTTTGTTTAATTTTATATTAATTTGTAACGAAATCTTACATTATATTTATTAATTTACTCTATTTTTTATTCACTATCTTAATTGAATTTTGTGAAAATGTGAAATTTGCTTACCGAAATTTACGAAAATGTACATTTTGCTAGTCAAACTTTGAAAAACTTGTAATTTGGTAGCAGACATGTGACAATCATATACATGTTTCCGTCATCATTTTACAATAAATTACACAGAACTAGCAAATTCTAACATTTTCTAGAGTTAACTAGCAAATTATAAAAAAAAACTAGAAAAATGTTCAAACCTTATAGTTCAACTAGGAAATCGGTAATTAACCCAATAGTATTTTATACTTTCATTTTAGGATAAATAAATCTTTTTTTAACATAAAAAGTAGTTGTTTAAGAATTTTTTTGGCAAATAAAATTAAATTCTTATTAAACTATAAATATTTAAAAAATTGTATCCGCCACTGGTTCCAACCCACTTAAAATGGGCGTTCCATGCTTCCGACGCATGCTGTGACCAGACATGGTCCATGCAACCTGATTTAAAAATTGCATGAACCAATGTGCACCATAAATTATAAGTTATTGCAATTCAAACCCCTATCTTTCTAAAGTATGAAAAATGAAAATTGCATCATTTGTCAAAGTAACACAACTGAAAAACTATCTTTTACTGACGAAAAAATAATATCGTCGGTAAATGTTAACTTACCGACAAAATTTAATTTTTGTTGGTAAAAAATTATTTGACCGACAAAATGTTATTTCGTTGACAAAATATATTTTACCGACAAAATTCAGAAATTTCGTCGGTAAAATCTCGCTTCTTTGCCGACGAAATGTAATTATCGTTGGTAATTAGGTTTTTACCGATCACATTAATATATCGTCTACAAATAAATATATCAACTATAAATTTTACCGACGAAATTCATTTTCGTCGGCAAAATATATTGTTACCAACGATATTTAATTTTTGTTGGTAATAAATATATTTTTACTGACGGAATGTTCACATTTTACTAACAGAATAATTTCGTTGGTAAATACCAAATTTTTAGTAGTGTACAATAGGATCTTAATTTACACGATAAATCGAAAATCATCATTTTTGAAATGATGTAAATAATTTTAAATAAACTATATTAGTGTAATAGTTTTGAATAGTATACTACATTACTATACATATGATTTGACATGCACGTAAGGCGTCGTTTGAACTTTGAAGGTCTGTGGCCTTTGACCTTATATATTGACTTTCGTGTCTATAAATGGGCGGGAGGATTAAATAATTTTGCTTATTTTCATAAAATTAGTGTGAACGTACCAAATAGCATGACTTGCTCTATCCTAACGTACAACTTAAAAAAATTGTTTACCTTAAATGTTAATTGAACTTTTAAATACGCAAAGTATATTTCTAATTGAAGTTAGTGACAATTAATATCTAATGTGCAGGGTTTGAATCAGATTAGAACACAATTTGATATGTCTTAATAGGCTTGTTCATGAACCGGTTTGACCTCGAACTCGTTCAGAATTGAACTGGTCTGTTTTGTTAAAAAATAGTATTTTTTCTATTTCTAACAAAATTTGTATGGTTTATGTAAAAATAATGATATGGTTTGAACCGATTCTGAATCGGTTCGAAATGTTATGATCTAAATGTAGGAAATAATCTGGTTCAAACTGAAACTAAACCGATTAAAAATCATGTCCAACACACTGAATCGGCTGAAAAAGCACAGAACCAACTGCAAAACATACTGAACCGACTAAAAAATACATTGAATCGACTGAAAATCTGTTCCACAACCAACTGAAATCCTGTTCAACATCAACATACGAGAGTCCAATACATCTCTAGGTTTGGTTTATTGAAAACATCTCTAAGTTTGGCTTAATTTCATATCGGTATGATTTATTTTGCTTCAAATCGGTTCTGAAATTATATAGGTTTAAAGTGATTTGATTTAAATTTAAGTATAAATCAGTATAAAAAAACGAGTCGATCCGAATTGAAACTATTATTTTAAATTTGTGTACTTGAAGCTTAAAAATATGTTCTGATTTTGAAACCAGTTCGGTCAAACCGGTTCAAACCAGAGCAGAACCAAACCAGTTTCAGACGAACTGGTTTAAATGAACAAGCCTATGTCTTAATTCCGACATTTATTCGAGTAGCTTTTTTTTTATCTAAATTACTTGAGGCCTACGCTTTTTTGAATCTAATCGTAGATATTATGTCATTAATACCCCTCTTATTTTTTCTCTTAAGCTTTATTTGTCAAACTACTATAAGTTTTCGATAAAATCTTTAATATTATTCGAGACATAATTTAGTTGAGAAATAAATTCTAACAACGGCTAAGATTAGAAGATAAAATTAAATAAGTCTTAAGAGTAAGAATGAACCCTCGATTTAAACAATTCTTACATAGTTTCGAGAAATCGAATTCGATCCATTTTCTCATTAGGATTTCGTTTATTGAAAAATCGTATCAAAGTCATAGCAATAATGAATTGTTTTTTGCAATGAAAGAAGCAACTCTTATTCATTTATGGATTAGGGTGCCCTAAATACAAACTCAAGGTATAATTATTATATTATGTTTCTTGTACAGGATTATGAATTTACCCATGAATAAAAAATGAGTTTCAATCATAACCGGATCAGACCAGTCCCTCTTCGGTTTGGTTAAGCTAAAAGACTGAAATGCATATAAACAGTGTTTGAATCGTGTTGGACCGGTCGATTTTTGGAAAACTGGTCGGTTTTAGTAAAATCAATCGATTTTCAATTCTAGTTTTTTTGGCGTGGTTTAATTTTTTTTTATAGTTCTATTCGGTTTAACTTTAAACCGACTTCTTCGGTTCGACCGAGCAACTTTTTCGGTTTAGAAGTTATGTTTAAAGTTTAGACATATTGTGTTTGATTTTGAGACTATTCACTATTGTGTTATGTATTATTAAAATTTGAGGTAATTATGCTGTGTTATATTGTGTTTGAGAGTAATGTGTATGTTTTAGACTATGTATTTTGTATGTGTTTGAGGTAATTATGTGTGTTTGAGACTATATAGTTTGTAATTTTAATTTTAATTTTTTATTATGAACAATGAACCGGATGTTGAACCGGGTCCAACCGGGTAAGAATTACATGTGGATATGTAAGGATAATGACATACATGTAACTTATAAAAAAATGACATTGACTAATTAAATCAATTATTTTGACACTTTAATAGAGCAAAGGGTGTAAACAATTATTTATCAAAATTAGAGGATATATAGTTAAATTAATATATAAAAATAATAAAATATAGGTTTTAGGATTGATATTGAACAATATAACAAATATAGGAACAATTATGAATTTTTTACTAACATATACCTTAAAAAATAAATAAATACGAAAATATCCTCATAGCTTTAAAAAATACGAAAGTATACATACCCGCAAATGGTATTCACGAGTGAACATAAAAAGCATAATCCGCGAATGACATTCACGAGTATAAATTTCACCCACAAATCACATTTGTAGATATAAATTTCACCCACGAATCCGATTCTCGTGTGCTCTTCTCCAACTTTTGCTTTCAGTTTGCTGCTTCATTTACCATTATTTGACGCTCCTCTCTACCATTAATTGTGTGGTGCTTTTCATTACGCTTTCCAATCCAATACTGCTGTAATTTTGTGTTTTTTCTCACATCCAATACCTGTTGTTTTCTAATCAAAACCTGCTGCTTTTACAGTGGTTGGTGTAAACCTCTTTCACCCGCGAATCCCATTTGCAGATATGGTTTATACGTTCACCCGCGAATAATCAAATTTTCATATGTGAATTCCATTCGCAGGTAAGTATACTTTTTATTTATTTTCATATTTATTTATTTTTTAGGTATATGTTGGTAAATAATTCAACAATTATCCATCACCTACATAGATTTGTCTAGACTATTCATTGTATTGCAAAATTTATAAGAAAATTGCTTGTATTGTGTGCAATTTGCACACAATACAAGCAATTTTCTTATAATTATTTTTGTGGATCTTAATGCATGATAGAATAATTTAGGGGGTTCAAAGTGAAAATATTATTCTCTAATTACAGAATTCGCCGGTCACGTCACGTAATGGTGGATCTAACGTTTCTCTGGAGCGGTGATTTTATCAGACCCTCCCCACTGCCACTGTCACTACCACTGAGCAATCGCCTCTCTTCTCTTCGATTTCAGCGGCTAATCACCTTTCCATGGAGGGCCTGATCGCAGATCTCTGACAGCGACTCCGCGATGAAGCGACTCAATTTCGTTGAGGCTGTCAAAGCCCCGCTCGTGATCAAGACCCTAGCTTTCGTATCAATTGCATTCCTCTTCTTCTACTTGGGCAAGAATTTGTCCGAGTCTGACGGCTACCAGAAGCCCTTCTTCTTCTCTTCTTCTTATGCTGGCCGATCGTCTCCTGAGGTCGCTCTCTCTCCTAATCTTACCAAGGATCTCAATGTATCGGCTCTTATTTTCAGCAACTCCAGCTCAGCTCCGCCGTCGGAGTATGTCTCGCCGGATCCTGCATCGGATGCGGCACTTGCGCCTTCGCTGAGCTCAATTACTGCTCTGGAACCTCCTCCACCGCCACCGCCGCAGATCACGAAGTTTGGGATTGTTGATGAGAATGGCACGATGTCGAATGAGTTCGAGGTTGGGGAATTCGATCCGGATTTTGTGGAAGAGGCAAATAATGGGAGTGAACTGGAGGTTAACGATGGAGGGGGACAGACAAGGGGTAGAGCACCGGTGGAAAAGTACGAGCTTTGCCCTGAGAGCAGGAGCGAGTACATACCGTGTCTTGACAATGTGGAGGCAATTCAGAGATTGGATTCGACGGAGAGGGGCGAAAATTATGAGCGGCATTGTCCTAGTAAAGACAAGGGATTGAATTGCTTGATTCCTCCTCCCAAGGGGTACCAGACCCCCATCCCTTGGCCGCAAGGCCGTGACGAGGTAAGTCATTCTTTTAACTGACATCATGGCGATTCTTGTCTTTGGTTGATGGAATGCATCGTAGTGGATACGCATTTGTACAGTGTCTTTGGATTTCTCTGCTGATATATCTACAAGTAAGGGATGATGGTAACTTGAGACGCCTTCCAGTTTTTCACTGGGTCACTGAATCACGTTTTAATTGACGATGAACCTGTAAAGTAAAGTTTATGACTAGAAATCCAGTTTTGAAGAATATAGAAGGGACTTCCATAAAGATTGACTATGCATTATTGCTGGAAAATTCTGAGCCCAAAGATTGGCAAAATGGTTGAATCTTCCAGTGTATTGGCTTTTTCATTTTTTATTGATTATTGATTTAATACTTAATTACTTCCTTGCATAATTTATGGGTGGTGGGTTGGGGTTCCCAATTGACTCATGAGAAATATGTTCCTGTATTGCTTCGTTATCATATTCTTTTGTAATTATGCAATCCATATTTACTGCAGGAATTTCATTAGTGGACTGTCACTTTGTTGTAGGTTTGGTTTAGTAACGTTCCACACACCCGACTAGTTGAAGATAAGGGTGGTCAAAACTGGATTTACAGGGAGAATGATAAGTTCAAGTTTCCTGGAGGTGGAACACAGTTTATTCATGGAGCAGATCAGTACTTGAATGAGATGTCTCAGGTATCTATTTATGCATATACTCATCAAGGAATAACACAATTGCGAATACATTTGTTATGTTACTTTTACATGATAAAAAATCTTTTAATGCATGTGCAGATGATCCCTGACATTGAATTTGGTCGGCATACTCGAGTTGTTCTTGATGTTGGATGTGGGGTTGCAAGCTTTGGAGCCTATCTGCTATCACGAAATGTCACAACTATGTCTGTAGCCCCAAAAGACGTTCATGAGAATCAAATCCAGTTCGCCCTTGAGAGAGGTGTTCCCGCAATGGTAGCAGCATTTGCTACTCACCGTCTTCTGTATCCTAGCCAAGCTTTTGACTTGATACACTGTTCAAGATGCAGAATCAACTGGACTCGTGATGGTAGTCATTCTTGTCTAATATCTTCTTTCCAGATTATTAGTAACTAAAAATCGAAACAAGCAGATAAAAGGACTGGACAGAATTAATTATAGCCTCTTTTTGCATTGCGCCCTTCTTATTGCATTTGTCTTTGTCAATTTTAGAGTGGTGAAGACTTTGAAATTTTCACCAATGAATAACTAATACTTATAGATTCGCCAAATGCATGTGATGCTATATCTGTGCTGCTTATCGTATTCTTATTGTGTTTTTAAGTTATCGTAATTTATTGCACCAAGTTATCAATGATATCAAATAAGGTTAATAACATATTTGGTCATTTTTTTCTGGCAATGTTAGTTTTTAGTTAAAACTTGTGGTATTTAATTACCTATGTTTCTAAATGTTATTATTTAGTCTTATTGAATAACGGAAGTTGTCGAAAAAGTAACGTTGCAGATGAAAAGCTGATGTGCCATATGTTGGTGTTCTTCATCATCTTCATCTCAACGACAGTTTTTTTATTTTTATTATAAATAAAGTTTGAGTTTGATTTGAACCCATAAATCAGTTTGTGGGTTCAATTTGAATTCAGAAATATGTGCACTCAATTTGAACTCAGAAATCAGTTTGTGGATTCAATTTGAACTCAGAAATTAGTTTCTAGGTTCGATTGAAACTCGGAAGCTGATTTCTGGGTTTGAATCTGACTCCTGATTTTTTGTAAGGACATGATGAATACTGCGAATAACACTAGGAAGATAGATGAATAACATATGAGTGTCACCTTTTTTCTTCCTGGTGTGCAATGTCATGTCAGTATTAGATGTAAAGTTAATAAAGTATCAACATTTTCGTAGTTGTGACCATTAATCAACGTCAAGAAAGATAAATAACCAATACATAAATAACTAAATATGTAATTAACCCTATGATTTTTTTAATGGTATTTCTCATTTCCTTGTATTGTTATGTAGATGGTATTTTGCTACTTGAGGTCAACAGATTGCTCAGGGCTGGAGGATACTTTGCTTGGGCAGCACAGCCAGTTTATAAGCACGAACCTCTTTTAGAAGAACAATGGGAAGGTATTTTTAATCTCTCCCCCAATTTCCTGTACATGAATAAAAAGCTTCCGCAAAGTCACCCATGTTCCTTCAATGCTTATAGTACAATGATCAAAATTGAAACATATTCTGATAACTTTGAACTACAGGAAAGATTAACCATCTTTTGTTGTCTTCTCTTTTTCATGTTTTGATCTCCAGAGATGCTGAATCTCACTACTCGCCTTTGCTGGGAGCTCGTGAAAAAGGAGGGATATATTGCAATGTGGCGGAAACCATTGAACAACAGCTGCTACTTAAGCCGTGCGGAAGGAGTTAAGCCACCACTCTGTGAGTCAGATGATGATCCAGATAATGTCTGGTAAATTTCACATGTCTTTTGATCTGCTTGTCTACGCCATAAGCTGCTAACCTATCCATTAGTCATTCTAGACAACTTTTACGATCAAACTACAGAGAGTGCATTAATTATTAGGGTTAAATACCAAATAGGTACCCGAACTTTTGATGTTTTACAAATAGCTACCCGAATTTTGAATTTTCAAAAATGACTCCCTAAATTTTGACATATGGGGCAAATAGTTACCTCCGTTAATTTTTCCGTTAAATATGGACGAAAAATGACGTGGCAACACATGATTGATCCATAATTTTAAAAACTATATTATTTTTTTTAAAATACTAAAAAAATTGGAAAAATTCTTTAAAAAAATGAAAAATTAATAGCAAAAATAAGAGTTTTAAGTATAATTTTTTATTAAAATTATGAAATAAAAATAAATGATTAGTTTTTTCAAATTTTGTTTCATATTTTTCAATACAAAAATTATATTACAAACTCTTATTTTTCCTATTAATTTTCTAATTTTTTAAAGAATTTTTCTTATTTTTTTAGTATTTTTAAAAAATAATGTAGTTTTTAAAATTATGGACCAATCATGTGCTGCCACGTCATTTTCTGTCCATATTTAACGGAGGTAGCGATTTGTCCCATGTGTCAAAGTTGAGGTAGCTATTTGCACCTTCGTCCAAAGTTTAGGTAGTCGTTATTGAAATTCAAAGTTCGGGTAGCTATTTGGTATTTAACCCTAATTATTAAGTGCTATATATGAAGCTTGGTTTAAAATTTGTACTTGATTTTTTTTCTTCTTTTCCTCTCAGAATGCTTCTTGATGTATTTAATTAAACTTAATAGGTATGTTAAGCTGAAAGCATGCATTTCTCGACTTCCCGAGAATGGATTTGGGGGAAATGTAACGAACTGGCCTGCACGGTTGCTTACTCCACCCGCGAGGCTGCAGAGCATACAATACGATGCTGTCATATCCAGAAACGAACTGTTCAGGGCAGAATCAAAATATTGGAATGAGATCATAGAGAGCTATGTCCGAGCCTTACGCTGGAAGGAGTATAAATTTCGAAATGTGATGGACATGAAAGCCAGCTTCGGAGGGTAAATACAAGTTAATCCTTACAACCTCTTCAAACTACAATTTTTCATGTTTTAACAACTTTGTTTTGTTGTTCGGCTTTTGTTAATATTGATAGGTTTGCTGCTGCACTGATTAATCAAGGATTTGATTGCTGGGTTCTTAACGTAGTCCCTGTTTCCGGTCCTAACACACTACCTGTCATCTATGACCGTGGCCTTATCGGAGTAATGCATGACTGGTATAATAAGCACATTCATTGCACCTTTCATTATTCAACTATATGTTCTATTTTCAGCCTTTACAGTATGCTTCCTTTAGCATGGTCAACATTGGCACTGACCATAAATTCTATCAGATATGCCATCAAAATTGGCACTGACCATAAATTCTTAAAGTGACTTGTTGGAAGTGAAACACTACTACTGTTAAATTACTTTTCATGGTAACTTCTGGTTATGAAAATGTCAATGAACCAACCGTGTTCGGTAGGGTTGATAAAAAAAGACTGTTGGACCGAATTCCCGACAAAACCGGTCCGACTAGGACCGAGACCAACTAGAACCGAGACCGAGCGGACGTTTTTTTTTCTTCAAGGTCGGGCTCGTTTTTTTTTCTTCCCGAAAGCCAGTTTAGGATCGGCCCGGACCGAAGGAATGTGGATTTTCATAATACCACACCGAAGGAGTGTGGATTTGAGAGGTTTTCTATCTCCATAAAAGCTGCATCATGATGAATTTACAAACCACGCAGCCATGCGGTGAGCTCAGAGCGAACTATTCTTTCGCCTTTTACTAAAGAATACCTGAGCTCAGAGTTTTTTTTTGTTAGTGTAGATTCGGTCCAAGACCGAGTCAAAAAAATCGACTCGGACAGGCTTTTTTGGCCGAGGTCGGTCTCGGTCCTCCAGAAGTAAAGACCGAAATTTCGGTCTCGGTCTCAGTCTTGCCTTCCGCCCCGCCCATGATCAGCCTTAGTGTTCGGTATTTTGATTGACCTAATGTGATGATCTGTGCTTTCATATTTTTATCAGGTGTGAACCGTTTGATACGTACCCGAGAACGTATGATTTTCTGCATGCAGCTGGACTGTTCTCTGTGGAGAAGAAAAGGTATATTTTTTCTAAATCATTTCTGCATCCCTAAACATGATCAATAGATCAAATCCTTTCACCTGATCCAAAATTTAAATTAAAAACAAACAAACGATGAGGTGGCAGAAATTTCATCTACTGATCAAACCCAGAATCATCTTCTGGCCATCAATGGACTCTTTGATCCATCTCAATTCTCAACCCCAGGAGAACCCTAAATCAATGGTTTTCTAATCAAGAAAATTCATACGATGCTACTGTGTTAGGTGCAACATGTCAAGTATAATGCTGGAGATGGATCGAATATTGAGGCCTGGGGGTCGGGTCTACATACGGGATTCTCTAGCCGTGATTGACGAGCTTCAGGAAATCGGGCGAGCCATGGGTTGGCAAGTTTTTGTTAGGGACACAGCTGAGGGACCTCATGCAAGTTACAGGATCTTGACTTGTGATAAGAGACTTTAGATCTCCTCTCCAAAGCTGAATTTACCTTACTATATTTTGCTATTCATATTCTTCTTGGATGGAAAGCATCTGCAAGGGTGAACTCTGTTTGGTAGAAAGCTTAGATTATATATATTATACAATTTGATTATTTTTTTCTCTCTATGTAATTTAATTTTTACCTTTAACTTTAAGTGTTACTACATTTTTTTCCATATTATTATTATTTATTGAGTTTTGTTTTGGTAGAAAATTATTTATTGAGTTAATAGGTCCAATGGTATCATATGTTTGGACCATATGATCGGATTATACCCCTATATTGATTCTTGTTGCCTTATGTTTTCAGAATGTTGTTATTTAGTACAAATTACTGTTGTCAACAAGTTTTATAAATTTTTGTGATGCAGATGTGATAAATGAAAAATAAAAATAAATAGAAAAAATTATTTTAAAATTTTATATATTAATAAAAGTTATTTTTTATAAATTTATTCTTTAAAAAAACCCATAAGGTTCGACTCTTGGAGTCCAATTGACCCAGCTAGGATCAAGCCCCGGGCTCGGTTGGACCCCCACCAGGTCGCCTGACGTGGTGCTAACGTGGACCATTTAACTGAAAAATCTAACGGTTGACTAATAGAATACCGTAGTATAACATACTACAAACATAACAGACCATTTGACCACATCAAAAAACATATAGTACAATCCGATCATAGGACTCAAAGGTACTGTTGGACCTATTAATCCTGATTTATTTTATGAACTGTGGATAATTACGTGGCGATTCCCCATTGGATAATGAAAGACTGGAGGGAGGTACGAACAACTATTTCCCGACCAGACATTTTTCTGAGGATAACGTTTTTGTCTTCCAAACATGCAAAGCTCAGCCACTGCACACTCGAACATGCACGTAGCCGCCGCAAGATGGCAGTTTCTCAGCTCTCAGCTCCGCACATACGCGTCGCTTTCTGGCCACTCTTCGCCGCCAAACACACTTTCCTACCAAACCGCACCCTCAGCTCCCCGTTCGACAGCCCAAGCCGGAACTGGGCCCTGCAGCTAAGCCTAGTCGACCAGAGCCCCCGTCGCCCGACTGCCGACTTGAACCGTCTAGTCGATTTTTTGTACGACGATCTGCCGCACCTCTTCGACGACCAGGGAATCGATCGAACGGCGTACGATGAGCGTGTGAAGTTCAGAGATCCCATCACCAAGCATGATTCCATTACTGGGTATCTCCTCAACATCGCCTTCTTGAAGATAGTGTTCAGGCCTCAGTTCCAGCTGCACTGGGTCAAGCAGGTTCAATAGCTTCTCTTTCTTCCTTACATCTCTGAAAAGATTTGTGGTTTTCGTTTGGTGGAATGGATTTTGTTGAAATTCAGAGAGATTGGTTTTGGGGTTTACTGATTCAGTTGCTATAGACAGGGCCTTATGAGATTACAACAAGGTGGACTATGAATATGAAGTTCATGCCTCTGCCATGGAAGCCTGAGCTGATCTTCACCGGGACCTCTGTCATGGGTGTCAATCCAGAGACGGGGAAATTTTGCAGTCATGTGGTGAGGTTTTAGTTCTGCATCTGCATGATATGCACTGTAATTAATACGAAGAGTGTCTGTGTTTCCCCCTTCCAATCTCTCATAGACATGCTTTTCCAGACTCTGGTTTTCGGATTTTCTATCATTTCTGTTCAGTTATATCATCATGGTGATGTTGAAAATAGAAATTGGTTGGTTTTGAAGCGTAGGACTTTTGGGACTCTATACAGAAAAATGACTACTTCTCCTTGGAAGGTCTATTGGATGTTTTCAGGCAGGTAGTGATTGATGAATGCCTGATTTTGGTTTATGATTATGATCACTATTGATTTTCAATTGGCCTTTTGAATGTGTTCATTGGTGCAATTGCAGCTTCGAATATACAAGACCCCGGATCTTGAAACACCCAAATACCAGATCCTGAAAAGAACCGCAACATATGAGGTATTGTTAGATATTTTAGTGTAATTGGATTGACCAATAGGATCATAGTATCTCGTTAAACAAGTCAGGAGGTTGCGGAGTGCACGCTTGTTTAATTATATTATGATTCACTGTATCGGAGATTCATCAGTTGCTTAGGGACGAGCAATGGGGTCAAAGGGGGCGTTGCCCCCTTTGCAGGGGTCCGTGGGCAGCGCCCCTGGCTGGGGTCGAGCTGAAATATTGCAATGACTTCGGTTTTTGGACATTTGCTTTGGAGCCAAGTTTAGGCCGAAATATTGCAATGACTTCGGCTCCAAGTCATCATCCCAAGATGCCCCTTTGTTTTGGAGCTAAATTTTGAATTGAATGGACATGGTTTAGGCCGAAAGGTCCTATGGGTTGTCAAAGGGTGTGCTCTCTTTTCCAAAGGGTGTGATAAACAATATAAATTGGTCATAAGGGAGGTCCGAAAATTTCATCTCAAACATTCACATTCCTTCTCAAGGTCTAGTTCAGAATTATGATTTTATCCAATTGAAAGTTTGGGTGCCTCCAAATTGTTTCAATCTGAAAGTGTAGTCACGACTTCATAACAATCCAAGAAACCCTATTCAAAAGTTCAACAAGAAACCCCATTCGAAAGTTCAACAAGTATGTGATTCAAAATTTCTTTCTTCAAAGGAAACTTAATTCAGTGAAATCATTGTAGGTAAGGAAGTACGAACCTTTTACTGTGGTAGAAACCAATGGAGACAAACTCTCTGGCTCGACGGGTTTCAATGATGTTGCAGGGTCAGTTCATTCTTGCTTTGCTCATTGTGAACATAATCTTGATTCTGTTTCTTCATCTCTATGATTTGAAATGATGAAATGCAATTTCATCTGCATAGATATATCTTTGGAAAAAATTCTGCCCAGGAGAAAATAGCGATGACTACACCCGTCTTCACTCAAACACTTGATACCGAGTATAACAAAGTATCCATCCAGATAGTTCTTCCATCAGGGAAAGATATAAGCAGGTGAGGTTGGCTGATAGATCTTTCGTATCACTCTAGTTTCTTGACTGCAGTAAGAAAACATCACTCACTATTGCAGCTTACCCGACCCAAATCAAGAAACACTTAGCTTGAGAAAAGTCGAAGGCGGCATAGCTGCAGTGATGAAGTTCAGTGGAAAGCCCTCAGAAGAAGAGGTTCGTAGCAAAGAAAGATATCTCAGAATGAATCTCGAGAAGGATGGATTGAAGCCTAAGACGGGTTGTTTCTTTGCACGATACAATGATCCCGGAAGGACAAAGAGCTTCATGATGGTACATTTCTTCATCTTTCTATATAAGAAAAGAAGTCCAAATTTGTGACTTTTCATAATAAAATTGGGTTAAATACCAAGGAGCTACCTGAACTTTGGACGTTTTGTAACGAGCTACCCGAACTTTAAAAAATCAAAACGGATTACCTCAACTTTGACGAAAGTGCAACAAGCTACTCTAACCAATTTCTGACGAATTTCCGACGAATTTCTGTTAACAATTGACGGTAATTTGGACGAAGGTAGCTCGTTGCATCTTTTGGTAGTCCGTTTTGATTTTTCAAGTTTGGGTAGCTTATTGCTAAACGTCCAAAGTTCAGGTAACCTTATAAAGTTTTGTGTTTCATTTGCTGCAAAGTTTGCAATTTTTTTATGGCACTGAGGTTTTAAGTTTCTGATGAATGTGCAAATGTTGGTGAAATCAAGAGGAATGAAGTGCTGATATGGCTGGAGGAGTTCAAGCTGGATTAGCTCGGTCTTTATATTTATTGAAGAGACGATCATGTATCAGTTTATTGGGGGTCTTTGTGCAAATTACTACAAGTTTTGCATACTTTACATAATTAAAGAAGAATGGATTAGCTTACATCATAATTAGAACACTCAGAAAACTGTATTTAAAAAAACTATTCCATGTTCATGATGTTTTATCGTTTTTAAAATTGACCTATATTTAAAAATTAATTATTAAAATAATATTTTGAAAATTTTCAAGATCAGCCCTAAAACAAAAAAAGATCCGCGGAAAGGATGCCTGTCACTTTCTAGATACTCTAGGGTTTCAATTCAACCTTATTTAGCGGTATCCTCAAACCTCATCTAGAAGAAAGTGACTGACGATTTTAGGGTTAAGTCATTTTAAAATATGAAGGATTAGCATAGTTTTCAAACACGGACCAATTTTGAAAAAATAAATCCAATAATCAAGTTACATTGTAGGAGTCGATAGGACCATTGTGGGGCGGATCCAGAGGTCCAGATCAAGTGGGTCCCTAATAGTTGGGGCTCATCCAGTACCAATAGGATAAGCATTTGAGCACTAATCCAGTTTTTGTTGGACCACTGCAGGGCAGGCCCAAACCAAGTGGGACCCTAATTGAGGACCATCAAGTAAATTGGGTCCCTAATTGGGGCTCATCCAGTGCCCATACGATGACAAATTGTTTGGACCCAATCCTATTTTTCATAGGGGTACTTATGGATGGATCACCCATGATCCAAACACGACTCAGGGATGGATCACTCATTATGGATGGATCGTGTCCAAAATTGACAAAGCTAGTCTCGGATCAACTAAGCTCAGAATAATATTGAAACAAATTTAAACATGAGACAAATTGATCTAGACAGTATAATGAAGTCGTACCTGAATGAATTTAGTTGGACATTGCTTTGAATTTGCAATAAATTTCATAATGAAGTCGTACCTGAATGAATTTAGTTGGACATTGCTTTGAATTTGCAATAAATTTCTTTATACAGTAAGGATGTGTATGATTAGAGAAGAAAATGAAGAACTACAGCGAGGAGGCTAGTATAGGTGTTGCGGCTATTTCTTCTGCCGTTCTCTTCTCAAATCCACGACTACAACGCTGATATTATCAGAGCTGCCTCTAGCAAGGGCCAGCTTCGTCAGCAGTACCGAAGCGTCAAAGCACCCCTTGTCGGAGCTTTCTGCAGAAACTCCACCATCCTCTGACCGAAGTGGAGACCGAGGCTTATTCTGCGATCGCAGGCACATGCGGGCGATACCACAGGCAGTCTCGTTCGATACCACGTCCCACAGGCCGTCACTCGCCAGGATCAGGCATTCATCCTCCGGCGTGCGTTCTGTTATAGTCACCTCCGGCTCGGACACGACGTACGGCTTCAGGTATCTGTCTCCAATGGCCCTGGACATGGCCAGGACGCCGAGCACGCGCGGACCTTCCCAGTATATCACTCTCCCTCCGGCGTTCTCGATACGGAGCAGTTCGTCCGGCCGATCCGGCTTGTGATCGGAGGAGAGGGGGAGGATGGCGCCGCTGCGGCAGAGAATCGCGCGGGAGTCGCCGCAGTTGGAGACGACAATCTTTGTCGGAGTGACAACGCTGACGACGGCGGTGGATCCGACGGCGTCGCAGTTCGGCGACTGAAGCTCGCACCGGCAGTTCGAAGCCGAGGTGGCTTTCGTCCAATCGTGGATCTCGTTGTCCATCCTTAAAAAGCTGCGCTCCATGGTCTCTTTCCAGTCGATGGAATCACCGGAGAGGCTGATCTCTTCCTTTAGAATCTCGTGAAGCCTCTGCTTACATCTGAACGCAACGTGAGAGCATCCATGCCCGTCGTAAACGCCGAAGAACTGCGATTCTCTATTGTTCCGGTTTTCGCTACAAAACGAAGGCTGTACGCTAACGGCGTCTTCCATGTCTCTCCTTCTACCGCACACCGACGTGAATCCAAACTTCGGCTTCTTCTCCATCGACGGTGATGGCTCCACTGCCTCCGATCTAGATCTCTCACGCAGATGTGAGATTTCTGCAGAGCTGCTTATCTCGATCTGAGATTCAACCGTTGCAGAAACGCTATTATCCATTGAACTGCTTCGGTTCATCGGAGGATTGCCGTCCATCTTCCGACGCTTCCGTCCATCTACCGAAGGTGATAAAATAACAGCAGCTTCAGAGGCAAGATTGAACTGCAAAGGCTCCAGTATCATTCTGATTGCAGAACCGCGCGAGGCGGCCGACTGCAACGGCACCGTCGATGACTCCGCTTCTCCGGTAACTCCACAGCAAACCTCAGCCATCAGGAAATTAACACCTCCGATCAGACTTTATGATGCTGAAACTGTTAAACGCGACCACGAATCTCCTATCGACACACTAACTGACTCAAATGCCAAAACTAAGTGAAGAAGAAATGTAAGCTTGGAGAAAAACTAGGATGGTATTTTATAGCGGGAGAGGAGATGCAAGAACCTTTCGCATGGGGGACACGCAGCCATTAGGGCAGGCTGACCATCACCGTTACGGGCAGGGTCAGATATTATTTTTCAGTATATATATATATAAAAATAATAATTGATGTATTCGATGTCAATCTGGACCGTCCATCTGGATTGTCAGTTCGATTAAGAGTACCACGTGTAGATGCCGTAGGGACACGAGGCGACATCACCTTATCGACACGACAAGGCTAATAGCTTCATAATCATTTTGAAGTCTAACACCATCATCAATTACCGATTCTAGGTGGCGATTCCATTACCAAACAGCGGCGATTTTAAATTTAGTGGAAAACCACCGTTTATTTTCTGGCGATTATTTTATTAAATTTAAATAAAGTCAGAATAAATAAATCTAAAAAAAATTAAGGGGAAAATTAAATTAGAGGACAAGTAATTAATTAATGTAAAAAAATTATATAAATAAACAAAATTTTAGAAAGGTAAATTACAACTAAGTATATTTTTTAGTGTTAATTATCAAAAAAACAAACTCAACTTGGGTCGAAAATCAATCAACAAACTATACAAAAATTTGGATAAAAAAATAAACTGAAGTTCAATAATTAAGCAATCAGAAAACCTATCTCAAATCTCCGTTAATTATGGACGAAATTTTGAATAGTAAACAAAGTTATGGAGTAGATTACCGTTATACCATTCATAACTTAAGTTTCTGGCGGTAGAGTTTCTCAACCAAAATCTATTCCTCGTTTCAATCCCTCAACTGAAACATAACTCTTCGATGGTTGGTCTTGGTGGGAGCGACCTATAGATGACCATGATTTCGTCCACCGCTTCCAGCATAGCTGGAGAAGGAGGGTCATTTTGCCTCTGCCTTTCGGCCATGAAGGAGAAAGAAGAGCAATGATATGCTAGAAGGAATTTGAAAATGTATAACGATAATCTACTCTGTAACTCCGTTTACTATTCAAAATTTCGTCCATAATTAACAGAGATTTAAGCTAGTTTTCCTAATTGCTCAATTTTTTTTTTTTTTTTTTGTAAACTCAATTATTTAACTTCAATTTGTCTTTTGCTTAAAAAAAAATAAAATTTGTTGTTTAGTTTTCAGTTTTTTTTTTTTTGGCCAAGTTTTAGAGTTCAGTTAAAGCTGGGTTTGTTTGTTGAAAGGTACAGTTATTTAATTTGTTGAAAGGTACAGTTGTACCCTACATCTATAATGTCAAGATCGTTACACTTATTAATTAATTATGCGTAATAAATCCGTATCGAGCAAATATGTTGAAATCCGTACCTTAGGGAAAATATAGTAGATATACAAATTTACCTTCATATATCCAATTTGTTTCATATTTTTCTTATGGAAACATACCTTTGTTAAACTACTTTAAAGTTATTTGAAATAACATATATATTATTAATATAAAAATATTTTAATTTTCATTATGTCAATATTCAATGCTATAATAAATAAAATATTCAAAAGTAATTAAAACGATTAAATTGCAAAATAGTATGAAAAATAATATTAAAATGACCTGAGAAACTTAATTAAAAATGGGTATAATGTATTATTAAAGTGACTTTAAAATAATAATATTTTTATTAAATAAGTAAATTTAAAAAGAAAAAAAAAATCAAGTTCGTTACAACATGTTGAATGATTTTCCATTATATTTAGACATTTTTAGACAATCAATAGAAGTAATATTTTTTAAAGATACATTAAATTTATTAAATTGGCATAAAATTTAGTCGAACGACTATCACGATAGTCTTTCAAAGTTTGGGACAAAAAATAATAATATTACAAGTTAAGGGTGCAAAACGTTACTTTTACTTTTTCCTCGACGCGTGGGTAATTTTGTCAGTTTGGTTAAGCGGGTCGAAAGATTATTCCACCAACAGCATTGTGGCGTGGTGGGACCCGCCAGTTAGGCAGCTGCTTCCAGATGTGAATGCGGTATCTAGAACATAACACGTGTAAGGAGCAAATGCCACAAATCGTTTTGAAATCATTTTGACTAGATTTTTGCAGAATATCCGAGGTTTGAGTAACTGCCCTTGCAGACACGCGTCCATTTCGTTGACGTGGATGTGACGATGCATTTCCATTTCCCGAGGACACGTTGCCATTTCCCGATATTATTATATATATTATATGGCCAAAAAATTATATATATATTATAAAAATATAAATAATATTCTGCCATCTCAATTGAGAATTTGTGCATCGTCAAAAAAAAAAAATTAAGAATTTGTGCGGGATTCATCCATCGATCACACACCTGACAGACACCGGTGGCCACATTCTAGATCGGGAGAGACTTTCGTCTGCTCGGTCTACCATCGGCTTCATTCGTCTAACGACCGTCGACAGGTAATTGGGGACCTGAACCGTAGACCAGGGCCGGATATACCTTCGGTCTGGCCTGCTATTTGGGGAGCGAATGTGTGGCCTAAGATAAAGGCCTTCATGTGGAAATTGGCTAACGACGCCTTGCCGACGAGGGGAATGCTTGCTAGAAGAGGCCTTGCGGTCGACAGCTTATGCCCGACTTGCTTTCTTATTGAATCTCGTGAGCATATGATGTTTGTTTGCCCGTGGGTTCAACAGGTTTGACACCACTTCATCGACCAAGCAAGGGTCACCGTGGGGAGGAACTCGATGGATGAATGGCTGACCGAGGCAACCATCTTTGCGGGACCGGATCGCAGGTTGAGGGCTAACACTTGGAGCCGCCTCATGGTGGTATGTTGAGTTATTTGGAAAACACGGTGCAAGTTGGCCCACGAGAACATCCAACCAAACGTACCATCCGTCTTGATCGAGATCGAACGAACGCTTCATGAGTTGGGTCCGGCTGAGACAATCGGATGGTGCGAGCGTGGGTGGGTCCCCCCCGGGTGTGATAAAGATCAATTGTGATGGGGCTTGGTGCGGTACCTCGAATCGGGGTGGTCTTGGCGTCATTGCAAGGGACCATGAGGGTACCGTAATAGGTGGCCGAGGGGGAGTTCTCCTTGCGGGGTCGGTGGACGAGATCGAGGCACAAGCGGTCTATCATGCGGTTCAACTAGCTATCGACATGGCTTGGTCGAGAGTCATCATTGAGACAGATGCCTTGAATATCATCAACCACATTCATAGGCGAGACTTTGCTTGGAGGATTGATCCCATTTTGTCTAATGCGGTTTCTCGGTCTTCGTTGATTATGGAAGTCGTTTGGGAGCATATTCCTCGATCCGCAAATTCATGTGCGGATTGGATTGCAAAGAATGTTCTTGCGGGGTTGTGTCCTTTGGATTGGGTGTCTTCACCCCCAACCCCCCTTCTTAGATGTATTGTAGCGGATAATATCTTGTATTCGGTTTCTTCGTTGGTTATTGAATGAAAAAATTACGGTTATGCACGATGTTTCCTTTTATATTTATATTATATATTATTATTTAAATCTTGAAAACCTTATACCAAAGTATTTTACTGGTAAGTATTAAGAACATTGTTCTTGTCTTTAGGTATGGTTGTTGTTAGATAGGGCTGACAATTCGTGCGTGCGTGCGTGCTATCGTGTATCAGGACACGACACGCACGATAGTCCAACACGAATCACACGAAAATGTAATCGTGTCACGGACACACGACACGAACACGACACAAAATTTATTGTATCAACACGACACGAACACGATAACACGAAAATATTCGTGGAAAGTCGTAACACGATAACACGATTTCACGTTTTCACGAAAATAACATTGTAACACGATAACACGATTTCACGTTTTCACGAAAATAACACGGTAACACGAAAATAACATGGTAACACGATTTCATGTTTTCACGAAAATAACACGGTTCACGTTCGCACGATAACACGACCTAAATAACATAAATACGTCCCCTCAAATGCAAACAATCATGTTATCGCGTTATCGTGTTTTGAGACATAAACACTAACACGACACGAAAAAACAATCGTGTTATCGTGTTATCGTACCATCAAAGACAATTGGTGAACCACGAATTTTTCGTGCGTGTTCTTATCATGTTATCGTGTCGTGAGTTAAATTGCCAGCCCTATTGTTAGATTAGAAGTTGGAGCACCTATTTGTTATTTTTGTCATTTTTTCCTATTCTTAATTAGGTGTAATTCTTATTTAAACCTCGATTGATGGGGATGGAAGACATTTTAATAAAATCCTCCAAAACATCCTATCAAATGTTGTGTCATCCTTTTGATTTCAGAGGAAACTGTTTCTTCTCCCCATTTCCCTTGGCTTCTTGCTGGTTGCGTGTGTGATTTCTCTCTCAAATTGTCATGGTATCAGAGCAGTGATCATGTCTTCATCTCCTTTTCCCTGGTTGCTTCCGTATTATTCCTGTAATCTTTCTCATGAAGCTTCTTCTGCTTCATGGATTCAAAATCTTGAGTAGTATTATCCTTGAAGTTGTTCAAGATTTCTTACCCACGATTTTTTCTTAAGGATTTCTTGTCTTCAAGTTTTCTCATCCCCATTTCCTTCGTGAATACAGATTAGTGATTTCCCCACACTAATCTGTGTTTCTGGAGTTTTATCTACAAATCAATTCTGATGACTTGCGGCTTCAGAATCCGGATGCTTATAGACATCTAATCGGTAAACTTCTTTACTTGACTATAACTCGACCTGATATAGCTTTCTCGGTGCAGTGTCTAAGTCAATATATGCAAGAAATAAAAAAAATCTCATTTAGATGCTGCACTTAGAATAGTCATATATGTTAAAAGTGATCAAGGTCCGAGTATTTTTCTTGACTCTCAAGGCTTCCCTATCTTGATTACTTTTTGTAACTCTTATTGGGATGACTGTATTGAAAGTAGAAAATATGTTACTGGATATTGCATTAAACTTGAAAATTCTTTAGTATATTGGAAAGTTAAGAAACAGAGCATTGTTTCTAGATCTTCGGCTGAGTCTGAATACATGAGCATGAGAACCACTTTTTTTTCAGAGATTGTTTGCTTCGCGGCTTTGTGATTGAACTTGGGATAAGCCAAACTTGACCTGTTTTGCTATTCTGTGATAACCAAGCTGCCCTGCAGATTGCGTCTAATTCGGTCTTTCACGAGAGAACCAAGCACATAGAAATCAACTGCCACTATATTCGAGAAAGGATACAAAAGGGAGTTATCAAGACTGAGCACATAAGAACTTGAGAGCAGTTGTCCAATTTGTTCACCAAGGCTTTGCCAAGTCCTCAACATGATCTTCTTAAAGGAAGGCTTGGAGTTAAGAATGTGTGTTTGAGCTTTTTTATGTGTTCAGATTGAGGGAGAGTTTTATCATTGGTAAGTATCAATTTGAACATTGTTCTTGTCTTTAAGTGTGGTTGTTGTTAGATTAGAAGTTGGAGGACCTCTTTGTTATGTCCGTCCTTTTTTCTTATTCTTTTTCGGATTGTTTAGAACTGATTATTAATTAGGTGTAATTCTTATTTAAACCTAGGTTGATGGGGGTGGAGGACAATTTAATATAATCATCCAAAAGATTCCATCAAATCTTGTGTCATCCTTTCAGTTTCAGAGGAAACTGTTCCTTCTCCTCATTTCCCTTAGCTTCTTGCTGGTTGCGTCTGTGATTTCTCTATGAAATTGTCAATGTAGGGGTGTCAATTTGCGGATTGGGTAGATCCATGAGTCGTGTAACTCACGAGTTGTGTCAGGAATCATATGATTTAAATACGACTCATTTATGTGTACTAGTCAATTTTTGTAACTCAGACACGACACACAGGACAATGAGTCAACCCGCGGGTCTGGTTGACCCGTCTGAAACAGTACCCACAAAAGCATAGATCAAATTGACCAATTTGACCCTAGAGCACGAAGCTCTATGAGTCGTATCAAAATGATGTGTGAGTTAAATTGTCTGATCCAAACACGATATGTGGGTGAGTCATCCACGGGTTGAGTCAAAAGTTGACACACCTAAACCAAAGGCATGGAAAGTGAATACCTTTAGGTTTTCAAAATATTTATCTTAAAAGTTTTTATTTACGTTTGTTACAGAAATTAAGGAAAATGTGATTACGTGCCGTAGATTTATTGTGTTAAATTATATAAATATGAATATATCCGACAAATTTATCATATCATTCTTATAAATATGATCAATATTTTGTATGCTTGTTTATGCAGTAGTATTATACTTTATTAAATTAGCCAGTCGTATCTTATGATGTAATAACTTTAAGTAAAATGAAATGGTGAACATCTAGAAACTAACACTCAAATTGTCTTTTAACACTCAAATTAAAACTAACATTTTACTTTATTCTATTGGTTATAAATTATGAATGGTCAATTTGTTGTCACCATTTTCCGTTGCATAATTATAATATTGTAGGTTAACTCCAACAATTCATTATTCAATTCTACCAATTAAGTCCAACCAATGAGGTAGCTTTATCACTACCTAACTTACATATATTTTATTCTTATGAAATATTAATTACCTTTCAAAATCACATTTTTTTTCTAAAGTAAGTTAACTTTATTTGTTAACAACATACTCTAAAGTCTAAACTCTAAAGTAAATTGAGTTGTATGCAACTCTATCCATATAAATAATATATATATATATAATTGAGTTGTATGTAACTCTATCCATATAAATAATGCATAATATATATATATGTGTGGTTATAAAACATTCTTCACGCTTTACCCTAAACCCTAAAATGATTTAAAATATTAAAAAAGTTGCCAAATTTTAATTCATCAAATACTGTCAACTTATTTTAAAACAAATCATAAAAAAAAAAAACAATAACTCATTAAAAAGTCAAAAATTAAAACACCCACAGTAACCTCAAACATAAATAACACAGACACTGGTTTATTATTGCTTCCTTCCTTGTTCTTGCTCTGCCACGCATCTCTCTCCCCATGGCAGCAGCAAACGCTGAGGTTTTTCTCTGGGTTTTCCTCGCAATCTCTCTAACTCTAACCCCAGTTCTCTCCCAAACTGACTTCTTCTTCCACGGTTTCTCCGGCACCGCCGGAGCCAACATCACCCTCGGTTCCGCCGCCGAGATCCTCGACTCCAGCGTCCTGGTTCTCACCAACGAATCCCTCAGGATCCTCGGCCACGCCTTCTATTCGTCCCCAATCCAATTCAAGAACTCTGCCGGAAAGGTAGTCTCTTTCTCCACCGCATTTGCATTCGCCATTGTTCCTCAGTACCCGAAGCTCGGCGGTCACGGCCTCGCCTTTACCATCTCTCCGAACGCTGATCTAGTCGGTGCCCTCCCTAGCCAGTACCTCGGGCTGATGAACAACACCGACATCGGCAACTTTTCCAACCACGTCTTCGCCGTTGAATTTGACACTGTTCAGGACTTCGAGTTCGGCGACATCAACGACAACCATGTCGGAATCGACATCAACAGCCTTGTATCCAACAAATCCGCTGCCGTGGGAGTGAACCTCAAGAGCGGAGAGGTAATCCAAGCTTGGGTGGACTACGATTCTGCGAAGAATCAATTAGAAGTGAGGATCTCAGAATCTTCAGATAAGCCGGCGGAACCGGTTCTGTCGTTCGCCGTCAATTTATCTGACCTTTTCGATGACTATATGTACGTTGGTTTCTCTGCTTCAACTGGGTTGCTGTCGAGCAGCCATTATCTTCTTGGTTGGAGCTTCGCGACCAATAAGGACGCCAGATCTTTAGATCTCCCGTCCCTCCCCTTCCTCCCCGGCCAAGAAACCTCCCACAAGACACTCATCATCGGAGTTTCTGTCGGAGCTGGATTCCTGACCATCCTCATTCTCGCCGTCGCCGTTTCCATCATTTACAAGATCAATTTTTCCGACGCCATTGAGGCTTGGGAGCTCGACATCGGCCCCCACCGGTTTCACTACCGGGAGCTGAAGAAGGCCACAAAAGGGTTTCCAGACAAGGCAGTCCTCGGCTTCGGCGGCTTCGGTCGGGTCTATAAAGGGACACTCCCAAACTCCGACACTCACGTGGCAGTGAAACGGATCTCCAACGAGTCAAAGCAAGGCCTTAGAGAATTCATGTCCGAGATCGCCACTATAGGGAGACTCCGGCACCGAAACTTGGTCCAGTTACTGGGCTGGTGCCGGAAAAACAACGACCTCTTAATCGTCTACGATTTCATGCCCAACGGCAGCCTCGACAAGTACATCTTCGACGAACCCACAAAGATACTTCAATGGCCGCAGCGGTTCAACATTATTAAAGGAGTGGCCTCGGGGCTTGTCTACTTGCACGAGGAATGGGACCAAGTCGTAATCCACCGCGACATTAAGGCCGGGAATGTTCTACTAGACGGCGAGCTTAACGGCAAGTTAGGCGACTTCGGCCTCGCGAAGCTCTACGAGCACGGCAAAAACCCTGGCACTACCAGAGTCGTTGGAACCCTAGGCTACCTCGCGCCGGAGCTCACTAGGACAGGGAAACCAACCACGAGCTCCGATGTTTTCGCGTTCGGTGCTGTTTGCCTGGAGACTGTCTGCGGGCGGCGGCCAGTGGAGCCGAAGGCCTTGCCTGAGGAGCTGATTCTCGTTGACTGGGTTTGGGAAAAATGGGTGATTGGGGAGGTTCTCGAGGTGGTTGATTCGAGGTTGGTAGGGGAGTTTGATGAGAATGAAGCTGTCGTGTTGTTAAAGATAGGGTTGTTGTGTTCTAATAACTCGCCGGATCTCCGGCCGACGATGAGGCAAGTGGTGCGTTATTTAGAAGGGGAACTGGCCTTGCCGGAAACCGTTTTGCCGCCTGATGTCTCCTATGGCAAGAAGATGGGTCGCAGTCGCAGTGATTCGGATGAAGGAACCATGTTAGACTGTTCGTTCGAAACGTCCTCGAACTTTGAGAAAGTTACAGATTGTTCCGTTGACGGGGAGAAGGATACATCGTATTCGGGATTCGATGGTCGGTAGCCGGCGATCGGTCGCCGTTAATGACCTTGAGATTAAGTATAATGTTGGTTTTTGTGGATCTACTAAGTCATCATCATCTAATTCATGACTTAGTCTGGCATATGATTATTTACATGCTATAGTTTACTGATTTAAGGTATCCAATTTAGTTTTATTTCAGCATAATATACGTATATATATGTATATGTGTGTGTTAATTTACAATTAATGTCTAAATTTTATTCGATGCATCGTGGGTCGTGCTTTGATGATGATATATTGATATTCCGTAAGGTTCAAAGTTGTGCCGTGTTTGGTTGGTCAGCTGAACTGGAGTTGGGGATGAAGCACCTTTCATCCTCAAGAAAGAAGGGTAAAAGAGTAAATCACTTGACTCCATCAACAGTTCTAGTAGCCCTTCGGCCAAAAGTAGGGCCGATCATGGGCGTGTTGAGCCGGTCTTGGAGGCAGGAGACATTTGGAGGACTGAGACCGACTTTGACAAAAAAAGTTTGTCCGTGTCGGTCTTGCTTGACTCAGGACGGTCTCTGTCTTGGACCAAATTTTTTGGTAAAAAAAAATTAACAGAATTAACTAAAAAAATCACCAAAGTTTTGGTTTTGAACCCGCTCGTTTCTCGTCTCACCAAAGTTCTCGCTTCTCGTCTCCCTTATGTAACCGATCCAATGGTTGTTAAATGCTTCAATGTCATGAATTACTAGTATTTCAAGGATTATGTCATGAATTTCTAGGATTTTCTTTAAGGTCGGACTTGTCTGGTCCTAGTCGGGCTTTTGAAAAGAAAAAAATCTGAAACAAAGTCTGACCTTGAAGAAAAAAATTTGTCTGCTCTGTCTCGATCCTAGTCGGTCTTGTCAGGAATTCGGTCTAGCCAGTTTTTTTTATCACCACTAGCCAAAAGTATGGATTTGGGATTCGGGAATGAGATAAGAAAATGAAGGGCGAGATAGTCAAATCACTTAATTTCACCACCGTTGTAGTAAAACAGTGGTAGGCTGGTAGCCATTAGGCAAGCAGCTGTATGGATTTATAAGAAGTATAAGGGTAAAATAGTCAAATCACTTGTCTCTAGCCAAGCTGTATGAATTTGAAAGGATATAAATAAGGGCAAATGAGTCAAATCACTTACTCAACCAACAGTAAGTAGTAAGAGAACTTCTAAGTTCTACCAACACTACGGATCTAATTTCTGAAAGAAGCAGTAGAAGGGCAAAAGAGTCAAATCACTTGACTCCACCAACCAACAGAAAGGATTTACATAGTAAGAAGTACATAACATGCGCTCAAACCCCACCCACCATTGTTGCTTCACCCACGAGCTCCATTGAAGATCTCATCATCGTCAAACCCTGCACAGAAGCAAACGATCCACAAAATTACTATACATACAACGAAAACCGTAACCTTAAAAGAAATGAAGTTGCTTAGATTCCATGAACGACCAGCATGCAGTTGCAGAGACTCTATCGCTATTTCAGACGGCCCGAACAATGTCGAGATATTGGAAGGAGGATCAACCGCCATCCAGTCTTCACTTTCACGATCGACAGGTACATCCTTCCCGGTTACCCAATCTTCAAGCAGGGAGCCTCCCTCCCAAGCTATTGGATCCGACAGATCTTGTTCAATGCTCTTGTTTACCCTGTTATACAGTTGAAAGGTAAACTACCCGTCTAAAAGTAGAATCTTTTCGTGAAAAAGTAATGTTTTTTTTACTATTTGAGAAACTGTTAAAGTTTCAACAATTACAAGGTTAAAGTTTTACCTGAGTTGCAAATTGTATTGAACAAAGACCCAATCACTAAGCCGTTGGCGCTCCAGACAGTTATTGGCGTCGAAGATTGGGTTATATGAGATCACTTTCCCGAATCTTGCGCTACAGGGTTGACTGAGAATACGAATGGCTAGACGGGTCAGGTTCGGGCAAGCTCCTCCATAAGTCGACCACCATTCAACTAAGAACAAATCAACACGAGGAAATCAAACTTGCACCCGATTGTCAGAATAAACATAAGCGTTCAATTCAGCCAGAAAAACGGATAAAGTTAACAGATTGCACTGATATAGTAATTTTAGCCGGCAAAGGCAAAGTGTTGCAGAAATGTTGAGAATGAAGATTTTATGGTATCACCACCCCTCAACAAGTGAGAAGTCACTCATTGGGCACTCATTAGAGTGGACAAGGCACTAAGCAGGGTGGGCAAGACACTCAGCAAAGTGGTCAGCCAAGCCACTCAAGGTTGTCATCATAGACAACTATAAGAAGTCAACAATGTCAATTGAGAGAAGAGTAACAAATGGTTGTTGGTGTTTTGAGTGTGGGAGAAAATAGTGTTGTATTGTAAGTCAAAAATACGAAGTGAGTATTTTAGAGTGTAAGCGATACATTGTGTGTTTGGTGTGATACTAAATCTGTAACACTATTTGTCTATAGTGAAAGTGTGGGTATGAGCCGTGGATGTAGTCAAATTGGTGAACCACGTAAATTTTTGTGTCGTGTGCATTTTTCTTAATCCATTGAATCTAAATGTGGAAATGACCCGCTGCTAATATCCCAACAGAAAACAGTATAGATGAGCCACCAATTCAGATTCTTTACCAGGATTCAGAGTATCTCTACCCCGGATCGCCATATTCCTGCCAAAATCGCCGTCGGCAACTTTATACGAATTAATCTCCTTAATAATCTTATCTTGAACAGTTTCCTCCGGCACCAACCTCTCGATGCAATCGAAAACAGCAGACACGATCTTGTTCGGAACATCTCCTTGGACACTGTAGAAAAACTTAGGATTGAGGTAAAAACCAGCCGCCTGAAGCGGAAGCTGTTGATACTGTCCCCACCGATAATCAATTCGGTTCCAAAACCACAAGTAGTCTTCCTTCTTCACAAGCTCTTTCTTAATTGCTTCCTTCGCACGGTACATCCCTGCGTAGATGTACCCCATTGACCCGTTTTTCTCGCTGACGATTCTCAATAATCGAAGAAGAGGATTTGTTAATTGGATGGCGAGGTTGCAGGAAGACCAAAACTGCTCGTCTGTTAGCGAATCAAGCATTTCCAGAGCTTCAGGACGCTTCGAGTATGGGTTCACCATCCACTCCTGGGAAGTCACCATGCTATGCAGTTGAACCTTGTAGGCTGCGATTTGTCGTAGGGTTACGAAGTTTGTGGCGAAGCGAGACCCACCGCCGCCGGGCTCGACAATATCGTTCCCAAACGTGAATCTTCGCATAAGATTCAAAACGATGGGGTTGTTGTAAATGAATCGAGTCATGGACTGAGCGTTTACTAGGAGCGAGCGGATCCAATCGCACTCGCCGAAATCTTTGAGGACTAAATCGATGCACTGGGCAGCACACGGCGCCCAGTACAGATTCGTACACATACCCATCAAGGTTCGTCCGGCGGTCGCAAAGTGTTCATCGCCGCTTGTTATCACCTGTAGAACGTTCTTCTCACCGATTTCTTCGACTACGCCTTTAATCACTTCGGCTAACAAATCCGGCGAATGTCTGAACTTCGTGGCCTCCACAGATTTCAAAAAAATCGTTCCTTCAGGGCAATGAACAAGGAAATTGAGAAGAGCCCGACCTGATTTATCATCCCATTGCTCGACTATGATCGAACAACCCGTCCTCTCCCATATTGATTGGTACCTCTCGGTGTTACTCTTCACTTCTTTGATCAAGTTTTTCAGGATCGGGCCGCGTATATCGTGATAACTGGGTACGACAACCCCGGTCCCACACGAGGCGATTGCATCAATCATGGGTTGGAAATGAACCGAGTTTACCGAACCCATAGGAGCCCCAATATCGTATAAGAACCTCCCGATTGCCATCTGGACTTGTTGGTTCGTCATGCCGGGTTGAGTCGCCACCGCATTGATCGGTGTCGGTCTTAACATTGGAGTCCTTGCAATGAGATTCATCACGTCTGGGGTTCCTATTTCGTAAGTCCCTTCATTGATCTCCTTCTCCAGTTGATTAAACGAAGAACTATTTGGCTCGATCGTGTTGTTATAAGGTAAGCAAAGTTTCTCACTTTGATCATCTTCCTCCATTTCATGATCATCCACCGTGTGTTTTTTGGCGTTTTTGGCGGGCTTTCGCCTCTGCCTCGATTTCATTGCTGAAAGTTGCAGACTTTCTTGCATTAAGGTCTGAATCTCGGTTGGGACTCGGAGACAGACCGAGCCGTTGCCTTTATGACCTGCTAGATGTTCCTTTATCCTATGAATACCACCACCTTTGAAGATCTTTCGGCAATGAACACACATAAGCTGAATCTTGCCGTCATTATCAATCATTTCGCAATGCTTCCACGCGATGTCTGTTTTCTGCTTCCTCCCAGGAGTTGGAGTAGTAGTAATGGCTAATCGAGAAGCCATTCTGCATAAACAAAATTCAATTACAAAACAAATCCTATAAACAGAAAGAAACATGAACTTCAAACGATCCTATAAAGAAGATGCTCTTTTTAAGCTTACAGAAACTCAAAGCACATTAATTTCTTCATGTTCTATCAAAATTCGAAGCCCCCCAAAACGATATTTTTCTTCCTACCCAGAAAAAACAAAATCCAGGGCATGGGACCAGAATTCACCAAAAACTCAAGAACACATTAAAATTGTTGCAAAGTAAATTCGATATTCCATCAGAATCCAGGATTACGGGCATTAACATTGAATGAGTGATGGATTACAGCAGTATATAAGATCAGATAGCGAAACTTAACGAATACAGGAAATTGAGAAGGAAATACGCCTGATTCGTACTTGAGAGAGGCGCTGAAGTGGAGAGGAGGGATCCGAACCCGAGTCGATTGTTGAACGGCGGCTTATTATCGGACCAAGCTGGTTAGGGTTTCGAATCAGCCGGTTGTGTTGAGTTCTGCTTCGTCAGTTCCTGTCCCCCTGGTTTGTGGCTTTATGCTTGTCGCTTTCTAGTTGGTTATTTGCGGTTTGACCCTTATATTGTTAATTATTAGATTCTGCACCCTATAAAATATATTTATTTTATTATCAATCCTTATAGCTTATTTTTAGACGACTTGAATCCTAATCTTGTCAGTTGTTGTTATGCAGTACCTTAATTCATTTATGGATTCTTTAATTCATTTGAATAGTACTATAACTAGGGCTGTCAAAATGGGTCATGAATCGACTCATGAGTCATGTTGGTCTGAATCGTGCCAGGGATCATCTGACCCAAATCTGACACGTGCAATAGTATGTGTCAGTTTTTGAAACTCAAACCTGACCCATCAGAAATAGTAAGGCTTGGGTCAAACTGACCCGTTCGACCTCCATGACCCGCGAGTCAGTCTGACCCGTTCGACCCACCAGTACATAAAAATCCATAAACAAACTGACTCATGGGTCAATACTACTGACACATGGATCAAAATTATATATATTTAATATAATATACAATTCGGAACGGATCATGAGTTGACTCATGAATCAAGACTACTGAAACTTGACCCGTGTTTTCACGGGTCATATCAAAATGACTTATGGGTCAAAAAGTCAGACTCAAACACAACCTGTGAGCAAATCACCCACCGGTTTGGTTAATTTACGACACCCTAACTATAACGTGTCTAGTCTATACAGAAAATAGGAAAATTAAAGTTGTTTTTATTATTTTTATACACAAACAAAATTACACTACCCTATAAAGTTCGTTATTGGATCTTTTTCCCCCTAACTTTTGCAATTCTCCTCATGAGACCCTACCTTGTGCAATTACACTATTCCATGCTACTATTCCTATAAAACCAAGTCATTTCTCAATAAACACGACCAACATACCAGAAACAGAAAGATTACCTAAACCTAAAACATGAGTTCTTCAAATGAAATAGAAAACCAATCATCCCCATACAAAATCAAAAGCATCCAACAATCAGAAACACAAAGATGAAGCCGAGTTGTCGGCAAACCCGAACTAAATGTACAGCATTCACATATTACCTACATTCTTCTTCTCCTTCTTCGTAAAACCCTATATCTCCACTGCAATATAGGCCGCAGGTGCATGACTCTTATACGTATACATCCTCCAACTAGTAATATACATTGTCGATACTTCATTTATTTTGGATCGGCTTCTATCTATCCATGTCGATAGATAGATAGAGCGATCGCTCGCTAGACAAGAAAAGAAGAGAAACGAAAGAAAAAAAGTGGGAGAAAGAGAAAAGTCATCAACCTATTCTTCATCGTCCTCGGTTAGCTGTACAGCTTCTCTACCCTACCGTGCTTGCCTGCAGAATCCTTTGCTCTGCAGAAGAAAATCAAGAACACCATCATGTTCCTTCACATAAATGTGCCAAAGATTGAAACTTTATATCACCTTAATAGAGGGTTATCCCACAAGTGTGCTAAAGATTGAATCTTTCAATATCAAAACTTGATTTGACTTAAATCTCAGGCGTATGTCAAACACGAATGTGATTCCTTGTCAGACAAACATGCCAAAGTTTGAAACTTTATGTCACTTTGATCTCGGGTTGTTTTAAGAGGACTTGATTTCATCGCCAGACAAATGTGCCAACGATTGAATGAAACTTTGCATCATTTTGATCTAAGCTTATATCAAAACATGATTTGATTTCATATTGAGATGATGAAATAGAGGAAGAAATATCCAAAAAAGCTATGAAGAAAATTAAGTACCTCCGGTAGCAACAAGTTTCTCTACGCGTGCAACAATGTGCTTCCCGTAAGTATACTTTTTCAGAGCAGTCAAGTGAGTCTTGATACGGTTCAAGATTATCTCGAGTTGGCTGCCATCACAAGTTTCCAGCACTTTCTGTACAACGTAGTTTGCAAATTGATCTTTCATCATCACCTACGTGTTTAGATATCATCAAATAAAAAACATCAAGGTCGGAATTTGATTCACCATTGTTCTATCTATTACTGGGACCCATATGTTTTTCAATTTTGTACAGATTAGTTATGAACAAACCTGAAGTGGATCGACTTCATCAGTGGCACCAAGCATCTCGTTCACCAAGTTCTTGCGTTCTGCAGGAGTTCCAAAAGCTAAGCACTTCTCAATGACATTTGATGCAAATTTCTGCTGACTCATTTGAACTATTTGCCCTGTCAGTTTCTTTATTATGGCAGTGCGTTCATGAGGCTTCCCGTGCTCCAGAACGTGCTAAAGTAGAAAAAATGGAACATTAAGGCACTCGAAGATTGAAAAGGAAAAAAGGATTTGGTATTAAGAAAAAGGTATTTTAATGAACCTTAAAAAAATCATTTGCCAAAATAAAGAAGCTAATGATAAACTCATAGTATGATCTTTTTATCGGATTGAAATGAAAATTTCCCAATAATCCACATAGCAAACCTGAACGACATAGTTTCCATACTGATCCTGTGCCAACATGCACACAGACTGCAAAATCTCGTCCATCATTATCTGTTGGGTCTTCGGGTCATGGCAATGCTCAAGAACCCTCTGTACCGTACAAAAGCATCATTAAAAATTTCGAAACAAAAACAAAAATCACTTTGGAGATGTTCCTCACCTGTATGACACGGCAGCCATATGAATGCATAGAGAGGGTCACAACATGATCATAGAATCCCACAACAATGAACTGTATAGCTTCTTCGGGAATACACTCAATACATTTCTGTATGACATGGTTTCCGTTCTGGTCCTTCACACAGCGCATTACTTGCCCATCAAGCTCCTTTACCATCACTTTCTGTTGGTCCAGTTCAACAACTTCTATAGCCTGTAAACACGAACACAAAAGTGTCTAATTAGAACTTTTATTTACTCGAAAATAGGTGAAAATAGGTGCTCAGGGTAAATTTCAAGCTTTACCTTTTGGATGACACGGCAGCCGTACATTTGAAGGCTCAGGTCTAGAACTTTGCCATGGAGACTCTCAGCTAGCTTCCTAATTTGGGGAGCACTTCCGTGCTCAAAGAACTGAATTTAAAGAATAAGAATTTTACTTATGAATATTAAAGTAAGCTACTTAGCAGATCAACAATGACAAAATATGAACTTTCTGCAACATGTATATATATATATATGTACCTTCTGAATCACATAATTCCCAAATACATCAGTCATTAGGGTCAGAGCTTTGGGTATAATTTCATGGAAAACCATGTCCCTTTCTTCATTTGATGCAGACTCGAGCTTTTGTTGTATAAAGCGACTTCCATACTGATCAGCACTGTTAAGAAATACCGACAGAAGGGGAAATTTAAAGCATCGATAACGCATTAAATGAAGTTTAGTGTGCAAAAATAAGTAGGCATAACAGAGAGTGAAACAGTGAATTTTAGAGTGAGTAAAAAAAATACTTATTTCAGGAAAGAAGAAAAAAAGTGATGGGTTGAGATAATTACCAGTTCTCAGAAATGAAAAATATTCCATTTTTATTCTAAGTTTCACACTTCGTAGCATTAGTCATGAAATCACAGTTGCAGCAGTAAATACCTGAACTCAACGACATGACCTGCAATTTCAGATAGTTCAAAGCATCTGGCTTTATTGCTTTTAAATTCATCTAGCAAGGTGGGTGCAAAATTCTCATCCACCCCGGCACCAATATCCCGATGCCAAGCTCCCATGAATCCCCCTCTTGCCCCAGAATTATACCGCATATTGCGCTCACCATTCCTTGGTGGAGAATTTGCAAAAGGAGAATAAGACATATTCATTGCACATGCTAAATTGCCATTATAGCCATTGGTGTATCCACCACCCGATTTCCCGATGTAAGGAATAGCATACTGTGACTTCTGAGAGGCAAGCAATGTGTCCAAGTAAGCTTTTTGAAGTTCAATCAAATCTCTGTATGAATTTCCCATTGAGTCCCTATCATAAAAAGGATCAATCACACCAGCAAGTTGAGCTGCAGCATACTCATTTGACTTGGAGTAGTGAACAAAAGAAGGGTCCATTAGAGGGAACTGATTGCCCGTCATTCTATGAACAGAATTTCCTTCACAACCTCTATGATCCAATTCATTCTTCAAAAAAGGTGGCAAATTTGCACCCGCAAACTGATTCACCATCATGGATTGTGATAAAGGACCGTTTAATCCATTGTTATGGCCAAATGAGCGATGATCTTTATTGATGTTATAGAAATCACGGTGATCATCAAAGCAACGGATTGCCTGAGACTGGGGATGAGTTTCATCAAAGCCGAGATTCAATCCAGAAAGGGCAGAAGCAAGATCTTCAGAAACATTCATGCCACCATTAAATGACCTATTATGGTTGCTAATGTTCATCTTCTCCTTGGAACCGATTGTTCCAACAGGTGGAATTCGGGGAGTGGGAGATCTCTCAACAAGTTGAGGATCGGGTGTTGTGCTTCTTGACAAGGAAGCAGCATTAAGAGCAGCAGCATAAGTATTTGAGGCTGATGATCCACCTTTTATATTTCCATTTGAAAATGCTTGATCAAGAAATTCCAATTCATCGTTATGACTTTGAAGATACCCATTAGAAATTTCAATATTTTCTCTGAATGTGTTGCGGCTTGATGGTCGAGAAGGATGCCTAGATGCAGTTGCTTCATATTTCATGCCATTCTGCAGTCAAATGCAAATATTTGAGTCCAAATTTATAGGATACAATAAATTGATACTAAAATAACCACACTTGCACAAATGAAGAGTATAGTAATGGATTTAACAGACAACAAATTGCTACAAACAGCAATGTTCTTCAAACAAGGTGAACCAAACTTTTAAAAATAACCGAAGAATCCACAACATACAGAGAAGACTAGCTTCACTATTTCCGGAAATGGTCCAATAATATTCTGAATTTTCTATTCAAGGTCAAAAAGCAGCATCAAATACATACAAGAGAAATCCACAAAATCACAACCATAACTGCCAATTGAAGAAAGAGCAAATAGCTTCAGCATGTGAGTCTGTGACTCATCTTAGGCATTTCTAAAAATAATGGGCATTTACGAAGCCAACAGACAATCTAAGAAGCAATCTACTAGATGTTCATTCAAAACACAGCACTACCAAATTAGTGTGAATGTAAAATAGAATCTTTGTCACCTGAATCAACTCCGCCATGCTGTTCTTCCTGGTCCCAATTCCAGGACCAGGCAAGCCAATCAGCCTATCACCGCCACCCCAATCACTTTGTCGAGCCTCCAGAATCGGATTTGCGTTCTCTTGTTTGGAGCCAAGCCCTGGTTGGACAGAAAACAAAGAGCCCTCACTTCGGCCGCCTATCACCTTTCTATCTCCGCCGACGGCGGCGCCGGAGCTCAACCGATGAGCAAACGTCAGGTTATCCTTCGACAGAAGTGGAGGAGGCAGCCTGGGATTCAATTTAACATTCAAATAGTAGTAGTTAACGTACGCAGGTTCAGACCTCAGTTGCTCCTCGGACATACCACCTCTGAACCCAATCTTGTCCACGCCGCCATGGAGCTGCGGAACGCCGAACAAGCCTTCGACAGCCGCCAACGCTCCCTCCACTGACGGCGGAGCTGACCCACTTCGGTGAATACTCAGTTCTTTTTCCAAATCGACCGGCATCATGTTGGCGTACGCCTCAGCCTCAGTGATCATTGCACACAGATTGAAGAAACCTAACAATGATGGAAAATCATAAAATTTGGAACTTTGTGGATGGAATTAAATGGGTTATGTGTTACAACAGCGAATTAGTCGGCTTTGTAAAGTGAGACGACGAAATCCATCAAATGAGCTAATTTGTTTGTTCATTCGTGGAAGGGAAGATCACAGTGAAAGAGAAAGAGTTGAGAGGGAGAGAGATATGCAGTGAAGTCGGGACTGACAGGCACGAGTCACGAAGAGAAGAGATCGAAGCGGTTGAATGGTTACCATGGACGGTGGAGATGGATCCGAATTTGATGTTCAGATGAAGACTTTAGGGTTTTATACTAACGTCCCCTTATTAATTTCCCATTTTGTTTAATTACCTTAACCAGAAACCTCCGAAGATTAGGGTTTCTGTTCCGATGGATGGATGGATGGATTAAGTGTTTAGAATAATAAATATTTGAAAATGTAAGTTTTTTAGGCAACTGTAAATTTTATAGGTAAAAAAAACGGATCTTGTAATATTGATGGCAGATTTGGTCAAAGTTTACTTAATATATGTTTAAATATATATAACAATAATTGTAAGAATAAATAAGTAGAAGATAATTAATTACAAAAATGAGGAAATTACAATCATGGTACTTGTACTTTTTAGTTTTTACTCATCAACAATTTCCTCTCTAAAAATTTTGGGGAAAATTACAATGAATATTGGAGTCATTGATAAGATAAATTAATTAAGTTCGATTATTTATTATGTAATACCATAAAATAACTTGACTAGCTTTGAAAAAAGTATATTCATAAAAATATATAACAGAGCGATAATATAATTATATACATATAATAACATAATGTAATTTTTATGTTGTATTTGTGATAAGATAATACGATAAGTATAATAACATTATAAAGTTTTGTTATTAAGTCTAATACTTTAGTTGTTGTTTTTACAATTTTTATTTAAAAACTTTTAAAGCTCTCACAAAAATTCTAAGAACCAAACTTCGTGTTGTATTTGATACATATGTGTGACAACCTTATCATGATCGTGATCATAACCCATATATTGTGTGTCATTAGTTGTAGAGCTAATTGGGAGGAAATGATTCCTTAAACTCTCTATTGTGAGATAAATAAAATTAGGGTTAGCATAATGTTTATATCATATATAATAAATACAGAAACAATATGCTAATTTGGTCTAAAATTGAAATTTTATAATTGATCTGAATTTTTCCATAATTTACTAAAATTACAAATTAATCTTGGATCAAATATAAAATAGTTACCCGAACTTTGAATATTAAAAAATGGCTACCTCAACTTTGACACATCGAGCAAGTAGCCACCTCTGTTAAATTTTTCGTAAATTATGGACGGAAAATGACATGTCAGAACATGGTTGGTCAATAATTTTAAAAACTGTATTATTATTTTAAAATACTAAAAATCAGGAAAAAATATATTTACAAAAGTGAAAAATTAATAGGGAAAATAAGAGTTTTAAATATAATATTTTTATTAAAAATATTAAGAAAAAAAATATTACAAATGATTAGTTTGTTTAAAAAAATTAGTTTCATATTTTTCAATACAAAAATTATATTAAAAACTCTTATTTTTCCTATTAAGTTTTCAGTTTTGTTTTAGATTTTTTCTGATTTTTTTTATATTTAAAAAAAAGTTTTTAAAATTATGATCAATTATGTGCTGTCACGTCATTTTCCCTCCATATTTAACGGAAAATTTAACGGACGTAGCGATTTGCCCCATGTGTAAAAGTCGAGGTAGCTATTTGCACCTTCGTCTAAAGTTTAGGTAGTCGTTTTTAAAAATTCAAAGTTCGGGTAGTTAATTGTAAAACGTCCAAAGTTCGGATAACTATTTGGTATTTGACCCTTTAATTTTTAATTTTAGAGACAATTTAAAAGCAAACTATATTTTTTTTTTTGTAGTAAATATGAAGTATTAGTACATACTATTAATTAGTATAGAGTTCGACTAATCTAGGAATAGCTTTTCCCGCTCCATCAAAAGAGATTAATTTCCATACATCCTTGGGAGGATTCTGAAGCATATGGAAGTGATGTTCTATATCGACTGCACCCTTTGCTAAAGCATCCGCAACTCCATTTGCTCCTCGGTAGATATGACGGATTTTGTCTTTCTTGAACTCTAACAACATTTTTCTGCAATCAAGAATTAAGGTCATCAGAGGTTTATCTACATTTGTGTCCTCTACTATAAGGTTAATTGCTTCATCACCATCTAATTTCATGTGTAAATTATGCACCCCCCAAATTGTTTGTCGTGGAAAGTCCATCTATATTAGCCCAAAGTGCCACGAGATTGTTTGTTATTCCAATCCGCCTTTGAAAAACTTTAACTCAACCGCCCCATTCATTTATTAGGACTCCTGCTCCCCCTGCCTTTCCTAGGTTCCCCAAAGCAGACCCATGAATGTTGAGTTTTATCCACCCGTGAGTCAGAGGGGTCCAACCCACATGTATGTTGTGGCTACTTAAACTAGCCTTGTTCCTTTTACACAACTCTGAAATGGTATTTGCGTGCAACAAATAAATATTATAAACATCAATTTTAACTGGAGGATTATTAAAAATACTTGAGTTTTTGTTCTTCCATAGAAACCATATAGTGGAGGCGAAGATAATGCTCCACTCGGTTCCTTTCGCATGTAAAAGAGTGGATCTGCAATTGGACTCCAGCCAATCATGAAAGTTAGTCAAATAGAAATTTATACAACTCGATGAGATACCCAAATTAGTCCAAACTTTCTGGGCAGCCAAGCAATCACAAAGGATATGGATGGTGCCATATAGGCTTGTTCAAATTAACTGGTTCGGATGAACTGGTTTGGTCCAAACTGGTTCGGTCGAACTAGTTCAAAAACCAAACCAGTGTTTTTAGGTTTCAAATAGACCAGTTAAAAATAGTAACAAAAATCCAGTTCAAATCGGTTCGACTCGACTCGTTTTTTGATACTTGTTTATACTTAAATTTAAATCAACCCACTTTAAACCTATACAATTTTAGAATCGATTTGAAGCAAAATCAACTAAACCACTCTGGAATTAAACCAAACCTAGAGATTTCTTCAATAAATCAAACCTAGAGATATATTGGACTCTCGTATGTTGATGTTGGACATGATTTCAGTCTGTTGTGGAACAGATTTTCAATCGGTTCAATTTGTTTTTTAGTTGGTTCAGTGTATTTTTCAGTCGGCTCAATGTTTTTCAGTTGGTTCAGTATTTTTTCAGGCGGTTCAGTGTGTTGGACATGATTTTAAGCCGGTTTAGGTTCAGCTTGAATCAGATTATTTTCGAACCAAAATTATTATTAAAAATCCCAGCCAGAACAGTTCGAACCAGTTCTGAATCGGTTCGAACCAAACCAGTTCTTTTTTCCATAAACCATATCAATTTTTTTAGAAACAAAAAAAAAAGTACTGATTTTGTACAAACCAGACCAGTTCAGTTCCAAATCGGTTCGACCCCAAACCGGTTCATAAACAAACCTAGTGTCTTCTTTATAGTTTCCACACACTTTACAAAGAGGATTGATGTTCATTCCTCTCTTGTGTAGCATGCTCGCCAAACAGATTATGTCATGATTACACAACCATATAAAAGATTTTATCCTAGTGATCGTGTCAGATTTTCATACAAAAAAAAACTAGTTTAAAGAGATAAGGTCCGACCAATTCGTTAGTTCATTAACTACCTATTATTTGGGGAAACCACCAATTCATTCAATTGAAGAAGGCAAGAAAATGAAGGCGTTCCTCTCAAGGATAAATTATAGGGAAAGAAAAGGTCATCAATGCAACACGAAAAAACAAAATATAAGCGATTTAATGTTTTATTTTTAAATTAGATATATCAGATTATAAGGTATTAAGAATGAAAAGATATTTGTGAGTACTAAAATTTTATTTAATAATTTGTCCCAAAATCAAAACAAATTAATATATAAAATGTAATTTGCTAACACTATATTTAATTAATATGAAATTAAAATTAGTTAGGAAAATACAATTTTATGTATAAAGCCGTAAAAAAATTAACTTTCAAAAATATACATAAATAATACTTTTTCCATTTCCCGAATTTAATTTGCATTATCCCGATAGAGCTGCTATAAGTTAGTAGGTTTCGCTATAACATTATTTATTATTATAGATAAGACACTAATAATTTATTAATCTTTGGCAACTGAGGGTGAGTCGAGGTGATAGCTACGTACGTATTAAAGTGTACAATGATTCAATCTTTGTTATAGTGCAAAATTTTTAGTTCAATAATAGTTTATATTATATATTAGTTATTGACTTGCTTTTTTTAAAAGAAATTATTAAAAAATATAGGTGTCTAATTATCGATTGATCCATCAAAGGGACGTACCTAAATTAAAATTATGTGATATTAATTACGTTATTGAAATCTTTTTTACATATATTTTCACATAAAAATAAATAATTCATAAATTAGAGTGTAACGTTAAATAAAATTATGATTTTGTGGATAAATATATTCAATTTAAAAAAGATTGCAATTAATAAAAATAAACAAATATACCTATATGTATTAAAATATAATAATTTTATTTATGATATTTTTAATGCATCTAAGAGCTTAAAATTGCATATTGTTAAATTTATCGAATATGCATACACACAATAAGTTCATAGTGCTATCTTTCTCAACACAAACATGACACACAAATTTTATATGTGTTTATATTGTGTTATCGTATCGTATTAAGTTAGACATTTATACGTCTGCATGCGATATTTTAAAAATACTAATAATATCAAAATAATGAACCGGTTATAGTAATAACTATTCAAACACAAAATTTTATGAGTGATTAATGTAGATTTGACAAAGTTCCAAAATTAAACAATTAAATGGAACTTTAAGAGTTATTGAACGAGAAATTCTCAAAAAATATTCAAAAATCAGACTCAACAGTCCAACTTTATTATGTATCTGTATTGTGTTCTTATACTTAAACACGAACACAACACGAAAACTACCTCGTGTTATCATGTTCGCTCTATTGTGTTATGTTTCATGTTATATATTTTCACGAGCACTTTTTTTTATTTTGTGAATGTTCGTGCTCTATTATCATATTACGTTAAAAATTATTAACCCTACACATTGTATTAATTGACAATATATTTTAGATTTTATACTATAAATTCTATTTTTTTTAAGTCATAATAATAATAATAATAATATTATTATCATGTAATCATCATTATCTATTTATTGAAACATAATTATATATATGTTCATCTCAATCAACATAAATTATAAATCATCCACCATATATATATATATATATATATATATAATAATGTAGTCAATGGTTGGCCACCCTCACCCCTTCCCTTCCCCCAACAAATTAGAAGACCCACTTTGTTGTGGGTTGATGGGTCGATTAGGGCTGCGCCCACGTACACGCCACCCTCCCATTTCCCACCAACCCTACCCTTTCTTCTACATTCGAATAACCAAAGACAAAACATCCTACAATATAACCCGACCTCCTCAATTCAAGTCACGACACGCTGTAAGAAAAAATAATTAACACATACAGTTTCACGACATGGAATCTTCAGTGGTCTCAGAATTCGAAGGCACGCTCCTAAAGAACCGAGACCTATTCCCGTACTTCATGCTCGTGGCGTTCGAGTCCTCGGTCGGCGGCATCCTCCGATTCACCCTGTTGCTGCTTCTCCGGCCACTTCTGTGGATGCTCGAGGCCTCAGGCATGGAGGACGCAGCTCTGAGAGTTATGGTTTTCGTTGCACTGGTCGGAATGAGGGAATCGGAGATCGCGTCAGTGGCCAGAGCAGTCCTTCCCAAGTTCTACATGGACGATATCGATACCCAAGCTTGGCGGGTTTTCAGTTCGCATGGGAAGCGGGTTGTGGTGACCCGTGCCCCGAGAGTCATGGTGGAGGTGTTTGGGAAGAAACACTTGCAAGCGGATGAAGTTATAGGGTCTGAGCTTGTCGTGGGTCGGTTCGGGTACGCTTTGGGGTTGACTCAGAGTATCGGGTCGGTGTCTGATCGGGTTACGAGGTTGTTTGACAAGCCGCCGACACTGGGGATGGGGCGGACGACGTCGTCTACGTTTTTGCATCTATGCAAGGTTTTTTCTTCCATATTCAATATCTACGAAACATAGTATATAATAATATAAAAGAAAAACTACCAAACTATACCCGAACTTGACCACCAAACTAATATCTGAACTTGACCCGAACTTGTGAGTAATTAGCAAGTAGGCACCTAAATTTTTTTTTGTAGCAACTAAGTAGACGAATTTATGAAAATTAGCAAATAGGTACCTACCGTTAATTTTCATTAAAAATAAACGGAAAATATCACGTGAGGAGCAAATAGGTACCTGAACTTACACGAATGAGCAAGTAGGTACTTGAACTGGTTCAAAAATCAGTTCAAAACCGGTTCGGTCGAATCACTTTATTTTTTTAAACAACAAAATGTTTATATATCAAACACATGCATGACTCAACTCTAGACATTCTCAGAGTGCTATTTGATGCACTGAGAACGTCTGAAGTTGAGTCATGCACGTGTTTGGTATATAAAAATTTTTATTTAAAAAATAAAGTGGTTCGACTGAATCGGTTTTTGAATCGGTTCAGATACTTATTTGCTCATCTGTGTAAGTCCAAGTACCTATTTGCTCCTCACGTTATATTTTTCATTTATTCTTAACGAAAATTAACGGTAGGTACTTATTTTCTTATTTAATAAAGTTCAGCAACTTATTTGCTAAAAAATAATATTTATGTACCTACTTGCTAATCACGCACAAGTTTGGATAAGGTAATGTTTCTAATTTCTGCATGGGTTGGTTTGAACTAGGAACAACTACATCCTCCATTCACCAACCAACACCATACAACCGACGATCCGCGACTACTCCGACCAACTCCGGTTATCTTCCACGACGGCAGGCTGGTGAAGCGGCCCACGCCGCTCACCTCTCTCCTAATCCTCCTCTGGATGCCACTCGGCATAACCCTAGCCACGATACGACTCACTATCGGCTTGGTTCTCCCCTTCTCGATAATCCCAATCGTAACGCCGCTCTTCGGTGGCAATGTCATCGTGAAGGGCAACCCACCGCCACCTGTCACCCGCAAGAACTCCGCCGGCGTGCTCTTTGTCTGCACCCACCGAACCCTAATGGACCCTGTCGTGTTATCCACTGTCTTGGGTCGTCAAATCCCTGCCGTCACTTACTCCCTCTCGAGATTCTCCGAGATTCTGTCTCCGATCCCGACCGTCCGTTTAACGAGGATCAGAGAAGTCGATGCAGAGAAAATCAAGCACCAGCTATCCAAGGGTGACCTAGTAGTATGCCCTGAGGGGACCACGTGTAGGGAACCGTTTCTGCTGCGGTTCAGCGCGCTCTTCGCAGAACTAACCGACCGTATCGTGCCCGTGGCAATGGACTACCGTGTCGGGTTCTTCCACGCGACCACGGCTCGAGGGTGGAAGGCGCTTGACCCGATCTTCTTCATGATGAACCCTAGACCAATCTACGAGGTCACGTTCTTGAACCAGTTGCCTGCTGAGATCACGTGCTCGTCTGGGAAGAGCCCGCATGACGTGGCGAATCATGTTCAGAGGATCCTTGCTGCCACGTTAGGGTTTGAGTGCACCAATTTTACAAGGAAGGACAAGTACAAGGTTCTTGCCGGGAACGATGGGACGGTGTCGGCTCGTGATTCGTGGTGCGAGCAAGTAACCAAGATGGTGAAAACTCATAAGTCTATTATTTTTCATTAATATAAACTATAGTAATATAGTATGAGAAGAAAATAAAATTTGGGATGTATTATTGGATTTTAGGGCATATATTTATATATACTGCCTTGGTTGTATACATTATAACTATCATTTTTTGTTTATATTTTTACTTTGTTTTGTTTAATTTGGTATGTAATAAATTGTGAGTGCATATTCATATTTATTTTATTATTATGTAATTAATTTCAGAGTATATATATATATATATGAGTTAAATACCAAGAAACTACATGAACTTTGAACGTTATTCAACGAGCTACACGAACTTTAAAATTTCAAAATGGACTACCTCAACTTGGACGAAGGTGCAAATAGATACCACCGACCAATGTATTGTCAACTGTTGATAGAATATCGTTGAAAATTCGTCAGAAATTGGACATAAATAACTATTTGCACCTTCGTATAATTTGAGGTAACGCGTTTTAATTTTTTAAAATTCGGGTAGCTCGTTGCAAAACATCAAAAGTTAGTTGCTCGTAAATAATATATATAGAGAGAGAGGTTGGCCGTAAATAATACGCCAAAAACGTGTGTATAATTAGCATTACTTAAACGAATATTCCTCTCTAGATAATGTTAAGTCTGTGATTCACAGGGACGGAGCTATTAAGGGTCCAGGGGGGGCAATTGCCCCCACTGGCAGTAGTGTATACCTTTATTTAAATGGCAATTGCCCCCCCTCACCGAAAAGAAGAAGAGAAATTGTCGAGACCGAGAGAATAGAGTGTTGTTGAGACCGAGAGAAGAGAGTGTTGCCATGAATTTGCTGTAAATCGCTTCGAGCTTAAGAAGTAGGAAGGAGAAGAAATGTTGCTTACTTTGGTTGATTATCCCTTCAAGGTTGCTGTTTGTGTTCAAGGCTGCTGCTCCTTCAATCTTTATCCCGTCCGTGAAGAAAAGCTAGGGTTAGATAGTTAAAAGCTGATTTTCCAAGTTATTGGGCTGATTGGGCTGATTTTTGGGGGTGTGGTATAATTCTGGGCTGATTTTTGGGGTTTATGGTATAACTGGCTGATTTTTTGGGTTGTGGTATAATTCATTACTACTATGTAAATTAGATGATTTTACATGGGTTGATGTCAGCCGTGTATAATCCTAGTTTTAGGTTTAAAAACTAAGTTAAATTATTTATTATGTGTATTTAATATAATTAAAAACTAAGTTTTGCCCCCCCTGACTTTTCATCCTGGCTTCGTCCCTGGTGATTCATATTCTATGGAATATTATCAAGTCACGTGACTAACTTCATCAAAGTTCGTCTTACATATAAATTGAAATACTTTAATTAATACCACATAATTAATTAAAGTAAAAGTTCAATTTAATACTGGGTGTAATACTAATTAAACGATATTGTTGAGATTTGAACGCAGTTATTCTGCTATTATTTTAAATCGAACTTAAACATAACATAACTCTAAATGTAAAATGATTATTAATAAATCATTATATTCATTTTGAGATATTATCAACAGTTTCAATCTCTCTCTCTCTATATATATATATTAATTTGGCTTGAAAATATATAATGTTGTCAAGTAAAAAAAATAAAATATTTTAATTAATTTTATTTGTTCACTTAAATTGTAACAGACTATGTGTCATCATATTTTTGTATATGTGAACCCTTTAAAATTGTTCTAAAACACCATATTTTATAAACATTAAAAACCATTTCATTTTATCTTATTTATTACTAGCTAGTATTATAATATTCCACATGATATATATATAATCCAGAGAAAAAGGTCACCAATTAGATTAAAATTTGGTGAGACGGTGGGAATTTCTACTCCGAAAGGCGACACTTGAATATAACAAATATAGGGAAAAAGAAGTGGATAAGTGTTAGATTTGTGTTATAAATTAAATTTTTATGGTATTTTGTGTGTGATTATAAAATTAATTTAGGTTAGAGAATAATAATGTGTATGCGTGAAAAATAAATATCTTATTAATAAGTTAGTAATTAGTATTTATAAGAATACTTAAGTTTTATACTATAGTTACTTCCTCTATGAGATCCACACTAGTGTTAATTTCAATTGTTAAAAAACACATTTTTACATACGTTAGTTACCTTTATTTGTATCAAAAGACACATCTCCACCCAATGTCTCTGGTTGGTTGCAACAAATTTAAAGCTACTCTTCGTATACAAATATCATCTATAAGGTTCCGTGTAGGGTAATTTCTCGTTTATCCAACATTGATGATGTTAATAATTATTCTACATTATTACATTTTATAAGTCAAATAATGTATCTTAAATTAGTAATTTTAAAATTTAATTATCGAATTACTAATAAGCATTTTTTTTTTGTCGAACAAAAGGAATTGATTAGTAGTAGTGACGACCCTAGGCTCATCCCGCTACATAATGTACAGGTTTTCCTGTTGTCATTTGTGAATTTCTAAAGGTCTTCACCACATCTGAGAACAATCGGTGTTTTGCAGTTTGCACTTGCCCCGTCAACGTAGCCCCACCGACAGCCTAGAGTTGAGAGGTTGACCCTTTAGACACAAGTTGAATATTTCCCAAGAACACTTGGTGAGTTTAAAACTCGTAACTCTGGTGCCAAACCACTTGAAAGTGAGTCCTCTCAACCACTAAAACACAATTACGGGGTGATAAACACCTAATTTGAATACTATTATTATAGCAAAAGGTAGATATATTTGGGGAAAATATTATATATATATATATATACTTTTTATTTTTTTGAAGTCTATGTAAGGCAATTTCGGTTTAATAGGTGGGCGGTCGGACCAAATATAGAGTCAGGCTAAAAGACCGGTTACCATCACCCAAGTCAACCCAGTGAACCGTCTTTGTCGTGATGGGATTCTCAGAATCCGATTCTGCTACATTTCCACGCGCGTCGCTGTCGCATTCCTCGACATTGACGAGTACATCGTCCGAAATTTTGACCGATTTGTTTCCAGTCGATAACCGAAACGTATTTATCTCTGAGCAATAGCATTCCTCCACGTGTCCTTCGGTTTGTGCGTTCTTAAACGCGTCCTTGCTGTTATCCTCAAAGGATCAATCCTTTTTCACTTTTTCTCCTCTACCAAACACGGCCTCTGATTCAGCTCCCTTCATCACTCAATCAATTGGGGGAGCTTCTTCCTGGCTGTAAAATCGGATCTTTCTACAGTTTCTAATTGAAGCTCTGGTTTAGTGTTGTTCTTGATTCTTCGTCCAGGATCCGATCTGCAGAGGTGGTCGGATTTCGATGTCGTCTGCAGCATCGTCGTCGTACTGGTGTTACAGATGCAGCCAATTCATCTGGGTCCAGAGCCACGATTCCGTCGCGTGCCCTAATTGCGAGGGCGGCTTCATCGAGGCGATCGATACCCCGCCGCAATCAACCATTGGCGATGTGGGCCACCGGCGTCTCCCCAGATCCGCTATGCAAAGGATTGGATCCCGGGCCGATTCTGACAATATCTCAGTACCAGGTACGCGCAGAAGCCGTAGAAATGGTGGAGATAGGTCTCCGTTCAATCCTGTGATTGTTCTCCGGCGGCCGTCTGACGGAGATGAAGGCGGTGAGGGGAACGGGTACGAGCTCTACTACGACGATGGTGGAGGATCGGGTCTCAGACCCTTGCCGCCAAGCATCTCCGAGTTTCTCCTTGGATCTGGAATCGATCGTTTGTTGGGTTACCTCCAGCAGGTTGAGATCAGTGGTATTGGGCGGTTGGAGCAACCACCGGCCTCCAAAGCCGCCATTGAATCGATGCCCATAGTCGAAATCTGTAAAGATCATGTCGAATCGGAAGAACTGCACTGCGCTGTCTGTAAAGAACTGTTTGAAGTTGACTCTAGGGCTAGAGAGATGCCATGTAAGCATCTTTACCATCAAGATTGCATCTTGCCATGGCTATCGATGCGAAACTCCTGCCCCGTCTGCCGCCACGAGATGCCACCGGAGAACCAACCGGAGCTGACCACTGGAATGGGAGATGAAGAAATTGTGGGGATGACGATATGGAGGCTCCCAGGTGGTGGGTTTGCAGTCGGGCGATTTTCAGGCGGAAGGAGAGGCAGTGAAGGTGAGCTGCTTCCGGTGGTTTACACTGAAATGGACGGCGGTTTCAATAACAGCGGTAGTGGAGGTGTAGGAGGCCGTCCGAGGCGTATCTTGTGGCCGTCAAGGGGGAGCAGAGTGGGGGAAAGTGGTGGTTTGAGAGGTTTGTTTATGAATTTCTTTGCTTGTTTCGGTGGTCAGTCTCGATCATCGGCTGCATCGAGCTCTAGCTCTAGAATGGTGGAGAGCGGATCGTACTCTGCTTCCAGTAGTACTTTCAGAAGGCCACCCAGGTCGGTTAGACTTGAACTTGATATAAGTGAGCTCGAAGGTAGATGATAGTGTTCGTTTGTGTTGACCATGACAGAGGAAGATCTAGCAGCCATAGCCATTCCCCTCTCTAGAACTGTAAACAGAGAGACAGATTCAAAGGTTGTGTTGTGTTGAATTGAATTGGTATGTGAAAATGATGATGCAGAAACAGAGGAGGTTCTGTTCTTGATGCTCCAATGTTTGAAGTTTTTATGATTTTTTTGGTTATTTTTTGCATGTAGAAGAAGGTATATAGTTTCATGAACCATTCATTTCTTTTTGTGGGAGGATTATATGGATTTGGTTAGAGTTAATGTATGCTTTTCTGGGGATATATTTCAATTTTTAAATATTTACAATAGGATTTTAAGTTTTTTTTTTAATGAAAAATATATTCTAGCCTTTTTCTTTAAAAAAAAAATTATATATTCAGTCCATCAATTTTCACGACTTGTTGAGGTTGACGTTCTGTCCCGAGGCCCTACTATACCTTTCAAGGATCTGTGTGAGCGTGCGTGCATTCTGTTCGGTTGCTCTCATGAAGATAATTGAGTTATCTCCAAACATCGTATGAATTTCCAGGCATGATCTCTTCATATTTATGCCCTCGAATCTCCGGTCCTCCACTGCCTTACTAATTTGCCTGGAGAGGGCATCAACTACAATTATGAACAGGTACGGGGACAGAGGGTCCCCTGCCTTAATCCTCTCGTTGGTCTGAATCTAGTTGTCTTTTCACCGTTTATAACCACGTTGTATTGCACGTTGGTGATACACTCTTGGATCCATTTGCACAAGATTTCAGCGAACCCCAATGCTTTAAGTGATTCAAGCACAAAGGTCCACTTCACTCGATCGAATGCCTTGTTCATATCCAGCTTGATCACGCACTCTTCCTTGTTTGCCTATTTATTAGTTCTCATATGATGGACATCAACTACAATTATGAACAGATACGGGGACAGAGGGTCCCCTGCCTTAATCCTCTCGTTGGTCTGAATCTAGTTGTCTTTTCACCGTTTATAACCACGTTGTATTGCACGTTGGTGATACACTCTTGGATCCATTTGCACAAGATTTCAGCGAACCCCAATGCTTTAAGTGATTCAAGCACAAAGGTCCACTTCACTCGATCGAATGCCTTGTTCATATCCAGCTTGATCACGCACTCTTCCTTGTTTGCCTATTTATTAGTTCTCATATGATGGACATCAACTACAATTATGAACAGGTACGGGGACAGAGGGTCCCCTGCCTTAATCCTCTCGTTGGTCTGAATCTAGTTGTCTTTTCACCGTTTATAACCACGTTGTATTGCACGTTGGTGATACACTCTTGGATCCATTTGCACCAGATCTCAGCGAACCCCAATGCTTCAAGTGATTCAAGCACAAAGGTCCACTTCACTCGATCGAATGCCTTGTTCATATCCAGCTTGATCACGTACTCTTCCTTGTTTGCCTATTTATTAGTTCTCATATGATGGACAAGTTCGTGAGCAATAAGAGATGAGTCAACCTGTTTATTAGTTCTTATAGATTTATTGTTGCAGTCACATGATGCGTTTTAATTTAATGGAATAGAGATGAGTAAACTTATTTTCTATTAAATCAGTATTAAATGACATAGCAGATGAGCGATTCGCCTAGAGATTTTAGATTATAATTTTGAATTATTATTTTTTATAGTCAGCATTTTTATAGAATGTTTGTAAGGGAGATACTCATGGTTGAGAATCTTAGAGTGTGTTTGAGTGAGTATTGGTGTCTGTAAAAATTGTTCTAGTATTAATGAAAGTTTATGGCTTGCTAAACCGGATCTATCATTTACCTCGACCAGGTATGCACAATGGACTAATAGCTCTCGTATGAGGGTGTTTTTGTTGTTGTACGTAGAAGTCTCTGCGCAGCTTCCAGTTTTACCTTAAAATTTAAGTAAAATCCAAAGCATGCTGGACAGTCACTTCCATTTATTACATCAAAATCTAAGTAATCAGGAATAAAGACTTGAGTATCTACAAATAGAAGTGAAAATCCTACAGCAAGGACAGAGACAGATCTCAAATTAGCAAGGGGAACACAAAACCCTAATCAAGAAGGAGGTCTACAGACCAAGCTTGTGGAATCAGAAACTTTGAACCTTACCGAAAAACTCTGATTACAACTTGCAAAGGTATAAAGTCTTTTGCACGAAGTAAAAGGGTACTTAGTTTCATGTTTGATCAGATAGCAAGTTTGTTTTTTTGGCCAAATATCATATAGCAAGTTCAAGTGAGTACATTGAGACATTGCGTACGCTTGACCCATTCTGTCCACCAGCGGCAGGATTCGCCCTAACTGAATGACTAATTATTTTAGATGTAGAATAACTATATTACGACAACAATGACCTACGTGAATATTACATACACAATTTCAATTACGTTTCAACAAAAAAAAAACAAGAAAGGAGAATTTGATTATCTTTTGTAAAACATTTTAAATTAAATTTGTTTTTCTCTAATTAAAACAACTATAATGTAAATATGTATTAAGACTCACTCCTTAACTAACTAAGCTAATTTCAATATTTTCTAAATTACAGTTTTTTTTTCTTCATATATTTCTGACCATAATTATTATTCCACAAGAATTAGGACTGACATAATAATCTCGTTTAATCTGTTTTATTCAAGAGACACGAACTACGTCTTCTGTACAGACAAAACTGGAGGGAAACAAGAAAACCAAAGACAACCTACATATGAACAAGAAACATGAAAGAAAACAGAAAAGAAATCTTTAATGTACAATTTCGGATATAAATAGATTTTGGAGACTCTAAATCACACAGAAAAACTGATCATTTACATGGCCGAACGGCCGGCCGACCGCCGCCTGAGTCTCAAGCATCGCTGCCGCTGTATTCCCGCCAACAGAGGAGCATGATCACGCAGCGTCTCATTATGTAGAATCGGGCTCTGCGTTCCCTCGCAAGTTTGGCGCACTTTCGGACGAAAGGGAACCTCTTCTTGATGGAGGCGTTCAGTTTCAGTGATCGGCTTCTTTTTGTTGATTGGCGGTGGTCTCTGATGTGGAGGGGCGGCGGCTCGGATGACGTGTCTTCTGCGGACGCCATGGATTCCGGTATGGGAAAGCTGGATAGGAGATAGAGATGGTGATGATGATGGGAGGAGAGACGGAGTAGGGAGAGAGAACAGAATGAGGGGGCTCCTCTTTGACTAAATTCTAGTGGAGTTCTAGATGATAAATAAATAAATATAGATAATTAGTTTGTTGATTTATTATTAGATAATAATAATAATGATTATGAAAATTCAGTTAAATATAAAGCAGAAATATATATATATATATATATATATATTGTGGAAATGATATAAATTTATCCTACTAAAATTAGGGGTGTAAAAAATTGATCAAACCCGTGAGTAACTTGCTCATGGGTCGTGTTTGAGTCAGATTTTTTTATCCATGAATCATTTTGACACGCCCCATGAATGATCCGTGAAAACACGAATCATGTTTGGATAAGAAGTCTTGACCCATGGATCAACCTGTGACCTATGAAAATTATATTTTATTATATAATAATTAGATGCTTTACTTTACACCCGTGACCCATTGATCAACATGTGACACATGTGTCAAATGTTTCTGGTTTTTAATCGGTGGTGGGTTGAACGAGTCAGTCTAACCCGCAGGTCAAGGATGTCGAATGAGTTAGTCTGACCCATGATATACTATTACTGACGGGTCAGCCTGACCCGCGGGTCATGTTTGAGTTACGATTCTTGACTCATACAAATACATGGGTCGTGTTGGGGTCAGACAATTTCTGACACGACTCATAGATGACACGATCCATGGGTTGACCCAGTCCGCAAATTGACACCCCCTTACTAAAACCTCTGAAAAAATAAGTAACAAAAATGGATACCACTTTTTTGTAATAATAAATAATAAAGGTTAATATTCACCATTAACAAATTAATATGAAAACCCTGGCCACAATCAAATTAAATAACAAAATATTTATTCATTTTTTTAAAAAGAATTTTAATATGTGAATGTTAGTTAACTTAGTTTTATAATTTCAACTTACATAATTATCATTTGAATATATGTCTTCATAACAACTTTTGTAGTGGGAAAATATATAATAATATGGTTGATCTAATGGTAACAAAAAAAAAAATATTTTTTTCTCTTATATAGTTATATATTATATGTTTTTAGATTATTTGTGTTTAGGTGGACTGTAGTGTCCCAATACGTGTATCGGACTAGATGAATAAATAAATATTCAAACTTTTAATATCAAATGATTAAGTCAAGGACCCTCCGACGTCGTTCCACTTCAAATAGTATATATTTTTTTCTTCAAATAAACATTAAATACATTAATTCCTTATCTCATTCAAAACACGGACGAAAAAATTTACCACATCATGTAATATAAATGATTAAATGAAAGATAATTTTACCAATGGGAGCAACTTGCTACAAAAGAAAAGGGTATTGGGTGTATCATGCAGTGACTGGAAGTAGGGGACCTTTTCTCATCAATTAATAAATATTGGTTTAGATATTTGGCGGTCAAGCCTATAAAGTATAATTAGATATAGCGTTAGGCCGTCTGCTAACCTTATAATATTAATACCCTATTAGTTAATTAATTAAGAAACTAATCATCCAACACGGCATTGTACCTAAATAATTATAGACATCATTCCTACGTGTGCTTATTAATAGTAATATATATATATATATATATATACACCAAATAGTTATATGAACTTTGTACGATTTGTAACGAGCTATTCGAATTTTAAAAATTCAAAATGAACTATCTCAACTTGGACAAATGTGTAAATAGCTACCTCCGTCCAATTTACTGTCAATTGTTGACATAATTTCGTCAGAAATTGGACAGAGGTAGCTATTTACAACTTCGTCCAAGTTGAGGTAGCCCATTTTGAATTTTTAAAGTTCAAGTAGCTCATTATAAAATGTCAAAAGTTCAGGTAACTCATTGATATTTATCCCTATATATATATATATATTTTGAATTTCATTTTTTTCACCAATTAAAATTTTATATAATAATTTAGAGATTTTAGGCGTCAGCTCAATCTTATCATATATATATTCTTGATATTATTGGTAGTTGATTCCGTCATTAAAGATATGGAATTATAATGAGATGCTTGGTTTGTAATTCCATTGCTAAAGTTTCCATTTTTTTCGCAGATTAAAGATATTCTAGCCAAATTTTCGACTTTTTTTTTAAAGTATTTATTTTCGAATTTTTTTTAAAAAAAATATATATAAAATAAATATTTAGCAAAATGTGCATCTGCGCAGGTCTACCACCTGCGTTTTTAAGATTTTTTTTTTAAAACGCATCAATGTGTACATGAATTTTGAGAAGACACAACACACAACCATTCACAACAGTATCAAGCAAAGAAAATGAATTTTTGAAAAAAATACTTTTTGGAAAAGTTCAATGAAAATGGAAGGTTTGATCAAGAGAAATCTAAAACAACCTTGCTGGTGTTGTTGGATATGCAAGTTCCATCGTTGCTCTCTTCCAAGCAGTGAGTGGAAACAACGATCTATCAGAAACAACGTTGATTTTAAGTCTGCTTATGGTTTTCCTCCTAAATAGAAATTGAGAGATATAATCACGCGTTGCTTCATCTCAGTATTCATAAGTCCAAATTCATCTAGGCTAGTCTCACCAAATTCCTCGACTGGTTCTCTAAAAATGTGAAGTTTAAATACTAACATGGTACAACAACCAAAGTCTGTCTATCAGAAACAACGTTGATTTTAAGTCTGCTTATGGTTTTCCTCCTAAATAGAAATTGAGAGATATAATCACGCGTTGTTTCATCTCAGTATTCATAGGTCCAAATTCCTCTAGGCTAGTCTCACCAAATTCCTCGACTGGTTCTCTAAAAATGTGAAGTTTAGATACTAACATGGTACAGCAACCAAGGTCTGTCTATCAGAAACAACGTTGATTTTAAGTCTGCTTATGGTTTTTCTCCTAAATAGAAATTGAGAGATATAATCACGCGTTGCTTCATCTCAATATTCATAGGTCCAAATTCCTCTAGGCTAGTCTCACCAAATTCCTCGACTGGTTCTCTGAAAATGTGAAGCTTAGATACTAACATGGTACAACAACCAAGGTCTTTCAAGCGAACTGATGCTTGTTCATTCTCTAGGCTAGTCTCACCAAATTCCTCAAGTAAACAAGAAAGGAAGTTAAATACTTTTTTCCTGTCCTAAATTTTCCAACTTGTTCTGAACAACATCCGCGAGGTAAAACATTGAAACAACGTTGTTTATTCACAAGTTTCTGAATGAGACTTTTCTTCAAATACACTAGCTAGTTTGACATTTTTTTGAATTACTGCTGCAAAAGAGCTCTTTGGGGTTTGTAGGTGCAAGAGGGCGGCCGACTTTAACTGATTCAGTTTGCTGCAAATTGACATAGTTACTTTTTAAAAAAGCTCAATTAAAAAGCTATAGTTATAAGCTCTTTTGCAGCAGACTGAAACTTGTGAATAAACAACTTTGTTTCAATGTTTTACCTCGCGGATGCTGTTCAGAACAAGTTTCATTGGAGAAGCTTTACAAGATATTCGGAAGATGTTGAGTCAGAGATGTACGTCTCTCTAGCCTGGTTAGTGTTAATGTGTTATGCTTATGCTTTAGCAATTGTAGCCTGGTGAGACTAGCCTAGAGAATGAACAAGCATAAGTTCGCTTGAAAGACCTTGGTTGCCGTACCATGTTAGTATCTAAACTTCACATTTTTAGAGAACCAGCCGAGAGTCAAGAGTGGAAACCCCAAAGAGCTATTTTGCAGCAGTAATTCCTGAAAATGTCAAACTAGCTAGAGTATTTGAAGAAAAGTCTCATTCAGGAACACTCTGATTTAAAAAAAAAAAAAAAATGAAAAACGCCACTACCACCTACGTTTTTCGCAAAAACGGAGGTGGTAGTAGCGTTTTTCAAAAACGCTACTACCACATGCGCAAATAAACATTTTGCTACATATTTTTTCTACATATATACTTTTTCAATTTTTTTTTCTGACATGGTTACTTTTTAAAATTTATCCAAATTTTCTTTTAAATGCTTAAACATTTAGTTTAAATATCATTAAAAAGAAATTGTTGCAGGGTAATTTTAACAAATTATTATAACTTAATTTAGGTTGGTTGAAATTGATTCATCAAATTGAACGCAATTTTTAGTTTTAGTTTTATTTTTTTAAAATCATTCAATCGAAAACGTTGATCTATTATTGACAAGTTTGATCCCTTTCTTGATAAAAAGTATTCACACTGCACCGATAATATCGGTCGAATCCGAACCGCCTATTGATTCATATAGTCGTATATAGGTCCAATAGAGAGCAGCACTTTATTAAAGACTCGTGTACATATACATATACATATACATATACATATTCGTTAAATACCAAATAGCTACCCGAACTTTGGACGTTTTATAAATAGCTACCCGAACTTTGAATTTTCAATAGCAACTACCTAAACTTTGGACGAAGTTGCAAATAGCTATCTCAACTTTGACACATGGGGCAAATCGCTACCTCCGTTAAATATGGACGGAAAATGACGTGTCAACACATGATTGATCCATAATTTTAAAAACTATATTAATTTTTTAAAATACTAAAATAATCAAAATAAAAAACTGAAAATTCAATAGGAAAAATAATAATTTGTAATATAATTTTTGTATTGAAAAATATAAAAAAAACTAATCATTTATTTTTATTTTTATTTCATAATTTTAATAAAAATATTATATTTAAAACTCTTATTTTTTCTATTAATTTTCCATTTTTTTAAAGAATTTTTCTGATTTTTTAGTATTTTAAAAAAATAATATAGTTTTTAAAATTATGGACCAATCATGTGTTGCCACGTCATTTTCCATCCATATTTAACGGAAAATTTAACGGAGGTAACTATTTGCCCCATATGTCAAAGTTTAGGTAGCCATTTTTTAAAATTCAAAGTTTGGGTAGCTATTTGTAAAACGTCCAAAGTTCGGGTAGCTATTTGGTATTTAACAATATACATATACATATACATATACATATACATATACATATACATATACATATACATATACATATACATATACATATACATATACATATACATATACATATACATATACATATACATATACATATACTTGCAATATCTCTTGGGAAATTACAGGTAATAGAACATGTCCTATAAATGGAACATCGTATTCGAATAAACAGTATAACCATAATGTTTTTCTTCTTCCTTAGGATACAACTATAACATGGTGGAAAGTTTGAGGGGTACTAATGTAAAATCATTATACGACGGATGCGCATCCAATGGTAAAATTAGACATTATAAAATCCTAGGACTCATATACCCTATTAGCTCAATTTGTATATCGTATTTGGCCAAAAAAAAAATTGTATATCGTATTTAATAGATACTATTTATTTATAAGGTAGTACTTATAAGGTAGTACTTATAAGATAGTTAGTTAAGTATTATATTGTATTAGAGCGCGCGCAAATTCAAATTAACAAGGTAAGGAATCTTAGTTAATTTTTAAAGGTATTAATATATCTTAAAAGTATATCAAAGTGTTTCACTCGTAAATTCAAAGTGATGACACAATTGATTAAGATGTTTAAAGTCTCACAATAATAATGAATTTAAATAAATATTTGAAACTCGTGTTTTAATGACGAGTCGTATGAGTTACACAAATTGTTTTAATGTTGGGTAGACCCGTAGGTCGTGTCAAGATTTGCTAAACTCAAACATGACCCATCAATTTTCACGGGTCAATTATTGTGACCCAAACACGGCTCACGGGTCGATGGGTTAATCCGCGCGATCAAAAAATGACATTGCAAATTTATGGGTCAACCCACAACCCGTGTGACCCACACCACCTTCTAAGTTTACGGTTATAATATTTTTATATATTATTTAATAATATATTATAAATTATTCAATGAATCGATGAGTTGACCGAGATTCAAATGTATATTATAAATTATTCTACGGGTCGATGGGTTGACCCGTGAGTCGAAAGTTACAACCCTTTTTTGGTTGTGTCAAAATGATCCGTGACTCAAAAATTCTGAACTCAAACCCGACCCGTGAATGGGTCAACCGCGGATCACCCACGAGTCGTGTCAAAAATTGACACCCCCAATCCAAATGATCGTGTATGGATGGAGAATTCTCGAGTCATCATGCTCGTCTTCCAGTACTAAACCCTATCCCAAATTGATGACCTTGAATCATCTTAGCTAGCAACCTTATCTGCCTTTGCTAAATACACCCCGAAGTTCCTTTGCTTTACAATGAGGGTTACTAGAGATGGAAAAGTGGAGATCTTCTGCAAAGAACAAGCTTGTCTTTACTACCTCGAACATGGATCCGTTGGCTAAAAGCACGACACCCAACACGTTCGGATCTGTACGAGAAAGGGAAACCACATTAGCAACCAACGAACAGAGAGATCAGAGCTCAACAGACAAACAAACAGCTCATGACGTTCATACGTACGGATTCATATTGCATCCCTCTATCATCTGCAGATTCTGCATAACCTTTTAAAAGAAAAGAAAAACCTGGAAATATATAACCATCTTGCTGCTTTGATGAACATATATAGCCATCTATTGCTGCTGCAGCATCATCAAGATTCTCAGAGATGACTTCTGGAGGAAGGGAATCGGTTAATAATTCATCGATTCGTGACTTGTGAATCTTGAAGATGCTGCATCTGCAAACAATGACTGGGGTTTCTTCAGGGACTCCATAGATGGTGCAAGGAGGAGATGATTGCTAACCCTAACCCTAACGAACACTGGATTGCTTCACCAGGATCGTAAAGACAAAGGAAAAGGAAAGATAAAGGGGAAACAGAAATGGGTTTTCTTTATTCAGATTTGAGAGAGAGAGATGAATATACTGGAAAAGGAGGAATGAAGGAGGTGTTAATATAGGGCTCAGAAGCAGCTTGTGTACGAGGAAGGAGAGGGTAGAAAAACACTAGGGTTAGGTTGGTGGGGAAGTACAGAACCGAGTCTACAATTTTATTTGTGTTATTTTTTTCTCTTGCTATTATAAAGTTTGTCCCTTGGAGTTGTATATTTATAATTAACAACCTCAAAATTTATAAACAAGATTATTATTTTATTATTATGACTAATTAATTAGATTTTAGTAATAAAGAAAATGAATACAAAAAATTCCTAGATACAGTGTAATATTATCTATAGAATGAAAACATTTATAATGCATTACCTTAAAATGTCAATAAAATGGACTTACTTTTATAAGTAAAATATTTGAAGTTTGATATTATTTTTTAAAAGATAGTTACTTAAATTAGTTGGCTATAGTAATGTGCAGAGAGAATGATCCTCTAGGCTATCATGCATGCTCTCTCTGATTTATAGTTAGTTGTAATTTTTTGATTGAGATTTTTTGTAATAAAGCAAAATAAGCATATTTAAGTGCAAAGCTAACCCCATTTATAGGTATCTAATATGATGGATTCCCATTTTTTTTTTTATAACATGATAAGAATATTTTTGTTTTTATAAATAATATGAGCAACAATTTGCCTTGTAAATCTCATCTACAATTCTACACATTTTATATGATATGAAATACCAATATTCATGTAGGAAATATTCTCTCGTTTCACTAAATTCCTGTAAAATATTTTATTATTTTTAATATTCCGCTTGACGAGTTATGGATTTTGGGTCAGGTATTTTCGTATCCGGCCCAATACCAGTCGGATCTTGACCCGCAAGAGGCAAATGTGTCGTTGTTGATCTACTACAACATGCATCACCATTTTCGTGGAATACTTGTGGGTGTCGCCCCTAGAAAATGTGTCAAACGTCATTGATCTTCTCCTGAGCATCAGACATGAAAGTACGAAGATTGAATGCACGTCAGAACACTTAGTTGCTACCCTAGTCTAAACGCTTACGCTCATATTGTCTAGTCCATCCATTTATGGTAAGTAATGATCAAAGTGACAAGAAAGACAGCCTACACTAGAGTAGTTGTCATACTCCACATCATTACCTCACTCCAACTATGGTCCGCTCACCCTAGAGATAACTCAGATAACCAAGGTAACATTTGACTTTACCGTGGTCCAGGTAAAAGGACTACCTCATTTGAGGAATTAATTGCATTTACTATTCTCACCCACCATATTGCTTTGCATTTACTTTCTCATATCGAACGAACCTCCGACTGACTTCATCATCGAAGGGGAAACAAAAGGAAATAACCCGGGATTTCCTTCCGTGCAGGTCACCGGAGCAGCTAGAAGTGACCATAAGGAAGAGACTTCAGTTTTCGTGACCACACCCCGAGATTTTCTTATGTGCAGGCCACCAGAGCAGCTACGAGAGACAGTGAGGAAATACTTCAGTTTTCGTGACTCAAACACCCCTTAATAAATTTTCTCCAACATTTTCAGTTGCCCTATAATGCTATTTTTAATTTCATCCAAGTCTAACATTGATGTTCGACAAAGTTATTTTTGTTCTGCTGGGATTCTTTCATCATCTTTTCATGGAGGTTTGCTAATCCTTAGCTAGCTAGATAAACATATATTTATGTATGTATGTATATATACGAAAATATTGTTTTATTATTGTAAATAAATGATCTCAGGATCCGACCGATCTTGTGAAGATTTCTCTCGGAAAAAAACACAGTGAAACATCGTAATCGCAGGTTTCTAAAACTGACCTCTTTCGCTTCTTCTGGTCTCTCCACCGCAGCTACTTGATTGCAGCCAAGACCCTCGTATTCTGGGCAACACGTATTAAATGCTCTCAACAACGAAACCCCCCACCCCCAGAAATTACTAGTATATACACTCAATATTGATAGAGCTTTGGTGGCCAAACACACAGACGAGTTGTTCACAGTTCGTGTTTCTAACTAGCTAGATTGAAATTCATGGTATCAAAATCCGGTTTTGAAGTATTCTGGACCTATATGCATGACGGATATTGATGAGTCCCACGTGGATGAAGACGACGACGATAATCATGATCATTTGAGCAATTCTCACCTTACTGTATTGGTTACCAACAACAACAAGCAACACCTTTCCTCTATGATGATGATGATGACTTTCTGTTATCATAATGAAATATTGATTTAGTGCTGACAATTTCTGACACGACACGATTAAACAACATGACACGATCTACTTTAAAGTGTATATGAGTTTGACTTTACCGAATCTCGTGTCTAAACAACTCTTATACATTTAGGCACGATTAATAATCGTGTCTAAACACATCATATCTGCAGATATATGTATAAACACGATTAACTAATCGTGTCGTTTATAATAATAATAATAAAATATTGAAATACCAACTTACTATTTAATATTGAACTTTGAAGACATTACTATTGTATATATGAATTTGTGTATATATCTATTTTAAAGCGTATATGAGTTTGACATTAACGGATCCCGTGTCTAAACAACTTTTATACGATTAGACACGATTAATAATCGTGTCGTGTTTGTGTTTGAAGTTTTGAGACACGTTTAAGACTTATCCATTTAGGCGCGAAACACATGTTTACACGGCACGATTAACGACACAACACAATTAGAAACGACACGACACGATTGCCACCCTAAATTATTGATGATCATACCACCTCTAAATTTTACTTCAAATAACAAATTTTGTAAGTTAATCCATGGTTTGATCCACGTTTAGGGTTTGAAAGTTTGTAACTACAATGTAACTATATGGCTTAACACTATGCTCTTGAGATTTATCTATATAAAACAAATCAGTACAGCACTCAACCTTAAACTTCTGCATATATATATGCAGAAGTCAGTACAGCACTCAACCTCAGAATCAAATTTCTGAGTCACAACAATACATATATACTGTAAGTTAGTACAGTTGGAAATGTTTGAAATTGGAATATTTTTAGGGTTTGCGTAAACAAGAATGCATAAATGCAAGTGGGTTGTGTGGATTGATAGGGCCATTTGAGTCTGACCCGCCTCTGCTCTGCCCTAAATATAAGGGAGTGTTTTTTTTTCTTTTAAGGTTTCTTGCGTTGCACCTCGACTTTCCATCTTTGGCTTCGTTGTTGCTTTTCACAGATCGTCCATCTCTGCAAGTTAAACCCTTTTAGGGTTTATATGAATATTAAGTAACTCCAGCGAGAGAGAGACGTACGGAAATCTGAAATGTGGGTTTGGGGATTTGACATTTTCTCATGCTTAGAGAAGAGATTTGGGAGATCAGAGGAACCAAACAAGATCCATCCATCAGAAAATTAAAGAAGTCACTTTTGGTTTGATATTTGGTTCAAAATGTAGAAAAATGTGAATATAAAATAGTATATATATATATTTAGATTAGAACTAGGGTTAGTAATGTTGCCGTACAAATTCGAAACCATAGTTATAACCGTTATTTTTTTATATGATTAAATATATCATTACGGTGTTGCGATGCAGTTATGGTGATAAATTTTTTACTCGTAATGATTATGATTATAATCATAATATTTTAAGCATACTTATAGTTATAACCATGATTATTATATGATTAAATATAATAATTATTTAATATTAATATATACACGTAATAAAAAACTCACTTTTTGCACAATAAATGAGTTATTAATAGGGGGAGTCTCTCATCAATGGAACGGGTGTGTATATTTTTATGATTTGTTATAGAAAATATTCAAATAACTGTAAATAAGATATATATTGTAAATAAGTTACATAATAGTAATAGAGATTTAATAATGTTACTTTTTAACTTATGATTAAATCTATCAATTTATGACCCAACTTTTAATTTGACTTCTTTATTTTTAAATGAAAAAAATATTTTAACTTATTTATAACATAAAATCTATCAATACATGATATACCACAAGTAAGGGTTGTTGACACACATTCTAAGGATTCAAATACTATGTCACGTACCTTTTAAATGTCAATGAGTAAAAAATGAGGGTGCAAATTGCACTGTCGTGTAAAGATTGAGGGTGCAGTGGGGCCTTTTCAATTTCTAGTAGGCCCAATTAGGCCCATATTTAAAAAGGAACTATGGCCCAACTGGGGTCTGGGCTATAGGAAAGTGCTTTGGCAAATTCATTGGACTGAAAATACATATCTTTATATATAAGGTTAAATGTCAATGAGCTACCTGAACTTTAGACGTTTTGCAACGAGCTACCCGAACTTTGAAAAATTAAAACGGGTTACCTCAACTTTGAAGAAAATGCAAATAGCTACATCTGTTCAATTTCTGGCGACTTTCCGTCAACAGTTGACGAAAAATTGGACGGAGGTAGCTATTTGCACATTCTTCAAAGTTATGGTAGTCCGTTTTGAATTTTTAAAGTTCAGGTAGATCATTGTAAAACGTTCAAAGTTCAGGTAGCTCCTTGGTATTTAACCATTATATACATAAGAAGAAGAAGAAGATATACATCTACTATTTATATAGGTGAATTTGAAAAAAAAAAAACTTTCATTTATTTAGAGTTTTTTTTTACATATTTAACTATTTTTAAGTGTAAATAAATGTAATAACTAATTATTATTTTTCAGTATATTTATTCCCCCCTCCCCGTTTTGGTAGTTCAGTTACGAACACTCAAACAATAACTAAGCAATCCTCATGAAAGTAACGGTCACCTTGGCAGGAGACACCAAAACGACAGCCAACGATTGCGTTTTGACACCCTGATTCGACCGTTACCCATTCCTCTTTCTCCCACCTGACTCCCTCCAATATATTCCCCAAAATTAATTAAAATAACAAATTAATAATTAAGTTTCTCTTCTACTTCTACTTCTTCCTCTTCGTCATCTTCTGCAGACTGCAGTACGCTCCCTCCCTTTTCTGAACGGAAATCAAAACTCAAATCTAACTCTTCGAAAACCCTAACCGGAGGAAGAGGAAAGATATCCCACCCCAAATCCCATTCCAGCTCCACAACAATGGATTCAGCTCAGAACAAGAAGAGCGGCGGGATCAACCTCCCTTCCTCCATGTCCCAAACGTCGCTCCGCCTCGATAACCTCCAAACCTCGATCCGCTCGATCTCCAATCTATCATCTCCGTCCAAATCGAGTCCGTCCTCGTGCAGCGACCGATTCATCCCCTGCAGATCTTCGTCGAGGCTACACGCCTTCGGGCTGGTGGAGAAGGCGTCTCCGGTCAAGGAGGGGGGGAGCTCGAACGACGCTTACTCGAGGTTGTTGAAATCTGAGCTTTTCGGAGCTGATTTCGTCGGTTTTTCTCCTGCAGGTGGCCAGGGTTCGCCGATGGCGTTAGGCAGCCCAAGTAAGAACATGCTGAGGTTCAAGACGGACGGATCTGGTCCGAATTCTCCGTACTCCCCGTCAATGTTTGGGCAGGACAGTGGTGGATTCTCCGGCGAAACCTCCACTCCTCCAAAGCCGCCGAGGAAGGTGCCCAAGACGCCTCACAAGGTAAAACTCAACCTTCGCGTTAAACAGTGTAAACGGTACTTCAAAATGGACGCCCAATCTATATCTGCCATGTGTAGAATTTCAGCTCACCTGCCGATAGTGCCATATGGAATCCAAGAATTGGAGTCTGCGAAAAGCCAAAAAAATAAAAAAATTCCCACCTATGTCTTCAATCAATATTAATAATTCGCTAATGTCGATAACAGGTTCTTGACGCACCGTCGCTCCAAGACGACTTCTACTTAAACCTCGTCGACTGGTCCTCACAAAATATGCTCGCGGTCGGGTTAGGCACCTGCGTCTACCTCTGGAGCGCATCCAACAGCAAAGTGAGTACTATTCCAACTCTCCTTTTTCATTATCCCACAAAAATCTACTAAACACACCACCTGACGGTCTTGTCATGTTCTTGCAGGTGACAAAGCTTTGTGATTTGGGACCGAACGACAGTGTCTGTTCGGTACAATGGACGCGTGAGGGCTCCTATATCTCGATCGGGACGGGCCTTGGCCAGGTCCAGATTTGGGATGGGACCCAGGGGAAGAAGGTACGGACCATGAGCGGGCACCAGACAAGAACAGGGGTCCTTGCATGGAGTTCAAGGATACTGTCCTCGGGCAGTAGGGACCGCGTGATTCTCAACCACGATCTCCGGGTCCCGACTGATTATGTTGGGAAGTTGGTCGGACATAAGTCTGAGGTTTGTGGGTTGAAGTGGTCCCATGATGATCGTGAGCTAGCCTCAGGGGGGAATGATAATCAGCTTTTGGTGTGGAACCAGCATTCACAGCAGCCAAGTTTGAAGCTGACAGAGCACACAGCTGCTGTGAAAGCCATTGCTTGGTCTCCTCACCAGAGCGGGCTTCTTGCCTCGGGGGGTGGAACAGCAGATCGGTGCATACGGTTCTGGAACACCACGAACGGCCATCAGTTAAGCAGTGTGGACACCGGGAGTCAGGTTTGTGACCACTAAAATGTTACTTTGCATGATAACACACACTATATACTAAAAAAAGGTGAGCTTTGTTGTTGCAGGTATGTAATTTAGCATGGAGCAAGAATGTGAATGAGCTAGTTAGCACCCATGGATATTCTCAGAATCAAATCATGGTGTGGAAGTATCCATCAATGTCCAAGGTTGTGACCTTAACTGGACACAGTCTAAGAGTTCTCTACCTTGCCATGTCTCCCGATGGTCAGGTAACGATGCAATGTTTGAACTAAACTAGCCAATTTCCTTATAAACTTGACCTGAACTTGAGCTTGGTGTTGCAGACAATAGTGACAGGAGCAGGAGACGAGACACTACGGTTCTGGAATGTGTTTCCGTCTGTTAAAACTCCGGTGAGTAAGATCACAGTTAGGGCAAACAAAATTCTCAAAGTTTGCACTTGTTCTAATTTTCCTGCCCATTTTGTAGGCACCAGTGAAGGACACAGGACTCTGGTCGTTGGGACGAACCCATATCAGATGAAAATAGTCGTCTGCTTTTTAACTATGAAGAGCTGTGGATATTGAAATTATTGGTTTGTAGGGTGATTTTTGTTTTTTAGGGGTGATTTTTCAAGTGTATATTTAACAAGATGATAACTAATACAAAACCCTGAAATGATTATAATTGGTGATATGTTTCTTATCTTTTACATTAGAAGAAAAATAGTGTGTGTGACCTGAAGAAATCGTACCATATTGTAAATTTGTCCTTCAAATCATTTGTAGTGGAGAAAGTTAAACATGAGTCTGTGGCTGCTGCAGAAGGCCTTGACAGATCAAGTAAATCTCCCTGGAAGAAGGCCGTGTTGCTTTAGGCCGCAGCCATGACGTCTTTCTGAACAGCGGTTTGCATATCGTACTAAATTCTGAAAAAAAATAAACAAACGATACTCAAATGAATTTGATAATAATAACTAATCACAAGTTTAGTTCTTAAAGCACGAACAAACCTCGTGTATCTTCACTCTCCAGGAGCTTAATAACAAGGTGGCCACCTTGCTGCAACATTGCATCGTCATTTGACTCAATAGTAGAAGTAGGAAAGTCGGTCATGTTCCGACCAATAGCAACTCCAAGTGCACACATGCCTAATTCTGCTGATAAGGCTGCATCTTTGGTAGTGACACCTGAAACCGATGGGCACATGTCCGATAATATGACTTTGAATCCTTTGTTCTGCACATCCGGGAGAAAAGAACACGATACATAAGGTCAGGTCAGAGTTGAATGCTTTGCAATTTCTAAATATGCAAAATTATTCAGTGACTTATCTTTTCAATGTCGATGAGAGTTCAACTATCTTATAAACCCTAAACCCATAATCTACAAAAAAGCAGAAACTGTAACCTAGTTACGATTACTATGACAAGAGGCAAGCCTTATATGACATGCCATTGTATACCAAAACCTGATCTCCAGAAGTGGAGCCATCATAAAACGCAGTCAAGAGAAAGAGATCACAAAACCGAATCAAAAGCGGATTTACAGAGAAAATAATTGATATAAACTACCTTAGGAGAGAGTGCTCTAAGTTCATCTTTGGGAAGTTTCATGACATCCGCAGATATGGTTTGAACCCTTTTGTCGCAATAAGCTTGGGGAACCTTCACCTTCTGCACAGTATGTAATGAATCGAACTAATTACATATCCAATCGTGATAATGCAGCTACCTTAACAAATATGCTTAGTTTGTAATGTCATTAGCACAAAGATGATTGCTGAAAATCAGATAAAGGCAATTCAATCGAGCAAGCAATTTCATCTTTCCAAGTATAAGAGCATTAATCACACTCGAAAATAACCAGCAGATGATAGCGAAGGTAATGCACAGACCTTGAGATCGATTCCGACAACGGATCCACCATTTTTAATAGGACCCAAGCTCTGGCAAGCTACCTGTAACAGCAATTCATCATCACTCATCAGCATCCATATACCATTTCAACTTCATCCAAATCAGAAAAGTAAAGTAAGAGTGGTTATTGGAACTGAACCTGAAGCCAAGCACCGGGAGCACAGCCCAGGTCGAGGACGGAGGAGCCTTGCGTTATCAATTTGTACTTATTTTGCATCTGGAGCAACTGCGATTCTTAGAGGCAGAGGATTAGTTACAGAATATATATATATAGAGAGAGAGAGAGAGACCTTGAAGGCGGAGCGAGCGACATAGCCGAGTCGGAGGGCCTCCCTGTAAAAGAAGTCCGGCGCTCCACTCATTGTGCTCTCTGCGTTAAACCCCTTGGCGCCTGGCGGGTTTAAGTTTGCCGCTCTCGTCGACGGCGAAGAAGGGCGTGGGCGTTTTGCACTGGACACAGCACTGGCAATATTTACAACCATGCCACTCCATCTAATGTCGGATTGTTTCGGACTACTTATTTCGGACCACGACAATAAGTCCATGAGAAGATATAATTAAGGATGATCTTGGGCGGGGCGGGGCATACCCATCTTTTTTACAAGACCGAAACCGAAATTTCGGTTCTGACTTTTGGAGGACTGAGATGGACTTTGACGAAAACAAACGTTCTGAATCGGTCTTGCTTGACTTGGATCAGTCTCTGTCTTGGACCGAATTTTGACCTGAGAATAAGAACGGTGAAGAAGAACGACGTAGAAATCTGTCCCCGACTCCGCCAAAGTCCGTTGGAGGTGGTACCTTCCCTGACTTCGCCGAAATCCATCATGCATTGTGTCCACGACAGTTGATAGTGTCGTACTTGATTCGACGCCATTTGTTCTCCGCTCGTCGGGCCTCGATCCCGACAGTGGGTAACAGAACCAGAAGAACAACATTCACCATAAAAATTTGAAAATAAATAGAACTTAGATAATCGAAATCAGGGATTCAACCAATTTACGAGCTTCAACAAAGTATTTATATGAGATCTTCGGATGAGTTTGACCAAGACTCCATTATCGAAGAGGGATAGAGAGAGAACAACTAGGTTTTGGATCTGGTCCTAGTCAGGTTTTTTTGGGGAACATAAAATTCGAAAGATTTAAAAATCAATACTAATATCTTAATAAAAAAATGAATAGAATAATAACAGCGGTGCAAATAATAATATGTTTAAATATAAGTGTAAATAACTAGTAATACAAATAATAATATGAATCAATATATATGTGTACCAGGACAATTTATTTTATTTTTTTAATTCAAAAATCGTTTAATTTGAGTTTGTTCCGAATTGATATTCTTTAACTTAATAATATCTAATATCGTAATTTTTCCGTAAAGTAATTATTATCTCATTTTCTCCTTAGGACTTGGTCGTGTCCCAAACTCTCTGTGCATCTTGAATCGGTAAGCACTGCCTAAAAACAGATTATTTATTTATACACAAAAATATTATTCCACATATTTCGTATTTTTTGGCTTAAAATAGCTTTCTCCACCACTATAAAAACGTACACTACAATCGTAACCTATCATCAATTCATCATCTACCCAATAATAAACTCAAAAACAAAAAAATAAAAAAAAATTGTTCTTCTTTTGGAAGCAATAAAGAAAACCTATTTCAAATGGCTAAGGCAACAACACTCATGTTGGTTATGACCTTGATCGCATCAACCTACACGACTCGAGCCAATGGGTTTGATATCACGTCCTCCGGTCGACTACTCATGCGGCTTCGATACTTATCCTATGTCGACCCTAGAGGATTGTCCACTGTCGAGGTAGGTGCCGCACCCACCTCGTCGAGTACAAGTGGGGCCCAAGCACCCGCCCCATCTGCAAACAACAACGGTAATAAGCAGTCGTGGGGAAGTTGGTTCGAGCAAAAGATGGGGTACGTGTATAATAATGTTACGTAAATATTAACTGTATTAATCTCTAATTAGTAGGGTTGATCATGGGTGAGTCGGATCGGTCTTGGAGGCAGAACCGAGACCGAGATTTCGATCTTGACATTTGGATGACCGATACCGTCTTTAACAAAAACAAAAACGTTTGAGTCGGTCTTGCTTGATTCAGACTGGTCTCGGTCTTCAACCGGAATTTTTGGTAAAAAAAATTCACCGAAGTTTTGGTCTTGAACCCGCTCACTCCTCGTCTTCCGTCGCATTTTCCTTATGAAACCGATTCAAGGGTTGTTGAATACTTCAAGATCATGAATTACTAGTGTTTCAAGGGTTAATTACATCATGAATTTTTACGGTTTTCTTCAAGGTCGAGTCAGTCCTGATCTAGTTGGGCTTTTGGGGGGGAAAGTCCCTGACCGACCTTGAAGAAAGAAAAAAACTCGCTCGGTCTCGGTCCTAATCGGGTCAATCTTGTCGGTAATTCGTTCCAACCAGTCTTTTTTATCACCCATACTAATTAGTATTAGTTTAGGGTTTGGGGTCCAAACCCATGCAAAATAACTAATTTTTCGGTCAACGATCATTTCAGTTCGGTCTCGAGCATGCTTGGTGTCGGGAAATCGAGCGGCAATGGAGCACCTGCACCTTCACCCTCAGCCTAAACGGGATCGAGTAGCGTGGATCAAAAGCGCGATTGATTATATGTATAAATATGTTGGTTAATCTTTGTATATGTGAACGTTGTTCGACGAAATTTAGGATTAGGGCATGCATGAGAGGTTATAAATGTACGTTCCATTTGCAGCCAGTCATGCATAAGAGTTGTGTGTAATCATTTATTAGTAGATATGAAGACGAGGGGTACAAATCACTTATTTAATCACTTTGAAATATCATCTATTTATGGTGAAAATATATTAAAATCAATCAATTCACACGTTAGAATTATTAATTATGTCATTTTTATGTACTCTATAATGTTTATTATTGACTATCTTTACATACTTAAAAATAATATATATATATATATATTACATGTATAAATTAAGTTAATTAATGAATTATAATTAATATACATACTTATTTGTATTATTTAATAAATATAATTTATTTATTTGATTATTTTGCAAAAATATATATTTTAGAATGGTACCTCCAATAAAACAACATTTAGAAAAACATATATTGATGCATGATACATTTTTTTTTATTAAATGGTAGTAAAAAAAAGTAGTTTTATCTTGTTATTTTTATTTTTTAATAATTAATATAGTTTTTCTCTTTTTCAATATATAAATATATATAACTATATATGTAACCACATGCAAATCAGTGTACATTATATATAAATAATTTTCACTAAGTCAGGCCGTATAATCCAATCAGTTCGAAAATCTAAACTCAATATCATTAACGATATTTGTGTTGTAATTTAATTATCTATCAATTGAAATTTTAATATTTTTATGTATAAGTATATATTAAAAGTTTAACTTAAAGTTGTTTTTCTTTTTTACCAAATTATACCAAAAAAAAACTTTCTATTATAGACCTACTATTTTTTTTACCGTGCGTAGATTATTGAACTACAGTGACATATTCAAATACATTAAACGTCTATGATACTAGTTAATAAATTTAAGTTGAAATTTTCATATTTCAACTTAAAACATAACGTATAATCAATGCAGAGGTGAAAATTTAATATTCTGCTACCATCGTTTTTATCATAATTTAATTATTTACTTACTTTAAATTTTGATGATAGATAAATTACTTTTTTTATCATATATACATGTATATACAATACAAGATAAAAATAATTTTTATCATATATACGTACATATGGCAGCACGTGCAGTATTGCACAAAGCTAATAACTGAAAAAGTATTTGAAATTTACTCAAAACGTTATTCAAATTTTGATTTTTTAATTTTGCTATTTGTACTTTTAAATTGGGATGAAAAGTTATCTTCATTTGATTTTTATTCATTTTAGACAGAAAATGACGTGTGTCGGACGTCGAATCCGACTTTCCCGACCCGTTTGAAAAATATTTTTAAATGTCGGGTCTTGGCGAGCGAAGGGTCCGGTCGAGCGGGGTCATCAACCGGACCGAAAAAATTGAAAGAGTCGCCACCGATTAATTGAAGACTAATCGGAATCCTAAAATTTTGCCTAGGGTACATGGAGTTAACATCCTAGGGTTTGGAAAGGTCTACGTCCAGAGAAACAAGTTCGGGGATTTGATTACGTCTTAAAAGCTCGCGAGCTCATAATCCGCCCTTTCGGTACTTTAGTTTTGCTTTTAATTTTTTTTTAATTTTACCCGAATTGCTCATTTTGATCATGCTTGACCCAAAAAGACTACATGCATTTTCTTTAAATTAAACAAACAATGTACAAACATTTTTTTTTTTTATAGATAATTTCAAATAAACAAGAGATAACTAAAATTAATCATATTCGAAAAAAATGGTTTAACTCTTGAGTCATTCTAAACGTGTCAAAACATGCACGAATGATTTTTGAAGATATTAAGCCCGTTGGACTAATTTGTCACATTTTTAGAAATTATAGGATGTCAAAAAAAAAGTAGGGACCAAAATGCAATTTATTAAAATTTGAGCTCAAATGGAAAATATTTCGAAAATTGCAGAACTGACCCTAAACTATTCTGGACTTATTCGTAACACTTGTAAAAGTTCTAAAATAACCAGAAAATTATTCTAGACTTATTTGTAACACTTTTAAAAGTCATGGAATGTCCGGAAAAGTTTAGAAAATCAAAATGCAAATTTAAAAAAAAAAAAAGCTGAATTAAAGAAAATATTTTAAAAATTGCACAAATGACCCAAAACTTTTCGGGTTTGGTTTATAACACTCGATAAAGTCCCAGAATGACCCGAGAGTCCAAGGACCTAGTTATAACCTTCATCAAAGTTTGGGAATGACCTAAGCCATTTTTGAAAATAGTTTTTTTCACATATACATAATATACATGTATTATACATATACATAATATATATATATAGTATTACATAGACATAATATAAATATATATCATACATAAACATAATATAAATATATATTATACATATATATATATATATATATATATTAACAAGTATATTATACATAAATATATAATCTATGTATATAAACTCTCAATTTTATTTCACATTTAGAAAATACAAATATGATATTGAATATGAGATAAATATACCTAACTCTTTGGAGGTTTAATACCGTACGAGGAACCGAGACCGATAATTATCGATATTTTTTTTCACTCTTTTTCTATTTTTTTCCACTCTTTTTTTATTTTTTTTTCTTCATTTCTTCAATTTTTTTCCTTTCTTGTTTTCATTGAAGCTCCCATTCCTTCACTAATCTCTACCTTATTTATACACAAAATATATGTAGATATTTTTGTAGATATTTTGTGATATTTTTAGATAGTTTGTAGATATTTTTTAATTTAATGATACGGATTTTGAAACATGACAAAGCTTACACTTCCATGAGCGTGTGTTCAAAGAGGGGCAACTGTAAACACTTAATTTTGGCTCGGGGTCAAAATACCGTACGCAAGGAATCGAGCCAAGAAAAATCGATATAAAAATAAATAAATTAAAAAATTAAAAAATATCTAAAAATATCACAAAATATCTACATATATTTTGTGTATAAATAAGGGAGAGATTAGTGAAGGAAGGGGAGCTTCAATGAAAACAAGAAAAGGAGGATTGAGGAAGTGAAAAAGTGAAGAAAAAAAATAAAAAAAAAAGTGGAAAAAAAATAGAAAAATATTGATAATTATCGGTCTTGGTTTATCGTACGGTATTAAACCTCCAATGAGTTAGGTATATTTCTCTCATATTCAATATCATATTTGTATTTTCTAAATGTGAAATAAAATTGAGAGTTTATATACATATATTATATATTTATGTATAATATACTTGTTAATATATATCTATATGTATAATATATATTTATATTATGTTTATGTATTACTATATATATCTATATGTATAATATATATTTATATTATGTCTATGTAATATTATATATATATATATATTATGTATATGTATAATATATGTATATTATGTATATGTGAAACAAATATTTTCAAAAATGACTTAGGTCATTCCTAAACTTTGATGAAGGTTATAATTAGGTCCTTGGACTCTCGGGTCATTCTGGGACTTTATCGAGTGTTATAAACCAAACTGGAAAAGTTTTGGGCCATTTGTGCAATTTTTTTTCTTAATTTAGCTCGTTTTTTTAAAAAAATTACATTTTGATTTCTAAACTTTTCTAGACATTCCATGATTTCTCAAAATGTTACAAATAAGTCTAGAATAAATTTCGGGTTATTTTTGGAATTTTACCAAGTGTTACAAATAAATCTAGAATAATTTAGGGTCAATTCTGTAATTTTAAAAAATATTTTTCAGTTCAGTTATAATTTAAAAAAAAAATACATTTTGATTTCTAAACTTTTCTAGACATTCCATGATTTCTCAAAATGTTACAAATAAGTCTAGAACAATTTTCGGGTTATTTTTGGAATTTTACCAAGTGTTACAAATAAATCTAAAATAGTTTAGGGTTAATTCTGTAATTTTAAAAAATATTTTTCAGTTCATTTATAATTTTTTCGAAAATTACAATTTTGATTCTTAAATTTTTCTGGACATTCCATGACTTTTAAAAATGTTACAAATAAGTCTAGAATAATTTTTCGGGTTATTTTATAAATTTACCAAGTATTACAAATAAGTCCAGAATAGTTTAGGGTCATTTCTGCAATTTTCGAAATATTTGTCTAATTCAGCTCAAATTTTAATAAAATTGCATTTTGGTCCCTATATATATTTTTTTGGACATCCTATGGGACAAATTAGTCCAAAGAGCTTAATACCTTCAAAAATCATTCGTGCATGTTTTGACACGTTTAAAATGACTCAAGAGTTAAACCATTTTTTTTTCGAGCACGATTAACTTTAGCTCTCTCTTGTTTATTTGAAATAAAAAAAATTGTTTGTACATGGTTTGTTTAATTTAAAGAAAAATGCATATAGTCTTTTTGGGCCAAGCATGATCAAAACGAGCAATTAAGGCAAATTGAAAAAAATTTCAAAAGCAAACTAAAGTACCGAAAGGGCTGATTCTGAGCTTGCGAGTTTTTAAGACGTAATAAAAACTCCGAACTCGATTCTCTGGACGTAGACCTTTCTAAGCCCTAGGATGTTAATTCCATGTACCCTAGGCAATTTTAGGATTACGATTAGCCTTTAATTAATCGGTGGCGACTCTTTCATTTTTTTGGTCCGGTTGATGACCCCGCTCGACCGGACCCGTCGCTCGCCAAGACCCGACATTTTCAAACTAAAATTAAAAAAAAAATCCAAAATGGGTCGGGAAAGTCGGATCCGACGTCCGACAATTATATAGTTTAATCCGGACCGAAAAAAAATTGAAAGAGTCGTCACCGATTAATTAAAGCCTAATCAAAATCCTAAAATTGCCTAGGGTACATGAAATTAACATCTTAGGGCTTAGAAAGGACTACGTCCAGAGAATCGAGTTCGGGGGTTTGATTACGTCTTAAAAGCTCGCAAGCTCATAATCCGCCCTTTCGGTACTTTAGTTTGCTTTTTAAAAAAATTTCATTTGACCTGAATTGTCCATTTTGATCATGCTTGGCCAAAAAGACTATATGCATTTTCCTTAAACCATGTATAAACATTTTTTTTATGAGTTAATTTCAAATAAACAAAAGAGAACTAAAGTTAATCGTGCTCGAAAAAAAATGGTTTTACTCTCGAGCCATTTTAAACGTGTCAAAACATGCACGAATGATTTTTTTTTTGAAGATATTAAGCTTGTTGGACTAATTTGTCCCATTTTGAGAAGTTATAGGATGTCCCAAAGAAATGTGGGGACCAAAATGCAATTTATTAAAATTTGAGCTGAATTGGACAAATATTTCTAAAATTGCAGAAATGACCCTAAACTATTCTGGACTTATTTGTAACACTTGGTAAAGTTCTAAAATAACTCGAAAATTATTCTAGACTTATTTGTAACATTTTTAAAAGTCATGGAATGTCCAGAAAAATTTAGGAATCAAAAATGTAATTTTTGAAAATATTATAACTAAACTGAAAATATTTTTTTAAAATTACAGAATTGACCCTAAACTATTCTAAATTTATTTGTAACACTTGATAAAATTCCAAAAATAACCCCAAAAATATTCTAGACTTATTTGTAACATTTTGAGAAATCATGGAATGTCTAGAAAAGTTTAGAAATCAAAATGTAATTTTTTTTAAAAACGAGCTGAATTAAAAAAAATCAAAAATTGCACAAATGACCCAAAACTTTTCCGATTTGGTTTATAACACTCGATAACGTCCCAGAAATGACCCGAGAGTCCAAGGACCGAGTTGTAACCTTCATCAAAGTTTGGGAATGACCTAAGTAATTTTTGATTTTTTTTTCACATATACATAATATACATGTAGTATACATATACATAATATATATATATAGTATTACATAGACATAATATAAATATATATTATACATATAGATATATATAGTATTACATAAACATAATATAAATATATATTATACATATATATATATATATATATATATATATATATATTAACAAGTATATTATACATAAATATATAATATATGTATATAAACTCTCAATTTTATTTCACATTTAGAAAATAAAAATATGATATTGAATATGAGATAAATATACCTAACTCTTTGGAGGTTTAATACCGTATGAGGAACCGAGACCGATAATTATCGATATTTTTTTTTTCACTCTTTTTCTATTTTTTTCTTCATTTCTTCAATCTTTTTCTTTTCTTGTTTTCATTGAAGCTCCCATTCCTTCACTAATCTCTCCCTTATTTATACACAAAATATATGTAGATATATTTTTAGATATTTTTAATTTAATAATTTATTTATTTTTATATCGATTTTTCTTGGCTCGATTCCTTGCGTACGGTATTTTGACCCCGAGCCAAAATCAGGTGTTTACAACGTGACAACACGTAATCGGTAAAAATCATATTATATTAAAAAATTACATAAAAATTGGAGAAATATGAAAAGTTAAGAATAAATATGAGTTTTTAATATAATATTTTTATAAAAAAATATGAAATAAATAAACAAATACTTTTTATTTCATATTTTTAATTAAAAAATATTTTTTGTTTTTTTGATAGTTATGGATTAAAATAACCGCTATAGGTGACAATTAATCACCCAAGTTCAAAATACACAACCAAAATTAACTAACTTTAACAATGCGCGAAACAGAAAAGCCCACGGCGTCTTTCCGGAGCGCGATAATAGTTTCCGTCGGAGGAGAGTTATGAATTTCAAACACATGTCGCTGATTGAGCGCCACACACGCCATTATATCCGCTACTGCATTCGCTTCTCGAAAAATATGTATGAACTTCATTCTTTCGAACTGCATCAATAGCTTCCTGCAATCGGCAATGATCGGCATTAGTTTATGATTTGACATATTTTCATCAGAGATTACCTTATGGGCTAAGAGGGCGTCCGTCTCAAGGTGGATAAAATTTAATCCGAGTGTCTTTGCCAAAAGCAGTCCGTCTCGGATGGCCCAACATTCCGCAGTGAGACTGTTTGAGCAACCCAAATTCCTTGTGAAACCTGCAACCCATTGACCCCTGCAGTCTCTGATGACCCCACCGGCTCCTGCGAGACCTTGATTTCCCTTAGCAGCTCCATCTGTGTTAATTTTAAACCAATCCTCTTTGGGAGGAATCCAACTAATATCAATGGAAATGAACTCATTAGCCCTGTCATTCTCAAGATAAACATTTTTGTGAAACTTTGCCTGAGATAAAGATAAAGAATAGACAGAAGAAAAAACAGGTTTATCATTAAAAATAAGAGAGTTCCTATTTTTCCAAATGTTCCAAATCGCGTAAGGAAAGAAGTACTTCCACTCGACACCTTGAATATTGACTCCCGTTTCCTGACAACCCTTCTTGATCCACTCATTCAAAGGGCAGTCGATAGATTGGCCCAGATTAGGCGGTCCAGTGGCAGAAATCCACATCTCTTTAGCATGCTTACACCCACGCAATATGTGATCTATGTCCTCCACCCCAGAGTAACAAATTTGGCACAGAGGGCTCAAATTACATCCTCTATGGTTCAGTAGTTTGTTGGTGGCAAGTCTATCTTTTAGGCATAACCAGATAAAATACTGAATTTTTGAAATAGTCTGATTCTTCCAAACCCAGTCCCATTGGTTAATCACCTGATTATTTGTGTCATGACCAGCTAAAAGAGAGTATGCGGATGCCGTAGAGTACTTCCCCGAGTGTGTACCATTCCAAATTTGTGTGTCCGAGGAAACATTGGTCTTGTCCCCTGGAGTACCTCGAAACATGTCCACAAGTTTTTTGATATTAGAACTTATATTTGTTCTCTCATACTTTTTTCAATTTTTATATGTTTAAAAATAATATAATTTCTTACCGACTTGTTACATCAGTTTTTGTCCAAATTTAACGAAAAAACAAACAGGTGTATCTTTTTGTCTTAACTCTAACGGTATAAGTAACAAAATTTGAAAAAAAAAAATCAAATTCTATGTAATTTGTTTTATAAAGTGAGTATTTTTTACGGATTATGCAGTAGTATGTGAATTTACTAATTATGTTAGTAGTTACGAGTTTAATCAGGATGGCCAAAAAACTTTAAATTAATTATTTAATTTATACCACAAAATAGTATTTTTCTATAAACATCTTGATTGTTTAAGCACTAACCAAAAAAAAAGGGGGGGAAAACACTTAAAATCCACACATTTCCAAATCACTAGCCGAAAATATCTCTCTACAACACTATAAAATCACTTCTTCAATGTCCAAATAATCATCAACATTCCAATAATTAAAAAAAAAAAAAACTCATCTTCCTTTCCAATCATCAATTTTTCAATCCAATCTTCTCCATGGCCAAGTCATTAGCATTCATGTTGATTATAACCCTAATGGTGTCCACTTTCGCTGCTCGAGCCAACGCTTTCGATTTGAAGAACTCAGGTCGATCACTTCTTCATCTCCGATTTTTCACTGATATTGATGAAGTAAAAGAGACGTCGGTGTCTGAGGCGGTGATCGCACCCATTATGTCCGTTGAAGCACCGACACCCTCTGAAGTCGAGGAAAAGAAAGAGCAAACATGGGTCATTTGGTTCAAGTACGTATCTATAGGATGATAGAATACCCTCTAATGTTTGTGTGAATACCTTAATTTGTATTTTTTTTAAGGGTTAAATATGACATTGCCCCCTAAAATTTACGTCGATTTTAAAATTCTCCTTTAAATTTTAAAGTTCGCCCTAATGTTTAGAAATGATGAAAAATTTATCTGAAAGAGCATCTGTAAGACATTGGTACTTGGTAGGTAGAATTTTTCATCATTTCCAAACATTATAGTAAACTTTAAGGGAGGATTTTAAAATTGGCGTAAACTTTAGGGGGTAATGTCGTATTTTACCATTTTAAAAATTTATTCCCAAATTAAGATAATTATTGAATTATACTAAAATATTACCGAGTGAAGTCGTATTATATATATAAGGAATAAAAGTCACTTAGCTACCTCAGAAGTCACATTTTTACAAATAGGTACCTCATAATTTTTTTATTACTTTCGGGTACTTTAAAAATAATAAATGTATCTACTTTATTTGAGTACTTAAAAGTAACAAAAAATAATAATTTAATAAATACAAAGTAAATATATTTAATTTCTACAATAAAATAATTTAAAAATACCTGAAAGAATCAGTAAAATAAAGTAGAGTTATTTTAATAAAACAAAATATTACATACGTGACAGACACATGTCTAAATATTAAAGTAGACATACTTATAATTTCAGAGGTATCCAATTTTTTTTTAAGGTACCTATTTGTAAAAATAATACTTCTGAGATACCTAAATAACTTTTATTCATATATATATATATATATAATGTCTCTAATTAATTTATCAATGGTTATTCTTTTAACATTATTTTTGGAGGTAAGTTTGTTTGAAGAGTTTTATTATGTTAGGATTAATTAATTTTTGTGATCAGGATAGATTAGTTTACGTTTTTTTTCCATTTTAAATCTTCTATTTTGATAAATTATTGTTATTCTAACATTTGTTTTTTAAATTTCAGTAACATGTTCAGGGGTACGAATGTCGGCACTGAAGCATCTTCTCCATCCCCTTCACCCTAAAATTAAATCCAAACATCTCTTGGAGTTCAACCGGATTGGACCGCTAGTCCGGACTGGTCCGGATAACACTTGCGTGGAGAGACATTATTTATTTGTTAACTTTATAAGTATATCATGGATGAATTTGATGATGTATATGGAGAAGAGAATACCATAAATATAAATATAGTAAAACAATTTTTGAAAAATAAAATAAAATAATTAGCAATTTCATACAAATTTGTAACAAATCTTCCATTTATCTCAAGATTATAATTTTTAAATGTGGTGAATGGTTATTATCGACTAAGCATCCATAAACAAACCGAAATTTAATCCAATTGTAACATGTTTCGAGTTTAAGATCAAGACTTATTAACTTTTTTTTTTTTTAAGTTGGGCTTGATCTTGGACTGTTCATTTTAATTACCCATTGAACAAATTTTATTTTTATTTTATCAACTGTAGTTTGAATATATATATACATTGTATTTAACTGCATAAATTCAATTACTATAATTGAATTTTTACATAGTAATTCTATAATTTACTTGACTCATGTTCTAAATTTATAATAAATATATTTGTTTTCTTGCTATATTTTTTAGTTATATTGTTTTCTTCAAATTTATGTATATTTTGAATTATTGAGTTAATAATATGAAGAAAAAAATTTGATCTAACATCAAACCGTATTTTTTATATTAAATTTGATTTCGATCCATAAATACTAAACTCATTTTTTTTTTTAATTTGGACATTTTTTTAAAAAGCTAGTTCGGATCAGCCAAATTTCCCACTAATAATACTACATAAGTTTAATATTTTTAAGGGTTAAATATGACATTGCCTCTAAAATTTACGTCGATTTTAAATTTGTTTCTTAACGTTTAAAGTTTCCTCTAATGCTAGGAAATAATAAAAAATCCCTCTGAAAGAACATTTGTAAGTCATCGGTAAGTGAAATTTTTTCATTATTTCCAAATATTAAAGATAATTTTAAATTTTAAAATAAACATAAACTTTAACAGAAAATATCGTATTTTGTCATATTTTTACATAGAGAAAGTATTTTTGGCAAAAAAAACTAAATAAATAGAACAAGTGAGCGGCCGTCCGCCCGCCGTCATTACAGCAACGTGCTTCCGCTTCGGTGCTTCCTTCTGTTTCTCCTCCTTCTCTGTTTTCTCTCTTCTTCGCTGTAGCTTTCTCTCTTCACTGACAAGCTCGAAACTCGCAGGAGAACACTATGCAGGTACTTCTTTCTTACAAATATCGAAACCTAAATTTATTGAAGCTCTTGACTCAGAGCAGCCGCTGTAGAATCGAGCACCATAACTTGCCTTGCTGCTGGATTGCAGCGTCATGTTTTCATTGATAGCGTTCTGTAGAAACCTTATAATCATCCCAATTTCGTTGTTTGGTTTGGTTATCCAAAGATAAGATTCCAATCAAGATGCCGAGCAAGTATGGCGATTTTTTCTTTCCCCTCCTCAGAATTAGGGTTTGCTGATACTACTGGATGTTCAAGAAAGTAATCCAGAGTCGAATACGTTCTCAAAGTAGATTCTTCTTTATCCAACCTGTAATTGCAAGTTATTTATTGGTTACTCTTGTTCTTCTTAAATTTGAACACTCTCGAAGGCTTCAGACTCATGTACGCTTCTTACTCATCGGATCGAGTTTGTTCCTGTAGGCCAGTGACAGGTTCAATATCAATTCCCAGCTTGAGCACCTCCAAGCTAAATATGTTGGAACTGGTCATGCAGATTTGAGCAGATTGTGAGATTCCTCCTCAATTTCACTCTTTTAAGTTTTAACTATTCTTTAGTAGTTTGCATTGCCAGAATCCATGTGGTATATTTGAAAGAGGTTGATCTCCTTGCTTCTCTCATGATACATCTAGTTTATTATAGCTTCTTAATTCCAGTTGCCTCTTGAATTGTACCAGTGAGTGGGCAGTGAACATCCAGCGTGATAGCTATGCATCCTATATCGGGCATTATCCAGTTTTGGCCTACTTTGCCATTGCTGAAAATGAATCAATTGGAAGAGAGCGCTACAACTTCATGCAGGTTTTCTTCTATCTATTTTGAACTTGCATTATCTTGTGCCAAATTTTAAAAACTGTTGTTTCCATTGTTATTATTCCTATAACTGGCTGTCCTCTTGTTCTGACTTGAGATTTGATACTATTAATGCTACAGAACATGAGCCTTTTTTTTCCTTCTGTTTGGTCATACTAGGGCTGACAATGGTTAGGGTATGGTCAGGGTATGCCAAATACCATAACCATACCATATTTTTAAACCACATACCATAACCATAACCATTATGGGTACAATTTTCAATACCATAACCATCAAAATAACCGTGGTTATTAACCATGGTTTTAACCGTATAACCATATTTATTCCACATGTAATATAATAAAAGACCGAAAATTTAATTTTAAAAAATACATCTATCTATATTACCAACAATAAAAATATATAGCACTAACATCATTCAACATTAACACTAACATCATTCAACATTCATATGATTCAACATTAACATTCACAACACTGAATTAACATTAAAATTCAACAAACACTCATAACGAGTAATGATTCATCACCCCTAACCATTACACACTTGTCGTATTTGTTTCTATCAATCATCATCTTCCTCAATATCATCAATTGATTTCACTTTTATGTTGTAATTTATATTTAGTATAATATATATATATTAGTTTATTAATAATAAATAATTATTATATTTATAAAATAACCATGGTTATAACCATGGGTATAACTCAAATACCATAACCATAACCATTATGGGTAGAGAAATCATCACCATAACCGCACCGCACCATAATGGTACGGTTAACCATATTAAACAGTAATGGTTATAACCGTGGTTATGGGTTTTTCACCGCACCATTGCCAGCCCTAGGTCATACTAAGGGCTCTTGAGATGCTTTGGCTTGATCTTTCATGTTGTTATAGCTGCCATCTCCTTAATGTTAGTCCTTCTATATATTCCTCTTACAATTTTAGACTATGTCACAATTTTAGACTATTTCAATCTGATAGAATGGCTCGAGTTTTTATAGCCGAAAAGTATGATATTGTCCTTGCAGCAAGACCTTTTCGTATGCATTATGCTATAAACAATGCAAGAAGCCACCTTCTTGAAAAGGGATCTTATGCTCTTCTCCCAGGGCTCAATGGATCTTATCCACTTCGTGTCATACCGTTCTTTCGTTTTGATTTTCAAATTCAGCATTCCCAAAAGAAGTAGCTGCAACAAAAACAGTAAAAATGAATGTTAACATTGTTGGGATATTAGCCGCTACTAATTTCCACCTTGCAGGATCTTGGGACTCGATGGATTAAGAGAAATGCAAACGACACAAGAATTTACGTGGTTCACCAATTTGGCTACGTCCACGGCTCATACCCACTATAGACAAATAGTGTTACAAATTGTATCACACAATATGTATCGCTCGCACTCTAAAATACTCACTCCGTATTTTTGGCTCACAATGCAACACTATTTTCTATCACACTCAAGACACTAACAAGTAACAACCGATTTTACTCTTTTCTCTTTCTCGTGGTTATTCCTTCCTTCATCATTGTTGGCTTTTTATAGATGTCAAAAGATGACAACCTTGAGTGGCTTGGTTGACCACTTGTGAGCTGCTTGCCCACTCTGATGAGTGGTGATGGTGGCCCGAAAAAATCTTCATTCTCAACAAACATAGCTGATTTTATTCATGGTGTTGGTTTGGTGACTTCTGTCAGTTTAAAGTTTTAACATATTATTGTGCATTAATCTATCTGCTCTATTATTATGTGTCTCAATCTTCTTGGTTCTTACTCTTATCATATGGGTGTTTCTTGTTTCAGAAAATGCTTCTGCCATGCGGTCTTCCCCCAGAAAGAGAGGATGATTAAATCGGATTCTTCGCATTCATTGCTGCTTCTGCTTTGAGTGTTTCTCAAGTTGACGAGAGTGGTTTGGTTAGTAGGGTCGGTCGATCATCTGTAAGGCGATCCCGATGTTTATGTAATGTAATGTGATTTTTTTTTCAGCCATGACTCACTGTTTGGAATGTTATGAAGACATGTTATGTTTTAAGTTGAACCAACATTTTGAGTCAATCTATTTATGTAATGTTCAAATTGAACCCTCTTTTTCCAAATTTATTGTTATCAAGTCCTTCAATTCAATGGGAAGTGAATATGTCAAGCATCCAAATTAGCAGGGCCTGTACCAATTTAAGTAGCATCATTAGCAACTAACCTAAGTTCATTTTGGACTTAATTACCAACTTGGTTGTTGGAATTCTAGTACAATTTGCTAGTTATTTTTTTTTTTTTGTAAATATAATAAATAAAGAGAAAAGTATGAAAATTGTACAACATGTTTGACGAAAATGGTTTTCCAACCTAAACGATTGTTTTTGGTACAACATGTTTGAAAATGATGTAATTAGTACCTCTGTTACTTTCTGTTAAAAAATTCAGTTAAATATTTTTCATATTTGCTTAATTAACCAAATATTTTTCTAAATGTTACAATTACACCCTACAAACTTACACTAATGTTTCAAACAAGTTCTGACTCGATTTGAGACACACCGAAGGTCCCTTAGCCAAGGTATGAACCCAGACCAGGTCACCCAACCCTAATGACTTGGTCTGGGCTTGGACCCAAACCATAGGACCCCCGATTGGGGCTCAATTGGAGCTCCAATCGTTTAAACTAAGTTCGGTTTAAACGATTGATGCTCCAATTGAGCCCCAATCAGGGGTCCTATGGTCTGGGTCTGAGCCCAGACCAGGTCCCCAGGGTTGGGTGACCTGGTCGGGGTTCACACCCTGGCTAGGGGACCCGTGTGTAAATTTATACAAAGTTGTAATATACTCATGTACTCTTAAATAATGATGAAAAGTTACTTGTTAATTATTTTACTTTTTTTTGTGTGTGTTTTATGTACAAATTGCTAATTAATTTTCTAAAAAAAATTAAAATTTGTTCAAATTGCTCCTTTACTTATGCTTCTCTTTCATACAAACCTTAGAATTATAAGCCGATTAAATCGGGTTCTTCGTATGTTGAACCGGTAAGCCTCATTACAAATATAGAAAACAAAAAACAAACACATGACCGATTTTATAGCTAAAAAATATTTTTTTTCTGCCCTAAAAAAACTCTTTCAAACACTATAAAACCATCCCCTTCAATATGTAGTTATCATCAACTTCTGAATAAAAATAAGAAAAAAAGGAAAAAAATATATATATATTCTTCCTGAATTAGCCAATTAATTCCCACTCTCCACATGGCCAAGTCAGTAGCATTCATGTTGGTTATGATTTTGACGGTGTCGACCTTCACGGTTCGAGCCACCGGGTCCGATGTGTCGGGATCAGGTCGATCACTTCTCAACCTCCAATTTTTCATGAATTTTGGAGAAGGAAGAGGGTTATCAACCGTCGAGACGGCAACTGCACCGGTCCCTTCAGCCGATGCACCAACTCCCTCCGCGAACGGAGGAGAGAAGGGACAGACATGGGTCAACTGGTTCGATCAAAAGATGAGGTATATATGAATATACATAGAATATCATACGCAATTTATTTAACCATACAAAATAAATAAATAAGAGGTTATTGAAAAAAAAAATATATATATATATATATATATATATATATAAAAGAGGTTGGTCGGTCATATTTACAAGTAAAATTGTAAAGAGTAATTAATCTTATATTTATTTATTGTTTTCTTCTTCTTTTTTAGTTCTGTTACCGCCATGTTCGAAAGGTCAAGCAACGATGAAGCATCTGCACCAGCTCCGGAAGCCTAAATGGAGATCAAACAACATGAAGAGAATATATATATATATATCATTGTATATGTATTGATATAACTGGAGCATCCCAATCCCATGCAGACATGGAAAATTTTGTTGGATTAATTAAAATAAATAAAATAATATTTAATTTTTAAAAATCTTGAAAAAAAATTATAGGATATTTGGGCCCAACAAAGTAGAGTCGGTCGTATTTGAGAAGATATTGGCATGATCATAATAATATGGGCTTCCTTTAGGATAAATGGGCCTTATTGTGGCCCAAATCATGAAGTTTAGGCTCATAAAAATGCACTGGGCTGTATTAAATGATGATGTTGGGCCGCCACATAATGGATTGGGATGCATTTAAAATAAATGGGCCTCTACATAGCAAAAATAATTAACCGTAGGCCCATCATAGTGGCCTGGGATGTATTTAGGAGATGACAGATTCTACATTATCTAATTTTACAACAGGCACCGCAATACCACATACATTGATCTGTATTTTGAATAAATGGGCTTATATCTGGCCCATATTCTAATCATAGGCACATCATAGTGTACTCCATTATATTGGTTGATTATGGACTTCTAGATGGCCCAACTTAATGAAGTTGTCTGCATCTGGATGAAACGGGATACTATCTAGCCAAAATGATAAATCTTAGGCCGATCATAGTGGACTGCGTTGTATTTTGGCGATAATGGACTTCCATACGGGCCAATTTAACGATTTGGCCCAGCATAATGGAGTGGGCTGCATTCTGAAAAATTAGGCTTCAATTCGGCCCTAATAACTAGACTTCAACCCTCATAGTTTTTGGGATGTATTGGGCCTCTATCCGCTCCGAAAAACTAATCATAGGCCCATGTACTGCAATGTATTAGGGAGACGATGGGCTTAAGAATGGCCCAATTTCTTCATAATAACGCTCATCATAAAGGAGTCGTTTGCATTCGACATAAATGGGCTTCTATTGAGCCCATATTACTAACCTGAGGCCCTAGGTCAAAACCCAAGCGTTGGCATAATGCAGTGGGCCCATTTGGAATAAATATTCTTTTCTGACCCGAACTAGTTATCATAGGCCCATCATTGTGGCCTGGATTGTATTTGAGCGATGATGGGGCTTTCAAATGGCCCAATTTGAAACATTTAGGAGTATCATTATAGTTTGGGCTGGAATTGCACAAATGGGCTTCAATTTAAGCCCATTCACTAATTATAGGCCCGTTATAGTGGTCTGTATTATATTTTCGACGATGGTTTTTTTAAATGGTTAGTTCTATCAAGCTAGCGCTGCATAACTGAGTAGCCTGCATCTGGAGCAAATGGGCTTGTATTTACCCTCAATCAAAATTATAGGGCCACCATAATGAATTAGTGCTCTAGTGGGCCTCCCCAGTGGCCCAATTCATCAATCTAACGTTCAGCATAATGAAGTGGGCTGCATTTCGAAAGAGTGGGTTCATTAAAGGTGAAAATCAGCAAATTTGGACTGGGCTTTATTTAATATATGATGGGCTATGGTGTGGCCCAAAAGGTTAATCTTAGATGGATCATAATGGAGTGGGTTGCATTTTGAGAAAATGGACTTGAATGTGGCCCAAACACTAAGTTAAAGCCCATCGCAGTGGATATAGGCAATATAGGCAAATCATCAACGCTAACGCTGTGCTGAGTCCTCGCGATATAGGCAATATTTAGTCCAAACTAATCCTGGATCCATCAAAGTAGTGTCAATTGTATTTGAGAAAGTATGGACTTCATCACATTGTTGTGGACTTCGTTTAGCGGAAATTAGGCTTTATTGTGGCCCAAACCATTAACTTCAGGCCCATAAAACTTAACTGGGCCGTTATTGATGGGGATATTGGGTTTCCGAATGGCCCAATATATCAACCTTTGCAGCCACAAAATGGAGTGGGCTGCATTTGAAATAAATGGGATTTTTTGTAGCTCACACCACCTATCATGGCCCATAATAATGGATGGGCTTCATATGGCCCAAATTACCAACCTTGCATTTGGGGTTAATGGGCTTCTAATATGGCCTAAATCGTCAAGCTTGCATTTTTGGTTAATGGGCTTCTATATGGCCCAAATCATTAACCTTAGGCCCACTAGTGTGTATTGGGGCTTTAGTTGGGTGATGATGGGCTTCAAATGGCCCAAACCATTATACCTTAGGCCCATCATATTAGACTGGGATGTATTTGGACAACTACGGGCTTCTGAATTTGCCCAAAAGATCAACCTTGGGCGTAGTATAATTGATTGGGTTGCATTTGGGACTAACGGGCTTCAATGGGGCATAAATCAACAACATTAGGACTATTCATAGTGGTCTGGGCTGTATTTGGGATATTATGGGCTCCCAAATGGCCCAAATCATCAACACTGCCATATTTGAGTTGGCTGCATTAGATCAAATGACATAGTAGACTGGGGTGTATTGGGGCCGGTGATGATGGGCTTTTACATGGTCCAGATATTTAGCCTTAAATCGCAATATAATGTGGGCTACAGTTGGAAAAAGCTGGGGTTCATCACAATCGTGGCCCATAATAAATAATGGGCTTCATATGGCCTAAATTACCAACCTTGCATTCGGTATTAACGAGCTTCCATATGTCCCAAAACATTAATCTTGCATTTTGGTTTAATGGGCTTCTATATGGCCCAAACAGTTAATCTTGCATAGTTGCATTTGGTGTTAATGGGTTTCTATATGGCCCAATTCGTCAAGCTTTCATTTGTTGTTAATGGGCTTCTATATGGCCCTAGACACTAATGTTAGGCCTACCAGAGTGCATTGGGCTTTAGTTGGGTGGTGATGGGTTTATGGCCCAAGCCATTATCCATTTAGCATAATTGAATGGGTTGTATACGAAATAAATGGGCTTCTATGTGGCCCACATTATTAATCAAGGTAGTGGATTGGACTGCATAAGAGCGTTAATGGGCTTTCGTATGGCCCATATTATTGACCTTACTCGCAACATACAGAAAAGGCGGGAAATGAATTTCGTGTGGCGTCTGAAAAATTGGATGCACCGGGTGAACGGACAAGCCCCCCCAAAAGATTTAATTTTGTTCTTTTTGTGCCGTTTTGATGTAGGGTACATGTACACCGGGCTTAGACACATATGTAGTCTACATCCTTCACAGTTTTTCAGTTTATGTATTAACAAAGGTGGGTGCGCACCTGGATTCCGCTATTTCCTATTTTATAGAAACATTTTGTCGAATCTCCGTTGAGAAAAAGTATTGTTTCACGGTTATGTTATAGAAAAACATTTTGCCCCTATTATTTTATTATTTAAATATAAATTGTAATCTTACTTTCACATAGATGTTGAAATTATAAATAATTTCACGGTTCGAAACAATAGGTCTGATGTGTTTGAGATCAGGTCGATCACTTCTTAACCTTCATTTTTTCATAATGTACATTACTAGAACGCAATATAAAAAAAAAATAGTAGATATAATGATATATGAGAATTAATTTATTGGTTAAGGTAAATAGTTGATTTATTTTTTAATTTTAGGGTTTAAGATAAATTATTTCTAGTTTAATTTATTGACTCATTCTACCCAAATTCAATTGGAGCTCGATTGAGCCCTAATCGAGAGGGTTCAGGTCTGGATCTTGATCCAGAACTGGTCCCCTACCCATGATAGTCCGTTTGGGTTAAGACCGAGATCCTAAGAACCTCATTTGGGGTTCAATTGAGTCTCAATCGAATCAGGACTCAATTTTAAGTTTTGAAAAATGTTTGTAACATTTAAATATTTATTAAAACAAAGGGTGTGTAAAAATAATAATAATTTACATTATTTATCATCCCTCCACCATGCATGCACGTTGAATCGGTAAGCACAAATCCTAAAAACAAGATTCACTCCCCGCATAATGCGAATTCTTTGTCCAAAAATAGTTCCTTTTACTACTATAAAATGATCCCTTCAATCTCTAGATATCATCAACATTCAATAAATCAAAATAATAATAATAAAAAAAGCCAAACAAAAAAGTTTTCTTCTTCTTCTTTCCAAGGTAATAAAACCCTAACCATCCTTCCATGGCGGCAAAAGCAGGAGCATTCATGTTGGTTATGACCTTGATGGTGTCGACTTTCATGGTTCGCGCCAACGCATTCGATGTGGCAGCCTCAGGCCGATCCCTCCTCCGCCTCCATTTATTCTCCCACGTCGACCATCCAAGGTGGTTGGCCGGAGCACCCGCACCCTCCGATAACAATGGAGAAGGACAATCTTGGGGTAGTTGGTTCAAGCAAAAGATGGGGTAGGGATCGACTTTGGATTCTTATAAATCTTTAAAAAATGATATTCCGACAGGGAACATCTTGGGATTTACGAACACATTTTTTATTTTTTTTTTTAAAAAACTGAAAATTCGGTTTAACAAAACACTCCAAAAGTATGGAAAGTGTTCATTAATTACAACAAACTGTATTTTTTATCTCAGTTCGATGAAGAAGATGATGGGCGGTTCGAGTGGGAACGGAGCCCCGGCACCAGCTCCGGCAGCCTAAGTAAGACGTGGAGATACCTGACTTATTGCTTGCTAGTTAAGATATTAGTGATGGACATGGAGGAAGAGCATCCATGAGATTTTTGTTTATTAGATCAAAATAAATAAAGCTATATTATACCACATACTTTGAGAAACTTCCATTCTAGACCCAAATGAACGGTTATGTTATATTATGTGTGGGAATGTGCAGTATAACTCTCCTATTGATACACCTTTTTTCTTCAGTTTAAAACGCATGCATGACTCTTATTATTGCAGATTAAACAAAAAATAATTCTCCAGGGACCAACTTGTTCTACTCTAATACTTTGGGGTGCTTGTTCACAATCGAAAAAATGGTGAAAAATGTCCAGGAATAGCATTTCTGCAGAAGCTATGTTGCTGAGATAAGGAAATATCGACCATTGCACATAATAGAAGAGCTCTCTTATGACTTATGTAGTGTATATATATATTTGACATTGTTGATGTTGGATCACGGTAAACCAAGTTCGTCATGGGTCGGTTTTTCCAAAGTGGACTCCCACCTGCTCCGGTGAGTTGCACGGAAGAAAAGCCCGTGTGTTCCCGTTGTTTCCCCTCCGATGATAAAATCAGTCGGATGTTCGTTTTTTGAGTAGAGAGTAAATGCAATAATGAGTGTTAAGGTAGGAGGGGTATTTATAACCCCTTATTCGGGACCATGGTCAGATCAGATCCTACCATGGTTATCCAGAGCTCTATCTCGGGTGAGGGAACCATGGTTGGAGGGGTTGATGATGAGCAGTGGGACAACTACTCTATAGTAGGGTGTCCTTTATGTCAATCATGCCCTTGTCATGCCATCAATAATCGAACTAGGCTATAGGAGCGCCGACATATATGCTAGGGCATTCATATGGTGTTCTGACACTCATTTAAACTTAGTCATTTCTTGTCCCCTTTCTAGAGGCGGTGGAAAGGTGTTTGGCACTTCCTCTCCATAAGGCGGCGCCCATAAATTATCCAAGGAGCAACACACATGCGTCCTTCGATGGCGCCACTCTCAGGCCCCGCGGGTCAAGATTCGGTTGAATCAGGGTCGGGCATAAGAATACCCAGGCCCAATGTCCATAACTTATCACTTGACTCCTCCAACTAGGGTTTCTTAGTGGGAAAAATGCATTTTTTTTTCAAGGAAATCATAATTGTTCCTACACAATTAAGAGAAAACATCTAACAAATGAATATTTTCTTCCGATATGATATTATTATCAAGAATATCACAACTAGAAATACAATATTGCATTTGGGGTTAATGAATTCTAATATGGCCCAAATCGCCAACCTTGCATTTGGGGTTAATGGGCTTCTATATGGCCCAAACCACTAACCTTAGGCCCACCACAGTGCATTGGGCTTTAGTTGGGTGATGATGTGTTTCAAATGGCCCAAACCATTCTCCTTGTAGCATAATTGAATGGGCTGTAGACAGAACGAATGGGCTTCTATGTGTCCCACATCACTAATAACATAGTACGCTGGGCTGTATATGGGCGTTAATGGGCTTCTGTATGGCCCATATCTTTAACCTTAGTTGCAACATAAAGAAAATGCGGGAAATGAATTTCGTGGGGTGGGTGAAATAGCGTCTGAAACATTGGATGCACCGGGTGAACGGACAAGCCCCCCCAAAATATTTAATTTTGTTCTTTTCGTGCCGTCTTGATGTAGGGTACACGTACACCGGGTTTAGGCACATATGTAGTCTACATCCTTCACAGTGTTTTAGTTTAACATTAACAAAGGTGGGTGCACCTGGATTCCCGCTACTTCCCATTATAACTGCATTTTGTCCAATATTCGTTTGGAAAAAGTACTGTTTTGCCCCTATAATTTTCTTATTTAACCTCCAATTTTTCATGATGTACATTACTCGAACATAATATAAAAAAAATTAAAATAGTAGATATAATGAAATCTGAGAATTAATTTATTGGGTAAACAGTTGATTTACTTTTTACTTTTATGGTTTAAGATAAATTATTTCTAGTTTAATTTATTGACCGATTCAACCCAAATTCTATTGGAGCTCGACGAGGGGGTTCGGGTCTGAGTCTTGATCCTGACATGATCCCCTACCAATGGTGGTCAATCTGGGTCAAGACCCAGATCTGAACCTTCTCAATTGGGGTTCAATCGAGTCTCGATCGAATCATAATTCAATTATAACATTTTATTATGGTTTGTAACATTTAAATATATTTATCTAAACAAAGGATTTGTAAAAATAATAATAGTTTACATTATTTATCATTCCTCCACCCTGCATGCACGTTGATTCGGTAAGCACAATCCTTAAAAACAAGAATCACTCCCCACATAATACGAATTCTTTGCCCAAAAATAGCTCCTTTTACTACTATAAAATGATCCCTTCAATCTCCAATATCATCAACATATGAATAAATCACAATAATAATAATAATAAAAGCCAAACAAAAAAGTTTTCTTTTTTCTTTCCAAGGTAATAAAACCCTAACCATCCTTCCATGGCGTCAAAAGCAGCAGTATTCATGTTGGTTATGACCTTGATGGTGTCGACTTTCATGGTTCGTGCCAACGCATTCGATGTGGCAGCCTCAGGCCGCTCCCTCCTCCGCCTTCATTTATTTTCCCACGTCGACCATCCAAGGTGGTTGGCCGGAGCACCCGCACCATCCGACACCAATGGAGAAGGACAATCTTGGGGTAGTTGGTTCAAGCAAAAGATGGGGTAGGGATCGACTTTGGACTCTTATAATCAGAGATCATGTGACATAATATATAGCTATCCTGCATAATTTTAAATCACTGCATATATTTTTTAAAAATGATATTCCGATAGGGAACATCTAGGGACGTTTTACGAACACATTTTTTGTGTTTTTTAAAAACTGAGAATTCGGTTAAACAAAACACTCTAAAAGTATGGAAAATGTTCATTAATTACCACAAATTGTATTTTTGATCTCAGATCGATGAAGAAAATGATGGGCGGTTCGAGCGGCAACGGAGCTCCGGCACCAGCTCCGGTGGCCTAAGTGAGATGTGGAGATACCTGACTTATTGCTTTCTAGTTAAGATATTAGTGATTGCCATGGAGGAAGAGCATCCATGAGATTTTTGTTTATTAGATCAAAATAAATAAAGCTATATTATACCACATACTTTGAGAAACTTCCATTCTAGACCCCAATGAACGGTTATGTTATATTATGAGGGGAATGTGCATTATAACTCTCCTATTGATACTCTAATACTTTTGGGATGCTTAGTTAACAATCGAAAAAGATGATGAAAAATGGTGAGGAATAGCATTTCTGCAGAAGCTATGTATGTTGCTGAGATAAGGAAATATCAACCATTGCACATAATAGAAGAGCTCTCTTATGACTTATGTATATATATATATATATATATGGGACATCGTTAATGTTGGATAACGGTAACCAAGTTCGCCTTGGGTCGATTTTTTCCAAAAGTGGTCTTCCAACTGCTCCGGTGACTTGCATGGAAGGAAAGTCCGGGGTGTTCGCGTTGTTTCCCTCAGATGATAAAGTCAGTCGGAGGTTCGTTTTTTAGGGGAGAGTAAATGCAATAATTTGAGTGTTAAGGTAGGTGAGGGTATTTATAGCCCCTTACATGAGACCATAGTTAGACCGAATCCAACCATGGTCATCCTGAGCTCTCTCTCGGGCGAGGGAATCATGGTTGGAGGGGTGATGATGAGCAGTAGGACAACTACTCTACAGTAGGGTGTTCTTTCTGTCAACTTTGTCATTGTCATATCATAAAGAACCGAACTAGGCTATACGAGCGATGACGTATATGCTACTAGGCTAGGGTATTCATATAGTGTTCAGACACTGATTTAAACTTAATCTTTCTTGTCCCCTTTCTAGGGGTGGTGGAAAGGCGTCTGCCGTTTCCTCGCCAGAAGGTGGCGCCCATAAATTCTCCAAGGAGCGACGCCCATGCCTCCTTCGATGGCGCCACTGCTTTCAGGCCCCGCGGGTCAAGATCCGATCGAACCTGGACCGGGCATAAGAATACTCAGGCCCAAGACCCATAACTCTTCAGTTGACTCCTCCAACTAGGGTTGCTTACATGGGAAAGTGCGATTTTTTTCAAGTAAATCATATTGATAAGAGCTTAACTTGCATGCCAAGAAAACATAATTGTTCCTTCACAATTAAGAGAAAACAGTTGACAGATGAGTATTTTTTTTCCGATATGAAATTATTATCAAGAATATACATCATACGAAACAATTTTTTTTATTTTCACTTTCGCCTTTTCAAATTTTCCAGAAAATTTTAGAACGTTGTAGTAAGAGCGTAAATAACTCATTTTTCATACGAAACCTATGGTTCTAGTCTGTTCTTCACTTGACGGAAGAACTTAGGATAGAGGAAGTCAACGAGTCTTCCAAATAAAAATGAATCCACAAGCATGAAGCATGAACGAAGAAACAAAACAGAAGTTGGCCATGCAACTACTCATGGAAGTTTTTGGTAAATTGTAATATTGTAAGGGTAAATGTATCACGACAAATAAGAATGATGATGTATTTATTTATTGAAGAAAGTTCAAGGACAAAATAAAAGGTCTATAATTTAAAAATTACTAAAAGGTGCATCTACTTTAAATTGTATAATGAAATGATACAACTCTTTTGAAGTGACATTTAGATGCTTATAAATAGGAACAAATACTATGTAGCACTTGTAGCATAATTGAATCACTAATAACATACTAGATTGGGCTGCATATGGGCGTTAATGGGCTTCGGTATGGCCCATATCATTAGCCTTAGTTGCAACATAAAGAACAGGCCGGAAATGAATTTCGTGGGGTGGGTGAAGTAGCGTCTGGAACATTGGATGCACCGGGTGAACGGACAAGCCCCCAAAAAAGATTTAATTTTGTTCTTTTCGTGCCGTTTTGATGTAAGGTACACGTACACCGGGTTTAGACACATATGTCTACATCCTTCACAGTTTTTTAGTTTATCTATTAACAAAGGTGGGTGCACCTGGATTCCCGCTACTTCCCATTTTATAGAAACAATCTTCGTTTGAAAAAAGTACTGTTTTGCCCCTATTATTTTCTTATTTCAATAAAAATTGTAATCTTACTTCACATATATGGAGATTAGAAATAATTTCACGGTTCGAGACAACAGGTCTGATGTGTTTGAGATCAGGTTGATCACTTCTTAACCTCCAATTTTTCATAATGTACACTACTCGAACTTAATATATAAAAAAAAGTAAATATAATGAAATATGATAATTAATTTATTGGGTAAATAGTTGATTTATTCTTTACTTTTAGGGTTTAAGATAAATTATTTATACTTTAATTTATTGACTGATTCGACCCTAATCGAGGGAGTTCGGGGCGGAGTCTTGATCCAAACCTGGTCCCCTACCTATGGTGGTCAGTCTGGGTCAAGTCCCATATCCGAACCTTCTCAATTAGGGTTCAATCGAGTCCTGATTGAATCGAGATTCAATTCTAAGATTTCAAAATGGTTAGAATTTCAAAATGGTTTGTAACATTTAAATACATTTATTAAAACAAAGGGTTTGTAAAAATAATAATGATTCACATTATTTATCATCCCTCCACCCTGCATGCACGTTGAATAGGTAAGCACAACCCCTAAAAACAAGAATCACTCCCCACCTAATACGAGTTCTTTGCCCAAAAATAGTTCCTTTTACTACTATAAAATGATCCATTCAATATCTAGATATCATCAACATTCGAATAAATCATAATAATAATAAAAGCCAAACAAAAAAGCTTTCTTCTTCTTCTTCTTTCCAAGGTAATAAAACCCTAACCATCCTTCCATGGCGGCAAAAGCAGCAGCATTCATGCTAGTTATGACCTTGATGGTGTCGGCTTTCATGGTTCATACCAATGCATTCGATGTGGCAGCTTCAGGCCGATCCCTCCTCCGCCTCCATTTATTCTCCCACATCGACCATCCAAGGTGGTTGGCCGGAGCACCCGCACCCTCCGACAACAATGGAGAAGGACAATCATGGGGCAGTTGGTTAGAGCAAAAGATGGGGTAGGCATCGACTTTGGACTCTTATAATCACAAATCATATGACATAATTTATAGCTATCTTGCATAATTTTAAATCACTTTATAAATTTTTAAGAATTGATATTCCGACAGGGAACATCTAGGGTTTTACGAACACATTATTTTTTATTTTTAAAAAACTGAGAATTCGGTTAAACAGAACACCCCAAAAGTATGGAAAGTGTTCATTAATTACAACAAATTGTATTTCTGATCTCAGTTCGATGAAGAAGATGATGGGCGGTTCGAGCGGCAACGGAGCCCCGGCACCAGCTCCGGCAGCCTAAGTGAGACATGGAGATACCTGACTTATTGCTTGCTAGTTAAGATATTAGTGAATGACATGGAGGAAGGGCATCCATGAGAGTTTTGTTTATTAGATCAAAATAAATAAAGCTATATTATACCACATACTTTGAGAAACTTCCATTCTAGACCCCAATGAACGGTTATGTTATATTATGAGTGGAATGTGCAGTATAACTCTCCTATTGATATACTTTTTTTCTACAGTTTAAAACGCATGCATGACTTTTATTATTGCAGATTAAACCAAAAATATAAATAATTCTCCAGGGACCAACTTGTTCTACTCTAATACTTTGGGATGCTTAGTTGACAATCGAAAAAGATGAGAAAAAATGGCCAGGAATAGCATTTATGCAGAAGCTATGTTGCTGAGATAAGGAAATATTAACCATTGCACATAATAGAAGAGCTCTCTTATGACTTATATATATATATATATATATTGGACATCGTTGATGTTGGATCACGGTAACCAAGTTCGCCTTGGGTTGGTTCTTCCAAAGTGGTCTCCCGGCTGCTCCGGTGACTTGTACGGAAGGAAAGTCCGGGTGTTCCCGTTGTTTCCCCTTCGATGATAAAGTCAGTCGGAGGTTCGTTTTTTGATAGGAGAGTAAATGCAATAATGAGTGTTAAGGTAGGTGGGAGTATTTATAGCCTCTTATCTGGGACCATGGTCATCTTGAGCTCTCTCTCGGGAGAGAACCATGGTTGGAGGGATAATGATGAGCAGTAGGACAACTACTCTATAGTAGGGTGTTCTTTCTGTCAACCCTGTCTTTGTCATGCCATAAATAGTCGAACTAAGCTATAGGAGCGTTAACGTACTGGCTAGAGTACTCATTTTGTGTTCTGACACTCATTTAAACCTAGTTTTTTCTTGTCCCCTTTCTAGGGGTGGTGGAAAGGCGTTTGACACTTCCTCGCTAGAAGGCGGCACCCATAAATTCTCCAAAAGAGCGACGCCCATGCCTCCCTCTATGGTGCCGCTCTGAGGCCCCGCAGGTCAAGATCCGACCGAACATGGGTCGGACATAAGAATACCCGGGCCCAAGACCCATAACCCATCAGTTGACTCCTCCAATTAGGGCTTCTTATTGGAAAAAAAATGCGATTTTTTTCAAGGAAACCATATTGATAAGAGCTTAACTTGCAGGCCAAGAAAACATAAAGTTCCTCCACAATTAAGAGAAAACAACTAACAAATGATTTTTTTCTTACGATATGATATTATTATCAAGAATATAGATCATCTGAAATAAATATATTTATTTTCACTTTCGCTTTTTCAAAAATTTCAGAAAATATTAGATTGTCGTGGTAAGAGCGTAAAGAACTCATTTTCCTTGTTCCAATGAGAGATGGAAGAACATTACGAAACCTAGGGTTCTAGTCTGTTCGTCACTTGACGGAAGAACTTAGCATAGAGGAAGTCAACAAGTCTTACAAATAAAAAAGAATCCACAAGCATGAAGCATGAACGAAGAAACAAAATTGAAATTGGCCATGCAGGTACTCATGGAAGTTTGTGGTAGATTGTAATATTGAAACTTGAAAGTGTTGGTTTTGGGGAATTGGGTCGCCCATTAGTGAGAGTCCATTCTTATAAGCCCAATATTAGATACTGGCCCAAACCGTTCTCTTTATGTAAAAGGATGCTCAGGGTTGGAAAACCTTTATGTAAAGGGATGCTCATGGTTGGAAAACCTGACGATGACAGTATAATGAAGTGATACAAATGTAAGGATGCAACCCTTTTGAAGTGACACTTAGATGCATATAAATAGGAATACATACCACACAAACAATTCATCCAATAATCAACACACTTACTCTCAAGTAAGTGTGATTCTTTTGAATCATGCGATGTCCAATAAAAGACATGTCCCGATAAAAGTTCTAAGAAAAGTCTCTGAGTTTTGCTACTTGTCGACCTTGTGATTTTATTGTATCATCGGTGATGATTTGCTGATAACCTGTTAGAAAAACTTGTTTACGAATGGGGGACAAATATCATCTTTCGGAAAACGTCTACACGACGTGTCTCAAAATCACACCAATTCAATGTTGACTCAAAGTCTCGTATCATACAATTCAATGCTGACTCAAAGTCTCGTATCATACAATTCAATGTTGGCACAATGTCCCGTATCATATGATTCGATGTTGACTCAAAATCACGTATCATACAACTCAATGTTAACACAATGACCCATATCACATCATTCAATGTTGACTCAAAAGTCCCTTATCATATAATTCGATATTGAAATTTGAATCAATGTTCTGTATCAGATAACAAGATGTCAGTTCAATGTTCTGCATTCCATAACTGATTGTTGACTAAATGTCCCGTATGACATAATCCATGTCTTACTTTAATGTTCTATATCAGATTATGCGTAGTTGACTTGTGATATATAAGAGATTGATAACTCGAACTCTTGTCCCTAAATAGAAAGAACTGAAGACGAAGCTGCAAAACGATGAAGAGCAGACTTGGTCAGCCCATACACCAGGATTATGATGGAACTCCCGTCAAAAGAATAGGCAATGCAATGGAAGAGGGAGGAGATTATGGTGGGAGCACTCAGAGCCGACAGATCAGCCGGAGGAGACGGTCTCTTCTTCCTCATTCCCCAAGCTTGTCGGATCCAACCTTGACTCCTGCTAACTCTATATAATCCCATCTTCTTCCTTTCATTCTTCCAAGTATTCCCTCTCCGCAAAGTTTCAGCTTTAAGTTTGAATTGGCCTCCCTCTCTCTCCCTCGGCGTTAACGTCAACAGGTTCTTCACTTGACAATAATCTTTCTTCGTTTTCTCCGTTATATTAACAATGCGCAGATCAGTACGATTGAATCGACGTAATTTGATGTCAATACTGATTTTGCAACGTAATCGATGTTGCATATCGCCCATGGGAATAAGAAGTAATTGCAATGTCAATCTATTAGGGTTTGAATGGAACAACATTGATGATGACATTCAGTAATCTGTTTAATCTACTCTCGATTTGAGATCAATCGATTGTCCAATCGAATGGAATCGTACTCTGTGCATAAGTTAATCATCATAGTTTCGTTGGTTGAGTCTGTGATTTCAACTGCGATCATATTTCTCCGCATCCGATGCATGAATCTGATGAAGGCATAGTGATGTTTCTGCATTATTAGGTAGAAAATGGCAGATGGAGAGGATATTCAACCCCTCGTTTGCGACAATGGAACTGGAATGGTCAAGGTGCAATATCCATCCATACATTCACCATCTCTACTTTCTTACTTCATCCCAAAACAACTTTATGAAGATTAATGGTTGTTGTTCTGTCGATTAGGCTGGATTTGCAGGTGACGATGCGCCACGAGCGGTGTTCCCTAGCATTGTCGGCCGGCCACGCCACACCGGAGTGATGGTGGGGATGGGTCAGAAGGATGCATATGTGGGTGATGAGGCTCAATCCAAAAGAGGTATCTTGACCCTAAAATACCCGATTGAGCACGGAATCGTGAGCAATTGGGATGATATGGAGAAGATCTGGCATCACACTTTCTACAATGAGCTTCGGGTTGCCCCAGAGGAGCACCCTGTTCTCCTGACTGAAGCTCCCCTGAACCCTAAAGCTAACCGTGAGAAGATGACTCAGATCATGTTTGAGACCTTCAATGCGCCGGCTATGTATGTCGCCATTCAGGCAGTTCTTTCCCTGTACGCTAGTGGTCGTACCACAGGTATGCTGAAAAGGGGCAAAAGATTTACACTATACTGTGTTTTGGAATATTTCAGGATACTTCTTCATGTTGGGGGGCAAATATGGAAATAATCAAGTAATTTAGATGGGGCAAAACTGAAAGACATTACATTTTTAGGGGAACAATGACAAATTTCGGAAATTTAAGGGAGAATTTAGTATCAATGGAAATGACCAAGAAACTTATAGGGAGCAAACTTGAAACACGCGACAAAATCTTAGGGGAACAATAAAGATTTTTTGAAAATTAGGGGCAACTTAAAGTATTAATGGAAATAATCAAGAAATTATAGATGGCAAAACTGAAATACATTACATTTTTCAGGGGAATAATGAAGAATTTTGGAAGATTAGGGTTTGTACCATGGTGATCGATACGTAGGTGTGACAAATTGTGCATACATGCGTGTTATCAAGTGTATTAATATGTTTATCGTGTAACACTTACTAAACACGAGCACGTACGATAAATTTATTGTGTCATGTTCCTCAACATGACACACGATTTTTCATGCGTGTTCATGTCGTATTATCGTGTTGTGTTAAGTTAGTCATTTTTATGTTCACATGCGAGACTTATAAGAAAATATCAAAATAACGAATTGTTCATGATAATAATTATCAATTCAAACATCAGATTTTACGAGTCTTTAATGTATAATTAACAAACTCTAAAAATTAAATATCTAAGTAGACTTTAAAAACTACCGAATGAGATTTGTTTAGAAAAGTATTAAAAAAAAATTCAAGTCCAAATTTACAGTTTGTAAAAAAAAATCAAATTTTATTGTGTTCTGATACCTAAACACGAACACGACACGAAAATACTTTTGCGTTATCGTGTTATCGTTGTGTCATATGCTTCCACGAAGATGATTTTTTTCGTACGTGTTCGTGTCGTGTTATCATGTTTCGTATAAAATTGTCAGCGTTATCGATACGGTCGTGTTATTGTGTCATGTTGTAGGTATTGTGTTGGACTCGGGCGATGGCGTTAGCCACACAGTGCCCATCTACGAGGGTTACGCCCTCCCGCACGCCATCCTCCGTCTAGACCTTGCAGGCCGAGACCTCACCGATCACCTGATGAAGATCCTGACTGAGCGTGGCTACTCTTTCACAACCAGTGCAGAGCGCGAAATCGTGAGGGACATGAAAGAGAAGCTCTCCTACATCGCCCTTGACTACGAGCAGGAGCTTGAGACCTCCAAGACAAGCTCCTCAGTCGAGAAGACCTACGAGCTGCCCGACGGGCAGGTGATCACCATCGGTGCAGAACGGTTCCGCTGCCCAGAAGTCCTCTTCCAGCCGTCGATGATCGGAATGGAAGCTGCAGGGATTCACGAGACAACCTACAACTCGATCATGAAGTGCGACGTGGATATCAGGAAGGATTTGTATGGCAACATCGTGCTCAGTGGTGGAACCACCATGTTCTCGGGAATTGCAGACCGTATGAGCAAGGAGATCTCGGCTTTGGCACCGAGCAGCATGAAGATCAAGGTGGTAGCTCCTCCGGAGAGGAAGTACAGTGTCTGGATTGGAGGCTCTATCTTAGCTTCCCTCAGTACCTTCCAGCAGGTAAGATTAGGGTTGTCAAAAATTGACCCATTCCGTGGGTGACCCGCTCATGAGTTGTGTTTGTGTTAGACTTTTTGACCCACGAGTCATTTTAACATGAACCCATGGATGACCCGTGAAAACACGAGTCAGGTTTGGGTCAGAAGTCTTACCCATGAGTCAACCCTTGACCCATGGAAAATATATATTATTAAATAATAATTAGAAGTTTTACTTTACACCCGTGACCCATGGATCAGATGTTTCTGGGTTTTTAACTGGTGGTGGGTCGAATGGGTCAGTCTAACTCATGCCTTACTATTACTGACGGATCAGTCTGACGCGCGGGTTGACTCACCGACCCGCGGCTCAGGTTTGGGTTATGATACTTGACCCATACAAATACATGGATCGTGTTTGGGTCAGACGATTCCTGACACGACCCGTGACTGACACGACCCATGGGTCGACCCAACCCGCAAATTGACACCCCTAGGTAAGATTGAACTTTCTTTGTTATGCCATGGATGTGAATTGGTTCGATTGATGGATTGATTTGGTTGCAGATGTGGATTGCGAAAGCGGAATACGATGAATCTGGTCCGTCGATAGTACACAGGAAATGCTTCTAAGGTAATAAGGAAGCTCGATTTCGAATAGTCGTGTGGAGCTGCAGAAAGAAGAAGCCACAGCTCAGTAGTGGTTGAAGAAGATGCAGCTTGCCATTGAAATTGGACTTCATTTGATTTATAACTTGCTGTTATTACTATATAATATTTATTTACTGATATATGTATAAGATTATTAAATCTCTTGGTGACTTTGGAGATGTGAGGTTTTGATTTAGAGGTAGTCCATTTTTGGTGTACCTCAGAGAAGTCCCTAAATTTTTTGTTATTGTATGGTGAAGTCCCTGTACTTTGCTGTTTGCCCTCATTGCATAACATTATTCTCTTAACACTAATCCACTCAGCTTTCCATTGCGTTTCTCTTGTTTAATGGAATTGTATCGATTTTTTTTTTTAAATGCTACTTAAATTTTTGACATTGATACAAATTGTTACTCGGTTAAGTTTTTCATTAAATATAATCAAAAAATGACATGAAAACACATAATTGATATATAATTTTAAAATTATACTATTTTTTAAAAAATACTAATAAAATTCTAAAAAAAATAAGTTTTTAATATAATACTTTTATTTAAAAAAAGAAAAGAAAAATAATAATAAATGATTAAATTTTCTATTTTGTTTCATATAAAAATATTATATTAAAAACTTATTTTTCCTATTAATTTTTTTATGTTTTTTTTTTGTACTTTTAAAAAATTATTTAATTTTCTAAATCATGAATTAATCATATGTGTTGTATTAACGGAAAACTTAACAGAGGTAACAATTTATCCCAACTCTGAAAGTACAGGTAACAAAATTTGAAAAAAACAAAGTTCATGTAACAATTTGTAAAAAGTCTAAAGTTGGGCAAATTGGTTATTAACCCTAATTTTAGAGCAACGCTCGTACTAATCACAAATCATCAAAGTATTGTATTTAACTAGGATGAAAATGGTGATAGTAAGAATCAAACTGGAGGCCTCTACACGATCCCAGAGACGAATCCAGTCCAAATCTTACTATATATGTAGCACCATCAACCACAAAATACATTCACCTTATAATATTATATAAAAACAAAGACAATTAATTACCTAAACTGAACTCATTGTTGACTTTAACCACATTCAGTAAGTACCCTCCATTACCCAAAGAGCAGACCCTATACTGAAATCAATATAGTCAAAGCAGTTTCTTTAAAGTCAAAAACTTTTGATCATAAGTGATATAATAAGTGAGAATTGGGTCCTTAACAAAATGTTCAAAAGATCAAACACTATCATATGAGGTTCTTTTTGGTTCTAACAATGAACCTGATTCTGTTGCCATCAAAAGCTTGATAAGGAGTTCGGGACCGACCCTAATATTATCATGAGAAAGGACAGGGCTCACCGATGAATCCTCCACATCCTGGTCCTGTATCCGACAGACATGAGAGCAAGCTCCCAGAGCATGTTGGGAATGCTAAATAGGTTCACCTTCGACCCAGGAATTTCTGACCAATTCACAGAGATCTCTACCATTGGGATGCCAAACCACTTGCACAGAAACACAACCTCTACATCAAAGCACCACCTGACCAAAAAAAATAATTTAGAGAAGAAGGGAAAAAACGGAAGTTGAGACAAGAAGAAAACAGTCAGCAGGAAGATTACCTTTTCAAGCGAATGTTAGTGAAAAGCTTCCTCGCAGCAGCCCTTGTAAACATCTTAAAACCACACTGCCGCATAACAAGTGCAATTAATGATGAAGAACGTTCACTATCAACCTTAATTTTTGTTTAACAATCCACATTCACCAAACGGAAGTTGAGGAATCCCTAAGAGTGATGTGATTTGATATAATAATATTATAATACGCTTCACTGTAAATTGTACCTGTGTGTCACGCACTCCAGGACCGGCAGCCAATAACACAACAAGATGGAAGCCTTTCATTAAGAAGTTCCGGTACCACTTTCTCTGATGCAACGTGTAAACGCAAATCTGTGAGACAAATAAATAAACAAGACAGTGGCAATGCAAAAGGTAAAGCTAGCAAGACTCAACGGATGCCAAAGCCTTCTCTTCAAGATGCGCACGGGAACCAAATGCTGCTATAGGGATGTCTGCTATCCTAAAGCTTGAATCACTGCCTGCTGATTCTCCAAAACGAGAATCTGTTCTGGCAACTGCATGGATCTAACATACAAAAGTCAAACTTCCTTAAGGATACAAATTCCATTCTTGTAATAAAATCCTAAAGATGTTACTGCTCAGACTAACCTGATTTTCCAGTTTCTCAAGGTCATCAACCTTGGTTGCACCATCAGCATCTAGCATTAAAAGTAGCTCACCACGAGAATGCAGCATTCCCTGTTTTACAATGCTTTTAAGAATGTAAACAGCTTTTCAATTACTAGGTTGTCATACCCATGACAAAATCCCAGAGATAAAAGCATACAAATAGAAAGGTCAAGAAGACTCACTTTTCTAATAGCCTCTCCCTTACCGTGATTCTTTCCCAGAAGGATAACCCTTACATTGTCTACTGAATATTTTCTCACAAAACTGAATGCTACTCTTTTTGTTCCATCCCTACTTCCATCATCAATAATAATGATCTGTAAAACAGCAAAGACTAAGTAAAATTAGATGCCTGTTGAAACATACTAAAGCCTTGGACCAGGTAGGCTGAATTAGAGTATATTAACACCAAATCTTAGTCCATAGGTTACTAACGAAAGTGAACGTAGTTTCCTAACCTTACATGAAAGATCAATGAGTATACTGGCAATGGTTTACGAGTATCAATGAAATGGGAATTGCTGAAAAGGATAATCAATAATAATAAAAAAAGCAACAAAAATATAATACCTCATAAGAAAATGATTTGTCTTTTGCAGCACGTTGTTGGAGATAACTATATGGATGTACGAAAACCGTGTTAGCAAGAAGTTGAGATTTCTCTGTGATAGCAAGGTATGTACCAGTCATAGGTTCCTTTTTACCATTAATATTTCTTCATAGTAACTTACTATAGAATCTAGATAGGTATCTCATCTTGGAAACTACTCAGCAATGCCAAGAGTAGACCAAAATTATTACAAAGAAAACTATATTAGTTGCGTATTTTACTTGATGGTTTCATCTAGAGCTCCAGGGAGACGATACTCTTCGTTATAAGCCGGAACAATCAACGAGATGTATTTCTCTGCAGGATCCAATATTGAAGGACACCGAACCTAAAATAGCAAGAAAGTAAATCTATTTGAAGTTGCCCAGCATTTCAGAAGAGAATTAGACTTCTAAATTGTCAATTTTGGAGCCCAGAACTCCCAAGGTTATGCTCCTCATCTTCATTCTTAATTAAGCAAGTAAAACATCGAAAAGGATCAATCCAGTTTTCAGCAATTATGGTTTCCAATCAATGAGAGTTGCACCATCAAATACTAGTATCGATCTCATGGTGATAAATGGAGTACAGATCGCTAGCTACAGTTCTGCGCAAGAACACAGCAACACGTTCCTCTCGAATCATTGAAAAAACTCAAAATACCTCTTTAAGAGAATTAGGATCCTCGAAGATCGCCGGCGCTTCGATATGACTGCAAAAGATCTTTAGGTTAATCCAGCAAAAAGGAAAAGAGAACGAAGAACAGCGAATCAATGGTAGTCAAAGACAACGTACGTGTGGTTGTGTCTCCTCCGGTATGCCTCGAGGGTGACCACAGAAAGCACAGCTACCACGACGGTGGCGATTACGGCGAGCCCGAGCTCTGCAAACGTCAAAAAAGCTCCCATCTATTTGCCGCGGTGGTGTAAATCTGACTCAGCTGTGACTTCAATACTAGAATCTGAATCAGATCGACGGAATGTATATGAATATTACTATACTATTTTGGTTTATAACAACAAGCCCGTCTAGCTCAGTTGGTAGAGCGCAAGGCTCTTAACCTTGTGGTCGTGGGTTCGAGCCCCACGGTGGGCGATTATATTTTTTGGCAAATGATTTTCATTCATTATATGCCTTATTATATCCCTTTTAATCAGTTATATTATACTCGTACATCAACAAAACAGCATCTCTATAGACAATCAAACACATACATATACATTACATTGATATATACACATCATTGTTTACATGCAGTAAATGTCACTTTCCTCAGTAAATATTCAACTTCTCAAGCCTAACTTTCCTCATCTCCGACTTTGTCGAATGTAAGCAAAAGGTCCCCAGCTTTTCTGACCCTGACTTTTCAAACTAGGTTCTCCAGACAACCTGAATCTTCAATCCAACCCAGAAAGAAACATGCACTGATCAATCAATACACATGACTAAAGTGTAGAAGTGATCAAATTTCCCATATAGGAAATGAAAATTTGTACCTTTTTAAAAGAGATCCAGACATTATAATCAACCCTTAGTTGCTTATTCCAGTTTCAAATGTGTATTGAGTCTCCATCCAGTTTGGATTCCTCTTGTCTGAAATACAGAGCTTGAAGTATTATTCATCAAACAGATGACTAAGTATAAAAATTAAGCCATACTTTTCTAATTAGGAAAAAGTTCATCATCAATTTCATGATCTCCATAGGATCAGCCGCTCAAACTTGCATTATGCAGACAATATTATATTTACCGGATCAAGAGCGTCATGGCTTCAACAGTTTGCTGAAGATACCTTCTGAATTGCCACAAAACCTCATCTTGAACAATGTCTCCAAAATCACTGCAAAATATTCAATCGAATAAAGATCCATTCTCATCAAATGAAGATCTCAGAATGGAGATTATAGTCTGCTAAGTAGTATGTTTTCTACCAGCAAATTTGGAATGCAATTTACTCCAAGACAGTTAAGGATTAAACAGTAACTCTAGGTGGCGGGTTTTGTAGTTGCAGAAATCACACTGCATAAGGCCTTACCTGGTGTGAATGGCAGCACCAGACTATTGAAGCCGGCAAATCCCAAAAGTGCCTTTTTTGGCAACCATCCAAAACCTGATAGCGTCTTCACTGGACGTCAAAACATATGCTTGAATCAGGAAAATATACTCTTTAGAAGGGAATTCACACTCTTTAGCTCCCCCATAGAGCATAACGACACAACTTTGGAGTAAAATGAGTCGAAGTTAAAAGAACGAGTTTCGTTCATCATGCTCTCCTCCCCCTCGTAAGGCTTGGCCTGTCTCTGTGACACAGTGGATCTGTTAAAACGAAGCCTCGATGTGGGAAAAATGTCAATTTCATTAAGAATCATAATGGCATCATCAAGATTCCCCTGGTCGCACAATAGATTAAGCAGATTGTACACTGACTCTGCTGAAACTTCATTATCATCAGGAATTTTTTCTGTCAACTGCTCAACAAAAGACTTAGACTGAAGCATTTCTCTCAAGGCATTCCTCGCCTCCTCCATTCTCCCCTTTGTGATAAGGCCTCTCACCAAATACAGAAACCCCAAGAAATCAGGAAAAACGCCTTTTTCCTTGAACTCAAAAAAGATCCCAAGAGCCCCCTCCATGTCACCTTTCTGGCAATATCCGTTAATCAATGAACTGACGGTGAATTCATCAACCTTAACATTACTTTTTTCCATTACCTCAAGAATCCTCATTGCCTCATTCAATTTACCAATTTTTCCATACCCATTGAGAATAGAATTAAAAGTATGTGTACTTGACTCGGACCCTCTGGAGACCATTGTCTGGAAAATACTTTCTGCGTCATGCATCAGGCCCTCTCTGCATAAAGTATCAATCAGTGTAGCATATGTGATCTTTGAGGGAGTTAGATTTATCCTCTCTAGTGAATCATACAGCTGAAAAGCTTCAACTAGTCGACCCTGAAGACACAAAGCATTAATAATTGAATTGTAGGACACGATATTGAGAGCAGTGCTCTTCTTCCTCAGGAAAGTGCAGAGATCTAGTGCCTCATCAAGGTATTTTTCTTTGCATAGTGCATCAATAATTGATGCATAATCTACCACATCCATATTGGGTAGAAAATCTGCTCCATACTTGACCAATGCATATGCATCCAAAGCCTTACCTCTATTAATAAGCATCTTACAGATAGAGAAAGATAGAGTGGGAACTACATTGTATTTCTTCATTTTGTCAATGAACTGCTGGAGCGAACCCTTTGCATGCAAGCACAAGTAGTTAATTAATATCTTCACCACTCTTGAGTCAGTATCGACATATTCTTTGAAAAATATGCACAAAAGAGGCTCAACTACATGTCTCTCTCCATCAATAAGGCCCCTCAAGATTAAATAGTAAGATTCACTTGCCAATGCCAGATTTTTCCCTCTCATCATCACTTTATAAATGTTAAATGCATAATAGGGAAAATTTCTCTTGCACAGAATCTGTATGGCCTCATTGCATATGCTACAATAAATATGAGGCTCAAAATTCTCAATTCTGGTCATAAAGTTCAAGACTCCTTCTGCACTTGATTCTTTAAATATTGCCTTGATCAACATTCTAGAAATCCCTGAATCTAGAGGCAACCCTTTTGTACTCAAGTCGATGAGCACATCAATTGCCACATCAACCACAGCGTTCTTGCAAAGACCGTGAATAATGGAATTGTAACATGCAACTGAAGGAGATGATGTTGACCTGAAATCCTCAAATACATCAAACGCCTCACCAATTTTTCCTACTTTGAGATACCCGTTAATCAAAGTTGAGTAAGTAAAATCATTAGGGAATAAATCCATATCGGCCATTCCCTTGTAGAGTGCATCAGCATCACCAAATGCCCCCACTATAAAAGATGCTTTTAAAAGCACATTACACATTACGATATCCATTGTAAGTCCAGATTTCTCTAGTCTACGCCTTATTTCCAACACTCCCGACACATTCTCTTCCACAATATAACCATTTAATAATGTACTATAAGTAAATACATCTCCAATCAACAATCCCTTTGAGAACTCATCTGCCTCAAATGTTCTCCCAAATTTGCAGAGACCATTAATCAATGTGTTGTATGTAACAATACTCGGACTAATCCCCTTCTTCTCCATATCATCAAGCATTTTAAATACAACATCAAAATCACCTTTCATGCATGCTCCATCAATCAAGGTCGCATAGATAAAATCATCCAACACAATCCCCGTATCTTCAACCGTCTTGAAAAGGCTAAGTGCTTCTTTCAATTTTCCATTCCTGCAAAGGCCTGATATTATTACCGTGTAAGTAACCAAATTTGGTTTCAATCCTTCTTTTATCATCTTAGCCAAAAACCCAAAAACCTTTTCAACTTTCCCATGTTTTGAGAAGCCATCTATCAGCACAGTGTAGCTAATGGTATCTGCATCTACTCCTTTATCCAGCATTTGCTTATTTTTTCTAAATGCTTCTGGAAGATCTCCTTCCCTGATATAGCCACACATCAAACACGTAAAGAATACAACATCAAATTCTAAACCCTTATCCTCCATAGCAATGAGCAAATTAGGAATCTCATCAAATCTACCCAAACGACAGAGGGCATCAACAAGGACAGTATAGGTGACTATGTTGGGTCTTAGTACTCCTGAAACTTTGGCCTTGAAAAAATCTACACCAAGTTCTGGCTTCCCAATTTTACAAAACCCAGAAATCATAGAAGTACAAACAAAATTGCTGAGAGGATATCTGACTTTCCTATCACTCATCAACTCCAAGACTGCACTGGCCTTACTCATCATCCCCTTGGAGCAGAAACTATGTATTAATGAACAAAAGGTGGACGAAGAAGGCAAAATATCGTATCTGTACAAGCAATCATATACAGCTGAGAGACCCTTTTCCGGGTCATCCTGGTGAATACAATAACCATGAATTAGTATATCCCACACTGAGCTTCTTGCAAAGCTAGAACCTTTTGCAGATACAGTTCGCATGTGAATCTCTGCTTCTTCATATTTGTGGAGACTGATGAGAGCCCATGTGAGGACTAAGTACGTACTTGACGTTGGATTGATTTTATTTGATTCAATTTGAGAAAAGAAGTTGATGACTGAGTTGAATCTGTGGGAATGGCAGAGAAAGAGAAGGTGGTTATCTATGTGATTGATAATTGGTCTTAATCCCCTTTTGACAAGCGTCTGAAGGCATGGAGAATTCGAAACTGCAGTGAGTTGTGAATAAAACGATGGCAACAATGCTGATATAGAACTCGAAAATCTCGGTGTCAACAAAGGATTACGAGACATTGGCCTCAGGAGAATTTTCTTAAAATTTCAGTGCACCTAGCAAGCAAGAAATGCCAGCATCACAGGCAGCAAGAACAAGGAAGCGCCAAAATCTGCAAAGTTCAAAATCCATAAGGTGCTAAAACAAACCTATATCCAATCAAATTACATAAGAGGCACGAGCAAATAAAGGATCATACATGTAGAACCATTACCCACAATTACGTAAATCGACGGTAGCATCTTCGTCATTCTTAATGTGCAAAACCCACCAAAACCCTTCAACTGACTAGCAGGAGCAGCCATTAAGTAGGGAGAGGCCTCAGATTCAGACTGGTACAGAAAGTCGATCAAGATTGTAGAGACTTACTTATTTTGGAAATTGGGAAGAAGCGTGGATCGTACCGTTATGGATTGAGCACCGCCGGAGAATGGTGTCAGCAGAGTAGAGGGACCGAAAGCTGGAGAGGTGGCCGGCGACCGATCTCAGAACAGATCAAAGATTAGATTAGATTAGATTTTGGGCCGGGTTCTTTTCTTGGTCATCCTTCGGGCTGGACTCACTGAAAAAATAATTTAACCTAAATTAGCCTACTAATGTATTGATATAAATTTAAGGCTGTCAAAACGGGTCATGGTTGACCCATGGGTCGTGTCAGAAACTCTATGATCCAAACACGGTCCGTGTAATAGTATGAGTCATTTTTTTAAACTCAAACCTGACACGCGGGTTGGTGGATCAACCCGCGGGTCATTATGACCCGTCAGGAATGGTAAGGGTTGGGTCAGACTGACTCGTTCGACCTTCATGAACTGTGGGTTAGTCTGACCCGTTCGACCCACCATTTCAATAAAAACCAAAAACATATTGAAATATATAAATAGGATGGGTCATGGGTTGACCCGTGGGTCAAGACTTCTGACCCAAACATGATCTGTGTTTTCATGGGTCGTGTCAAAATGACTCATGGGTCAAAAACCTTGACTCAAACACGACCCGTTGGCGGGTCACCCACAAATTGGGTCAAATTTTGACACCCCTATATATAATGGGAGGATCTATTTGTAGAGCATCGACTACTATATGCAGACCACTCTTGTTAAAAGACTAAAATGTCCTAATAAATTTTTACATATTTGTCATTATCTATTTTAAAAATAAAATAAAATTGTTAAATAAAGATCACTTCATTTTTCACCCCATTTACCTTCATATTCAAAGTTATTGTCTCACTTTTTCCCTCTCAACAACTCAATCTTTCAACATATCTACACTACTCTTCATCACTTTCACTCTCATTCTCCACCACCCACTTTTTACCGTCACCGACACTTGTCGTTGTCAGTATTTGTCGCCGTCTCCGCTGCATCTGCAACCCAATGCCAGCAAATCAGTAACCGTGTTTCTTCCTCCAACCACTTCTGTGTTGGTACGTTCGCTTGCACTCCATTGATCGATACCGGTACAACTTAAATTAGTTGAATTTTGCAGAACTTTCATGAAGAAAACGACAAGTTCATACGTTTGAACAAAAAAAAATAGCCAGAGCTTGCTGATTCGTCTGCAAAAAAATTGACAGACTTTAAATGTCAACTTTTTATTAATCTGTACATCATAATGAGAAATATCAACTTTTCCACAAAGTCATTGAAATTTAAATCTTTGAAATCCGAGTTAATAAAAATGCACACATAAAATTATTTTAAAAAAAAATTGAATTATTTATAGGTAAGAACTTTAGACAATCAATAGCGTGGAAGATCCTTTTTTGAACAAGCTAGGGTTCTACTACCGACAATGTCGGAGCATTTTAAAGATGTTTCTGACAGTATCAAAAGTAAAAGTGTTCTAGCGAACCAAAGCTAGCTAGGAATCTACACTAAAGATAACATTCACAAACTGCAGCTTCTATCCATCTTATCTACAGCAATAATAAATGGATCTTTCACACAGAATTATTCCAGATTCTTGAAACTGATGATCAGAGTTACTGATCAGGCTAAACGATGATGATCTTCCATGCAGACTGTGCCAGCCAAAACTGCAAATTTGCAATGGCAAAGAAAGGGAAGACCTGAAAACAGGAAATGGATAGGGTGTGGATACAATTTGACTGTACAATGATAATTCGAAGGAGACAGATATGGCTTATTAGAAAAAACTTGAAATTAAGCAAAAATTTACATTAGGGTTTAAGGTTTTGGCAAGTTCGATAGGGTTGAGTGGAGTAATTTATCCCTTTTTTAAAAAAAAAATTCAGGATCAAATTTTGTGACTTTGGTTCTATTTATAATCAAATATAAGGGTAGTGGTGTTTTTTTTCTTACTATGTAGGAAAGTTTCATTTTTATCTCAATATGCAGCATAAAAGTGTTAAAGTTGACATATTTGATAAATTATTTTACCAACCAGAACCATCGTAATATAACGTAGCAGTTCAGTGCTTCATTTCTAATTAGATGTCTTAGATTCGAGTTTGAGAAATGGAAAGATACTCACTGTCAATATACTATCTCTTACGGGTTGAACACCGTGTGAGTGAAAATTATTATCCTTCTAAAAGAACCTCTAGTCATCCAACAGTCACATAGCCAAGTGAGAAGGGGGAATTGTCCTCTCAACTTTTATAATTATGTATAAATTTGACCATAAAAAATTGTAATAATTTTCAATTAGCCCATTTAAATTATATATTTTTAATTATGTATAAATTTGACCATAAAAAATTGCAATAATTTTTAATTTAGCTCTTTTAAATTATATATTTATCTTCACTATTTTTTTTTTAGTTCAACTATTTGCCCTCACCAGATAATTTTTCTGGCTTCGTCCCTGTAATATATATACATACATATATATATATATATGTGAAAATTTCATTACTTACGTTGAACTTATATCATCTATGAGATGAAGATGGCATGCATGATTCAAGAACACACCATTCAAGACTATCATAAGAAAGTTTACAAACTGTAGCAAGAACACACAATTCAAGACACAACTTTTGCCATATATATTTGAGATAAACACCAAGAACAATTCATTAGTAATTAATAACTAATTAAGACACACAGTAGCTAGCTAGGGCATAGAATTTATTCTACTAGGTAACACAGAAGCCATGAATCAAAAAACATTGACACAAAAAACGATCTTAAACATTCAAGCAGTCGACTAAGAGAGGTGGTGATCGAGTTCATAGATCGTATATTTTGCCTCACAGATGGTGAGTTGTTGTTGAAGACATGAAGCCCGAAACATCGTGGCTCCAACCCGATTGATGATCGTAATTTCCAGGTAAATTTACCAAATGCCTTGAAAGATTGAGGCCGTTGTTCATTGATTCGACACCTTCGAAGTGAAACAACCCACATGATGGTGATGATGATGGTGGTGGTGCACCAAAGCTAGACAAATAAGGCAATTGCTGCATCCTCCATTGCTGATCTCCTAGTAGAAACCCATTTGACACTGAAGTTTGCCCTAGTTCTCCACCCATATCACCGTAATTGCTCGAAGCAGACATGAACGACAAGGGCGGTGCTATCGGAGCAGGTAGCATACTTCCTCCTCCCGAACCTCCTCCCACGGTGGTTATGTTGCCAGACACCGCCATGGTGGTGGCTGGAGATTTCGACACGCTACGACTCTTGCTTCGTTTGTTCCTTCTACAACCACCACCTACCGGAACATTTCTCAGAGCGCCGCCTCGTGTCCAGTAACGACGGCATGTCTTGCAGAAGTGGCGCGGTTGGGTGAGGCTATAGTTGTTGTAGTAGCAAAACTTTGTGTTCGTGGATTCACACCTAGGGCACTTGAGCCCGGATTCAGGAAGAGGAACCTTGGCCACCCGAGCTCTGTCCGTTAGAGACCTGGCCGTCCCTGTCAAGCCACCGGATTGAGGCGGTGGTGGTATGGGTGGAAGTTGTCCAAGCTGCCCATTTTCACCTGCTATGAACTGATGGCTTTGCTGCTGATGAAGATGACATGCCAAGAAAGGAGATCAGAATCAAACCCTAGCTCTATTCCGTGGTATATTCAAACAAAAAAGAGAAGGTATATATGATCATGATCTACTCTCACCTGTTGTTGCCAATTGGGCGGATCCAGATACACTGGAATGGATGGAAAACCCATAGAGAGTGGATTTTAGCTTCTTTAAAATGATGGATCTTTTGTAAAAGTGGTGGAATTAATGGAATTTCTTTTGATATGAGTGTGGTTGGAGAATCACATCAAAGGAAGAGAAGAGTTGCAGAGGGAAAGGAGAAGATGGAGATGGAAAAAGATGATAAAGAAAGAAAGGAGAAGGGTCGGGTTTTGATCATCAATAACTCTTTTTGTTTTATTATTTTTATGATCTCTAGGGTTTTAGTTTTTGTAAAAAACACGAAGCTTATTGTAAGAAGATGCTTTTTTTTTACCTCAAAATTAGTGGCCAGAGAGAATATATATATATATATATATATATATATTTAAATATCAATGATCTACCTGACTTTGGACGTTTTGCAATGAGCTACCTGAACTTTAAAAAATCAAAATGGGTTACCTCAATTTTGGACGAAGGTGCAACGAGCTACCTCCGTCCAAATTACTGTCAACTATTGACAGAAATTCGTCGAAAGTTCGTTAGAAATTGGACGGAGTTAGCTCGTTACACCTTCGTCTAAAGTTAAGGTAGACCGTTTTAAATTTTTAAAGTTCAGTTAGTTCGTTGCAAAACGTCCAAAGTTAAGTTGACTCTTTGGTATTTAACCTATATATATATAATTATGTTTTTTTTAATGTCTTTTCGTAATTTCAAATTAGAAATATAATAAGTTTTTCTGTAAAGTATAAAAAATATTTTAAAAAATATTTACACAGTGTGACTTCTTTAGCAGAATTCAATTTTAATTCATTCATTACTATTTCATATGTGGTTGATATATAAGATAGTATTATTTTACTTTTGATGTGAATAATTAATTACCTTAATATATTCACACAAAGATAATATTTTTAATATTATTTTTTTGCTTATAAAAAGAAAAAGGAGAAAAAAAGGTAAAGCTGACGTTGGTTATTGTTACCTTAGCTGTCGTAATCGAATCTACCTTTGTTTCTTAAACATATCATTTAATAAAACTAACCTTAGTATGTTCTTTGGATTTGTTCGAAATTATCATTTTTCCCCTAAATATACCACAAAATAAAAACAAATATCGAAATATTTTCAGTTAAAATATACATATATATAAAAGTATCATGATCCGTGAATGCTATTTGCAGGTGAATATAAAAAACATCAGTCGCGAATGACATCTTGAGTGTGAAGCAAAAAAACAATTTATCTCTCTCTATTCTTCTTGCAAGTTGCATATTTGCAACATAAGTTCTACACGCGAATGATATTCGCGGTAAGACTTCATTCGCGGGTGATACTTTTTAGGGCAACCGCGAATATCATTCACGGGTGCGCTTTTTCAGTATATCCACCCGCGAATGACATGCATTCACGATGATATTTTTTTTCAAAAACTGATGATATTTGAGTATTTGCTTTTATTTTGAGGTATATTTCATGATAAGTGATACTCATTTGCCTATAATTAAGATATTTTATACAATTTACTAAGGTAATTAGATTTTGTGATAAGCTGCATGTAAAATTCTAAGACCAATATATTAATTATTTGCTCATATTATAATTTTTGCCCATATATATATTATATATATATTCAAATACATTAGGGCAGCTTTGTGGACCAGTGATGTTGCAATGACTTATATATATATATATTGGAGGAGTACTGCGTTTCTTAGGGGTTTTCTTTTACCAATTTTCTTTTACTAGGGTTTTTCTCTTTACTCCATTGAATTTTTTTACTGCAAAACAAATTCATAATCAGCAATTCAGCATGATCTGCATGTAACTTCGACTCTGTCTTTTCTTCTCTGTAAACAGAAAAAAAAAACAGTACAAATGCAGTACTTTGAAACACTACGCATGCAAAGGAGATCATATATATATATATATATATACACCAGTATATATCTGCAATATATACGCATAGGTGAATATTCATATATGTAATATATCATCATATGCAAATATATATGTATATATATATATATATAGGGGACCCCTTGTATTGAAGATTCCTTTCAACTTTTAACGCGGTGTTAGATGTGGAATATATACGTTTCTGATGCCATATTTTTTTTTTTGGCCAACGGATAAATCAATAACTAAGAAACGCCCGCGAGGGGGCAAACCGAGTTTACAACATCGAAATTAAGAAGAGACAACAAAGGGGATGGGGGGTAGACACCCAATCACGAAGATACATCCCCGAGAGGACTTGCTTTGCCACCCAGTCCGCACACTGCTTTGCAGATCTCGGAACATACTTCCAAGAGATGACATTAACCGACCTTGCGAGGTACAAAATATTCGAAATGAGCGTGTTTGTACGCCAATATCTAGGCGACCCCCGAAGCTGGTCGATAACGCCTTTAGCATCGGATACTAGATCCACGGGATGCCATATGTAAAGATTCAGCAACGACCCACTTGACTACTCGATTTTTAAAAAAAAAATAAATAAAAACGTGTCTTAATATTTAGCACGTATTTATTGCAGTTTTTTTTATTAAAAAAATATAAAAATGCATGGACGTAAATGTTCATGGAATCTGCTACTTCCTTAATTGTCTACTGTTTAATTTATTCTGAATAGAGATTGTTTTTGGTTTGCCTTCTTTATGTGTTTGTTGTTTGTAAATAAAAATAATAGAGAATGTCTTTTGCTCATTTTCATGCACTAAAGCATGCAGCAGTAGTATTCCTCTCCTTTGGTGGAAAGTTGAGAGAGTATGTATGGCGGGCCTTTGCTTTTGTCATCCAACCATTTATTTGCACACACTACCATGTGATCACTCAATCAATAGATAGATAGATAGCTATCCCTAACAAAATATTGGATGATTATATATATATAATGTCATACTAAATTATGGTTAAAATACAGACCTATAAATTGTAAAGGTCTTAAGTACGATCAATTATTTTCACTAGTTCAACGCAGTTTGATTGATAAATTTGTTATCCCCACTTAAAGTTCAGAAAATGAAAATGTCAGGTTGAACTTAAATAGAAAATATCTTACTTACATAGATTATAAACATTGACAGTGGTGGTCTAGTGGTTAAGAGCGCTGACTTTCACGTAGTTTGACTTCGGGGTCATGAGATTGAATCTCCCAAGTGTAAGAAGAAGCTCTGACTCGAGGAAAGAATTACGACTTGAGTCTAACGGGCCGACTTCTCAATCACATGTTGCTGGTGGGGCTACGTTGACGGGGTCAACGCAAAGTCTGAAGACCGAGACACGAAAAGGCTGAACATTACGTAGCAGAATGGGCCTAGGGTCGTCACTACTAGCTCATTCCTTTTTGTTGACAAAAAAAACATAGGTTATAAATCATTTTTTTTCTATTCGATATTAGATTTTTTTTCAATGTATCACATAAATTAACAAGGCATGCATGCCTTATAAGATTTGTATATATACTAGTCTATGCATTATCCATACTTTTGGATTCTTATGAAAATTATATCATATTAACTAATATATTATATGATGATTAACGAAAATTAAATTCGCGAGCTTTGAAACTATGTAAAATATAAACAAAAAAAAAATGAACTTTTAGGATAATTAATTAATTAAAATTTTCATCTAAACTTTATTGCAAAAATTAACTTCCCTATTAATCTATAAAATATAAAATTAATGCCCTTATAATTAAAATCTTGTTGATACATGATCTCTTGTAGATCTCCATGCACACCAATATTCTGGAATCAGATTCTAAATTAATTCTTTAAGACATAATAATTTATCTATTATTCCCAGAAATTAAAGGCGTTTTGGACACATTCACTTTTTCAATGCCTCAATTTATGCAGCCTTCATTCAGTGTTATATATTATATATACGTATATATATATATATATATATATATATACATATATAATGCAGATCGTTCTTCTTTTTCATAAATATCTCACATGCAGATAGTAGAACGATCGACAGACATTAGGAATTAGTCTACTTCAAAAGTGTATGTATATGATGTGAAATGAAATCATTCATAAATTCAAAATAAAATACGATAATTATAATTTATAATCGAATCGGACAGTAAACAATTAAGGTGTCGGTTCATGATTCAGTCGAACTGTCGGTTTAATGATAAGGGCAATAACTAATATAAACTACTCGAGTATTGCTCACTTTATTAAAAATTACCCGATTAATTTTCTTCAAATTTTGGCTACATATATATACTTTTGTAGCTTTTTTTGGTAAATTACAAGCAAACAAAACAAACAAACTAAAAGCAAAACTAATTGTCTTTAACTATTCTATTCGTGGATTTTCCTTGACTATCAAACATCAAGAGCTTCAAAATGTCTGAGGGAGGACATATGAAAAGTTTCATCCAATTTAACAGCTTCCTTAGCCAAAGCATCTGCCACCCCATTTGCTTCCCGGAACACGTGCCTGATTTTGAATTTGTTAAAATTTAAAATAAACTTCCTGCAATCCAAAATAAGAGACATTAGTGGTCTATTTACACCTGCATCTTCAATACTTTTGTAGTTGAAAATAGAATTAGTTACCTCCTTTGTTAAGTTATGGAAAATGATATGATGATGGTGACATGATGTGATGATGGTGACATGATGAGGTGGGTTCAAATTGAAAAAGAAAAACTATATTATTTTTTAAAAAAATGCATAAATTTGAGAAATTGAGAGGGTATATAAATATGAGCTTTGAATGTACTTATTTTTATAGAAAATATAAAATAAAATAAATGATTTTTATTTCATAGTGTTTAATATACCCTCTTAATTTTCCATTTTTTTTTTCATTTTATGTATGTTTTAAAAGTAATTTAGTTTTTTTTATCGTTTGGAACAATTTTATGACATCACGTCATTTTTTATCCAGATTTAACGAAAAATAATCAAAATTATAAAATATATATATTTATTGTGATTTTTTATTATTATGCTAAATAATAATTTATTTTCCTAAATCCCTTTCCTTGAAGATTGCCTCTCATTCCCTTTGGTATCCTATTTAACTGAACTAATGATCTCCTTGAGAATTGTGATTGATAGATCAAGCTCATCATCACCATTTGTGTGTGGAAAGAGATGAGGTACCTATTTGGACACATCGTGATAGGTACGTCCTCAACACGAAATATATATTATTTTTATTTATTTATTATTCGGTACATCTTTCTTTATCATCAGTCTATCCATCACCCAACGTCTTCTTATGGACAAGACATGCTCCATAGGAAGTAGTTTCAGTTAGTTTTTTAAAAAAAAAATATGTAACACGATAATATAATAAGAATATATAAAAAAAAAAGTTGTGAAAGCGTATGACTGAATAATAACATGATAGCACGATCGTGCTCTAATATACAATAAGATTTAATTTATAAGTCTGATTTTTATTACTTTTTTAAACAAATCTTATTTTATAACTTTAAAAAATTATTGAACTGTTTATTTTTTAGAATTTATTAATTATACATCAAGAATTCGTGAAATTTGATATTTAAATTCATAATTATTCATATGAACATCTCATTATTTTAATATATTTTTTTATAAATATCGAATGTGAACATACAATTATTTAACTTAACACAACATAATATGCACACACACGAAAATCTGTTTATCGTGTTGAATAACATGACACCATAAACTATCATGTATGTTTGTATTTAGTATATTTAACTCAGTAATCGTATCAATACAGACAGTAACACGTATACACAATTTTATCCAACCTAGTCTTACTTGGGTCAAAAGAATAGGGAAATAGTCAACAACATAAATTATCTTATGTACTATGAATAATCCTAAGAGTTAGGACAAAGGTATAGAGACAATTACTTCTCTTAACTTTTTAAATTATACATTTTTTTATTTATCCATTTCAAATTTGATAATTTTTGATTTTGTGAAAAGAATTATGTCGAAAAATTGAACAGCTCCGTTATTTATTTATTTTTGATAAAAAAGGTAAGCAATCAGACTTATTGGATTTTGGTAATTTAGCCCATAAATAGGAAATAGCCCATTATTTAAAATAAAAAGTGAAAATACAAGATATTCATCCTTAGGCTATTTTGTTCTTTGTACTTTTTTTTTGGGTGTCATTTTTTTTAATTAGTAAAAAAAAATAGTGTTTCTAAGTAAATATATTCCAAATTTATATTTGAGGTGTAAAACTGAGGTTTAACTGTAATTCAAAATAATACATGGCAATGCTTGATTGGATGCTGCCATTTTATACCCCAAAACTTGGAAACATGTATAAAATATTTCACCACTTTTCTAATGTTCTCTTTGGTTAGAAAATGAAAATCTCATAGTTTTATAGGATAGTAAAAAATTATATACACAGTATATAGAAAAGAAGTATTAAAAAATAACGATTTTTTTTTATAAAAGAAATATATATATATATATTTGCAATAAAAATAATTTATTAAGTCTCATATTGATCTTATATGGGTTGATCCTAAACTAAAGCTAAGATTACGATCTGGATTAAGGGTATCTTATATTGATCTGGATCTTATATTGTTGATGAGTTGGTACCTTAATTTCAAATTTATGTGCACTGAAGGGTGATCCAAATTTGGACCCATAACGATCAAGCTTTCATCACATTACCTTGATAAAACTCATCAAAAAGACGATATTCAAAATTTCAGTTGCACTAGACAGAAGGGCTATTGTCAACATACAATGAAGAGATGATGATGAACACTCAATTTCCTTCATATTTGGGGTCAGCGGTCACGTAGTGGTAGGCGATCACGAGGAGAAACACAAACATACCAAGAAAATTGGCAATGAAACCCAGATCCCGATCATCGATCATCTGCAAAGTATCACATTGACAAATCAACATTATAAGATAACTGAAGAATAAGTTTCAAGTAGTCATATGGAATCATCAACTTTCTATAGGAAAACAAATAATATGTTGCGGAACAAACTATCTCGGTGGTGTAGTAACTATGCGTGAAATCACAGCATACAGATAGATACACACACTGAGAATGGGGCTTAGTTTAACAAATTTTAATCAACCATGGGCATGATTCATTTGATTGCTTATTTTGTTCATGTTATCTAAGAGAAAAATTATAAAAACATCAATATCTTCACAATAGTACCAATGTTGTGCTTTACTTATGTCAATTGCTTACTGACTAGTGATTAGCACATAGCAAAGATTAGGAAAAAGGTAAGTGATTTAATCGACTATATCTCTCAGACGCCATATAATTTTGCAGCAATGAATCAGGTTTGAAACCATCCAGCTATTTGGGTAACTTAATTGTATATAACCTTTGATGCCTTTTATGATCACACAACAAGCACAGATATGACGCCATGAATATGAGCATTTTTCACAATTCAGTGGCAATAGTAGCTGCAACAACACAGTCAAATTGCATTGTTTTTGTTCATTTATCATGAAATCAAAGACAAGACACTGTAGTGAAATACTTGCAGCTCTAATCAAGGCAGCCACGAGAGAACAGCAAAATGGCCAGAAAAATCAAGAACAAACTGCTCGGTCGTCAGTAGCGAAACAAAAGAAAAAATGCGTGATCGCAGTGGGAATCGAACCCACGACCTTTAGATTCGGAGTCTAACGCGATATCCACTCCGCTATGCGATCAGTGTGTGAGCATTAACAATATCCCCACCAATAACCGTGAATGGAACCTAAATCGATACAATATACGGACAAAACCTTTAAGGTGACAACCTCCCTAAACCTAGCATTGCAATCAGATCTAGGTCACGATCAATTGACCAATTTCTGCAGTAACAACCGCCGCGGTAACAATTGACAGCGAATGTAACAGATCGGAGCGTACCTTCACGTTAGTCGGAGCGTAGCAGATCGGAGGTGAGAAACGGCGAACGAAGGAGGGATCAGATCTAAAACGGAGGAATTAGGAAGACTGAGCTTCTCTCTCTCTCTGTGTTTTCTTCTGCCGAACTCTGAACTAAATTAGAGAACCCTTCGGGGGGACTGACTTTGGGCTTTATTGGGCCTTGCAAATGATTTTTATTACCAATATACTCATAAATATTGGAAAATTTAAAAGTGTTATAGGTTAAGAAGTTACCTGAAATTTGAAATTTGAACGTTGCAATTTTATCCGAACTTTAAAAATTCAAAACAGACTACCTCAACTTGGATGAAAGTGCAAATAGCTACGTCCGTCCAATTTCTAACGAATTTATGTCGAATTTCCGACGAAATTCTGTCAACGGTTGACGGTAAATTAGACGAAGGTAACTATTTGCACATTCGTCCAAGTTGAGGTAGCCCGTTTTGAATTTGTAAAGTTCGGATAGCTCGTTGCAAAACGTTCAAACTTCATGTAGCTCATCGGTATTTAAACCAATTTAAAATAAATAAATATATGTTTAGTCAAATTCAAGACAGTTTAGGTGGATTTTATTTTTTAAAAAAAAGTTCAAAAATTTCAGACATAATATTTTGGTGATTGAAATCAATTTTACTGTAAAAGAGATTGTCCGAGGTCTTATTTGACTCCGGATGAACTCGTTTTAGAATACTTTTTTTTGTATTATTGGATAAATAACTCAAAATATATACACAAACTTAAAAAAACTCTTACTGAAATAAATCTTTCAACAAAAAATGAATATATTTATAATAAAAATAATTAAAGTATTAAATTACATGTAGAAGTTCTACAGTATTATTAAATTAATTTAAATATGTGCAATATAGATATTAACTAAATATAATGCATATATATATATATATATATATATATATATATTTAATGTTTAGAAAAATTGGAACGGTCTCGATCCAATTGGGAATTAATATGAAAAATCCAAGCCCAAGTCCGATCCCGGTCTCGACCTAACAAAAAAAGTTCGTTCTACCAGTCTCAATCTTAAACTAGGGTCGGGCCTTCCAGGATGATCTAAGGTTGTTCTTTGATCTATTTTAGTTTATTTGTTTGTCATAGACTATGTTTTGTTGAATTGGTTTTAAACGAAATTCTTAATTTTTTGTCCAATAATTATAAAATTGTGATATTTTTGAAATTTATTTATATTTTTATAATTTTTATTCTATTAAATTTGGCTGAAAAAGTTGATATTTAAGTTAAAATTGAACTTTAATAAACATATGAAAGAAAATTTATTATTTAAACTTTAAGAAAAATAATTCAAAATCTAAATATATTATCTACCATTTCATATTCATCGAATAATAATCTGAGACCATCGCCACGTGGGAGGTCGTCATTCGCTATCACTCCAACTGTCATATACGGAAAAGTCACAAGCGTTGCGAGGATTGGATGGCGCGACCGAAAAGTAAAGATGAAAATAAACCAAAAAAATTATAAGATGGAAAAGCTTCAAAAATCTAAAGCCACCGGATTCGAAGTTCGCAAAACAGTAAAATTCCTTTGGCGACTATATCTTCCTCATCTTCTTCCATCCAGAAGCCCTAGATTTTCTCATCCTTTCTCGTGTAAAAGATATGGTAATTCACTCGACTTACGTCTGCTGCTGCTGCTTTACTCTTCCTTCTCTGTATCCAGTGTTTTGGTACTTACGTTTGCTACTTATTGATTTTGATTGAACTCTTCAGATTCGTGTGTAATCTACGTTCGGTGAAGTTAATTTCTAGCAGAAGTTCTCTGATCTTGTTGTCTGATTTATGTGATTTTTGATAATCTGATTAATACCTCGAGACATGCTTGGAATAGGCTCTTGCTTATGTTTATCTGTAAGTGTAACTATATCAATTGGAAAGATCACTTTTCTTTAGTCGACGATATCTGCTTGACATGCAACATTAAGATTGACTGGTATTTGCTTAGCCATTGTGAAGCTTCACGTTGTTTACTTAATATTGACCTTGAAGAGAAGATTCGTGATGTGAGATTCGTTACCATTCTGTATGATCTGCTTATGTATTTCTCTAGAAGATGATTTTGTAGTCTCGTGAAGTGTCATGATCTGTATGCAGGCTCAGAGTTGGAGGGTTAATTATTTTGGTTACAGAGCTATTTTTTTCTTTGATTTCTCGACTTATAGAGAGTAGCGACAGATTTGATGTGTCTTGTTTGATTCAATTTGGTGGCTTTGATTCTTCTTGAGCTTTAATAGTTTGACCGCGTTCCTCTCCTTTGGTTTGCCGGAGTAATAGAAGCTAATCTTTTTTTACCAAAACTATCTGGGAAAACTGGATCATTATTGTAAATGGAAAGGAACATTATTGTCTGGACAGTATATGAAACATTTTTGGTTGTGATGTCTTAATGTCTTCATTTGCATAAAGATTGATATTTTAATGTCTTTGTATGCAAATAAGAATATATATGATTTTGGAAAAAGAAGTTGATATCTTTTTAGTACAATGGAAATCAGGAGGGTTAGCTGAACAGCTTTTGGGCAACTACCTTCCAGGAAACACAGTTGTGGGAATTAATCATGAATATTCTGCTGCACATTAAGAGCAGTAAAACAATTGATCTCTTTTAGATGGTGGTCAGATGGCACTATGGCAGTTGTGAGTGTGCATCAAATCTAAATTAACGGGGGTAAATTGGAAACTCAAAATTAACACAGGGAAGAAAATGTTTTAAGAAATTCTTCTTTTTGACATATTACACTGTCAAATTTGTTTATTTACCATCACGCTTTCTCTGAGTATTTCTTGTGTATTTAAGTTCCCCTGTGTTCCTTCAAACCCATGCGACAGTGTCATTAAAAACAGCAAAGCATAGAATCAGTGGTAGGTCATTTCTCTGTGTTGGTCTGCTAATATTATATATTCAGAAGGTACTCTACTTCATATTGCATAAAAATTGGCAAGATGAGGGCATTATACTTCGATATACTTGTTTGTAGGCAAATGCAGCTTCTGGAATGGCAGTCCACGACGACTGCAAGCTTCGGTTTCTGGAGCTGAAAACAAAGAGAACTCACCGCTTCATAGTTTACAAGATCGAGGAGAAGCAGAAGGAGGTTATTGTGGAGAAGCTCGGAGAGCCTGCTCAAAACTATGAGGATTTCACTGCTAGCCTTCCTGATAATGAGTGCCGATACGCAGTCTATGACTTTGATTTCATGACTGAGGAGAATGTCCCAAAGAGCAGAATCATTTTCATTGCTTGGTAATATACTGATATCTCACTATGTTTGCTCGGTTATAGAAAATATTCAGTAAGCGTGATGCATGGATTTTTCTAGTATGATTACTGAGTACCATATTTCTGTTAAGAAAATAGAGACAAAAAAAGAGAGAAAAGCTGGTAAAATAAGTATGGTACTCAACAATCATCCTGAAAAGGTCCATAAAACATCCAATAAGGATCTGCCCTGTAGGATTTAATTTTGGCATGTGAATCTATAATGTATCTTCTGAAAGTTAAGCGTTAATATGTTCTTAATTAAAGATCAACAGTGTGCTATTCATTTACAAAAGAGGGTTACAATAAGCAAAAAAAAAGTCCTGAAAAAGATTCATGGAGGAGCTAAGATGTCTATTGTGGCCATGATATATATAGGTCTCCTCTGTAAACCCAGCTATACCCAATTTTCTATTAACTGTTGTTCATCATGGGTCTTAATGCCTTCAAAATCTCGTCTGTTCATTTCCCTCAAAACTATCCAAAATAATGCTAGAGGGATCATCTTAATAATGCTAGTGGTTCGATAACATATCACACATGCTCAATATTCTCTTGGTTATGTTTTACATCTCCCTGACGTGTATTATGTATGCATTGAAGGTCTCCGGACACTTCAAAGGTGAGAAGCAAGATGATATATGCTAGTACTAAGGAGCGGTTCAAGAGGGAGCTCGATGGAATCCAGATCGAGTTGCAAGCAACCGATCCAACTGAGATGGATCTCGACGTTATAAGGAGCCGGTCCAGTTAGATGTACATTTCAGGTATCGAATCTAGAATTTGTCCTCTATGCTCTTTAGCTCGTTATGTACTGAATAATGTGGTTGGCATTGCTATGTTTTTTCTTTCTTTCTTTCCAGGACATGGAATGACACTAGCATATCATGTATTATATCTTTGTTATTATTAGTGGCTTTGTCGCTCAAGGCTTTTTTACCTAAAGACAAAAGGCTTGATGAACATGGAGATATGTTTGGTATCGTTTCGTGGATTTGATTTGGGTATTTTCTTGCAATGGTACAATGTTTGGTGTCTGGTTGTATGGTTGGTTCAAACCATTCTCTATGCAAGGGTCTCTTGTTGGTTCCTCAACTAAGTTGACATTGAAAATGAAAGGAAGTGATATCATTTGGTTGGTGTATATGGTTAAACTTTGTTTTAGAAAATAATTGGATGGACTTCCATTGTTTTGATTTCACTGGATTGGGCCTTCTGAATAAGACCTAGACCGCTCACATCAACATTGGGACAGGAAGTAATGGGGCTTACAGGAATTATTATGTTTACAAATTGGACGATTGATGCACTTATTCATGAACAAATTTCTCTGAATTTTATTTTAGAAATTATACCGATACTGCAAAATCAAGACTATGGTTATAAATCGAATTGATTCATTTTTTTTGTTTGTTTTTTACAGATATTTTATACTTATAGAGTGTCCATCGGAATATCAACCCCATTAATAGCTCGAACCCAAATTCTCATATTAAATACGAAATCGATAAACCGTTACATTATTTTTTTTCGCCCGATGGTACGTTGTAATTATTAAGGTTTGCTAGTTGCTGGCGGTCTCCAGCTGTCACATATGGAAAGGTCACAAGGACCATTGAGATGAGGGGGACACGACCGAAAGCTGAAAATAAAGGAAACAGTATTTAATCATAATTTCAAAATAATGGGTTAATTGTGAAATAGGTAGTCGAAATTGACATGGTTTGATAAGTAGGTACTTAAAACTTTTTTTACCGCAAATAGGTTGTCTAACTTTTGGAAATTAGCAAATAGGTTTCTGACGTTAATTTTCTGTTGAGTTTTGATGAAAAAATGCACGTGAGTAGCAACCAGGTACCTTAACTTGACATGGTTTAGCAAACAGATACTTTGACTTATACGAATTAGCAAGTAGAGACCTAAACCGATCAACAACCGATTCAAAATCGGTTCGATCAAACTATTTTATTTAACACAAAAAAGTAGGATTTATATACCAAACACATGCATGACTCAACCCTAACCCCTAAGGCATGCATGTGTTTGGTATATAAACCATATTTTTTTTAAAAAATAAAGTGGTTCGACCGAACCGGTTATGAACCGATGTTTAAATCGGTTCAGGTATTTATTTACTAATTTGTGTAAGTTCAGGTACCTGATTAGTTCTCGCGTGCAGTTTTCCGTCAAAACTCAACAGAAAATTAACGTCAGGAACCTATTTGCGAAATTTCAAAAGTTTGGCAACCTATTTGCGGTAACAAAAAGTTTGGTTACCTAATTGTCAAACTATATCAAGTTCGGCTAAATAATAATTAATTCTAAAATAATAATAAATCTAGAAAAACTTCAAAAGGGAGGAAACATCGAATCTGGAATCGCAACATCATCTGCCGATCATCTCTATTCACTACTAGATTTGCTCGTCCTTTCTAGCGATTCTCCGACGATCTCTTCTGCGGGAAAAAAGGAGATGGTAAGTGGCTCAACTTACTGCTGATTCTACTCTACCGTCTATGTATTCATGGTTTCGTGCTTCTCAATTTCTGCTTTCCTTGCTTTTTGGGTTGGGTTGCACTTTTTTCAGTTCTTCGAAGTTGCGTTTCATTTTGGTGAATTTCAGATGGATTCCGTATTTGATCTGATTTATTGCTCATTTTCCTGCGCCAGACACAACTGGGACGTCTGGTTCGTGATTTGATGATTTACTTGATCATCAGTCAACGATCAGTTGATCTTTATTTTTGCTAATCGAGAATTCATTAATCCTTCAATAAATACTTTAGTAAGGACGCCATTTGGATGAGGTCATCATCTACACACTACACATGCATCTGCTACTCATTCTGGGGTTCGTTTAAGCATATGAATCCAATGATACAAAGTTAGAGTGATTTATGTCTTATCTGCATGATCTGGTTCTGCATTTGACTGTGAGAGGATGTTGACTTGACCGTAAAGTGATACAGTCGTAGACACGGTACAAGTGCAGAGACTGAGTGGTTTGCATTCCATGTCATGCAGCTTCTTTATCCTTTCAAAGATCAAGTAGTTGAGTCTTGGGCTGGTAGTAACTGGTTTGCCTTCTAAATTTGGTTTCTTCAGATTGCAACCCATTTATACTTTCAAAATTTGGTTCCTTCCATGATTCTTTAGCCTAACTAACGGTCTTAATCTCCTGCGTTTGGGGTGGATATAAATGGGCGTTAATTTAGAATAACGTGAATAATATATAATTGTTCAGTCCTTTATATGTGAGGTCCTGTCTCTTTAGTGCATCATCCATTAGCCTATAACTGTCTCACATAATATACTTGTATATGAAAAGTAAAAAATGATGCCTACTTCAAGGTGTGATGGACTGATATTCGTGGGGGCTCTCCTAGGCTAGTACTTATTCATGATTGAAAGATTGTGTAGTAGTCAGGATTGTGATAGTGTTATAGATTGCAAACGATGACAGCAAAAGATGTTTTGTGACACTGTATATGTAGATCATAAGCTACTCAGAGAGCACTAGCTAGGCTAGATGCCACTAGTTTTGTATGGTGATCAAGGTAAATAAAATTGTGTAAATGGTGGGTGATAAATGGACAATGTGAAATACTAGCATGGCAAGGAATTGGTTGTAAAATGCTTCACAATTCTAAATATTGTAGTTCTTAGGGACCATAGTGATGAAGAACACATATTCTCAACTGTTTATATTATGTAAAATATTTGCTATCTACTTTAAAATCGATATGACAATATGCCTTTGAGATGGTTTCTCTTGTTGGTCCACTACTATTATATATTTTTCATCAGCTTCTCTACTTGATATTGTGAATTATATTTGGCTGGAAAATGGAATGATGATCAATATACTTGTTTGTAGGCAAATGCAGCTTCTGGAATGGCAGTCCACGATGACTGCAAGCTTCAGTTTCTGGAGCTGAAAACAAAGAGAACTCACCGCTTCATAGTTTACAAGATCGAGGAGAAGCAGAAGGAGGTTATTGTGGAGAAACTTGGAGAGCCTGCTCAGAGCTATGAAGATTTCACTGCTAGCCTTCCTGAAAATGAGTGTCGATACGCAGTCTATGATTTTGATTTCATGACTGAGGAGAATGTCCCAAAGAGCAGAATCATTTTCATTGCTTGGTAATATACTGATAACTCCCTATGCTTGCTTAGTTTATAGCAAATATTCAGTAAACTGTGATACATGAATTTTTCCAATACGATTATTGAGTACCCATATATCTCTAGAGAAAAATAGAGACAAGAAAAGAGAGAAAGCTGGCCAAATAAGTATGGTACTCAACAATCATCCCCAAAAAGGTCCATAAATATCCAATAGTGATCTGGCATGTAGTATTAAACTCTTAGAAAGGGTTAATACGTCCTTATTAAAACACCAACAGTGTGAATAATATCTGCTTCTCATTTTTTGGGGTAGAGGGGGATATATTAGTCACTTATGTGGTGTTTGATAATTCATTGAAGGTCTCCGGACACTTCAAAGGTGAGAAGCAAGATGATATATGCTAGTACCAAGGAGAGGTTCAAGAGGGAGCTCGATGGAATCCAGATAGAGTTGCAAGCAACCGATCCAACTGAGATGGGTCTCGACGTGATAAGAAGCCGCACTTCTTAAACATACATGCACACATTTAAGGTATGGAAGTTGAAAATTTCATCATGGTATTAAGTTTTATATCATATCAATGTTCTTGGTTTTAAAATCATGTAAGTTGTTTGTATGTCTTGATTAAGAGATGGTTGGATGATTCATTGGCTATTTCTTCTGGTCACTGTGTGCTGCTGCTGCTACATGTAATTGTGTGAAGGTATTGTAATCTTGGTGATTCATTTTGATTCAAGTAGATCACTTGTGGGGAGTTGGAGTGGACTCATTTTCCTCTGAAGAACATTAAACTATATGAATCACAATCATTGGATCTTTGTACAGTGAGTTTCAGAGTACTGAATCACCATGTTTAATTGAATCATTCGAGCTTGGTCATTACAGAACTCAATCTTGGTCAAAACTCTCAAATGGCAAATTGATTGAAGGCAGACAAGTTGGTTGGTTTAAATTAGGGGTGTTAATTGGCATGTTACATTAATCATATTATGTCATTGATCGTGTCGCTTAAATGTGTTTTCAATCTAAAAATAAGAATGTAGAATTATTAAACAAATAACATGTGAAACATACAATTAATTTTTTGGACATTTTTTTTCTTTATATATATACATGACAACTATATATATGCGTGACACAAGTTGTGTCACACGATATGACATATGAAACAATTTTTAATTTAATTTTATAATTCACATGATTTAAAAATAAATTTAAATATTTGATATGAGTTAAATACCAATGAGCTACCTTAACTTTGGATACTTTGCAATGAGTTATCCGAACTTTAAAAATCAAAACAGACTACCTCAATTTTGGCGAAGGTGCAACGAGCTACCTCTGTCAAATTTCTGACGAATTTTCGGTGAACTTCCGACGAATTTTTGTCAACAGTTGACGGTAATTTGGACAGAAGTAGCCCGTTTCACCTTCGCCAAAGTTGAGGTGACCCGTTTTATTTTTTTAAAGTTCGGGTAGCTTGTTGCAAAACGTCCAAAGTTCATGTAACCCTATATTAAAAGTGTTTCCAACCACCACCCCCGCTTTGGGAGTTGTTATGTAATGATTTTGTAATGAGCCGGGGTTCTCTTCAACCCCAATTTTCCGAGTAATATACTGAATTCTCTTGGCAAAAAAATAATAATATTAAAAGTGTTTAAACTTTAAATACGATTATTATTGATATCTAAATATATTAAAGCTGTTTAAATACGAAATATATAAATATAAAATTTATATACTTATAAATGTAAATTATTATTAGAAATTATGGGTTCACTTTTTAAATAAAATAAATAGGAACGCTGACGTCACTTTCGAGCACGACCTTTTCTTTTTGCTGATATATCATAGTATCGGTTCGGGTTATAATATTATGGTAACAAACGGGTCGGATAATATGAATCGGACCCAGTCCACGTTGTAGGATCCAACTGTACCAACGTAGCGCCCTATCCGCGCGGTAAGCAAGAAAGTTTGATCCCCTCTCTCTCTGCAGCTTCTCTTCTCTCTCCCTGACATCTTCCTTCCTTGCTTCGGTTGCTAACAAAATTTCTCTTCCTCTTCCTCATCTTCGGTTGGTAGGTGATTCTCTATCTCTTTTTGATCTCGATCTCGATCTTGGCTGTGCGGCGAGATCGATCCATTTCTGCAAATCAGTTGATGTATTTTTGCTGTCGGTTTTAGTGCGCAGAGGGGTGAGATTCAATGGCTGCTCCACCAGCAAGAGCTCGCGCGGATTACGACTACCTCATTAAGCTGCTTCTGATCGGAGACAGCGGTTAGTTACTTTTCCTGGCTCTTTCCTGTTTGAGTGAATCTCTGGTTCAGTTTCCTAGAAATCACTGGAGCTCCAATTGAAAATTTCGCTGTCTAGGGTTCTGATCCTGGAAGGGAAGGTTAAGTTGGTATGGATCCAGTATTTTGAGAAGCTATCTCTGTTGTTTTTGTATACAAGTGGACTGCGTCATCATCCAAGTAAAATGGTTTAAGTTTGCGAATTGGTTCTTAACTAGCGCAAACTGGAGCTCTCTGCTTCTGAACAGGGTGAAGAGGTCCATTTCCAATGTAATCGCTGTAACACGTGTCAAATAAGGGTCTAGTACATGCTTCTAGGATACGCAGTTATCAATGCTGTGGATTGCTGCACGGAAGTAACAATTACTTCTGCGGTCTCATTTCTGCATTATATTTTGGGTTGGATTTTTGACTGTGGTTGTGATGAGGTTTACAGACAATATAAGCTAAGAAGAAGGCTACGAATGAGACAAATTTGGATTGTTATCTATAGACATAGTGTCATTAAAGTTTATCGGTAGTTTGTGATTTATTGTATAAAAATAAAAAATAAAATAGGCTTTCTTAATTAGAATATCTCCTCAAGATGTGTCCTTCAACTAAACAAAGGAAAGGCTTTTGGATCACAGTCAATGAAGTAAATTAATTAGTTTAAAATCATTTGAATTAGTTTCACATGAATAACAACCACCTCTGTACTCGGTAGGCCTAGTCATGGGCCTGCACTGCAGGTTCGGTAGAATTAGACCAATTGCAAATCACTAAGAGGCAAAAGACTGTAAAGTGCTTAACCTGAATTCTTCTTGGTCTAAGAATGATTTGTCTTTGGGCTTATCTCAAGGATAAGTACCTTATAAGTGAAAAACAAACTCAAAAGGAACGGATAGATCTAAATACATAAATTTATTTCCAGTTATAGTGAGACTTGATGGAGTGAGGTTTTGGTGGAAGGAAGCTCTTTAAGTTTTGATTAATTGTGTAGCTAAATATTTGTGGGTCATTTAAAATATTCAATTTAACATTGAATCAGAAGAAATTGTCTATGTATTGAAAATTGCTGTTTTACCAGCAAATAAATACTTATAAGTTCTACGATCTAGTTCGCAGCATTTTTAAAGGCGCGTGCCTCAGTCGTCTCAGCCCCTTCATTGCATTGATCACAGTATTTATTTTCTAAAAATGTGAAGTCTAATTTATTTAAATGAACAATAAAGTCAGCAAAATCATTCATTTCTATCTATTTACTTTAGCCAAAAGAAAGATATCAAAATCTGCAGAAAGTTTGAGACCTGCCTCATCAGTCTCACCTGCAGCAAATGACAAACCTTTGATTTCATCCTCGTTATGTTAGATGAAATATGTATTTTCATATCCCATTAGATATATGCCTATTTAGCCACTCAATTTCAATTATATATTGAACCATGCTTTACACCATGTGGAATATGACTGCTTTTCACTAATATATGCTATATAACGTTTTATGTATCAGGTGCACCTCATTGAATGAGGCTAGCGCCTTTTGTGCGCCTCAGAATCGAGTCGATATTTAACCTTTGCGTCTCCATGCGCCTCAAACTTTTAAAAACATTGTCTCATAGAGAACCATTTTGGGTTAACTTTCAATGGAGAAGTACTTCATTACAAAATTATAGAACTGTGCTAAGTATTTTGATTCTATTTTCTGGAAAAAATTCTCCATATAGATTGTGTAAGTAGATTACTTATGTATATATTTGGGTTCATATTGAGAGATTGGGGAAGGTATATCTCGACTCCTCTTGTCTTTGTAAGGATAGTAATCCTCCTCCTCCTATAATGTAAGTAGTTGCAAATTTTTGCTTAACATTTGCTCCACTTATTGGGTGATCTATTAGTTCTCTTTCATGTGGCTGCTAGAAGCATTTCTGCTTCAACTGCATATTAATGTGATTCCCATGGCTTTTTTTTCCCTGGTAGTCTTCAAAGGGCAATAATAGTTATGTATTAAGCGTTTCGATTCATTGACACATTTCTGCTAGTAAAAGTGGTAACTTCAAGCTTCCTTCATTCACAAGAAATTGAGAAAGTTCTGCTACGTGAGGATTGTTTCGTTCTTTTAGAGGTTTTTGTAGCTATGAATTTGCTGATCCTTATGTCTCAAAAAGAGAAGTGCTGACTCTTTGGTTATCTTGTTGCAAAAAAATCGTCAGGTGTTGGAAAGAGTTGTTTGCTCCTAAGATTTTCAGATGGTTCCTTCACAACAAGTTTCATCACCACAATCGGGTACTCTATTTCACTGAATTTTGTTGTTTGATAGTAAAAATTTGGATGTTAGAATGGTGCATTTGTAATACGATGCAAAAGGAAATCAGTCTTTAGAAGAAAATTTTGAGATGTTGCAAAGTTTAAAGATTAGGCTATGGAAAAACATCTGATCTGCTAGAGGGAGGAAAAACAAAGGAAAGCTCCTTGTATCAGTCTGTCCTTTCAAGTTCCTTATGAATCAGTTTCTGGTATCACATTCTGCCTTCAAATGTAAATGATTGTCAATATAAGTGTATATCACATTATTCACATGTATGAAATAGCCCTATTGGCTATGGTTTTCAGCACGGTATCATCGGTTGAATTAATGTAGTATTTTATATCTTTTCATGCGTGTTGGGACTTAGCACACATACATTTTTGGAAAGATCTAGTTAGAGATAAGAATCTTGTTTTTGCAGTGATCAAGAATGTTGAAATTTTTAATAAGTACGAATGCCATAGGAATCAGAATCTTGTTTGGTTTTGGATTTAAAAAACCTTGCCATGCCTTGTTAATATGATGGCTTTATGCATTCCTACATAATGAGACTAAAATAAGTTATCCGCCTCACACAGTGGCAGAGAATAACCTATGAGCTCATAAAAGCCTGATAGAGAGATCAAAGGGGGCTACTGTTGTATGACTGCTTATGACTCTTTTGCCCCATCTTGAAGCCCTCTCAGTGAGGGTAGATTCTTTTCTTCATTCTGCACAAAGTCTATATATGCGCTGCACTGACTTTAAAGTTAAGCTGGATATGCTTTATAACTGGTTCTCCTGGACTTATATAAATGCAGTATTGACTTCAAAATTCGAACCATTGAGCTTGATGGAAAGCGAATCAAATTGCAAATCTGGGATACTGCTGGCCAGGAGCGGTTTAGGACTATCACTACAGGTTGGTTTGTTGGTTTAAAATTGTATATGTGCTTGTAATAAGGCCTCTTAAATAGGGTTAGGTTTAGGGTTTAGGGTTTAGGTTGAATCTTGTTTTTGCTCTATTGGCACCATTTATGCTAAATTCAATATTAGAATGCTTAGTGCCGGGTATTGTTATTTACAATCCCATTGCCTTGTAGTTAAAGCGTGCATTGTTAATTACGGTTCAAATGTCTTGCAGATGAACTGGATAGTCAATACTATCGAGGCAATCAAATTATGCTAACTAATGACTGAATTGTTCATTACACGTACTCCTGTGTGCCTCTTTGGTTAAATGAAAAGATAATATTATGGGAGGAATCTGAATACTGAAGGACAGCAATGCCTAGATGACCCGCATAACCAGGCATGGAGCTATTTGAGGGTGAGGGGGGGCAATTGCCTTCCCTCAAATTTTGGCGTTGTGTAAACTTAGACTTAAAAATGTAATTATTTTTAATTTAGCTCTTTAAAATGTTACATTTGCCCCTTCTGATTTTTTAGTTTAATTTTTTAAACTTGAATTAATTCTTGCCGCCCACCAAAACAAATTTCTGACTTTGTCCCTGTGCATAAAATGTTTTAACAACACTGTTAAATTGATATTTTGGCTTTATGTAAGGATAGATCATCCAACTATTTGTGCTCAGTAACTTCCCTGAAACTTTTTCTCTCTTTCTAAGATGCATCCATCCTTACTAAGAAGTTTTGTTTTATTCTCTGGTACAGCTTACTACCGAGGTGCTATGGGTATTTTACTGGTTTATGATGTTACTGATGAGTCATCCTTCAACAGTAAGTAATTATTGTTATGTTGAGCACTGATTTGCTATGTGTGTTGTCATGATATGTTGAGCTGTGTTTTGTTATATGTGTTGTCATGATCTGTTGAGCAATGAGCATGACAATAATTTGAATGTTGTACATCAAATTGTGATTTCATAGAAGAGACAGATAGCGTCTAGATTCTAGAATGAATTTGTTAAATATCAACCAAACTTAATGCATGATTCAGCGATCCACAAAATAAAAAAATAAGATTAGTGCATATGCTTTATCCAGTGAGGAGAGTACCTCGGTTACTTTTTGCACTTGATTATACTATTTCTCTTGATATATCTTTTGATCTTGATTTTCCTATTATGTGATCAGACATTAGAAACTGGATTCGCAACATTGAGCAACATGCTTCTGACAATGTAAACAAAATACTAGTTGGAAACAAGGCTGACATGGATGAAAGCAAACGTGTAAGTGCCCTCCAATCCCTAGAGGTTTTATTTATTTATTTCCCCCTCCTTGATTGATTGAGTTTATAGTAAATCTGAGGGTAATCCAATTCCAATTCGTGTTTTCTTTAATGAAGTATTCAGAGTTTCTTTTCAGGCTGTACCAACTTCAAGGGGACAAGCTCTTGCAGATGAGTATGGGATTAAGTTCTTTGAAACTGTAAGTTTACTGGTGTTTGTGTGAAATGTCCATGTGATTTCACTGCCTCATACTGATACACATTGGGAGTTCTTCGGGTTTTGGGTTGCAGAGTGCAAAGACCAATTTGAATGTAGAGGAGGTTTTCTTTTCAATTGCAAAGGACATCAAGCAAAGGCTTGTAGAAAGTGACTCGAAAGCTGAGGTATGTGGGGGTTACTTATGACACGATAATATTATGTGCTGGAACAAAATGTGTCAACTATGCTTCAATTTTTTTCAGCCGCAGGCAATCAGAATAAACCAACAGGACTCGGGGGCGAATGCTGGGCAAGCTGCACAAAAGTCTAACTGCTGTGGTTAATTGAAAATAAGTGGTTACTATTATGGGGTCGATTCGAGAATCCGATGTCATCTTTGATTGCATAAAAACAAACATTTGAGGTTGCAAAACACTTCCTAGTTTGTTCTTCTTCCATTCTGTTCTCATCAACCTCGGTCTTCCGCTTCGGCTCCGACTTGATTTTCTTCCCTTTTTTTGTGTGTTGATGAGATCATTTTCCTTCTATCAGTCATCATTTAGTTGTAGTTAATGATGATGATAGTACATTGTTGCAATCAATGGAACAGTTTGTGGTTTGGTTTGACTGCATAATTTCATGATTTTGCTTGTTGTATTATAGGAGGGAGGTTAGGCATAAATGCATAATAGGGAGGGGGGTGGGGTGTTCAGGACAAGAGGTTCCATTCCTCATTCCACCGTATTACGCCCCCACCCTCCTTTTCTTGATGAAAAATAACTATTCGCCCAGTCTGGTAATTCCTGCTTACAATTTTATTTTTTTAATCTACTTTCCTCTTACTCTTGAAAGTTGAAATTGATTTAGTTGTTTCAATTGAGCATCACCCATAGTAGGGGTGATAAAAAAAAGACTGGATCGAATTCTCGACAAGACCGGCCTGAGACCGAGCGGACGGTTTTTTCCCTTCAAAGTCGGACTTGGTCTCAGACAAAAGCCCGATTAGGACCGGATTGGTCCGATCTTGAAGAAAACTATAGAAATTCATGGTGTAACCCTTGAAACACTAGTAATTCATGACATTGAATCGGTTCCATAAGGGAAGTGTGACGGGAGACGAGAAGTAAGCGGGTTTAAAATTAAAACTTTGGTGATTTTTTTTTACTAATCCTGTTAATTTTTTTGTTTTTACCAAAAAATTCGGTCCAAGAACGATGCTTGACTCGGCCCGGGTTTTTTGGCCAAAATTGGTCTCGGTATTCCAGATGTCAAGACCGAAATCTCAGTTTCGGTCCTGCTTTCAAGATCGGATCGGCCCATCCATTATCAACCATAACCCATAGCATGCCTAATTATGTCATTTTGGATTTGGGCTTTGATTAGACCATATTGTTCAAAGGTAGTGACTGGTCTGATCTAGATCCAGACCGAAGACCCACTACACTACTGTGTGTGAAAAAAAGTAAAAAATTAAACTGTTTTTAGTTGTGTTCTAATTAATTATTGTAATTGATGGTCAAAAAAAAAAATTAATTATTGTAATCCAAGTTTACTTTCGTGGCACAATGATGTGGATTCGTAGCGGAATTAAAACCGTCCACCCCCCAGGGAATGTGAGATCGTTTATAGTTTGTCTCGACTCGATCCACTCGAGTAGTTATAAAGCTTTTAGTATTATTGTAACATGTATATTAATATATCATAAATGTTTTGTTCCTCCACATTTTACATATGCTTTTTCTTATAATATATATGATGTTTCTTCATTTGTTATAGTATCCATGAGATTCTTGTTATGTGAAATACAAACGTTGTTACGAACATGAATGATGTTTCCAAATGTTTCATTGGTCGATACATTCTGAAGCTTACCTAATACCCGCAGGTGCAGAGACACGTGGTGTGTCCGTTGATTTATAGAATTGTTTCAACCCCAAGTCCTTGGAGTTGTGTCAAGATACTAATAATAATAATTAAGAGCGATAAAAAAGACTTGTTTCACCGAATTTCCGACAAGATCGGCCCGATTAGGATTGACACTGAGCGAGTTTTTTTTTTAAATTTAAGGTCGGTCTCGGTTTCAGGCTTTTTCCCCAAAAGTCTGACTAGGACCAGACCGACATTGAAGAAAACTTTAGAAATTCATAGTGTAACCCTTGAAACACTAATAATTCATGGTCTTGAAGCATTCAACAACCCTTGAATCGGTTCCATAAGGGAAATGTGATGGAAGACGAGAAGCGAACGGGTTCAAGACCAAAACTTCAGTGATTTTTTTGTCAATTCAGTTGATTTTAGTTTTTTACCAAAAAATTCGATCCAAGACCGAGACCGGACCGAATCAAGCAAGATCGACTCGGGTAGTCTTTTTTGGCCAAAGCCGGTCTCGGTCCTCCAAATGTCAAGACCGAAATTTCAGTCTCAGTACTGTCTTCAAGACCGGTCCGGTCCACCCATGATCAACCCTACAAGTAATAATACCAACTTTATGGAAAACGGAGGAATGGCTCGAAAACAGCTCGATACAAACACACTCACATCCGGAATTAGGGTTTAGAATGCTGCTTAATTATACGTGGATATAATATAATATAATATAACAAACCAAATAATATATTACACCACTAGAATTAACAATAGTAAAATAATATAAACTATATATAATGACTTATAATTGTGAAGTAATAAAATAGAATTAATAGCATAAAATATCAATATACAAATGTTGTCGAGTATCAAAAGAACACGATGTCTACAAACGTTTAATTTGTCGATCGAGCTAACTATTATGATACATAACAAACACAACACATGCATACACGACATGAACTGTCGTCTGCTAATAAACCTAAAATACATAGTATTTAGAATGACGAAATTTCGGTTAGCAGTCATATCACCAACCATGATATAAAAAATTAAATAAAAAAACATAAATATTATTTTCAAGAATATTATTCAGTTATATATATATATATATATCGTTTTCCGTAAGCTATACATATTATAATTAAAGACAAAATTCTTTTCTAAATTAATTAAGTTTGTTAGTAAGATGCAAGCTAGCTTCCTTGCCTTGTTTCCCTTTGTAGGAATAATGGTGTCTATATATATGCAAATGTTTCAATTGAGTCCCTTCTTAGCATCTTCAACCCCTATCCATCCATCCCTTCTTCTTCCTTATAACTTAGTACACCATTATTTATACATCACGAATATAGAACGAAACCCTAATACAAATACCCGATCGAGTTTACGTTCGACGGTAGAAATGTTATCGGTAGAAATGTTATCGAATCCACTTTTGTTAGTAATTTCTCTTCGGTTTCTAACTGCGGGAATGTCCATCGTCGCAAAATCGGCATTAAACAAGGGTATGGATCAACGCGTATTCATTGTATATCGATATCTTTTCGCATCGGCGGCAGTCGCGCCACTCGCCCTTCTCTTAGAGAGGTAATTAAATATTTTTTGTTTATAATAAGTATATACTTAGTTATTTAAATATGTTACTATTTCAAAATAATTATTCTATGTTGTAAAAATAATGCCTTATTTTTGCCGGAAACAGGAAAACGAGGCCAAAAATGACCGGTCACATCTTGGCGAAGATCATATTGCTAGGGTTACTAGAGTAAGTACATGAATCTATAAATAAAAATAATTACAGTTTATGTCATAGAGTTATGGATTAATGGAAAATATAATTTTCAAAATAAATTCAAAATGTGAAGAAGAAAAGGGTAATATTAGTCTATTTGTGGATCTCATTCTCGAGAAACATTTACGTAGTAGTGGAATATTAAAATATTAAAGTGCAATTTATGTTAGTTTTTCTATTAAAACATGATGAAATTTGCATAAATATTGTCTACGTAATATATTTTAATGAAAACCATATTGATTTTATTTCTATGTATTACATTAAAATTAGGGGAGTCAAAACGGGTCATGGGTCGGCCTATCGGTCGTGTCAGGAACTCTCTGACCCAAACACGACCCGCGTAATAGTATGAGTCAGTTTTTTAAACTCAAACTTGACTCGCGGGTTGATGGGTCAACCCGCGAGTCAGAATGACCCGTTAGGAATGGTAAGGGTTGAGTCAGACTAACTCGTTCAACCTCTATGACTCACGGGTCATTCTGGCCCGTTCGACCCACCATTTCAATAAAACACAAAAAATAGACTGAAATATATAAATGAGGCGGGTCACGGGTAGATCCATGGGTCAAAGTTTTTGACCCAAACCTGACCCGTGTTTTTACGGGTCATTCATGGGCCGTGTTAAAATGACTCATGAGTCAAAAAACCTGACCCCAACACGACCCGTGGGCGGGTCACCCACGAGTTAGGTCAAATTTTGACACCCCTAATTAAAATGCATAAGATGGTTGTTATGCTGCGATTTTGACACCCCAAATTTTGACACCCCTATATATATATATATATAGTTGTTATATTTACTTCCAGTATGTATAATATGTGTAAAGGCCGGTAATCGACCAGAACTTGTACTACGCTGGAATGAAGTACACGACAGCAACATTTAGCGCCGCCATGTGTAACATCCTTCCCGCCTTTGCCTTTCTCTTGGCTTGGATTTTCAGGTGCTTTAACTCTCTCTATTTCAAAAGAATAGTAATAATGGAGTACACATATAATCGATATATACATATATACGTAAGTATAGGTTAGAGAAAGTGAACGTGAGGAGGGTGCACAGCCAAGCAAAGATACTGGGTACAGTAGTGACGGTGGCCGGAGCAATGTTGATGACACTGGTGAAAGGGACGGTGGTCGGACTTCCATGGACTAGGTCAATCTCCGGCGAAGGTCAGGGTTTCGTGGACGCAGCAGCTTCTTCTGACCCTATCAAAGGTGCCCTATTGATCGTCTCCGGTTGCTTCTTCTGGGCCTGTTTCTACACCCTGCAGGTAATATATACATACAGCAGAACAAACACACCTGCAGATATTGTTTAATAATATTATTTATTATGTAATATATATAGATATTATTGATAATAATGTTAGAAAATGGGTTAAATTATTTATAAAAAAAAATAAGTTTAGGTTGATTTTGTAATTAGGTAAAACTTTCACAAAACCCTAAATGATGAATGAAAATTATACCATACTGAGTATTTTTACTTTCTTATAAATTAGGGTTAAATACAAAGGAACTACCTGAACTTTGGACGTTCTGCAACGAGCTACCAGAACTTTGAAAATTCAAAACGAGCTACCTCAACTTTGAAAAATGTGCAAATAGCTACCTCCGTCCAATTTCTGACGAATTTCCATCAACAGATGACGGAAAATTGGACGTAGGTAGCTATTTTCACTTTTTTCAAAATTGAGGTAGCCTGTTTTGAATTTTCAAAGTTTCGGTAGCTCGTTGCAAAACGTCCAAAATTCAGGTAGCTCCTTGATAACTCTATAAATTATTTGAGATTTTTTTTTAATAGTTAATTTTTTTTCTCATTCTGCGATTGTGTTAACATTTGTCGGATTTTTTTTCCAGACGTTGTGTTCAACTTTCGTTTCGTGTTGACTCTCATGTGCGGTCAGTCGGTCTGAGTTTAGGCATTGTCCGGTTAGGATAAATTTCGTGCTAGTTTTTGCTTGACGACACTGTTGTATTCCTCAGCCGTAATCGTCCAATAAACTCTCAAGTTCGAACTTGCATTTGAGGGAGATGAAATTACCTTTTATGGAGGAGAATGTACAAACCACATGAGTCTGAATTTTTTTTTTGTCAATCCATGATCAATTTCAATAATATACTTAATGATCCTAAATTTTTGATTATTTTGCATATTAATTCTTATATTTTCATAATATTATAATTTAGCTCAACTCTTTTACTTGCTACCAAAATAATTTGCATGCCTTTTCCTGATCCTATATAAATATATATATATATATATATATTTAGGGTTTTGTTTTCTATGTACCATTCTTCTTGATTGTTCATCTTCCTTGCTTCCTTCGTTCCAGGCAATAACGTTAAAGTCTTACCCAGCAGACCTTTCCTTAACGGCTTTAATCTGTTCTGCGGGTGCTGTGGAAGGTTTCATTTTTGCTATTGCCTATGAAGGAGGAATCAATGCTGATGCATGGACTCTTCACATGGATGTTATCCTCTTAAGTATTATATACAGTGTAAGTACGTACACATTTTATACCATACATACATACAGAGTTTTTTAAAAAAGTAGGCATTGTGCAAAATATTTTTGAAAAAGTAACTATACTGAAAAAATATTTAGCAAAATGTATATAAGCTAGGGGTGACAATCGTGTCGTGTTGTGTCTAATCGTGTCGTGTTGTGTCTAATCGTGTCGTGTCATAAATCGTGTTGTGTCAATAAACGTGTCGTGTCTAAACGGATAAGTTTTAAATGTGTCTCTAAATGCCAGACACGTACACGACACGTTTATTAAACGTGTCACACGACACGATTAAGACACAACATGACACGATTACGACACGATAACACGACACGGCAGATACGAAACGACACGATAAGACACGTTTAAATCAACACTCAACAGATTCAACATTCAACACAAATCGAACCGAATCAACACGATTAGACACAGTTAGACACGACACGATTAGACACGGTTAGACACGATTAGACATGTTTAGACACGATTAATTAATCGTGTTTAAACGTGTGTTTGCTGTGTTTTAGCAGGTTAGATGTGTTTAGACACGCTTATTAATCGTGTCTAAACGTATAAGAGTTGTTTAAACGCGCTTAGTAATCGTGTCGTGTTATTATCGTGTAAATTGCAGGTCGTTACAGGTCGTTTAATCGTGTCGTGTCAGAAATTGTCAACCCTAATATAAGCGTCACCCCTAGCTTATATACATTTTGCTAAATATTTTTTCAGTATACTTACTTTTTCAAATATTTTTTGCACAGTGGTTACTTTTTAAAAAACTTCATACTTACATACATACATACATATATATATATATAATATATATACATTTATGTGATGTGTGTGTAGGGTGTGATATGTTCTGGTGTAACCTATTACATTCAAAGTAAAGTGATGCAGAAAGAGGGACCCGTGTTCGTAACAGCATTCACTCCTCTTACTATGGTCATTGTTGCAATCCTTGGATCATTGTTCTTGCACGAATTGATGTACTTAGGAAGGTAATTAACCACTCACTAATATTCTTGATGATGGGAGAAATTAGGGTTTTTTCTACAACATTCTATTCTTCTGGTTTTTCAACAACACACATCTGATCAATACATATTTGCTGTGTTTTTTTTAAGGTTAATTGGAGCCTTAATAATTGTCGTTGGTCTGTATCTTGTGCTCTGGGGAAAGAGTGGTGATCATACTTCTTCATCCAAAGGTGAAGAAGACTCCATTATTCCTTCTTCAGTTGAGGCCACGAAGGAGGAGAGTCCTGCAAATGCAATCATCGTCTCCTCCAGTACTGGAAGTGCAGAGATGAATTCATTCGTGGCCATTGATTTGAGAGACAACAATGAAGTTGCAGGTGATAGATATGAAGATCGAAACAAGAGAGGAATTACGAAGGAGATGAAGTTGATTCCACAGATTTCAACTCGTGTATTATTATAAGTGATGAAGTGCAGTCAATCTGAAAATTAATTATATATGGAGTCACTCATAATATGTAGAGGTGAGCAAAATACTTAATTATTTGAATCCGAACTATACTAGAATTCGATTTAGAGGATAGAGTTTGGGTAGAATATCAATATTATATAAATAATATTCAATTGGTTAATTAAAAGTTTCGGGTAATTACGCATGAACAACATGGGCGGTAAGCCGATGCTAAATGTTAAAGAAACCATTCATTCCAGCAGTAACATACCTTTAGTGACAGCATATTTTTCAAGGGTTAAATACCAAAGATCTACCTGAACTTTGGATGTTTTGTTACGAGCTACCCGAAATTTGAAAATTCAAAACGGGTCACCTCAACTTGAAGAATTGGTGCAAATAGCTACCTCGGTCCAATTTCTGACGAATTTCCAAAGACTTTCCGACGAAAATTGAGGAAAATTGGACGGATGTAGCTATTTGCACCTTCTTTAAAGTTAAGGTAGCCCGCTTTGAATTTTCAAAGTTCAGGTAGCTCGTTGCAAAACGTCCAAAGTTCAGGTAGCTAGTTGGTATTTAACCAATTTTTCAATGATTAAACCCTTTAGCACCGGGACCTAAAAGCACGAGTCTTAGCATCGACATGGAACCTTAGCAGCGGTAAAAGACCACTTAACAACGATTTTTGCAGTTGGTATAGAACAACTTCCGTTACTAAACCAAATAAAGTTCTTATATGAAAATATGAATTTTGTTTATATAAAGTCAAAAATCCTAAATTTACAGATTACCTAGCTAAAAACCTTAACCTTTAAAATATAAATAAATTTATATTATTAGCTAAATTTACTTTAACGAAAAAATAGCATCATAATATTTATATGTTTTGTTTTTAAAATTATAAAGTTTGATAGAATTCCGCTCACTGCTTATATATATATATGCACTTGGTTTTGGCAAAAAACTCAGAAAAGGTCTCCCCTTGTTGATTGTTTTCCCACTATCCAATTTCTCCTTTTCAAGTTAATTAATAAAACTCCCCACCGATCTTCCACTTCTTACATACACAACACAAGCACGATCATACTCCACTACCTTATATCATTGCCTTTACAAGCCACTTAACAAGAACAAAACAAGTATATGCATGCATTGAATATTGCCAAACAGAGTAAAAAATAAGGGTCTTGAGGAGATGGTTTTGTAGGGAAGGAGTGGAATCCCTAGACTTGTTGTCACCAAATAATAACGTATTGGAATTGAGTTTTTGTTATTTCATCATCTCCCTCATATCATATGATCCATCATCTGTATATATAAGCTAGATAATGCTGCAATGGAGTCTCTCTTATCATCATCATCACTATCAACAACAATACATATTCATATAATAATACCTTCTGAATTATACTCAATGGGAGAGATGTTGGCAGCTGCTACACCTTTTCTGTTAGTAATATTTCTGCAGTTCGCGCAGGCTGGAATGTCCATCATTGGAAAGTATGCACTCAACATGGGAATGGATCAGCATGTTTTCATTGTGTATAGACACATTTTCGCATCGGCTGCCATTGCTCCTTTTGCACTTCTCTTGGAGAGGTTAGATTAGATGTCTATATGTTGTTAATATATATATATATATATATACTTCAAAATATGTATATATATAATTGGTATCTGATCAAAATGAAGTATTTCTGTATGAAACAGAAAAAGGAGGCCGAAAATGACGGTTCCCATCATGGTGAAGATCATGGTGCTAGGGTTACTAGAGTAAGTAAAGTCAATATATGGCATACAATGTTGGCATTATTATATATATGTATATATATATATGAGTTTTTTGTCGGAACTGAGCTAATAATTAATATTTGCATGTCCCACCAAAAGGCCAGTGATAGATCAGACCTTATTTTACACGGGAATGAAGTACACTTCAGCAACTTTCACCGCCGCCTTGTGTAATGTTCTTCCTGCCTTCGCCTTCGTCTTGGCTTGGATTTGCAGGTGCTTACTTCTCCCATCAAATCAAGTTTCTGATTTCAATATATATATATATATATCCAATCTCTACATATCATATATACAGGTTAGAGAAGGTGAACGTGAGGAGGGTGCACAGCCAAGCAAAGATTATGGGCACGGTGGTGACAGTGGCCGGAGCAATGGTGATGACACTGGTGAAAGGAACGATGATCGGACTTCCATGGGCCAAGTCAACGGCCTCCGGTGAAGTTCAGTCTTCTGCATCAGCTTCTTCTAACCCTATCACTGGTGCCCTACTGATTGTCTCCGGTTGCGTCTGTTGGGCCTGTTTCATAGTCCTTCAGGTAGTATATACACACATACATACATATATTTACATACATACATACATATATATATATATGTAACTAGGGTTTACGAATTTAGTCGAGCTTTTGTTGGTGACATGTCACTATGTCAGGCAATAACATTAAAGTCGTATCCAGCAGAGCTGTCATTGACAGCTCTGATATGCTCTGCTGGTGCAGTGGAAGGTTTCTTCGTCGCCATTGTCTTCCAAGGAGGCATCAATGCAGCACCTTGGATCCTTCATTTCGATGTTATTCTCGTAACCATCATATACAGTGTAAGTATACAATATAAAAAAATGTATGTTATATACAGTACTACACCATCTCTAGCTAACGTGTTATTTGACTATATATATATATGTGTGTGCAGGGTGTAATATGTTCGGGTGTGACCTATTACATCCAAAGTATAATAATGCAGACACGGGGTCCTGTTTTTATAACGTCTTTCAGTCCACTTACCATGATTATTGTGGCGATTCTTGGATCATTCCTTTTGCACGAAATCATGTATTCCGGAAGGTATTAAAGAATATTATTTAGGGAAAATTACCAAACTGGTACCCGAACTTATGAGTGATTAGCAAGTAGGTACCTAAACTTTTTGTAACAAATAGGTTGCTGAACTTTCTTAAATAAGCAAATAGGTATCTACCGTTAATTTTCGTTAAGAATAAACGGAAAATATCACGTGAGGAGCAAACAGGTACACGAATGAGCAAGTAGGTACCAAAATTGGTTCATAATCGGTTCAGTCGAACCAATTTTTTTATTTTTTTTTAAAGTATGGTTTATATACCAAACACATGCATGATTCAACTCCAGATGTTCTCGGTGCATCAAGAAACACTCTGAGAACATTTGAAGTTAAGTCATGCATATATAAACCTTATTTGTTTTAAAAAAAAATATTGATTCGACCGAACCAATTCTGAACTGGTTTTTGAACCGATTCAGGTACCTACTTGCTCATTCATGTAAGTTCAGGTACATGTTTGCTCCTCACGTGATATTTTCCGTTTATTCTTAACGGTAGGTACCTACTTGCTAATTACCCACAAGTTCAAGTATATGTTGGGTAGTTTTCCCTATTATTTATTTATGAACTAATATTATTTAATATTTATGAACTTATATTATTATTATTTTATTTTCAGATTATTTGGAGCATTCGCAATTGTTGTGGGGTTGTATCTTGTATTATGGGGAAAGAGTAAAGATCAGAACGATGAAACACAGTCGTCGGATCATCAAACATCAATTCACAATGATGTCTCCTCGAATGATGGGAGTGTGGAGATGAATGCATTTGTGACCGTTGATCTTGCCAGAGTGTAACACAATGATGAAACTATGTGACGATGAAATCGACACCACCAGTTCCAGATTTTGTATGAACGTTTGAGATTTGCTCAGTCCACAAATAGTTTATAATATGTCCGCACTATATATATATATATAAATACCAACCCAAACTTTAAAAATTCAAAACGGATTATTTCAACTTGAACGAATGTGCAAATAACTACCTCAACTGTTGACAGAATTTTGTTGGAAATTCATCGGAAAGTGGATGTAAATAACTATTTACACTTTCGTCTAAGTTAAGGTAACCCATTTTAATATTTTAAAGTTCGGGTAGCTCATTGCAAAACGTCAAAAGTTAAGGTAGCTTGTTGGGTATTTAACCCATATATATATATAAATAGCTTTTCTGCATTTATATTCATATTTTGGCATTAAATTTAACATTATATATGTGCATATGTGGTCCTCAGACTTTTCGTAATTCCATAATTTCAGTATCAACCTTGAATTAGAACCAATTCAATCCTAAAACTCTAGAATAGAAGCAACCAATTTCAGTTATATTTTCTAATTTTATTTAATAATAGTTTAAACCCAATTAATAATAGTAACCAGACAATTCTAATATATAAATATACACATAAATATGATTATTTATGCATTCTGAATTACATTTGGAATAGAACTGAAATCATATTTAAATTCATTTTTGTACTTGCTTTTTGAATCAAAACTTGTGAATTTGGGAAGCTAAAGATCTACTTATTAATCATCTTTGTGCATTGAGTTTTGACATGCTCAAATTGACAAGTGCAGGTGCAGGTGCTAGCCTAGCCATGGTCCTAATCTCAACTGCCTAACGAGGAAAAGTCTAAATCAACTTGGTTTTGAGAGTTAGCAAAATAAATTTGAACCTTGAAAGTGCCATGAATCGGGCAACTGCCACGTTGATGCTTGAGGATCATGGTGATGATGATGATGATCCAGGCCAAACTTTACATAGTAGATAGATGACCTAAATCTGGCAAAGTTTAGCTGTATCCAACATCAAAAGAAAGCTTCAATAGAGTGAGGAAATTACTTGCAAGGAAAAATTAGATTTTCCTCTATAAGGAAATTAGATTGTACATAAAGGTTCATCTATAATTGAACATTTTCTCATGATTAGATTAGGTATGAAATAAGGAACCTGTAACGACGGCAAAGAGACCTCCCTCTACGTAATGTCCAAAATCAAATGCAAACATATCAGATGACACCGGTGAGTGTGAGCTTTGAACAACTAGATTACCTGATTCCTTGGATAGATCTTGATCTTGGACCATCATCAAACTATACTTCAAAGCAGACATAATAATAAATTATCAGGATTATAAAATTGACCCATTTGCAAAATCAAGAGAACAAAATACAGTCTAATGTACAAGTTACATATAGTTTGGCAATAAGAATCACAATGGTAATTTTTGGATTCAACAGTAAACCATATCTATAGTCTATAATAGGATATGGGATTGCAAATTGATTATGAAACAATGTCTTACTAATGAAGTTGTGCGCTATTTCAGCATGGCAACCTAACTTCGTCCTTCCCATAAATCCGTTGAAGCTCTCTTGTGGCTGCTTGGTACGATGCTGTCAAGGTAAAAAATATACACATGAGAATAGTAAAAACAAATCAGGAATAATATTTTATGGATGATAAATACCCAATCAATCACTGCATTTTTTGTGCTCAAATCCCCTATTCTTTATATATATGATTCGTGGTGTAAGGATCTAGAGAATTAAAGCAATCCTATAAAACACAGACAAATTAATGTCCATGACTTTCTTATCTAAGTCAACTCCATGTTTTTCTTGCTTAAAGCACATATTTCTAGTTCTTGTACTTCTAGCGTATGAACAAAAAAGAGAAAAAAAAATAATCTTAAATTGTATTGGTGAAGAAAAAGATGGTGGTTACCTTTCCAAGCACGGAAGTTCTTCTGATTTATCACAGACCCGGTCACAGTTTCAATGGCATCGAACAACATGTCTTGAGGAATATTTTTCAGCTCCTGAACCGCTGCATAAATAGTCTTACCATTGTCAAAGTAAATGTGGTTATTTGGATGCTTGGTCTTGCAATCAGCATGTCGCTCAAACTCGTAGGCATTGAGAGACTGCAATTGCAAAATCCACATGACTAATCAGTTTTTACCACAACTTCCACAGCATTCTGAAGACCATTCTTTAATTTGGAAAGGGTGCAAAGATATGTAACCACAGTAAAAGAAGACAAAAATCTCCAAAAAGAACGGGTAAAAATCTTACCTTTGTGTGGTTACAGTCACTGCAGCCACAAAGATACCCTGTCCCTTTAATAATCCCCTTCATATTTTTCTGCCAAAAAAAAATTACCATTTGTTTCAAACTGCCATTAGCAAAAACTTAAATAGCACTAACTTAGATAAAAGAGATGGAATGTTAACTTACTTCCCGTGCCCATGAAACGTACTTCACTGGAACCCCATCAAGAATGCCTGTAGACAACAGACTTTTGACATTTGATGGGAAGTTGTTCGGAGCAGGCTTCTTAACGGCCTTTGGACCCTTAATCTTTGTGGGGTTGTCAGCTCTAGAATTCACATTTGAATTTAAAGAGGTAGTATTCATAATTAGGGTAGGATTATCAACATTCGAGTCAACTAGGGTTTTCTGGTTTGGTGCTTCTGATGCTTGAACTGAGCCCTCCTCATCTAGTACTAACTCATAATTGCCGATCATTGCAATAGATGCATTTGCCTCAGTCCCATCATTGAATCCTCCAAAACAAACAGTGTTGCCCACTCCATTGCCATTGTGACCCATCGATAAAATTCCTGAATCACCCTTCGCATGTGTTGGAGTAGGATCATGTACAGTATTAACATCAACCTTGTCAAATGACTGACCAATACATAAACTATCGTCATTATCCTTATGTAAGGGATTCATTGGGATAAAACTTTCAGCCACTTTATAGCTGTGTCCCATCGGGATGAAACTACCATGATTGTTATAATTGTGACCCATTGTAATGAAGTTACCACCCTCCTTGTTGAAGTCGATACCCATGGGGATGAAACTCTCATCTCCCTTAGAATAGCCAGTGACCATAGAGATATTGTTTTCATTCATATCAGAATGTGAAGACGAGGGATTGTCAATACTATGAGACAAAGACAAATTCATGGAGGAAGAACCATTTGCAAACTGGTTCTCGACATACTTTGCAACCCCAGCACTGAACGGTGCAATGTTCCGATCAACTAAAGTGGAAGACTGTATAGATCCAAACAGACGATCAGTGAATGGCCCTGAATTTGGCTGAATATTGGCATTGTTACACCAAGAAGAAACACCGATAGGGCACACTTCAGAAATTGCATTTTCTTTTATACTCTCGATTGCTTGTCTCTTGTTGCTAAGAAATTCTGGTGATGTTCCATCCATAAACCATTGATGTCCACGCTTAGGTTGAGTTTTGGATGAATTTTCGAAATTCATTTCCACAGTAGTCGTAAATCCAGCATCCTTAGGAACCCAAAAGCTTTTTTGCTGGAAAGACTGCAAAGTCATTGCAAAGAATGGCTAATTAGTTTTTTATTAAATAAGTGGACGCAGCCAAGGCAGTAAAGTGAACATTTCAAAAGTCACAGGAACTGTCATACAAGTATAAGTCACTAGTATCATTCTTTCACAGTAGAGAACCTCTGAATGTAATGCAGCCTATTTGATCCAGAAAGCATAGTTTGGTCCACATGTAAGAGAAGTTATGTTGAGACGAAAATATCCTACATGTAAGACCCTTCTGTAAGCATAGTTTGGTCCACCTCTTCTTGCTATATTTAGTTGCCGGGTCAATTAATGGGTAGTCATGTCACAACTTTTATTAGAACGGTGTAGACAGCAGTTTAGTAATTTCTCGGCACTTCAGAAAGGACAAGATATTAAAAGCAGAATCACAACCCGGTATAGTTGCCACATTGCGGAATTACTTACTAGTAATCAGATTAGCTATTTCTGTAATCTCAAACCACAAAATCAGCAAACAACCGATTCCTGCCATAGTACTTACAGAGTTAAGAAACCTAGAGTATTAGGGAGGGAAGAGATACCCCGAACGTTTTTCTTTTATCCCAACACTCTGACTTTTTACCACCCCAAATACATCTTGCAAACTTAACTATAAAATCGTTGATAATGATAATATCACGGAAAACGACAAAAGAATAACGGTCAACTAACAAATCAATTCCCATTTTTTTGTTGTTCACTAACGGACAATCTTCCTTAAAAGGTTTACCAGAAAAAAGAGTTGATTAGTTCACTCCAAAGTTGTACTCTTTCGCTGTCATATAATAGAATCACAAAGTCAACTTAGTCTGAAGCTCAACAGAGGTGATCGTGTAATGCTTTCAAAACCCTAGGCAACTATCATTCTAGATATCTGATTTTGAATAAGACTACACTATATTTAGTGACTTATGTCTTTAAGGGCATGCTCCTTGAATTTAAGAGCCTAAGACACTTCGCACATAGAAGGATCTGACTGCTACTCCGTTTGCCATAAGAGAGAGCAATAATATTTTCATATACGGTTACTCATTACTGCCAATGACGCATATCTAACCAAACATATATAAACTCAAACCAACTACGATATGCTGTTTTGCTAAAAAGGAATCAACAACACAGTGGGTAAAGAATAAAAGTTTGAAATATAAGCTAAAGAATACCATGTTCGCTATTCCGCATCCAATTCAATGACTTCCAAAGCAACGCAATCAGTATATTACAAAGTCACTCCCTCCAAGCTTGAAGCATTATACACAAGTACCTTCTTCAATGTAATATTCTGCAGATAAAATCCACTCATCTAATCAAAAAATACTGACTTCAAGACTCAATCTTTTAAAATGCAACCACAGAAACAACAATAACAGGGTCAGCATTGAATTCGCAAGACCAGATAAAATAAGACCAAGGTCGTTTCGCAGCAAACATGCAATGGATGATTCGTAGACATACATATTAGCAGATTAAGACCGATAAAATCAAGAGATTATCAAAACTGAAACTGAACAAGAATTTCCCGATGACATGCAGAAACAATTAGAAACTGCATTCACCAACCAAACGAGGCCAAACCCTAGGAAGTAAGATGGATGATGGAGCTACAGACTGAGAGGTGGGTAGGTACCGTCACTGTAAGTGAATCTGGATACAACCAAGGGCGATCGCCGGCGATTTTTTCCGGCACAAGAGCGAAACTCCTTTAAGACGACGATAGGACTTACTTTACTGGAAATGCGCGGTGACAGTAAATACTAAATAGTAAAGAATGACCAATCAAGATTATTATTTTGTAGTTTGATCCCCAAACTTTAATTTGGTCAGGTTCTATCCTCAAAGTCATCTGCTAAATCTGACTTCGTCCATCGTTTAACTTCAACTTAAGAGTGTTAATACATGGTAACAGGTAATAATACCACATGTATTTTAAATTAACAATTAAATAAATACAAAAAAAAAAAAAAAAAAACTAATAAGAGGAGGAAAATTACATGGGGTTTGTTTGGACCATAGTTTACATAAAAAAAAATTGAAAATTTAATTGTAACATATTTTATTAAATTGTGATGAAAAAATGTAAGGAAATAATTTTTATTTCAAAACTAAACATAAATATGCCCAAATATTACAAAATTGTATTTTTACCATTCTACATAATATAACGGTTCTTTCCCAATAGTCTTGACTTGAATCTGCCTATTGAAGATGCAGTGCAACAGAGCTCAGAAGTCCAAAGCTTTGCTCCATCCATGGTGTCACAAAGCTAACCATGTTGTAGCATCAGATGATTACCTAACTAGACAAGGAAAGCATTTTCCCAGTGCAGCAACTGAAAATCATACCCCATTATTATGATGATGATGATGCAATGAAAAGGGAAAAACTGCATATTCAAGTTGAATAACTGCATATTCAAGTTGAATGGTGTTCTTCATTCATTCATTCATCGGTTTGGTTAACATCCCCAAACTTCTGCTTGAACGAATCCTGCTTCTGCAACCACATCATGTGACCCTGCAAAAACGACGAAATGACCGAACAGTGAACGTGGATCCACTGTCCAAGACAATAATCGATTCCAGCAGCGATCAATTGAGTAAGCAATGGAGGTCAATCAAGCCTTTAATGGCTTCCAAGTTCCAATCCAACAATTGATGGACAGAATCAGCAGAGCAGTAACCCTAAAATAATGTTTAGGATAAATACCTGGAGAGCAGCAGCCCAAGCAATGAGGAAGGATGCGCCCCAGAATCTCTTGTCCTTGAGCAGCTTCTTTGCTTCCATACCTGGAGAACTGGCGGTGGTTTTGCCTGGAGCTCCGATCCCACGACGACCAAGGGAATATCATGGAATCGGACCCCCAATTATACTGGCCCAGTAGAATATTGCTGAGCCAACATTTAGTTGGATATGGCCTATTAGAATAACTCTCTAACCCAGTAATAATGGGCTTTCTGACCCAATAGAATTTTACTGGGCCAAACGTAAGCAGTGAAAAGAGAAATTCTATTTGCAGTCCATCTATTACTTTATACAGACCATTTTTGTTGAAAAACTATAATGGCTCAATAAATTTTTACATATTTGCATTTACTAATTTCAAGAAAACTAATTATCAAATCGATCTCATATTTCGTAGTTATCAAAATACAATACAAAATTGTGAAAAAAAATCATGTTTCTAACAATAGGGGCATTATAGTATTTTAACAATAGTAGTCTGTATAAAATAGTCTGTCCGCAAATAAAATCTCTTATTAAAAACAAAAAATTGACCCATACAAATGGGCCTTTACCAAGTATGAATTCATTTTAAGGCTCAGTAAGATGGGCTTTCGGTCAAGAATGTTCATCGGGTAATAATAATAGGATTAATAGTTCCAATAGTACCATAAGTTTGGGTCATGTGATCAGATGGTACCATATGTTTTTTGATGTGGTTAAATGGTTTGTTATGTTTGGAGCATGTTGTCCTATGGTACTCTGTTAGTCAACCGTTAGATTTTTCTGTTAAATGGTCAATGTCAACACCACATCAGCGCCACGTAGATATATAATATAATATTTAATTTAAAAAATAAAAAAAATAGGGAAATTGAAAAAAAATAGGGAAAAATATGAAAAAAAATCAGAAAAGTTATAAAAAATTTCAAACAATATTTTAAAACTTTATATATTAATAAAATGTATTTTTTATATATTTATTTAAAAAAAAAAACCAAAATTGAAAAAAAAAAAAACTAGGTTGGACCCTTGGGGTCCAATTGACTCAGCCAAGGGTCGAACCCTGGGTTGGGTTGGACCCCTACCAGGTCGCCTGACCTGGGCGACCAGATCTGGGTCTAACCCAGCCCTGGGTTCGACCCTGGCTGGGTCAATTGGACCCCAAGGAGCGAACTAACTTGGGGTCCAATTGACCTAGCCAGGGTCGAACCCAGGGCTGGGTCAGACCCAGACCTGGTCGCCCAGGTCAGGTGACCTGGTGGGGGTCCAACCCAGCCCAGGGTTCGACCCTTGGCTGGGTCAATTGGACCCCAAGGGTCCAACCTAGTTTTTTTCGATTTTTTTAAAAATAATAAATTTATAAAAAATAAATTTTATTAATATATAAAGTTTTAACATATTTTGTGAAATTTTTCATATTTTTTCATATTTTTTTCAATTTTCGATTTTTTTAAAAACAATTTATAAAAAATACATTTTATTAATATATAAGTTTTAAAATATTTTTTTATACTTTTTTTCGATTTTTCCCAATTTTTCCCAATTTTTTCTATTTTTATTATATTTCCTATTTATTTGTATTTTTCAATTGCCACATCAGTGTCACGCTAGTGCCACGTCAATGTCACGTCAGCATTCCGTTAGTTAACATTGACGGCAACAGTAATTTGGACCAAATAACAACATTGCGAAACTTATGGTACTATAAAACAACATAGGGGTACCATCCGATCACATGGGTCAAACTTATGGTACCATTGGACCTATTAACCCATAATAATATTTTCGGTACATAATATTTGAACTTTTTATGAGACATTAACGGTAAAAAATAATCAAATTTTGTAATTTAAATTTGAAAGTAACATTATTAAATATAAATACCTAATTTCAAATATCTTGTATCGAAACTTATTTAATAGACTAGTTCTGTATACAAATATTAATTTAAGTGATGACATGAAAAATATTTGAATGGAAGCTAAAACGTTTTATAGATTAAATGAAGATATGAAGATTTTCTTTAAAAATGAATGAAACCCGCTTATGTAGAGCTAACAAAATTATACGAAACACGATAACACGACACGGACTCGCACGAAAAAAAAATCGTATTCGTGAAAACATATGATAAGAATAACATGAACACGATAAAGTTGGACTTTTGAAAGTCTATTTTTTTAATTATTTTATAAGCAAACCTCTTTTAATAGCTTTTAAAAGTTTATCAATTTTATATTAAAGACTTGTAAAATAATGTTTGAATTATTAATTTTCAATATGAACAATTCGTTATTTTGATATTTTCTTATAACTCTCGTATGTTAAGATAAATCTGACTAACTTAAGACAACACGATAACAGACATGAACACGCACAGAAAATTGTGTGTCGTATTCGTGTTGAGGAACATGACACGATAAATTTATCGTTCGTGTTTGGTAAGTTTCACACGATAAACGTATTGTCACGCATGATAATACGCACGATTTGCCACCCTACTTATGAATAGACGTTTAATCACGACATATATTCAAACAATAAACTCAATGTTTCCATGTTCGTAATCGTGTTTGATTCAATCTTAAGTTGAAGGTTTCGGACCTTCGGTGCAGCCTTACAAACTGAACCTGGATCAACTACAGTCCACATACATTCACATCGAGCTATTATTATTTCGATTATTTATATTTGTGAAGGCATTATCATTTGGGACACTTCCGCAATTATTAATTATTTGGCCTCTGGAAATAAAAACGACGCCATCTATTGCTCGACAATTCAACATTTCCAAATTAAATCCTCCAGTTTATTATTATTTATATATATTTCCTAAGAATAGGAAATCATAAGGTTGACAATTTATGACACGACACGATTAAATGACACGATACGATCTGCTTTCAAGTGTATATGAGTTTGACCTTAACGGATCTCGTGTCTAAACAACTCTTATACGTTTAGACACGATTAATAATCGTGTCTAAACAACTCAGATCTGCGGATATATGTATAAACACGACAAAACACGATTAACTAATCGTGTCGTGTCTAATCGTGACACGTTCAGAAAAATATATAAAATTAATGTTTTTCGTGTTAATCGTGTCGTGTAACTTGTCGTTTCGTGTTTAATCATGTAAATTCGTATCAATCAGGTCGTTCTTAATCATGTCGTGTCGTATTGTGTCATGTTAATCGTGTCATATCGTGTCGTGTCTATCCGTTATGTTTTTTAATTTTTAATTTCCAAAAAAGTTAATCGTGTCACGTGTCGTGTCACGTGTGATCTGCTACTTAATCGTGTCGTGTTCGTGTCTGATGTTTTGAGACACGTTTAGAAATTATCCGTTTAGACACGAAACCTGTTAAGACACGACACAATACGATTAGATACGACACGATTGTCACCCCTAGGAAATCATACTATCTGAGTATCTGGTTTATTTTATTTCTAATTGATTTTGGATCAGTCCAAAATGGTCTAATTTCATTTTATGCAGGATTTAATTTTCATACATATGATAACAGAGATAATATTCTACCACATTATAAGTTTTTTTCAAACGACAATGTTGCACATTTGTTAATGTTCATTATAAAGTAGTAGGATATTAACTATTAAGCACATAAAAATTTAAATACCTGTATATAGAATAAATTCATTTAAAACTAAATATCTAAATTAATTTTATTTTATTCTATAAACTTTCATGGTTTATACTTTATAGTGTAGATTACAATAAATCATTACAATTATTTTAACAGATTGGCAATTATAAAAATGATATTTTCAATTTTACTCTGAAAATATGCAATAAATAAATAAAACATATAACACCTGCATTTATTAAGAACATTATAATATAATAATAATTTATATATTGTATTAAAAAATATCTATATTATATAGTGAAATCCTTTTATCGGATATGGGGAATTTTCCTAGGGGTGTCAATTCGTATCATGGGTCGACTCATAAATCGTATGTCGACTCATAGATCTAGTCAGTCATATGTCGTGTCAGGAATCTTCCAACCCAAACACGCCTCGTGTATTTGTATTGGTTAAGAATCGTAACTCAAACCTGACCCGCGGGTCTATATGTCAACCCGTGGGTCAGAATGACCCGTTAGTACTGACAAATGCATGAGTTATACTGACTCGTTCGACCTTCTTGACAATCGGGTCAGACTGACTCGTTTGATCCACCATGATAATTATTTAAAGTGTAAAACTCTAATTAGTAATTATTATTTAATAATATAAAATTTGTATGAACCACGTATTGACGTATGTATTAAGACTTTTGACCTAAACTTGATCCGTATTTTCACGAGATAGTCATAAATCTTGTCAAAATTATCTATAAATCAAAAAATCGAACTCATATACACGAAACCTAACCGAGGTCACACACGATTTTGTCAATTTCTGACACCGTAAATTTCCCTCCTCTCCAATACCAACATTTCCCGGGAGTATCGGTGTAGGGAGGGAGGGAGAGAAAGCCAAAATAGTGTCAGTCCCACGGGCCGTACAAATCTAAATGCGCCACTCGTTGCTTCCTTTCGATGGAGATAACGTATGCCTCCTCTAGTTCTCGCGACATTTCATCACTCGCAGACTCGTCCGCCTCCGCCACCATGCCTTACCGTGCCGTCAAGATCATTCCGCTGCAGCATCCTTCTTCTTCTTCATCCGCTCCTTCATCCTCGTCCACTGCATCCGCTCTGTTCCTCAAATGGAAGTCCAAGGTCAAACGCATGACGTGGATTGACTGGATCGAGACGTTGATTCCCTGCACTCGCTGGATGCGATCCTACAAATGGCGCGAGTACCTCCAGATTGATCTCATGGCCGGTTTAACCGTCGGAGTCATGCTCGTGCCTCAGGTAATTCGCGCATCTTTTGTTAATCGGTTTTTATTTTAGAATCGTTTGAATTCTCTATTGGATTCGTCTTGTTAATGGCTGATCAGATTTGTGAGTTTCTGGAGAATTTCTTCGTTAGTTAATAGATGTCGCCTTTGGAAATCAAGGAGCGATTGCTTAACGGTCTTCATCTGTTTGAGCTTTCCGTAGCTTCTATGTGTGTCTATGATCTTCATGTGTTTGAGCGATTGCTTAAGGCCTGAGAAGTATTTCGTGTGCAACGTTTTTAATTCTTCTTGTACTTTTCTGAACCTACTATTGCTGCTGTATCAAGCTTGAATTCTTCTTTTAACTGCGTCTCTGGAACTAGCAGAGAACAGGATTCCTCCAAAGTTGATTTTGAGGTTCATACCCTGAATTGAACTTATCTACATATCCCAGTACATTATAATTTCATACATATATTTCAACTCCTGCTCTTCCACTCTGGCCATCCAAATAAGACTTCTTGCATGCTGTCCGTCGTTTTCTCGATTTCAACGCTCTTCATGTGCATGTGCTGTTCTACAGTACTCATGATTTAATCAAGTACGCAACTGCTGGTAACTGGGATGCTTTTAATCAACCAATAACAGCGACCCAACTGTCTATTGTGCGTTCCCCTAAATCCTAATATTTACACACCTGCCAAGCAGGCATTGGAGAAATGGAGATTGCGCTCGTTTACGAAATGCCCCAACAATCTCAATAGTCAATATCAATACCTGGAAACAGCATTTCTGAGTTTTCTTTTGAAGGACTGGCTTGTTGAAATACAACATTCACTTTCATAGGAAAGTATTTTTAGTTGGGTCTAGAAGAATAAGCTAGTATGATTAAGGGTTTAGTATGATAATTCTAGGACTAAGTAAATTCTAGGATATTCTAGAATAGTTATTTCTATAGGTTTCTAGAGAGTTTCTAGGGAGTTCTTAGTCTAGAGGTTTCTTTAGAGTCCTATAAATAGGTGTGGAGTCATTTGTAACCAACCAACAACAAGAACTAACCAACAAGTGTGTTGTACAAGAGAGTCTCCTATCATATTTAGAGTGAGAGTGTTATACATATACAAATTCTTCTCTTGTTAGTAAAGTACGGTCTTGGGTAAGTGCAATCTAGCACTTCAATTCTTTACATGGTATCAGAGCCACTTTCGTAGTAACGCGGAAAGAGTCGAGATCGTTGATTGAAGAACTTGAGTACTCTAAATATGGATGTTGGCGGTCGTGTGATTGGAATAGGTATGGAGCTGCTCAATCTGCCCAATTACCGAATTTGGAAGTCTTGCATAGAGTCATATCTCATAAGCGAAGACTTGTGGGATGTTATTGGAGGGAGTGACACTACATCCCCGGAGGAGAACGACGCCAACAGTGGGGAGATCAAGCATTGGAAGCGGAGGAATGCCAAGGCGGAATTTGCCTTGAAGAGGTCGATATCACTCGGGGTGTTTGAGCATATCTCACGATGCACCTCTGCCAATTCGATTTGGAAGACGCTAGACCAGTTGTACAACAAGAAAAATGAGGGTCGACTACAAATGTTGGAGACCGATCTGGCGAATGCAAAACAGGGTGAGTCTTCGATTTCACAGTTCTTTTCAAAGGTTAAGAACTTGTGTTCATAGATTAATTTACTCAACCCGGAGGAGCCAATTTCGGAGGTCCGGATAAAGCGCTGCATTATTCGAGGATTACGTCCCGAATATATACCGTTTGTTACGTCAATTCAAGGTTGGGTTCAACAACCGTCCTTGGAGGAATTTGAGAATCTTCTAGCTTCACAAGAGTCGTTGGCTAAGCAAATGGTTGAGATCAAGCTAGAAGAAGATCAATGTGCGCTCGTGGCTCAAGTGAAGGAGAATGACACCAGAAAAAATGTTGGTGGTAATGCGGAGTCATCTTGTAAGAAAATTTTCAAGTGTTATCGATGTGGTAAGCCTGGACACCTGAAAAGAAATTGTCGGACCAAACTGAATGAAAGTAACATGGTGACGTCTAATATCGCAACTGAAGATGAGGAATGGGCTAAGTGTTTTATAGCTAAGAGCATTCCTGCTCTTGCGGCCAGAAACTCAAGAAATGAGTGAATTGTAGATTCTGGTTGTGGTCACCATCTCACCGGAGACGAAGATCGATTCTCCACTATTCATAGTCATGAAGGAGAAGAAGTTATAGTCATAGCGGATGACACCATTCACCTGGTCAAGAAAGAAGTTGATTCAGGTATGTATGTTTTATTTGGTCCGAATGATGTGAAATTTCTTCAAAATGTTGAGATGATCAAGGCGGATGTCGTTCACATCGGTGCACGAGTAGATGACATGTATGTCATACCGGCTTCACATAAGAAAAACTCTTTAAATGAGGTTCACGGAGAAAGGGGGAGTTTAAATCCTCATAGAGACGTTCATGGAGGAGCCGATGATAAACAAGTGGTGACTCAAGGATCGAAAAAAACGATCATTATGTCATCTCACTACCGGGATAAGAATATTGGTACAACTTATGCTTGCTTCATTGCAAGACCGATAGTTGAGGAAAAATCTTCGTCTCGTAATAAGGACAGGAAGAAGTGTAACTTCGAGATGTCTGATAAAGTAGGAACAGTGATGCCTACACTAGAAGATGAGCATAAAGGGGATACTTCGTCGCTTGCTAGAAGTTTGATCTTCAACCGAGGAGAAAAAGATAAGTCCTTGAAGAAAGTTACAAAAAGAGACTCAAAACCACAAAAGAACAATGGAAGAAGATCATATTGGTCTGCCAAATGTGGAGATCACACTGTTAGAAGAATGAAGACTTCAAGGGGAGGAAATTATAAAAGCACGGAGATCTACCGAGACAGACAACTCGAGTTGAGGAATGGAAGTTTCACCAGAATCAATGACAACAGAAGATGTTATCGAAGCGGAAAAGTAAGGTTGAAGAATCCAGAGCAACATCGATTGGAATACAACATTGGCGAGAAGAAATATGGAGGAAAGTCAATGTTGAGGGGGAGTGTTAAAATACAACATTGACTTTCATAGGAAAATGTTTTTAGTTGGGTCTAGAAGAATAAGCTAGTATGATTAAGGGTTTAGTTTGTATCTAGATAATTTTAGGACTAAGTAAATTCTAGGATATTTTTTAGAGTTTCTTAGGATATTCTAGAATAGTTATTTCTATAGGTTTCCAGAGAGTTTCTAGGGAGTTCTTAGTCTAGAGGTTTTTTAGAGTCCTATAAATAGGTGTAGAGTCATTTGTAACCAACCAACAACAAGAACCAACCAACAAGTGTGTTGTACAAGAGAGTCTCCTATCATATTTAGAGTGAGAGTGTTATACATATACAAGTTCTTATCTTGTTAGTAAAGTACGGTCTTGGACAAGTGCAATCTAGCACTTCGATTCTTTACATGGCTAATTTAAGCGGTATTCTGGAAATGGTATTTTTGGAGGCCAGCTACTTTCTGCTAAATCAACTGTTGCTGAGACCCCTAAATCAATCTACCCCGTAATTAATATAAATTGAGATAATTTATAAAAAAACAAGTTACATTGCGTCTGCATGATTATCTTTAAATTTTCATAATTAAACTTGATTATTTCTTACTGTATAGTAACTCTCTAATTGGTATTTGCAAATTGATTAAGCGGAGCTTCCTTATCTAATGCACCTATTTTCTTTTTCTCTCAGCTTTAGGGACTGTGATTAATTGTTCTGTAGCTAACCTGACCGTTCTTTTTGGCAATTCTTTAAACAAAAAATAGCAAGTAACTCCTGTTGAAGTTGAATGACTCTGTTTTTGTGAATGAGCAGGCAATGTCATATGCAAAGCTAGCTGGGTTGGAGCCAATATATGGTCTTTGTAAGTACACTGCCACACTTTTCATTTTCAACTTGCCCCCTGGCAGGAGCATTTTGACCTTTTCATTTCGTCTTTTTAAGGCCATGGAGTGTTTATTTCATTATTCTACGAGGCAATTAAAACTAAGGAGTTTGATCCTGATCTTTAAGAGCAAAGAGTATAAGTTAGTAGGTTCCACATTTCCTTATTTTGTGAAATTGCGGAAATTCTAAATGTACTGTATAGAGTCTATAATGATACACGTATTATTTTATGTCCTTTGATTGCCATATCTTCAATCTTTTGCTGAAGTTGTAATTATTGATTTTGTTCCTTTGACAACCTTCACTACGCAAATATATGACTGCAATTTACAAGCCAGTACGCTTTCTCAGTTTACTAAGTTTGAGGTAGTAGCACTGTCTAGTAACACTGCTTTAGTAGTTAGCATAGTTATGATACTAGGCCCCTGCAAAACAACAAAGAAAGAGGGTTTGAAAGTTACTTTACATAATAGTCGAGAGACAATGGAAGTTCTCATGTTAATTAGCGAGTTATTTTTGGATTTAAATTACTGAAGGAGTTCAGAGTTAATTTATCAAATGCTTAGATGAATTTTTTTTTCTTGGTTTTCGAACCTCTAGATAACCATCACTTTTCGAAATTAACTTTCATCTTTCGGTAACTTAGATAGCAAAGCCGACTTCTTCTTCTTTTTTTTTTTGTCAAAGCAAAGCCGACTTCAAATATCTATTTTCTGATGTTTTAGTGGGGCCCTAGATCAGAGAAATATCCTTGTATTTTTTATTCGCTTATCATGACCAAGTATGTGCTTCTTTCTTAATATTACTAGTGGAAATTCGCTCTAAAGTTTCCAGCTCTAACATATTTAATTTTGATTTTTCAGACTGTGGTTTCATACCAGTGTTTGTATATGCCATATTTGGATCATCGCGCCAGCTTGCAGTAGGGCCAGTAGCATTGGTCTCACTACTTGTTTCCAATGTGCTAAGCGATATAGTTGATTCAAGTGATGCTTTATACACTGAACTTGCAATTGTGTTATCTCTTATGGTTGGGATCTTGGAATGTATAATGGGCCTTCTCAGGTATTTGCCTTTTCTTATGGTAAGAATTGCATATTTTGAAATTGATCATGGTTAAACGAGCAAGTGGTTGATGAAACAGCTTATGACTATCTTTAACTCGAGTAAGTTTTTGTATCAGCAGAACATAAAACCGTTCCTTGTTGTTTTATGATTATAAGTGCTGAACGTTTAGATTATTAGTAAGGGATATCATGTCACTGATTATTCCTGGCTATCTTTGATGGCTTTCCTGGAGCACTGATTGCAATCCTTTGAAATTTACATATTTTTATACTTTGCATTGAGTTGTAACATTATCAATAACAAACTTCATTTTCCTTGGAAATATTCTCTTCCTTTGCAGGCTTGGGTGGATTATTCGATTCATCAGCCACTCTGTCATTTCTGGCTTTACAACTGCTTCAGCTATTGTGATTGCATTGTCTCAAGCAAAGTACTTCTTGGGGTATAGCATAGTTCGAAGTAGCAAGATTGTGCCACTGATCAAAAGCATAATAGCTGGAATTGACGGGGTATGCCTTCATTTGTCATAGTCCGCTATATGATTTTTTCTGTCATTTAGCGTAAGTTTATGGTGTAGCTTTACGTATGTACTCTTCTTAACCTTTTATTCTTTTTGGATGCTGATTCTTGCGTTTCTTTATTAAGCTGTGCACTTGAGTTCTGTCTAGCTATTTTTTCCTTCCCTTGCACTTATCAAATTCCCTTTTTTTTTTTAACCACAGGTGGTCTTTTGGTTTTGTAGTTTTCGTGGCCCCCCTTCGTTATGGGTTCAGTCATTCTTGCCATCCTCCTTACCATGAAACATTTGGTATTGGCTTGTTATCTTTTCAAATTTCAAGTGTCTTCTCTCTCTTTTTTTTTCCCATCAAAATACAGTATGATTTTGTTCTTTTGACGTTTTAGGGAAAAACAAGGAAATCACTGCGGTTTCTTCGAGCAGGAGGACCTCTGACAGGAGTGGTTCTGGGCACATCTTATGTAAAAATATTTAATCCCTCCAGTATATCTTTGGTGAGGAGAACAAATAAAACTAAACTGAACTTTTGATTAGCTGCATTGATGCTTCTCATTTATGGGTTATGAGTACTAAGTTAATATCTGAGTTTTATGCTTCATTGCTGTCTTCTACATCTTGAAGTTAATATCTGAATTTGACCCTCCTAAAATACTTATTTCCTTCCTCCTAAAATACTTATTTCCTTTTTCCTTCGTGAAATTAGGTTAGTAGTGTTGAACCTGATATTTTTAATCAAGATAGTTGTCAACCACTACACGAAGTTCATCTGCAAAAGCTACCCAAATTGTTAACTTTTTGTTACTAATTTTGGACATGTCAATCTGCAACCACCCTGCTGATATACTACATGGCAAAACTATCACGTACAGGATTCTATCCAATAATTTTAATTTTCTTATTGAGATAAGCTCGTGTTTAATCTTCTTGTCATATATGACACGTGGTATTGAAATCAATGTGATGGAGGTGTATTCTGAAATGAAGAACTTGCAAACAGATACTTATGAACCTTTGGTTCACCAATTTCATGATTGCATCATGTTCACTTATCATTGATTATCTTTTAGAATGGCTTATGAACTCCTTATATCTTCAGATACAGGCTGCTAAAGAATGTCTTCTTATAATTAGGTTGGAGACATTCCACAAGGCCTTCCAAGCTTTTCTATTCCGAAAGGTTTCAATTATATGACGTCATTGATCCCAACTGCGCTTCTCATTACAGGGGTGGCTATATTGGTGAGCAATTACAAAAAGAATTGTACTTGACCCTTAAAGAAAGAAAAAATTATTAACTTTATGACACAACCTCATTTATGGTGGTGATTTCAGTAGTTCCTCTTATATTGTTTTTGTGTTTCAGGAATCTGTGGGTATTGCTAAAGCGCTAGCTGCTAAGAATGGATATGAGCTGGACGCAAATCAAGAGGTACGGTAATAAGTAGATCTTAATACAAACTGTTTTTTCAGGAAATGTAAGATCAGGTTTACTGCCACTAGAAATGTCAAGACATACATATGGGGTGCTTCAAATGTTGCGTAAGACGCGTTTTCTCTTGCAGTTGAACTTTGTGTAGTGATTGCTTCCCGTCAGTTTAGCATGAAACTCATGAAATTTAAGATACTGGTTCTTCTGATCTTGTTCTCTTTAATATGGATGAGTTGGCCGTTCATCACCTTTATAAAGATTTCCCCTCCACAATAAAGAACTAAATGGTTGCTTGTTTTATGGTTGTTCCAGTTAACTTGTCATAACTCAACTACTCAAGCGTATAGTTGGACTTGCTACATTGTTGCTATTGGTGTTTCTTTTAGAGCACTTTTTGTTGTCAACTACTCAACTGGTTGACCTGAGCAGGATTCTGCAACGCCAGTAAAATTCTTAAAAAGACTATTATGCATCTAGCAAATCAAAAGTCATATTGGTGTTCTTTCCTTTTAAAAGAATTATATAACCCCTCAACTATACCATGAGCTCCTGAATATCCTTGTTGTGATTCCTAAACAATCATTATATAGATCAAAATGGTTTATATTCATCTTCTATGTTTGAAGTACATGATTTAACCCCCAAAGCAAATGAAATCAAAGGAAAAAGGGATCTTGTCTTTCTGTCTGATGGAAAGTGAAAAATCATAAAATTAGCTGGCGAATGGGTTCCTTCATTTGTCTTTGCTGTTGTGATCACTTTTATAGCTTGATATGAGCTTTAGGAAGATATCATTCTTCATGATTTTAAGTTTAGTCATTCCAAGTTTTCTGAATATTATCTTTCTTGCAGTTATTTGGTCTTGGTGTTTCCAATATCTGTGGTTCGTTCTTTTCAGCATACCCTGCTACAGGTAAGTTTTCCCCGAGATCTTACGAGTGATTATTATGAGAGAATAATTTCCTTTGTAGATTCATGGACGCTACATTCTGTTTCTTTTATATCATCTTTTATAAAAGCTAAATATTTTGGATATGTCATTCAGGATCCTTTTCTCGCTCAGCTGTAAATCACGAGAGTGGTGCAAGAACAGGCATCTCAGGAATTCTAACCGGAATCATAATGGGATGTGCACTTTTATTCATGACTCCGTTATTTGAGTATATACCATTGGTATGCTGCAAGCATCTATTTCTTTGATATGGCGATTCCTTTTTAAGTTTTAGTATTTCTGGTGTTGAGTGGCAATCTCCGCCATCACCTTAGAGAAATTTGAGATGACACTATTGAAATTGGAACCCTATGATCTTTATTGTTCTTTTTGTAGTGCATAATTTTTCAATCTCATTTACCAATTTTTTTTATAAGGATGACTTTGTCATTTTGCAGTGTGCTCTAGCTGCCATTGTGACCTCTGCAGTTATGGGTCTGGTGAGTGTTTATCTCTACTTCTCAAAAGTCAATTTTCTTTTTCCAAGAATTATGTATGAGTTGATGCTTACCTTTTAGGACAATTAACAAAATCACCAAAACCCCTGAATTGAGATTTGCTAGGTTCAGAGGACTATGATTTCATTTTTTCCTTCTTCTGAGTCAATGTATAAGTAACTCTTCATTTTGATGTGTATATATCATTCAGGTGGATTATGATGAAGCTATCTTTTTGTGGCGTGTAGACAAGAAAGATTTTCTTCTTTGGACCATCACTTTCGTTACAACATTGCTCCTTGGTATCGAGATTGGCGTCCTTGTGGGGGTTAGTTAGTGTTAAAGCAGTACTCTTACGTTTATACCAAAGAAAGCTTAGATGAGATGCATAATTTGTGGCTTAGCCTTGGAGTTTCTTATTTATTTGTATTTTTTTCAGGTTGGTGTTTCTCTTGCTTTTGTCATTCATGAATCAGCAAATCCTCACATAGGTGGGTTTATTCACTCTAACTCTTTTGCTTATGCAACTTGTTTTGATTCGATCAATTGTCATATACACTATAAACAATAGTTCTTAAAAGTTTCACCATTCCCCCTTATGAATGATTGATTGCAGCTGTGTTGGGGCGACTTCCTGGGACCACAGTTTACCGTAACACTGAACAATACCCAGAAGCTTATACATACAATGGAATTGTCATTGTGCGAATGGATGCCCCAATATATTTTGCAAATATAAGCTACATTAAAGACAGGTAAAATAAAAAAATTCTCATCATTATAATACACAGTGGGAAGAAATGATCTCCCATTACTAACCTCCAGCGATTTTCTTTTCTTCATCAGGCTGCGTGAATATGAACTTGAAGTGGATAGATCGACAAGAAGAGGCCCAGAAGTTGATCGAGTTTACTTTGTGATCCTGGAGATGGCACGTAAGTCCTCATTGTACTTGCCACAGTATATATATCTGCAGTTCCATATGCATATGAATGGGTTAGGAGGAGATTAATCTAATATAAAAAAATCAGGTGAAAAAAAAATGGATCATCCTATTTCATTGCTTAGCTACCTTTTGTACATTTAAGGAGAGGTGGTGTTCATTTGTTTCACTTTGATTATGGCAGCCGTAACCTACATCGATTCCAGTGCTGTTCAAGCTCTCAAGGATTTGCACGCAGAGTATAAATCACGGGACATTCAGGTTCGTTGCCCTTTTATTCTTTACAAAACAAACATTACAAAACTGTAACATATGGTTGATTCTTAATTAGTTATTATTACAGCTAGCGATCTCCAACCCGAATAGAGAAGTCCTCCAGACCCTAATGAAATCAGGACTTGTAGACCTTATCGGTAAAGACTGGTTCTTTGTGAGAGTCCACGACGCAGTCCAGGTCTGCCTTCAGCAAGTCCAATCCATAAAACAAGTTCCCCAAACTGAGGATCCTAAACCCGAGGAGAGACCGAGTTTTCTGCAAAGACTACTCAGACAGAGAGCAGAAGACCTCTCCATTTCCGAGTTGGAGTCTGGTAAGGAGACCGATCCTAACTTGGAACCACTTATATCGCGCAAGTCTTGATTTTTTTGCCTATTCTTCAATTCGACCGTGTATTTGTGTGATTCTTTCGTCCCTATTCTTGCCAGCCACAAGGGACAGGCCAGGTCAGGTAGCTTCCTATTCTATGTAATGTAATTAATAAAACCGGTACTAGCGTGTGCAATAATGTGAAACCTGTGACATTCAGATGATCGATAACCAAACTGAAGGAATGGCATTTTTTTGTATGAATATGGTTTTGAGTGAGACGATGGTGATGACTACGTAGAAAACACAATCTTATTACCAACGAAATAGTAGTTCGGTGAACACTTCATTATTTCGTCACTTCTACAGTAACACTGACATCCAAATCTTCCATTAACAATATAGTCTAGAACTTGTTCATGCTGCGTTAACCTTGGGTGCCCACCCTGCAACCACATGCTCTTTCGCGGCCTTGGTCTTCACTAACGACTCCCTCGAGAACATCAGCTGCAGAATTAAAAGAAGAAAAAAAAACTTGTTAACCGCAACACAAATATTGAAGAACATGCAGAGAAACAAACCTTAGTGTAGTTATGGACATGAGTCAATTTCTCTGGGATAGTCCAGTTCTTGAAATGGCCAAGAGCAGTCTCAAGATGGTAGAGCTTCGGCGCCAAGCTCAAATCAACCGCCGTGACCTTCTCCCCGGCAATGAACGGACCCTGATTTGCATTACATCTCATTAACGACCACTCTCATTCAGATAACAATTCTATCTATACAACCTTTGCAGGTAATTACACTTACGTGAGCCTTAAGGTGTTCATCCAAAGCCTTCAATTCATCCAGAAGGGCCTGCTCTGTACCATCACTAGGATCCTTGCTCTTCAAGAACTTGATAAAGGACATAAAGATCTTCGAGCCACTGAGATCCAAAACAAAGCAAAATGAAACAAAAGCTAAAGCAGCAAAAAAACGAATCTTTTGGGGTAGTAGAGTAGGAAAATTACACAGAAGCAAACTCAGGAGGAGTGGTCAGTGATGGCTCGGGATATTTCTCCTCAAGAATTCCAACAATAACATCGGAATCAGCCACCCATTTATCGTCAAATTTCACAACGGGCACCTTCCCTTCTGGATTGACACCTAGAAACCTGTCAATGATTTATCAAGAAACCATCTCAGTGCTAATCTGCGTTATAATCATTAGAAGATCAATCAAGTATCATCTTCCAGATTGGGACAGACAGCTAAAAAATGAACACAGCTAGAAATCATCTCAAAGCCTTATCTTGCATGATGGTGATATCCATCAGTTATTTCTGGATTATTTTGGGTTAAAGTGACGGTTTCATGGATAATGCATTGGCGACAACAATTCGACATCGGAAATTGGATCATATCGCGTGATATTAGGGTTTAACAGTAGAAAGAGAGAAATCAAGTCATATTTGTTTTTTAAGAAATGAGATTTCTTGAGGGTAGCGTACCATTGAGGCTTATCGTTGAGATTGATGAGATGAAGCTTGTATGGGACTTTCTTCTCCTCCAATGTCAAGAGAACCCTATGTGCAAACGGACCTGAAAATCCGAAAACATCAATCATAGCTCAAATCACATGCGATGGATCGATCAGAAGGAAAACACCAAGCGGACATGAAACACAAATGACTTACAGTCGCCGAGTGTGTCCGGAGCACCTGTCGCCGCCTTAGCGCAGACCTCAAGAGCCATCGGTAAATTAAGGACTGAAGAGAGTGGCAGAGAGAGTGAGGAAGATGAAGAGAAGAACAGAGATTATGGTAACAGCGAACTGCAATTTCACAGACTACACGACATGCATTAAATAAAGGAAACATAGGGTCGGTGGTGCGGTGTACGTGTCGGAGTATCCGGTTCGGTCGGACCGGGGTTTTCATGGTTCGGTTCATGAAAGAATAAGAATCTATATTTGTGTTGTGGGGCATGAGGTTTTGCTTTTGTAAATGTCAATTTCAAGCACTCATGATGAAAGGTAGCTATGTTACTCGAAACTTCCATATTTTATTTTATTTAAATTGCGATACAATAAATAAAATAGTTATTTGATTCTTAATTTTATACCGAGAAAGACATAAAAATGAAAAATCGGATAAAATTACTATTTTAACAAATACAACACTATTTAACAGAAAAAATTGTACAACATATTAACAGTGCATGAAATAGAACTCCTGTCATATAGGGGTGTCAAAAATTGACCCAATCTCTAGTAATCTGTCCACGAGTCGTGTTTTAGTAAGACTTTTTGACTCACGAGTCGTTTTGACAGGACCCATGGATGATCCGTGAAAACACAGATCAGGTTTGAGTCAGTAGTCTTGATTCGTGGATCAACCCATAACTCATCTCAAATTGTATATTATATTAAATATATATAATTCTGTTTCATGGGTCAGTATTCTTGACTCATAAGCAGATTTTTTCTGAGTTTTTATGTACTGGTGGATCGAACGGGTCAGACTAACCCGCGGATCATGGAGGTCGATCGGATCAGTCTAACCCAAACCTTACTATTCTTGACGGGTCAGGTTTGAATTTCAAAAAGTGACTCATACTATTACACAAGTCATGTTTGAATCAGAGAGTCTCTGATACGACCCAAACCGACACGACTCATGGATCGACCCACAACTTTTTTTGAATACCCATATTGCTATACCATACTATCAAGTATCAACATAGAGCTTAAGTAAAAAGATGGACGTGGCCCCAAATGTCGGCCACATTCTTTCCAACCCATTTATTGTTCGTAAAATTACACACGTGCAAATAATTTGTGATTGGTTGGAATTGGACCAGTTGCTAACACGTCATTTAATCAAATTCGAATTTCGAAAAAAAAAAATCAAATTCGAATCTTATTATATTTTCTTTAATTTTAACGTTAATTATATGAAACTTTGAAAGAAAAAAAAAACTTGTTGGGTAATGTGGGCTGAATAACTCGGCCCAATAGTTCGTCCGATTAAACAGGCCGAATAAAGTTTGGCCTGTTCAGATTCATCTTGTCCCGACATTATATATATACTTTAACCCTACAAGACATTCGATACTAGGGTTTCTTTCTTGCCGCAGAGGAGAGCAGAGTGCAGCCGTCGGAAGGAGAGCTAGAAGACCTCAACAATGGGTAGGTTAAGCTTTTCTCGCTTAGTTGCAGTCTTCATTCTGCTTCTTTTCGTATTGATTTTGCAAGGCGTTTTCAACGTGTAGCAAGGATCAAGGTCCACGAGCTGCGACAGAAGTCGAAGGTGGATCTGTTGAACCAGTTGAAGGACCTCAAGGCTGAGCTTGCTCTGCTTCGAGTCGCTAAGGTTACAGGTGGTGCACCTAACAAGCTCTCCAAGATGTGAGTTATCTATCCGCACGAATCTCTAATCATCGTTGCTTTCCTTGTTAATACTCAGTTTTCTGCATTTTTCTGTGAATATTGATTACTCCAAAGATCTATGATTCTCATTGCTGCTGTAGAAATGAAAGCTTTTATGCACCCTGCAGCCTTGTGTTCTGTAATGCGATGACTTTGATTTTTGAATAGCTCATGCTTGTATATTAGGTTGCTTAGTTTAATCCTCCAATTGATAGACAATGCTGATAGATTGAGTATTTTGATTGATGCAGCAAGGTGGTGAGGTTGTCAATTGCCCAGGTTTTGACTGTGATTTCACAAAAGCAAAAGGCTGCACTGAGGGAGGCATACAAGAAGAAAAGCCTCCTGCCCCTTGACTTGCGTCCCAAGAAGACAAGAGCTATCCGTAGGAGGCTTACAAAGCATCAGGTGATTCTATTTTCTTTATATTCACTTGTACTCTTTTGTAGGGAACATTTTGGATTCTCTTCTATTTTTGAATGTTGAAGTTTAGTGGTGCCTAAAAGATTTAGACCGTAGTCTATTGATCTTCAATTATACTAGTAGTCGATGTTGCTCATTCTAGATGTTAGATGGATGGCACTGCATGAGACACAATTTCCTTCAATAATATAATGGTGATTTGATTCTGAATAAATACACTAAAACGTAATATAGTTGACATGATGAATCAGTAGTTCAGTAATCTACATTGTATATAGTTAAAACTAAAAAAGCTCAAGAGCTTTTACACCCAGATGTAGCTTTTGAATCAGAATCAAGTTATACTATCTTTGGCATATTTTGCGTAAATAAGATGAACTATGCTTGAAGAAATCAGGATCAATTTATCCTTTGGAATTGTAGCTATGTGTATGCAATTAGGGTTTATTATCTTCTGATGTTTTTTTTGTGTGGTTCAGGTCTCCTTGAAGACAGAGAAGGAGAAGAAGAAAGAAATGTACTTCCCGATGAGGAAATACGCCATCAAGGTGTAGAAGTTGAAGTCGTGTAGTGTTTGAAGTTTCATAACTATCTCTTGTTGTCCTTCACAGACCTCTGAATGTTAGGTTTTGGCTGGAGATTTTGTGTTATTTGGCATTTCGAAGTAATACTTGATTTGGCTATCTCCACTCCGATTGTCTTCTTCCATTGTCGTCTGCAACTTGTTCAAAGCAACTCGAGCCTTTCCTTCTCTTCCCCTTCTCCTTGAAGATCAGAAATGGAGGAATAGCTAACTCTATAAGATGGCCAAAGTTGAGTAGTAGGTGCAGCTAACAGCTTTTATTAATAATTTAATGAAAAAATTTATATAAATATTACGAAAAAATTAGTCGGTTATAAACTTCAGTCATTCATAGTGTCCCATTCAAACACTTTCAGACTTTTAGTAACCACCTCTCCATATTCCTTTCATCCCACAAACCTTCCGCCGCAGAAATGGCCTCCGCCGCAGTGGCGACGCATCCTTCCGTCACCGACCTCCTGGTTGAAACCGTGGAGTTTCCGGCATCAGTCAAGCCACCGGCAACCTCCAAGATTTATTTCCTTGGCGGCGCAGGTCAGTTGCCTCTTTCGCACCATAAGAACAGTTGATCACTCGAAATCGCGTCAACCGATTAGAGGACGTAATTGCAGCGCTTATTCATTGTTCTTCGTCTAGAAAACTGTTATAATTTGACGATGGATTCTTTTCGGTTTGGTGCTCAGGTGTGAGAGGACTTGACATCCAGGGGAATTTCGTGAAGTTCACGGCGATTGGAGTTTACCTAGAGAACGACTCCCTCCAGTATCTCGCCGACAGGTGGAAGTGCAAGAGCGCCGGAGAATTGACGGAATCTGACGAATTCTATCGAGACATCGTCACCGGTAATGAGATCAAAATCTTTAATCTATCGAATTTATTGCCTTTGTAATCTCGATTCAGACGCTAATTGGCTTCATAAACTGTAGGTCCGTTCGAGAAATTCACGAGAGTGACGATGCTTCTGCCATTGACTGGAGCTCAGTACTCCGAGAAGGTGACGGAGAACTGCGTAGCCTACTGGAAATCTGTGGGGACTTACACGGATGCAGAAGCCAAAGCTGTGGAGAAGTTTCTGGAGGTTTTCAAGGAAGAGACCTTCTCTCCTGGTGCCTCCATCCTCTTCACTCAACTCCCCAACGGATCCCTAGCTGTAAGTGATTTCATCAGCCATTTCAATTTGTCAAGATCGTTGCTAATCAGAATGGATTCATTCAGTACTTCAGATTCACAACCACTAATTTAACTTAATATCAAGAACAGAGAGCTAGACTATTAGTTCATTGCTAGTGTAACTGAATCTACGATCCCGTAGCAATGCGATTGAGATTCTTCTTTCTGCGCATACTGAGTGTACATTGTTGCCTGTACCCACACAGGTTAGTTTCTCTAAAGATTCAACTATCCCAGCAACAGAGAAGATAGTGATAGAGAACAAGCAGCTCTCAGAAGCAGTATTGGAGTCGATCATCGGAAAGCGTGGTGTGTCTCCACAAGCAAAGCAGAGCTTGGCAGCAAGAATCGCTCTACTTTTGAACGTTGAGGAAGACGAAGGAAAGGAAGCAGCAGTAGCGCCAAAAGAAACCGTCGCTAAAGGATCGGTTGCAGAATACGCTTCCACCTAATTTAAAATCCTTTAATTTAGTGTACACTTACGATGTTAACCTTCGTCTTTAGTTAATCCTTTTGAGGGTTGAGGGTCTGCCATTGTGTTTTTATTTTATTTTTATCGCCTACTAAATAAAATAATTTATTGCGTTACTATATTTGTTCTTCAATAAAAAAATGTTCTTACTTAATATTGACATATACAATTGATTGAAATTTGTGTTAAACAATTTTTTTAAGAGTTATTTATTTTTAAAATGTAACTAAACAGTGATAAAAAAAAATTATAGAAGAAAATTACTAAAATGTTGTTCCTTTTATACTCTTCTTCATATTTATGTCTTAATCTTTAAATTTTTATTCTTTAATTCAAACTTAAAATCTGATTTCGAATCTAAATTTGCAAATCTGGGTTCATAGTGAAATAAATTTGCATTTTTTGATTCAATTCAAACCTACATTTGCATATCTGAGTTTAGGCATGGTAATGGTGCGGTGAAAAACTCATAACCATGGTTATAACCGTTACTGTTTAATATGGTTAACTGTACCATTATGGTACGATACAGTTATGGTGATGAATTTTCTACCCATAATGGTTATGGTTATGGTATTTGAGTTATACATATAGTTATAACCATAGTTATTATATAAATATAATAATTATTTATTATTAATAAACTAATATATACTAAATAATGAAAGTTACTACACATACATGTAACAAATAATCATGAAGTTAGTTTTATATATTTTACTGTTGGCAATATAGATTTATGTATTTTTTAAAATAAAATTTTCGGTCTTTTATTATCTTACATGTGTGGAATAAATATGGGTATACGGGTAAAATTATGGTTAATAACCACGGTTATTTTAATTGTTATGGTATTAAAAATTGTACATGTAATGGTTATGATTATGGTATGTGGTTTAAAAATATAGTAAGATTATGCTATTTGTCATACACGTACCATACCATAACCATCGCTAGTCCTATATGAGTTCCAAGTGACTTTCACCTTCTCACAATTCATTTTTATGTTAAAAAAAATATGCATCTTAAAAATTAATAATGGTATCACCGCATTCAAATTTGAATACTAAATCGTCGTTAAAAGAATCGATTATATGGACTGGTAAGTGGTAAGTGGTAAGTGTGGACTGGTGAAATGGAAGTGAAGAAGAATTAGGTAGACTGAAGCGAGACACGTGACACTTTGGTTTGGTTCTCCATCACAACATTCCAGCACGTGTACCTACCCAAGCTAATAACACTATTGAGAATCTTGGGATCAGTGTTATCATTAAGCGGATCAGTATTAGCGAAGCTACCTAGGTTTATGGCAAACTTGTACTTCCGAGTAAGTTTAGGATCAATCTAGTGAAAAATTCCAATGAAGATGAACCACAAAATAATGTTTAGATAAAATAAAATAAAAATAAAAATTATCCAATAGAAAGATACCTTCGTCAGTGGACAGAGAGAGTGAAGAGACATGGCGACTCTATCATCTTCCATACTCCGATTCTGCACCCAATTCAGTTCCCCACGGCCTCACTCGCCGAAGCAGCTCCATCGCACACTCTTTACAATCAGAGCCGCCGACTCGGAGACTCCGCCCTCGGACTCGTCCGGCGGGAACAAACAGGAGAACTCGCAGGACGAGTTCGAGAGCCGACTCTCTCAGATCCGGCTCCGATACCGGAGCGGGACGGGAAAGAAGGCGGAGATCCGAAAGGCGAGGAAGAAAGGCGGATCAGCATCGTCAACCAGCGGCGGAGGGGGAATCTACCTGCCGCCGGTGCTGCTGAAGGAGGCGGTGTCGGAGGGATTAAAGGTGGAGCTCGGATTCAGTCCCTTCAGCGAGAGGATAAATGGAAGGATGGCAATGCTGGGGCTGACGGCGCTGTTTTTGGTGGAGCTGGCGACGGGGAAGGGAGTGATTAATTATCACTCTCCGGCGATAGTGGTGTTACAGGTGTACTTCGTTGCGGCGGTGGGTGCCGTGTTCGTCAAGATGGAGAAGGAGAAAGTCAGTGTTTGGCCACGGGAATAACAGTTTTTATCTCGTAAATTAAGGGCTAAATTACAATTTTTCTTAAGTTACGTATTTCTTCAAACTTACGTCAAATGTACAATTAAGTCCTCAATGATTTAAGTTTTACACCCCTTACACATTTATGCAATATTTATCCTAGAATATAAAGGTTAATCGACTCTGGATTCTGGAATCTATATTCTCAATTGGATTTTCTCCATGCCAAACACACCCGACAAACTAAGGGATAACAAAACCTGAATCCAACCCTGACTTGCACACGGGTCGTGTTTGGTTCAGTGTTTTTTATCCATAAGTCATTTTGACTCAACCCGTAGATAACCCGTGATACCACGGGTCAGGTTTGAGTATGAAGGCTTGATCCACGGGTCATGAGTATGTAGGTTTGACCAACGGGTCAACCCGTGATCCGTGACATTTTTATATTATATTAAAATAATAGGATTTTTTTGGTATGAGTGGGTTGAACGGGTCAGACTCACCTACGGGTTATAGGGGTCCAACGGATCTGTCTCACTCAACCCTTTCATTTCTGACGGGCCATGTTTGAGTTTGAAAAATTATTCATACTATTACACAGGTCAGGAGTCCCTGACACGACCCATGACCCGTTTTTCCACCCCTACAACAAACCAATATTAAAAAGTTGGTAAGACATTTTGAATCAACAATATTGGCATTACCAAACAAACAAGGCTTTGGTTGATAAATTTACTATGACACATCCTTATTATTATTATTCTACCACCAAATATCACGTAATACATTCCCTTTCTTTCCTTCCTTCCAATCTCTTCTTCCCCACAAAAAAGAATGATAATTTCAATACCCTTAAACCCTAGAAGAGATCCTATCATTCACCATCAAGCACTTTCAAAATTTCTCTTCCCTAGCCAGCAAATGTTATACACAACTCTATAATACCTTCTGCAGACATGGACCGGGTCACTCGTCGAGATAAAACCCGGGAATTTCTCGACCATTCGTGATCCGTCAATCCAAAGTGGGAAACAATTCGATTGGCTATGAGAGAGCCCGTGCGAAAAAATCATTAACAGCAAGATTAGCATCTCCATGAGCCACTGCATCATCCGGTTCCGGTACATATAGACTAGATGATGAGGCCTGCAAATCCGAGTTCCATCCAATTTCATAAGGGATAAAAAGTAAGAAACTGAACTAGACGGAGAGAAGCTATACAAAGTAATCATTTGGAGTAAAACTGAAGAAGAAAATAAATAATTCTTGACCGTTTCAAGAAACTGGTAATTATTTCATGTAAAATGTCATTATGTATGGCTACTTTTAACGAATCCCCATTTATTTTTTAAGTTTTGCTCTCTATGCTGCTTATGTTACTCATTTATCACTTTCTGTCCGACATTAGTGGAATTAGTTCACTGAGGCTTCATTGCAACACTTAAAAGTTTTTGGGTATCAGTTGGAACACTTTCTAAAGTGTTTTGATTAGTGTTGCAAAAATTAGAATGACTTCCAGGTTCCAACCAATTTCATTGTCTTGTCTTTACAATTGAGATCAAAAACCCTTTTCAGTTGTTGCAATCAAGCCCTAACAAATTAATTGCGCTATGTTTTGGACGAAAAAGTGGATAAAGGGTTAACATTACGAAGTTGCAGAAACAAAAAGGGGCAAATTTAGACAAATTAAACAAAGGCAAGTTCCATAAAAACACCTAAATATAAGGGACCAAAATAACTTTTTCCTGGAAGGTTAAGTTTTCCACTTTCTTACTAAGCTTCAAGTTTTAGGTTTGGCATGATGTAGCATTTTCTTTTTACTAGCATACCTTAGTGTCGAGTTGCATTTCGCCATTGTTATCTGTGATGAGGCACGCGCCGTGCTCTTTTAACCACTCCATGCACTCTTCTACACCATCTTGTTGTTTTTCATCGCCTATCTCGTTTGTAACAGCAAACCCTAAGACCTGTGCAATGTAAGATACAGGAATGACGGGGCGGTATGTCTTTGACATGCAGGTCACTGCCTTATACCGAATCTTGTCTACATAGAGGTCTGCAGAAATTGGAAAGCAGAGTCAAATAATCAACGTAATACATGATTGATTGACATGGTGGTCTCATCTAATCACAATATAAGATTCAGATGAGACCCAAGCTTTACCCTGGTAGGAACCACAGTGAATCAATCATATTAACATGTTTAGAGAGTCTTGATTGGTGAGCCCATTGGTAGATAGAACCATGCAATAACAATCTCTTGAAAGAACTAGATTCTATCACAAAGGAACATTTTACTGTGCACTTAGAGCACATACTCCAACCAATTACCAGTCTCCACAGGTGTATGCCAACTGAGGTCTCAGCCAAGAAAACATGTGTGCCCATGGATTTATGCATATGATTTGCCAGGAGCGCTAAATCATCTAAGCATCTCCAACTCTAGGTGCACAGTGCATATAATAGTTTTTCAAAAAGTAGAGCATACCCATGAGGCAGGCATTTAAGTTGGGAGCCGTCTTGTAAAGTCTGAAGAACATGACGTAGTTCCCTGAAGTGACGGCGGCACGTACAGCAAGGGCGTGCTTCACAGCCTCATCCTCTTTGGAATCCACCGACAATCTATCAAGACAACCCATTCAAAAAAGAATGAATCATGTCCAAAATCGGAATTATAATGGATAGCCAAATAACTTAACCAATCATGAAGCCAAATTATAATGGATATTCATTGGCAATCTTTATAATGTACATATGTCATGCTTCTGATGGTTCACTAACCTTGACATCAAAGATACGAGGTCTCTGTTGTTGTTAGAGTGCATGATCACACAGAGCAAACCGTAAGCAGAAAACTCCATACGACAACCATCATTTCCTTCGGCATATAGGGTCTTCAACTGCGATTGACACTGTAAAACAAAGAAAACAGACACCCAAAAATATTTCTTTTAGAAGAGGGTTGATAATTTGAGTCGTGTATAGTCGTAGTGTCACCTAATTTGATTAACCGTGTCTAAACAGATTAGTCCTAAGCATGTCCCAAATTTCCTGACCGAGATACAACATGAATACGACACATTTCACACGAGACACGATACAAATACACGAATAAACTTAAAAGAGGATTTTGTTTCTTCAGTTTTTAGCCAAAAATTTATGAAAATTACAAAACGATCCCAAACCTACCATCCCATATTTTGATTTAAAACTTCCAAACATCACTTATAGAAACAATAAATTCAAAAGTTAATAAATTTGATAGCTTAGTGAACATGATGTAACATTACTTAAAGACTTCAGTTGAATATTGGTAGACTCAGAGAGGTTTATACTTAATAGGTAAATATGACTAAATAAACGTGTTAATTCTTATATATTATACACAACACAGTAAGACACAGAATAACAACTCGTGTTTGTTTGTGCGTTATTTGTGTACTTGCATGCAAAGTTGGTTGAACGTATTTATTAATCGTGTTTAAACGTAACATATTAGACACGAGATTGTATTCGTATCAGATAAGGGTGTCAAAAACTGATCCAACACGTGGGTGACCCGCCCACAGGTCGTGTTTGGGTCAGGATTTTTGACGCATGGGTCAGTTTGATACGACCCATGGCTGACCCGTGAAAACACGGGTCAGGTTTGGGTCAGAACTCTTGACCCACGGGTCACGGGTTGACCCGTGGAAAATTATATATTATATTAAATAATATTAACATGCGAAGGTAACCCTAATCCTCTCCTCTTCGCAACCACACATCACAAATTGAAAAATTAGGACTCCTCTCCTCTCACGGCGATTCCTCAGTCTGCTCTGGCACCACAGTACTATCCTCTCCTGGTGCACCCACGGCGATTCGACAACCTCTTCTCTTGGCTCTCCATTCGTCAACCTCTCCACTAGTTGTTAAGTCCTTCGATTGGCTCTCTCGGAAAGTTTGGATCCGTGTCTTCCTTCATACTTCTTCTGTAGTCAAGTTCGATCTCTGGTCAAATTAGTTTGCTTTGTTCTTAGAGTTGCTCAAATTCTTGTAGATCGATCTGGTGAGATCCTGCTAATTTTCTATCTCGTACAAATTGAGTGATAGTTCTTGAAGCATTGATTTCACGTCCTTCTTATAGGTTTGAATCTTTGAGCTCATTTTGTTTGAAATTTATTTCAGATTATCAAAAATGGCAAATGGTGAGGATATCCAGCCCATTGTCTGTGACAATGGGCCCATAATGGTGAAGGTAAGTTGATGTCTTTGAGTGACCAAATCATGTTGCTACTATTTTAAGAAGTCATAAGTTATATATCTCAATATGTTAGACTGGGTTTGCCGGCAATGATGCACCTAGGGCAGTCTTTCCAAGTATTGTTGGTAGACCAAGGCACACTGGTGTCATGGTTGGAATGGGACAGAAAGATGCATATGTTGGTGATTAGGCCCAATCCAAAAGAGGTATCTTGACCTTGAAGTACCCTATTGAACACGGTATAGTCAGCAATTGGGATGACATGGAGAAGATCTGGCATCACACCTTCTACAATGAGCTCCGTGTTGCTCCCGAGGAGCACCCTGTGATTCTCACATAAGCTCCTCTCAACCCCAAGGCCAACAGAGAAAAGATGACCCAACATCAGTTTTGATTCTCCTTTATATACTGTCATTTATATCTTGTTTTGATTCTGTAATTTGATGTTGGGTAAGCCTTAATGTTGGATATATACTCTCAGTCTGGTTTTGGTTATTTAGCCGATGGTGGGTCGACCGGGTCAGTCTGACACGCGGGTCAAGGAGGTTGAACGGATCAGTCTGACCCATGCCTTACCATTACTGACGGGTCATCCTGACCAACGGGTTGACCCACTGACATGCGGGTCAGGTTTAGGGTTTCAAAAACTGACTCATACTAGTACACGGGTCGTGTTTGGATCATAGGGTACCTGACACGAGACACGACTCATGGGTCGACCCATGACCCGTTTTGACACCCCTAGTATCACACATATTTGTATAATACTTAGATCATTTAATCGTACTGTATCAGAAAATGTCGGTCTTACCTAGGGTGAAATGAGATTGGAGAGAAGAAGGAACCAGAGAGGAGAGGGAAACACTCAATACTAACCTGATTAAACTCTGGCAAGTCCCCTGCCTCAAGGGCTAATCGAGCATGAGTTTCATAAACCTGCATCAGAACACAGAAAAGGTAAAGACAAAAACTTTTGAATTTTAAAAATTAGAGAACCGGTATTCAAAATATTGCATGTTTTTATCAAATACCTTTACAGTCAAATGGTTGCGAATACGTTGAACTGTAAGATCTTGGCGAATGGACTTCAACTGGTCACATTTATATAGATAGTTCTTTGGTGAATTCTGAACCATAAGAAGTGCTTTTTCAAGAACATCTTCTGGTCTGACCTGCAATTTTAAGAATTATCAACAAATATTAACATAGAAGTCAAATTGCAAAAAGAAAACTAATTTTATCAGATTCTCACATTGGATGGATCAGGGGCAGAAGTCAGGCGCAAATAGCGCTTCTCTATTTCCTGGCAAGTCCCCTTAACAGTTAGAGAGTCCCAATCAATATCTTCGACAGACTCATCACTGCCCCCGGTTTCAAAATTCTTGCTGATCACCATGGCTGTAGCCCTTCTAGAATACAGACTTGCAGCTCCAGCACCTTTTGGTTTATAATGATTAACTTTTGTGCGGTTCCCATGGACCTTTTCAAAACGCTTAGATCTACTCTCCCGCCTTTGTCTCTCCTCTGGTGTATTTGCAACTGATATTCCACTATAATAAGACAACAAATTCTGCTCCTTTTCACTATCACTGGATCTGTCACCTCCATTCTCAGACTTATCAATTAGGCGTTGTCTCTTCTGTGGCTTCGCATTGTTCTGCTCCACAGCAAAAAAAATTGATGTACTCGGCTCATCATCCTTGCTCTGAGAATTATTAATACCGAAAGACTGCATTTAATGTGAAAAGAAAAGTCAGTATTCTTAATCATCACAAAAGCAGAAGTACGTTATAAACAATCCGACGGAATCGATAGATATATGAATGATCAAATGCCTTGAAATTGGATGTTTAAACCTCAGACTACCTTTCTGTCTCTTTCCTTCGTATGTTCCCAACCGCTGTATCTCATATTATTACTGTTAATGAAAGTGGGTTTCTCTGGTGGTTTCTCCTCTGGCACGGGCTCCCACCGACTTTTAGCTCGTTTACTAGGACTTCTTTTAAATGTCGATCTGGGAGATGGGAATTGTAATCTGAAACGGAAATCATGTAACTCATAAGCAACGAATAGCCCAAACAACAGGGTTTTCTATGTAACCACAAATAATAGCTTACTCTGTGTTGATTCTTCCTGCATCAGGTATAGGGAAAAGAGGCTCAACGTCCCAATCTCGAGTATGAAGGGTACCATCAGAAGTTGCCCTTGTAATAATCTGGAAAAAGCACATGACAGAATCAACTAAAAACAAAGCACTTGCACAAATTCGCCAATGATTTCCAAAAGAAAAAGATAATCAACTAAAAAAATAATGGAAATGCCCTCATTCAAGATTGAATGTTGAACTGCATCATACCTAAATGAAAGAAAATCAAATCATAAACTAATTGACAAACCTTTTCACAAATACACACATGCGTATATATATGCATGTTTGCGTCTGTGTGTCTGTGTATGTTTTTTGTGCGTGTGTTGTGTGTGTATGTATGTGTGTGTGTATGTGTGCGTGTGTGGTGTGTGTGTGTGTGTGTGAGAGAGAGAGAGAGAGAGAGAGAGAGAGAAAGAGAGACAGAGGGAGGGAGAGAGAGAGAGTCCTGACCTCTTTCATAACAGCTTGACAAGCAACAAGTTGTGACTCATCTTTACAACGAGCTAGCGCTCTCTCAACATAGCCCTTTAATGACTTTGGAAAGACACCAGGCTGCAAGACGTTTAGGAGATATATTCAACAGAAGTTTGAGACAGAACCAAAGAGTGGAAACTAAAAAAAACTATGTTAGGCAACCCCATCACATACATGAGATGGAAAATATCTCTAAAACCAGAAGAGTCTCAGCTGTACAGGCCATTCACCAATAGATAAACAATGCACTAAGTCAATTAACTACTCCAGCATCACTTTCATACAATCACGAAAATGCACTACCTTCACAGTCTGAAGAATATTTTTTTTATATCAGATGTCTCTGATTAATCAACTAGCAAAAAGAATGCTAAAGTCATTTACTTTAATATAGGGAAAATCAACAAATATTTCTAGCACTTGGCTGATGAAGGACCAAGGAGAGCAGCATAGTAGTGCCTAAGCCAAAAGTTAAGCAGGATGAAGGATGAAATGTAAATCTGGAAGACATTACCGTCTCAAGACTCTCAACCAACAAAAATAGCATTTTTTACTTAAGATTCATGAGGAAACAAATTAAGAGTTCTCTTAAGAGAGTCCAGCTTAGTACCAAAATATATTTATCCCCTATACAACAATGCAGGGTGTTTCCCAAAAAAATGAAACCAACCAAGGGACTGAAATGCAGTAGTAGCCTTTAATGACCCCCTGGATGTAATTTCATAGAGCTGAAAGAGCTGACTGAAAAAAGAAAGACTTCGAAAAAATAGCATGAACTATGGACAAGCAACCGAAAGAGAGTTCTGAGTTCCGAACAGGCAGATAACAGCATAATAAAAGTACAATTGCAAGCCAGACTAGTGTAAAAGGAATTGAGCGTGTCAAATGACCCCAAACATCAAGCACAGTGCCTACGGTAATTTTTATTATGTTTCCCTATTCTGGTGACATCTGAGTAATTCAATGTAATATCACTGCACAGATTTGTATATGATAGTAAGTGGCCAGCCCTAGCTAACTCTCATTGGAATGTTATTTTTGGTTAATTAAGACAAATGCAAACATGAGATGCTCACCTGAAGTGTAGAGTCAGCGGCATTAGTTGATGCTTGGTCACTTGGCTTTGGCAGCGTTACGCCAATATATGCAGGTTTTGCTGTTCCACTTGGATGTGAGCTGACCTTATCGGATTTTGCCAAACCCGAACCCATGTTCGTAGCAATTCTTGGATTTGACTGAATCTGGAAGTTGCTAACCCTCCGCATCTCTACGGAAGAAGTCTGTTGATTAGATTGATGAGTTTGGGGAGCCTGATGAGCAATAGACTGATGACTTTGGGGAACGTGGTGAGCAATAGATTGATGATTATGAGAAACCTGATGAGCAACAGGTTGATGACTTTGGGGGGCCTGATGAGCAATAGGTTGATGACTATGGGGAACCTGATGAGAAACAGGATACTGCATGGAAGGTCCTTGAGGCTGGGCAAATGAAGTGTTCTGTTGATCCTGTAAGCTAGAAAAGGTAGGTTTTGAATTGAAATGCTGGTATAACTCAGGCTGCCCAGGACCAGAGTGCTGGTTTTGGTTTGTGAAGCTCGGAGTACTTTGGTTCCAATAACCATCATGGGAAGCACTCGCCACCGTACTGGACTGAAAACCCATTAAAATTGCACGGTACAAATATTAATAAGAAAATACAAGTACAAAGAGGTCAAAATTAAGTAAACTCAAATCATCAGTAAACATCTTAAATTGAGAAATCTATAAATTAAAAGGAAATAAGGGAACAGATTCTTTCAAGTTGCCCAGAAGGTGTTTGAGCAACAGCATTTAAAGAATATGTTCTAAACAATAAACGACCCTGAATGCAGTATATAAATATAAATATATATATATATATATATATATATATATATATATATATATATATAACCCTTAGATAGCGTCACAGAGTATAAACCAAACTGAATGCACTGACAAGTGAAAGACATCTAATTGCAATACTTATATGAGAACTGAATCATGTAAGTGACAACCATCTAATATAAAATGGAAAAAATACACATGGTTTAATTGAAAAGGAGGACAATGTAAAATAGGTGAAATTTAAATTCTGCGAAAATCAGTTTTGCATTTAAATCATCAAGCATTATGTAAGAAGTAAATGTTGGACATGTTATAAAGGTATCTTACACCACGTTAAATGCTTCAACATTTTCATCTTGAAAAGTCATACTAACCCATGACTTAAATGACCTGTCGATCATAATGTCCTGAAATATTCAAAACTGCTGGGAATGAAAGTATGCATGCCACCATTTTTCTTATTTAGTTACTCAATAGACAAACTAAAAAGGTTGCACTTACTGATATCCATATAAAAGTCTACTGATACACTTATTAGTCCCGAAAAGTTGACTTATGGAAACAGTGAGTGGAAACATCTGAAACATGAACATTCAGAGGATCATGGAAATCTCTGAAACAAGACATAAATACACAGGATCCTGGACCAGCACCCAGTAAATATTCTGATGACGGAAGTCAAAAAGATGACACACGCCATTACCAAGTTTAAACAGAAATGACCAAAGATTAACGACATGCAGCTAATAACATGCTTCAAGAAGTCTATATGAGAGAAGACATAAAAACCTGTACAGTCGCCTGTTGGGATGAGATAGCCTCAGGCCTCCAAGAAGGGAGAGAAGGGTGTGTCTGGGTTGTTGGTGTCGAGTAGCCAACACTAACCCCTGGAACTGGACCCTCCAAACTATTTTTAGCAGTAACTGACATGTTTTCAGTTCCTGGAGCACATGTAACTTCTGGTTGACTATAATATTGACTATATTGTTGTTGATAGTGCACTGGGGCTGGAGGTGCACTGCTAGAAGCATAAGAGCTGCTTGTAGCCTGAGGATAGTTTGGATACTGATAAGTAGTGTAGTTTGCATAATTGCCGCCGTTCCATTGGGTAGTCTGATCCTGATTACTGTAACTGCTAGTTGGTGTTGGATATCCCTCAGATGTCTGATAATCACCAGGATTGTAGTAAGTGCTTGAATAACTTGCAGGCACAGCATAAGACCCTGTATTCTGAAATGAGGAAAGAGGCTGATAAACACCTGTGTTCGGATATGTTCCAGTAGGTTGAGAGTATGACTGATTAGTCTGCTGCTGATAGCCACTATAGTAACTTGTATATCCAGTGGTTCCATACCCATAGGAGGAGTCCGTGGAGGTTTGATATGTTGTGTAGCCATTGTACTCTTGAGGCACAGCTGTTGTACCTAAACTTGATGCATTTCCTGCAGAAGGCCCATTCGAGATGTCTCCAGCAGGTGTTTGTGAAGGCTGCTCAAAGTTATAAGGTGAACTTGACGGGACTGGATTTTGCATAGAGTAGCTATCTGCTCTATATGATGATGAGTCAGAACCAGTTGTTGGGGGGTGATATGAAGCTGGTTGCCCATGACTAGGATCCACATAACCTCGATTCTGAAAGGGTAAAATAAGAAAGGTGTCATATCATATTAAAACTGGAGGATATATTAATTTATATATGAGTTTCAAATATTGTAATTTTGGCCCTATAACAGTTCAAAAGCACAATTTCTACTTAATTTGTTAATTCTGATAAGCTGCCTCCATCATCCACTTCAAAATAAGAGACCTCCATTTGTAAAATCAATTCAAACTATAAGTTAAGAACTTAAGATACCATAAGCTCCATTACATACAATTTGATAGTGCATCGCACTGCCCTCCACCTTTCCGCCCAATGTTTAAACTTTAGATATTATCTTTAAATCAACAGAATAACAACTATAGAGTAAAAATGATACACGTGAGAAAAGACACACTATGTTAAGAATTACCTCTTGAGAACCGACGCCTGGTGGAGCTACAGTGTGCATAGTACTTGCTGGATTCATCATCATATTTGCATCCTGGTTCGGGATAAGAAAAGTCAAAATTCAGTATAACAATACCGGTACAGCTAATGAAGTCACAAGGCCAAGCAGTTCAACAAAGGATTGAAATATATTATAAATAAACACTCCATGTACTTCGTAACCCAGTTCCAGCACACGAACATCAACTTATTATATGATAAAACAAAGATGACAAACCAATAAGGCGATATTTTGCGTCAACAAATCCTAATGCAAAAAAATCCATATGTAGAATACTTTCAAAACAATGATATTGGGTTCATTATCATTACCAATCGACAAATGCACAAAGACAGACATCAAGTGTTTCTCAATGAATTGCGAAAACACCGACTGAGAGATTTACCTTCAGAAAAAGCACCGGCTGAGCTGAAATCGGCAGTGGTATTTGGAGGCAGATTCAACCCAACAAATCAAAACACGAATTGGGATTAAAGCGCAAACCCTAAGCGGAGGAATCGGCGGAATAGGCAATTACAAATTCGCGAACAAACAACTGATACTTCCCTAGCTAGTGAATAATATATTGAAGAATTGAAGAAGAAAACTATTCAAAGAAAAAAAAAACGAAGAAAAACAGAAGACTTCAGGGATTAACTGCTGAAGACGTTGATTGTTGAGAGAGAGAGAGAGAGAGACGATTTAAGATTACGAATTACGATTGGGTCTTGGCATCATTGTTTGGGAGTTGAGGGCTCTGTTGTAACGTTAATGATGGCGGTAGTGGCTCCACGGAATAATTACCAACTTTCCCAAAGTATTTAATATATGTGCACAACTACCCCTATAGTTTTGAACTATGCGTATGGACTCCCAGAAGTTTCACGCCGAAACCTTTAATGTGCGTAATTAGTTACAACATTGAGGTAGTTGAATTTTCTTTTACGTACTCCTGTATTTAAATTTGCCACCTAAGCTTCATTGCATGAATTGACATAAAATTGAGATCTAAAATTGAAAGAGAAGAGAGGGATATACTGTTAGACAATGAATAATTTCGGGTCACCGACACCACTCAACTGAAGTGGGCAAATCACTCATCAAAGTGGGCAAGTCACTGAACAGAGTGGTCAAGTCATTCAGCAAAGTGGTCAAGTCACTGAAGATTGTCATCTTTTCTGATCTATAAGAAGTCAACAATGTTGAAGGAAAACACAAACACAAGAAAGAGATGAGTAAAAAACGGTTGTTGGAGTGTTGAGTTTGTGGGAGAAAAATAGTGTTGTGTATGTGAGCAAAAAATACGGAGTGGGTATTTTAGAGTGCGAGCGATACATAGTGTATGTTTGAGTGATACATTATTTGTCTGTAGTGGTGTATGTTTGAGTGATACACTATTTGTCTATAGTGAAGTGTTGGTGTGAGACGTTAACGTAGCAAAATTGTTGAACCACGTAAATTATTGTGTCGTGTGACATTGAATATCTCAAGGTCCTGCAATGCGAAAATTAGGAGCGTCCAATTTCCCATTATCCCATTATATATATATATATACTAGGCAATTATATTAAAAAAGCACCTTCAAACCTTAATTTGTATCTCTCGTGCAGTAAAATAAACTAGTGTGTGTGTGTTTCTGCACAATAAAACCCTATTTTTTTCAAACCCTAGCTAGGTTTTCACAAGACGTAACTAGTCATCCATCAGAAGTTCAGAACACTCCTCTCCGTCCATGCATATATGGAAGAATGAACGATCAAGCCATCTGTATCAATCGCCATTACCTTCAAATAAAGCTTCCACAGTTGCAGGATTGTAAGACTTTTCTCTTCTCCGGAGTTACCTTGTCTTGGAAGTCAACGGTCAGATCAATTTTCATATCTCTAGATAATGAAAAGTTAACCAGTACTGCGTCTGCAAATTAGTGCAATGACATTATATACGATTAAACGACACAACACGATTTACTTTAAAGCGTATATGAATTTGACATTAATGAATCCCGTGTCTAAACAACTTTTATAGTTTAAATACGATTACATCTCAAATCTGCAGATATTTGTATAAACACAATTAACTAATCGTGTCTAATTGTATCGTGTATACATGTGATACGTTTACTAACATTTAAGTATAAAAATAATAATAAAATATTGAAATACACACTTACTTTTAAATATTGAATTTTGAAAACCTTACTTTGTATATATGAATTTGTGTATATATTTGATTTAAAGTGTATATGAGTTTGAACTTAACAGATTATGTGTCTAAACATCTCTAATACGATTAATAATCGTATCATATTTGTATTTAAAATTTTAAGATACATTTAAAACTTATCTTTGGAAACAATACAGGTTCACATGGTCACTCGTTTCATCCAAAGTGATTAGTTACTTTTGGCTTAGTGGGTCCATTGTTTTATACTAATTGGAACTCTTTCGAGATGCTTCGACGGCAATCGTAAACTCTCTCCTCCACGACAGGTGTCCATCCATGCCTCTACTTCCATCCAGAACTCTCTTCTCATACCTATACATACCCAACAAAACCACCTGCAATAGCCATGAAAACTTGGTCACTCCGTCGTTTCTCATCTGTCAACAGTTTGTAGAGGGGAGGAAATCTTATAGGAATTCCATGGCGTTCCGTTTCACGGTAAGTCTCCGTTCTTCATCAGAAATACGAATATATCGTCACTTCTACACTGATCTCATCTATTCGTTCTCTTCTTGTTTGGTTATGGCGACAGAGTTCACTGAGGTCACCATTGTTGGGCCGCATTACTGGCGCTTCCACGTACGCAACTTCTGCGGCCGCGGTGAGTCCCGCTCAGACATCAGTCAAGCAGTCAACGACAAGGAAGCACGGTGACTTTGTCCCAGTCTACGTGGCTGTCGGAATGATCGTTCTGTCGGTTTCGTTGGGACTCCACACAGCCAAGCAGCAGTTACTTCACTCCCCGGCCGTGAGTGTGAAGAAGTCGAGGCGGGAGACGGTTCCGGAGGTGGTGGAGCCCGACCGCGTGGTGGAGGAGTCGAAGAAGTTTCTCAACAAGTCGTTGTTTCGGAGGATCGCGCAGGTTCAGGAGTTTGACACCGGGGAGACGGTGATACCCGACCCTATTCGAAAGGAGGTTCGGTCTGCGCTGCAAAATCCCCGGGCCGAGACACTAAAATCGGTTGGGATCGACCCCAGTCCACCATAGTGCTCTAGTATCTATTTTATGTACGTATTTTATTTGGCCCTTAACAGTTTGCGCTGGTAGATGGTTTTCTATGGTACATTTTAAGTTTGGCTAGATAATTAATGTAGAATTTCGATATGATTTATTGGATTGATACGAAGTCGTGACCCGACTTTCATATTAAAACTATTTGGTTGTTCATCCAAAATTTCAATCGAATAAAATCATAATCTGAAGAACTTGAGTATGTGTTTGTTATCTTTGAACAAGAACTTATGATTAATTTATAGACTGTCTCGCCCCTTTTGGACAAAATTTGATGCTAAAAATGTTGCACCTCTTCAGATCAAACTTGACACCCAAGACACTTACACCACTTCAGATCAAATTTTGGCGCCAAAGTTACTTGCACTAGTGTGGATCAAATCCTGGCATCAAAGAAAGTCTGAGATTTTTGGATCATTAATAAGTGATTAATTCCAAAAAATTCAAATTTATAATGAATTTTTAGAACTCGACTAGAGGGACTTTGCCCCTTGACCCCGCACGGGGGCGCTGTCCCTGTACCCCGCCAAGGGGGCGTTCCCTTGGAGCCCCCCGTGCTTAAGGGTTTCGCCTCAAATAACCGATGAAGTTCTGACATCATGAATTATAATAAACTCAAACAAGTGTGCACTCCACACCCGCCCCACTTGTTTGATGAAATATTATGATCATATTGGTCATCTAGTCAATCCAATTACACTAAAATATCAATCGATTAACCTATCCTTTATTTATTTCAAATCGAGATCATAAGCTGTTGGTAGTGATGTGTTTAACATCAACACATACACAAAAATGTCAGTGTCCAGAAGAGTCTTCCAATCTCAAATTGTTAAATACAATAGACGTTTGATAATGGGTGAACCCGTCGGTCGTGGTCGTTGTCTCGTCTGGTCTTAGTTTGTTGCACTAAGCTACAGAGATGCTGGTGGTCTCCAGAAATCGAAGGGTTTCCTTTGCTGAGACAATTACACACAAATTTATGAAGTTTGTGAAGAACATCAATATTGCGGACCGATAAAACTGATGGATGTCCCTAATTACCTGTGCAATTGGCATCTTAATCCTCACAGATTCAAGATACGATAGATTGATATCAGCTATTGCAATCCCTGTCGAGGTACGATCTACAACAATGCAAAAACATCAACACAGCTTCAAATTTCAATCCATCCAAAGTCTGGACTAGAGAATATGAACAGAATATCGCACTTACCAGGAAGTCGACCGATTACTGTACCCCAAGGATCGATAATTATCGTGTCACCATAGCTTTCTCTTTTATCATTATGTTGGCCACTTTGAGCTGCAGCTATAACCTAAAAACATGTTACCGAGTATCAGTAGTATCTCCATGATTTTGCAATAGGAGAAAAGTTGATTGCTTCATATATTACGTAGCATTGAGTCTCGATTGCACGGGCACGCAGAAGGATCTCCCAATGTGCTTCACCTGTGACTTTAGTAAAGGCGGAAGGAACAAGTATGACCTGAAGATGAATTCATTCCATAATCACACACACACACATATATATATAACTTCCATAATCACACACACACACATATATATATATATATGAGTTAAATACCAAGTAACTACCTGAACTTTGGACGTTTTGCAACGAGCTACCCGAACTTTGAAAATTCAAAACAGGCTACCTCAACTTTGAAGAAGGTGCAAATATTTACCTCCGTTCAATTTCTGACGACTTACCGACGACTTTTCAACGACTTTCCAACAACTTTCCGACGACAATTGGACGGAGATAGCTTTTTGCACCTTCTTCAAAGTTGAGATAGCTCGTTTTGAATTTTTAAAGTTCGGTTAGCTCGATGCAAAACGTCCAAAGTACAGGTAGTTATTTGGTATTTAACCATATATATATATAACAATATTCAAGGCTCTATGTTTCATACAGATTGTAGAAACAGATCACCTGTGCCTCGTGATGGAACCGTAACTGCTGATAAATCTCAGGAAATCTCAAGTCGTAGCATACTGTTAAACCTAGCCGTCCAACAGGGCTGTCCACTGCTACTATATCTTTTCCTGAATGCAAACAGCAATACAGATTTTTGGTTATTTCCAAAGAACTTCAGTTTTAAAGGAGGGCAACATTTGAAAGAATCAGCAAAGAACAAATATACATTTTTACCTGCTTCAGTGAAGATACTCTCTTTGTATACCCTTCCACCAGGAACGTCAACATCAAACCTTTATAAAGAAATGAAATGTTATAATATCATCATAAATATATCCCACCTAGACCAAATGAACTTGTGATAGGCAAGTTGAATACAAGTTACATTACGGGTAGAACATCAACAGTTGATACTACAAAACATGTAACTATGCAAATAGAGTGAAGGTTCTCTACGACGGGAATTGAAATGAGGAATGTCGTATAAGCATGTCTCGGGGTGAGGGTTCTGATAAGAATTAAGATATTCAGCAGTTATATTATCAAATCTGATGCTTATTGGTGCAACTAGTTAATTGCATTAGTGATGGGAAAAATATATTTGTAATCACAACGACCGATCAGTCACCTCGGAAAGGTGTTTTTCATTATTTACGTGATATGTTAGCTATCTTATCAACTTTCCTGATGCTCTCAAGTCACTACACTGAATAAATCAGTACAAAGTGCATTCTACCTTTTTCTCCACTTACGTAAGCATTCATGATGTGTATAAATGCTTATTAGTCTAATAATTCCAGGGTAGCTCTTGGTATTACATAATTGATCAATGCATACTCTGAATTTTGGAGCACATACGTCCAAATGCAATCAATAGTTCTACCAATCCAGTAACATACAATCCAGCACAAGGAATGCATGCCAAAATGCATATTAGTCAGCAGAAACTATATAGCAAAAAAATAGGAGACAAAAATGAATAGCATACAGGTGTATTTTGCGGTAAGTGTTCCTGATTTTCCCTTCATCATCAATTACAACATGCGTGTTACACAGATGTGCGTCATCTTTCCCTTTCTCTTGGAAACCTCCAAGGGAGAGCCAAATTTTGGACTCCCTGCAAGTAATTGGAGAAAAGCCACAGTAATAACATGATAAATAGTATGTCAATGGCCTCAATTTGTAACCTTTCCAATGAAATTGTAAGGCAATTATAAAGCAAAGATACACACAGAACTATGTCATATACAAACCTCGCTAGAGATTGGTACTGCTTCATGATTGGCCCGTCCAGCGGTTCTGCAATTTTAAGACTGTCCCCGTCTTTGGCACCAATGAAGGAGAAGCTCTCAGGAAAACAAAGCAACTTAGCTCCAGCAGAAGCAGCTTCCTGTGTCCACAAAGACCCATAAAACATTATCAATGCGCTGAATCGCTCATTATACGTCTCTGATGGTTATACCGTTATAGCAGTGTAATGTAATGTTACTGAAAGTCTTCAACTGCAGACCTTGTAAGCACAATCCACCTAAAGTTATGACCTCCAAGCACATATAAGATATAGCAATTCATCTAACTTTTCTTTCGGATGAAATGGCACGGCCGATCAAATACGGTTGGCAATGGAAAGATTCCGATTACAAATACCAAGGACAATAACAGCAACATTTCAGCCACTAATCCTCAAATTACTAAAAAAACAATAAGATCTAATCAACGAAGTTATGGTGCTATTTGTTCAACAATTAACGATAAATAACTCTAGTAGAGCTTGATAAGAGACTCATTGAAACATCCTAACAGTCAGCACCACTCGATCGCCATATTGTTAATCGAAACTTCTAGACGCTTACCTTGGTGAGACGAGAGCACGTAGCGAAGTTCGTGGCCAAATCGTTGATAGACGTCATCTGCGCAGCAGCAACCCGAACTGAGCTGGTGGCCATGGGAAAGTCGGCTCCGGCGACGGTGGCTCGCGGCTGCAGGGGCTGAAAATGTGGCGGTTGGGTGGCGATGCGAATGTGGCGCCAACCAATTGGGTGCCTGATGAGAGAAGACTGCTGACTGAAGTCGAGAAGAGGCGACATCGTTTCGGTTCAGTTGGATCGATCCACTGAAATCAGAAACGACGAAACATTTCTTTATTGCAGTTCAGACCCGCAAGTCTAGGGTTTCGCTTACGTAAGTCCTGTAATACAACTAATTATTATATACTAGATAAATTTAAATATACAATAAATAACACTAACTAAAATCATTTTAATAATTATTGATGCCTAGTTAATTAATATAAAAATATTATATTTTAATAGAATTATCGAACCTTTTAAATATTATATATTATAAAAGTTGAATTTACGTCATTAACTGTATTAAAAACAAATATGATTAATAAATTATTTATATATTTTATTTAATTTTCATATTAGTTAATATGTAATATTTTTAAATTTTTCAAAGAGCTTGTGTATATTTATTATAAAATCTGAATTAGTCTTATTAATATAAATGATTAATACGTCACTTGTCACTTATAAATATATAACATTCTTAACTTCGTACCAAATATAAAATTATATGATGATAATGTTAATGATTTTTTTGCGAAAATCGCGAGTCCAGTTATCTAATCAAACATATATTCATTTTTTCATAAAATAGAATAGTATGTTTTTTAGTATTATTATATTAATTATAAATTATAATAAACTCAAAATACAAATAAATATATATCTTCATTCAAATAAAACTTTAATAAATGATTAAAAAATTTAGATTCACGGTTATCTTTATGTCCAATAAAGTGGAAATATAATTTCATTTGTTAGCTAGATATAATTATATAAAGAAATGGTGCATGATAAAATATTGAAGGATAATGTAAGGTGATACGTGTGAAGATGAGTAATATATATGTATTTAATGTAGAATGTCATATATTTGAGTCTCCGCGCTGATAATTTTTTTTATAACATTTTGAGAAGACATTTAAATGACCAAAATAGTCACATTAAATATAAATTAATTGAATTATTAAGGGGTATTTGTGTAAATTTACAGATAACGGTTACAAAAATCATATCTTCGTTAATAATATAGATATATATAGAATATTATTTTTTAATAGTCAAAGTCAAATCAGAAATATCCTCCGCTCCTTTGACGCACACGCGAAAACATAAAGAATCATCAAAACAATATCCATAGAGAAAGGAGGAAAAGGAAAGAAGAGAAAAATCTCTCCTTTTTCTCTCACACTCACCCTTTGATGGAGGATTCCTCCCTCCCTTCTCTTTGTTCTTGATCTTGTTCAATCCCCATTCCTTGCGCCGAAATCAAACTTTATTCGTTGTAAATTGGAAGATCCAATCCAATGCTTCACTGATTCAATCGATCATTTGATATCAGGTACGTTTCGGTTGATTGTGCAGAATTTGAAATGCCGTATCTTGAAATAGCAATTTTCAATGAACTGCATTTGTAATCGATGATGATGGTCATGAAATGCATCCGCATTTGATGTTTTTAGCCGATTTCGTATTGACGAAGCTAGAATTTCTTGAACAGATTAATGGTGTCTGTGTCCATCAATATCTATTTGATTCCTACAATTTGTCCAGTGGCTTTCGAAGCTGTTCAGCAATCGGATCAAAATCTAGGGTTCGACACCTCGTGGAGGAATACATCAATCGCTGGATCGTTTGGGTGAGAATATGTAAGTTATGCTAACCACATCATTGTTGAGAATCGTATCCTGTTGGAAGCCTTCTGTGGAAGGTGACAATTCGGTACGGGGCGGAGAACCGAACGGACGATTTGATGGCTTGCTGTGGTATAAGGATTGGGGGCAGCATGTTAATGGGGAATTCTCTATGGCCGTAATTCAAGCAAATGCTTCATTAGAAGATCATAGCCAGGTTGAATCAGGGCCGTTGAGTACATCTGATTTCGGCCCTCAGGGAACATTTGTGGGGATTTATGATGGCCATGGAGGTCCTGAAGCTGCACAGTTTGTCAATGAACGCCTCTTTCACAACCTACAAAGTATGTCCTTTCCGCATATTAAATCTTTTAAGCTTAATTAAATTGTTCTTCTTTGCAAGTTACATAAGTATTTGATAATTACTTGAAACAAAAAAGCATATCGGTCTGTTGTTTTTACGATTCTTGAGATTTGAACCTCTCATGATTTTGGAGCTCATATTGTAAAATGTATTAAATTTTAGTATGAAAAAATCAGCTTCAATAATGTTGCTGCATCCAAATAGATTAGAGCCAAAATAATTAGAAGTTGGATATTATTGCTGCATTCAATTTGTTCAATGACTGATATGATATCTGCGAAAGGCATTTTCAGAAGAATTGATTAAGGGTTAATTATCAAAAAACAAACCGAACTTTGAGGAAAAACCAAACAGCAAACCGAACTATTTTTGTTGACAAACAACAAACCAAACTTTTGGAATCGAGCAATCACCAAACCTACCTCAAATTTTTACTATGTTTGAACGGATTTTTCAATGTATTAAGGAGTATTAAGTTGTAATACCATTTCCTTAGAATACTTCAAATTTGTTGACTTAATAACTCCCTCAAACATTAAAAAATCCGTTCAAAGATAATGAAAATTTGAGTTAGGTTTGTTAATTGCTTAATTCCAAAAGTTTAGTTTGTTGTATGTCAAAAAAAAAAGTTCGGTTTGCTATTTGGTTTTTATTCAAAGTTTGGTTTGTTTTTTTGGTTATTAACCATTGATTGATCTATTCGATTAAAAGACACATTACACTATGAAGTATGAACCCTCCACAACATGAGAAACACAACCATTTTTTTGTGTGTGATTGAATCTTCAATCTATTGACAAATGCAGAATATACGACAGAGAACCAAGGAATGTCAGCTGATGTAATTAAAAAGGCATTCTTAGCAACAGAAGATGGTTTTCTCTCCGTGGTGAAAAAGAAGTGGCTAAGCTATCCAAAGATGGCATCTGTGGGTGCTTGCTGTTTGATAGGTGTTATTTGCAGTGGACTCATGTACATCGCCAATGCTGGAGATTCTCGGGTCGTGCTTGGAAGACTTGATGAGGCCCTTAAAGAAGTTAAAGCAATTCAACTCTCATCCGAGCACAATGCAAGTATTGATTCCGTGAGAGATGAATTACGTTCTTTTCACCCTAATGATCCACAAATTGTGGTTCTGAAGCACAATGTTTGGCGAGTAAAAGGTATAATACAGGTAATCTTTTTGCTCACTTTCTTGATAATTACTTCATTAACAACAAAAAAAGGAATTCCTAGCATTTTATTTTAATAAATATATGGTCATCTGGTATGGTAGGTTTCGAGATCTATTGGTGATGCTTATCTGAAGAATTCTGAGTTCAATAAAGAGCCACTATTGCCAAAATTTAGACTCCCAGGAACCTTTGATAAACCAATCCTTATGGCAGAACCCTCAGTTACAGTGCAAAAGATTCACCCTAAAGATCAATTTCTCATATTTGCATCAGATGGCTTGTGGGAGCACCTATCTAATCAAGAAGCTGTTGATATCGTCAACAGGTATCCACGTAATGTAAGTTTTCTCTTCATTATCAACTTTTCAGAATTATTATCAGCTTTATTGATGATAATACTGGTTGGGAAATATACAAAAGTGCACACTGAGTAAATATTATGATTCAAAGATCTGTTACAAAATTCCAAAAAGAAACAATAGTTGTTTGGAAAAGGAAAATTAGATGAATCTTCAGAAATTAATAGATTGAGAAATAATATATCATTATTGTTATTTGGACAATGAAGAAAACTCGAACCAAGGGTTGGGGTGTCGGACCTTGGGGGCTTGGTTGATTCAGGGGGCGCTTTGGACTTTCTGAAATGTTGAAATAGGGGTGGCAATCGTGTCGTGTCTAATCGTATCGTGTTATTAATCATGTCGTGTCTTAACATGTTTCGTGTCCAAACAGATAATTTCTAAACTTCTCTCAAAATATCACACGAACACGACACAATTAAATAGCAGATCACACGTGACACGACACGAGACACGATTAACTGTCTTGGAAATTTAAAATCAAAAAACATAACGGATAGACACGATACGACACGAACCAACACGAATCAATTAAACACGACACGATTAACACAACACGACAAGATTAAAAACGGTCTGATTGATACGGATTTACACGAAACGACACGTAACACGACACGATTAACACAAAAAACATTAATTTTATATATTTTTCTGAAAGATGCCCTTAAACTCATGACCGTATTTATTTTTTCCCCCTGCAACTTCAAATGAGACCCATTGAACTCTTATCGGTTTCATCCCCTACATGGATTCAACATTGTCTTGGCTATAATCTGTTCATGAATGCAGGGCATTGCTAGAAGACTAGTGAATTCTGCACTTCAAGAAGCAGCAAAGAAGAGGGAAATGAGATACTCCGATTTGAAAAAGGTTGACATTGGAGTGAGGAGGCATTTTCACGACGATATAACAGTGATCGTTTTGTTTCTTGACTCAAATATGATCGGTCACAACAGACAGCATGGCCCGATTCTCTCTGTCAAAGGTGGTGGCGGCGGTGGTTCCCAAATCTTCTAGTCTATCTATCTATCTAACCAAATGAGGATTTGGTGTTTATGAGGAAAGAATGACTCTAGAGTGATTCTGAAACAACTGAGAGAATATGAATGAAGGTAATTCTTGGGGAGAGGAGGGGAGGGAATTTTGATTGATTGAATAACCAGACACTATTTAGTGTCTGAAAACTATCTTCCAAAAATGTAATATTCATTATTAATTCTATTCTATTTTTCTCAGTTTGTTTGGTCATTTCCGGTCTGACTGCAGTTGATGGGGAGAAAAAGTCAAATACTTGGTGAATTCTAAAAAAAAGTCACAATTTTAGGAAGTAAAGTGATAATTTTTAAGAGTAAATTATCACTTTACTTCCTAAAATTTGGACTTTTTTGAGAATTCACCAAGTATTTAACTTTTTTTAAAAACAAATTCACTGATTTTCGGGTTTTTTTTGGATATTTTTTTTAAAACAGAACAATTGTTTTTTTTCCGATTAAATTAGGTTTTCGGTTTATTAGACCAATCACCATTTTTTTTTACAGGCGATTCGTTTTTTTTCAGTTATTGGTTTTATTGTGTTTGAGAGTAATCTGTATGTTTTAAACTATGTAATTTGTGTGTGTTTGAGACTATGTAGTTTGAGGTAATTATGTGTGTTAGGGGTGACAATCGTGTCGTGTCATTAATTGTGTCGTGTCTAAACGGATAAGTTTTAAATGTGTGTCTAAATGTCATACACGTGCACGACACGTTTGTTAAGTGTCACACGACACACGACAATATTAAGACATGACACATCATGATAAGACACGACACAATTAGATACGACATGACAAGATAACACGACACGACAAACAATAAACGATACGACACGATAAAACACGTTTACTGGGTTACTGAGTTAGTGAAAATTATACACGGTTTGACACAACACGGTTAATTAATTGTGTTTAAACGTGTGTTTGTCGTGTTTTAGCAGGTTAGATGTGTTTAGAGAATATTAGTAATCGTGTCTAAACATATAAAAGTTGTTTAGACACGCTTAGTAATCGTGTCGTGTTATTATTGTGTAAATTGCAGGTCGTTACAGGTCATTTAATTGTGTCGTGTCAGAAATTACCACCCCTAATGTATGTGTTTGAGATTATGTAGTTTGTAACTTTATATTTTCAGTTTTTTAAAAAAATTATGAACAGTTAACCACACAATAAAGTCAAAAAAAAAACAAAAAAACAAAAAAAACCACACATTGAACCGGTTGAATTGGAAACCGACTCCCTTTCCAGTTCGAGGGCCGGTTCGGTTCTGATAACACTGCTTATAATAATATATATTTTTCTCTACATATGAATATTAAATGGAAAATTAATGAAGTATTCATTTAATAACAAAAAAAAGTACCAAAATGTAACAAAAATAAAAATAACGTGTCAAATATGCAATTCATCAATAATCTTCAGACCATCCCATGATGGATCGAGTCCAACAACATCCTTTAGCAGATGGGCCGAGTCTTCTTAGACGCTGGTACAGGGGATACGAGGAGCTGCCACTATCCTTTCCTCTCCGCTCCGGCGCAGAACTGCAAAACCCTAATCAGAAGTTTTAAACCCTAATCAGAAATTTTAATCTTCCGAAGGTAACGCATTTGGGTATCATCCTTTCAATTGCAGCGACCATCTCTTCTTCCTTCATGCAATAATCAAAGCTTTAATTTTGCAAATACCCTTTTTTACTTACTCTTAATGTTGCAAATTCTCTTAATATTACTTTACTAGGACCAAGGGTTGAATTCTGTGTCTCTTCTCGAAGATGCCATCCACCAAGAAGAAGAATTCTAAACCGATATCGCGTTTGTCAAACGGCAAGGCGGTGGCGTCTCCTCAAACGCCAAAGCTGCCGTCCTCTCCCAGCTTGGAGCTCAGTGAAGAGAACCTCTTGGATGCAATTGCAGAAGCTTCCTCTAAATATCCTCACCTGATCGGGAAATCAGCTTCCATTGGTCAAATTAGTGATGTTGAGATGAATGAAACGAGAGGATGCAAAATTTGGATGTCAGAGCCTTACATGGTTGCTTCATCCTTAGTCCCTGGTTCCATTGTTTCGGTAATTGTTGACCATGTTCTTAGGTTTCTGTTTGTTGCGCCAGTATTTCTCGATGATGACATGATCCTTTAAGTATCCCTTCCCTTTAGTTCCGTTTGCAATGGAAGATGGGAACTTTCTTTCTTATCTGTTTGTTATCATACATATTGCAGGTATCCCTTGCCTCATCAAGAAATCAACTTTCAAATGGTTTTCCTCTCAGCTCGTTCTCGAGCGAGTATGCTCGAAACTCAGGGTTCGATGTTGTGGAAAAAATGCCAAATGAGTCTGGGAATTACTTTGCCCTTGCCACTGTGTATTCTTCTTCTAAGGTTTTCAATCTGTTTACTTTGCGTAATGAATTCTTCTGGATCCAATCGTCAGATAATCGATGTTATGAATGACTTGAATCATTTTTTAAGCTAATCACTTTCCCCCCTTTCAGGTTACTGGCAATGGCGTGCGTTTGTCTTGGCAACTTTTATGCACGATGGGTTATCCTACGGCAGGAAGATCTCTTTTCATCTTCGCAGTGCAAACTCCAGTATCGAGTGTTGTGGTAAATGGGTTTGATGAACTGCAGAATCGTCAGATGCTATTGCAAAATTGTGAGGAGTTATGCCTCGAGCTGATTGCCGCAAATGAATTTAATACGAAGCCACCTGTTAGGAAATCACATACTCTTCCTGAGGAGTGTTTCCCATCATCACCTAGGACACCAATGCATTGCTCGAGAATGGCATCCCCTAACAGTCCTTTTAGTTCTGCTTCACATGAAGAGTCAGTTGCTAATTCCCCAAAACAGGTGATATCATTGTTTGATTCAGCTGATACTGTCAAGCTATTGGAGAATGAGAGTACCAAGAAACTACTGCAGACTTGCGCTAGTTCATTCTTATATAAGCGTAATCTTCTTCAAGGAAACATTGTCGTTCTCCAGTTGCTTCCTAAGCTGTGTCTTTTTCGAGTGGTTAGTGCTAGACGAGTTTCTGACCATCAACAGATTCAAGACACTGATAATGAAAGCAGACGTAGTCTCTCTTCTAATGAATCACATGACTCAGAAGCTTATCATGCATTTGCTATAACCAGTGGCACAAAAGTAGACTTGCGCTTACCAAACGACATGGCATCTGGTGTCTCATCTGAAATAGAGGTTCCTTGTGTAAAGCATGAAGATAAGTTTGGCTACGGAATCTTTGAAGAAGATAACTTAAGACTTGGTGGTCTACTGAATGAATCTACTATTCTGAAGGATATAATAGCGTCTTCATGTTTGAAGAACACTATGTCAAGGTATTGCATCTGAGCTTGTTAGTTTCTGTTCAAGGAAGTTTTTGTGTTTGCTCTAGCCGGCATAAATGTCTTTCAACGTGGAATCAACAATAGGGGTTGAATTATTCATAGAGTGTGCTACAAAGTAAAAAAAAACACCTTTTACTCATTTGGTTTTGTTAAATTTAAGAAACTAGTCAAATAATTTAAGTTCACGATATCGGATGCATCACATTCTTCTGTACTGTAACATATATTTGAGTTTGTCATTGATCTGCTGATTACTTCCAGTTTATAAATTTATATATGGATTTGAGGAATTATTAGATAATGCTTAACATTCATGAGTTCCTGTTGTGTTATTTTTAGTTTTGGCTTGCGAGCTACTAAAGGAGTACTTCTTCATGGTCCTCCTGGCACAGGGAAGACTTGTTTGGCTCGGTTATGTGCCCGTGATACATGTATCAATTTCTTCTGTATAAATGGACCTGAAATTGTTGGTAAGTATCATGGGGAGAGTGAACAAGCTTTACGTGAAGTCTTTGAATCTGCCGGCCGAGCTACACCAGCTGTGGTTAGTTTTTTATTTTAATTTTGTTAGTGTTTCTTTGAATAAATAAATAAATAAATGTTAGTGGCAATTGCTCTTATCTTTCTTAACCTCTGATCAAGAGCCCCTTTCTAGTGCAGGTATTCATTGACGAACTGGATGCAATTGCACCTGCTCGTACACAAGGTGGTGAAGAGCTTTCTCAAAGAATGGTTGCTACATTGTTGACCTTAATGGATGGGATTGGAAGTAGGGATGGATTGTTGGTTATCTCTGCCACAAACCGACCTGATAGTATTGAGCCTGCACTTAGACGGCCCGGTCGGTTTGACAGGGAGATTGAAATAGGTAACCTTTTCCCCTCCTATAAGGCAGTGACTTGTGGGAATTCTGGTCTTGTTGCATCATGGAATGCTGAAGATTTTTTTTCCTAACAATAACATCTTTCATTTTACTCTAAATTTGCAGGCGTGCCGTCTCCCAACCAAAGGTTGGACATTCTCCTCACATATCTCAATCAGATGGAACACAATCTCTCATATGCACAAATTCAACAACTTGCACTGTCTACCCATGGTTTTGTGGGTGCTGATCTTGCGTCTCTTTGCAAAGAAGCTTCCTTGTTTTGTCTAAGGCGCTGTCATAAACTCAAGAATTCATGTAGACGTTCTTTTTGTAAAAAGTTTGTGAACTCTGCAGTTAGCTTTGAAGGTAATCGGGAGAACAGTAATTCTGGCAGATGCAGAAGGGATCTTCACCAGAACAATTCATATTATGGTTATTGTTGTAGTGAAATAATTTCAGATGAAATGAGAGATACCGTGAATGGAGATTTTATGTTGAAAATTGTTCTGGAGGATTTTGAGAAAGCCAAGATGAAAGTGAGCCCAAGTGCCATGCGTGAGGTATCATTCTATGCCCATCACTTATCCACTTTGGGGTGTTGGAGCCCTTTTCTTAATATTCAATGTTCACTTTTAGCTATTATTATTCACTGGTTAATAATAGTATATGCCTTATCATCGTTATATGTAGTATACAGCAGGACATAACCATTCTATTTAGAAATTTCTAGCTATTCCATTGTGTTATGGTGAAAGAATAACTGAAATTTTCTACCTACGTTCTTAGGTTTGAAGAATTGGAAATTTTATATGGGAACTAAGTATAGTAGATTAGTAGTTTGTTGTTGCATCTATTACTTGAAATTCAAATCTCAAACTCAGCATAGCTACTCAAGACACTATTTGAATTCCAGCAAAAGTTATTTCAAATTTATACATGGAGACCCAATTGTGACCAATACCATCTATGTTTGCAATTTTGAAATGGAGCTAGCTAGGCCAAAGGGTAATCATTTTCATGAGATACTCCTCCACTTGTATGTTCTTAATTTATCCATCTACTCGCCTAGCATTTTACTAAGATATTGTGTGTGTTTTTCCTTCCAGTTATCCATGCATAATGCCATATATTTTTATTCTTGAAAGTGAAAAGGATCAACTGTATTCTGCTTCTGCTTCCAATAGGTAATGCTTGAGGTACCAAAGGTCAAGTGGGAAGATATAGGAGGGATGAAAGAAGTGAAGAATCAATTAATGGAAGCTGTAGAGTGGCCTCAAAAACATCAAGATGCATTGGATCGCATTGGGACTCGTGCACCAAGAGGTGTTCTGATGTTTGGTCCTCCTGGTTGCAGTAAAACCCTAATGGCTCGTGCTGCTGCATCTGAAACAGGACTCAATTTCCTAGCTGTTAAAGGTCCAGAACTATTTAGCAAGTGGGTTGGAGAATCCGAGAAGGCTGTGAGATCCGTATTTGCAAAAGCAAGGGCCAATGCCCCGTCTATAATATTTTTCGATGAGATTGATGGACTCGCTTCCATCCGTGGACAGGAAAGTGACGGTGTCTCAGTTTCCGACAGAGTTATGAGTCAGTTACTTGTTGAATTGGATGGTAAGACTTGATATCAAGTATTGACACATAAAAAGTAGGGTTAATAACATAAAAAACAAACCGAATTTGAGGAAAAACCAAACAGCAAACCAATCTTTTTTTGTTGACATTACAAACCAAATATTTGGAATTGAGCAATCAACAAACCTAAAATTTTCATTATGTTTGAATGAATTTGTCAATGTTCGAGTGAGTTATTATTAAGTCACCATTAGTTGAAGTATTTTAAGGAAAGGTTATTACGATTTAATAACTCTCTCAAACATTGAAAAATTCGTTCAAACATAATGAAAATTTGAGGTAGGTTTATTGTTTGCTAAATTTCAAAAGTTTGGTTTGTTCGTCAACAAAAAAAATTCGGTTTGCTATTTAGTTTTTCCTGAGTTGTTTTTTGTTTAACTCTAAAAAGTATCTATTTTTAACACGAACTATTCACTTAGATGAGTGTTTTTTTGTCTTTCTTTATCCAGGATTGCAGCAGAGAATTGGTGTCACTGTTATTGCAGCTACAAACCGACCAGACAAGATTGATCCTGCACTTCTAAGACCAGGTTCTTTCTCTTTGTAACTCGCCAAGACAAATTAATTACTCTTGCTCGAAAACACCATCAACATACCACATCTGGAAAAGTTGTTTTTTGGCATCGTGTCTAAGCGACTGATTTTTGGTTTTTAAATAACAAAAAAACAGGTCGCTTTGATAGACTGGTTTACGTGGGACCTCCTAATGAAGCCGACAGACAAGAAATATTCAACATCCATCTACGCAAGATTCCGTGCTTTTGTGATGTCAATGTAAAGAAGTTGGCTTCTCTTACTGAAACTTTTACAGGGGCTGATATATCATTAGTGTGTTGGGAGGCAGCCATTGCAGCTCTCGAGGTCCGACTTAACTTCTTTCCTCTATTTCTATCCTCTTTAATGCAATGGTGATGGTGATTAGGTGTTGCAATTTCTGACACGGCACGATTAAACGACCTGTAACGACCTGTAATTTACACGATACGATTACTAAATGTGTCTAAACAACTCTTGTACGTTTAGACACGATTAATAGTTGTCTAAACACATCTAACCTGCTAAAGCACGACAAACACACGTTTAAACACGATTAATTAATCATGTCTAAACATGTCTAATTGTGTCGTGTCTAATCGTGTTGATTCGGTTGGATTTGTGTTGAATGTTGAATCTGTTGAGTGTTGATTTAAACGTGTCTTATCGTGTCTGCCGTGTCGTGTTACTGTGTCGTGTGTCGTGTGACACGTTTAATAAACGTGTCGTGTACGTGTCTGACATTTAGAGACACGTTTAAAACTTATCCGTTTAGACACGGCACGTTTATTGCCACGACACAATTAATGACACGATATGATTATCACTGTGGTGGTGATGGTGTGATGATGATAATCTCTGTTTTGTTATAGGAGAATGTTGATGTGACGGAAGTAAGCATGCGGCATCTAGTGGATGCAATAAAACGAGTGTCTCCTTCCCAAGTTGGACAATCTGATTATCAACAGCTTTCTCAAGAATTTCAAAGGCTTGTCCTTTCATCTGCTAAAAGCTTAATATAATAAGTTATAATTAGTTTGAGTTATGGTTTCCATCATTATTTATGTTTCAACTTTTTAGTTTATATTTCAGTTCACATCAATTTTGTAGTGTATAAGAATTATTTTTGAAAAAAAAACATAATTTTATAAATATATTATAATTAGGTCCCCAAATTAAACACTTGTTGTTGGCCAAAATAAAAAATAAAAAAATTAAACACTTGTTATGGCGTTGGGCAAAAAATAAATAAGTACCAAAAGACAAACATATCGTGTAAAATATGTAATTCATCAATAATCTTAGGGTAAAATATTATATTATTCTTAAAGTTTACGTTGATTTTAAAATTTCTTATTAAAGTTTAAAATTTCTTTAATATTTGGAAATGATAAATTCTTTCTTGTCAGATATTTTTGGTATTTTTTAGTTGTCAGGTGCTGTTTTAGGATAATTTTTATTATTTCTAAATATTAGAGAAACTTTAAGAAAATTTTTAAAATCGACGTAAACTTGAGAGATCAATGTCGCATTTAACCGATAATCTTAAGACCATCCTTTAGCAGATGGGCCGAGTGACGCTGATCCAGGGGATACGAGGAGAGGAGCAGCCACTATCCTTCCCTCTCCGCTCCGGCGAGAACTGCAAAACCCTAATCAGAAGAAGCTTTAATCGGACGAAGGTAACGCATTTGGGTATCATCCTTTCAATTGCAGCGACCCATCTCTTCCTGCATGCAATAATCAAAGCCTAGAGATCTCCGATCTTCCTCCATTTCCTAAGGTTAAGTTGTGATAATCGAGAATGCCGCCGAAGCAAGCCAAGGCAGACGTAGCGAAGAAGCAGAAGGTCGTCGAAGACAAGACCTTTGGTCTCAAGAACAAGAACAAGTCGAAGAATGTCCAGAAGTATGTTCAGTCTCTTCAGCAATCGGTCCAGCCAAAGCCCGATCAGGCTAAAATAGCTGCTAAGGTCACTTTTCAACTGAGAAAGAATTCCGTACTCCGTCTCAGTCAATTGGTTATCTTGCTAATCGGTAAAACTTGAGCGATGTGGGGATCAGGAACATAACTCTAGCTAATATTGATCGTTTAAACTGGAAACATCTTGAAGGGAGATTTTTTGTTGTACTGTGATCTGAATCTTGTCATTACTGAAATTCTACTCGCCTCTTATGATTATGGTCTGATCTTTTTTTGCTTGATAACGGAAAGAATTGAGTCCCAATTTCCTATAAGCTCATGTGAATTGGTTGTATTTATTAGTAATGTTTCTAGTCTAAATAATCTCAAATTCTTATATAAACAGAAAAAGAAGGAGGAAGAGAAGGCAAGGGAGAAGGAGCTCAATGATCTCTTCAAAATTGCCATTACTCAGCCAAAAGTGCCAGTTGGTAGGTGAACTTTCTTTCAATAACCTCCAATAAGTGTTACTTATGGTTAATTGGCATAGCACAGTAGCACACAATAATTTGTTGGATTTGATCATGTTTTAGGTGTTGATCCCAAGTCCATACTCTGTGAGTTTTTCAAGGCTGGGCAGTGTGCTAAAGGCTTTAAGTGCAAGTTCTCTCATGATCTGAATATCCAGAGAAAGGGCGAGAAGATTGATATTTATAGTGATAAGCGCGATGATGGTGATTTGCTGAACAGTTCTCTAACCTGCATTTTGTGTGACATCTTAGGTGCTGCATTTCATCCTAATGTATACTGGATACTTTTTTATTAGAAACCATGGAGGATTGGGATCAAGAGACGTTGGAAAAGGTTGTGGAGTCGAAGAAGAATGAGTACAACCAGAATAGGCCAACTGAAATTGTATGTTGTCTCTACTTCACCACCCTTACTGCCCTTTTTATTTACTCTAAGATGGGAAATGATCAGTAAATCGTCATATAATCAATCAAATGTAAAATCTTGATGCAATAGTTCTTATGTTGAACTGTCTTTTGATGATTTTGTAGTTACTCTACACTCTGATGATACTGAAAGTTTGCTATTCCTCAATCTTTGCCGACGTTCATCTGGGGCATGTTTTTTAATCACATCACTAAACTTAATTTGAGATACTTGTAGAAATTCTTTATTTTGTTGAAAAAGTGTCATACTGATCCAGAGAAGTATTTTTCATTAAAAGTATGTGATAATCACCTTGTCGACTAGTCAAGTCAATGAGGCGTTGTAAAGTAAATTTGGGTTCCAATGATCCAATCAAATAGAAATAGATTCAATTTGGGTAATCCTTAAAAAAAGTAAATTTTCATTCCTCTTGTTGATCCTTCTGATTGTACGTCTGTGGTTCTCATGGTGAGCAATTTATGCTTGTAAAGGCTTTCTATATTTCCTTCACTGAATCCCTTGCACTGATCTGCCTCTTGGAGAAGAAGCTTGAACAGTGGTGACCAAAAGATTATACTAAGGGTTGAAAGGTTTTCTGCATATACTTCTTTTAGGTAGAGGTTATAGATGATTCCTTAAAAGTATCTATATTAAATCGGTAAAGGCCTAATTTTTAAGGAATCATCCATAACCATGAACTAACCATTTTATGAATTAATCATTTTCTGTTGGTGAGAGATATTCCTGGGTTTAATTAAATATTATGAATCTGCAGGTTTGCAAACACTTCCTTGACGCCGTTGAGAAGAAACAATATGGTTGGTTCTGGGAGTGCCCTAACGGAGGCAAAGACTGCCACTACAGACACGCGTTACCTCCTGGGTATATTTTGAAATCCCAAATGAAGGCTCTTCTTGAGGAAGAGGCTGATAAGATGCCAATTGAGGAAGAAATTGAAGACCAGGTTATCCCAATTACCAACCGCTATTATCAATTATTTAAAAGGTTAATAACCAAAAAACAAACCGAAATTTGAGGAAAAACCAAACAACAAACCGATTTTTATTTGTGGACAAATAACAAACCAAACTTTTGGAATTGAGCAATCAACAAAACTACCTCAAATTTTCATTATATTTGAATGAATTTTTCAATATTTGAGCGAGTTATTAAGTCAACATTAGTTGAAGTATTTTAAGGAAAGATTATTACGACTTAATAACTCTCTCAAACAATGAAAAATTCGTTCAAACATAATGAAAATTTGAAGTAAGTTTGTTGTTTGCTAAATTTGTAAAGTTTGGTTTGTTGTTTGTCAACAAAAAAAAGTTAAGTTTGCTGTCTGGTTTTTTCTCAAAGTTCGGTTTGTTATTTGGTTATTAACCCTTATTTAAATTGAGTTCCAACTTCTTATCTCTTTTCATTATACCCTTTTATTTCTTCAGCGCGCCAAGTTGACTGCTTCGACTCCAATGACTCCCGACCTCTTCATGCAATGGAAGAAGAAAAAGACAGATGAACGTGAGGCAGGTTTGGCTGCTCAGCGTGCAGACAGGGCTAAGAACGACCGAATGAGGTATTTTGATTGTTCAAGATTTTTTTTAATATTTATTCCTAAACATGGTTTTCAATTAACCTCAAAATTTCCTTTATTTCAGTGGGCGTGAGCTGTTCCTTTCAGATGCTAGCTTGTTTGTGGATGATGCCGAGGCTGAAGAGAAGTACCATAGGCAGGAAGAACCTGAGCAGTCTGCACAAACTGTAATCATTCCCTCCATACTGAATCTATTAATATCTCTTCATAATTTACTGCACTTCTCTTTCGTAACTTGATGAAGGGTTTCAGTCAAAACACTTCTTACAGTCTCTTTTAACTGCATAGAAACATGTCATCCCCCCAATGCCACAGTTTCGTTGGTTTTGCTCTCTTTACAGATTCTTTAACACCATTTAAGTGAGACGTAACAGATCTCTTTGGGAAAGATGCTGCGTTCTGTTCTGTGTTCCTTGCATTTAAAGGAAAAGTAAAGTTCTACAAAGTATGAAACTTAACAGTGAAAGTGAATAAAGGATGGATCGATTTAGATAGACAATATTTTGCAGAAACAGAAAAACCTCATTTTTCACTCAAAAAATTCACACATTATAGCATTGCTCTATTTACATGCTCTATGTTTGTTCTTTGGAACTTCAGTCTAAAGATGGTTCGGGTTCAATAAGAGGGGAACCGAGCACATCTAATGGTGAAGCAGCGAATCCAGCTGATGATGATGACGATGATGATGATGAGCTGGACCTAGATGAGTTGAATGAACTCGAAGCAAGCCTCTCCAGAACTTCTCTGCAAATCAAGGATGCTTGAAAGATCGACTGAAACTGATGATTTGAAGAATTGAATCCTCTCTGGATTAATTCTGCAGCTTCTTTTGGTTGTCTAGGAGTGTTGCAAGTTTTGGGTCTGAGGTAGTCTTGTCTGTGTAAACTGAATAATGTATTAATTGGTCTGAAATTATGAAGGTGGTAAAAACTGAAAAGACTTTTTTTTTTCTCCAAAACCAATAGACTTAAGTAGGGTTGATCATGGCCGGGCCGGACCGGTCTGGGAGGCAGGACCGAGACTGAAATTTCGGTCTTGACATCTGGAGGACCGAGACTGACTTTGGGAAGAAAAAAAACGTCTGAGTCGGTCTTGCTTGACTCGGGCCGGGCCTGGTCTCTGTCTTGGACCGAAATTTTGGGTAAAAAAAAAATCAATTGGATTGACCAAAAAAAATCACCGAAATTTTGAATTTGAACTCGCTCGCTTCTTGTCTTCTTTCGCACTTCCCTTATGGAACCGATCGGGTTGTTGAATGCTTCAACATCATGAATTACTAATGTTTCAATGGTTACACCATGAATTTTTAGGGTTTTCTTCAAGGTCGGTCTGGTCCTAGTAAGGCTTTTGAGAAGGAAAAAAAACTGAGACCGAGCCCGACCTTGAAGAAAAAAACTCGTCGCTCGGCTTTAGTCGGTTTCGGACCGATCTTGTCGTGAATTCGTTCCAACCAGTCTTTTTTTATCACTCCTATACATAAAGACATAAGGGGACTTCTTTTTTTCTTCAGAAAGCCATTTGACCTATTTTTTAACCATACACAATTAACATTATATATGCATTATTAAATCTGAATTATAGTGTAGACAGATTGAATGGATAAGTTTAGATAATAATTAATTCAATTTGAAGGTATTCTCTGTAGCTATCTAAAAAAATAATGAAAAATGAAAGAATTCTTTAAAGCATGTGCTCGTTTAAGGGGTGGCATAATGGTAATTATGATGGAATAAATGTCCAAAACTGGAAAGAAATCAAAAGAAACGGTATTGTGTAAGGAGGGGAAGAGACCACGTCAACAATGGCAATGGACCCACAAAACCTCGTACCCCTGCCGACAAATACACCCGATTCACAGATTTCCTATCTAATTTCAATTGATTTACAGACAATATAATAATAATGAACATAAAAAATAATAATATATATATACATATATATTGGGGTAAGATGTTATATTTTGTAAATAAATTAATAAATCGGGGAGTAACAATAATAATAGAAACGGACACTCTCTCTGCGCATAATGTAATCTTTGACGAAAATATGTCAAATCAAAAACTAATGCCGATCATTGCGGATTGCAGGAACCTATTGATGCAGTTCGAAATAATGAAGTTCAGACATATTTTTCGAGAAGCAAATGCGGTAGCGGATACTATGACGGGTATGACGCTCAAACAGCGACATGTGTTTAAAATTCATAGCTCACATCCGAAGGAAACTATTAACACGCTATGAAAAGACGATGTTGACTTTTCTGTTTCGCGAATTGTTAAAACTAGCTAATTTTGATTGTGTAATTTGAACTTGAGTGATTAGTTGTCACGTATAGCGGTTATTTAATCCATAATTATAAAAAATAAACAATAATAATAGAAATGATGAGGATTTTCTTTACCTCATACCCCCCCACCCAATAAATAAATAAATTTGGCAACTATTATATTTATAGATTATTTACCCACTTACCTCTAAAAAAAAGATTAACAAAATGGCATCTCACTCCCGTCCTGTAACACAGGGTTGATAAGTGTGCAATAAAAAATTGGAAAATCGTGGTGATTATAATTAAAATTAAAGTATTAAAAATTATACACACAATAAATATAATATATAATTAAAATTACATATTATAATTAAAATATTTATCATATCCACACCATTGTCCCAGCCAATACTATCCTTGTCATCCTTTTCAATTTACAATTATAATTATTGATTAATTATTGTTGATAGCCCCCCACTCTAATGTTTCCTTAACTCAATTGAAAAGTTTGATGGTGACCCAAGAACCCACACAAAGATATCATGGAAGATTTTCAAGATTTTGTTTTTAATTTATATTTATAATTTGACGTATGTATCATTTTTTTTTATTCTATCTAATTATCGAGTATATGTATCTATTTTTGCTATTTCACAAAGTGTTTATTGCTATATATATAATATAATAAAAATATATGAGTGTCCCACGCCTCTCAACCTTATCTTCAATTCAGACGATCGCTGCTGCATACGTGGCAATAAATGGTTGGCTTGTTAGATAGGTGGAGATTCCTCTAATTTATGATATACAATTATACATTTTGAAAACAATAAAAAATATCAATGGAATTGGATTATTGATATAAGTTTTACTTTTCCTTGTATTTTTGTGTTTTTTCATTCACAGGCGCGTGCTTTAGTGTATTGTTATTCACTTATATATATATATATATGAATGTATAATATCTTATAGTGTATTGTTATTCACTTATTTGAGAAGAGTTGTCTTGTTTTGGATATAAAGTATAAACTTACAAAAAAAAACGTTAAATAGTCAGATTCTAGTTAGGGCTAATCATGGACGGGACAGGTCGGTCATGAAGGCAAGAGCGAGACCGGAATTTCGGTCTTGCCTTCTGGAGGACTGAGACCGACCTCGGTAAAAAAAAAACGTCTGAGTTCGTCTTTCTTGACTCGGGCCGGTCTCGGTCCTGGATCAAATCTACACCCCCAAAAAAATAAATATGAGTTCACGGTATTCTTTAGTAAAAGACGAAAAAATAGTTCACCTCTCAAAGAAACACTATGAACTCACTATATTCTTTAGTAAACTTATCAAGATGCACCTTTTATAGAGATAGAAAACTTCTAAAATCCACATACATTCGGTCTGGGCCGGTCCTAAACGGGTTTTCGAGGAAAAAAACCGAGACCGACCTTGAAGAAAAAAACCACTCGTTCGGTCTCGGTCCTAGTCGGGCCGGTCTCAGACCGACCTTGTCAGAAATTCGGTCCTACAGTCTTTTTTTATCACCCATAATTCTAGTTACCATATGATTTATATCCATACTTTAAAAAAATTCAATAGTTTAGTAAACATTTTACGAAGTCAAACAAATTATTATATGCATGAATGGACCGATGTACTCTCATAATTTATATTTAGATAAACTTTTTATTTGATAATAATAATAAATTTGAACTTTTTGTAATGATCAAACTGGTAAAAAATAAAATTCAAAAGACCTTAACTTAAACTTACGTGTATATTTCAATTCGAAAATAAAAACTCAATACAATTTTCAATACAAAACTTATAATTAATTTTTTTATGTAATGTAATGATTTTTAAAAGGTATAAAGGAAATAATTAACTAGTGAGGGGTTGGTTGCCCCGACATAACGCTACCACGATACAACTGCAGTAGAGCATATAACTATTTTCTTATATATATATAAATAGTTGACCATATATATATAATTTAAACACTTAAAAAAAACATGAAGTAGATGTTAATTTACCCTTTACAAGCAATGAATGAGAAGTCAACCAACCTCACATCCATACCATTCTTTTTTATCCCTTGAACGACTAGCGTAAGCAATGAGCTCATCAACGTAGCCCCATTGACAGTCTAGAGTTGGGAGGTCGGCCCTTCGGACACAAATTGACATTTTCCCAAGAACACTTTGGGGATTCAAACGCTATCAACTATTAGTTCACAACTGCAGTGGTCATACCTTTCCTTACTCAACACAACTACCTCACAGAAAGTATATTAATCAATCCATATTAATTAGCAAATAAATTACATAAACGCTAAGGGAAAAATAAAATAAAATTTCTCAAATGTGAATCTTATAAAAGAAAACTAAACTAATCTAATAAAATTTAATTCATCTGCAATCTGATCTCTATTGTATGTGACGAACCTTTCATAATTTAATACATTCCATTTTTTTGTAAGAAAATATATATTTTTAAATCACTTCATATATTATTTTTATACATTTTTAATTTACTAAAATAAATTCAAAATCATTATTGTGAGTTCATGTTTTTTTAATTTAAATTCTATATTTTTAATTATTTACCGTCCCCTAGTGTTGGGTGGGGTTTTAAACGATGTCTATTTAGTATTTACTCTGAAACAGAAAGAGACTCTATTCCAACACTTAAAAGGCAATGTTTAAGGTGATGGAAATGGACGGTTAAGATTTGTTTGGTTGTCTTATTTCCAAATTTGGATGGTTTTGATTGGTTCTGTTTTCATTATTGTTTTTGTCCAAAAGTAGGCATAACTGATAGGACATGACAACTTGTCTCCATTAAGGTTTCTCTCTCACTGTCATTTCCATCTTTTCTCCTCCACTCAATAGGTTCGGCGGGCCCCCCCTTTGGTCGATTCTACATTCATTATATATATATATATATAATATAGTTTATAGTTGATACTTTTATAATTTAAATATTAAGTATTTGTATGAACTTTGAACGTTTTACAACAAGGTATTCGAACTTTAAAAATTCAAAACGTATAATCTCAACTTTAAAGAATGTACAAATAACTATTTTCGTTCAATTTTTCGTCAACTATTAATGGAAATTCGTCGAAAATTCGTTAGAAATTGGACGTGGATAGCTATTTGCACCTTCTTCAAAGTTGAGTTAGTCCGTTTTGAATTTTCAAAGTTTGGGTAGTTCGTTGCAAAGCGTCCAAAGTTCAGGTAGCTCATTGGTGTTTAAACCTGAAAATTATATCAAAAATGAATTTGATAATAATAATCAGAAAATATATAGCATATTGAAAAGACGTGACTATTCAATTTAGGGTTACTAATTTTGTATGTAATACAATATAAATATGTATAAAAATTATGTTTATGAAAATATATAATATTTATAGAATATTACAAACACGATAATATAAGTTGATTTTTTTTATATTGTATTCATATTTCATACATTTACTTGCAAATTCTGAAATTCATAACTCATTATTTTTGCTAAAAAAAAATAATTTAATTGAAATGAACTATTTTTGTCTTGGATCATAAAATTGAAATTTATTAATAATAATAAAGTTAAATGTTTAACCTAATTATTATTATTTCTATTTTGGATGTCTTTTGTATGATCACTTTTTCCTTCTATATCTTGTACTTTTTATTTTGTCAAAATACATCCTGTATTTTGTTTCCGATTTAAGATTAAAAAAATATATATTTATTTTTACGGCAACCCATTTACGGGTATGTTCTTGTGGTCAAACGGTCGTCCTTTTAATTTAATTTCCCTCTGCTCTTCATTAAAACGTACGTAGTCGGGACAGGCTACGGTCGGTAGACCTAGTCAAAACAGTTATATTTAATACTAAAAAATAAAATAAAAATCGTGTTTTTAATTGTATATTATTAATATATATCCATATTTATTATAATAAATATAAGTCCAGTTGAAATTGTGGTGAAAAGATTTACATATATATACAATAATGGGGATTTTTTTGGAAAACGTTTATGGGGTGATACAGTAATTACCTTTTAATTTTCCATCAACCTTACCCCCTAAGCTAAAGTCAATATAACTAAATTTATATTCATACCATTACTATACTTAAATATTATTTATGTAAAACTAAATTTAAATTTGTGTAAGATAATGATATATAATTTTTTAAAATATTTTTAACAAAATACTACTAGGATTCTCCTTAGTATTTGTTTCTTGTTCTTGGTCACTTGAGTATTTTTTTTTAAATACTTTAAAATGTTAGTATTTTATGCAATCACAATTTATATTTACATAAATAATATTCGTAATCAAATATTTAATTTCTTTACTATTTCTGCACGTATTATACTAAAAATCATACATATCATATTTTCATAACAAGTAACGCGCAACAAATGATGACAACGAACTAACACATATAACACATGTCAGAGTTTAATATATATATAACAATAATTCATATAGAGCATTCATAATATAAGTTAGTGTTTAAAATTTTGTGATGTAATCTTGCAACTTGCATGGCCGTTACACTCACAATGGGACCCTTATCATTATAACCTTCGTCGAAAGACTCGAAACAATCATAAAACATTAATGTTATATGGACCATGTGTTCTTAGGGGTGGTCCTATTATATATATATATAAGAGCTACAAATAATGAGGTTAAGGTTTTTGAGGGTACGTTTGTGTGAAGATGAACACATGTGAATTATGTGATATAAGAAGAGTCACAACTCACAACGTTTGAGGTGCAACAAAAGAAACAGAATGGGTCAAAATCTCACCGTTGATTTGGGTGAGATGAATCTCATGGACACGTATTCTTATTATAAATTTATTTTTGGCCAAAATGATATTGGTATTAAAGTTAAAGGGTATTGTTAAAAGAGAGAATGGTGATTGAGAAGTCAATCGTGTAGAGCACTGTTATCAGAACTGGATTGACACTCAAATCGGTTAGGGAACTGGTTTTTGGTTCGATCGAACTTGGTTCAATGTGTTATTCACTGTTCATAAGTATAAATAATTGGAAATATAAAGTTACAAACTACATAATCTAAAATACATACATAATTACCTCAAACTACATAGTTTCAAACAACCAAAAATCTAATAACTTAAAACCAATCGGTTTAAACCAGAGAAAAATCGATTGATCTGTTTTCAAAAAATATATCCAAAAAAAATGAATCGGAAACTGATCGTTTTTTTCAAAACCGGACAATTCACACTAATTCAAATACTGTTTACTTGCTGGTCATGGAGGTCAAACGGGTCAGTCACAAATACTGTTCAAAACTTTCAAATACTAATTCAAATACTGTTCACTTATTGTTCAATACTTACTATTCCTGACGGGTCAGGTTTGAGTTTTAAAAATTAACTCATACTATTACACGGGTCAGGTTTGGGTCAGAGGGTCCCTGGTACAACTCAATGCCAACACAACCCATGAGTCGACACATTACCCATTTTGACACCTCTAATAGCAGAGCCTCAGAAACTGCCCATAATCACAGTACTTAAATTATACATTCAAAATAGTAACATTTAATTTTTGTTAACGGGTTAATCGTATGTCGTGTCAGAAGCAAGTCATGTTTAACAAAACAACGATTGTCTTTAGTCAAATTTCAAGATCAATACACGGGCTATGGGTCCATAAATCAGTCCACATGATTCATCACGTCTCAAACCGGTTAGATTCATCATGACATATAGACTCATACGATTTATCTACTGATGTAATTCATACTTTATATATACTCCAATACTCTCTTTTCAAAAATTATTAATGAATAGTTTGAAGGGTAAAACTTACAAGCTCATCACGAACAACTTAATTAAGTTTGTTATGACATCCAAAATTTGAGAGAAAAAACACACGTGGTATTATCACTTTAACCTTCCATTCATGTCGGTAGCTACGTTGTGCCCCAGCAAGATTTGAATGTTGTCATAGAGCTCCGACCAATTTTGTGGCGCAACTGTCCCGTTAATAGGGCCACATGAAAAATGTGCATCGATAAGTAAATACGGGTGGATGGACCATTTTAATATTTAATATATATATTGCTTTTTAATTATTACTTCAGTTAACAACGGTTGGGTATTAATTTGCACACCATAAGTTAACCTACCCAACCTAAGTAAAGGACGCGCCATGTAGGTATGTCTAAAGGGCGCACCGTTGGGGCGCTTTTGACCCGACTTTCCCTTGCTTCCGTGACCAGCACAAAGCTCTATGTCGGATAAGAGGTAGTGGAAAACAGTAATGTGGGACAAATATCCGGGAAACAGGGGGTCTATGTTTATGGCACCATACACAGTGCACTCGGCGCCACATGACTCGAGGTATGACTAAAGTCAAAGCTAAACCACATTCAAGTTAGATGTGAGGGTTATAAAAACCTCAACCATCTGCATAACATGTTAAGTGTAATATTACGTACTTGAGCTACATAAATATTCCACATACAAACTCTTGACTGACTTGATCGTCGGAGGGAAAACAACAGAAACACCCAGACTTTCCTTCTGTGCAGGTTAACGAAGCGGCACAGAACCAAGTCGGAAAACACCGGAGAAGACCCAACCGGTAAAACGTGATTCAACACCAACTACTTCGGCAAAAAAGAAAACTAATAACTAATAGAAATTAAATCATGGTGATTGTTGATAGAGAGACCCCTATATAATATATTAATACGTGTAACGTATTGAAATAATATTATTTTTTTGGCCAAATATTGAAATAATAATTAATGTTACATAAAGCCAATATAATAATCTCTCAATTTTGATTGAATTATTGGAGTATTTATGTTAAATATTAAATTGATAGACTTATTAGTTCAGTCTAATTTATTATTAAATGGTTGTGAAGAATGCACATCTATGTTACGTGAAATCGTAATTTTTCTCAAATTTCGGTCAATATTTTTTTTAAAAAAAATTTAACTGGTAAATTGCAAACTTCTCAAAGTTTAATTATTAATTTACACACAAAAACATATATATTAAAATAATAAATAAAATACAAATTTCAATTATAACTTAAGGGTAAAATTAAATAGATTAATAAAGTATAACTATATGTAAAATCAAATAAATTTTTTAATAAAATAAATCAATTTATAAATTATTTAGTATATCAAAGTGACCAATTCATATTTAAATTTTAAATATTTTATATGACATAATATAATTTTATAATTAAAAAAGATGAAAGAGTATTTCACACTTTTTGTATGGCATATATTCTCATAAAGGAGATTAGACTTGTCTTATTGAGTATAAAGAGTTCGGTCTCATCAAAGATTCTTACTTTATGAAGTTATTTTTACCATACAATTATTTGATATATTTATGGAGAAATATTATATGTATGTATACATTCTATGAAATCAATTAACATTATTATGGATATCCATTATTAGGCACACAAGCTTACCTATACATACATAAATAATATATTTGTATAATCGCTATAAGAAGAAGTCAAATGGATCAAATTATTTTATTTTATTAATAATTTATTTCCGAGTCTTAACTGATCCATTTTTTCTGCCAATAAAAAAGACGATGAGCCCTAAATGAAAAAAATAAAATAAAAATACAACCATACTAATCATTACTATTACTATATATATATATATAATTTTATAACTGAAACGTGATTCTCATACATCATCTTTTATTTTTATAAAACTCAAAAAATGAAATATTTACATTATGATTTCGCATAAATAAATCAATAACTCTATTAGTATCAATAATGACAGATAAATTAGCTTAACTTGTTATCTTAATCAATTTACAAGCTTCAAAAGTATTACTTTTTCGATTTTTTTGCTCAGTGATAGTATTTCTTATAGAAAATTAATTAGACCAAAAAACTTATAGCAAATTTGAGTATAGACAAATATTAATCTTTCCCTAAAATAAATTTTGTGTTAAATCATTTTTTTCTTACAAATTTACTCCATTCATGTTGGTGATCATTTGAGTTTATCCATTTTGTCCGAGTTTTTATTCAAGCTTAATAGAATATATTTTAAAGATTGCAAAAATGGAATAATACTTTTAAAAATATTACAATTTGACCATTCAAATTTTTTCGGTATGTTACAATTAAGTCTCGTTTGGGTAGAGACTTGAATGAACCCTAATTGAGGGGGTTAGCATCCGAATCTTGATCCAAACAATCTCGCCCATGAGTGGGGGTATGTCTGTGTTTAGATTCAAATTCTAGCCCTCTCCATTGAGGTTCAGTAGAGCTCAAATTCGATGAAAACTCAATTGAATGGAGACTCAATATATTGTCATATATAATAAAATTTTGAGGGTTAAATTATAATATTCTGACAAGTATTTTGTTATTTTTAGAATATTCAAAACATATATATACTATTAAATTTGAATGGGAAATGTGTAAACTCAACTAATCACCAAAGATGAAGAAACAACATTTTTAAGAAACCAAATTTAAGGGAAAAATACAATTTTGAGTCAAATATTACGAAATAAAGTTGGATTTTAGCCTTTTATTTTAAAGTTTAAACCTAGTTTTGAGTTTTCACAATTCGTCCTTCTAATTTTCATAGAAAATAATATATCTAAAATCGCAAAAATAATATATTTTTTAAATATTATAATTAAACTTGTATAGGTTATATATATTTTATGATTATATTCTAATTTGATGGAAATTGTTTTATAATTTTCAAAACGGATACGGTTAAATTTGGATGAAAATGAGAGATACAAAATAAGATTTTTTTTTTAAATTGCATGGGACAAATGTGCAATTTATCATAATATTTATATTGCACAATAGAAAAAAGTAACAGAAAAACTCTACCTAAAAAGTATCTCTATCGTGATAAAAATAAAAATAGACGGTATATGAATAGTGGAGATGAAGAAAATAGTCGAAAACATGTGATATTTACGTACCACACAACTGTGTGAATTATCATCATAATAAAAAAATAAAAATAATTCTTTGACATTATTCTGTATTTTATATCAATTAATTTATCCTAACGTTAAGAGTTTAGTGTCCTGAAGTGACTGTAATTATTATTACTATAAATTAAAAGATAATAATGAAATTAAGTCGCCACCTAAGCTTCGTTAAGCAAAGCTACTCTGGTTTGTTTGGCTATACAATCAGACCTGATTTGCAGACATTATTTCCTTCTTCATCACTGTCTCTTGAACAGTCTTCTCTGTTTCCATGATGCTGCAGCAGAGATTTAGGTAACAAAGCTTCCTTCCTTCCTTCGAGATTTGTCACAATAGCCGCACTCAGGTTCAACATCAGTAGCTAGAAGGACACGACGACATGTTAGATCTCAATGTCGAGATGGTCTCCTCCGACGACTTACCTTCTTACTGTAACATCGACGATAGATCGTCGACGATGATGAGAGGCGAGGAGGAAGAGATGAAGGTTCTGGAAGAAGACGACGATGAAGAAGGAGGCGACAGGGAGGTCTCCGCGGGCACGTCTGACTCCTCCTCTGTTGTCAACGCCGACGATTCACCGCCCAGCGCCGGCGATGTCAACTCCTCCATCCCTCTCATCTTTGGCATCTTGAAGAAGGAGGATCCCGGGCCGGGGATCGTTACGCGTCAGCTCTTTCCGACGGCATGGGGCGCCGGAGAGGGCTCGCAGCTCAGCTTCGGTAAGCCGTCGTGTGAGTCCAGGCCGCAGTGGCTGAACCTGGCGTTCGGTGGGGGCAAGGCAGCCGGAACTGAGGAAGCGGCGGAGCTGAGGGTTCTGCAACAGAAACAGCAGGTGAAGAAGAGCCGGCGGGGCCCACGCTCCCGGAGCTCGCAGTACCGCGGCGTCACGTTTTACCGCCGGACAGGCCGCTGGGAATCGCATATATGGTCTGTAACTCTTGCATACAACTCCTTAATTCCAAATTTTTCCATTTCATTTTTTTTTATATATATAAAAAACTTTGATTTATTTACAAGAACATTTTTTTACATATAAATTTCATTCTTTCTTCATTAATTTCTACAGCTAATTGATCAAAATTCTTATTTTTTGATACAGGGACTGTGGGAAGCAAGTTTACTTAGGTGAGCAATTAAATTACATCATTTTCATTCCCAGACTTCAATCTTCATAATTAGAAAATAATTGAAGATTGGATTTTGAATTTGCTAGGTGGGTTTGACACTGCATATGCTGCAGCAAGGTAGAACCTCAACTTCCATCTCATCTCATATACCTATTTTCTGAGTAATCAACTTAAAAATCCCATCTTTGGGTGTCCAGAGCTTACGATCGAGCTGCGATAAAGTTCCGAGGAGTCGATGCAGACATAAATTTCACCATAGGTGACTACGATGAAGACATGAAACAGGTTGGTTTAGGTTTTTATGTTCATTTACCAGGTCAAGATCGAAACTTTTTGAACAGAAATATATTTTTTCTACAAACTAAGAATTTTATTAATTAATCAGCAGATGTGGAATCTGGGTAAGGAGGATTTTGTTCATGTTCTTCGCCGTGAAAGCACCGGAGCCTCGAGAGGGAACTCAAGATTCCGAGGGGTCACGGCGCTGCGGAAATGCGGGAGGTGGGAAGCTCAAATTGGGCAATTTATTGGGAAGAAGTAAGATTTTTGTTCTTATCTCAATTATTCAAACTTGCAACTTGATGAATAACTGTAATCGCAAAGTCAGAGGTTGACTCTTTGTAGGTTTGTTATTTATGATATCTCTAGTTTGGTAAGATTAATTAAATATTCATCCATCAAGCTCATATTTGGGACTTTTTCCCCCAGTAAATGTTGGGAAATGACGACACTTTTTTTTCTTTATCTAATGAGTTAGTCTTAAAATAGTTCTTGAAATCAAAATTTAATTGGAACATAGTCTCTACATTTATAAGATCATCATCCCAAGTTTGGAAATTTCAATTATTTCCTATAAATTTCATACATATCTTCTGTAAACCCGGGATTTATGACAGGACGGCGATACAGTTCAATGGCACCAATGCTGTCACCAATTTAGAGTCTCGGCCTCACGGCGGCGGCACTACTTTAGATGTCAGTACTGAAGGTATATGTACTTGAAGGGAATCATATATACACTTTGTAGTACTAGAATTTTATCCATATTTTGACACTTTCTGTTTCTGAGTTTTCATTGTTTAGACAGAGTAGGAGGTCACAACCTTGATCTAAACCTCGGGATCTCCTCTACGCCTTCAAGTGGTGGCATCTTGAAGAAGGCTATAAGTGGTAGCCATGTTCGTCTCTGCTATAGCAGCACTGAGATGCCTCCTAAACAGCAAGAAGCACAACCATTGGTAATTCCAGTTCTGCACTGTTGTTTATGGTGGATCACAGTTCAAAGTTCTGCTTTTGAACTATATACGCAACTAAACTTTGAGTTTCGGGAAAACCCAATTCACATTTACTACTTGGGATGCTTTCTTGGTTGTTTTCATTGCTGTGATCGGATATTTTCTGCATATCTGTGAATGACTGGTTGTGTTGTATGTTTTTGCAGGGGTATGGCTCTTATGCTGCACCAAACCATCCTCCTCCCATTTGGTCTCCTATCTACACTTTTCCTTTACCAAACTCTGAGGTACTTAGTTCCACTATAACCCTAGCAAAGCTCTCTTTTTTGTTCAAAGGGGTAAAATATCATATTGCGCCCTAATGATTGGACAGATCTTCAGTTTCACCCTAAAGTTTAAATCGTAAAATTTGAAAAGAAAAACTAATTGTTTTTAACTATTTTAGTAGTAGTCTTCCCTTGACTATCAAATATCAGGAGCTTCAGAATATCTGAGAAGGATTCGTTAGAGTATCCTCATGTGTTTGGTCAAAATGCAAGTTTGCCTCCTCCGTCAACTTTTTCATCCAAATTTAATAGAATTAGTTTCGAAAATTGCAAAAAAAAATAAATAAATAAACTTTCAAAAATATCATAATTTAACCCTTTCAAATTTTTCCAAATGTTACTTAAATTGTAACATTTGATATTTTTTGGAATGGTAAAATTGTAACATTTTTGAAAGTTTTTTCTATTAAATTTGGATGACAAAATTGACGGAGGGGGCAAACTTGCACTTTGGCCAAACATGAGAGAGACAAAATTTATGATTTAAAATTTAGTGGGAAACTTAAAAATCAGACCATATTAAGGAGCAAGATCATACTTTATCCACTTGTTCCAAAATTGTTTATATTGAAATGACTATTGACACGGATTGTTGCTAAAAAAACGAACTTTTTTTCATGTTTTTTTTCCCTGTCAGGGAAAGGGTATTATGGATATGAGTGTGGCAACTTCCTGCAGTTTGAACCGTGGATGGCAAGTTCAGATCAGCAATGGCAGCACCAGTAGCACTCCCTTGCCCATGGCACGCGTGTTCCCAACTGCAGCATCATCAGGATTCTCATCATCTTCATCTTCTTCTTCATCCACCACAAATACTCCTCGCCTCATCCACCCAAACCCTACCTCGCCACCTCTCATCAAACCCTAATTCTTTCCCTTCCCTTAAGGGCGATGAATTAACTATCTAAACTTTAGTAAGTTTGAAGTGTTGCTATATATATAACACCCATAGCGCATTGGGCTGTTACCCTACAACCTGATTCGTATATGTATTGACTTGTTTTGTGTAAAATGAGACATCTTCTGCATTTTACGAAATGTATGAAATATGATACATTGTGTACCCTTCCCTTAATGCATCTGATTGGATGAACTGGTTGATCTGACTTGGCACCGGAAGGCTGATGTGGAATTCTGGTCTGATGATGTGGCAGATTTCAATGAGGGTAATGGGCTTGGGAAGGTGTTCAGGTGGACTAGGGGTAGGGGACGTATATCTCTTTAGCATCATTTTTAAAAGAACAAATTTTATTTTCTTTAACATCTTCATTAAAATATGGAGAAAAAGAAGAAGATAAATTCAGGCATAATTCGAATTTTCATTAATGCTTGTTTTTGAAAATTTTGTTTGATCATATTTGGTTATCGGTTGAGTTTCAGTCAAATTTTTCTATCTAAATTTAATAAAATATTAAAAACAATATAATATTTTTAAGAATATTATAACTGAACATTTCAAAACTTTTTATGTTATAATTAGGGTGGATCATGGGCGGGCTGGTCTTGAAGGCAGCATGACCGATACCAATACCGACTTTGGCAAACAAAAACCGTCCGAATCGGTTTTGCTTTACTCGGGCCGGTCTCGGTCTTGGATCGAATTTTTTTATCTTGAACCTGGTCGCTTCTCATCTTCCGTCGCACTTCCCTTATGGAACCGATCCAAAGGTTGTTGAATGCTTCAATGTCATGAATTACTAGTGTTTCAAAGGTTAGACCATGAATTTCTAGGATTTTCTTCAATATTGGGTCGACCCGATCCTAGTCGTTTTTTTTGAAAAAAAGACCGAGACCAACCTTGAATAAAAAAAACCGCACGCTCCTAGTCGGACTGGTCTCAGACCGATCTTGTCGGAAATTCAGTCCAACCAGTTTTTTTATCACTCCTAGTTACAATTAAATATTCAATTAAGATTCGATAAGCTACAATAGAATTGAGATTAAACTGAATCCCAATTAAGAGGTTAGGGGTATGTAAGCAAAAGTTTAGTCACACGTGTCTAAACATATAATATTTTATTCATCTTATTCTCGTGGTTGTAAATATTTCTAGTGAAAGAATTTATCAAATCCTGAATTACTTCGGATTTTAACAAAGCAAGTTGAATTCTTATAAAAGAAGTTCATTTATCACATATATTGGTAGAAGCTTGTGTCACAATAATATCTGATCTATAATGTTTTACTATAATAAGCACCGAAAACATTACATTAGTTAATAATCTTTAGTTTTTTTTTTTGTCATTAAGTAGAATAAAAAATTGTTTTTATTTTGTTGGTTATCCAATGTAAATTTTATTATTATGCAATGAAATGATGAGAAAGTGTTTATTTAAGGTTTTGGTAGGACCTGTTTAGTGAGGAGTTAGCAACGGTTCTGCATATTGGACCGGACCTTTCCTTGCATGTAGGGGTGGCAAAACCTGACCCCACCCGTGATCCGCCCACGGGTCGTGTTTGGGTCAAGATTTTTACTCACCCCGTAGATAACCCGTGATACCACGGGTTAAGTTTGTGTATGAAGGTTTGACCAACGGGTCAAACCGTGACCCGTTACATTTTTATATTATATTAAAATAATAGTGTTTTTTGGTATGCACGGTTCAAACGGATCAAACTGACCCACGAGTCTAGGAATTCAATGTGTCAGTTTGACTCAACTCTTTCATTTCTAACGGATCATTCTGACCCGTGGGTTGACCCACCAACCCTCATGTCAGGTTTGAGTTTGAAAAATTGACACATAATATTACACGGGTCAAATTTGGGTCAGGAATCCATGATACGACCCAAACCCGACACGACCCATGAGTCAACCATGACCCGTTTTCCCACCCCTATTTCCAGGGAAGTTTCACTCAAATCATTACACTTCCATAAAACTTCCATCGCTGCAGGAATTATGTTTCCATCTCTGTGTGCTTTTCGTTATCAACAGTCATATACCTTCCATTTCCAAAACCCTAAATTTGAAAATTGCACAACAGTCACCTCCCAAAGAGTTGCAGGTGCCAATAATGCTGCCCCTTCCCTTCTATAAAACCCTAATCCACATCCTCCCACCATACCTCTTTGCATTGCAATGGCTTTCCCGCCTTCCATTTTCGAAGAAACCCTAGTCCTCACCCAGTCAGAGATCGCTGCATTCCATAATATAGACAGAACCCTATACTCCCGTCTCGTCATCGACCTGAGGAGGGACCCGGCGGTTTCCATGAAGGTCACGGCCTTGTGGATTTGGCTGGAGCGTATAGGGTGCCACCCTGGCAAACTCATTGTCAGAATAAGCAACCTCGTATATCGGTCCCTCCACGCTCTTGCTGACGAGGCAGTGGCATGTTTGGTCTGCTTAGGAGATGGTGCATTCCGCCCTGAATATGAAACCCTAACCCTCCACCATACCAAGGAAATAACGGGTTGTGACCTTATCTCCCTCAAAGGCTTCCACTCAAACCGCGATCACATCGTTGATGCCATTCACAAAATCATGGATGAGGTTTGTTTGAAGGTATTTGGGGACATATACCGTCGAGCAATCAAAATTCAAGCTTGCCCTAACCCTAACCCTAACCCTAACTCTATCAGAAACAGAAACAAATATCAAATTCAAAACCCTAGAAACATGTATAAAACTCCAGTATCTATGGAGGGAGGAGGGTACCTAGATCTTCTGTGTAGTCCACTGTCAAACTCTAGGGTTGATGAGGAGGCCCACCGTGAGTTCCTTAACAATGAATTGGCAGATGTGTTGGAACAAATCCAACTTCAAGATCACAGAAATGGCAGAGACTCCGATGAGGAAGAAGATGAAGAACTGTCTCCTGATGAGAGGACAATATTCCTTACGTTCTCCAAAGGATACCCCATTTCCGAAAAAGAAGTTGCACAGTTCTTCACAAGGTCTCTCTTATTACATAGGACACGTGTATTTCATGTGGTGAGATCATATAAAGGGGTTATCTCCATCTACTTTTGATTAGTGCATTTTTAGCCCTAATTATTTGTGAACTAACAGGAAGTACGGCGATATCTATGAAGCAATCCTCCTGCAAGAGAAACCGGACGACGAGCAGCCATTATACGCTCGGCTTGTTCTCCGGTCGTCTTCAACAATCGCGGTGGTGCTTGGAGAGAAGATCAAAGGCAAGTTCTACATCAATGGCAAACATGTCTGGGCGAGGAAGTATGTCCCCAGAAGTGGTCCAAAATCCAGTGTTATACCCACGCGACTGCCTCCTCGTATTCTGTAGTTTGAGAATAGAACGTGTTAAAAAGTATGTCGTGGTCGTTTCTGATGAGAGTGATGGATAATTGGATATGGGAGATGTTATATATTTTAGACTAACGGGATGTAATATGAATAGAACGCGGTGAAAAATCAAAATTTTATATGGTTTAATGTAAAGTGCGGTTAGGACGATAAATTTTATATTATAAAGGTTATGTTATTTTAGTTATGCATATGGCTTTTGTATACATATATTAATTATTTAATATTAATAAAGGGTGAACTATAACTAAAAGATATTATAATATTCATCTTACTCCATTACATTTAACATAATAAATATGGATAGACAGTAAAACAACATTTGACAATCACGAGTATAAATGTGTTTATGGTATTATAACGTTATTAATTATTATTACGATATATAATTTAAAAATATAGTATTAGATTGAATTAATTAATAACATTTAAATCTGTGTTTTTTTTTAGTTTCGATCGGTGTGGGTGACATTGAAGATCGTGCATACACGAATAGCCTGGTCAAAGTCCTTCAAAGTTTACATAACGTGCAGTCTTTTCCTACAGTGCCAGCCAGTAAGCAGTAACATCCAAATACCGACAGCATAACAATCAACGAAAGATGGTCGGATCACAACTGTACTACGTACGTACATGTTTGTTATTTTTGTAATGACGATAAATTTGTATTATTGGATATATTAAACTAGGATTAATTCATCAACTATATAGATTTTATCTTAGTGGACAATACAAACATAAGATTATTCGCATATAATATATATATATATATGTTATGAAATTTAAACTTTGATTAAGACATTGCAATGTTAATCTTTTTAAACCACCACCGACAAAAACGTATAGTCTATAAAAAAAAATTACTACACAACAGATCAGGGAATGACTTAAATACAAAATTGTCTGTTTGGTTAGCATGAAATAGGAAGTAGAAATTTCATTTTTTCATGTTTGGGTTTACGAAATTGGTGGACTGAATTTGGATTTCTTGAAAATTGTGAATAGTTATTCTTTACTTTTTGTTCAAATTTGCTATTTTAGGTATTTAGATTTATTTCCTTCCTAATTTGCTTTCAATATTACTAAGTAATTACTCTAATACATTAATTGTCTTATGTATTATACGTATTGAAGCAAATGATATGTATGACATTTGATTTTAGAGTTAAATACCAATGAGCTACCTGAACTTTGACCATTTTACAACGAGCTACCCAGAATTTGAAAATTCAAAACGTGCTACCTCAACTTTGAAAAATGTGCAAATAGCTACCTCCGTCCAATTTTCCGTCAACTCTTGACGGAAATTCGTCGGAAATTGGACGGAGGTAGCTATTTGCACATTTTTCAAAGTTGAGGTAGCCCGTTTTAAATTTTCAAAGTTCGGGTAGCTCGTTGCAAAACGTCAAAAGTTCAGGTAGCTCGTTGCAAAACATCCAAAGTTCATATAACTCATTGATATTTAACCCTTGATTTTATTACATTCTCTTTATATATATCATTTTATCGACCACACATTAGAATTGCACATTACATTCCATTTCAATTTTTCAATCAATCAACCAAACAATATCATATTATTCTTTATTATTTTCAATTTTTATTATCTATTCCATCAGCCATACACTGTATGTTAGTATTTTGTTTGTTGGAATATAAGACATGCACTCATAGATTGCATAATATAAACACATAGTTTAGATTTACCTCATCTGAAGACTGGTAAACGGATATGCTTGAGATGAAATCACGATCTAATTTCGATCGGAGAACACATCTCGGTGACCTAAGTTTTCACTACTACTCATTTCTATTTATACTATATAGTGATTAATATGTATTTATGACAACCATAAGCACACTTATATATAGAAATACAAAGGGAATTGTTTGAATCAATATATTACAACTGAGCTTATGAAAATAAGTTTTCACAAATGGACGATCAAATACAATAAAAAAATCCAGCATTTTTTATAATTTTATAACTGCACACATAAAACTCTTAATACAAAACATTCACTTTTTAACTAGTTAATTCAATATATATATATATATATGAGTTAAATACCAAGTATCTACCTGAATTTTGGACGTTTTGCAACGAACTACCCAAATTTTAAAAATTCAAAACGGGCTACCTCAACTTTGAAGAATGTGCAAATAGCTATCTTCGTCCAATTTCTGACGAATTTACGACGAATTTCCAACGACTTTCCGACGTCAGCTGGCGGAAAATTGGAATGAGGTATCTGTTCGCACCTTCTTCAAAGTTGAGGTATTTTGTTTTGAATTTTCAAAATTCGGATAACTCGTTGCAAAACACCAAAAGTCCATGTAGCTACTTCGTATTTAACCATATATATATATATATTTATAAAAAATATTATTTACAGAAATAAAGGAAGTGTACTTTGTGCGTGTAGTGTAGCAATCGAAGGAGGAGTGTAAGCTGATCACGTTGATGAAGCGCAGAAGCCTATCTATATCTATCTGTCATCCTCTCTGTCACAGTTGTGTTATTGTCTATTTTCAATACACCATTATTTCAACCTTCCCTCCTTCTATTATAAACCACCCTTAATCTCACTCTTTCCTTACTTGCATATTACAACCCCACCACCTTCTTTCTCTCTGCACCTTCTTCTTCCCCTGAAACTCAAACCTCACGAGACCACCACCAACAGATACGACAGAGCGATGACGATGGGCGGAAGCGGCAATGCGAATGGCGGCGGCTGTGGGCTTTTCGGAGATACTACTCTGACGAAGGTGTTCGTCGGAGGTCTGGCCTGGGAGACGCCCAAGGAGGCCATGAGGGAGCACTTTGACAAGTACGGCGAGATCCTCGAGGCTGTTATCATCTCCGACAAGCTCACCGGACGTTCAAAGGGTTACGGTTTCGTAAGTGTCCTTACTAATAATTAACTGAATCAACACTTATTTTTGTAATAATTATATAATTGCATTATATGATTTTATTTTTGTAGAATACTATAGAAAATATTACTTTTTTATTTTACAATCTTGGTATAAAAAAGGAAATTGTTACTCTCCATCAACAAAGTCCTAAACAATTTTATCATACTTTTTTTTTGGTAAATCATAAACTATAACAAATGAAAAACAAATAATTAATTGTCTTTAACTATTCTAGTATTTGATTTCTCTTTTCGACTTATGAATCATTTTGACACGATTCATGAATGATTCGTGAAAACACGGTTCAGTAGTCTTCACTCATGGATCAACTCATCTCCCGTCTCAATTATATAATTCTAACTCATGAGAATTGTTTATGAGTTTTTATGTACGGGTGGTTCGAACGGGTCAGACTTACCTGCAGGTCATGAAGGTCGAACGAGTAAGTCTGACTCAAGTCTTACTATTTCTGACCCGCGTGTCAGGTTTGAGTTTAAAAAACAGATACATACTATTACACGGATCAGGTTTGGATCAGACTGTCTCTGACACGACCTAAGACCGACATGACCTATGACACGTTTTAACACAACTACCGCCATCCGATTTGTTTCCCTAAAAAGAGGCAATATATGCTTAATTAAGGATGCAATGTTGCTAATTTCTTGATTAATTATTGATGATATAGGTGACATTTAAGGATCCGGAAGCAGCTAAGAGGGCTTGTGAGGATGCTGCCCCCATAATCAACGGTCGTCGCGCTAACTGTAACCTGGCCTCGCTCGGGGTGCGCCGCCCCAAGCAATGTACTACACCTCCTTCTCAAGGTACATTGTTAATTAAATTATAAATATTAAAGTTAAATTCAAGTTTTTATCACAATTTAAGTAATTTACAGTTTACACATCAAGATAACAATATTCTCATTTTTTTCTACTTTTAAACTGAAGGACCAAACAACATTAACGTTGGGATTGGACCAAGGTCAATGGCTCAGTGGTACTACACTGGGGGAACCCCGCCAATGGCTTACGTGCCGCCGCCGCAGCACAATCAAGCCGTTCCTTACTACGGGTATTCATTCGGACTTTTAATCTCAGCCCTTGATTTCCATGCAGAAGTATAATGAGAAATTTAGCTAGTAAGTTACCCAACCATATATCTAACATGTTTATTGTTACAAATGTAGGTACTCACCCGCCTACATTACTCCGGAAATAAATTACAGCCACGTAAGCCCTACATACAAGTTTATGCGTTTATCTTTCAAGAGTAACTTATCAGTCTTATATCAATGGACACTTGGTCCAATCGCATAGCCCTTACTTGGATGTAAGAGATACTGAGATCGATTCTCAGCATGTCTCAAGATTATTCCTTAGATGACTCAAATAAAAAAATTTATCATATGATCAAAAAAATAGTTTCTTTATTTTGTACCATGAGTCGTGTTTGTATTAGATATTTTGAAACAACGTGTCATTTTGACCTTAAAACAACGTGAATTTTGTTTTGAAACAACGTGTTTGTTTCTCATGGACCCGCGAATCATGTTTTAACCTTAAAAATTAATCCGTCAATAATTATGAATATGTTTAGGTTGAATATTGTTTGACATAACATAAATTAACACCCATATAGAAAACGAGTTACTGATTATGTGTTAGTCTATTTATCCTTTAAAATTAACTTATTAGTAACCTTGTTTGATAAACAGAAAATGAATTATACCCGAGGGGCGTATATGAATGCGGGTCAGTACTATCCTCACCAAGGATATCCTAGCCAGACCATGGTGGGTGCGAACACGTTGATGCCTATGTACCCGATCTATCAGTATCCCCAGTCCCACACAGTGGGTCTCCCGGCCGCCCATATGTACCCTAACGCAACCGCTGGTCCCATGGGCGCCGTGCCGGCGGCTCTTATCTCCAAACCTCCGTCTCTCGTTGCTCCAGCCACAGGTTCGACAACTCGACTCAACTTTACCATGCATTCATTAATTAACTATTGATATTCATAATTTTATAAATAAAAATAAGCAGAGTTTAATTATCAATATAATTTTGGTTTAAATACAAATGAGCTACATGAACTTTGAACGTTTTCAACGACCTACCTGAACTTTAAAAATTCAAAACGAGCTACCTCAACTTGGACTAAGGTGCAAATAACTACATCTATCTAATTTCCGATGAAATTTTCTCAACAGTTGATGGTAAATTAGATGTTAGCTATTTTCACTTTCATTCCAATTGAACTAGTCCATTTTGAATTTTTAAAGTAATGGTAGCTTATTTCAAAACATCCAAAATTTAGGTAGGTCATTAATATTTAATACTATCATTTTTTTTTTTGGTTTAAATTTTACTATTTGAAAATAAAAATGTAGGTGGAAAAAAATGGCTTCTATGAACACATGGGTGTAATAAAAAAAGTAAAGAGGTTTAACTGTAAAAGAGTTCATAATTGATCCTGGTTAGAGTGCACATGGGGAGTAACATGGGGAACTGTCTGGAACAAGAATCATTCTGTCACGTGACCTCGCGTGGTTCCGTATGGCCGGTCCAGCCCCTCTGTCTGTGGTCCTTCCCGTGTTCTGCCGCTCCACCTAATCTTTTTCCCCCATCCCAAGTATTCCTTTGAGTCTTTGACCAGCTACCTTGACTGTTTTCTAATAAATTAAATATAATAATGGTAATATAAAGAATTAAGTATCATATTTAATTTAATGTTCATATAATTTTTTAGTTAAACTTTTTTCCAAATAAATTATTAACTGAATTTAGTTCAATTTATTAATTTTATCTAATGTATAGATACATTAGATGGAAAATTACTTTTTGTTGATAAAAAATTATAATTTGTTAGTTAAATTATGTGGATACAAACATTTTTTTAGCTTTTTTTTTAAAATGTAATTTTTTAATTTAATATTAAATTAAACTCAACTAGCAAATTACAATTTTATATAAAGTTATTTACAAAAAAATCAACTAATAATATTTATATCCACAAAAGATAGCTAGCAAATTGGTAAATATCCAAAATATATTTTTACATAAATCTAACAATTTTTTTCATTTAAATATAAACCTACAACACTTGCATTTAAACAATTAACTTTATTTATCATAGATTTACCCCCAAAAAATATTATTTATCATACTTGCCAGGCTAGCTCTTTATTTATCATGTATTCCACCTATTCATTCATTAAGTATATATGGATTATTTATTTACTAAAATATATAACATCAATATCTGTAATTCTGTATATATTATTATTATTATTATTTAAATAATTATGTATTGATTCAACCGAGACAGTTTGCTTGTCTGTGGAATGATGATATCTAGGGCACAATGGTGTTGGAGGGGAGAGCTTGGTGAAGAAGACGAGTTGGAAAAAGCTAATTGACAACGCATGAGGGTGGTGGTGGTCTGCATGCTCATCAGAACAACCTTATTTTTTTTATGAATTCTGATCTGGCATGGCATGGAGTGTCACTTACCTTGAACATTTATTTATTTATGTTCCATTATTAATTATAATTTTTTAGTTTCATCATCATTATTTTTTATTCCATTAATCATTCAGCAATGTTCTATCTAACATGTTATCCATAATGTTGTTTGTGACATGCAAAATCATTACCCATAACTCTAGACAAGAAGCCACGATTATGTAGTATAATATGCTCTCTATTTGAAAAAATATTGGCTTAAAATTTCAACAAATTTAGAGTCGACTTTTAAATTTTAATATTATGTAATTTAATTTATACTTAATTATTTAAATTTAATATTCAACTTTTAGAGTTATTTAGTATTATATTTAATTTAAAGTTAAGGAATATATCCCCTCTCAAAGACATTTTTCAATTTATTTGATACGGCCGGGAATCATATTTACATTGAACAATACGTCATATTTGAATCAAGTATTAAGACACTATTGACTTCAAAATTTGATCTTTTTAAAAAAGTAACTGTTTTCGAAAAAATATTTTAAAAAGTATATATTCAAAAAATATATTTATCAACATGTGCATGTGCGCAGGTATGGTAGTAGCGTTTTTTAGAGAAACGCTAAAAAACGCTACTAGGAGTAGCGTTTCCAAAAATGCTACTGGGAGTAGCGTTTCCAAAAACGCTACTGGACAATTTGGATTGCACCAATACATCCCGGAGATGAGCCCCAATGAGATAGAAGAGCACATGAGACTGCATAAGTTCTCCCGTAGAGTCATGCCGCTGGGACAACGTCGTTGGTCAGTGCTGCACCAAGATTGGATTGCTCTGTGGAATAACCGGGCTGATTCTGTTATACAGGAACGTCGACCTTACACACCTTGGGCGCAGTACATGAGGTGGTATCGTACAATAACGCGACGTTTCATTACAGGTCCAACAGTCGAGACAGGTAATTCTTCACTGGGTCAGCCATCGGTCCCATATATTCCGCACGGGGGCCAAGTAGAGACAGTGGTAAGGGTAATTATGGTGATTGATATGTAACTTTAATTCATTTCATACTAATTATATACAATTGTTTTCTCTGAACATGGAGAACATATGGGTATCATGGCTAGAGGAATTATTATGGCACGTAAAGCTGCTAAAGGTACCCTGAAGTTCACAAAGAAAAACATGAGACTGCTTGGAGAGACTTATCTCGAGAGATGTCGGTCCTCTTATGATGTCCTCCATTGCTTGTTGGCGACGAGTGAAAAAGTATGTGTTCGACCTCCAGTAAGTGAGTTTCACTAACTCAGTCAACGGTAAGGCCCTTGCCCCTTTCAGCACTCCGTTGAACACTTCGACCAAATTAGTAGTCATGTTTCCATATCGAGCGCCTCCATCGTACGCCAGGGCCCATCTCTCAAGGGGGATGTTCGAAATCCAATCACGGTACTTTCCATCTTGCAGAGTTAATAGATTAGAATACCACACATCAAACTTACGTTTATCAGGGGTACTTGCCATAACATACAACTGCTTTTTCAGAGTCACACTTTTGAATGTGTGATTGAAGTTACTCGCTAGATGACGCGCGCAAAAGCGATGTGTTCCACGACCATGTTGAGCGTATACATTCTCGACCGCGTTAATTATTGATCTGTGCCGATCAGACATTAGACAGACAACTCTCTCCTTCGTCACGTTATCCCGGAGATGCTGCAAAAATCAGTTCCAACTCTCATTTGACTCTGCAATACCAAATGCCAACGGATAGATGCCATTGTTAGAATCATATGATACGACTACGAGAACTTTTCCATTATATTTGCCATACAAATGCATCGCATCAATACTTATAAGTGGTTGGCAATGGACAAATCCTTCAATAGCTGGACCGAATGACCAAAACATCATACCAAATGTGGCTACTTGAGTTTGAACATTTACTCTTTTGGGCAGGAAATCATAGACTGTCCCAGGGATGTATACGGACATGGCTGCTAGTAGTCGCGGGAGGTTTACAAAGGCTTCTTCGTGTGTTCCGTATAAAGACTCCAACACTACTTGTTTGGAGTACCAAGCTTTCGGATATCCAATTTTCGAACCGAACTCATTCTCCACCATCGACTGGATTACTGAAATTTTCAATCCAGTGTCAGCTAGAACAGAATTTCTTATTAACGACGCTATCATCTTGCAATCGATGTTTGTGTGTCGTTCAATGAGGACTTCATTCGTGCATGTATGTGGAGTTCGCAATTTGGATATTCTCCACAATCCAGTATGCTGAAAAAGACTCCCTCTTAATGCCCATGAACAATTTATGGGATCAACTTTACACTTGAAGACAATTGATTTTGGGGTCGATGTCTCAACAATGCAAATCTTAGAATGAGAAATATGTCATCTTCTCACAGCCGCAGATAACTCGTCCTTACTGCTAAAGGTCATGTTTCTGTTTAGAATACCTTCAGTTGACGGTTCATCAACGTCCATATACAACTCATCCGTTGATTGAAAGTCATCAATCCAGTTACTATCAATCCAATTTCCAGCAGTGGGTTGCGTCATTTGAAGGGTGTGAGAGCTACCTCCACCATGGGAGCTACTTCCACCCTCGCCACCCTCATCAAACACCTCGTCATTTTCTTCATTAATGTGACCCGTAAAATGCTCCATATACGGATCTTCTTCATTTAGTGAGGCATCCGATAGTGCATCAACGTCGACCTCGTCATCGGAGAGATCATTGGTGTGACCATGCAAAACATTCTCTGTCTGACCACCATAAGATGTGTTTGACATCAAGTTACCTTATCTAGTTAAGCTAAACACATTAAATTGGCTAGACACGCTTAACTGTAACGCAATAGACAATGCCCTTTGCGATCGAATCCGTACAAACTTGCAAAGTCCATCAATATCTGTAAATTTATAGGATATGCTTATGGACCTAGCGTCAACCTCATGCCAACCGCACTCGATACATATAATTTCCTTTAGTCTATAAAGAGAAATATCCAAGGTAGCTGTATTAATGCTGGAAGTACCACCCACATACACCTCATTACCATTATGAGACTGTATTTCACCGTCATACAAGCAAATGATACTGATCTCTGTCATGTTTGATCCTAAATAATTAATATTATAACATTCCATATCAGATGTGTTTATTTTTTAGATAATGTAATATTTATGTAAATATAAATGTAAACAATTTTAATTAAAAAAATACATACAAATATATTACATACCTTATGCCAATATTGAAGATGAAGAACGAAGATGAAAAAGAAGATGCAAATGATGAAGAAGACAGGAGAAAGGCAGGCGGATCAGGCGGATGAAGAAGACGAAGACTGAGTTAAATAGAAATATACGGTAATAATTTAAAATTTCGAATAATTGGCGATGTCACAAATAATTGTCCAAATTCGCTACTGGTAATAGCGCAAATGAACACTTTTTCAAAAAAATTCGGACGGTATATACTTTTTCAAAAAAAAATCTGACATACACTTTTTGAAAAAGTTCTCAAAATTTATGTGAAATTATTGATGTATTATCAGATTGAATTGTTTATATATTATCGAATTGATTATTATTTTTAAAAATAAAAAGGATCGGTTGAACTGGTTAAAAACTGGTTTTTGAACAGATACAGAAGATTTACGGGGCGTTTCTTTCATGGAATTCGGAATAAGGAATACGGAATAGGGAATAGGAATAGGGAATAAGGAATAGGAGATAAGAATATGAAGTTGTTTCTTTGGTGGAATAAAATGGAATGGAATAAGGAATTCTGTTGTTTATTTGGTGGAATTGTATATGGAAAGGGAATGGAATGTGGTAAAATGACATATTTGCCCCTCCTTGTATATGTATAGTATATAATATATATAATTTGTATTAATTAATTTTAAAATTAAGAATAATAAAAACTTATAATATAATTAATTAATAATTTAAAAAAAATAAAATAATTTATTTAATTAATTATTAATTAAGATAAAATTATTGAATTAATATAAATTTTAAAGTAAGGGCATTTCAGTCATTTCGCCTCCTATTCCTCATTCCTAGCGCGCCCGGCTTAGGAATTCCGAGCTTTTCACACGGAATGTCTAAGCCTACCCCGCCCGGAATCCGTAAGCCAAATTTTTGCAATTCCGCGAAAAGAACAACTTCTTACGGAATCCGTAAGCCGGATTCCTTTTCCATTCCGTGAAAAGAACATGTCATTAGAGTAATTAAATCATCAAAAAAACGGAGTGGTTCAAGTGGAGAGGTTGAACTGTACCTTACCTAAAATGTGCTAAATGTACGGTTTTGAACTGGTTCGGTTTCAAACCGGTCATGCTCAGCCTTAACGGATGGATTGAATTAAGAGTGTCAATTTTAACACAAGTCTTGTGTCTATAGGTCATATTGGATCAATCGAAAACAAACATGAAAAATAAATCGTGTTTGGATCATACACGATCTAAGGATCAATCGAAAATTCGTACAATTAAATATATATATATTATATAAAAAATTATGATTCACATAAATCGCGGTTAATCCGTATAAGTAAAAATATATTATATAATAGTTTAAGAATCACACGATTTATATCATATAAATTATGCGAATCAATGGATTGTATGACCCACACATTTATAATGTTCTAAATGAAATGACGTAGTCCACAGCAGTTCATATGAGTTGACCCATAAATTTACGAATCGTGTTTCAATCTTAAAAATTAATTGGCTATTAATCATAAATCGTGTTTAGTTTAACATAGATCGTATTTGAGTTGAACCGGTTTTATAATTGACCGGTGAACACAGTTAATTAACACCCTAGATTCCTATCCCAATTCCGTAATGACCTCTATAATTTTGCATGCACTGCAAATTAGTCCTTCAATTATACTATATTGTATGTAGATTTGCATATTTCCATAATATTTAATTTTGGTCCCCATAATTTTAAAATTTACATTCATGTCTATAATTTCAAACTAATTTAAACTTTTAATTTGTTTTTTTTTTATAATTATGGATTAAAATAACCGCTATAGGTGACAATTAATTACCCAAGTTCAAAATACACAATCAAAATTAACTAACTTTAACAATTCGCGAAACAGAAAAGCCAACAGCGTCTTTCCGGAGCGCGATAATAGTATCATTCGGAGGAGAGTTATGAATTTCAAACACATGTCTCTGATTGAGCGCCACACACGCCATTATATCCGCTACTGCATTCGCTTCTCGAAAAATATGTATGAACTTCATTCTTTCGAACTGCATCAATAGCTTCCTGCAATCCGCAATGATCGGCAATAGTTTCTGATTTGTCATATTTTCATCAGAGATTACCTTATGGGCTAAGAGGGCGTCCGTCTCAAGGTGAATAGATTTTAATCCGAGTGTCTTTGCCAAAAGCAGTCCGTCTCGGATGGCCCAACATTCCGCAGTGAGACTGTTTGACCAACCCAAATTTCTTGAGAAACCTGCAACTCATTGACCCCTGAAGTCTCGGATGACCCCACCGGCTCCTGCGAGACCTTGATTTTCCTTAGCAGCACCATCTGTGTTAATTTTAAACCAATCCTCTTTTGGAGGAACCCAACTAATATCAATGGAAATTAACTAATTAGCACTGTTAGTCTCAAGATAAACATTTTTGTGAAATTTTGCCTCAGATAAAGATAATGAATAAACAGAAGAAAAATCAGGTTTATCATTAAAAATAAGTGAGTTCCTATTTTTTCAAATGTTCCATATCGCATAAGGAAAAAAGTACTTCCACTCAACACCTTGAATATTGACTCCTGATTCCTAACAACGCTTCTTGATCCACTCATTCAAAGGGTAGTCGATAGATTGGCCCAGACTAGGCAGTCCAGTGGCTGAATTCCACATCTCTTTAGCATGCTTACACCCACGCAATATGTGATCAATGTCCTCCACCCCAGAGTAACAAATTTGGCACAAAGAGCTCAAATTACATCCTCTATGGTTCAATAGTTTGCTGGTGGCAAGTCTATCTTTAAGGCACAACCAGATAAAATACTTAATTTTTGGGATAGTCTGAATCTTACAAACTCAATCCCATTGATTAATCACCTGGTTGTTTGTGTCATGACCAGCTAAAAGAGAGTATGCAAATGTTGTAGAGTAGTTCCCTGAGTGTGTGTCATTCCATATTTGCGTGTCCGAGGATACATTTGTCTTGTCCCCTGGAGTACCTCGAAACATGTCCACAAATTTTTTGGGGAAGTCAAAGGAAGTTCTATCTAGATTCCACTCTGCATTTTGGAAAACATCTCCTACCATCAGTCTGTCTTCTTCATAGTTCAGTGGACCATAAATAGTCGCTCGCATGGGTTGATTACCCACCTAGTTATCGTGCCAAAATTTAATATCTCTACCATTTTCCACCACCCACCCTGAACCTAATTTAAGGGTGGTCATATCTTCCTTAATTGCTTTCCAATTACAAGGCGTTTTGTTCGAAGTAGTGAGAGAAGTTCCATCTTGCTTAAAAGTTCTGTTTCTAATGACCACAGCCCAAGGAGCCGTATCTTTCTTCAATCTCCAAGCCAAACTCCCCAAAAGTGCTTTGTTACGATACACAAACGACTGCAGACCAAGACCCCCAAGTTTTTTCGGCTTTGTTATTTCCTCCCAATTGATCAAATGAATTTGACTCTTCTGGTCCGTGGATCCCCAAACAAAATTTCTATTAATCCTGTCAAGTTCTTTACCAACTGAATTAGGAAGCATAGTACATTGCATATAATAGGAGGGGATAGTGGACAAGACCGATTTGACCAACGTAACTCTACCTTCCATTGATAACAGCTTTGCCCTCCAACCCGAGAGTTTATTTCTAATTTTATCGAAAATAAACTTAAAAGAGTTAACTTTCGAGTTTGACAAATCCAAAGAAAAGTCAATGTAAGATCCAAAGTTTTCTACTGTTCTAAACTGTAAACTATTTGATATCTGAGTTTTTTGAGTAGCTGGAACATTTTTGAAGAACACCATGATTGACTTCCCCTGATTTACCTTCTGTCCTAAAATTTCGCAAAACTCTTTTAAGACCGAATTAATACAATTATAATTTTCAGGTGTAGCTTCTCCCATGAGAATTATATGCACTCTTGTATTACTAAAAATATCTTCTTCCACCCCTACATCAACTCCAATCCCCGGATTGGGTTTGGAAGATTCAGACTATCCCAAAAATTCAGCATTTTATCTGGTTATGCCTTAAAGATAGACTAGCCACCAGCAAACTATTAAACCATAGAGGATGTAATTTGAGCCCTCTGTGCCAAATTTGTTACTCTGGGGTGGAGGACATAGATCATATATTGCGTGGGTGTAAGCATGCTAAAGAGATGTGGAATTCAGCCACGGGATCGCCTAATCTGGGCCAATCTATCGACTACCCTTTGAATGAGTGGATCAAGAAGGGTTGTCAGGAATCGGGAGTCAATATTCAGGGAGTTGAGTGGAAGTACTTTTTTCCTTATGCGATTTGGAACATTTGGAAAAATAGGAACTCTCTTATTTTTAATGATAAACCTGCTTTCAAAATTTCATAAAAATGTTTATCTTAAGACTGACAGTGCTAATGAGTTCATTTCCATTGATATTAGTTGGGTTCCTCCCAAAGAGAATTGGTTTAAAATTAACACAGATGGAGCTGCTAAGGGAAATCCAGGTTTCGCAGGAGCCGGTGGGGTCATCCGAGACTTCAGGGGTCTATGGGTTGCAGGTTTCTCAAGGAATTTGGGTTGCTCAAACAGTCTCACTGCGGAATGTTGGGCCATCCGAGACGGACTGCTTTTGGCAAAGACACTCGGATTAAAATCTATTCACCTTGAGACAGATGCTCTCTTGGCCCATAAGGTAATCTCTGATGAAAATATGTCAAATTATAAACTAATGCCGATCATTGCGGATTGCAGGAAGCTATTGATGCAGTTCGAAAGAATGAAGTTCAGACATATTTTTCGAGAAGCGAATGCGGTAGCGGATACAATGGCGGGTATGGCGCTCAAACAACGACATGTGTTTGAAATCCATAGCTCTCCTCCGAAGGAAACTATTATCGCGCTCAGAAAAGACGCTGTGGGCTTTTCTGTTTCGCGAATTGTTAAAGTTAGCTAGTTTTTGGTTGTGTATTTTGAACTTGGGTGATTAATTGTCACCTATTGCGGGTATTTTAATCCATAATTATCAAAAAAAAACCTCCAATCCCCGATTGTATATATATAATAAAATTCGACTTTCATTCCCACTTTTTAATAAAATCCTAATTTATTTGTAAAACAAAATATACCCCAGACAAATGTGAAACTACCGAGCCGAAGCCTGAGTACAAGTATTAGAATTTTTAATTTTTTATCGGGAAAGTGTAGTAATTAATAGTTAAACTAAAAAAAAAAAAAAAGTGAAGGCAAATGTATAATTAAAAATGATTACAAGGTTAAATTTACGCAAAGTGTCAATAGTTAAAATTAACTGGCAACAAACATTGGACGCCTCCGGAACATCCGGATGGGTTGGATGCCTCCAGAACATGAATAAGTTAAACTTAACACAGATAGCTCAACAATGGGACCAGACCCGACATTAGCGTCAGGACTTATGCGAAGGGCTTATGCGAAATGAATGGAGAAGTTGGATAAAGGGATTCCAAATGCGTATTGGAATCACCAATAGTCTCGTGGCGGGACTGTGGGGCTATAAGAGATCAGTTAACATGACCACTAATGTCTCTCATATTTGATTTGATTGAGAGAAACTTATTTTGAATTTTAACAAATTCAAAATCGGGCACGTGTTCCCAGAAACTAATGGGGTGGCGGATGCTTTGTTTAATCTGAATGAGTCCTTTTATACCGTGACATTTTAAAGCTGTGACATTTTAAAGCTCCTAATATTTGATAGTGAAGGAAAATTCAAGCTCTAGTTAAAAACAATTAGTAATTAATTTTTTGGCGGTATTTTCTGTTTTACAAAAAAAAACTGGAAATAAAAGTTTAATTTAAAAGAATTAAATTAAAAATTATTATATATTTTTTAAGTTAATTTAGTTACACAAATTCCAAAAGTTAAAGTTAAAAGGAAATTGCGCTCTCCCTCGTCTCTCGATAGCTCCATCCTCGAAACTGCCGTTGTTTTTTATAAATAAAATAAAATAATTTTACCACTGAAAATGCTGAGTCATTATCCATAAACTGATAACAGTAAATCCTCGTTACAAATCTACGGTGCATATAACTTCTCGATCCAACACCACGAGCTATCTACTAATCAAAGATGCACAAACACACACACACACATATATATATATATATATATATATATATATATATATATATAACAATAATAAATCAATGTTATTGTTAACCCACTAGTACATAGATCGCGTAGATTATACCAGGAATATATCCAAGTAACGTCAGCACCAAACAGATCCAAAATTCAACCTGAAACATAAACAAGTACAGTGTTTTTAATTACCATCACTCCCCAGTATACTAGTATAGTGTTGTTATGTTTTGTGTGTAGTTCATATATATATATATAGAGAGAGAGAGAGAGAGATACTTACTGCGAGTCCATAGCGTAGGAATACACCCACTGGAGGCAAAAGGATCGCCAATATGATTTCCACGAATGTCTCTGTACCCATAGTTGATGATGATAATGAAGGAGATCACTTGCAGTTGCAGAGAAAGGGAGATAATTAAGTGGGATGAAGAGTTAGGGTATAGATTCGAGAGAGAAGACGGGTAGATATATATAAACAAGAAAGAAGAAACAACAGGTGGTTGCTGCCAGAAGGTCTTTGGCTGGCAGATGGAGGAGATTCGTACACACGTGGCCGGCTTTGGGAGACACGAGCTTAAGCAATGAGTCAAGCAATGAGTCATGGATTCAAATAATATATTTCTTAGTAGGGTAATTACTTTTATTTAATAATAATATAATTATTTGATACAATTTGCATTCTTTATATTTAATTACAATTTGACCAAAAATATAATAATATATTTAATTAAAATATTTTTTAAGAGATAAAATATTAAAAATATTATTTGCCTTCATTTAATTCTTATTCATCGGGTATATTTTAGGTTCGTTTCGAAGATTTAAGGCTATTTAATTAAAAATGAAGAAAAATATGATAAATTTTAAAAAGTATGCATGTCAGAAAAAAATTTAAAAATGTATCTATGCAAAAATAATTTTTAGCAAAATGTTCATATGCGCAGGTACCACCTGCGTTTTTCAGGGTTTTTTCTCGTTTTTTTTTTTTGAAAAAAAAATCGAAAAAAATTACAGTAAGTAGATATTTTAATTTCGATTCAAATGATGGAAAAAACATTAAATTTGGACTTACGGATTGACTGTAGGCTCTGCCGTAAGTTGAGATATGAAAATTTGACTTAACAAAAATATAACTCATACCATGTAAGTCCAAATTTAATGTTTTTTGCATAATTTGAATCGAAATTAAAATATCTACTTACTATAATTTAAAAAAAAAAAAATTAAGATTTTTTCCGATTTTTATCGATTTTTTTTTTAAAAATTACAGTAAGTAGATATTTTAATTTTAATTCAAATGATGCAAAAAACATTAAATTTGGACTTACGGATTGACTGTAGGCTCTGCCGTAAGTTGAGATATGAAAATTTGACTTAACAAAAATATAACTCATACCCTGTAAGTCCAAATTTACCACGGTGAACGTCATTAATGTTGTAATTCAATTATCTACCTAGAGTAATTTTTTTGATTTTTTTTGAGTAAGTACATAATTAAATTTCTCACCTGATGCATTTCATTATTTCGGTCAAATTTTAAGACAAGCGATGTTAGGTTACAAAATCATTGTATTTCTAATCAAAAAAATTACTTTAGGTAGATAATTGAATTACGACATTAATGACGTTCACCGTGGTAAGTTTGGACTTACAGGGTATGAGTTATATTTTTTTTAAGTCAAATTTTTATATCTCAACTTACGGCAGAGCCTACAGTCAATCCGTAAGTCCAAATTTAATGTTTTTTGCATCATTTGAATCGGAATTAAAATATCTATTTACTGTAATTTTTTAAAGATTTCGATTTTTTTTCAAAAAAAAGATGAAAAACGCAGGTACGCGTAGGGTTTTTCAGAAAAACGCTACTGGTTGCGGAACATTTTGCTAAAATATTTTTTTGCATATATACTTTTTTAAATTTTTTTTCTAACATGCATACTTTTTAAAATTTATCGAAAAATATAGAATGAAGATGAACATGGAAAGAATAAGATAAGTGAAATGATAAAATTATTATTTTAATAACTATATAATAACATTAGTAAAATATAAATTACACAAATTTAATCATTTATTAATGCAAACAAACAAACAAAAGAATAACATTGATTGAATATAAATAAGTAATTAACCATATTCATATTGTAAAGAGATACCATAGCTAACCTTAATAAAGAAAAATACGTGACGATACTTAGAGTTTTTTCAAAAACTGTTCACTTTTGAAAAAATATTTGAAAAAGTGTATATCGAATTTTTTTTTTTAGAAAAGTATGTATACGCGCGACGCGCCTATTCAATAGGCGCATCCCTAGGACACGCCTATTCAATAGGCGCGTCCTAGGGATGCGCCTATTGCCTAATTTTTTTTTTTCGCAAAAACACCGGTCTATCAGAAACCACGTTGATTTTAAGTCTGTTTATGGTTTTCCTCCTAAATAGAAATTGAGAGATAGTCTCACGCGTTGCTTTATCTCAGTATTCACAGGTTTTCCTCCAAATTTTCCAACTTGTTCTGAACAACAATGAAACAAAGTTGTTTATTCACAAGTTTCTGAATGAGACTTTTCTTCAGATACACTAGCTAGTTTGACATTTTCAGGAATTACTCCTGCAAAAGAGCTCTTTGGGGTTACTTTAGGTTTCTGTCCTAAATTTTCCAACTTGTTCTGAACAACAATGAAGCAAAGTTGTTTATTCACAAGATTCTGAATCTTCCGAATATCTTCTGTCGTACGGTGAGGACAGAAGAAAACTGATCCCCTTCCAATGGTTAGGAAGGGTCTTGAATCAAGAGGACAGAAGATCAATTTGTTAACAAAAGGGTCTTGGATCAAGAGGACAGAAAATCAATTTGTTTATACTATATGCTTACTTTTTGAAAAACATCTGATTTTGAGCCTGCTTATACGGTTTTCCTCCTACATAGAAATTGAGAGATAGTCTCTCCAATAAAGAAGAAAGGAAGTTATCAGAAGTTAAATACTTTAGGTTCCTGCCCTAAATTTTCCAACTTGTTCTGAACAACATCCGCGAGGTCAAACATTGAAACAAAGTTGTTTATTCACAAGTTTCTGAATGAGACTTTTCTTCAAATACACTAGCCAGTTTGACATTTTCAGGAGGAAAACCATTTCTTCTTAGAACTTCCTTTCTTCTTTACTGGAGAGAGTATCTCTCAATTTCTATTTAGGAGGAAAACCATAAGCAGGCTTGAACTCAGATAAAAAGCTATAGTCATTGGAGAAGCTTTACAAGATATTTGGAAGATTGCAGCTGCAGGACCTTTCTAGCATGCCTGCCTCTAATGTGTTGCAGCTGTTAGTTAGCCTATACCCTGTTCGATTTTTCTTGTTGAATGTTCAGGTCAAGTGTGAGGCAAACATACCATACATTTTTTCGTGTTATAACCGTGCTCCGGAGCTTATATTTGGAGCAACATAAATACACATCATCTACCAACAACATGAACTTTGTTTCATTGTTGTTCAGAACAAGTTGTTCAGAAAAAGGAAGTACCAATCAAGAAAAATGGAATTTGTTAGATGGGGATCGAGTAATCTCATCGAGTTTCTCAAATCGGTTGGTGTAGAGACGCATGATTAGATCTCTCAGCAAGATGTTGGAGCAATTATAGCGCGGTATATCAATGACAACAAACTGAATCACCCTACGAAGAAGAGAGTAGTTTGTAATGAAAGACTTCAATTTCTATTTAGGAGGAAAACCATAAGCAGACTTAAAATCAACGAGTACACTATGCAGAAAATCAAGAGTCTATCAGATGTTTTTCAAAAAGTAAGCATATAGTAGGAAAAAAACATACATGGAGGAATTTGGTGCGCGTAGAGGAATTTGGACTTGTGAATACTGGGATAAAGCAACGCGTGAGACAATCATCTCGGTGGTTTGTTAACAAATTGATTTTCTGTCCTCTTGATCCAAGACCCTTTTGTTAACAAATTGATCTTCTGTCCTCTTGATTCAAGACCCTTCCTAACCATTGGAAGGGGATCAGTTTTCTTCTGTCCTCACCGTACGACAGAAGATATTCGGAAGATTCAGAATCTTGTGAATAAACAACTTTGCTTCATTGTTGTTCAGAACAAGTTGGAAAATTTAGGACAGAAACCTAAAGTAACCCCAAAGAGCTCTTTTGCAGGAGTAATTCCTGAAAATGTCAAACTAGCTAGTGTATCTGAAGAAAAGTCTCATTCAGAAACTTGTGAATAAACAACTTTGTTTCATTGTTGTTCAGAACAAGTTGGAAAATTTGGAGGAAAACCTGTGAATACTGAGATAAAGCAAAGAGCTCTTTTGCAGGAGTAATTCCTGAAAATGTCAAACTAGCTAGTGTATCTGAAGAAAAGTCTCATTCAGAAACTTGTGAATAAACAACTTTGTTTCATTGTTGTTCAGAACAAGTTGGAAAATTTGGACTTTAGACCTATGAATACTGAGATGAAGCAACGCGTGAGACTATCTCTCAATTTCTATTTAGGAGGAAAACCATAAGCAGACTTAAAATCAACGTGGTTTCTGATAGACCGGTGTTTTTGCGAAAAAAAAAATAAAATTTAGGCAATAGGCGCACCCCTGGGATGCGCCTATTGCAATAGGCGCATCCCTAGGACGCGCCTACTGAATAGGCGCATCCCTAGGACGCGCCTAGGCGCGTCGCGCGTATACATACTTTTCTAAAAAAAAAAATTCGATATACACTTTTTCAAATACTTTTTCTAAACTAAACAGTTTTTGAAAAAATTCCGATACTTACAATAAAATAGATAATAATTATATGTATTACTTTCAATATATAAAAGTATATATTTGTTCATTATTTTTGTACGTGATTATAATCAATTATTAAAAATAAAAATGTCATTGTTGAATAATATTGTACTATTTTAATAAATATATGAACTTATTTTCTTATACAGTGTCATATTATTTGATTATTTAAGAATATTTCTATTTTAAATTTATCGTACTTTTAAATATCTTGATATTTTTTCTATAACGTTTTAAATTTATTTTATTTTCATAAAATATATTTAAATACTAAATAATACTACAAATTCATAATTTACATATACCATTCAAACAAATTAAATAGATTTACAAGTAACACGAGAATTAATAATTTATTTAATTTTCCATAAAGTGGGCCGAGCTTTCTTTAGGGCCATGCAATGCGTGGATATCACATGTCCACATAATATAATAACTAATTAATATGATAAGATAAGGTTATCCTAGTTGTGAGTGGATTTGAAATCAGAATCTACCTAAAACTGGCTATTAATAATAGGGCAGGTTTAGCCTTTTAGGGAAAATAATTCAAAAATTTATTTATTCAGTTCAGATTTCAGTCCAAATGTTTTTTTTTTAGCCAACAAAAATTGTTCATTTAAGAACTATGGAGCCTCGGCTCGCCAACAAGAGAATCCGATACAAGTAAATCAGAAAGAGCAGGTGGGGTGATGACACCCAATCCGTAGGACACACCCGAAGCCTAGCATGATTGGCTACCCAGTCCGCACATTTGTTAGCGGATCTAGGGATAGCCACCCACCTTACAACATCCATAAAACTAACCAAGGATTTAGCACTCTCAACAATAGAGCTAATTTTCCACAAAACCGATTGGCCTCGGAAGTGGTTGATAACCCCTCCGAGTCCGACTCAAAAATGACATTCCTCCAACGGAACTCCGAAACAAGCTTGGCCGCTTGGAAAATGGCCAACGCTTCCAACTCGATGATGGACCCACCCGAGGCAGTTCCATGAAAGCCACCCCGGATAGTTCCCAACCTGTCACGAACAATGACGTCGATACCTCCTTCGCCCGTGACCGAGCACCACGAGGCGTCACAGTTCGCCTTCAAAAACTCGCCCTCCGGTTTAGTCCAAACAGCAGCTGGTCTGGATGAGGGTGGTCTCGGCACGCCTGGTCTGATCCGGTCCAGCTCCTCCTGCGCAACGATAATCTCAACAACGATCCCGACAACGTTCGGCCATCTGTTCTCCATAGCCAAGCCACACCTCGCCTTCCAGATCATCCAAGCGGTGAGCGTGCATCGATCACATGTGTTGTCCATGTCAGTCCTGTAAGTGAAGCCTGCAGGTTCGGCCCCCTTCAGCAGCCAGTCCAACAGAAGTTGCAGCTGCGATCCAGGCGCCTCCCAGCCAAAAACTGACGTCCAGACTTGTTGAGCCCATCCACAGCCTCCTATTGCATGCTCAATCGTCTCAACATCGTGGCATGCAGGGCAAGTCGGTTGGATTCCCATGCCTCTTCTCGCCAAGCTCATACGCACGGTCAGAGCACCAACCCTAAGCTTCCAGACAAAAGCTTTAACCTTCGGCCACACCCTTGAGTTCCATACAGTCCCCCACGCAGCTCGATCAAGATTGCGGGGATGCGCAGGCAGCTGGCGATCACAGAGCCTGTGATACACAGACCTAACCGACGCCGCCCCATCCGGAGTAAAGGGCCATATCAGAACATCCTCCCTCGGCAAGACATGCAGGTGAACGTTCAACACAAATTCAGCATGCAAGGGTGCCACCTCCTGTCGAACCAGGTCCACCTCCCACCTGCCATCACGAATCCATTCAGCCACGGAATCCCCAGTCGCAGTGCAGTGGCTTGGATCCCTAGGCTGAATACGGTAGCCCCTCGGGTACACGGGCACCAATTGGTCCTGAAAAGGTCGGACCGATCTACCATTGCCAATAGACCAGACCCCATCCTCCATGATCGTGTCTCGCCCCGAGAGTAAGCTCGACCATCCCCAAGAGGCCCTACTTCCCTTAGCTGCATGAAAGAAGTCAGAGTTCGGGAAATAGAGTCCCTTAAGTACCCTTACCCATAGAGAGTTCGGCTCCTTAAGCATCCGGGAAGCCATACTCGCCAACAGAGCTTCGTTGAATTTTTGGAGCTCCCTAAACCCTAGGCCGCCCAACGCTTTGGATTTAGTCATAAAGTCTCACCTCTTCCAGTGAATTTTCCTGTCACCATTGCTAGCTCCCCACCAAAAGGCTGCAATCATAGCATTGATCTCCGCACACCAAGTAGAAGGAAGCCTAAACACATTCATAGCATAGGTCGAAATAGCAGTGATAACCGCTTTAATCATTACCTCTTTCCCGGCATTGTTTAGAAGTTTGGATCTCCATCCCATCATTTTCTTACGGATCCTGTCTTTAAGAAAGTTCAGAGCGTCCTTCCTAGACCTTCCCCAAATAGTTGGAAGCCCCAAGTAATTCCCCGGGTTTGACACTTGGGGAATACTTAGGGATCCTACCACTGCCAGTCAAAGGGATTCCGGCGCAGCCGCATTAAAATACACGGTCGACTTGCTTAGATTGACTTTCTGTCCCGAGGCTGAACAGAACTCGTCAAGGATGGCATGTAGGTTCGCTGCTTTGTCTGCCCCTCCTTTCATGAAAAAGAACAAGTCATCCGCAAAGAATAGATGGTGAATGGTTGGATTACTCCTCCTCGGTCTGATTCCTTCCACTACTGAACGACCCACCTGTCGCTCCATCATTCTAGACAACACATCAGATACAATAATGAACAAATAGGGAGAGAGCGGGTCACCCTGTCTTAGCCCCCGAGATGGCCTAATGATACTTGATCGCTTTCCATTAATAATCACCCTGTAGGTGACCGTAGATATACACGCTTCGATCCACCTGACCCATCTATCGCAAAAGCCCCGCTTCCTCAAGGCCACAAGGAGGAAGTCCCATTCGACTCTATCATACGCTTTCTGCATATCGATCTTTAAAGCCCACTCGTCCCTATCCCTCGATCCTGCGGCCCGTCTCCTTGTATTAAGGAAATGGAACATCTCGTGTGCAATTATAATATTGTCCTAAATGCGTCTCCCTGCCACAAAAGCACTCTGAACAGGCGTAATAAGATCTGGCAAGTAGGTTTTTAGCCTATTCGCCAGAACCTTCGAGATAATCTTATAACCAAAGTTACATAAGCTAATTGGCCTAAAGTCCGATGCAGCACATGGATTAAGCAGTTTAGGAATGAGAGTGATTTCAGTTTGGTTAAGAAAGAAAGGCATGATACCTGATGTCAGGAAGGAGTTGACCGAGGTGACGATGTCTGGTCCGATAACGTCCCAGTTCTTTTGAAAGAACGCCCCTGTAAACCCATCCGGCCCCGGCGCCTTTGACCCCCCTAACTGAAAAATTGCTCCCTTAACCTCATCCGGAGAGGCTGACCCTGTTAAGTGCGAATTCATCAAAGCTGAGACCTGACTCGGGATGCAGCCTATTGTATCCTCAGAGAACACCATCGGCCTCCCTTGACCCCGCTCACTCGAGAAAACCGACTGATAGTACTCATGTAGATGCCTTGAGACCCCAGTCTCTCCTTGGATCCACGCCCCGTCTAGGTCCCGGATCCTCACAATCTTATTCGATCTTCTTCTAGCGAGTGTTGTTTGGTGGAAGAACTTAGTATTCCTATCTCCATGAGTGAGCCATTTGACCATCGACCTTTGTCTCCAGTATATCTCCTCTCTCTTCCACAAAGCGTCTAGTCGGGACTTAAGAGCTCTCTCCTCATCCAGCTCCTCATCAGTAAGAGTCCTCATACTCATACTTTGCAATTTGCGCTTGACAATGTTCATCTCCATTATGTTGTGTTTGAACTCCTTCTTACTCCATTGAACGAGCGATGATCTACATTCGGCCAGGTTTCTCCTCAAGTCATGGGTATCCCTAATACGACCCCCAGTTCTCCATGCATCTCTAATAACGTCAAGACACTCAACCTTCTCAAACCACATATCCTCGAACCGGAACCTTCTCTTTCCTCTAGTCTCGGGCAGCTCCATACAAATCTCCAATGGAGCATGATCTGACCCCACAAACAACCCATTCACACAGGTAGCTTGGGGGCAGACCGCACTCCATTCCCTATTAACGAGCACTCTGTCCAATCTTTCCATAACCCGTTGAGAGCCCCTCCTGTTATTGGTCCAAGTTTGCATTTGTCCTTTGAAACCCAGATCCTCCATTCGAATCTCCTCAACCATGGCATTAAATCTGTCTATCTTTCGTTGATCCTTTCTCCTTCCACCAATTTTCTCCCCGTGGTGAGAGATATCATTAAAGTCCCCTACACACATCCAAGGAACCCGCCTAGCTCTGCCCATAAGTGCCAGTTTCTCCCAGTTCAAAGATCTAAGAGCATGATCCGGATCCCCATAGACCCACGTGATGAAGAACTCTTCCCCAATCAAGCTGCCCCCCCACCTTGCAATCAATGAAATTCTTGTCTTTATAAAGAATGTCTACTTTCACATCTTTTGTCCACCAAAGCGCTAAACCTCCACTCAGTCCTACCGGTGCCACATAGCTTGAGAATTCCATGCCCACCATCCTACGAACACGCTCACAAGAGTCCTCAACCTGTTTGGTCTCCATAAAAAACACCAAATGTGATTGAGTCCTCTTCAGAAGGTCTTTTAAATAGCGAACCGTCAGGGGAGACCCCAACCCCTGACAGTTCCAACTGATGAGGCTCATTGAGTCCGTGTGGTTGTTCGGGGACAACCACCAGAACCCGTGTTAGTATCAGCTGTAATAGTACCCTTCCTCAGCCCCCCTCTCGCGCCAGAGGGCTCTCCCTTCTTCGCAGTGACTTTCTTTCTGGTATCTTTACTCTGAGTGTCCACCTATGTCCTGTTGCGAGGAAGACGTGAGCTCTCAGTCCCTATTCTTGCTTGTTTTCCAGAGGTAGCTTTTTTTCCAGCCGTTTCAACAATTTCCTTTCCTGATCTCCACCTCTTCGAGCTAGCTCTGGCACCCTCAGACGGACCGATTGGATGTGGAGACATGTGAGGCCCGTCCGTGGTACAATCCTGGACATCAAGACCCGACAGAGGCTGTGAAGAGATCCGAGGCAGCACCTCCATAGGACCCGATGCCAGAATAGGGATTGGGCTGAAACTCAGGACAGCACCCAACCCGCCTTCAGAGAAAACCTGATCTGGAGTATCATCTTACACCCCTCCTTCGCCTACGCTAAGGTTCCCCGGGAGACCCAACTGGAGGTCGAGCCAGGGATGCTTCATGTCATTCGGTAAGGAGTCCTTTAATGAATTCACGAGCAGTTGGTGCAGCTGCTGGTCGCAACTCGACCCTTCCACCTGCACAGCCCCTGAACTGAATTGTGGTGTATCCAGCTCCTGAGCCCTTTGAGTGTCCAGTTGCTGTTGCATCATTGGTGGCGGATCAGTGCTGAGAACACTCCCCAGCTCCGCGTCGTCAGTCTGCCCCCGGGGTTCGTTCAAGTCAATCCACACCCCTATACCCGAGGACCTCGAAGAGGCATCTCTGGCACTGCACTCTTCCCTCAGTTTATGTGGGTCCTTTGAAAGCTGCGGAACCGACTCAGTGCTGCCCTTATCGCCCTGATACCTTTCTGACTTCCACGATGCCGTGCCTGACTGAGATTGGGTGGCTGCTTTCATAACATCCTTCCAGCTTGGTTTATTCCTATTTCTTGGTAGAGAAGGAATCGGTGGTCCAGATGTCCCCCCCAGAGTGTAGCTCTTAGACGGAGCTCTTGGTCTGTCAACGGCTATCCACGGACCGTACAAAGGGAAACCTGGCTTCGTCTCGGACATCACCAGTTCCTCTGCACAAGTCTGTGAATTATGCCCTATCCTACCACAGACGTAGCAAAAATCCGATAATCGTTCATATCTGATGTCGGCCCACTTGTCTTGGCCATTCGCAGTAACCCACTTGAAATCAGCTATCAAAGGAACAGTGATATCAATTGCAACTCTAACCCACATCAAATTACGATTCCTCATCACCCTATCCTCTTCAAACTCAAGGCAGCTACCAACTAAGCAGCCTATACTCCTAGCATTGTCAGCATTCATCATATCCAAGCTCAGCCCCGCAACTTGAATCCAGCAATTTAGCAAATTAAACTCAACGTCTTCCACACACCTATCGGCACTACAAGCAATAAGATTTAAACAGTGACCTTGAACCGACCAAGGCAAGTGGTCCAGGACCTGCCTCTTGTTCTTCTCCGACTTGAAAGTGAATCTCATAGTAGAAGAATCCAGCTCGGTCATCTTCACCTCGCCGAACCGAGTCCACGGTCCCCTCAGGACATTGCAAACGACTGAGTTTCTGATCTGTTTCTGGCCAAGGATCATTCCCACAAGTCGGTGCCGATCGAGATCAAGGGGGGTCGACTTCAGAGCCAGAGAGGGCAGAACAGGGGCGCCACCATCGCCAGAGCTGGGACGCGCAGCCATGGCTCCACGAGACCAGACACCTTCACCGCAGAATCCCACCTGAAACAACAGTAAAGGAAACAGAGAAAGACAGACAAGAAATTTGGCGAAGAAACTGAGCAGAAAACGGGTGAAAATGGCGAGCTAGGGTTCACTCAGGGGAGAGATTTCCGGACGTAGAGGACTTCGTGCTGCATGGGGACGTCACTTTCAGCATTAATTGCTCCAGTACTACAGCTACCATCCATGAGAAGATTGCCAAGCTGCAATTGGTTGATTGAGAACGGCACAAAACCCTAGAAATCAAATCGCCTACAGCGACTGGAGAGAGAGATGAGCTGGCGCGTGACTCCACTCGCCATTACAGCAGCAGGATTCAAAGAAAGTCCAAATGTTAGTGTACCGTAAATTTACCCGAAACTGAATATATTAATAAGTACACTACTTCAAATCAATCTCATATGGAGTCATATTTTCTCTCTCTCCGTAATTTTTCGTTCTTTTTTATATCTTAGGCTATTGGTTACGTATTCATTATTATTTTGTCCAATGCGTTAAAAGGCCGACAATTTTTGCAGCACTCAACTCTTAGTGAGTTCCGGAAGTTGTGGTCTAGTGTTTGAGAGCACTGACTCCTAAGTACTTTGGCTTCAGAGTCACGAGTTCGAATCCCCCAAGTGCTCTTGAGAAATGTTCAACTTGTGTCTAATGGGACGACCTCTCAACTCTAGGCTGTTGGTGAGGCTATGTTGACGGGGTCAGTGCATGCGCTAGTTGGCTGGTTGTTCAGAGGGATGTAGCTGCGACCGTACAGTCTCTCAAAAAAACAAGAAAGTTCAAACATTACGTAGCAGGATGAGCTTATGGTCGCCACTACTAGCCCATTCCTTTTTATTTCTTTTTTAAACTCTTAGTCAAAGTTTGTTGTTATAGTAAACTGAGTCGGTTTTGAATCAAACAAGATCACCTCAATTTTGGTTATTATAGTAAACTCAGATCTTGATTTCAACTTTCAAAATATTCAGCCAGAAAATTCACCTTTAGTCTCTACACACTTCCACTTGCTTTCTCCAATTCAGTACATATTCTCTATTCCTAATGAAAAAATTTCACTATGAGAAAGTTAGCTAACCTAAAAAACTGAGGTGAAGAGTCATGAACTTTTGTTTCTTGACGTTACTAACCTTGTTTCGAATCACATCAGAAATTTCTGGATTCACATATCTTAAATTCTTTTATTGTATATATATTAATGTATATATATATATATATATAATATATATGTATAAGATAGAAACGAAACTTGATCCACAAGCTATCAAGAACATTATAACAAAGATCCCAAGTTACAAAACAGTACACACATACATACAATGATGTCTTGTCTACTGCACCAACACATAGATGGCGTAGATTATACCAGGAACATATCCCATTAGTGTCAGCACCAAACAGATCCAAAACTCCACCTGCATGGCATTACATGAAAACATAATCAGATGTTTGTGATTTGAAGAGAAGAAATGGATACTTAGGGTTTAGATATTACTGCAAGTCCATAACGGAGGAAGACACCCAGAGGGGGAAGGAGAATGGCCAGAATGATCTCCACAAATGTCGGCGAAGTCATGTTCGATGATGATCTGTCTAGGGTTTTCAGGTATTTGAAGAACTGATGATCAAAGATGCAGGCGCATGCAGTTGGAGATAGAAAAGAGAGAGCTTTTAAAGGGAAGAGGGAGCTCGGACGGGATACGTGGCATCTGATGGTGTATGCCGTACGTTTGAACCGTTTCGTGTGATTGCATGCATATCCTTAATCATCGTTTACTTTACTATTGGTGTTATATATGAACGGTGACCTTCATATAATCATGTACACATAGAGACGTACACTTCGAAACTAAGATCTACAAGCTATCTTATATACATATATATATATATATATATCATACCTTATATATATATATATATATATACCTAATATATATAAGATATGTAGAATTATGGTTTCAATCACTTCTACGAATTGTAAAGGGTGTAGGGAAACTTCCGGTAACTAGTATGTTTTGTCGTGTCCATTATTTGCATAGTGGTCAAAGTGGGCTTTAGTATATTGCTGGGATTGTGGTACATTTTTATGTTAAAATAGGGTGTTAGAAACTTTTCGATTTATAAAAAATTGATTAAACTTAGTACTAATAGAAAATTTTCGAATAATAGTATCAGAGTGTGTGTAATTGATTTTTGATGACGTTAAAAGTCAGGACAAAGTTCTGATCATTAAATATTTTGAACGTGGCCGAGAGAACCTCTAAGATGTGAGCTTTAGTGTCACAATTAGGGTTGATCATAGGTGGGTTGGGCCGGCCTTGAAGGCAGAACCGAGACTGAGACCAAAATTTTGGTATTGACATCTGGAGGACTGAGATCGACTTTGGCCAAAAACGTCTGAGCGAGTCGGTCTTGCTTGACTCGGGTCGGTCTCGAACTTGGATCACAATATTTGGTAAAAAAAATCAGTTGGATTGACACAAAAAATCAACCGAAGTTTTGGTATTGAACCCGCTCGCTTCTCGTCTTCCGTCGCACTTCCCTTATGGAACCGATCCAAGGGTTGTTGAATGTTTCAAGGTCATGAATTACTAGTGTTTTAAGGGTTACGCCATGAATTTCTAAGGGTTTTTAAAGGTCGGACTGATCCGATCCTAGTCGGTTTTTTGAAAAAAAAAATGAGATCGGGCCCGACCTTGAAGAAAAAAACTTGTCCGCTCGTTCTTGGTCCTAATCGGGTCAGTCTTGTCGAGAATTCGATCCAGTCAATCTTTTTTTATCACCCCTAGTCACAATTAGTTCGAGCTTATATAAAAGTTTGACCAAAATTCCTAATCGAGATTAAACTTGTATCGGGTCCTTATCCGAAATGAAACTCGAATAATTAACTAGGGTTACTTAGCCAGTTTCCTTGTTAAGGTTCGGAACATGGAGGGTGTCGGATCACATTTGCTCACGTACACCAGGCATCGCTCCTAAAGCGTCTCAAACTTGCAAAAGGGAAAGTCCCCGTATGTTCCCGTTTGTTTCCTCTTCGAAATTTAAATTAGTTCGGAAGTTTGAGAGCAATCAATGGTTGGTAGAATGAATAAGAGTAATAAATGAGATACTATTTATAGGAAGAATTAACCAGTTGACCGAGTTAACTTTCTTTACCGTGGTTAAATGTTTTAACTGTGGTTACTCATTATCCTCTTGAGAAACGGAACGAGGTCACATCACCGGTCAGAGGGATGACTGCCATGTCACGTCCCTTCACCAGGTGACGCCTGAATTAAAGCCCCTGTCACTTCTTAGATAAGAGAATGTGGCACTTATAAAATGTTGATCTCATGTGATTTATCCTTCGAGGCAAGTAGAAGGTGACACCCTACTTACGGTTAGTGATAAAAGGGGCGGTACCTCTGGTAATAGTAAGCCTTTGGTCTGGCACATGAGATAAACCTTTGGACCATCTGAGGGTTTCGAGAGGTAACAGTATTGAAAAACAAAGAGTTGTTCAAATATTGAAAGGTGAGGCAAAATTGCTGCAATCTTACAATTATAGAATGCAGTATGGACAAAGGTAAAAGTTAAGGGAGAAAGTAGCGAAATTTAAAAAATATAGATAGTTGGTTGTAATTTATGAAAGATGAGGTTACGCGGCTGTAGTTTTAGAAGTGTAGGATGCAATAGGAAATAGATATGAATGAGGGAGCACGAATGCAAATTTCTCTGTTCTGTCAACGAGAAAGGAAACATTAGACAGAGGGGGTTAGAGTTGAACAATATACCGATCTCTCTCCACGTCGAGCTACGAGTTGAAGCCATGGCCACGCGAGAAAGACTCAGAAGAGCTGCTCTTCCGCCTGGTCAGGAGGTATTGGAATTCTATTTCACCGCCGTTGGATTGCATTTCAATTTCTCTGCTGTGTATTCGAAGATTTCGAGTTTTCTTAATTTGTTCATGTTCATTCAGATTTAATTGGAGATGAGATGAGGGACAGATTATAGTCACTTGATTCTCAAATATGGATAGATTTATTTTGTCTTTGATTTTTTGCGATCCGTTTGTTGATGCAGAACATAGAGAAATTGGAGAAAGTTATAAATCAAGGCAACTTCTACGGAGCTCAACAGATGTACAAGTCTATTTATGCAAGGTTTTCTGTCATGCCTCATCATCTTTGCATTTTAAATTATTAATAGTGCAATGGTTCATACTCTTTCAGTCTTTAGAGGCCTTTGCTGTTGTAAACGTGCTTGTGATATCTATAAACACAACCTAAATGATTCCATATGATTGTAATCCAGATACCTGTCTGCTGAACGTAATTCCGAAGCGTTGGATATCCTGGAATCTGGTGCTTGCCTTCAACTAGAGCACAAACAGGTTCGATCAATGGCTCTGATTAGTTCCTGATATTAATGAATTAAGAAATTGATTAAGTTATATTGGTACGAACGGTGGGTGTTAAAAAAACTGCAATCACATTAGGAAAGATCAAACAGTAGCTGCATAAAATTATAAGCTTGAGCTTTTTCGTTGGATATGTTGCCATGATTGGAATTTCAGACGATTTTGTTGTTGATTCATCAGGTCACCTGTGGGGCTGAGCTTGCTACCTTGTTTGTGGAAGTACTGGTCAAAGTAAAATATCCCTGTAATGATGAAACTATTGGTCAGTTTCTTTCCTATAATAGTATAATTTATTATCAGTGTTTGCATCTGTTGAAAATGTACTCATGTACACACTTGCGCCATCGTACCGACTCATTATTAAAGCTTTTAAAGAGTGTGATTAGAACATGTTGATGCAGGAATAATTGGTTATCTTAGATTTGACAGAAAGATTAGGAATTCATTAGTTGTTCTGTTTTTGGCTATTGTGACCTTGATTCCACTGAGATTATATTTCATTATGGCTAACAGAAAATCATAATTATTTCTTTAATAATTAATTTTAAAATGCTCGTTTAAATACATAAAATGATGAATAACCTCTGATTTAATTTGAGCATCAGCTGGGCACCTCCCACCCCCCTAGAGTGCTCCTAAATGTAAATTGTAACAAAATCTCTTTCTCTAGGCCGTATCAGGAAAATCTACAAAAAGTTTCCCAGGGTTTCAGTGCCGCAGCATGTGGAAGATATTGATGATGAGAACGAGATACAGAATCTTACAGAAGCTATTGATGCAGCAAAAATACGAGTTGAGGGCTGCTCATCATTCCTGAGAGCTGCTTTAAGGTGAGATTTCATTCCATGTTATATTGATTTAGATTTTAGACCCATGAAATAACCTACTGCTCTCACCATTTTCCGATTGCAGACATTAATACCCTTGTTAGTACCCTTATTTGATCAATCATTACGTGTATGATCCATAATTCTATATTTTATTGAGCATCAGCACCTGAGCATGAGAATTGCTGGGATTGGCATTTAATCTTTTAGTTAATCAACGCCTTCCTGGAAATTGACCCATTATGAATCTGGACTTATTGTCAAACAAGGGTCCTCATCTGGACAAGGCCACTGCTTATTTTCATGCGACTCTTCCTGCACGAACTTGGTTGATCTCGAGTTGGTCATTCTTCGTATCACTTTAGAATGTGGGATGTGATAAAGATAATGTCACTAGAAAAGAACCTCTGAAATAAGGAAAAGGATTAGTCGAATGCTGCTCCATGAACGACCATAGATAAATATATAATTGCTTCATAAATTATCATTAGATGGTGTTACTTACCATGATACTTACCAGCCAAAGCTTCTTTGTCTATTGTAACGAATGCTTCTTTTCCTGTTGCTTGGGCAGGTGGTCGGGGCAGTTTGGAGCTCATAAAATGGGAGCACCAGAAGTGCATGAGATGCTAGCAGAGTATATATATTCTCAGTCTCCTGAAGTGGTAGGTTTGGTATTCCATATCTAAATTGTTTTCTTTGATTGGTAGCTCTAAGGAAGTAATTGTCGATGATAAATGGTTCCTATGCATTCTTGTTGTTTTACTGTTTTTGTTCTTTGAATTACTATACATCTTCCTCTTTTCAGGATATGGCTAAAGTTTCCTTTCACTTTGTTAGAGGAACCAGTGTAAATAATTTTGCATCAACTATAGTTAACTTCATGGAAAAGGTTAGATTCCTTTGTCTCTATGTCTTTTCTGTAACTTATAATAATGCTAGAACTATCACATTCAAATCGGGATGACCATTATCTCTAAAAAGTAATTTCACTCTGTTTGCATGGGAAGAATTTAGAGCCTAAATTCTTCCCATGCAAACAGAGTGAAATTACTTTAACTACTCTTATTTTACCCATGCTTCTCTGTTTGCTTAAATTTTCATATGTTCCAAAACAGATTATAGAGAATATTGATACGCTTTATGCATTGCAGTGCTATCCAGGTGAAGACGATTTGGCAATTGCACGGGCAATTCTAATGTGAGTTCTTGGAAAAGATACGATAGTCAAAAGACATTTCTTGAATTAGTCAATACAACTAAGTTGTATGTCCTTTTTGAATAAATGAAAAAGCTCATGTTCTAAACATTTACTATACTAGTCTGTTATTAGTTTTACTACCAAAATACTGCACTTTGTGGGTACTTAGCTTCAAAACATCGTTTACAGGTACTTATCTATGGGTAATCTTAGAGATGCCAATGCTCTGCTTGATGACATAAAGAAACAACTGGATTCGAAGAGCCTTGAACTTCCTAAGTCAGATTTACTGCAGTACGTGCAATTTCTGTTGGAAGTGTAAGTTGCAATTAGTTCATCTTTATGGATTTGTGTTTGTTGTATTTTGTTCTTTCCGTTATTTATATGCTTGTTTGAATTATTCTATCTTATATGCTTAGATATCAGAGGCAAGATATATATATATCGCTCTAAGAAATTTGCCTTTACAGATTGCAAAGAGACGCTCTGCCCCTTTTCAACATGTTGAAACAGAATTACAAATCCAGCATAGACCGGGATCCAGCATTTAGTGAGGTACGAACTATGAATTCTTGACACGAGACAGCACAACCACAATGCAGCACTCTGTTCCTCTTTCTCTTGACATTAATTTATACACACACGGATCGTAATATGAATAGTATTAATGTCAGTTTGTGGACCTGATTGCTGAGAAGTTTTATGGAGTACAACGTAGAAATCCACTGCAAGGAGTATTTGGTGACTTCTTTAAGGTGAATTGTCTTTTCTCTGCTGCTGTCTTTTCTTTAAGGCAATCCTTCATAGAATGGCTTATTTATCATCACTGAAACTTCAATCTAGACGAAAACCGTGCCATGTGGTTAAAAAATTAGGAGATTTGTATTAAAAATTTATAATCCTGATCCCTCTTGTATATTGTATTAACCTAACCCGTTTTTTTTTTTGCAGATGATGGGAAGCGATTAACGGATCTAAAATGAGGTTTTTATGTTCCTCTTCTGTTGGTAAGTTTGAGGAAGAATTTATTTGAGAGTTTTGCTTCTCTTGGTCGTGGATGACATGTTATACAACTGTTTGTATTATAAATGTTCTTTGCTCGAGATTTTTATGTGTTCTTCAATTGGTACCTAGTGGATTCATCTCATATCAGTTTTGAATGAACTTCAGAAGTATTTTTTGGTGATGTTTTTTTTAATAATGGTATTATTTTAGATTATATTTTTGGTCATTTTACCCTAAAACTAGGGGTGTCAATCGTGTCTAAACATATCTCGTGTCTAAACGGATAAGTCTTAAACGTGTTTCAAAACTTCAAACACAAACATGACACGATTACTAATCGTGTCTAATCGTATAAGAGTTGTTTAGACAATCCGTTAATGTCAAACTCATATACGTTTTAAAGCAGATTTATACACAAATTTATATGTACAAAGTAAGATCTGCAAAATTTAATATTAAAAAGTGAGTATTTCAACATTTATTATTATTATTATACTTAAATTTATCTAAACGTGTCACATGTATACACGACACGATTAGTTTATCGTGTTTATACAGATATCTGCAGATCTGAGGTCTTTAGACACGGGATTCGTTAATGTCAAACTCATACACTTTAAATCAGATTGTGCCGTGTCAGAAATTGTCACTCTACCTACCGCCCTAAACCTGACTCTTACACCTTAAATTGAATAAATTCAATAGTGCCATTCTTAATGGGTCTCATACATTTTGAATACAGACGAAACCTGTAATTTTGGGGCTAATGAAGAATTTTAACGGACCAAATCCCTTTTATACCAAAAAAAAAACACGGACCAAATCCCTTCCTACTGGGCCTACTGAACCGTATTGATGGGCCTTAAGGCCTCTTTAGATGGGCCTTATGACCAATGAAAGAAAGTATTAATTGGGCTTTGAATTTCGACAAGATCAGGCCTCCAATTTTAGGATCTAACTGGGGAAGTTTCAATAACTGGGCCGAGTAAGATTTCTAATAACCCATTTTACTCATAGGGCCTAATTTTTCATACTTATTGGACCAATTAGCCCATAACTATAATATTATTTGGTCAGAAAGCACATTCAAAAGGCTCGTTAATACCAACTGGGCCTTTGGCCCATGAAAGCGAACATATCAGGCCTCAAGTTCTCATTGGCATTCGCAATTGGTCTGAAGACCCACTTGATTGGGCCTCAAGTAGCGGTCTAAAAAATTGACCCAACTCGTGGGTGACCCGTCCAAATGTCGTGTCTGGGTCTGAATTTTTAACTCACTGGTCATTTTGACACGACCCATGGATAACCCGTGAAAACACGGGTTAGTTTGGGTCAATAGTTTGACCAATAGGTCAACCCGTGACTTGTCCCACATTATATATTATATTAAATACATGTAATTTTGACCCTGGGTCAGTCTGTTTCTGGGTTTTTATGTACTGGTGGGTCGAACAAGTCAGACTGACCCGCAGGTTAAAGAGATCGAATGGGTCAGTCTGATCCAAACTTTATTATTCATAACAGGTCATTCTGACTCGTGGATCAGGTTTGAGTTTCAAAAATTGACTCATATGAGTAAACGGGTCGTGTTTGGATCACACGGATTCTGACACGACCCAAAGCTGACAAGACCCATGACCTGTTTTGACATCCCTAGCCTCAAGGCCAGTGACAGTCCTCCATTGGGTCTGACAAAATTTGTATCCAAATTAGCCCATTAAAATCAATACAACATTCTGAATGGGCCTCAAGGGCTAGTTTCATTAACTGAACCAAGTAAAATTTACAATGGGCCACTATACCAAATATACATGGGCCTATTGGCCCACTCGTAATGGGCCTGCTTGCCCAATCGAAGTGGAACTTTCTAGCCCAATCGTACTAGAGCCTAAGCTTGTCAGCCCAATCGAACTTGGTTAAGGCTTGTTAGCCTAAGCTTGGTGGCCCATTACAATCCTTATTCAGCTTTAATTTGCAATCATTTGTCCAATATGGCCTTTATGAGCCAATTATTTCTTATAAGGCTTGGTTATTCGTTCTTATTGGGGCAGACGGCCCATAACTATAACTTTCAGGTTATAATTAAACTTTCCCAAAAAATAAAGGTTCAAACATTTATGGGCTTCCAGAGGCCGAATGAAAGAAGACAAATGAAAAATGAAAGAGACACACATACTTTATCAACAGAAAGTGTCTAGGTATTTTAGGTATATACATTTATGAGTTAGGCACATGACAAACACGTAAGGTAATTTAACGGACAATGTTTGAGAATGGACGGAGAGGTCCAATGATCAACAAACGCAAACATCCGGGGTGTAATAACAAACATTATAGGTGCAATTACCAATAGGTGCAAACATTTGGGTGCAATTTCTTAATTTTCCCGATGTATTTTCAGTCCTCATGTTTTATTTTATTTATAAAAAGACCAAAAAAAAAAAAAGAATGAAAGAGGCAGGCAAGCCGTTTGCAAAAGCCCTAGAGATCCAAATCCACATTTTTCGATCAATTTGGTGCCAGTTGATGATTGCGAACAAGAAAGAGGCGACTTGTCGTTCGATTGGTGTATACTGCTGCTGCTGAGTTCTTCAAAGTTTTGATTATCAGTTCGTATCTGTTCCGTGGCCTTCGCTTACTAGAAATTCTGCTGCTAAGCGATCCCATCTCGCGTTTGGCTGAAACCGCGGAGCAACTCTTCCCGTATCTTTCTCTGAAAAAGTGAGTTCATTTCAGTCTATATTTTGATGTATATTGCTTCTTTACTATGTTTAGTTAACCTATTTGACAGGAAATAAGCGTTCATGATACTGAATCTTTGAGGTTTGGAGTTCCAATTTGCATCCCCATCTCAACCAAAAACCATTTGAGATCACCGTGCACAATATATTTCTCATTAAGTCACTACATAGTGAAACTTTACAGTCTCAAGGTTAAATTAACACGATATTCTTTGATTCACGCTAAAGGTTTTAAATTTCCTGTGGCTGTATGTGGGTATCTTGGCTTGTACAGGATTTCATTGTGCAGTTGAAGTTTGTTTATCAATGGCGTATAGACGATGTCTCGCCACGCGAGCTAACCTTTTTGCTCGAAGGCAGCAACCGTCTTTCAGCTACGCGCTTCACCGCGATGAAGAACGCAGAGAGGAACAGGAGAAGCTCAGTACTTTAATGCAGCATAAGACATTGCTCAGTAGCCTCAGTAGATCTGGTGCAGTTGGTGCCACGAGTTTCGCCTTATACCCGAGTGCTGGGGCTTCTTTCTGTCGATACATGTCGACTACAGTTGGTGAAGGAGCACAGAACATTGAATTGATAAGTGATGTTGCTGGAACACTTACGGATGCTACGGCACACGCAGTTGCTTCTCAGGCTGCAGCAGCGAGTGAAGTTGCGATTGCGGCTGCTGATTCCTTCCCCCCCGTTATGTTCTTGCAGTATGTGATTGATTATGTACATCAATTAAGTGGCTTTAACTGGTAAGGAGCTAATTCTTTGCTCACATATGAATGGATTACACTTCCGGTACTGCTGAATGACAGAATGTCGAAGAGCATCCAATCCAGATATTTGCGTTCATCAAACATTTCAAAATGATGGCATTTAGCAATTTTCTAGGGATTTGGCTTATTTTTGGCAATTGTTTTATGAGTTCTAAGATCAGTTGATTTTTTCTTTTTGGAACGTTAAAGGTTAATATGTCATTAATGAAACACCAAGAAAGTGGGGTCAATATAAGCAAAAAATAGTACAGAAATTTTGGTAGTAAATATTTTGAATAAGAAGCATCACATATTGGATTGGCATATGCTTAATAAAGTGCAGCATATCTTACTGTATGATATTGAATATGCTTTCAGGTGGGCATCAATAGCTCTTACAACACTTCTGATTCGAGGGGCAACCGTACCACTTCTGGTTAATCAACTCAAGGCTACCACTAAACTGGCTGTATGTTCATCTTTTTTTTTTTTTTAATCTCTGGATATCCTAATTTAATGGGAACCAGCAAGTTATTTACCTTTCTGTCCAATTGCTTAACTCTATGGTTGCTTGAGCTCAATTTCGTTAAAAAAATATTTTTGAATCTCTTATGTGCATGTGCTAATGGAAGAAACTTCCATGTGCATGTGCTAATGGAGAAACTTCCATGTGCATGTGCTAATGGAAGAAACTTCCATGTGCAATCTCCAGTATAATTCTTGCATAGATTTTTCTTACTGAGTGACTACTGCTTCTATGACACTATGGAATGTATGAACTATGAAATTGTTGAACTAAACCATCCCTCTTATTCAGTTTTTCTTAATTGTGGTATCATGGCAATTTCCTATCTTTATAGCGCCATATCTGATTTTAGTATATGTTTCTGTTTTGTGCCTGATTCAATACCATAACTTACTTGTGTTATGGACTGCCAGTGCCATGTGATACTTATCAAATTACATTTCCATTTAATATGCTTTGAAGATTGGTAGTTAGTGATTTAGTTTCATAGTCTTTCCTTTAAAAAGTTCCAAAAAAAGAGAGCTATTTCTTGCTGTTAATATCTTTTAACACGTGCTTTTATAATGAAATTATGACCTTTTCCTATAATGGCTTGATACTGTAAATAAATAGTTCATTGTCTTATTGGCATTTCTCTCAAGTCTGAACCGATTCCTCGTTAACCTCATTGACATTGGAGAAATTAGTTCACCAGTTTTAACGTTTAGTTTGCCCTGTTTATCATAAACTGTCCGACTTCGCTCTCTTCTTAGTTTTATCACCTACTCTTTCATTCATAGGTTGTTTGTGAAATCCTTAAGCAAAAGAGTCATTGACACTCCTTTTGATATCTTATTCAATCTGTAACCCTTCTTTTTGGCGTGTTCCATGAGTATTCTACTAACTAATGCCATCTTTCATGTTGAGCAGGTCATTAGACCTCGTATGGAGGAGATAAAACATGAAATGGAAGGAAAGGTATTTGTTTTTCCTTTTCCCTTTCTATAGCTGAATTTAATTATGCTAGTCACATGCATAATTTGATGCCAAACCCCCAAATTTTAGATGTTTTGCTATCTAATTTATAAATAAATATCCTCATTGCCAATTTCGGGTCATAATAATTATTTTCGACTGTTCAACTGTCAAGGGTCATGATCCAGTGGCTTTGGAGAAAATTCAAAGAAAAATGAAGCAGTTGTTCACAGAGTAAGTCCTTATCACATACTGTGTTATGCTCCAAGGATGCTTAACTCATCATGTATATGCTTCAAAAGAGATCACAACCATTCATTACTGATAGCTAATGAAACTCTTGCCTTATTGCGACTTTTGACACGTGTCATAGAATGATAGAATCAACCAATATTTTGAGGGAACAGATAATAGAGTCTTCAAAGGTGCTGGCACCCGTGCTGAGAAGTTAATAGAAAATATGGTCAGACTTGTATATTTGTGTATAGTGAGGAGCATATATCAGATTTATACGTCTTTTTCGACAATGGATGTCTTGGCATGACCTCATTCTTTTCCTGTACTGTTGTTGCTTATCTTTCTCCTACTTTCTGTAAATGTGTTGAAAAAACTAAATCCATTAACCGTTAAGGTTTTTGACACCCTTATTATGTTTCCCGACATGTGGAGGATTATATGGCCTGCACTATTTTGGCTCATTACTTACATAATCTTGTAATACCTTACAGTGCTGGTGTTAGTCCATTTACACCACTAAAGGGATTGTTCATTCAGGGACCGATTTTTGCTAGCTTTTTCTTTGCAGTAAGTGTTTTTTTTCCTCGTTTGTTTGTCTTACTCCTTTATGTTTTAAATTTACCATTTGTTTTCTGTCTCTTAGATATCCAACATGGCTGAAAAAGTCCCTTCTCTTAAAACTGGTGGCGCCTACTGGTTCATGGATCTCACAACCCCAGATAGTTTCTACATCTTTCCAGTTTTGGCTGGTTTGACTTTTTTAATTACTGTTGAGGTAAGAATTTAACTTAAAAAAGTATAGCTTCTTCTTTCGAGTTAAATCAGTTATCTAGGCCTTGTTTTTCCTTAGTGCAACATGCAAGAAGGTATGGAAGCAAACCCTATGGGTGGCATGATGAGAAATTTCATGAGGGTCCTTGCGGTTCTCACAGTTCCATTTACCATGAGCTTCCCAAAGGTAAGCTGTTCCTTTGATGCTAATGTTTATAATTGTAATTTGTAATATTCTATACAAGTTCCCTTACCCGATCGATCATACACATTTTTTTGTGCGTGAAAAAATATAAATAAATTTGCGTTTTCAACTGAGGCAATGATATCTCTGCAGGCAATTTTTTGTTACTGGATAACCTCCAATGTCTTCTCGCTCGGCTATGGACTCGGTCAGTACCATTAATATAGGAAGCTTGGTATGCAAAATTAAAATGTTTCTATGCAATAAAGTTTATTCACGCGCCATCTTTCTTTTTGATCTCTAGCTCTGAAGCATCCTGGTGTTAAGAAGTTCTTGAACATCCCCGACATGCCCGTGGCCCCACCGAGCACAAACCAAACATCTCCCTTCTCTGCATTTGCTGCCCTAAAACGCGTCGCATTGCCCCAACACAAACCTGCCCCGGAACCTGTCTCTTCTCTTTCTCCACCCAAAATTGCTGAGCGAAGGACTACATCTTCAAATACAGTTCTCAGCCAGAGGCTGAGAACCCTCGAGAATGAAGTCAAGGGCAGGAAGAAAAACAAGAAGAGGAGGTAACTGGAGGTAGAGCAAACAGCAAATGTTTGTTTGTGCTAATACTAGTACTCTTATTGACTGCATTCTGTGAAATTTTGTTAGAAAAGTGAAAAAAAACTTGCCTTTACAGGAAAAGCACCGATTTTCTGAAAAGAAAAGTTTATTTATTTAGCTAGGTGAACTTATAGATACTTTTTGGCAAACAAAAAAACTTATAGATGCCGGTGCAGTTGGCGCCGGGGTTCTTTTGTACCCAAATAATTGGTGCTCATGTTGTAGCCAACAAACACCATGGGTTTGTGTTGTGGTAGTTGAGACAAGAATCCTTTTAAGAATGTCTCATTATTGCTGGAGTGAGTACTGATGATGGATCTGTCTTCTCTTCTATGTTTGTATGATTCATCACCATTTTTTGGCATGTGTACTTTAGATGGTGTAGCAGCCTAGCACGTTGATGAGTCTTTCTTCCATTGGGACTATCTTTTTTTATAGGGTAGAGCTGCTGCTGCCTGTTAGATACTCAGAAGAGCATTTTACTGACTATATTATTTAACAACATAAGAACTACTAATATTCAGGGACAGATAAGGAGCCATCAGAAGATGAGGGGCATTCTGTAATTTTAGATAAAATGGAATTATATTCATGTTTTTAATAATTTAAATTTTACTCTACTAAAATAAATTTAAATTTTTGGTTTCGTTCTTATATATGGAAATTGAGAAAATAAGTACGTATAACCATAAGCAATAAGCAGTATGCAATTTTAAGCCCAGAACAGCTATAAAAAAAATAGAGTAAAAAAGGCAGAAAAGCTAAAAGCCCATAGGCCATAGCCCCAGATGTAATTCAGTCCTCATGTTTTATTTTATTTATAAAAAAGACCAAAAAAAGAATGAAAGATGCAGGCAAGCCCCTAGAGATCCAAATCCACATTTTCCGATCAATTTGGTGCCAGTTGATGATTGCGAACAAGAAAGAGACGACTTGTCGTTCGATGGGTGTAATGTTATTTACTCCTACATATGTAAATAACATTTACGGGACGTTTCTTTCACGGAATAGGGAATAGGAATAGAAGATAAAAATATGAAGTAGTTATTTACGGAATATGGTGGAGTGGAATGTTATTTACTCACAATTTCTTCATACTGTGGCACTCCGTTGATTACAGAGGAATATAGTTGTATACGCCGGGCTGACGAACAAGCCCTCCAAAAGTATTAATTTTAACTCTTTTGGACGAATTTTAACATTGCTGCGTGAAAGCCGGGTGTACACAGAACAATGACAAGAATAGAGACGGATATTGGGACGAGTCATTAAAAAAGTTTTTTAGGACCAAGAATCTCATGAAGCCCACTTACTAGGACTAATGCTTTTTTTTTTTTTTGGGTAAATGCTGAAACAAAATCATACAAACTAGTCTACTCTACAGTTACAAGTCTAGTCTTAGTCACACCCATGGTATCCAGTCTAAGAATCGCTACAACACTCCTAGGTGGTTGATCCAACTCAACAAATGTTGATTCTATGTTGACCGCTTCCTTAGCCAACATGTCAGCTGCTCCGTTTCCTTCTCTGAACACGTGCCTTAGCTTCACTCTCCTGAATCCCAGCATCAGTCTCCTGCAATCACAGATAATAGGGGTTAGCGGTCTGTCTTCCAAGTTCTCTTCTAAAATCATACTTATCGCCTCTTTAGCATCCGACTCCACATGGAGGTCCTGAATTCCCATCTTCCTTGCCAATATAAGCCCGTCCCTTATCCCCCATAACTCTGTGACCAAGCTATTCGTTATGCCCAGTCTTCTTTGAGCCCCTTTCACCCAACCACCTAGGTGGTTTCTTAGGATCGTTGCGCATCCTGCTGGTCCCGGATTTCCTATCGCTGATCCATCTGTGTTCAGTTTGGTCCAACCAAACTCTGGAGTAGTCCATCTAACTTCGAGCTCTGTCCCACTCCGTGCGTGTTGTGACTTCTCCAGTGCAATCGAGATTTCTCTTACCTGCGAAAGTGTTAGACTCACAATATCTCTATCCAGAAATTTGTTAGTGAAAATAAACGAATTTCTGTTTTTCTAGATAAACCACACAGCAGAGGAAAAAATCAAACCCCATTTCATCCCCTCGTGATGCTCCCTATCATCATGACTGTTAGCTTTCAACCAAACCGCTAACTGGTTATCATGAAAATCTATATCACCCAGAATACCAATATCCAACCAAACCTGCCTAGCATACTGACAATCTCGCAGGACATGCAGGGTGTTCTCTTCAAATAGGCCACAAATTTTACAAACGGGATCAATATCCATACCTCTCTTCCTAAGCATGCAAGCATGACTAATGCCTTAATAAGATGATTTGCTATCTATCAAAGTTGGAGTAAAGGCCCAAATATTTTTAACGGGCCAAATCCATTCTTACTGGGCCTACCGAACCGTATTGATGGGCCGTAGGTCCTCTTTAGCAGGCCTCTAGTTTTTATGGGCATACCTAGTTGGGCTAAAGACCCACTTGTATTGGGCCTCAAGGCCTGGGAGGTCCCCATTTGGGCCTGATATGCTTTGTATCCTATTTATGGGCCCGATGAACATTTTATAAGAGGCCGATGCCTGCTCTTATTGGGTTAATGACAATCTTTAACGAGCCATCTACATTGGGATTGGGCCCAGTTAACCATATTGATGGGTCGTAAGGCCTCTTTAGGTGAGTAATTTCCCATATTACTATTATAGCTTGAATTAATTATGGGCTCATTCTTCAATTCATAGTCGGCTTTAACTTTACCTGGAACTCTGTGTTAGCCCAATCGTACTGGGTTTTGTGGCCCATTAAAATCTGTATTGTGCTTGAACGTGCTATTATTTGTCCGTTCAGGCCTTCATGGGTCAACTATTTCTTTGTTCGGCATAATGTCGTCCCATGGTCTACTAATGTCGTCCCTCAGGTAACTATTTCTTTGTTCTTAAAATTAAGTTCAGTTTCACTTATTTTATTTAGGGAGATTCTATTTGCAGACCATCGACTCAGATCATTTTTGTTGAAAGACTAAAATAGCATTTTAGTATTTCAACAAAAATGGTCTGTATAAAGTAGTCGATGGTCTGCAAATAGAATCTACATTTTATTTAAAAAGAATTAAAAAGAAAAAGAAACACTCTGATTAGCTACCTGAGGGCAGGTAAGCCCAATTTGAATGATTGGCCCCCAAATGCCCATTTACAATTCTCTTTTTCTTTTCCCCTCATTGCAGATTATTCTGTATAGCTGCAGTTGCAGAGAAGAGAGACAATATCCATCTCCGCTGTTTGGGAACCAAAGTGCCGCATCCCTCTGAACTCCAGACCTGCATTCACAACGATGAGCGGAGTTGGGAAGAAAGTCGCCGATGTAGCCTTCAAGGCATCCAGGACGATAGATTGGGAAGGCATGGCCAAGCTCCTCGTCACCGATGAGGCCCGCAAGGAGTTCTTCACACTCCGTCGCGCCTTTGACGATGTCAACTCCCAGCTACAGACTAAATTCAGCCAGGTAACGAAAAGAGATCTGGGTACTCCATGATTTCACCGCTGTGGGCTGTGATCTACGCTATTTTGCTCAGATCTTTGCTGCGCTTTACTGGATATCGGCTAGGTTTTTTGTGATTTGGCATCGGAAGTTGATCAGTCGATAGGTTATAGGTTCCCCTTTATGGATTATGTCAATTTGCAGTGGAAATGCTTGGCTTGTTCATCTGATCAATTTGGAAGAGTATAAATGGTTCCCTCTATAAGCTTGCTGATTCTGGTGGTTTTAAAATGAGGAATTCGTGTGATTTAGATTGAAGTTTGAGCTTTTGATCATTGAATTGTGTTTTTCCAGGAACCTGAGCCTATTGATTGGGAATACTACAGAAAAGGGATTGGCTCTCGCTTGGTGGACATGTACAAGGAGGCTTATGATAGTAAGTCGTGGTTCTTATTTATTCATTGGTCAATTGGACCTCAGATGCTTTTTATATATTGTCTTTACTGCTACAACCATTTTGAATAAATGAGGAAAATTCTATTAATCACTTTATCATCTATTAGGTATCCGCCGATACTTGGAACAATTCACCAAGCAACAATGTTCATGCACATTCACTTTTATTTTCCTCGTATATAGTGCTGTTCAAGTATAAACTGTGAATGGTAATTGTATCCTAAAATCTTGTCTTGGTGGGGTATTCTATTGATATATCAATATATGTTTTATCTAGAACAGAAGAACATCAATTATCAAGTAACAGGACCTCTTTGGAAATGTTTAGAGACTGGATAAATTACATAAATTAGATCATGACTGCTAAATATCTTATCTTGATAATCAATGGATCTTTTAAGATAAATTGCTTAGTCTATGACTCTATGCAACAAAATACCTTTTGGAAAGGCACAAGTTGCAGATGCCTATATCTGCAGTTATATTTTCCAAGAAACATGCACTGATGTAAAATCTACAGATCCCTCAAATCCATCGTCTATGTCTTGATGAAAGGTCTGGTTTCACTTTCATAGACATGTCGTGGTTGTTTTTGTAAATTTTCATCTCCATCCATCTTTAAACAACTTGATAATCTGATGTATAGAATCAGATCATTGTAAAACATTCCACACGTTTCTCCATTCATGTATGTTCCTGCTTGTTTCTTTTTGCAGGCGTCGAGATACCCAAGTTTGTGGACACAGTAACTCCTCAGTACAAAACAAAGTTTGATGCTCTGGTTAGAGATAACCTTCCCTCCTTCCCTCCATTTTTTACTTAGCCTTTTTAGGTGATAAACAAGTTAATATCTAAGCTTGTATGTATTTGTTGGTGCAGTTGATCGAACTGAAGGAAGCAGAGGAGAAGTCCCTCAAAGAATCTGAGCGTCTAGAGAAGGAGATTGTTGAAGTGAAGGAGTTGAAGGTAATTGAGACATTTGCTTGCTCTTTTTGGCTCCATTGGGTCTTCTTTTCGTTTTATGTGGATTCATAATCTGATTTGTGAATGAGTTTCCATTGACAGGAAAAGATAGCTACCATGACTGCTGATGAGTACTTTGAGAAACACCCTGAACTGAAGAAGAAGTTTGATGATGAGATCAGGAATGACTACTGGGGGTATTGAACACAGACAGACAGTAGTTCCCAATTTGATTTGAATTTTTTTGAGCACGTTTGTTGGGTTAGCAAATAAGAATGTGCAGCAACGTAATGGATTATGAAGAAATTACTTCTTTGGAGGACTTTGTTTTCAGTAATTTTGATGCTTAATGGTGAGGGATCTTCCTCTTTTGTTCAAAATCCTCAACACCATTCCTAATAAGTGGAATTTTGATTTGTCATCTCATTACTTTTGATTTTGACATTGTCAAGGACCAATATTCTTACATTCTAAAAATAGAGGTAGTAACTAATGATTCTAATTTAAAATTTCAGTTGGAGCAAAATCAGATATATATTCGTTAAGTTAAGGATATTTTTGGATTTAGGGGGACTTTTTTTTTTAATGAAAATCAGTCATTATTTTTAAAAAGCCACAATTTATGAGTATTGTCGATTTACTAGTAAGTTATATTGTTTTATTTTATTTTAAAAAAATAATAAAAGTTTGTAAATTTATTAAAAAATTGGAACAAATGTTTAGATAGTCTTAATACAGGAAAAAAAAATTGAAAAAATATGTTTATAAGGAAGAACCAAATATTTGAGTTTTATCCTTTTAAAGAAAAAATTGTTTGTAAAAAAAATATTATAGTTTTCTATCATTTTTTAATAAATTTATCTATACTTTATTATTATTTTTAAATGAAAAAAATGACAAGTTTAAGAATGAATTTGTCAAATTCACAATTTGATACGAATACGTGCCTTTCTCACTTATATATTCACTACAATCTAAATTCACTATAATATTCAAATATATTTAACATGGTATCCACAGATCAAAGTGCCTTTGTACGCACAATATTAAAGAATAACACACGATTAATTATTACTACCAAAACAACTCATAGAATGCACCAACTAGTTTTCAAAGTGAATGGTATAAAAGCAGGTGTCTTTCTTCTTCTTCTCTGCAGCATAAAGTTGCAATGGAGGAGTCTCTTTATTGATTCCACAAAAGGCAAATCAAAACAGAAATCCAGAGGCTTATTTTTTTTTCTTCAGATCTCCTTTTATTGATCATCTGAAACAATTCCAAGATATTTATTAGCTTTCATACTAATTTACCTTTTAAAAAATGAAATCAGCGGGTTCAGGAGGCTCAGCAGTACCCGGAATCTCCTCCCCTTCTGCAGAAGTTTAGAAAAAAGGTTAATTTCAAGATAAAAAGTCACAAAGAGATGGATGGGATGATCAATACAGAAAGAACAAACAGAAATTAGCATACCAAAAAGCGACTTAATGGTTGGCCACTTCGGTTTAGAGGTCTTCTTCTTCAGTTCAGCTGATAACAAGTAATCAAAGTCACAAAAAGCTAGATTTCTTGCATAACAAGTCATGACATTCAGTATATGTTTCCAAATGCAACTGCAAATTATGTTTAGAGACAAAAGTCTTACCCATTCCGGGAACTTGATAATCATTGACGATTTCAAAGTTCTTATATGTGTAACCCACAAAATTGATGTCTTTAGAAGAAAGCATCTGCAGAATAGTGAAAAGAACAACATAAAATAATCAGTTTGATAATTATTAACAAACAAAAAACATAATTAACTGCATGATAGATGATTATCCGACCTTTCTCCAGGGCCCGGATCGTGATGATTTATGTGTATTTTCATCTACCTGAAGCCATTAACAGATAAGAATCAAAGAAACTCCCCCAATCATGAAATTGATCAACAAGAGTCAAAACCAAACCTCATCAAACTTCTCGAAGTTTTGGGTGTCCAATTCATCCTTGACCTCTGGGATGAATGCAGCTTCCATTTCGTAGATTTTGTCCCAATCAACACCATCAAAAAATGGATGATACTAATCGAACAAAGGAAAACCATTTACTAGAAAACTCAATATGGAAATATTCCAGAATTTATAATCGGGTAAATGACATTAATGCACCCACATGTTTGCTTAGGTTGTTATTTGCACCACTCAAGTTGATATTGATAGACATATGTTTGAATGTGCTGTTTGGACCTCTGTTACTATTTTGTCCATTTTATTCGTTAAATATTGTTGTTTTCTATCTAAATGACGAATGTACCCTCTTGCTCATCTTTATCGATATTCATTTTTTTAAACCTTGAACCATTCGAACCCATAAGTGTGTTTCTGGGTTCAATTCGTGATTTAGTGTTATAAAAAAGTGGGGATGATATAAAGATAAACAGGAGGGTAAGATCATTGATTTGAAGGGGAAAAAATGTAATATATAACGGCAGAATTAGACGAAAGAGTAACGACAGTGTATAACATGCAGGTGTACTAAATCACATGAAAAAACACCTACATGAGGTAAACATGTGAATGGTTTGGCCAAAAAAATGGTAAACATGTGAGTGCAGACATGCTATTGATCTTTTATAATATGGACACATATTATCATATAATTCAATACAACACCTTTATTTCTTCTGAGCCATTCGATCCCAATCTCTCTTTTACGCTGCATAGAAGTCTGCTCACTAAATCTTTTGCTTTATGGGAAAGCATTGCTTCCTCAGGAAACCTCAAATGATTTTTCCAATTCACTATCTTGGAACGTCAATACCACGAAAGGTTAATTAGACAAAAGCACAAACATTAAACATAAGTTTTTTTTGTAAGGTTGTGTGGTATATACAACGTTAGCCTGATGAAGATGATATGAGATATACCTTTCTACACGTTGTCATTGGATCGTCAGAATAAAACGGCGGATAACCCACAAGCATTTCAAACATAATAGCACCAAGTGACCACCTATACCGATATATTAAGATCATACTTCTGTCAGGATGAATTATTACAAAATCAAGTATGCAGCTGTCTGGTAAAGAAAAGTTCTTTTACTTTTAAATATGATGTTCCCCAGAAAAAACAAAAACAAAATTTGAATGTCAAAAGCATGAACTCACCAATCACACTCCATTGCATATCCTTTCTTCAACAAAACCTCTGGAGCAATATAATCTGGAGTCCCCACAGTAGAATAAGCCTATGAAAATTCAATAGCAACTATAACGAGTTAAAATTGCCCGATTAGTTAATATATAGCATTTAGAACATAGCTTAGTAATAGAACACTTATTTTTCAGCTCAAAATCGATGACAGAATATTATTACTAAGGTCAAAAAGAAAATGCAGAGTGACTCACTAGCATCCTTCTATTCTTCTGCCAATGCTGTAATTGCTCTAGCTGTGAACGCTTAGGAGTGAAAGGGCGGTCCTCTTTGCTCGGGGACCCACTAGCATTGGTCGAAAAGTCGTTCTCCTCAAGAGTACTGCAATCTAAAGGTTTGCAGAGCCCAAAATCCGAGAGCCTAACGTGTCCATATTTATCAAGTAATAGATTATCTGGTTTTATGTCTCTGCAGCATAATCATAATCAAATCAACCTACAAATTTGTGATTAACATGACAAGGGTTCTTAAAATGGACTTATTGAAACTTATTAAGAACAAACCTGTGAATGTAGTTATGTTTATGGATTGATTCAATAGCTAATACTGTCTCTGCAATGTAAAATCTGACTTCATCTTCGGTTAAGGTGTCTTTACGCATCAGTAGAGTCATCATGTCTCCACCGGGTAAGTATTCCATTACAAGATAAAGGAACTCATCATCTTGGAAAGAGCAGTATAGCTTCACAATGTATTTGCTGTCAACCTCTGCTAGTAGATTTCTTTCTGCTTTGACATGCTCAACCTATAAAAAGAAAATGGATGTCGATCGACAAATATAATTAGCATAAAGGCCTTGATGATTTGATCTTTACCTGGCCTCGCCGAAGCATTTCTGATTTCTTTAGCTTCTTCATAGCATATACATGGTCTGTTGTCTTTTCCCTGCAGATTCTCACCTGAAGCAGAAAGTACAAATCACTTTTCAGAGATTCAAATAACAATTTTGCAATTAGTGATGAATTCATAAGTATGAATAATACAAAAACATGAGAGGATAAATTAAAAATATTTGATCTCAAATTTCATTGTATAAACTGAATGACGGATGACCCAGAAACCCAACCTTGGAGCGATCCACCCAAAAGTATGTAACTGAAAACTAATTTCTGTATTATAAATTTATCCTCCTTTGCAATTTCTATCCCAGTGTGACAGTTTAAATTGTCAGTTCCTGGTAAGTATATTCTACAGGAAATGCATATCAATGGAAGAACGTATATATCATATCTCACCAAGATCATTACCTGTTAAAGGAACTTACGATCTCATATAATGTCGAAATTAGGTTTCTTTCACTAGGTTTAGAGAAATGTCATAATTGGAGTTGATTGTAAAGTAAGATATGGCATCGTATGGACAGCAACAGATACAATGAGTTGAAATAAGTGTAAACTGCAGGATTAAACAATTACCTCCCCAAATGCACCTTTGCCTATCATTGTCAACAACTCGAAATCATCAGCTCCCATTCTATGCCTTTGAAGGCGCATATACTCGGTCTCCTTCTTCTCCAAGTACTTCAGGAGATTGTACTGATCTTCCTCGGACATGTCAGCATCAGCCAACTTTTTTTCCAGAATAATTCGTCTGCATAATTCATGGAAGCCCTTTTCTTACACCCAAATTTCAAATTCAATACATATCTGTGTATATAATACATATGTAAGAGTCAATACCTTTCCTTCCTTTCTTGTAGACTCTTCATCTGCTCCTTATAGTGATTCTCGATATACTGCTTAGCAGCTGCAACCCTTTGCTTGGTTACGTTAGAGGGTGCATCGTCTCCTGATCGAAAAGAACCATCGTCTTTCGACCCATCGAAGTCCTTTCTCCTTGTCGACTTATCCCGTGGTTGAAGCTTCTGAAGCCAACTTCGCGCTGAATCCATTGCTGCCACCTCAGAAGCTACCACTGATTCATCCTCTTACCGAATCCAACGTGCTAGCTAAACAAATCAAAACTCTGAATAAGGAAAGATCCCGCAATGGAGTTGAATTATACAATGAAGTCGACAACCGAAGCATCCGATGTGTGCTACTTGGCGTGGATTGAAATTTTGACCGCATTGAAATCAAGAATATCAAGAACAATGCAGATATTTCTACTGGTGCATCGGGGTTAACGAAATCCAACCCCGGAGCAAAGGAAGAATCAAAATCTAATACATCTTTGAAAAGGAGCTTACCAGAGCTTCGAATTTGATGGATTCAGTTGAGAATGAATCGAGAGGAGAAGAAGAGAGAAAGGTGGTGATGGTGATGTGCGTGGATAGACGATGAGAAGAATAATTGAATATGCAGAAATGGCATCTAATACGGAATTTGCGGTGAAGGCGACGAAAGAGAGAAACCAGGCAACAGCTCCGATGAGGGGGAGAGGGAGTCCTCTTCTGTTCTTTCTGCGCGAATCTCTCTCTTCCAACCTGCCTCCCACGTTGTCGCCATTTTTGCATGTTTCCATTCAGTGAGAACTCGACCCTCGTCTCATTATTCATTCAATTACTGAATATATTTAATAAACAGGATGAATTAAATTAGATATTATGTATCTATATTTTATATAAAAAATAGAAATTCCGATAAAAAGTTAACAGCATAAACATAATAAAATGAATAAATTCAAAAAGTTTCAATTAAATATTTTAAAAAATTAATTTGATGCCTAATATATTGTTATAACTTCTAACTTCCAGATAAGAAAATTGATATATAACGAATTCATATTATGACCATAATTGATTTAATGAGATTTGATGATTTGAACTAGGCCGGATCATGGGCGGGCGGGATTGGTATTTGAGGCAAGACCGAAAACGATACCGAAATTTCAGTATTGATATTTGGAGGACCGAGATCGACTTTGCAAAAAAAAAAAACGACTGAGTCAGTCTTGCTTGACTTGGACCAGTCTCGCCGTCTCGGTCTTGAACCGAAAATTTTGGTAAAAAAAAATCAACTAAATCGGCCAAAAAAATCGCTGATGTTTTGGTCTTGAACCCGCTCGCTTCTCATCTTCCATCGCACTTCACTTATTGGAATTGATTCAAGAGTTGTTGAATGCTTCAATGTCATGAATTAAAAGTGTTTCAAGAGTTATACCATGAATTTCTGAAATTTACTCTTGTATGGAAAAATATATTTATTATAATTCCTTTTTTAAAACATTTGTAAAGAAAAAGGGAGAATCGCCAGATTCCCAAGGTTTGGACTTTGGACCTTGAGTTAAAAAAAATTATTTTCGTATTTGTTATAAATCATAATAGTTTTAGTGATTTTTTAATCCATTTATAATATGTTTTAGTTTTTTAGAAAAAAAATAATTTTAATATGACTTAAATGATTTTTTTTTTTGGTCATTATATGACTTAAATGCTAACTAATAATAAAATTAATGTATAGTTTTTAAATAATAATTAGGAGTTTCTATAAATATCCAAAAGATGTAATCTAATTTTCTTTTGGGCCATAAATACTAGACTAGATAGTGAAAGGCTATAGGTCAATACTTCCAACTATTTTAACAATGGGCCTATTAAAGATACAATTCGATCGGGCATGGGCCCATTAAATTATATTGTTTAGGCCCAATAGTATCGGACAGGCCCATGAAGTATTGTTGTGTCACTAGACCATATCTAGACCAGTGTTGCCCGCGCGGTCGACGAGGGAAGGGACTTCCCCCAAAATAAAACCGAAGTGAAAGGGAAGAAGAGAAGCTCGACCTTGCCTCGCCTCGCCTCGCCTCAGCTCCCTGTGGCCATTGGTTTCATCGATGGAACAGAGTCCTGTCCTCGCAGACGAGCTGTAAGCTAGTGAGCGGACCACTGTCGATTCGACCGTGAGAGAAGGAGAAGGTGAGTGTTCTGTTGTTACTTGTTAGCTCAGGAGATAGCTGAATCTCAATCAAATTACCAATCAGCAGAGCTCCTCCACTCCAAGCCGAGAACAACCGTAGAGGAGAACGAGAGATACGATACCATTTCCGAAGCATCCATTTCGTAATCTCTGACTTTGATTCCTTGTTTCTGTACGTTCCTGTCTCAATTTCGCATTTTTCTGATCCAGTATTGGCTGATTTTTGTCAAACGTTAGCTTTCAGCTTTGCCATTGACTAATTTTGATCATATCATTTACTCATCTTTTCCGTTTGCAAAACTTCGGACGCGTTAGGGTTTAGCAATTGCGATTGCACTGCGTTTCCATTTCTCATTTACTTGAAAATCGTCAACTTTTTCGAGAAATTACTAGATACTCCCATCTTACCAAAATCAATTTGCATCCCCATCTCAACCAAAAATCATTTGAGGTCACCGTGCACAATATATTTCTCATTAAGTCACTACATAGTGAAACTTGACAGTCTCAAGGTTAAATTAACACGATATTCTTTGATTCACGCTAAAGGTTTTAAATTTCCTGTGGCTGTATGTGGGTATCTTGGCCTGTACAGGATTTCATTGTCTTGCTGCAATTTTATCTGAAATGTTGATACACACACACACACACACATACATATATATGCATATGTATGTTTATATCTATATACACTTATGTATATCGTACTTATCAGCTTTTGGATTTAGTTTCCCTGACATAAAAATGTTGTCTAGTACTTACTGCTGTACCGCCTAGCTAATTAGCTATTAAATGTTGTCTCAAATTTCGTCATGTTAATACTATGTGGTTGTTATTGAACTCTATTTGGATGGGGTGCAGCTCTTGATGATACAACTTAGAAGGTGAAGCTAACATGACAGAGGGATCCGAAGTTGAGGAGCGTGTTGATCTTGATGAAGATAATTACATGGAGGAAATTGAAGATGATGCTGAAGAACATTTGGATGAGGATGTAGATGGTGATGGAGGTTCCAACGACAATCAAGATGAAGAACCCGAGAATTCCAAAGCTGAGACTAGTGAACAGGACTTGTCACCAAACGCAAGCCCTATGACAAATAATGAGGTCGAGGATGCGGAGGAGAGGCCTGTTGCTTCATTGAGTGATGAGGACAGAGAAAAGTATGCTCAACTTCTCTCTCTTCCTCCTCATGGATCTGAAGTCTTCATCGGAGGTCTCCCTCGGGATGTTCTGGAAGAAGATCTGAGAGACCTGTGTGAACCAATTGGAGAAGTGTTTGAGGTTAGAATTTTGATCTATATCCGCTAATGGTTTCAACATTAACTTGCTTTTGACCATCCTTGTGTGGTTAAAATGACTACTAGGTGAGGCTAGTGAAGGACAAGGGCACCGGTGAAAGCAAAGGATATGCTTTTGTTGCTTTTAAAACAGAGGAATTAGCTCAGAAGGCTATCGAGGATTTGCATAGCAAAGAGTTTAAGGTCATTTGTTTGATTCTTCTCTCTATGTAAAAACCTTTTATCTTAAAGTGTGTTCGGATTTTCTTTAATTTTCCATGCTTAATGTTTTCAGGGTAAAACATTAAGATGCTCTCTGGCAGAAAGTAAAAATAGGTTATTTATTGGTAATATTCCTAAGATTTTGAAGGAGGATGAATTTAGAAAAGCAGTTGAGGAGGTTGGACCTGGAGTGGACAACATTGAGCTTATAAAGGTGAAGAGATGAACTATTTTGTTCTTTTAGTTTGTCATGTTAAGGACTTGTTCTGTGCTTATTTCTTCGGGTTTTTTCTTCTTCTGTGGAGTGCAGGATCCTCAAATTCCAAGTCGAAACCGTGGATTTGCTTTTGTTTTGTACTATAATAATGCATGTGCTGAGTATTCAAGGCAAAAAATGTCAAGTCCTAGCTTTAAACTTGATGGCCATAACCCAACTGTTACCTGGGCCGACCCCAAGAGTGCACCAGATCAGTCTGCTGCATCACAGGTATTTGATTCTCGTTTCTTTCTTTTATCCTTTACGTAATCAAATGAATCAATTAATTATGCTATTAAATTTTAACTGTAGCTATTTTACTTGGTCTTATTGTATTAAAACAACAATTTGAAATTATGAGCATGCTTGTTTAAGGGAAAACTTTATATAAGCTTCCAGTTGGTTCTATTTCATTCAGTTATTTTCGCAGCTATTCTAATTTTTCACAATCGCTTATGCATAGTAGAGGACATTGCGTGAGGTCTTTTTTGCTGCATTGTGCAAGCAAAATGGGAGTTAATGTGAAATTTAAGTTTCATATATGTGCTTTAAGTAATTCTCTGTTTCTCTATTTGAGACATCATATTCAATATTTGCCTTAAAAAATCAAATTTTTTCAATGTTTAAATCTATAAAATGGGATTTGATGGTCGTATTTATAAAGAAAAGATATTTATTGATGTTGGATTGTTGTGGAAGGAACTTTACTTTACGATTTTAAAAAAGTGATCCTGAATCCTAATGTTGCCTTTGTATTAATAATTATTTTAATGATTGAGCTAATCGAGAAATAGATACTCTATGGTAGTGTTTGAATTTGTAAAACTATCCCTTTGAAGTTTGATGAGTTTCCACTTTTAATGACAAAGAATTTGCTAGAGGTTTAGAGACAAGCAGACTTTGGCATCCATATATTTATATGTTGAAGGGTCGCTAGAGCTTTAGATATATCTTATGTTGTCATTAATTGACAAGCATGCTCTGGTATGCACACATGATAGATGTTGAAGGGTAAGTATATACCAGATTTTCTCAAAGGACACTTCTTGCTTATTAACTGCCACCATTCTTCATTTCAAAGGTCTATTAGAGACTGATATTAACCTGTGAAAAGCTGCAGATAGACAGATTTATGATTGCTCTTTTATTACTGAATAAGTTGAGAGATCACTCAGATACACATATTAGAGTTGCTCTTTTAAAAGCTTTTTACCAGAGTCAAATTTCCAATCTGGATACGTCTGTGCATTTGGTCTAGTTTGGGTTCTACACGGATCAAACAAGTTTAGCAAATTCGTAGAGATTCATATAATACCTGGAGAAAGCTGATTTACCATTGAATTTGCAGTGATGTCATGGGTTGGATAATTGGAAATCACCCAGAGATATGGTTGGAAATAAGTTTTCATTAAGAATTTATTTATGGGTTATAAATTCCCTAAACCATATAAATAAGATATTCTTAATCCATTCCGCGGGATTTAGATTTCCTTTACAATGGTCAGCCATCAGCCTAACAGTTTAGTCAAATTCTAAGTCTGTAAAGAGTCAAGCAGATGATTCAGGATTCTTACAATCTTATGTTTGCACTTGTTAGTATCCTTAAAATAACCTCTTTTTAATAAAATAAAAAATATCTTTATTAATATATTGAGATAATCTCTCACCTTGACCTACATAACCTTAAAATTTCCATCTTTTGATTCCCCTTCTCTAGTCCTTTATGATTCGTTCAAAGTAGCAGAAGCTGCATACTAATTTTTGCATATCTAGAACTGATAAGTTATGTTTATCATGATGAATAGCTCTGAAGTCCCCACTGCAACTGATATGAAATCCTTGTCTTTCTTAGAATCACATGATCAATTTAGACGGTGTTATGCTTATCCAGAAAACCGTGTTGAGCAGAATGTACTATATAGATATATTATAACATTTTGTTTTGCCTTGGCTTAGCTTGCGTTGCTTCATACTAAACTGCTATTTGGATAACCTGTTCCTTGTGGGTGTAGCAGGTGAAAGCTCTTTATATAAAGAACATTCCCGAGAACACGACAACAGATCAATTGAAGGAACTGTTTCAGCGTCATGGGGAGGTTACCAAAGTGGTCATGCCTCCTTCCAAATCTGGGAGCAGCAAGAGGGATTTCGGATTCGTCCACTTTGCAGAAAGGTCAAGTGCGTTAAAGGCTGTCAAAGATTCCGAAAGATATGAGATTGACGGTGAATAATTTCCAAACTAGTTTGAGTCCCTTAAGAAATTTCCAAGGTCTAATCTCTTTTCATAAACACGGGACTTTAACTGCAGGCCAAGCATTGGAGGTGGTTCTTGCTAAGCCGCAGAGTGATAAGAAATCAGACAACGGTGGGCTCCACTCGAACCAACTTGCTTACCCTGGATATGGTGGTGGATTAGTCGCTAATCAATTTGGGTCAGGATACGGTGTTTCTCCAAGTTATCAACAGGTAGAGCAGATCATGCACTTGATTTGGGTCTCTATTATACAACTTGTATGTCATAATATTAAGCTTAAATGCTATATATATGTTGGAACAGCCAATGATTTACGGTAGAGGCCCGATGCCTTCTGGGATGCAAATGGTTCCAATGGTTCTACCCGACGGTCGTATTGGCTATGTCCTGTAAGTTGTCATCTCATGTAATGTTTATGCAAAAATCTCACTTTCTGAAGCCGCCCAATAGGACGCTGCCACGTCCTTTTTCTGGTTTCAGAATTCAGGAGTGCAAGATTCTCTTTTAAAGAGGAAAAGTTCTTGTGTGAGCTTGGTGTTTACACCACGACATGTGTCAAAAGGGTCTTACCATCATTTGCTTATGGTTTTGAAAGAAGACTAAACACTCAAAAACACTTGGCACGAGTCGGTTATCTTGGTGTAAAAATCAAGCGATCGGCTCTAAAATAGAGTGAGATCGGCTCTAAACCCTAACCCTCTTCATAGAAGGAGCTAGCATGGTCACTCCAACTTGCAAAATCACTCTTTTTTTGGATTGAGAGCTTTTACTTTTGTGTGTGTGCAGACAGCAACCCGGAGTACAGATGCCGCCACAATCCCGTCTTCCCCGAAGAACCGATAGAAATAATGGAGGCGGACATGGAGTCCGAGGGAGTAGCAGTGGAAGTGGCAATGCCAGTGAAGAAGGCAGCCGCAACAGAAGATACCGACCGTACTAGATTAACTTTCTGTCAGAAGGGAGGGAATAAGGGAAAGTTTGATTTTACAGGTACACTGTATTCATCATCGGATTTAGGGTTTGGATGAATTGGGATGATAGAAGAAGCATTTGTTTTTTCATGAATCAAAATGCAAATGACTAACTTATTCTACTATGCTAGCTGTTGATACAATTTCACAGGGAGTGAGCTGCTTTCCTTGTTACAATATACTTACTATAAACTAGTTGTTGTAGTCATTGGAGAATGAACAGAAACAGTTTTGATGTATGTTATATTGTTATGTTTGTTTGGTATTTAGGTGAAGCTTCATTACCACTCCAACAGAATTTGGATTCAATTAAAACAACTTATAAAGTTCAGTCCTTAATTACAAAAATTACAATATAATTTTTTCGTATATACTTATATCATATTATTGTGTTAATTAAGTTGTTTTCATAAATTCTGCAGATGTAGAATATTTTTAAAATGTAACTATGTCAGAAAAAAATTAAGAAAAGAAAGTACGGAGATTTGTTTTTTAGAAAAATGTTAATAGGCACTACTTAGGGCAGGGGTGACAATTTCTGACACGACATTATTAAACGATCTGCAATTTACACGTTTAGACACGACACAATTATTAAGCGTGTCAAAACAACTCTTATACGTTTAGACACGATTAATAATCGTGTCTAAACACATCTAACATGCAAATACACGACAAACACATGTTTAGACACGAGTAGTAATCTATATTAAATATGAACAAGCATGAACAAGTATTATATACTATATAGACTAAAATAGATAATATTACATTTGATGGATAATAAGTATGAACATATAAATATTTGTAATTAAAAATTAAATCTATTAATTAAGTATAAATATAGATTATGGGAGTGTATAAACATTTTTGGGAGTGTATCAACTTTGAATACCGTACTTTGTATATATATCTGCGTTAAAGTGTATATGAGTTTGACTTTAACGGATCATGTGTCTAAACAACTCTATACGTTCAGACACGATTAACGACTTATACATTTAGACACGAGACATGTTTAGACACGTTTAAAATTTATCCGTTTAGACACGAGAAATGTTTAGACACGACACGATTAATGACACGACACGATTAGACACGACACGATACGATTGCCAACCCTAACTTAGGGTGACGCTTATTTCGTTTTCAAAACGAAATATTTGCTACCCAAGTAGCAAAAATGAAGCAATGGCTACCACGATTAGCCGCTATTAACATTTTTCTAAAATCTTTTTCTCGTATCTACTTTTCTGAAATTTGTTTATTACATGGTTACTTTTTAAAAAAATTCGCAGATGTATTAAAAAGAGAAACATAATCGTAGCTTTTCCTTTCAAAGAAAAACAGACTAGACATCACAGAATAAGACAGCAGTCCATATATTTTAGATACAGAATGCATATTGGTTTCTTCTTCTTTCTCTAAAATTGTCCAAGGAAATGATTGACACAAATACTTACTTACTTACGTACACATATATACAACAAAACTATGGCCATTTAGTAAATTCAAATACCTTGAGAACAATATCGAGTCCAGTCGGAATCTGCCACACAAACAAGGCCACGTTCAAGGCATTGAGCGCAATGTGCAGATTCCGGGCGGTTTCATTCCCCTTCTGCATCGCCGGCACCAGTGCTGCTGCCGCCGCCCACAGAACGGTGATGGCAGCTCCGGCGAAAAGATGAGGTCCCGGGAAGAGCTTCCCTGTCCGGATCCAAGTGTTGAGTCCACCCCCCACTGACTCAAACACGCCGAACGCCAACAGTATCGACCCCGCATTGAAATGCCTGTCTTTGTACGATCCTTTGATCAGCTCCTTCCTCTCCTACGTTAACACAATGAGGGTTCAGGACGTGATTTGATTGATTCACGAGATGGAGTTTGCGATTCGATCAAGTGAATTACCTCGGTGAGCTGTTGAATCTTGAGCTCAAACGCGGAAGGAGGAGGCGTTGGAACCGCTGCTGCCGCAGAACTCGAACCGTCGGAGGAAACGCTGACGGCCGCCGGAGTGTTAATTGGCGGCTTAACTGTCTTCTTGAGCTCGTTGATCTCGTTCTGTACTGTCCTTACGCGCCGCCACTGCCACCCTAAATATCCTGCCCATAAAGTGTACAGAAATAGCCCTCCCATCACTACTGGATGTATCAGCGCGAAGGTCCTCCCCTCCAGGATTCCTAATTCTCCGCCGACCGCCATGGCTTCCTGAAAATCTTGAGATAATCAAATCCTGACTGAGGAACCAAATCAGATTAAATATATGACGTAATGGATTCTGTCCTTACTTTTACATCCAATAGGAATGGCAGTCCTGCCGAGGCAGCGATGAGTCCGGGGAAGGATGCGGATCGAACATGTTGTGAGGTTTCGTGGAGGAAGTGATGGAGATCGAGCGTCCTGCTGATTTTGGAAGCATTAGTGGTGGTGGTTAGCTTGAGAGGAAGCTTGGAGTCGGAGCTGGGAATGGCGTTAATTGGAGATGATGAGTTCGAAGGAACAGTAGTAGGGAGCCTTAGAAAGCTGAGTGTGGCGGCCATGCTTCTACTCTGCTATTCCTGAGACAGACGAACAAGAAAGAGATAATGGATGGAAGGATTGGGACACTTCTACTTCTTGAAGATGATGGATGGATGGACAGAATTGGAGACTGATTTCTGTTAAAACAAATGAAACGGAAATTCAAATAAAAAATACCTAATTGGTCCTCCTTGTCTCTGGTGGTATGATTCAGTCCTCAATTTATTATAACCCAATAAATACATAAAAATTAAAAATAATCGAAACTTTAAATGAAATCTTAAATTTGTACTTAATAAGTATTAATTAAATTTAATATTTATATATTAAACTCAATAAAAATTTATGGATGAAGAAGTCAAAACACGAATTTACTATAGTTTTACGAATCAAATAAGTTTACTCATATCAAATAAGTACAAACTTAAATTTAGAGTTGATAATTTATTAACTAATATGATATGAATATATATGAAAAAATCGTGTTTATATATGTATATAATAAAATAATAGCACAATAATACAAATACAAAATAAATTTTGTGTTATGTTTACGTTTAAATATTACAATACGACATATATTAATAATATGATAAAGTTGTGTTAATTAATTGATTTTTAAATGTTTTTTTTAAAAAAATCATTTTATAAGCTTTAAAACTTCAATTAAATATTTAACTTTAAGAGTTTATTAATTATACATGAAAAAACTTAATACATTCATTTGTAGTTATAACTATAAAGCTTATTATTTAAATATTTACTTCAGAATATTGCATATAAACCTAAACATAAAAATACTGAAAAAGCAAGCGTGACTAAGTTGTCTTAATATATATATATGTAATCAAAAGGACTAATTACTAAATTATTAGATGAACTTTGAATGTTTAGACTTTTGTTACTGAATTATTATTTTGAATTAATTGTTAGCTAATTTTATATTTATAATTCGATAGCTTCATCTAATTTAATGTTAAACTGTGACAAAAATTCATATTTTATTTATTATCTTAATCTCTTTTTCCTTTTATTTGTTAGAAGAACATTTGTAAATTTTACCATTTACTAGTTAAACTTTTGAGAAAATTTACAATTTAATAACTAACATGTGACATGTGATGAATATGTACACGTTTTCATCAATATTTTAACAATAAATTAGAAGAAAAAATTAAGTAACAAATTATTCATATCAATAAAGTTTAACTAATAAATTATTTATATCCCTAATCATTCCAAATGATGCTCACCACATCCCAAATTCCTTGATAGTGCTTATGCTTCCTAGGATAAAAGGTATATCTTCTTATAATCAAATTATATTATTAAATTTTGTTGATTAATTAATTTATAATAACTTAATAAGTTGTTAGGCACATCTATAATCAACTCATTTTTAATCTAGGGACCACAAAAAACGGCCCAGTGCCAATACGTTATCATCAACCCCACCTTAGCTCATTTTTTTCTCATAATTAAAAAATATAGTTGGTTGATTTAAATCTAAATAATAAATATATATAATTTGAATATTTAAAATAAATTTTAATGTAGTTACGCATAGAGAAATTTCCAAGTAACCATAAGTTGCTGGCATGAACCATCCTAGAGCTGGCCTTTCAATCGACGGAGAGATTATAGTGATGTCTGTTAATAAATAACTAAATATAGATTAGTTGTTTTTTCTGTATTTAAATATTATAATTTGATAGCACTTAAATTCCTAGTATTTAGTTCATCTATCATTAGTCATTAAACTCATTACCATTGGGTTTAATCATTTTTTCATTTAATTAAAAAGTTTAAAGAAAAATAATAATTAAGCAAATGAAAAACTAACACAAAAACAAAGTAATTTAATATTTGAATTAAAATTGTTTTTTTAATATTTAAAAATGAAAGGTTTAATTCTTAATATTTTACTATGGTTCAATTTTTTCATCCAAATTTAACAGAATATATTTTTAAAATTATAAAAATAATATAAATTTTTTAAAAATATTACAACAAAACCTTTCAAAAAAAATTATATGTTACAGTTGAGTCATGATTCGATTAGAGTTCAATTGAATATTCACCCATACCAACCCAGGTTTACAAGAGTTTTGTATTTTTAAACGGTAGGGAAATTTTAATTTTTACTCAAACATTAAAATGCAAAATTATATTCAATAACATATATTCAAAAATAAAATACGTCAACCTATTTATTGAATCAAGAAGAAATTGGAAGAGTATCAGGAAGACAATAAGTAGAGATATTATAGTCTTAATAATTAATTGAAGGACTAAAACGCGTTAGATTAATTTTAATACAATGCTTAATTAATTAATTAATTTATATTAATATCAATATTATCGTCACTGCTGTAGAATTCTAGATAATAATAGTGTGACTTTTGAATTTATATATATATATAGTACAACTACAAGCAAGCAAGACGAATATACGTTTACTTTGTGGTTCTCTGTTTCTTTCTCATTAAAACGCGAATCCGAATAACAACTCTGTAACTTTCCTCTTCCGCGCCACCGCAGAGCTCTCTGTTCAGAGAAGGAGACGCCTCATTCGCTTCTCCCTCTCCGCGTCCGCGGCGGCGATGGTATTCTTTCTGCTGATCTCAACGGCGTTGTTGTTGTTTCTGTTGAGAGTCCTCTTCTATAAGACCGGCTTCAGGTACACGGTAAACAAGTGGTGGAGATTTCTGGAAGACTCCTTCCACGTGCATCAGATCTTCAAGGTCCCTGAATTCAACCAATCCGTGCAAGGGAATCTCCTCTACCGCAAAGTATCTGTCTACCTCAACGCTCTTCCTTCCCTTGAAGACGCTGATTCCACCAACCTCTTCACCGGCCGGAAGCACAACGACGTCATCCTTCGTCTCGATCCTAATCAGACCGTGGACGATTTCTTCCTTGGAGCGCGAGTTTCGTGGTTGAACGACCATAGCTCAGACAACAGAACGTTCGTACTGAAGATCAGGAAGGTCGACAAGAGGAGAATTCTCCAGCCATATCTCCAGCACATCCACGCCGTCTCCGACGAGATTGATCAGAAGAAGCGGGAGCTGAAACTCCATATGAACTTGGAGTATTCTCCGATCAGGATATCGAGATGGAGATCAGTCCATTTCAGGCACGCTTCAACCTTCGATACAATCGTCATGGAAGCTGATCTCAAAAGCAAGGTGAAGTCCGACCTCGAATCGTTCCTCAAATCGAAGCAATACTATCACAGATTAGGTAGAGTCTGGAAGCGGAGTTTCCTTCTGTACGGTCCATCGGGAACTGGGAAATCCAGCTTTGTGGCCGCCATGGCAAATTTCCTCTCCTACGATGTCTACAACATCGATCTCACCGGAATCTCAAACGACACGGATCTACAGCTCCTCCTCCTCGAAACCAGCAGAAAATCCGTGATCGTGATCGAGGACCTGGACCGGTTCCTCGGTGTGAAATCCAAGCTCAGTTTATCTGGAATTTTGAACTTCATGGACGGAATCGTAAGCTCGTGCTGCGCGGAGGAGAGAGTGATGGTTTTCACGATGAACTCCAAGGAACATCTCGATCCGGCGATTCTGAGACCAGGTAGAATCGACGTCCACATCCATTTCCCGCTCTGCGACTTCAATTCCTTTAAGAGCTTAGCGAACAGCTGCTTGGGATTGACGGAGCACAGACTGTTCCCTCAGGTGCAGGAAATCATCCAAGGTGGCGCGAGGTTGAGCGCTGCTGAGATCGAGGAGCTGATGATCAGCCACCGGAGTTCTCCAAACAGAGCGATCAAGTCGGTTATCACAGCATTGAGAATAGACGGAGCCCACTCAAGCAGAATCGGTCAGAGGCTGCACGATGAAGCATCGAGTCCGGATCCAAGCTCCTCTGCGTTTGGAAAGGACACCACCCCGTTGAAGGATATTCGGAAACTATACGGCTTTTTGAGGATGAAGAGCAGCCGAAATATGGAGAGCGGCGGCGCTTAGGTTGATGCGCAAGCTCGTCTTTCTAAAGGTATTCTATCGGTAGTGGATCACTTGGTACCGTGACTCGCAAGGCACAACTGCATGTTCTTGAAAAGCAATAAACATAACAATTACCTCTCAACTCATTTACCGACTGAAAATCTCAATAATCATTTTAAAAAAATGGAAAGAACGCTAGCAGAACGATATGTATTAATGCCAGGTTACAGAAAGTTAAGTGGGAAAAAATACAAATTTATCTGTAATAGAAGCTTTGTAATATAACACATTTCAGAAAAATGGGATGCCAAATTACTGAATTTTGGTGATTAGTTTATGTAAATACTCATGTTGTACCATGATTTTGTATGCCTAACCTTAGTAAAAAAATGTATCATTTTAAGGCAATGTAGATATAATTGTGGACATATGTAGATAATTAGATATCATTATACTTACTTCAGGCACTATGTACAATAATATATCATGATATGGTAGGTGTGAATGTTACTTGGAAATTCATTGTCTTGATATTGATAACACAACTCTCAAAGTGGCCCTACATTTATTTCATCACGAAACATGATTGCTTTACTTTTCTTATCCATACTCTTATTTAATGTATGTAGAGTACAATTTAGGAAAATGGTTAAACAATTTTTTTTTGAAATATTACAATTATATTTTTAAAAACAATTCTTTATAATATTCACAATTTTCTTGTTGTTTCAATCATGCTAACAAATACAATAAAATCAGAGTTAAATACCAATGAGCTATATGAACTTTAGACATTTTGCAACGAGCTACCCGAAATTTAAAAATTCAAAACGGACTACCTCAACTTTGAAGAATGTGTAAATAACAACGTACGTCCAATTTTTCGTCAACTATTGACGAAAATTTATCAGAAATTGGATGTAGGTAGCTATTTGCACCTTCTTCAAAATTGAAGTAGCTCATTTTGAATTTTTAAAGTTTGGGTAGGTTATTACAAAACGTCCAAAGTTCAGGTAGCTCTTGATATTTATCCCATAAATCAGACACCTCCATCATCCCCAATTGACCAACCCGCCCACCCAAAGCAACACTACAGAATTGTGACAGTATAAACACTAAGCTAGTCAAGTAAACCCCCCCTATATCATCCCCATCTCAGGAAAACCAAACCCCAATCCAATCCAAGGGCTTGCTTTCCTACTCAATGCTTCTTCTTTGCCATCCACCTCCTCTTGGCAGCATCTACTGCCTCTTCCCTCATCCTTGATAGCTCCAACAACCAATCTTGATACTGCGACTCGATCAACTTCAGCTCTAACTGCATCTCCATGTCGATATCTCGGTCTACCAGAAGGAGAGACGAGCAACTACTTGTGAGGCTCATAACATGGGGAGTAGTTCCATTGAAGTCTTGAGACGGGAACCTCGAACAAAACATGGTGCGATCAACAAAACCTATTGTGTCCTCATCTTTGATACAAGTCGCCTCTTCCACTTCAATTACCTCAGAAACAATCGATTCTCTGGAATCCCGAACATCTACAGAACCATGCCGGGTATTGGTATTGGTATTGGTATTGGCTTGCTCGACCATCAATTCTGCAGCTGCAGCAAGTGTGGTCGATGGTGCCCAACCAGGTACCAGTTTCATAATCAAGAAATCAATGAAATCAGCTATGAAAACTACGTCGTGATCTTGCAGCTCCAGTTGTTCAACCATCTCGCCCGCGACTGCCATTGCGGTGTCATTGTCAAGGTAAAATAGAAAATCTATGTTCTGGGTCAAACCTACAAACAACGAAAATCATCATATCAAGTTACTTTCTCGTTGTTACGAAGAACTCGGCGCATGAAACCATGTCGACTAACCATGAGAATCGGTAATCCGCAAGGTTAAAGAGACGGAAGAATCATCTGTTTTCTTTCCTTTCAGTCTGAACTCATTGTTCTTGTTCGTTCTCTGGAACTCCATCACAGGACAACGAGGACTTCCGTCATTACTTCCCGCACACGTGCTCAGCGACAGCTGCTTATAGTCACCGTCTATGTCCATCGAGAGTGGACCTGAAAAATCAAGGGAGCCTGGGCGCGAGTTAGGTTGAACAGACTGCAATTCGTGGCGTCTGGGATTCTCATTTCCAAGGAATACGTCGTTTAAGAGCTCTCTTGCAGAAAGTCTTTCGGACGCGGGAACAAGACACTTCTCAATGAACTCCTGAATTTGTGGATCAATCACTTTCTTAAGCGACGCCGGCTTGATTCCCTGCAACAAGAAATAGAAGAAACCCTTGGATTAAATCATAATCACAAGAGTGTCAATTCGTATTGACGGATCAATCGTGGGTAGCGTCAAGTACGAGATGTATCAAAATATGTTCAACCCAACCAAACACGACCCGTGATTCATGATGAGTCAATTTTCAATACCCAAACATGATTCGTGGGGCCACTGGTCAGTTAAATCGTGGGTCGCGTCAAGTACGAGTCGTATCAAAATATGTTCAACCCAACCAAACATGACCCGTGATTCATGAGGGTCAATTTTCAAGACTCAACACGACCCGTGGATCCACTGGTCAGTTAAATCGTGGGTCGCGTCAAGTACGAGTCATATCAAAATATGTTCAACCCAACCAAACATGACCCGTGATTCATGATGAGTCAATTTTCAAGACCCAAACACGATCTGTGGGGCCACTGATCAGTTAAATCGTGGGTCGTGTCAAGTACGAGTCGTATCAAAATATGTTCAACCCAACCAAACACGACCCGTGATTCATGATGGGTCAATTTTCAAGACTCAAACACGGCCTGTGGGTCCACTGGTCAGTTATCCCGTATGACCGTGAACATGTATCATTTTAATTTATACAATATAAAATTTGTGGGTCAACCCACGTGACCTGTCGACCAATATATGACCTACTGATTCATCCAACCTACGTGATTTATACAACCCATGTGATCCACGCGACCCATATGACTCACACTGGACCCGTGCAACCCATGGACTTTTATATAATTTATTATACGAAACCACATGCTGACCCACGAGTCGATAGATACGACTCGAACCCGATCTCATTTTTCATACGGATTGAACAGGTCCGCGAGTCCAAAATCTTCGACCCAAATACGACCCATGAGCAGTCAGTCACTCATGGGCCGTGTCCAAAATTGACACCCCTAATCCCAAAAGTATTAGAAACCCGTTTGTTGGCGCTGAAGTAACTCACCGAAGTAACCTTCTTAGAGATCTGAGCAGGGTTTTTGCATTCACTGTATGGATACTGAAAAGTCACCATCTCCAACATGCACATTCCGAAAGAATAAATATCGACAAGTTCGTTGTATTCCTCTTCGTAGAGCTCTGGTGCCATAAACTCAGGAGTTCCTGAAGTTGGAGTGTTCCTTTCCTTCACTAATCCATCCAATAATCTAATATAAAGCAAAATGAAAGCACAAAATAGATGGATCGGATACGATCTCTCTTACCAATCACACTTCGAGCCTTTGGTTGGCGCATAACCGTTGCTAATCCCAGATCTCCAATTTTCACTTGTCCATGATTCCCATTCACAAAAATGTTGTCGCACTTCAAATCTCGATGGATGATGGGAGGACTCTGACTATGGAGGTACACCAGACCTTGAAGAATTTGCTTTGCCCAGTTTTTAATAGCCTTCAGATCCACATTTTTATGCTTCTTACGGTATCTAATACGAGGAGTATAAAGTAAACAACTAAATGAAATCAATGGTTAATTACTTAATTGGTTACACATGTTTTACCATTGTGCAGAATGGTTACACATATTTCAAAAATTGATTAATTGGTTTTAAAATGTGACTAATTGGTTTTTTACTGTTCACCGTTAGTAAACACACTTAAGTCACTATTTAGATACGTAAAATGACGTAATTAACATTTTCATCAATCAAGCTGTGTTCTTCGTCAACCAAGCAAGAACCCAGAAAGTTCTTCCATTCAATTCGGTGATGAAGAACAGCTTGGTTGATGAAGAACCAAGCAAGAAGAAGAAGAAAAGAACGTACTGTCGTAGGCTTCCTGAAGTGAAGAGCTCAGTAATCATGTTGATCGTCTTGTTCTTACCATCCACCCAGGAGTGGTAGAACTTAAGAATGTTTTCATGCTTCAATGATTTCAACAGACGAACCTCGGAATATAACTTTTCCAGATCTTTAGGCGCCTGCAAGAGGTCATCGATCCTGACTTGATTCCAAGCTACTTCTATTCCATCAACTTCGTCGAATGCCTTGTAACTAAACCAAAAACCCAACTCCGTATCAACACAAAATTCAATCAAAAGAACCAAAATATGAATCAAAGTTCAAGAAACCATACACTGTCTTGAAAGCACCCTTACCCAGGACCTCAGCATACTGTTTTTGAAAAGGAAGATGCAGATTAGAGATTTAATTCAATGGCAGAAATCCGACATCAAACATTGTGGTGTTCCTCGGATCAATGGAAGAACAATAAAAAATAGGGTTAATTACTTAATTGGTTACACATATTTTAGCATTGTGCAGAATGGTTACCCATGTTTCAAAATGTGATTAATTGGTTTTGATATGTGACTAATTGGGTTTTTTAACTGGTCACTGTTAGAAATAACAGTTAAGTCACTTTTTAGATACATAAAATGACGTATTTACCATTTTCATCAACCAAACTGTGTTATTCATCACCAAGTTGTGTTCTTCATCACCGAATTGAATTGAAGAACCCATAATTGCAATTTTGGGTTCTTCAAGAACCGACAAACGAATTTCTGAATTCGATTCTGGTTCTTCAAGACGATTATGTGTTCTTCAATACCACTAAGGTCATAATAGTCATTTCACAATTCAATAATATGTTAAAAAAATTAATTAACGGTTTATTAACAGAATAATCAATTAATCACATTGGGAAAAACATGTGTAACTAATTAGTCACATAGCAAAACCAATTAATCACATTTTGAAACATGTATAACTATTCTGCACAATAGTGAAACATGTGTAACCAATTAAGTAATTAAACTTAAAAAATACGATATTTAGCTATAAGGAGATCAATCAGATGCACCATCATATTCAAATGTTGCAATGATAGTGATTACGAAGAATTAAAGGAAGGTGGTTCAATGGTTCATTACCCGAATGTATCGACCGGAGGGATCTTTCTCTACGAAATCAGCGTCGGGGTCAGGGGGGTTATCACTATCTTTAGAAGTCAAACCGAAGCTCGCTAGACCTACTGCGCGATACATTCTTGACAGAGGAACGATGCAGAAGAGGAAGGAGAAAGAAAGAGCAATGGTTCTAAGAACAGAAGGTGTCAAAGAAGCCGCCGTCGATCGACCACCTCGTGAGGATCCGAGCAACGGCATGCGGAAACGTACGAGGAAACGAACGCCGATCTCGAAGATGGGAGTCGGCATCCGATGACGTGGAAACGGCGGCGGCTATTGTGGCAGCTCTGGACACGAGGCAGCGACGAGCTCCCCCGCATGACACGACTTGCTTCCGACCGGATCTGATCATATTTCCGACAACCCATCATGTGTAACCCGCTGACGGATCGGTTGTCACCGTCATCTTTCCAATCAATCAAGAAGGGGAGTGGAACGTCCCGACCAGAGCCACCCACAAGAGAAAAAAATGACCTTTTTGAAAAAGAAAAAGAAAGGAATCAAATGGAATGCTCGTTTAAACGCAGAGGAGATTGAGATTTGGGGAGGAAGATGGTGAACACAAAGAACTCAAATTAAGAAAGTGGTGTCTGCCTGTCTGGTCAGTTTAGCGGGAATTAAGGATGAACAGCCATTTGTGCGGTGAAAATGATGTCGAGTATAAAACAACTGACCGGATTCGTAAACGACACTCCTCTCTGGGCAACGATTTACCGTTCTTACAGTTGACAATGCTTACTAAATCTGAAAGTACGGGGCGATAAAGAAAAGAATGTAAGACTGAATTTATGACAAGATCGGTCCAACTAGGATCGAGACTGAGTGAACGTTTTTTTTTCTTCAAGATTGGTATTGCTCTTAGACAATTTTTCTGAAAGTCCGTTTAGGACCAACCCAGACTGAAGGAATGTGAATTTAAGATTTTCATAATACCACACAGAAATAACTGTGGATTTGGGAGGTTTTATATATGTATAAAAGATGCATCTTGATAAATTTACTAAAAAATACCGTGAGCTCATAGTTTTTTTTTAGAGACGAACTATTCTTTCGCTTTTTACTAAAGAATACCGTGAGCTTATAGATTTTTTTTTGGCAGATTCGGTCTAGGACCGAGACTGGTCTGAGTCAAAAAAGACCGTCTCGAGCGGACTTTTTGACTGAGATCGATCTCGATCTTGACTTCAGGACCGGACCGCCCAGGTCATGAACTGAAATGAATGTCCGACAATTTCTGTATTTAATTAACTTGTTTTGATGGTAATTAGTAAATGAGATTCTATCATATTTATTTATATTAAAAAAATGATAAGATAATGCGTATATTAATGTATGGTAATTTATAATGACAATTATTAAAAGTTAAAAATATAAAATAAGAATGATGTAAAAGTCAACTAAACTGTTCGAGTATAAGCTAAAAAAGAAAAAAGAGGAAGAGTATAGTTGTACTTGTCGACTTGTCGACTTGTCGTCTGTGGGGGAGATAGTCAGATAGACACTTAACATAATAACAGGTATTAGTTATTTAAAAAGTCACACTTTAAATTTGATTAATTTATAAATTTAATTAGTTTTATTTAATTTTGTGACTTGTATTTTCAAAATTAGAGTAATAAATTATATTTATCCTTCCGTCAAATTTAAATAAAAATCATCGTGACAGCATATAATTAATAAATAGTTTAATAAACTAAATTGCTTTTAAATAATTCGACTAGTAATACACATTTTTTTATAAAATTCAAATAGTAAATTGTATTTTTTTTTAAGTTTAATTTATGATAAAAAAAATTCATGCAAATTACTCTATTTATTCAATAATAAATTATATAAAGCCATCATTTTTTTTTATTTTTTTTATATATAATCAATTAACAATCTATTTATATTATAAAATTCAACTGACAAATACTATTTATGGTTAAATACCAATGAACTACCTGAACTTTGGACGCAATCTACCCGAACTTTAAAAAATCAAAACGGACTATATCAACTTTGGACGCAAGTGCAACGAGCTACCTCCGTCCAATTTTCGACGAACTTCCGACGAATTTCTGTCAACAGTTTACGGTAATTTGGACAGTTAGCTCGTTGCGCCTTCGTCAAAGTTGAGGTAGCCCGTTTTAATTTTTTACAAGTTCGGGTAGCTCGTTGCAAAACGTTCAAAGTTCATGTAGCTCTTTGGTATTTAATCCTAGTATTTAGCCATTTAATATAAATATTATATAAGAAATATTCTTGCTAAAATGAAGGATAAATAAATGGTTAATTACTTAAATAGTTACACATGTTTAACCATTGTGCGGAATGATTACACATGTTTCAAATTGTGACTAATTAGTTTTGGTACTGATCATCGTAAAAAATCAGTCACTATTCTAACATATGAAATGACAATATTACTCATCTTTAATAACTTATTAAGCCTAAAACCTAAAAGTTCATGCAAGTGAGATTCTCTCATATTTATATATATATATATATACATAAAATGATAAGATAATGCGTATATTAATGTATGGTAATTTATAAAGACAATTATTGACATTTATTAAATGTATTATTAAAAATTTAAAATTTAAAATAAGAATGATCAAAAAGTCAACTAAACTGTTTGAGTATAAGCTAAAAAAGAGGGAGGCAACCTGGTCCGACGGGAGATCCTAACCTCCCCCCTAGCTACAAACTCAGTCGCGGTCAAGAGCAACCTGGTTCGACGAGGGATCCCGACCTCCCCCTATGCCATGCCTATCCATCTAACGAGAGTAGAGAGTACTTGTTCATAGAGTGTAGTTGAGTTCAATGTATATGGCAATGCTTGTTTGGTCTCAATGTCGCAGAGCTGGCGCAAGAACCGCTGGAACGATGGCTGGAAAGCATTGCTACTGTCCATCCCAGAAGAGCTGCTCCAAACGCTTCATATCGACAACACAACCGATGGATCATGGTAATGCCCGCCTGCTGGTTTATTTGGAAGGTCAGATGTAAGCTGGTCTTCGAGGAGAAAACACCAAAAACGACGTTCATAATGCACCAGATTCGGGGGCATTCCAGGAGCTGGGAAAGGTCCAAATTCAGCATCAGTAGCTGATCCAATGACCAGTCGACAAGGCAGACAACCTGGGAGAGACCGGACCGAGGATCCATCAAAGTAAACTGCGATGCCGCTTGGTGTTCAAGCTTTAGACGAGGAGAAATCAGAGTGATCACTCGTAACCACGAAGGGCAGATTTGTGGTGGTCGAACTCGGCAGGTGGAGGCGAATTCAATAGAGGATATGGAAGCAACGACAATAAAGGTTTGCGATTTTTGTGAAACTTGCGGTTGAAGAAAGGTGGCAAATCATCCAGATCGAGTCGGACGCCGAATTGGTAATAAAACACTTTAAAGGTTTGCGATTTTTGTGGAAAGTAGATACTATTGTGGCAAACACTAAGGTAATTGTCTCATCAATTGAGTCTATCAATTGGGCGCATATACCGAGATCCGCAAACAATAGTGTGAATTGGCTAGCTAAGCAAGATACGCAGGGGATGTGTTCTTCGAAATGGGTCGAGAGACCCCACCCCCTCTTTGTAATCTTTTAATTTCAGATTGTAATTTGTATTCGAACAGTCTCGATATTTTTATTGAGTAAATCAGTTATTTGGCCATAAAAAAAGGGAGGTTATATTGTTTTGAACTGGAAATTTACTGTTTAAACAGTAAATTTAATGTTCAAAATACTATTTAGAAGTTTTTGTATCGTATGTAGAGTTATTTACGTATCGTATTATACAGCCAGTCTAAAAGTAAAAAATTAACGCATAGTTAGTGTCATTTAATTCGTAATTAAATTATCTACACACCGTAATTTTTTTGATTTTTTTTTGAGTACGTACATAATTATATTTATCACCTAATGCATTTAATTATTTCGGTCAAATTATAAAACAAACGATGTTATGTTACAAAATCACTGTATTTCTAATAAAAAAATTACTCTAGGTAGATAATTGAATTACGACATAAATGATGTTAATTGTGGTGAGTTTGGACTTATATGGTCTGAGTTATAATTTTTTAAGTAAAATTTTCATATCTCAACTTACGGCAGGCTGAACAGTCATTCCGTAAATTCAAATTTAATATTTTTTTGCATCATTTGAATCACAATTAAAATATCTACTTATTATATTTTTTTAATTGAGACATAATTTTATTTTTAATTAAATATCGAGATATCGTTATCGAACACTTTTTTTAAAAAAAATATATATATGCATCTGTCTGTGGTGCCTATTGAATATGCGTCACTCTGGGGTGCGTGTATTGCAAATACGCGCTACCCGGGCCTGCGTGTATACCCATTTTTTAAAATATTTTTTTGTATACTTACTTTTCTAAAAAATATGATTACTTTTTTTAAAAACTCTAATTATTTTAAAAATTATATTTAAAAATTAATTTGTTTTATAAAATTGTATTAATTTTTGTTTATTTTATTTACTTTTGTTACTTGTATTTTTAAAGTTAGAGTAATAAAAAAAATCGTCAAATTTAGATAAAAATTATCGTGACAATACATAATTAATAAATTACATTGTTTTAAAATAGTCCGGCTACGGCTAGCGAGCATATTTTTTATACAATTTAAATAGTAAATTGTATTTTTTTAAAGTTTAATTAATGATAATTTTTTTAAAATAAATTTAATGCAAGTTTCTCCTTTTATTCAATAATAAATTATATAAAGCTAACATTTTTTTTAAATATATAATCAATTAAAAATCTATTTATTTTATAAAATTCAACTATAAAATAGAATTTTGACCAAAAAAACAACAACTGACAAATAGTATTTAACCACGTAATATAAATATTATATAAGTATCATTCCTGCTAAAATGAAGGATAAATAAATTACAAAATAGAAATATCTTAAACGGTGTCGTTGTTTTTCAGTTTCCCACCAAGCTACTACCCATACAATACTCTGCGTGTAATCATCCAACACGAGTCTGTACACCCCAAAATGTCAAAAATAAAAGACATTGACAATTGACATCAACTCTCATTCTCTTCTCTTCTGCTTCACGTTCGATCCGCAATTCAACCGCTTCGTCGCCAGGTTTCAGTTCAGTATTCAGATCTACTTGTTTAGGAGTTCATCTTCGGTCTGCAGGTCCTCTATCCGTTCATTTCTTAGTCAATTAACTGTTTCTTGTAATTGGTTTGATGATCTTGCTTCTACTGCTGAATCTCGATTCGTTGATTTTGTTGCTGTTTGTGCTTTTCTATTAGTCCGATCTTGTTCCTGGAACAGATGTTCATGTGCGGCTATACGTTTGAATTGTTGATGGTTTAGTTGCTGCTGAGTTTGTGATGTGATTCGCTGTCGCTGTGCACAAAGATCTATTCAGCAGTAGTCGCTTGCATAATTTTAGTGATTATGGATTTTGAATCAGAAAAATTCGGTTAGTTTTTTAGAATAAGTAAACCAAATGGTGATCGATTAATGAATTTTTGCAAAAAGAGGGAACATTTTTAGAGTTAGTTAAACTTTCTATTTTGTTGGTTGGTTATTGTTGTTCTTTAAGACTAACACGAATGTGTATACATTTTATCGCTTCATTTAATATCGGCTAATTTCTGGAAACAAAACCAAAAAAATGCCATATATTCACAGGGGAATGCCTCAAAGGTAGACTAGACAACAATGGCAGCAGCAGAAGCTAGGGCTGTATGGCAGAGGACAGCCAACCGTTGCTTTGTACAAGAAGATGCCAAGAGAGCCCCGAAGCTAGCTTGCTGTCAGTCATCTTCTTCAACATCCAAGCAGGTAGATTCTGGGCCTACCAACACAGAAGAAACATCGGATCACTGTGATAATGCTGGTGGATTCATTCCTTTTCCAAGAAACGATTTTCATAACCTCCCTTCTGAAACAAGGTGGTGGCTTCAGTTCCAGCCTGGTCTTGGGTACCAAAGGGGTTTAGATATCGAGTTGGAGATTTTGAAGGGCGATTTCGGAATAACGAGCAATGATAAGCCTCGTCAAGAAAAATGTAACGATGATGGCGTCAAGGAGAAAGATACCGTATCTATGATGAGTAGCTACGGGTTTGCTTCTATTTCGAAAGAGACAGACATCCTAGGTTTTGATTCTGTCTCCTCGTGGTCAGGGAATGAGAAAAACGAGCCGTGGTGGCGCTCGACTGACAAGGATGATATAGCTTCATTGGTTGCCAAGAAATCTATTGACCATGTTGAGAACTGTGACCTTCCGCCACCTCAGAAGGTGCACGTTGGGGGACATCCTTATTCGGGTCTTGGATGCTTTGAACACCATAAAATATCGGAACCATCTCTAGATTGGAGACCTCAAAATCAAGGAATCCAAGTACGTTGTCCTGATTTTGGCAGACATGTGGGCATGAAATGGGCGGCCACAGATGAACATGAAAAAGGTCATCGACCCGACAAGGCATTCAGGTATTATTTGTTTAGAATAAGCAAAATCTCAATCGACTTCTTTTTTTGGCTATTGTTTTGAGCTCTCTCTGGGATGCATACATTGCTTTGCTCTCAGATAGGCTTTGTCAACTTGTTCTGTTGGGGCTTTTATTAATGAAAAAGTTGGAGATTATTCAAAAATAAAAGAATGCAACCCAGTTAGAGATTTTAGGAGAGGTTGCACTTAGTGTATTTTAATGAGACGCGGGTTCTAAAGTTAATTAAGGGGCATTTGGATTGCCTTAATACACAATTATGGATAATAAACTTAGAGGTAGTGTTATATTGATGTGTTTGGTATGTGCAGACATGTCAAGTTATCACATACAATATCCTATTACATCCATATGCTGGGCTTGGTATACAATTTTAAGGATTACCCGACCTGACATTACATTATTTTGATAATCACCAAAATGTGTGTGAATCAAAGATTGGGTCCGATGATGCAGAGATTCAAACAGTCCTTCGTGTTTGTGATAAAATTTGGTAATTTTTCTTTTAAAAAATGTGTTTGCAGACAAAAGAGTTTCAGCAACGGTGTAGAGGTGGATCTGAAAACACAAGCAGCGGCATGGGAAGATGACCCGAGCAAGACTGAGCTACTAGAAGCACTCTACCACTCTCAAACCCGAGCAAGGGAAGCAGAGAAGGCTGCAAAGATAGCCAATGAGGAGAAGGAGCACATCATTAAGCTCTTCTTCAGGCAGGCCTCACAGCTCTTTGCATATAAGCAGTGGTTTCAACTCCTTCAGCTCGAATCCAGGCACCTCCACATTAAGGACACCGATCAGTTCCCCGCCTTCCTCCCTTGGACTAACAGAAAGGGTAAACAGCGACGGAAGAGCTGCGACTCGATGACAGGTGCAGAGAATTACTGCTTTCAGTTCACTAATCAGCTTTTGCATCAAATTTAATTGAAAATATGTTCAATTTAGTTCTCAAACTCCTTGTTAAATCTGGAGTCTTGAGTGATGAATTTGATTGTCCTGGGTTCGACCCAGACCCAAGTCAACAAGGTGGCTCTACCTCTGGTGGGTGGGAGTGGGACTAGGTTACCATTGAGCCACCTGGTTGCCCGTGGCTTGGTCCCACACAGATTAGCTAGACCCACCTGGCCAACCTGATCTTGATCGAACCTAGGGCAAAGAAGCCCTAACCTGAGTCCATTCAGTTTTTGATACAAATGACAATTAAGTGAAGCTGTTCTTATAACTGTGCAGGTAAACGGGGAAGGCAAGGACATATGCAAATTGATGTTACCAAATACGGTGTTGCAATTGGATTAGGGTTGGGGCTCGTGGGTGCTGGTTTAGTACTTGGATGGACCGTCGGTTGGATGTTACCTGGTATCTTCTAGTCTCTCTTCCACTCCATATTTGGTGAGAAATATAGATTGCCTTGCTTCCTAAGCCACCGTTGTTGGCTCTGCACTTGGTCCTTTCATGCCATGTTTATAATGTATATATGTCCTTATGGTAAAATTATACTTTTTGTGCCATTTCTTTTTAAAAAACACAGTTAGTTTTGGGCTTAATGTTGTGGCCTTGTGGGTGGGATGTAAATCTGTACATAATTAGATGATGTTGAAATTTTACTCATTGCTTTGTGATGGAGATGATTGAATGATTAAAAAAACGTTTTTTGTTTTTTTTTTTTGTATTAAGTTTTACTTTTGTTTATAGAACAAATGTGGTTGTGTATGTATGCATATAATGTTAATATTAGGGGTGATTAAAAAGATTGTATGGACTGAATTTCCGACAAGATCGGCCTGAGACCAGTCCGAGACCGAAATGGCAGACTTTTTTTCTCAAGGTCGGGCTCGGTTTTTCACCCAAATCTCGATTAGGACCGTCCTGACCCGACTATTAAGTCCAAAGTTTCTCCTTCGTCAGCCAAGATTTTCCTTTTAAGCTCATCATCTTGATTCACTATCTGCTCTTCGTTAGCCCAAGATAATTCATTACTTAGAGGATTTTGCACTTAATATACCATTAAGAAATTTCCTTTTTATAAATCTGTACACTAATTATTAATTTCTTGGTATTTACTTTCCCTAACTTTTTTGAAGACTTTGTTGACATTAAAGTGAATCAAAACCAAACAAACACTATGCTTTTGAAAAGTGATATTGGGGTCCCCAATCTAATAATCGATTACAGTGCGGTACTACTCCTAAAGTATGGGTAGTAGACCCCTATTAGAAGGTTTTTCGAAAATTATTTAAGAAAAATAGAGATTTTTATATTTAAAAATAAAAAATAAAAAATTAATTTGAAAAATTAGATTAAGTTAGTAAGTGTTGTTTGTCCCATATTAATTATAAATTTTGTACTATATAAATATAAAACTCACATTAGGGAGAAATTAGCAATTTAATCAATCATCTATCCAAATATATGTATATTATTCCTGTTGTGTCTATTCTATTCAATTAACGACTTTCCTTCTCGCACTCAACTTACTTTCACACTGAATTATTAATGCTGCCTGCCACCGTTGGATTGGATGGAAATCATAAATACGCAAATAATGTCATTCTTTTTATTTAAAAAGCACAAATAAAGTTTTGAAGAATTTAAAAAAGTTTATTTAAATTAATATATATTATTTTTTATTTATAACCATGGGAATACAATGTGTCTGCAACAAACATCATGTGATATGATGTGATTCTCAACTTAAAGCCAATATATGCATGCTATGTTATGTTATGTGTCACATGAAGAACAAAGTTTGCAGGTGGAGGGTGGCGGTGATTTTTACCTATCTATAATAATAATAGAATCTATTTAAACGAGTATTACATAATAAAAAGAAATACCGAGATATCTTATATCTATTTTTTAAATTATTTGTACGGAGTTATTATAGAGGAAAAGGATGCTTCAAAAATTAAATTTAATTAAATTTTACTACATATAAGTAAAAATGAAGGGTTAAATACTAAAGAGTTAAAAATGAAGGGTTAAAAACTTTGGACGTTTTGCAACGAGCTACCCGAACTTTAAAAAATTAAATCGGGCTACATCAACTTTGGCGAAGGTGCAACGAGCTACCTCCGTCCAAATTACCGTCAACTGTTGACATAAATTAGTTGAAAATTCGTCAGAGGTAGTTCGTTGCACCTTCGTCCAAAGTTGAGAGTTAGTCCGTTTTATTTTTTTAAGTTCGGGTAACTCGTTACAAAACGTCCAAAGTTCATGTACCTCCTTATTATTTAACCCAAAAATGAATTAACATCCCAAAAAATAGTTTAATTGATAATATGTTCTTTTTAGATATTTACTGCATAATACACCCAAAAATCACTAAAATAGCCGTAAAAACTAAAAACTCTTCTAATTATAATAGTTAATTAAGAATTTAATTATATTATTTTTGTAATATCACTAAATTAACTCTATATTTAGCATTTATTATAGTTGTTAGTTGTTACTGTGCTTACTACCAATATTCCACTCTCTCTCTCGTTATTTATCTGTCTTCAGCAGCAGACAGTTGTTGTCTCTCCTCTATCCTTTTGAGAGTGAAGAGCAGAAATGAAAACGGGTAAACTCTTCTTCTTCTTCCTTGCTCTGGTCTCTCTTTCCCTTTCCGACGCCGAGCCTCCTCTGCAGAGCCAAATCCTAGTGCTACGCACCCTTCCTTCTGCTCCAACTCTATCATGGCCGGAGGAGCAGCAGTTAGCGGAATCAGAACACACCACACTCTCTATGCACCATATAGACGCGCTGTCCTCCGACAAGAACTCTCCGGAGGCACTCTTCAACCACCGCCTCCAGAGAGACGCCGTTAGAGTCAGAGCACTCACCTCTCTCGCCGCAATATCCAAAAACCGGACGGCGTCGGGTTTCAGCAGCTCCGTCATCTCCGGTCTCGCTCAAGGGAGCGGAGAATACTTCACGCGTCTCGGAGTGGGAACGCCGCCGAGGTACGTTTACATGGTGCTGGATACCGGGAGCGACGTCGTATGGATCCAGTGCGCTCCTTGCCGGAAGTGCTACTCTCAGACAGATCCGATCTTCGACCCGGCCAAATCGAAGTCCTTTGCCGGAGTTCAGTGCGGGACACCTCTCTGCCGCCGTCTCGACTCTCCGGGCTGCAACAACAAGAAGAAATGTCTCTACCAGGTCTCCTACGGGGACGGTTCCTTCACCTTCGGGGAGTTTTCCACGGAGACGCTCACCTTCCGCGGCACTAGGGTGGCGAAAGTCGCCCTCGGCTGCGGCCACGACAATGAGGGTCTCTTTGTCGGCGCCGCTGGGTTGTTGGGCCTTGGCCGCGGGAGGCTGTCGTTTCCGACCCAAAGCGGCTACCAGTTCAACAACAAATTCTCGTACTGCTTAGTGGATCGATCCGCCACATCCAAACCGTCCTCCGTCGTGTTCGGCAACTCGGCGGTTTCCGGGAACGCCCGGTTCACGCCACTCATCAAGAACCCAAAGCTCGACACTTTCTACTACCTCGACCTCGTTGGTGTCAGCGTAGGCGGCACGCGTGTTCCCGGAATCACCGCTTCTCTGTTCAAGCTCGACCCAACCGGGAACGGCGGCGTTATCATTGACTCCGGCACCTCCGTCACACGACTGACCCGGCCTGCCTACGTGGCCTTGCGCGACGCGTTCCGGCTTGGAGCGGCGAATCTGAAGCGGGCGCCGGATTTTTCTCTCTTCGACACCTGCTATGACTTGTCAGGGAAGACGGAAGTGAAGGTGCCGACGGTGGTTCTGCACTTCCAAGGAGCTGACGTGTCTCTTCCGGCTTCGAACTACCTGATACCGGTCGACACCGACGGCACTTTCTGCTTCGCCTTTGCCGGAACGATGAGCGGCCTGTCCATCATCGGGAATATACAGCAGCAGGGGTTCCGTGTGGCGTTCGACATGTCAACGTCGCGCGTGGGGTTCACTCCCAACGCGTGCGGGTGAAAGATCTTGAGACAACTTCTGTTGTCGTGTTCCGTCAACTTTGGTCGCTTCGAGTACTGTACGAAGGACAGAGGCGGTAGTTCTTGTTTTTATTGTGTTTTCTTCCCTACAAAAAAATATTGAAAAACATTTGCTTTTTCGAGCATGTTTTTTTGGGGTTATTTATTAAATAGGTACCCAACTTTACATTGTTTGTAGTAAGTACCTCAACTTTTTTGTCGCAAATAAGTTGTCCAACTTTGTGAGAGTACCTAACGTTAATTTTTTGTTAAGAATAAACGGAAAATATCATGTGAGGAACAAACATGAACATGAGCTTGACATGATTTGGGAAACAAACAGGTACATGAACTTACATGTATTACCAAGTAGATATTTGGACTGGTTCAGAATCGTTTTGGTCAAACCATTTTTTTTAAGGTATGCTTTATATACCAAACGCATGCATGTCTCAACTCCATACGTTCTCGATGCGTCTAAGTAAGGTTTATGAGGTCGTGCAATTGAACTAGTTGATATGTAAAATTTATTTCATAGAATTGAAATGAGAACGAATTGTATGGATTAATCCGTAAATCTACATATGGTGATCGTGTTGTTCAGTCTTTAAAATTTATAGTATATATACATAATAAGACGATCGATATATTTCAATATAAATTATCGGTCTGAATATTGTTTGCAAAAAAAATTCTTTCTACGTACAAGTTCCTCCTTCAAAGGCTTAGACTCTAAGTCAGATTTTTCGACGATGCTCATCTCCGAACTAGGTACCCGAGAGGACTGAATTAAAGAAGTACCCGAACGAAAGTGACAACCACATAAACGAAGTCGATAGCGATCTTATCCCGACTAGGGATAACAGGGATCAATGGGGTCGGGATGGTGATGTACCCGAGCGATGGATACATGATGTTTCCTAATGCACTGAAGACGTCTAGAGTTGAATCATGCATGTGTTTGGTATATAAATTCTATTATATAATGGTTTGATGGAACCGATTTTTAAACCAGTTCAAGTATCTACTTACTAATTCGTGTAAGTTTAGGTACCTGCTTACTTCTCACGTTAAACGAAAAATAACGTAATTTCACAAAGTTGGGGGTTAATGGGGTCCATATTTAATAATTAATAATTTTTTATAAATATTATTATATAGTATGAATTATGTATAGATTATATTAGCAATAAATTATGAATACCCTTGGCATGAGCAAGTTTGGCAACAATGTTAATGATGGCAGCACCAGCCATATCATCATCCTATCAATGGAGATTCAGCAGCAACAGTAGAGGGAGAAGAAGAAGAGGTGGTGAGCCCAGGGGCTCGAATATTCCACCAACCGAACTTCAACATCTACACCATCTGTCATGGGTTGTGCCACCAAGATCGACCCTCAGGTCATCAAGTCCAATCTAACACAGACCTTGCTCAGACACCCTCGCATCTCTAGCTTGATGCAGGTAACAATATATTATACTGTGTATGAACTTTGCATGAGGACCTAAAGCAACAAATTAAAGCTTTGCATGTCTGCCACGTGCTATTTAACTCTAGCTTGAAGATGAAACCGGGAGGAGGAAAATGAAATGGTCCATACTTAAGAGTTCAGGGTCCTAGCTGTTATCTCCCAGAGTTGGTTTGTTAAGTCTGTTGACTACAAATACCTGTAAGTTCAGATTGAGGAATAAGAGAATTAACGAATGCATTTCGCCATCTTCATTTTCAGATTCTCCAGATTCCTGTTGGATTGAAAGAAGAAAGCAGGGTTTTATTGTCGATATAACAGAAATTCTACCAACTGATGAACACTTCCACGTCGATATAAAGTCCGAACTGGAAGGGGAAATAAATTATCAAAGTCATATACAGATCTCCATCAAATCAACAAATTATAGTCGTAAAAACCTGGAAACTATGAAACGAGGCCGAATTTTGAAAAACTGCTGTGGTCTGGAAGTCGAGCGATATTAAATAAAATTGAGCAAAAATGTCACCTCTTCAAGGGCCCTTTCTTCTAACCTGCACCCACATTTAATCCACTATTAGTATGATGATCCATCAACGGTTGATTCAGAAAGAGAAATGGGCAGCCAAATCATCCATTGCATCCGATGAACTGCTAACCTTAGCTCAGGATGTGGTCCCATGGGTGCAAATAAGACGTTTTGAGAAAAGTTCCATTTGGTTATGATGGTATGGAACCCCTGATCTAATCTTCATGTCTCTAGAGTCAATTCAACATTATGTAGATGAACAATCTTCGCCCGATGAAACAGTAGTAGAGGTTGGTTTAGTAGCTCCACTCTCTCTCACGACTCTACTACATATCACTTTGAAAGATTGTGACCCGTTTGGCCGAGTGAGCAAATTTATTGGCATCCGCACTGTCTGCTTACGGTTCCTTCTTCCCCTAATCAAGATACTGAATGTCTTTTCACTCTCGTTCTCCTTTATGCTCCTTCCTCCTGAATTAGGTAATGTCACTTCAGTTCCAACACCTGCAGCCACTGGAACTCCGTTTTCCTTGATATTCTCATCCATTGCCTCGGAATTGAGAAGATTTAAATCCTTCTTTGGTTCTACTACTACACTGTCAATTTCTACTGGAAGAAGCTGAGTGGGGCTTACAGGACCTGGAATGTTGACGTGTGGCTCCAAAATCTGATCAGCAATTGGCTCAGCGAGTGGAGGAGCAGAGTAGTGGCAGATGGGCCACATTGGACCTGGGATGAATTCTGGTACGTTATGGTGCCAAGCAAAGTGATTGGGATGAAAAGAACTGCTAGTCATGGGATAAGTGTTAGGAGGGAGCTGTTGAGGTTGGGAGAATGGAGGATAGATGAAAGGCAAAGGCTGCATCATGTTTGGTGTTGGAGGAGGTGATGGATATGATGGAGGAATTGAAGGTAATACACCGCCTGGTCTTGGGTGAAGACCCATGTTTATTGGCCAAGGTGCAGGAACAGCTCCAGGAGAAGGTGGAAGGGTCATGTTCATGGGAACGGGTCCCGCACGGGCAAGACCCACCAATGGGTTAAATGGAGCTGCTGATGCAGACAGTTTCTTGCTTGGAAATCCTCGGTCATCATTTAATTCTGGAACTGCGGATTGCTCTTTCGAATCCTCTGCCTCCTCATTCGAACAAGTACTTGGCGATTCATTCTCATTTAGAATTTCCAGGGCATTTTCACAAGGCTCATCTTTTGCCACCTCTATCTGAGGCTGCTCAGGTTCAATCTCTTCTTTATTCTCTGTCACCTCTACTTCTTGAACCGAGGCAGCAGGATCACATGGAAGGTTCTCCTCCACTTCAGATGTGATATCTACTCCCACTTCAGGAGGATCTGTCTGTTGCTCAACTACAGTTGTGGCCTCTGGCGCATCATCCTGAGGCATCCTCTCCTGCAACATAGGAATTGTTCCTGGAGGAGCCAATGCTACTTCCTTGTACGAAGGACACTTATCAAGAGGCCTTGTGGATCTTTTGGATGAACTCAGTTTATATGATGCAGCAGAAGTCGGGACCTCAACAACCTTGTTTACAGAGTTATCAGCTGCAGTATCGGATTTGGGAGCTGAAGGCGTAGACTTGACTCTGTATGCAACAGATTTGACTATCCTCCTTCCGAATTTGGTCACTGACGAAGGGTGGTGAGTTGCTTGATCCGTGTAATTGGGCCTTCTCCGTACTACGTAATACCTATTAGGATGTGAACTGAAAACCTGAGAATGGTTTGGGTCGCCATCCATGTTCTTTTTCTGATAATTGTGGATCTTGCCTATTGTGGCCCTCCTCTGCTTTATACGTCTACTAAAAGAGCCTACTGATCTTGATCGATGGACGGGTTGCCACCCATCGTCTCCATCTGCGTGTGCTTTTGGCAAATTTCTATCTGAAGCAGCTATGGGCTTTTCATGCACTTCGCCATTTACAACAGGTTCTGGAACCTTAACTTCTGTCTCTTGATCAGTATTGACAACACTTTCTAACTTCAAGCTTGTTTCTTGATCTGTGTCTACGCTGCTCTCTGTTTCTGGTGTATGTGCTTCTTCATTTGAAACATCGTCCTTAGGTGCTTCTGTAGATTCGAACGAGCTTTGTAGACTTGCATTTACTAAAGATTTTTCTTTCACCTGCAAGAACATTTGCAGTCATTAAAAAACTCAATTGGCACTTCTGTCTCGTGTACAACATTTTAACCGAATAATTGATGAAAGAACTTCAATTCTTATTTTATTGGAGATGACGATCAAATTGGAAATTTGAATCAGTTACCTGCAGCTTGTCACATGGTATAGTAGGGTCTACTTATAGTCTCATACTAATGAGTATGCCACCAAACTGATCCCACTTTTTCCCCTGGATTTAGTGAATGAAATGTTCTTCGCAAGTTAAATAGTGTGAAGACTAATAATTTACCTTTGAATTATAGATTTTTCTCTTCATTGCCAGAGAATCTTTCCCCTTGCCATCATGATCAGGGTTAATGTAGTCGAGCAAATCGGATACACTTCAAAAGTAGTAAACAATCAAAGCATGAGGAACGAGATAGATAGTCAGGATGAGACTTTGAAACAGACTGTCTAGTAATCCTATGACAAGATGACATTCTAAATGCATATGACCAGCTCAGCTCATCTTGCTGATTCTGTAGCAAAACAGAATTCTTGAAAAGATTAAGATCATGCTTGAGATTTGCAACTTTTTATATGGCTCGAGATTTAACATGTTTCCCTATGGCATGATAGTAAGAAATCAAATGCTTAAGTTTTCTCACGGGGGGACAGAAATGTAGGTTTGCAAAGATCCAATACCCTTATCCACATCTTTTTAATTGAACAAGGGCAAAGAGTAATCATTGAGCGTGCCAAAAATCAAACAACTAATACAAGAAATAATGAGAGAGGGAGATGCACCGTAATGGCGCTGAAAATGCTAATGAAAGACCTTGCAATAATTCATAGGGATTTGGTTGTTTTACCTCAGGTGGCCTTTGCTGGCAATGGAAGCATCAGGCTTTTTAGTTCCATTTCTTGCAGCTTCTTGCTGCTCAAATGCCTTGGATTCGAAGTACTCAAGCCAAGCAGCAGCATCCTACCAATATTTATTAGATAAGAAAATCATACCAACCTCTACTTAATAAAGATAAGAAACTATGATGTGAATCTAGCAGTGAATTCACCTCACCATATGATACTGAAGGTTCTTTAAAAAAAAAAAAAATACACGAGATTTACACACGAGGAATTAACCAAACGATCAACTGCATAATTGCATGACTGGGTTTGTGTCGTTAATATCTTTTCAAAATTTCTGATTCACGTTTAAATCTAAGAAAGACTCTTACAAAATATATATTAACCGAGGATATTACCTGCGTCCGCAAGTCATCAGGACCCAGTTTTGCACGAAGAATTTGCAAAGTTGTTTGCTCGTGCTGAACACTCAGTGGATAAGCTTCCATTAGAGAGAGTGCTATTGCTATAGCGTGATAACTTGCTGCAGTCTGGAGTTGCACCAACAAGATATATGAGAATTTGGAAAGGTACACAAAAAATAGCATTGTATCAGGATTAAATCGAGCAAAAAAATAAATACTACAGTAACTGAACAACACCTGGATGTGATCTGGACCGAGTAATCTTTGGTTGCATTTTAGAGCTTTGTGGAGATATCTGAGTGCAACATGCACATTCCCCAGGCCTTCTTCCATCATCGCCACATTAATATATGTTGCAGCCGTGTTTGGATGGGAAGGACCACAAGTAAGATGTAGAAGATAGAGTGCTCGTTTGACATATCTGTGCATTACCATTTGTAACTTTAGGAAAGGAAAGAGAAGGGTACACAAAAAACAACCACTCAAGAATAACCCAACAAATAACATTTGATTGAACATGAATGGATGTATTCTAGTACAGAATAAGCATAAAATAGTACTCCTCAGGGTAGCTGGATCAGCCCTCTGGTGGCAAAAGCGAATGAATTATATCTGAGGTGCAAATTCTAAGCACATTAAGCCTAAACTTCAAGCAAAAACATAGATTTGGAGTATGCATGATATGTCAGAAATCTAGAAACCAGAAGGCAAATGGTAATGTGAGTCAAACATACTTTAGAGCTAGTTCTGTATGCTGAAGTCTGTAGTAGAAAACAGCAAGATCCCCATAACTTTTCATTGTGTCTGGGTGATCAAGTCCTAACTCTCTCTCATTAATGTCCAATGCCTTCTGCTGATAGATGGCAGCCTACAATTTGGAAAAAGAGAAAGAACATAAAATTAAAGGGAGACAAACTAGATAGTTATCAACAAATTCATTACCATAATTGAGTTGTAAATGAATTATATTACTCTGACCTCATCAGTAATCAAAGAGCAATGATATGTTACCTGATTGAAATCTCCTGTATGATACAAGACTACTGCAAGGAGGCTATACGCTCCTGCAGTCATTCGGTGATAGGGGCCACATACTGCTACAAGTTTCGCAAGAGCCTGTAACAACAGAAACGGCTTCAATCAGAAAAATCAACTGGGAAAATAATGTGAATTGTTTAATCTACACAGAATAATGCGTCTAGCAATCAGTGGCACAAACCTTTGTCCCATATGCTACAGCATCTTCAAGCTTTCCTTTGTCTAAAGCAGTTTTAGATGATTCTAAGAGTTGTCTTCCATCGGCAGATGAACATGCAGCTTGCTGTATAGAGCCAGAGAGTTGTATAATAAGAAAAAATGGAGACACTTGCTGTTAAACAATACTTTCCATCTTTTGAATGACTTAAGAATCAATAGTTTTTAACAGGTAAAAAAGTTAGAAAAAGTCATTTGTTACCTTATGAACTGGAACCAAACTAACAATATCTGCCTTGCAGAAAGGATTTGAAGAATCCATATCAAAGTCCCTTGGAACCAACTCGATACCAACCTGCATTAATTAATAATAGCCAACTCTCCTATCAGTATGGTGGTCAACATTTGAAATTACAAAAAAGCCTATGGGTATTGCGTATCAAGAGCAAACCAATGCATGTCCTTAAGTTTGCCCTACTTGAATATATCGAAGGCCTCATAATACTGCCTCAAATATGTGCTAAGGAAAATATAATTATGGTATTTGAGGTGAAAAAACTATTGATATGCCATCTCTAATATCGATTTTGGGGTTGACGTATATCTACATCTTACTTGTATAATAAACAGATTACAGAATCCTTGTAGCGGAGCTAATCAGTGAGAAGAACCTACTTTCATTAATTGATTGAGGTTTTCTAAAGCAGTAAATTCCATATTGATTTTTCAACTCATTTCAAGCATATAACTGCATTTTCCAGAACTTGCGGCTCTAATTCTCCTTGTATACCTCATACTAAAATGCCAAGATGTTTCTATATGTCACCTTCGTAGACTAAGCAAACTTGCATGGATAATATTAGAGTCGCTAATATTACATACCTTCTGGCATAATCCCCTTAGAATAGCAAATTTCCTGACATCCTTGTACTTTAGGCTGCTAATATCCCATTCATATCTCTTCATCAAAAATACTTTTAGCCATTTCCATACGACAGGGTGAAAGGAGCAATTCTTTTGTTCTTCTGCATTTTGATTCACCCCGAGCATAAGATTTAATGCAGCAGCTACTAGAACTGCCATTTGCTCAATATTAGCTGCAGCAGAAATCACTGCTTGAATAATATGCTTGAATGCACGAACTATCATCTCATGGATACAGAGGGATTGCACATGAGACAACTTTCGAGAAAGCTTGACCTGGTGATACCAGAAAACGGAATCAACATTGCTCATGACGAAATAATAAGAAAAATTATCTACAAGAGATTCTACAAAGGTGATACTGTGTGGCCTTCTACCCCAGCTTTAGGGCTAAAACACGTATTCTGTGAGTATGGAAATTGGACATATTCAATAAATCGGCAAAATGTGCAATAAAGTTCAGCCACTTACAACATGTCCAAGGGAACACATACGAAGACCCCTAGTATGCATGAAATCTGTTAGAGTCCGACCATCAACTGGTGAGAGTTCCAGCGAAGCAAAATCTGCAACCTAAATTTTTAAGAAGCTAGATGAGCCTCGGCACAGTTTTATTGATACATCTTCTCAGAATTTGTTAATATATATGCTTACTAGTTTTGGAAGAGCAACATCGTTGTAATATTTCTGGGAGAGTTCAATGAGCTCTTGCAAAGACTGTCAACAGTTGGTAGTTAGAAGATGGCAATTGCGCGTACATATAAAAGTGTAAAATTCTCCGCTCCATCTTTATGAAATATAGTTTTACCTTGCGGTGGAGTCCATTTTCTGACTCTTTTAGTCGGGCAAAGGCAGCATCAGACAACATATTCTTCAGAACAAGCTCATTTTCTCTTGCAACTGACTCTAGTTCAGATTCCAGGGAAGGTGACACAGAATTTTCAGTTTGCTCACTGATACTTTTTGCTGAAGCCTTTGCAATTTCAGAATGTACTCCAAGATCACTCGTATCAGATTTTTTCTTATTGTTTTTTAGGGATCGAAGTGGTTTTCCCAGTCCTTCAACCTTCATTTCATTCTTAGACTTCTCGCCAGATGGTTTTTTGTCCTTTTCAGCAGTGTTCTTCTGATCTTGTAAATGCTGTATCCAGCAAGCTCCAAGTTCCCATCTCACAAATTGGTCTGGCATTCCATCCTCTTGTTCAAGCTGGGTTATACTCTCTTCCAGCAATTTCTCCACAAAATCTCGGGAACCATTCATCTCCAGTTGATCAGAAAGATGAGAATGCACAATTTGTTTGCTGTTTTCAGAAGCAGCTTTTTCATGGAGAAGTAATCTTAAACTGAAGAGAGAAAAAAAGTCATAATGAGGCAGATGACTCAAAGAATGAAACTTGAATGTTCAACACAGCAGAAGCGGACAAAAATACATTAGAAATATAACACCACATATATTTACACTATCATAATAAAATTTCAGTAAGGACTCGAAAGCAAAAGCTAGCATTTAAAAGTGGGTGAAAAAGATTTGGTGGAAACCTGTTAATGTTAAGAGCGTTGGCACCGCCTTCAGGCTGATCCAAATGTTCGATGCTTGTAGGTATAGATGTTACCTCCCGATTCATTTGATCCTCAACTTTCACAATAGCAATATGACCAGAATATCTTACATTAACAACACTTAGGGTGGATACATCCTGCAGTCAAACCATAAATATATTATGGTGTGGTGCATATACATAACAGCTCTTAAAAGGTTAGATGTGCATAAAGTAGTTTTGGATAACCAAAAAGTGACAATGTTGACCTTTTAAGGATTAGTCCATTCTCTACATGTTTAACACTAAATCATTAAAAGTAGAATAAGTACCTACGGGTCCATATTTGACCTAAAGCTACCCGGCACTTATTCGATAATCGATATATACTCTTTTCGAATCAATGTTCATTTTCAACACATTACAAGGTCATGTAAACTTTAGGCCGATTAAAAGATATGGGTTATATTAAGAGCATACTAGACATGATAGCTTACATGAGCAGCTGTATTCTCATCAGCAGTAACCCCCTTGAGCAAGTTTCGCACCACTAATTCCTTTTGATCTATCCCTGTTGCTTGAATACCATCAACTTTTGTGTCAACCTTAGAACTTGCTCTGCAAGCATCTTTCATTACTGTAATATTCAAGTCTCCCACACTCTCTGTATACAATCGTGTTGTTTCCTCTGCTCTGCTGATTAGATCTGGACTATGCAATACATGCTCCACTGCTGAAACTGCCCTGAAGATTGCAACGTCAACAAACAGACTATGAAGGAGAAATGCTTTCCTGTCACGGACCTGTCTCTCCTCTACTGTCTTGCAGGCCATGGATGCAATAAACTGGAAACTATTAGCCCACGGAATCAAGTCAGTTTTGCAGTCCCTTCCTACTCCACCTCCATTGCCACCCCACGCTTCATCCTCAACAGGCAATGAAGGAAATACTGGTTGAATCTGTGCTGCAACAGGAGGTACGATCCACGTATTGGCTCTGAAGCCATAGGGAAGATTACCAAACTGCGAAGCAAGAATACAACGATAAAGAGCATGAAATATATTACAGAAACCATCTTGTGGGGTCCTTATTCCTAATTTGAAGCTCCAGTTACCTTGTTTCTCTCTGAAAATGCCTTCATAAGCTCATCATACGCCTGGAACAGAAAGCATGCAGTGATTATTATAAAACTATCTTAAGAAAATGGACATCGGGGGAATACAGCAGAGCTACATTCATTTATGGAGCAAGCCCACTTAATTCTTGACTTCAAAGCTCATATTTGAGCATTTTTTTTTCTCTTTTTGGTTAGATTGCCTGAGGCAAGATTATGTGCAGATGAATTCGAAAACTAACATTATGGAAGGCTCTACTGTTATGTCGCAACAGATCGACAAGATTGTGGCATAGAAATCGCTGCTTCCCAACACTATAGAATCCCCTTCTGCAAGCTTCAACATAAACCAACTTGCCATTGCACAGCTTCACCTAAAACATTAGAGAGAGGCAATCAGAACCGATGATCCGAGTACAATGTAAAGAAGCAGTGGAGCCAGAATAGAAGAAAACACTCACATCCAGGGAAAACAAGTGATCATCAGCAGATATCTCATGGACGTGCCGTTTCACCGCCTTCCTGATGACTGCAAGTAAGCAATGGCAACTAATGAACCATATACAGACCGATAGAGAGAAAGAGATGGAGAGTGAGAAATAGAGATAGAGATAGTACATATCAGAGGAGGAGTGATGTGGGAGAGAGAGAAGAACTCGTAGAAGCTTCCCAGCTTGGGCGACGAGTAGCTCAGTTCTCCATCTCCGTCCAACGGCACCTCCTTAGACAGCTTCGTAGGCGCTGATTGCTCGCTGGTGGCCCGAGACTTGGTTGATCTTTTCGAGCCCTTATTAGGCGGAGCATCGGCCTTTGGATGATCACCAACCGCTCCCGACGGACCAAAACACGTCGTGCATGCGACGATGTCGAGGAGACGCCTAACGTGCTCCACGGCGCGCTTTTCATCGTAATCCTCTGGTCCGCCATTAGAACACAGTGAGTTCTTCTGCCACGGTTAACAAAAAGAGTAACAGAGAAGAAATGAAGTCCGTTACCTTCAACCAAGGAGAGCACACATGGCTTCAGCGCCGAAACGTCGACGTTATCTTTTAGCCGCAAGCCTCTAACCTGCGCATTTGGAAGGATAACAATGTCAAAAGTCAAAAAAGACCCAGCCTTCCTTTTCTTTCATAACAGACCCTGTACTTTTATATATACATAAATATAGTCCTCAAGTGTTATTAACTTAAAAAAGAAACCTAAATTTTCCATATCCTTCCATATAGGAATAATTATTCCACTTATGAGAACTACAGTATATTTGATTTTCACATGTTTATAATTGAAAAAAAAAAACAATAGTAATTACAAAAAATAACTTAGAATAGTGGGAAAAAAAATCGGGTTTGATACTTTTCAATACGTACCTCATGAGATAACGAGTAATTTGTAATGTTACAAGTATCTGTGTTCACGCAGAGGAGTCGTCTAACATCTATTATCCTATCCGTCGATATTCCCTGTTCAAAATTGAGACAACAATGAAATAATTTCCAATAATTTACTCTATCTACCTTGTATTTTTTTTAGAATTATGGGAAAATTCCAAAGATAAAGAATCTTATATCACGAAAATTAATTTCTCTACACAATTTTTTTTTTCAAATAATAGAATTGATACAATACAAATATTAGGAAAAGAATTGTAAGCTCGAAACCCTTCCGTAGATAACTAACTCAAACTATACACTTAATTTCCAAAAATCAAACTGAACTTTAAGAAAAAAATAAAACAGCAAACTATTTTTTTTATAAATAACAAAGCAAACTTTTTAAATTAAGCAATCAACAAATCTAACTCAATTTTTCATTATATTGAATTGATTTTTCAATGTTTGATGGACTTATTAAGTCAGCATTAGTTGAAGTATTCTAATGAAAGAGTATTACGACTTAATAACTCATTCAAACATTGAAAAAAATCATTCAAACATATTAAAAATTTGAATTAGGTTTGTTGATTGCTCATTCCAAAATTTTGGTTTGTTGTTTGTAAAAAAAAAAATTGGTTTGCTGTATGATTTTTCTCAATTTTTGTTTATAATTAACCCAAAAAGAAATCTAGCAAATTGCACATTTTCATAATCTTCAACTATTAATTTGCACAAAAACAAATTGTATATATTTACAAAATTAGAAAATTATTACTTTTATTTTTATAAATTATATATTCATTAAGTTACTCGTAAATATGTGACTAAAAAATAAGTTATTCATAAATAAGAGCTACCTTTAGTATAACACTGGTTTCGTCGGGAAGGTTTATCGCGATATCCATCACAGCGGGAAGAACTGCATATTCATAGTAGTTTGGTAATTAGCTTTAACGCAGAAGATTAAGAACTGTGATGATAAGACTCCATCTCTATACCCTTTTCTTCCTTCTTCTTCTTCTCTCCCTTGGCCTTTCCACGGTTGTTCCTCGGTGCCATTTCGACCTTGTTGTTGGAGCTAGGGTTACAGTTATCTGCAATAGCAGGACTGGATTCTTATCCAATCACAGTAGAGCAAAGTTATTAATTGTTGGAGCAGCAGAAGCTTGTAAAATGCATGGTAGAATTCTTGAAGATGAAGAAGAACCTGCAGTCGAGGTGGGTATGAGAAAAGATAGCGGTTCAGATAACCATGGAAGAGGTGGCAAGCAGGGAGAAGCGTAATGGAGAGGGAAGGGAAGCAGGTGAAGGAGGAGATGGATTTGAGAGAGAATGGATGGTATGATAAGGAAGGAAGGGCGGAGATTTAACAGTGAGGAAGGTGTCTGGCATTTTATGCAGATGGAAGATTGGAAGTGCAGTTGCAGTAGAGTATATTGCATAAATTCATTTTATTTAGGGTTAAATATTAAATTGGTAGATATACCTTAGGGTGATAAAAAAAAAACTGTAGGACCGAATTCCCGATAAGACCGGCCCGACTAGGACCGAGATCGACCGGACGAGTTTTTTTCTTCAAGGTCAGACTCGGGCTCAGACTTTTTACCGAAAGCTCGTTTAGGACCGGCCCATACCGAATGAATGTGGATTTGAGATTTTCATAATACCACACCGAAAAGAATGTGGATTTTGGAGGATATCTATCTCTATAAAAGCTGCATCCTGGTAAATTTACTAAAGAATATAGTGAGTTCATAGTGTTTTTTTGAGAGGTGAACTATTTATTCTTTCGCCTTTTACTAAAGAATACCGTGAACTCATAGTTTTTTTTTTTGGTGCAGATTCGGTCCAGGACCGAGATGGTCTGAGTCAAGAAAGACCGACTCGGACGGTTTTTTTTTACGAGGTCAGTCTCGGTCCTACAGAAGGCAATACCGAAATTTCGGTCTCGATCTTGCCTCCATGACCAGTCTGACCCACCCATGATCAACCCTACTTTGAGTATTGAGAATTTATTAGTTGATTTAAAAAAATAGTTAACTTTATATACAATTGTAATTTGCTAATTCTTCTCTAATTTAATTGTGACGAAAATTTGCATTTTATTAAATATTTTTTGTGCAACTTACAAGTTAAAATTTACCATGCTATCTGTACTTTGTGTGTATAGATAATTTGTTAGTTATAATTTTAAAAATATTTCAATTTGCTAATTAACGCGTGATGAGTACGTGCATTTCTGCATCAACATTTAACAACAAATTAAACAAATATAAATGACTACTTTATATAAATTTAAGTAGCAATTTGTTCAATAAAAAAAACTACAAAATTGTCTCTATCCACAATTTTTTTTTTTTTTGCCAAATCACAAAATCTAACTAACAAATGGGTATTTGTTATTATAATGATTATATATATATCAGCTGAAAATCGTATATATTCAACAAAATACCATTATCAGAGTATTTTTGGGTCAATACTATATTATCATAATTCATAACAAACAAATTTATAGAATTTTCTGACTTCAAATCATAGAAATATCAACGTTCACGCTTTAATATTACATAGAGAGAGAGAGAGAGTTTTTACCTTTATAGATTTTGTTTCCTTTCGAAATTCCACTCTTTATTCTATGCGTTAGAAATTTATAATTTTAGCAATGGGACACTCATAAATTTTTATGGTAATAGAATAACACAAACATACTGAAAATAAAGAGTTTTTCATGAAAGTATACGATCGAATGATAATATGGTGACATAAACACGACAAATGAGGTTATTTTCACAACACGACATTCACGATACGAGTTTAGGTATCACAACATGACATTCACGATAATATGATAAAATTGTGTTAGTAAAAAGTCTAAGTTTTTAGTACATTTTTTAACGCGGATTGTAAACTTCTAACTACTTATATATTTTTTTAGAGTTTGTTAATTTTACATAAATGACTTGTAAATTTTAATGTTTAAATTTATAGTTCTTACTATAAATAATTTATTATTATTTTATATAAGTAAACTTATATGACTAACTTAACACAATTTGATAACATATATGAACACGCACGAGAATTTACGTGACGTATTTATGAACATGACACTATAACATTGTAATGCATATTTGTATGTGATATGTTTATTACCATAAACTTATTCTACATAAAAATCAATCATAACATGGACAAGGGGTGGACATAAAAATTGGTTCGGCTGAGCCGAACCGTACTGATTTTGAACTAATTCACAAACCAAACATTTTTTTGTGCACAATTATGGAGCGGTTCATAATATGTACAAAAAATCGGTTTGCAAATGGTAAATCGTACCACTTATTGTACCACTTTTAATACAATATTATATTTAATTCTTTAAATGTCTACTCTAAACCATTAGACCAAAGTTGGTTCGGTGATGATTTACAATCTACATTAGTATAATGAATTATGTATTATGGTTTATGAATTATTTATTATTATAGGTTTTCTTAAAAATATATATATATATAAAGTGGTTCGGCCGAACCAGTTCAGAACAAGTACGGTAAATTAGTCAAAATCTGGAGCGGTAAACCGTACCTCTTTAAAATATGGTAAATGTATAGTTCATGAACCGGTTCGACCCCAAACCGATTCATGTCCACCCCTAACATGGACTCGAGTTAGGTATGAGTTCGAGTCCAAAACCGCAATAGACTGGCTTTGAGCCACCATAACTAGGGTTCCTCACCTTTAAAGAAATGGTATCATCAATCTTATTTTGAATCTACATATACTATCTAACTCAACGTCACATATAAACTTAAAACTAAAGGATGAAATTGGATTAGAAAAATAATGAGTTCAAGGACGAAACGATAATAAAACAAGAGTTTGATGATTTAATTTGTATTTGATAGGAGTTTGAGGAGTAGATATTCAAGTTAATATTATATAGAGGAGATATGCGGTGAAGGACAGAGAGGTGGCCAATTTAGATTTTACGCTGCAAATTGTTAAAACAGTGTCAGTCTGACGGATTGGGGGGGGGGACCACTCTGCCTTCTATCGTCAGTCTGCCGTTCGACGATAACGTTTTTGCACTACCGGCCACCCGCCGGAGGCTAAGATTTGTAATTCATTTGTTTCACATATATAACGAAAATTAATTTATACATATTAACCAATGTTATCATAACTTGATCACTCGAACAGGGAATGGGACCGGATCTTAGTTTAGGTTATTTGATCAGTTCATTGGTCAAATCAACCGGTTTACTAATGACGGTGGAATAATGAAAATGATTGTTTTCTTTAGAAGTTAGGGTTATGAACTTAGGGTGACTGACTGTTTAGGGTTTAGTTGAGAAAACGATGAAGAAAAATTAAAGAATCGAAATTGGTTAGTTCTTCAAAAAAATGAAGGGTTCTTCAAAAGTCATTTGGTTTAAACCCACTAAACTAAGTTTAGTGTACATTTTAGTATTGTATAAAAACAAACCGTTCGCACAATTGGTTCACAGTCTGCTGGGGGTTCGATTCTGATAACATCGATATTAAGTATCAGTATCTTCGTACATATTGACTATTGTATAGCTTCGTCCAAGGCTAAGAACCGGTTTGAGTTGGGTCATGGACCGGAGGTGTTAGTGAGGTTAACAATGATGCATGTGGTAAATAGTGTGTTAATTATTATAATTGTACCCGAATTTTTAAGTACATATTATAATTATAGGAGGGTTAATTTTGGATACGACTTATGTGTCCTGTTTATAAGTCGAATATTTTAGATCCGCAGGTAATTCTGACACGACCCGTTCAACACGCATGAAAAATAGGTTTGAGTTCGGATCATACCTACTACCTATCGACCCGTGATTCAACAAGTGCACATGTATAATTAAATATATATTTTAATAAATTATATAAAATTTCATGGATCAAACTGGTCAAAAGAGTCATATGGGTCATATTAACTGCACGAATCACGTGAGTTGAATGAATCAATAAGTCAATGGGGTCCGCGAGTCGATGGATAGGTCTGCAAAATTCATATTATTCAGATTGAAATGTAAGAAGTTCATGTGTCATATGAATTGACCCATGAACTTGCAAGTCATTTTTTTTAGTTGGCAAAAAAGAAGAAATTTTAGTACTATTATATTTTTCAATTTAGACATCCAACATTTAGCTTATTTTATTTTTATTTTATTACTTGTTTAAGATTTCAAATTACTTTATAGCCACATTATTAGTTAGTGGATATAATATTCCGGTCACATTTATTTATTTTATTTGTATGTATTAGAAATTGTGCTAGCGGGTCAATTGGACAACTACATCCATCATGTATGTCGTATAGGGAAGAAATTTATCCATATTGTACAGATAAGTCATGGCAATAATAAATCAAGTATTGCCTGTGCCCCCTTATTTATGGTAAATTGAACTGACTTACCCCTACTGTAGCAGTGGAAGAAACTTTAGTCCTCAAATTTATTTCAGTGCAAATAGTACCCTTACACCTTTTCTCATGGTCACAAATTACAAATTTTCTGAACTTCTACCCCTAACTTAAACATTTCTATAAGTTTCTCACGGAAGAACAGACCCATCACCACTATAAATACAGGTTTTAGTGACGAATTAATTTCCGTTGCTGAAAAGTCGTTACTGAAAGTATTATCTAATTTTCAAATATGGAAATTTTAATATTGTACCCTTATTTAAAATAATTAAAATTCGCCACCGGTTAGGACTTAGGACCCAACAAACCACCATTAGCGAACATGGCGGCTAGGATCCTTTCCGAACCGGATGCATTATGGTAAGGTTCCTCAAAGGTCTTTATTTTCCGGACTCATCATTCTTTCAGGCCAAGGCGGGAAGTAGGGCCTCATGGGCGTGGTCGAGCTTGCTTGAGGGCCGGGATGTGATACGATCGGACGGTGTTTGGCTCCTTGGTGATGGGAGGTCTATTCATCCTTCCTCGGATTCTTGGGTCACTGCGCGTCAACAGAGGATGATTAGACCAAGGGAGGAAGGACCCCAACCTTCCTCGCCTAGGGTGGCTAACTGGATCAACCACGATTCGGCGTCGTGGGACGAGAGTACGGTCCACCAGGCCGTACATAGGGACGATGTCCAAGCGGTTCTCCAACAACATATTCCCATCGATCAGGCACCCGACCGACACAGGTGGCCTCACTCTAGATCGGGCGATACCTCAGTGTGCTCGGTCTATCATCACCTTCACTCGCCACGCGACCGAGAACAGGTTATTGGGGACTTGAACAGGCGACCGGGGCCAGACTTACCTTCTGTCTGGCCTGCGATCTGGGGGACCAATTTATGGCCTAAGATTAAGGCCTTCATGTGGAAGCTGGCCAACGACGCATTGCCAACGAGGGGAACGCTTGCGAGGAGAGGCCTTGCGGTCGATCCTTTATGCCCGACTTGCTCTCTTTTTGAATCCCGTGAGCATATGATGTTTGTTTGTCCATGGGTTCAACATGTTTGACATCATTTCACCGACCATAACAGGGTTATCGCGGGGATGAATTCCATGGACGAGTGGCTGACCGAGGCGACCACGTTCACGGGCTCGGATCGTAGGCGGAAATCGAACCAGTGGAGGCGGCTAATGGTGGTTTGTTGAGTTATTTGGAAAGCGAGGTGCAAGCTTGCTTATGAGGGAATCCAACCACTTGTACCTTCCATCTTGTTGGAGATCAACCGTACGCTCATGGAAACAACCCTGACCATCTCGACAGCTTCGGAGTCTCGCCTGATCCAAGCATGGGCGGCCCCACCCCCGGGTAGTATCAAGGTAAATTGCGACGGAGCTTGGAACGACTCCTCGATGCGTGGGGGCTTTGGTGTCATTGCTAGAGATCATACGGGCCGTGTTATGGGTGTCCGATCGGGTGTGCTCTTTGCGGGATCGGTGGACAAGATCGAGGCTCATGCGGTCTTCTATGCGGTTCAACTTGCTATCGATATGGATTGGTCGACTGTTATCTTTGAAACGGACTCCTTGAATGTCATTAACCACATTCAGAGGCGTGACTTTGTTGGGAGGATAACCCCAATTTTGTCTAATGCGGCTTCTCGGTCTTCTTTGATTAGGGAAGTCGTTTGGGGCCATACACCTCGATCCGCCAACTCTTGTGCGGATTGAATTGCAAAGAATGTACTTGCGGGGTTGTGTCCTTCGGATTTGGTGTCATCACCCCCAACCCCCCTTCTTAGATGTATTTATGCGGATAATATCTTGTATTTGGTTTTTTCTTTGGTTATTGAATGAAATATGATGTTATTGGCCAAAAAAAAAAATCATATATATATATATATATATATTATAATTATATGTATAAACACTAGAAAATGATAGTCGAGAAAAATGCCAAACAGATGCATGTTTTCAAGCGTGTGAAGCTATAATACTAATATTCCCCAAACTTCGTATTCAACAGGAAAATTATTTTGTGGACGGCAAACACTATACATACATATATATATATATATATATGTATATATATATGTATGTATTATAATTGAAGATAATACACAACATTAAATATAATCTTTGGTCATATTAACCATGGTTAAATATTATTTTGTCTCCTAATATTTAAGTCAAAATTGAGTTTCCGTTTTTTCAGTTAGTTAATTTTTTCATTTGACCTTAACTTAATATATTTTGAAAATTATAATTTTTTTTTAAACATTACAATAAAATTCTTTAAAATTGTTTATATGTTACAATTGACTCATAATTAGATAAAAACACTAAAATTGTATGGACCACAATGTTATGTTACAGATCAAAACCCAGCCTTTGCCTAAACATAGTTGTGTATTTGGGCCCAACATTATGTGTTCGTAATTGTTCTAAATATTACAATTCCATATATTTATTGAACATTATATAAAGGGAAAAGTCGGAAAATCGTGTAATATGTTTGACGAAAATGTTTTTTCAACCAAAAACGATTGTTTTGGGTCAAACATGTTTGAAAATGATGGTAATGGGTAATTCTGTTACTTTTCTGTTAAAAAATGTTGTTAAATATTTTTCATATTTACAAAATTAATCAAATATTTGTCTAAATGTTACAATTAAACTCTACAAACTTACACTAATGTTACAAACAAGTTCCGACTCGATTCGAGCCACGCCAAGGGTTCCCTAGTCAGGGTCCGAACCCAAACCAGGTCACCCAACCCTATGGACCTTGTATGAGTTTAGAGTCCCCAGGGTTGGGCAACCTGGTCTGGGTTCAGACCCAGACCAGGTCCAAGGGTTGGGTGACCTGGTCTGGGTTTAGACCTTGGTTAGGGGACCCCCGGTGTGACTCGAATCGAATCAGGACTTGTTTGAAATATTTGTGTAAGTTTGTAGGGTTTAATTGTAACATTTAGAAATATATTTGCTTAATTTTGTAAATATGAAAAATATTTAACATATTTTTTTAACAGAAAAGTAACGAAGATACCAATTACCATTATTTTCAAACATATTGAACCATTAACCATCACAAAAAACAAGTTTGACGAAAAATCATTTTGTACAAATATGTTGAAACATTTTCATATTTTTTTCTTATATAAAACAGAAAGTAAAAAATATATTTAAAGTATATAAATGATTGAGATATTATTAATAATATAAAATATAATGTATGAACTTGGATACTACAAACAAAATTTAACATGAATATCGACTTAGGTAATGGACTAGAGGAGGACATTTTTTGTTCTTCAAGGGACTATAACACAAAGAAGTAAAACTCAAGGATTAATGCATAAATATGTTTTTGTCTCTGCTTTCAAGTTCTTAACGAAATTGTCCTTCGCGCTTTCCAGTCGCAGCTTCGTCCCTCCAAATTCCAAAATTTCCCGGGTTTTGGAGCCAAGAAGCCACGTCATCACTTTTTCCATTATTTATTCGTAATTTAATTAATCTGGGAAATGGGAACCCCCAAATAAAGCAACGCATAAAGATGTAATCAGGTCAGCGTGTGGCGTGTGCAAGTTAGCTCTCTCCCTTTGGAATTGGAAATCCGCTTCGCCAATCCACTCTCCACTCTCTGAGAATTTCTTGCTCTTCGTCGCGGATTATCTGCTGAGTATCGTGTTCTTGTTCTGCGATCGGAGGATCGTAACTTCAATTAAGGGCGCATCGGATAAACCTCTAATCCGTGGAGCAGAGCAGAGCATTGCAATTCAGTTCGAGTTTGATCGGATTGTTCGGTAATTTGAGTTGGTTTTGAGTTTTAGGGTTTGCATTGGGTTTATTGTTCCAAGAGGAGCAATTGATTCGCTGTCAGCGGTGTTCCGGCGAAATTTCACGGACGAGTGGTTATCTTTCACGGTTGTAATGCTTGATTGATGTTAGATGTAGTGATTACGAGATGAAAGTGAAGCGTCCGAAGGTATTCGAGATGCCCAATTTGAAAAGGTGCAAGCTTGAGGATCCTCAGCTTGATGGTCACGCCTATGCGTCGGCGAAAGCGAAGAAGTTGAAAGAGAATGGATATTGTTCCGAAGAGAAGAATAAGCTTTTATCGGACTCGCAGTGTAGTAGAGAAGTTCTCTCCAGATTATTCGCTCCGAAAAGATTGGATAGTGTGGCAGAGGTGAATGGAGACGGAGAGAAGTCCACTGCCCCATTACTAACGTACTCACGTTCACGCAATAGAAGAAATCCTTCACGGTTCGCCGAGGCGGTGTTAGGCACGTTAAAGAAGGACCAACATAGCACGTTCATGGATTCAAGGTCTCGAAGTGGCGATTCTGGCTTGGACAAGAAAGAGCGTCCAAGAACCGCAGTGAGTCTCATGAAGGTTCTGAAAGCGGAGAACCATAAAGCAAACTGTGAACTACTCGAGTATAACGAGTCAAATGGAGCTGATAAAGACAATGACGATTTTAGGATTGACAATCTAGTTGGAGCTGAAGTGACTCAAGCATCGTTTATTGATTGTACCTCTAGATGGTGTTCGAGTTCGCATAGTTCTTCAATCTGCCATGCAAGTTTTTCACCTTCCGATGGTAGTAATGAGCTTGTGCCTATTTCGGATGGCACTGGAGCAAACGTTTGGCGAAAAGTAGACGTTGAAAAGAAGAAGGAAATCTATAAGCCAGAAGATTTTGCGATAGGCGATTTAGTTTGGGCGAAATGTGGGAAGAAATTTCCGGCTTGGCCTGGTGTCATAATCGATCCATGGCTGCGGGCTCCGGACTCAGTGTTGAAGTGCTGTGTCCCTGGTGCTATCTGCGTTATGTTTTTTGGTTACTCATTCTTCAAGGGTGGAAAGCAAAGGGTATCGTCTTTCTCAACCCATCATCACGGTTTCCTTTACTTTTATAATTTTGATTGTGGTGATGAACGATTAGTAAATTTTATTAGTTTTTCGTGGTAGGATTACGCATGGGTGAAGCAAGGGATGGTTTTTCCATTCGCAAAATACATGGATAAGTACGTATTTTAGTTATTCAATTTCCTCGTGTTACCATCTTCAAGGCAGCGCTAAGAATGAAATCTTTCATGGTTTCAGATTTGAGGGTCAGACCCAGCTTTACAAGAGTAAACCAAATGAGTTCCGCATGGCAATAGAAGAGGCGCGTCTGACAGAAGAGGGTCTTCTTGACGCACATGCTGTGGATGTTCCAATCACTTACTTGGAACCAGAAGCAATTTTTAGTGAGAGACATCTTACTGCTGCTGCTGCTCCTGATCTGATTCAGGTTTGATCCTCCAGATATTTTTGGATGCTTTTTTATTTGTTCTTGATATATATATATATATATATATATACTTTTAAGATAAATGCGTTTGTGATTCTCCGTGATGAAGCTGGTTCAACTGCCATGTCTGTAATGCCATCGTCAGAACTGCAGTTTATGAAAACCTTCCTGTTGGCCATGCAAGTTTGGTTTTTGACGCCATGCAAGTAGTTGATGTGGCCTAAAATCCGCTCAAAGTTTTAACTTTCAAGATTATGTTTTAATTTATTTGATATGCACTTACTATTCAAGATGGATGCCGTTGCAGACATGTGGCGGTTGTGGGTTGATTTATCCTTGTAAAACAGTGAAGACAGTCAAAGGGCCATCTGGTGAAGCTCAGTTATTATGCAAGCACTGCACCGAGGTTCATCTATGCTGCATTTCTATAAAACGTATTTTTTTTCTGCAAATAAAATGAGATGTCTCAGTGATGTTAAATTGGTCATTCTTGCAGCTGCTTAAGTCCAAACAGTACTGTGGCATTTGCAAGAAGTTTTGGCACCACTCAGATGGTGGGAATTGGGTGAGTTTGTGTAGTTTTAATTAGGCTGTATTCTTTTATAAATTGATGATGGTGATTGGACAGATGATCAACTCTAATGTCTGGAAAATTCCTTGAATTAGATATGCTGTGATGGTTGTGATGTTTGGGTGCATGCTCCATGTGCCAAGATTTCCGGTCGTTTTCTAAAGGTGAGCCTACTTACTGTGCAATTAGGCACAGTATGTTTTTGCCTTTTAGTATGATATTCAGCAACTGATTCCCTGATATCCATTTATATTTTAAGGATCTTGAGAGTATTGAATATTATTGTCCTGATTGCAAAGCGAAATCAGTCTGCAGCTTATCAGTTCAAGAAAAATTGCAGCCAAAAGCAAAGTAAGCAGTACAAGAGCCCTGAAATATTCTAATGTCTAGTTTGCTATTGGAATTTAGGAACATTTTATTTAATATGAAACCCTATATGTACTTGACGCAGATCCTCAGATGATAAGCAGAGTTCTCTACCTGAGAAAATAATTATTGTCTGCAATGGTGTGGAAGGAACATATATTCCCAAGCTTCACTTGTAAGTCTGAGTTGCTTCCTCTTCTGATATCTTGATACACATGCTGGATTTTACGAAGTTTGATTTTTCTGCTACCCCATTTTTCTGCTCCAATTTGCACTATCGGATACTTGATTAAAGCCTTTCTCAGTTATCCTTATTCTAACATTAGGCAATTTTCAACTTGCATTTTTTCCCAGAGTCATCTGCAGCTGTGGTTCTGGTCCATGCGCGTCAAAGAAGCAAACACCTAGCGAATGGGAAAGGCACACAGGCTGTAGAGCCAAAAAATGGAAGTCCAGCGTCAAAGTCAAGGATACAATGGAAACATTGGAAAAATGGGTTTGTGCCGATTCTCATCATATTGTTTAGACTTTTCTTATTTTGAAGATTTGGACATCTCTATGTATAGTGTGTAAAATTTCCGTCAGTTCATAAGTTATGTGATTATGTGTATTTTTTTTTAAAAATAAATGTCATGGATGTTGCAGATTACAGGGTATAATGAACATGGTTTAGATACTTCCAAGTTAGATATGAAGAAGTTGGCTGATTTCCTGAAAGGTGATTTCTCGAGAACTATGATGGGAAGGCTTCATTTGATTCAGTTTTCCAGCCTTTTCCATATCAATGTTATTGCTACTTGCAAGCAAAGCTGTTTAGCAGAATATATTCTCGTAAAGGCACTATCCACAATTTATTATTTTCATTTACAGGAAACTACGAGCCAGTTCCAGCAAAGTGGACAACTGAAAGATGTGCTATATGCAGATGGGTTGAAGATTGGGATTACAACAAAATCATTATTTGCAACAGGTGTGTGTGGCAGCATTATTTTTCCCTAACTAGCTAACTTGTATCACTTAAATCACGTATACCTTTTTTCAGGTGTCAAATAGCCGTCCATCAGGAATGTTATGGTGCAAACAATGTTCAAGATTTCATGTCCTGGGTTTGTAGAGCATGTGAAACCCCTGACGAGAAGAGGAATTGTTGCCTTTGCCCTGTTGAAGGTATGGCCCAATCTTTTCTGGGTTTATTAGCCCATATTTTCATCTTCTACCAAATCATCTCATATTTTTTTGTTTATTTATTATTAATTACTTGGAGACACTGAGCTCTTTTTCTTCGTTATCGTATTGAGTAAAACAAATCCAAGAGTATAATTATATTTTGTAGGTCTTGGTCACTGGATTTTCAATACATTTGGAGTGTAGAACTTATCTTGTTTGTGAATATTATTTCTACAGGAGGTGCTCTGAAGCCAACTGATATTGTCAATTCGTGGGTCCATGTTACGTGTGCTTGGTTTCGGCCCGAAATTGCGTTCTTAAATCATGAGAAAATGGAACCAGCAACTGGAATTCTTAAAATTCCGCCGAGCTCTTTTTTGAAGGTAATGCTTTAGCAATGAATAGTTACTTCAATTTGATCATCTTTTAGTACCATACCAGGCATCCAATCCAGCTTTCAAGGGTTTTTAGACCTTTGGGCTTTTTTTTAAGACCAGTCATGAAATCATGAATCTATAACATTTGAAATTGCAGAAATTTAGGCTGCTTTTATCAGCAATTACCTGTAACTGGATATCTAAACTAAACGATCTTCGTTTCCAATGGCTGCAGAGATGCATAATTTGTGAGCAGACTCATGGTTCCTGCATGCAGTGCTGCAAGTGTGCTACTTATTTCCACGTAATGTGTGCTGCAAGGGCTGGATACAGTATGGAAGTAAGCTTTAATGCAGTTCATCTTAATCTTCACTGACTAATCATTCTGAAGCCTCTATCCTTCTATGATAATTACGAGCTTCTATCGTGTAATGTTTAGTTGCACTGCTTAGAGAAGGATGGGAGACAAATAACAAAGAAATTGATATTCTGTGCTGTTCACAGGTTAGCATCATTTCTAATTTCTCAGGAATTATATCTTCCTATTTGAGATTTAGGGGTTCGTCTGTTTCCTTTTTACTGAACTTTGGATAGTAAGAATCAAAGCCTTAAGATCACGGTGCAGGGTTCCGAGACCAGATTCTGTTCTGGTAGTCCACACTCCTTCAGGCGTCTTCAGTGCCAATAACATGGTTCATAATCACCAAGGCAGCTTCAGGGGTTCGAGGTTAGTTTCTTCTAAGAAAGATAGCCGAGATTCCTCAGCCGAAGAGGAAAGTCGAGTTGATCCCTACTCTGCTGCTAGATGCCGAGTCTTCACAAGATCCAAGCAAAAGGTTGGTAATTTTTTATTGGGAGAAATCTTAAAATGGTCCAACATGTTTGTACAAAACTTTAGTTGCACCACCATGTTTTTTTCCAATGGTTAATGGTTCAACATGTTTGAAAACGATGTTAATTGGTGTTACTTCTCTGTTAAAATTTTTTTTTTATTTTTTTTTAGATTTGCAAAATTAATCGACTATTTTTCTAAATGTTACAACTAAATTCTACAAACTTACACTAATGTTACAAACAAGTCCCAACTTGATTTGACCCACACCGGGTGTCCCCTAGCCAGAGTCTGAACCCATACCAGGTCCCCAAGGTTGGGTGACCTTGTCTGGGTTCGGACCCTGATTAGGGGACCTCGGTGTGTAAGTTTGTAGGGTTTAGTTGTAATATTTAGAAAAATATTCGATTAATTTTGCAAATATAAAATATTTAACGAATTTTTTTAACTGAGAATTAACAGAAATACTAATTACCATCGTTTTCAACACATGTTGAACCATTTTAGGTTGAAAAACCATTTTGTGCAAACATTTTGTACCATTTATCATACTTTTCTCTATTTTATTTCATTTCTGTTGATATGTCAGTTGTCTTAACATAATTGTTTTGCATGTTTCAAAAGCACAGTATATCCTAATTGCTGTTTTTTCTCCACCTCTATTGCGACTTACAGGTTACTGTACGGCCGATCTCTCACTATCTGATGGGTCCACGCGTTCATCCTTTGGGCACAGTAGTCAGTTTGAAGAATTATAAGGTAATTTTCAATTTACGGTCACCTTCCCAATTTTAGTAGTACCCTGTTGGCACAATGTGCAAATCTTCTGATGACTCACATATGTTGCAGGCACCGAGCAATTCTTTCAATTCATTTAAGGAGCGACTTCACCACTTACAAGTAAATATCTTTTCGACAAAAATGATATCTTCGTCAACTAGGACGGTTAACCTATTCAAAAAACTATAGGTCCCATACAGAAAAGTGTAAAAAGTTATGGGTGCTATCAATAGAACAACGGATCCACAGTTTTTTGTGAATGGCTAAGAAATCCTAATTGATGAATCCGGTGTATGATGGGTTAATTACCAAAAAACAAACCGAACTTTGAGTAAAAATTAAACAACAAACCAAACTTTGTTTTTTTACAAACAACAAACTAAACTTTTGGAATTGAGTAATTAACAAACCTATCTCAAATTTTCATTATGTTTGAACGAATTTTTCAATGTTTGAGGAAGTTAGTAAGTTAACATTAGCTGAAGTATTCTAAGGAAAAAGTATTATAACTTAATAATCCCTCAAATATTGAAAAATTCGTTCAAACATAATGGAAATTTGAGTTAGGTTTGTTGATTGCTCAATTCCAAAAGTTTGGTTTGTTGTTAGTTTTTTTCTCAAATTCGGTTTGTGTTTTGGTAATTAACCCTATTATTTTTCATCAGGAAACAGAAAAACAGAGAATATGCTTCGGGAAGTCGGGTATACATGGATGGGGCCTTTTCGCACGGAGAGACATACACGAAGGAGAAATGGTACTTAGAGAAGTCTTCACTTTTTCAATATATTGATCATTTAAAGCAAATATATGTTTTTTTAATTATCTATAGGTTGTTGAGTATCGCGGTGAGCAAGTGAGGCGAATTATTGCAGATCTAAGGGAGCTGCAGTATCGGGCAGAGGGCAAAGATTGCTATGTAAGTTTTTTTTAACAATATATCCATTTTCTTCCGTGATCTTTGCCAAAATTGATTATTGAACTTCAAACTTAAAAATAGATTTCTTTTAGCTAATTTTATTTATTAAAAAAAGAGTTTTTTTTTTTGGGTTTGCATCATTTTTATAGATGAATAGTCTCAAGTGATGGTGTTACTATTACCACCACAATGCTGGTCTTACTCTTGTCTCGAGTTTTTCACAAATCAATCTGGTTCCTCTGTTATGCAGTTATTTAAAATTAGCGAAGAAGTAGTAATTGATTCTACCGACAAGGGGAACATAGCGCGCTTAATAAATCACTCCGTGAGTTAAACTTATCTTTCTCTGCGTATAAATTTGCTGAAATTCTTGTCTTCCCGACTGTTGTTTACCCGTGCTTGTTGCTTTAACGTCGCTGCAGTGCATGCCGAATTGCTATGCTAGAATCATGAGTATAGGTGATGAGGACAGCCGAATAGTTCTCATTGCCAAGACCACGGTTGCTGCAGGAGATGAGCTCACGTAATAATCTCTCTTTCTAACTTTCATTTGATTGTCCTCCAGTGACTGCCAAGTCAGCGTGTCGGGCTGACGAGTTTCTCGTATAAATTTTACTTAGGGGTGTCAATTTTGGACACGGCCCGTGGATGACCCATCCAAAAGTCGTAGATTTTGAATTTGCGTATCATTTTGGTACCGACCCGTCCAACCGGTATGAAAAACGGGTCTGGGTTTAGGTTGTACCTATTGATTCGTGGGTCAATCCGTGGACCCGTATAACTAAATATGTATTATAATAAATTATATAAAAGTTCATGGGTTGCACGGGTCGTGAGTCATATGGGTCACGTGGATCGCATGGGTCACATGGGTTGATGGGTCACGTGGGTCGACGGGTTACGTATGTTGACGACCTGACTCACAAATTTTATATTGTACAAATTAAAATGACACGGGTCCACAGGTCATACGAGTTGACTTGTGGACTTGCGGTCATACGGGTTGACCTGTGATTCGCCGTCATACGGGTTGATCTGTGAACTTTCAGTCATACGGGTTGATCTGTGAACTTTCAGTCATACAAGTTGACCTGTGGACTCATGCTCATACGAATTGACCAGTGGACTCGCGAGTTGTATTTGAGTCTTGAAAATTGACTCATCATGAATCACCGATTGTGTTTGGGTTGATCATATTTTGACACGATCTGCACTTTATACGGCCTATGATTGACCCGGTGACACTAATTGACGTCCCTACTTCTACTGATGTGTTTGAGTTTGTTGCTCTGCAGATACGACTACTTGTTCGATCCTGATGAACACGACGAATCAAAGGTTCCCTGCCTATGTAAAGCTCCCAACTGCAGGAAATTCATGAATTAAACTAACCGTTGCTGCCTTCATTGCTCTACTCTAGCTGAACCATACCACACCTTCACTCTCTAACACCAAAGAATGAGACAAAACGGCGTCGTTCTAGTTGCAAAATGACCTTGTAATTCATTCTTTAATTTTTGCTATAATTCTCAAATTGTTTCCAGTGCAAATAGACCGATAGCTTGTCATAGAACACTCGTGTATATATCCGTTTTCTTTGTATAGTAAGTCAAAGGTTTGCCTTTATATTTGTATAATGGAATTATGGAAGCCATTGAGAAATTCTAGTTGTTGAATTCTCGATTGAGGTCAGGGATAGTTGAACTAAAAAAAAAATAGTAAGGATAAATATATAATTTAAAAGGGCTAAGATGAAAATTATTGTATTTATTTATGGTTAAATTTATATATAATTAAAAGTTGAGGAAATATGCTCAACCCAAACACGATTCGTGATTCATGGTGAGTCAATTTTCAAGATTCAAACACGATTCGTGAGTCCACAGGTCAACTTGTGTGGACCCATGTCATTTTAATTTGTACAGTATAAAATTTGTGAGTCAACTAGTCCATCCACGTGACCCATCAACTCATGCAACCAACGTTACTTCTGCGACCCACGTGACCCATATAACTCACATGACTGTACTTGTGGTTCAAACTTTGGTTAAGATCTACTCTAATCTAATCCCCTCAATTTAATGATTAAATCTTAAAAAAAAATAAATTTAGAGAGATTTTTAAAATGTATAACACTATTTTTTTTCATTTAAAAAGTAGAGATTATATTCATTTATACTATTTATTCCTCTTTTTCAACCAAAGAAGCCCTAAACTTGCGCGATTCGATACTAAAGCAGTCGTGGGCTTGAGACACTAAGCCCATTTAGGCCCACGAACAAATCGTCGAACGTCTTCTCCAACTCTCACCTTTTCCAGTTGATATTTTCCTATTAGAAATTTCGCTATTTGGCGCGCTTATAAAATGTAGACAGTGAGTTCCATTGTTGCAGAGGCCAGAGAGTAGCGTAGAGAGCTTCAGAGAGATCAGAATGGGAAGGCGTCTAAGGAGAACGAAGTTAATATGCAGCTGCATTTCGCCTTGTTCTACCTACTTGGCTCCTCAATCTTCTGCCTCCTCTTTCTCCTAGTACTCCCTCTCTCTCTTCAATTTCGTTTTGAATTTGCAGGTTCGAGATGATCTTAGGATTTTTGATCGTACGTTTGATTTTAGTTCCAGAAGATGAATGCTGCTAGCCTGCTAGACTTGATATGAGCTTCACTTCTCTTTCTAAGTTCGTCGCAGCTTTGTAATTCTCTGTGAAAGCGGTCTGATCCTCTATAATAGTGATTCTACTGCTATCTGATTCTGATGAATACTTCTAACTATAATAATAGGGGTTAGATATAATCGTATCTGGAAAAATTCTCCAGAATTGAAATGGAATCCGAATTCTGTAGATCTGTTAGTCATGCAATCCGCGGGATGAACACATTGGGTTCATCTACTTTGAATTTGTTAAAGATTTAGCGACTTTTATTTTTATTTTAATCAATTTTGTACTTCAGATCATATCGAATTCTATTTATAGATCTGCTTTTCTCTTATCATGAGGAATATGAGTTGCTTCTCTGTTTTCGTCGCATGCTAATGCTAGACTGACTTCTACTGGCTGTCATTATGCGATTGTTCCGTGCTGAACTAATGAAACATTGGAGTCATTACCCTTGGGAATAAATTTCGTTTGGGATTTTGAAAATAAACTTGTATGAATGCAGTTCATCTTTGAGTAGCGTATTTTCCCCTGGAGAAATAAAATAAAAATAAAGCGCCGAACGTCTGCTACTGATTTCTCTCCAGTGTTAATTTTCGCCATTCTGCAAAAAAATTGCGATCAGTTGTTGTTTACCTGTAAATCCATCTCTGAGAATTGTTTTTCTATGGCAATGGAACAGCTACGAGGATGATATCTGGACGGAGATAGCAAAGTTTCTGGATGGAAGATCTTTGGTAATGCTTGCAGTCACGAGCAAATGGTTTCACCGTGTCATCATGGAGGACAGCATATGGAGATCTGCTTGTCTACGCGATCTTCAGGTCCTAGATCCTGGACGTGTTTCATTCAAGTGGAGTGAGCTCTACTCTTCAGCTTTTGGTATGTAATTTTCTCCTTCAATTCTCTAGTATAGAAACTGACTTCTGTAAGCCGACATTTGGAGCTAAATCATGCTTCTCCTTCAACAGATGGCAGCCACTCATATGCTTACCGTCAGAAGGATAAACATATTGGTGCGTAATCTTTGCCTCGTTCGATTTAATGTCCTCCTATAAGTGAAGAAATTTGTTCTGAATCCTATTGTTCTCTGTGTTGGATTCCTTGAATAAAAGTAATAGAAATTTAGAATTAATTTTTCGTTTTTTTTTTTTGTAGTTGTAGTTTACAGAAATTATAGTGATAACGTGCAAACATCACTGGTTTATATTGTCTGGCAAACCCATTTTTACATCTGCAGAAATTCTTGCGCATATAACTAGTGTTAGAATCAAGTTATCAAGTGTTACAATCACTGTTCCACTTAATGTTTATCATTGCAAGTCTAATGAATCCTTCTTAAGGTTGAATTGGGACTGCTTTCACTGCACTTTAGAAGTAGAATCAATTTTCCTCAAGATTGAGAATGACACTTCTGCTATATACTAACTGCACAGTCCCTCCATCTAACGTACTAAAGTGCAACATTTTAACTCCATTTCTCTTCGCTACCTCTCCAATTGGAAAACTCAAGATTGGATGCGCATTGGTGCATTTTCCTTTGACTCGCCCATTGCGCTCGTGACTGAGAGGCTGAGGGAGTCGCTGAAGTTCCCAAAAGAGGAAACTGTAGAGAAGATGCTGCAGAAATATGGCTACTGCATGCTCAAGAACATCAAAACTGGAATCTGGATTGCAGGTAACCAAACTAGAGAATCTACTCCCTCCATTACTAACCACTCTTTGGCCAAAAAAAAAAATTACTAACCCCCCTAATCTTCTCTTATAATAACTCTATATGTTTGCGAAACATTCAGATCTGCAGCTTGTTCGGTGCCCACTCTGTGACCTCAACACTTGTGAAGGTAACCAATCATTCTACTGCAAACATAATCAGTAGTATGAATAATGTCATTCCTTTGTCAAAATTAAGAAATATGTACATGTATACAGGAACTATGCAGACACTTGATGCAAGGCACATAGAGTTGTTCCTAAACGAAGGGTACCAAGATGGCAGTTGGGATTATCAGCTTATCGGATCGCATGAAATCAGAAAGAGATCAGATGCAGCTTCAGGAGCCATTCTGGACATTAGCCACTTCAATGAATCATCAACATCTGGTTTGCTCGACATATACGCATCCAAAATCTCTAACTGATAGTATTGGTTTGATCAGTTTCCAGTAACAAATTAATAGGTTATTTGGTTGGCAGCAATGTTTGATTTGAAGTCATGGGTTGGGAAGAAGGACGATCTGCAGCCAAAGGCGATGGTCACATTCCATGCAGTGGTAGTATGCACCAATCTGCAGAAAAACGATGGTATGATGCAAATTCTTAAGTTACAATTCAGCCTACTCAAAGGCCAAAGCAGCTTATGATATGATCGGATATGAATATGCGGGTGGGTGCAGGTCTTCATACTAAGTTACACGTTCTGAGAGATGGAATCAATGACGAGATCATGGCAATCAGGATCTCCCAGCAGCTTGTTTAGCTGCTGAGTTGAGCTACACAACCAATCCAAACCAGAAGACGAATTGAGGTCTGAGACTGCTAGTTTATATATAAGAATAGTTTTCATTGAAAATCGTTACTCGTTATTTATAAAATCTTACGCAACATGCCACGCAAATGCCTGATAGTTTAATCATGAATTTGATTGAACTTATTCTGTCTTATCCTTAATCCGAGAACTATTGAAAAAATTGAAACTAATAATCATAATAACATAAATTCTATTTTAATAGAATACCGCGCAATGCGCAAATAACAACTAACTCATCTTTATAATACTGAAAAATAGCATTACAGAATTTTGAAGATGTAAATGAGAAATCTCAGACAATATTTTTATTACTTTTAAGAGGAAAAAAATAGATATATTTCATTAAGGATAGTGCTAATTCTTCCTTACAGATAAAAGCATCCTTAATTTAAAAATAAAAGCAATTCCCCCTCCTAAGGGTTAATCACTCTTTTTAAGTTTCATCGCGCGATAATACAATCCGCTGATGCTGCAGAGATATATATTAGCGAATCTAAATTGAAAACCACAAGCAATCACGACGACTGCTTCGTCGACTGCCTTTCTTCGATAGAAGTCTTGGCCTCTCCGTTCTGTTACCTTCCTGAAGATCTCCATTGCGTTGCGGATAATCAATCCGATGAAGAACAGTTCCGACGACAAGGGGCGCCCCTTCCCTGTGGATCCTAATCTTCCGCGGTGGTTATGTCAGAACTGCCACCACTCTCTCTGCATCGTTGGCGTCGATTCATACGCCGACAAGTACCTCAGTGACGCCTCTTCTCGCTCCGGTTAGGCCCTGCAGCTTGAGTAACTTGTTTTTTCTTTAATTTCGTTCGCGTGTATCTCGATTGCTGCAATTTGCTTCGAGGAACTTGGTGGTTCAACCGAAATGATGCGATCGCTTTGAGTTATTGTTAATTTTGGGAATTTCATGCCAGCTAGGTTATTATTTGATTATGCTGCCTGTAGTTGCTAAATATGAATCACATTTTGGTGCAATCGGTAGAGTAGTGGTTGTTTTCATGATACTTTAATTTTGCTGAAATTCCTATTAATTAGAGCATTTATATATAGAACATGTCTGCTGTGTAACTAGGAGAGCTGAGATTGAGCTCATATTCTTCCATTAAACTGGTTATTGGTCTTCTTAGTTCTTACACGTTGAAGCTTGCTTGAGGCAACGTTCAGGGATGAAATGTTGCAATCACCAAGAGTACATCTGCTTGATTTTATGTGATTAGCACAGTCTATGACGGTCTTTTGTTGGTTTATTGTTTGTTGAATCTGCAAAAACTGTACAGGATAGGATCATATAGTGAGCTATGATAGCGTGTCCTGGAGACAAGATGGATATTGCTGTTTCTTTCTACATAGCCTTCTAAGCATCTCATTTTTTTTATTGTAAATCAAAATCTGTAGGAATAGTTGGTTCATCAATTCATGGATCTAGTAGCGTATTGGGTTCAAATCGCATGGATAATTCCTTTGTCATGTTGCCAAAGCAAAGGCCTCAGGGATATGGGATCATGGGTCGTCCTCAGGGTGATGCCCTTCAGCCCTACTCCAGCCCTTCAGAAAAATCTATGGAGGAATCTTTTGTTGTTGTGTATAAGAATGAATCTGCTGCCGATGGAGGTGGAAGCCAGTTACCAGCATCTGATGGGAGCCATGGCGTTCCTTCACAGCCAAATAATGCTGGGTTTAGTGCAACTATAACTATCCTCAAACGTGCACTTGAGATCGCAACTACTCAAACTCAGGTAGTAATAATGTGTTTTTTTTCTTTTTAGTAGCAAAAGTAGATTTTGCTAGTGGATGCACCATCAAACTGCTATCTTGTGTGTTTTATTCTACGTAAAAATTAGGGTTGATCATGGGCGGTCCGGTCCTGAAGGCAAGACCGAGACCGAAATTTCGGTCTTGCCTTCTGGAGGACCGAGACCGACCTCAGCCAAAAAAGCCCGCCCGAGTCGGGCCGGTCTCGGTCCTGGACCGAATTTGCACCCAAAAAAAAAACTATTGAGCTCACGGTATTCTTCAGTAAAAAGCGAAAGAATAGTTTACCTCTAAAAAAACACTATGAACTCATGGTATTCTTTAGTAAATTTATCAGGATCTAGCTTTTATAGAGATAGAAAACCTCCAAAATCCACATTCATTTCGGTGTGGTGTTATGAAAATCTCAAATCCACTTTGCTTCGGTTCGGGCCGGTCCTAAACGGGCTTTCGGGAAAAAAGTCCGAGAATGAAACCGACATTGAAGAAAAAAAACCGCCCACTCGGTCCTAGTCGGTTTCGGTCCTAGTCGGGCCGGTCTTGTCGGGAATTCGGTCCAACTGTCTTTTTTTATCACCCCTAGTAAAAGCAAACAAGGCCACACCAACAAACTAACAATGAAGTTCTCAAAAGATAAAAGATAGCATTTTTTTTCTCCAGTTTTGGCAATCCAAAATTTAGGAATCTAGTCTCAGGTATTTCCTAGTAAAATCAACCTGAACTCTATGTATCATCAAATCCCATACTCTTTCTTAATTCATTTCCACATCAGCCACACAGTTGACCGCTCTGATGCTTTCTCTGCTTTGCATGGCTAATCTGATAGAACCATTTATCCCAGCTATCATAAGCAAGCTTGAGTAATGTGTTCTTAATATAGTTCAATTCTTCTACTTAATGTAGTTAAATAGCATAAAGGTATTATTCTTGTAATGTTCTTAATTTGAATCTCTTTCTTTGTGTTGATGTTATAGGTTGAACAACCATTGTGCCTCGAATGCATGAGGATTTTGTCTGATAAACTTGATAAAGAGGTTGAAGATGTAAATAGAGATATTGAAGCATATGAAGCCTGTCTTCATCAGATGGAAGGCGAGGGGCATGATGTTCTTAGTGAGGTTGATTTTCAAAAGGAGAAATTAAAGGTATAGCGTAGGTTGTAACATTGCCTCAACCTTCAACTTTCAATACTGATTGATTTCTGAACATAGAATTTATAGTTTTCCTTTTCTTTTGTATTTCCTCCATTATTTTGTATTGTTGGGTTTAGAGCACTCATACACTGTCACAGGGATCTATCTGAATGAGGTTGAGATTCTAATTGATGGTTATTGTTATGAAATTTAAGATTGAGGAAGAAGAAAGGAAACTTGAACAAGCTATACAAGAAACAGAGAAACAGTTTGCTGGTGTTACGTCAGAACTGAAGGAACTAGAATCAAAATCAAGCCGCTTTAAGGAATTGGAGGAGAGGTTTGTCTCTTCCGCCTTTTATTTGCATATATAACTTCTCATAATCACTATTGATTCTGCTTTTTCTCTAGCTTTTTTGCCTCCTATGATGACTATAACATTCTTGATTCTTCGCCTTTGGTATCAGGTATTGGCATGAATTCAACAATTTCCAGTTTCAGTTGATCTCGCATCAGGTTTGTCAAGCTTCTTCTTTTCCTCTATCCTATCAAAGTTTCTGTGATTCGAATGTGTAATCAAGTAAAAGATTAATTGCTTTTTAAGAGTCTTCTTCCACCATCTTAGATTCATTGGTATGGATCCTAATGGTCTACCCATTTCTTCTTCCGGGAAACCAATTGATCCAATTTCACACTTATCTGTAGTGATTCCTTCATATTTTCCTTATGGGTCTTCTAAATTTGTTTCCTTCACACAAAATGTGAGTGTTGACTAATAACAGGAAGAAAGAGACGCAATACTAGCAAAAATAGAAGTTTCACAAGCTCATTTGGATTTGCTGAAGAGAACGAACGTTCTGATGGATGCCTTCCCTGTCTGGCATGATGGAGAATTTGGAACAATAAACAATTTCCGACTTGGGCGGCTTCCAAAAATTCCTGTGAGCATATAATATTATTGTCTTGGCCTTAAGATCACTGGCCCATGTTAAGCTCCACTTATAACTTGACTTTCATGAGTCTGCTATATTTTCTAGAAAAATCAACCTTCTCCGATCAATCATGCTGATGCATGTTTTGGGTTTTGAATGTATTTAGGTGGAATGGGATGAGATAAATGCCGCCTGGGGCCAAGCATGCCTCTTACTACATACTATGTGCCAGTATTTCCGCCCGAAGTTCCCGTATCCTTTATTATACTTCTCATATATTAGTTTTCTTTGATTACTACACCAACATGGGATCGTGGTTATTCTCTGTTGCCTCTTGACCTTTTTTAATCAAAATCTAGATACCGAATAAAGATACTTCCTATGGGAAGCTACCCACGAATAATGGACCTCAGCAACAATACATATGAGTTGTGAGTACATCATTGACTGGCTGTTTATGTTTCAATTTTTTCATATTTTTTTGTTCGGCATAATGTTGAGGTGGAATATATTTTTTTTTTTCCAGATTCGGACCAGTGAATCTGTTTTGGAGCACCCGATACGACAAAGCCATGACACTGTTCCTAACATGCCTCAAGGACTTTGCTGATTTCGCCAACTTGAAAGACCAAGAAAACAACATACCATCTGATAAATGCTTCAAATTACCTTACAAGCAAGTTCCTTCCATTTTCTCTGCATTCGTTCTTACTCCTTCCCCTTGGAAGTATCAATTTAATCTAACTTGCTGAAACTAAAAATCAGGATTGAGAATGACAAAGTGGAGAGCTACTCCATTACGCAGAGCTTCAACAAGCAGGAGAATTGGACCAAAGCTCTGAGATATACGCTCTGCAATCTCAAATGGGCACTCTATTGGTTTGTTGGTAACACTAATTTCCAGTCACTGTCTCCTGCTGTGTCCCAGCCCTCTAATCCTGCTGCTACTGCCTCTGCTGGAGGAGGAGGAGCATTGTATGCCAAACGTGGGACTAGTGACTCCAAGTTTGGGTCTCGGAGTTCGTATAGTTCCAAAAACGCATAGAGTAATTATTTTGATACTTCTGTAATTGTAAGTACTAAACACAAAAAAGGGTGAATCTGCGTATAGAGGAAAAATTATCATATAATGCCTAAAAGCACTGACCAACCGTGGATACTTATTATATCCATGTCTCTTTTTGGTAGGTGATGTGACGCTCTTGGTTGATCAGCTCATATGGAGGTATTCTTTATCGCGGTATAAAACTTTTTCAGGTACCTAAAATCCCTCATATTTTTATAAATAAGTGGTTAAATTTCTTTATTTTGCTTTCATGTACCTAACATTTACTTATTTGTGTTAAATATTTCTCTTTTGCTTTTTGTACGAATCTAGTAAGGCACTTTACTTTTGTTAGTTTACTAACAATAAAAAGTGTAACAAAAGAAATTAGTTACTAAATTGCAATAATAACAAATAAAAGCTAGATGTATAATACAAATATCAACAAAGTATTATAACAGCAAACAAATGATAAGTACTTAATTTTCTTTTTTTTTTTAAAGTTAATATATTTATGGGTTAAAATATCAAGGAGCTGAACTTTGGACGTTTTGCAATGAGCTACTTAAACTTTAAAAAATCAAAACGGACTACCTTAACTTTGGACGAAAGTGCAACGAGCTACTTCGTTCAATTTCTGACGAATTTTCGACGAACTTTCGATGAACTTTTGACGAATTTCCGACGAACAGTTGATGGTAATTTGGACAAAGGTAGTAGCTCGTTGCATCTTCGCCAAAGTTGAGGTAGCCCATTTTGATTTTTTAAAGTTCGGGTAGCTCGTTACAAAACGTCCAAAGTTAAGGTAGCTCCTTGATATTTAACCATATATCTATTCATAAAAATATAAAATTCCACTAGAAGTTTTCCATTCAATTCTCCATGCTAGAAACAGGTCTTGCTCTTGCATTAGAATCTCTTCACAACTGTAACTTCCTACTATATACTCTCTCAAATCATATGTGACTAGAAACTTGCAAGTGGCAAACGCACTTCAAGAGGTACCATTATTCAGTAACCACTGTGTTTAAGTATATGTGAAGAAATGATCACATCACAATAACGTTACAGATAGAACAGAAATAATGCATACGAACGTCTAAAATTCAAATGATAGTTCTAAATTATACTAACATGACTACAGCAGACCCGAGTCATCGACCAAAGGCAAATACATCTGTATTAATTTTGCTAACACTGCAGAGGATGCAGTGCCTTGGATGCGAATTACTCTTTCATTCTTCTTCTGAATCTGTGAATTAAATAAAACAAAGTTTCCGTGCTAATCCTTTCCTAATGGCGACCGTGGGAAGCAGAACAAAGACTTACCATCTTTTCAGGGTTTCTCTTCATCTGACTGAGAACAAGGTGGCCCGGGGACTGAATCAACAAAGAACTCCTCCACTGTAAAACGAGTCGTTGAACAGCAAATAGTCACTGATACAAATTTTTTCACTTTTACTCACTAAAAAATGGATTTTTATTTTTAAAAGTACTTCATAACAAGCCAACAGAGCTTTTAACCACACAACAAAGTGCAAAGTATGCTATTTTTTACGTTAAAACGTGACAAAAATCATAGATATCATTGGTATAATGTACTTTTAGTAGAAACTATGTGTGTCAGTGTGTGTTTCTGTCAACTTTTAATGGACAAATCAACATAGTTTGTACTTTGCTATGCAGTTGGAAGTTAACTATGCTTTTTGTTGGTGAAACGCTCAAAGTTCAGTTGTTTTGGGGGGTGAGCCGTGTGTGGAGTGTGGGGGTATGTGATTAACGCTTAAAACATAAGAACTATAACCAACAGAAGAATCTACCTATGTTCTCATGCTCCGGAGAATCAAGTAAAATTTCAGAGTCTGAATGTAGAAACGGCGATCCCGGGTAGTTTTCTATGGCTCCTAAATCTGCATTCCCATTCCAAAGACAGTTAAAAAGACTCAGTATCATGAAATGACAGCTAAAACTTATTGATTACTAAGTTCATGGATTACTCACCTCCGAGGTTCGAGAAATCTGCTGTGAAATCTGAAAGACTGAAGTTCCACTGAATCTGGTCCAGTGATCTGAGAGAATTTCCGGCCCCAGCATCATGTAGCTGCAACCCCACCGAATTTGCAACATCGGATGTGAATGCTGTATCAAGTGCAGATGTGTCGACTCCTATTCCCGATATATCGGATGCAGAGAATGGGAAATGGCTGCTGGACACTGCTGAGGAGGGACTCATAGGCATATCGGACACAACTGATGACATGGCACTGTTAGGTGGAAGAGCAGGTGATGGGTCAGCAGCACCACTGCCGTTCATCACAGGACTTCACAGGACAAAAACAGCAGGCATTGTTAGTAAATACTTATCCACATACACTTTTTTCTTTTCAAAACTAAAAGAAGTTCTTTTATGTTTAATTTGCAAAAATGATTATAACATAACGCACTCATTATTGAAATTAACTTGTATGGGATGATAATTTCCTGGAGCAGGAACGCCGTTAACAATGTGGCAACTAGAGATTCCACAACCCATTGGATTAATGTGAGATTGACCTGTTGCTGCCATTGAAGGCTGCTGCAGCACTGGATAGCCCATTGGCAGGTTGTTAACTGCACTGCCAAATAAGTCGAGATCAATAATTTTCGAAAAAAAAAAAGATTAATTTTCACAAGTGTAGAACTTGGAGGAAAAATGATAGCGTTTCTAAGTCTGGAAACTAGGGGTGATCAAAAAAGACTGTTGGACCGAATTCTCGACAAGATCGGTCCGAGACCGGCCCGACTAGGCCCGAGACCGGCCCGACTAGGCCCGAGACCGAGTGAGTGTTTTTTTTTTCAAAGTCGGTCTCGGGGGGTTTCCCCCGAAAGCCCGATTAGGACCGGACCAGAACGAATTTACTATGCAAACCCTAAAAACCAATGATGTATGTTTAGAACTATGGGAGAAAATGAACTTTGTTTAAAACTTTGTATGTTTGTTACTTAGTTGATTTGTTACTTTGATTTGTACTTTGCATGTTTGTTACTTTGATTCCAATGTTGTTTGTATTTGGACAATTTTAGTTTTTCTTTTGGGTCAGATGCGGTCCAGGACCGAGACCGGCCCGAGTCAAGAAAGACCGACTCGAGCGGACTTTTTTGGCCGAGGTCGGTCTCGGCCCTCCATAAGGCAAGACCGAAACAGTCTTGCCTTAAGGACCGGACCGGCCATGATCAACTCTACTGGAAACTGCTTATTATCCTATTCAATCACTTCCTAAAAGGTAAGTTCTTTCACTTTTTAGTAAGTTTCAATGTCAGTTTCACACTTCAAAATATGGAATGATCAAGAGCTAGTAAGTTATTGCTTAGTATTGTATGTAGATGAAAACTTACCGGGCATAGGATGGATTCCATTCTGCATGGGGGCCAAAGGGACCTTGTGAGGTAAAGGATACTTCATGAGATGATACTGATGCTCCAACAGGTGATTGAACAGAAGGATTTGTTTTTTCAATTTTAGCCTAATATAGTATGCCTTGAAAAAATCAGCATTTTCTTCTTCCAACTTTTGCCATACTGAAGAAACACAAATAAATCAAAGAGTGAAACAATGTGACATAAATTAAAACGTCTAGGGCAGTAAGGTGAAATGATTCAAGATACCTACCCAATGTTGTAAATCCAGGATCTATTTTAGCACGGTTCAGGAGAGTTTTGACAACCTCGTCTCGATTCATATAAAATTGCAAACAGCGTTCTATCAGATTTTGGACCTACAAGTGCCACACAAACATGGCTCAGTATTTTAACAAGGGTAAATGGTCAAAGTGCCCCCTAAAGTTTGACCGAAATTTAAGAATCTCCCTTAAAGTTTAAAATGCCCCTTAATGTTTGGAAATGATGAAAAATCTCCCCTTGTCAGATGCTCTTTTAGGAGGAATTTTTCATCATTTTTTTAACATTAGGGGGGATTTTAAACTTTAAGGAGGATTCTTAAATTTCGGCCAAACTTTAGGGAGCACTTTGACCATTAACCCTTTTAACAATAAGTAATACACTATAGTATGAAGAATATCAACGTTAGACAATATTGTCTTACAAGTTCAATATCTTGCCGTGAGACTTTCTTGCTTTCATTGCTTGAAGTTGAGATTGAACTGGAGTCAGGCAACGTAGTCTCAACCCCATTATTATTACTGGTATTCGGTTGGTCGCTTTGGGGATCATGAGAACCTTGAGCCCTAGATTGTCTTTCTTCGGCACCCTAAAATATTTTGACATTATTTGGAAAATAAAAGCCTTAGAAGTGTAAAGCAGAGATAAATAAGCAGCTAAAGAAATCCCTTAATCCATGTAAATAGAGTTCGCATTATAGTCAAGGACAACCCAAAGATAAGCTAGTTAGTTCGTAAAAAGATCAACACGTAAATATCAGTAAATCTTGCAGCCAAAAAGGCGGAATATTTGAACATTACTAATGAAAGAGGCAAGCATGAGTGAAAAGAAACATACATAAGATATGCAAATATCCAAAAAGTGTAAGTGAACAATGAATTACATGGAGTAAATAAGAGAAAGGGCAATAAGATTTGCACCTGTGAGATCTTCATTACAGTACAATGCAGGCTGGCCACATTCCTTCTTAATCACCAAATCCCTGATTAAAGTATACTAAAACTATGAAACAGAATGAAAGAGACAATTGAAATAACAGTATCCAGTATCAGCTAGGAGCTCCAGAAATCAACAAGCAGACAGTAAGGAATTGACTACTGAGCATCCTGAATAGTATTCCAGAAATGAGGGTGAATCAGAACATGGTTTAAGCAACTCCATATTTTCAAAATGTGATTAATTGGTTTTGATATGTGACTAATTGGTTACACATGTTTTTTCCAATGTGATAAATTGATTATTCCGTTAGTAAACTGTTAATTTTACCGTTAATTAATTTTTTTAACATATTATCGAATTGTGAAATGACTATTATGCCCTTAGTGGTATTGAAAAAACCAAAATCGTTTTGAAGAACCAGAATTGAATCGAATTGAAGAACCCAGAAATTCGATTCTGGGTTCTTCAATTCAATTCGGTAATGAAGAACACAACTTGGTGATGAAGAACACAGTTTGATTGATAAAAAGGGTAATTATGTTATTTTATGTATCTAAATAGTTACTGTAAGTTCTAACGGTGAACAGTAAAAAAAATAATTAGTCAACTATCAAAATCAATTAATTACATTTTGAAAGAGGTGTAACCATTCTGCACAATGGTAAAACATGTGTAATCAATTAAGTAATTAACCCTAATTAAAGAAAACAAACCCTTTCCAAAGCAGCTAGAAACCAATGTACAGACAACGAAGCAAGGCGGACCAACCAAGTGACGTAAGATCTACCTGAAATTAATCCTCCTCGAACTTCCAAACTGCACAAACTCAAAGTTCTTTCGACGAGTTGAGAAGTCTACAGATTTGCGGAATTGAGATGCAGAAGCGAACTCCACCAGCACCAAAATTGAATCTCAGAAGCAGCAGCAGCAGTTTTAATTTGAGGAAATTCAGTCCGCCATAGCATTGGAGCTGAATTACTGCAGTCGCCGATAAGATATTGAGCTCCAGATGTGGAAGTGAAGAGCAGGAACGAGGCCGGAGTTGCAGAAGTTGAGAGCAGAAGAGGATTACAGGTTGCAGAGCGAAGCGAGGGATGAAAGGTGAGGGTTTTGAGCGTCCATGCTGAGCTGAGTTGAGCTCCAAGGAAGGAGAAAATCAGAAGCCAGGAATTTTATTTTATTTTATTTTGTAATATTTTAAAATAATAAGAATTGTAATGAGCGAAAGTAGAAAAAGATTTCGAACATTGCGGCTGCATTTAATCTGGGTAGATTTTGAATTAAAATGGGAGTTTCAGGGGTCGATAAACACTTTCTGCTAGTTCAAGGATGAAGTTATTAATGAGAGTCGAGACGGCTCTTTGGCAGCATGAGCCGAGCCGAGCCGGGCCGAACCAGATAGCTTTCACGGGGGCAGCTATGGCGCAGCGCGTATACGTTAACAATTGATTGCGACTCACGTGGGACTTATTTTTGGGCCAACGACTCACGTGGGACTTGAGAGACTATGATTTTATCTATTATTAAATATTAAATCCCAGTCTTAAAATTTTATTATATTTGATAATTTTTAAATATTCTATATGATCAAAATTTAAAATAAATGCATCACTATTCATAGTGAAACTCTATAAATTATAGTATTTATTTATTATCTTATATTGAAATGAGAATGTCTGTTCCAATCTAAATAAATTGTTATATCTATTTATTTCCAATTTAAAAATTATAAATCGTGTGGTCCAAGCCTCTCAATTCTTCAAGAGAAGAAAATTAAATTAATTAGGAGGTTTGAGATACCTCGTATATTAATTTTTTTTTTTTTAATGTAACATATCTTTAATGTCGTGCTTATTTTTTTCTTCAAAATCTTCCCTATTATATATATATTTATAAAGTTTGATTAAATTAAATAAATACAATAGCATGGAAAAAAATAAATTAATTCGAGTAAAAAAAGTTTCCACTTTATAGATTTTTTCTAAACCCAAATCAAACCCTTTCTTTAAAAGTATTAAAATTATAATTTCTGAGCCAATCAGATTTATTAATTCTTAAGAAAATATATTATTCGAAATTTAGTATATTTTATCTAAATTTCAGTTGACTAGACCTATGAACATGACGGCCCATCCAGCCTATTCTCTGCGTGGCAAAGATTGACACGTGTACGTCGATGCCGTTTGAAGAGTCAAGAGCATCAACCACTGGGAGGCGACACGTGTATGAGTTATGAAGCGTCAAAGCCGCTTTCAGCGAAGTATGCCACCTAATGTGACCGACTAGAAAATGATTTTTCTACTTATGATATTTTAAAAAAAAAATCATCTCACAATAATGTGGGGTAGAGAATATTTATAAAAAAAAATTAGTTGTAGCTTGGTCAGAACTCAAATTAGAAAACCCTTTCGAACATTTAAAAGATGATTCAATTATGGGTTAAATACAAAGGATTCAACTGAACTTTGAACGTTTTGTAACGAGGTACCCGAACTTTAAAAATTCAAAACGGGCTATCTCAACTTTGAAGAAGCTGCAAATAGCTACCTCCGTCCAATTTTCAATGACTTTTCGTCAACAGTAGACGGAAAATTGGACGAAGATAGTTATTTGCACCTTCTTCAAAGTTGAGCTAACTCGATTTGAATTTTCAAAGTTCGAGTAGCTCGTTGCAAAATGTTCAAAGTTCAGATAGCTCATTGGTATTTAACCCTTCAATTATTTTTCAAAATTATTTAACACCAGATTTGAATAGTGTACAAAATATATAACTACTATATTTTTGAAATATTATAACACTATGGTTAGAGAAAAGGGGGTATTAAAGACTGGTATATTATTTCATATTTTCCCTAAATTATAACCCAAAAATTACCAAGAACAAAATCAAGGAGAATGCTACACGTGTAGAATCATCAAAATCTTGACAATGATACAACCACCATAGTAAAATGTCAATTCTATTCCATCAAATTCAAAACATCCACAAAAACAAAACCATTTCTTCTACTTAGTGTACCAAGTTACAGATTCTACGTACTGCTGCTGCTTCACTGCCTGCAAGAAACTAATAATTTTCGGAAATGGGGAACAGAATCAAAAGATCTGTGCATCATTATGATCTGTAACCTTCAGCACCCTCATTTCCTTTCACCAACCCTAACCCCCCTTCTTTTTCATCAAGATCTTGAGTGGATTGGATCTTGGAAGGATTTGTTTGTGTTCCATGGCTGGTAGGCCGACATGGAACATGCCCCACCCTTAATAATTGATCCCATATTCAGCAGTGTAACCACAGATTTCTTCTTTTAACAGCAATGGAGCAGCGAAAAGGCATCAGCTTTAAGCATTTGGGTACCTCTTTTTGAAAGATTAGTTACCTGGATTTCAAGAAAACCAGTTGATTCAAAGTCATCTCCTTTGTTGTGGGGAGGAGGGTTGATCTGGGGAAGACCGATGAAGCTCTTCAACAATCAACTGAGTGCCTTGTCCTTGTATCTGCTGCAAGACCTCACCACCACCCATGCCTCCCACTGGAACATCACCGGGACTCATCTCAAGCTGCTGTTCTGAGCTCAGACCGTATCCATGGCTGCTGCGATCGTAAGGGTAGAACATGAAAGATGGAGGAACTGGAGGTCCATTTGATGATGATGATGATATAGAGGAGCTAGGGTTCATAACTGGGTACATTCCATATGCCAAATTGTTGCTTCCACCTCCTCCTCCTCCCTCTATGAAGTTCATCTGCTGCATAACGTTGTTTTGATGATGGTACTGGAAGGAAGAACCCTGCCCATACGAAGAACTCCATTGTCGACTCGATTGGGCCTCGTTTGCCATTGGATGCTCTATTTGAGGGATTGGCTTCTCGGGTTGTTGGTTTCGGCCATGAGCACGTCCAGAAGCCCTAGACTTTACTCCAATATTCCAGTTCCCGTCTCTCTCGTTGTGGTGGTCTGTTCTGTCGTAGCTGTAATTTCCTCTTCGGTTCTGGCGCTCTCGAGGGGAAACCTTCTGGATAAATACATCCCAAAAATGACAGGAATCCATCAAGATAATGCACCAAAATCATACATGAAAAGTAACATTTTTTGGGTAAGAAATATATGGAAATGGACATTCAAGAAAGAACAAACACTCCTTCCTGATTTTTTTCTCACTTCCACAGTTGAACCCTACCAATTTCTCCCAACATGGCGGAGCATCTTACCATTTCAGAATATCTGCTCACTATCCCATATATACACATTTCCTAAAAAGCAATTCATTTTTCACTTTTTAGCTGAATTTCATAAAAAAAATCCTACATATTGAGTATATTACCGTTTCAGAGTACTGTTGCTTATCCCACTTAAATACTAGCTTATTTTTCCTTTAAAAACAATTTTTTTTCAAGTTCTCACGGAATCCAAGTTGTTCGCTTTGTTCGCTTTCTCGTCAAGTTTACCTCTAAATTACACACTTTATTTATATTCCAAGAAACAAAAAAGAGACACAAACAAGAACATAGACTTGTAATCTACAGAAGTGAAAATTATCTTACTGGGTTTGGCAGGTATGTCCCGGTTCCACCACGAAATCGGGGCATTTCATCAACATGATAAACACTTGCAGGTCCGTTCGACGCAGGCTGAACCGGAGCAACAGGAACAAGGCGGGGTCCGTTACTCACGAGGTGACTAAAGATGTTCACATTGGGCGACGGTGATCTCCTAGGGCTATCCCATGGCAACTGACCACCCGGCACATAAACAGGAGAAAGGACATTGGGGGAATGGTACATCATTGGAGGAGGAGCAGGGAACCGTGTAGTCTGACAGAGACGGCCGTACTGGAGATTGTGCCAATGGCTAGTAAAATCACTGTTAAGAATGTCTGGTTTGAACTCTAGGGGCTCGACAGGTGCTATGGAAGAAGAAGCACTCAATTCCTCCAAATTTTCGAGTCTTGAGGAAGAAGAGTCAAAATTATGCAAAGAATCGGTCCCATCGTGCCCACCAAATTGGCTTGTTGATGCTTCAGAGCCGCTTCCCTCCCTCGGAAAGTTGTAGAAAGGAAGCATTGCAACAAAAGGAACTGGTGGTCCAGTTGGATAAAAGATGACCCCAGGGTCTCCAGGACGTTGACGAGAACCAGGTCCTATAAGAACCGGTCCGAATGGCATCATAGAATCTGATCCACTACCCTGAACCGGTTCAAATGCCGGAATTTGAACCGATTGAGGCCCTGGATTCCTTTCAATGATTTCGGTCCCAGCAGTCAATGCTGAGTTCCAGTCTTCATCTGCTGGAGCAGAGGAATGATCGGATATGGACTGTCCCTTACTGTAATCGACGGTCTGAACCGCAATTGAACCGCCTTTCCGACCCTTTCTCTCTCGAGTTGGTTTCGAAGCCTTTGATGTGGACCCATCCCAGGAACTCTCCGATGAGGTCTTACTTCTGAAAGGACTACTGTGGGTGGACCTCACTGACCTCGAGTTCGGTGACCTATCATCCAAATTTGCCTCATTTTCTCTACCACGTTGATATTGAAAAGCATCGGCTTCTTCCTCCCGATTCGCAGCAACTCTGGATCTCTGATGACCTCTATAACTGCTTGACTTAACTACACTAGAAGGCGAGGGGTCGTAATTACGGGAACTTGAATTAGAATCAACATTTCCATTATCAAGATCAGACCCTCTCACAGAGCCCTGCTCCTGTTCTTGCCACAAGTCGTGTTCACCTTCCACAGAATTTGAACCCAGATTCTGCTCTGCAGCATCCATGGAATCTTCTGGACTTGGAGCCATATTGACACCAGGAAAGTAATGAGCTAGTGCCTGAGAAGAGACCAACCCATGTGGAAATGACATATTAGGACCCCACGGTTCCATCATAGGCATCATTCCTGCCATATTTCTCTGAGCATACCCCATTGGAACCAGACTCAGAGGCAAGTGAGTGGAATTGAAATTAAGAGGCAAGTGAATCTGTTTATGGAAACCCTGGGCTTGAGAAGAAGACATTGTCATGTTCATGATTTCTTCTTGATGTATCATTCCTTGAGTTCCTGAAACAGATTCAAATTCCTCACTCACAACGCTCAATCGAGCCCCATCATCATGATAACTATTCGAAACACTTTTTGAATCAGCAGCAGTTTGTTGCCTAGCAACAAAATATTCTTCACTTGAAACGGGTTCTGTATTCTTCCTCCTTGCATTATCCAATCTTGCAGAAGCAGCCTGGTTCTTCCCAGTAAGTTCAGGTGCTCTACTTCTCCTTACTTGAGACGAGGCTTCACTGTATGAATCAGTAAGTTCAGGACTTGAATGGGTTCTGGCAAAAAGATACCTTCCCTGAATGTTATTAGCATTTTCAACTCTGGAAAACTTTTGCTCTTTATCAGCATTTCCACCTTGTCCTTGCTTGGAATTGCTTTCCCGTCTAAGAGTAGTATCTGAAGTCCTTGAATTGCTCGAGTTTCCATAACTCTTGTGCCCTTCAACTCGAGAGACTGAAGAAGCATTGCTGGCTCTAGACATACTATCAAGATGCGGAGTAGAAGAGACATGGGACCCACGATTTCCTTCAACTCTAGAATCACAATTCAAATAAGCCTCATCTTTTCTGCTGTTTGAACTCTGTTGATTTTCATGTCCATGAAAACTCGCTCTATTGGATAATCTCGAGCGCAGCAAATCATTCCGTGGAGCATCAGGACGATGGCCACTGCCATGCCTATCCCACGTGTTCATGAAGAACCCATTGACTTCATAATGCAAGTCCTCCTTTGGACAATCCAATAGCCTTGCAAGTTTCTTAGCCCCAAAGGCAAATGCACTCCGTATTCTAAAAAAGTTACCTGAGAAAATAAAATAAAAAACAAAAACAAAAGCTATGAGTTGGTAAAATTAGTTAAAATACTACTTTGAGAATTGAGATCTAAAACTATTAAGAGCAAATGACAGGAGACCTGAACTGACTTGGAGGATGTACAATTATAGATGCATGCACAAGTACAGATAACTCTTTCGGTTATCATTAGCTTAACAAGTTACCATTGCCTCTTATTTCAGTAACAACAATCAGGATAAAATTACAGCTCCAGATACCAAAATTCAATGTCACTTGAACCTTTTAATATCAGCATACAGACAAATATGCATATACAAGAGAGATTAATCAGACAGAAGAAGATAGAAAACCAGTTATCTGGGATAAAGAGAACCATCTACTCTATATGCAAAGTGTCAACAAGAACTGCAAGATCTATTATTACTTTCAGGAAAAGAGAAGTGAAATTCAAGTCAATATGAAAAGCAGATTAGAAACTATTCCACATTTCATCAACAACTGCAACGAGGTTAAATACAAACCGAAAAAGGGAATTCAGGAAAAGTATTATCAGAAACAAAGTAGAAAACCAGATAATAGGTTTTATTAATCTCTCATATCAGTTACACCCCTTATGATATGTGGGCTTGTTAATGAAAAGTAAGTATCCTGGCAAAAAAATGCTTCATTGATTAGATTTGTAGTAGCCAAGCAGTTCAGGTTACATATAATGTCTCAAGGTGTAACCAATCATGTTACACCTAAAATCAAACTATTTAAACACTACCTTCAACAGAGCAGCGCACAACTGGCTAATATCACAAATCATGTAACTCATAGAATATGACAACAATATTGTTACAATAAAGCCAATATTTAACTAACACTATCACGACATGTACTACTGCCTAAGGGGAAGTACCTCTACTGACACTGCGTCCAAGGTTATTGTTTACTCTTAAGGGGTCAATGACATTGAAATGCTTAGAGGCGAAAGGGGTTCCTTGATTTTCCTGACTGCTGAAGGTAACACCATAGACCGCAGTACAAGCATCAAGAAATCTCTCATTTAATAGCAACTCTTTGTCATCATTTCTTGGAGGTTCTACTGTGAAGGAGCGTTAACCCAGAGGATGAAATTAGAATGGAACCATAAATGGAATTGGAAGTGAGCTAAAATTTTAAGTACAGGATTTCCCCAAGCGGGATTTACCTGCCACTTCTGGAAGTGAACTAATACGTACAGGACCTCGCAAGCTAACGCAAAAGTTTTCCCAGTCAAACTTACTAAAGAATTCTAGAAAACGATAAAGGACCTGCATAAGAGCCAAATATTAGACAAGTATCGAAAAGGGGAAAATGAACTAGGATCAAGAAAATCAATTCATAAACACTACCTCGAGAGGCCCTAGAAAGTCTTTGTCGTAAACATTAAATATGTACAGAACCAAGGTTTCAAGAGCATAGGTAGAAATCAATCCATGATGAGCACCCAGAATACGGCTCTCATAGTAACACCACGCCTTTATCAATATGATGCTACGTTTGAACAAGTGATCCTTGTCAATCAAATTGTCAACCTGCAGAAGCAAAGCAGCTATGATCCCAGTATCTCAGGCTTTACGATAGCACAATCTCTAAGTAATTCAATCACCTCTTCAAGAAAACAAAGAGTGCATAGTCCACCAAGCTGGTTAAATGATATGTCCACCACAATGCTTTCAACAAGACACTTTATAATCTTCACCTGCAAAAGATTGAGGGGAATTCGATCATATTATTACATATTATACTACCACCAGATCTTGATATTCAAGAATTTTCTTTCACAAAAAAATAGAGAAATTCAGTTGCACAGAATAGAATTCTCCAACCATTTTATAAAAACCTTCCAGAAATCTCATAAACTCTGCACTGAATGATAAGAAACAAAAGCAGAAGAAGATTACATGTACCTCAGCCTGAATGTACTGAACTTCTTTCACACGGAACTCAGCATGTTCATTTTTCTCCTCACTCTCCAATATCTCTTTAACCTGCTGAGCCCAGTTCTCCTTCACGGTTGGGTTTTCACTGAATGCAGTTAAGTCAATATCCCCATCAGGCAAATATGTTTTGAGTGGTACAGAACCAAAAGTGAACACCTGAGATAAAATCAGAAAATCAACCACCAATAGCCAGAAGTTGAAAAGGACTTATCTTATGTATAACAGAGATGGGAATAAAGTTGGATGCTACAACCATGGAACATTGATCAAGCGTCTGAACTAGAGCTACACACTCTAAGCCACTTTCAGTAAATTTTATCAATACAAGACCCATCCATAAATACATTTCTGATTAGTCATTGGTTTCACTAATATTTAGCAAAAAATGTAGAATGTTTCATCAAAGGTCAAAGCAATTGGTCATCTATCACAAACTAGCTTAAGCAAACGGGACTTATTAGACAACACATAATTGCAAATTACAACTGAAGTTTGTCAGTATAGCCGATTCATGGAAAATTTGTAATCCCACCTGGCAAGGAAAGCACTGCATGATGAGACGCTTCACATAATCGGCAACAGCATTTCTACGTATCTCAGAGGGTTGGTTGGGCTGGATACAGGTAATAAGATCAGCTATTTTGTCTTCAGCTTTCGACCACCGCTCCAAATCGAGAGAGACGAAGGAAGGTCCTTCTCTAGGCAATAACCCATTAGGCAACAGACCAATTGGTGGCTGTGCCCATCCCTGATGCTTACCCATACAAGCTCCACTGCTCAATCCAGCGAAGAGACCCTAAAACCCCAATGCCTTCTTACTTGAAGAGACAAAAAAACGCAATTAGCAACTGCAATGTTCCCGTTCAATTAGGAACTTGAAGATTCCTGTTTTTTACCAATAGATTGAGCGGCAAGCAGTTCTGCTCCCAGACGATGAATCTGCCAAGCACTTGCAAGTCCACAAGGACACAATCAGTGAAGGGGACTCGCGGAAGAAGGTCGACGGACGAAAAATCAGTCACTTATTGCAATCGAAAGCCTAGATAAATCATCCGCCAAATTATGAAAATGGAAAATCTAGTAAAAGAGGACGAAAAGATAGAACTTGCGAACTGAGTTGATAGTTCGATACTATAAAAAACCTAGAAATGAGGGGGTAGAGTGCTGATGGTTGAATCTGCGTTGATGGTAGGGGATGTCGGGGAATCGAAGCAATAATGTCAGAGGGCAGGAACAGTACAGGGTAATGAATCAAGAACACAGGTAGGGAAGGCAAGGAAGATGATCAAATGCTTGCTGCGTCTAGCGATTACAGTGGGAAATTGGAGGCGATTGAGAATAACCCTTGACGTGCTCAACCTTGAGGGTACTTTGGTAGGGGGGGTTTCAATTGTTATTTCAAGTGCAGATTTTATTGTGAGGGAGAACAGAATCAGACCAAGACCAGCACGAAGGAAGAAATTGGAAGAGAGCAACCAAAAGGGTTAGGTCTTCAATTTACATTATCCAATTTACTCCTCAAACTTTGATTATAACATGTTTCACCCCCAAACTTCCATATTTCTATTCCACAATATTTCTTTTTAAATAGGGAAAACTACCAAACTGGGACCCGAACTTGTGGGTGATTAGCAAGTAGGTACCTATTTTTTTTGTAGCAACTAAGTGGACGAACTTATGAAAATTAGCAAATAGGTACATATCGTTAATTTCCGTTAAGAATAAACGTAAAATATCACGTGATGAGCAAATAGGTATCTAACCTTATACGAATGAGCGAGTAGGTACCTGGATCGGTTCAAAAATCGGTTCGATCGAACAACTTTATTGATGCATGACTCAACTTCAGACGTTATCAAAGTGTTTCTTGATGCACTAAGAACGTCTGGAGTTGAGTCATGCATTTGTTTAGTATATAAACTCAACTTTAAAAAAAATGGTTCAACCGAACCGGTTCAGGTACCTACTTGCTCATTCGTGTAAGTTCATGTACATGTTTACTTCTCACGTAATATTTTACGTTTATTCTTGACGAAAATTAACGTTAGGTACCTATTTGCTTATTTAATACAGTTTAGCAACGTATTTGCTTCAAAACAAAATTAGGTACTTACTTGCTAATCATCCACAAGTTCGGATACTAGTTGGGTAGTTTTACCTTTTTTTAATAAAAGTGATATGTACAATCTACTCGATGGTCTACGAATATAATTTTTTTAGTTAATATGCTAATTTTGCATTTTTGCCACTAAAAAATAGAGTTAATTTATCCTTCCACCTTAAATAAATGACCTATTTATTTAAGTCAATTGTACCAACGGACATTTGGTCCAACGTAATCGCCATTACTTTGATGCAAGAGGTCCTGAATTCTCGGCATGTCCCAAGGTTATTCATTGAATGACAAAAAATAATAATAAGTCAACTATTGGATGGTCAACAACCATTAACCATACATAGTTCAAGTGGGCATTTATAGGTGCATATTCAATATTAGAGGGGATGTAACAATTTGACTATAGCAATGCTATAATAATTTACCATATATATAATATAAATAGTAATGTTAAACTATTATATTTAATACTTGCATTGTTTATTTATTAATTGTTGTATTTAATATCTTCAACAATAATACAAAAATTATATTAAATATTAGTCCGCAAGCATGGATATAGCGCAAAATCAAATATATTTTATTAAAAAAATGAATTAATTTTATATACAATCCTTGCTAGTAATAGTGTAATACTATAGTAATTGTTAAATAAATATTTATATAGCTGTAGACCTGCTTATTGGTCTGACTTATTCAGAAATAAATTTGAGTGTATTACTAAAACAAAATTAAATATATTTGAAATTAATTTTATTTTTTTACTATTTATATGGAGCTAAAAAAAATGAACTCTAATTATTTTTCCATTGGACATAAATTAATATAGCAACACGATCGGACCATAATTTTAAAATAATATTTATTTAAATAATATCTATAAAGAAAAATGAAAAATTGTGAGGAAAAATCATAAATTTTAATATGATTTTTTTATAGAATATCTAAACAAAAAAAATATTTATTACATATTTTAAATAAGATCGTTATAAAACATTTTTTTCTTTCTCAGATTTCCAATTTTTGTATTTTTTTAATTATATAATATAATTGTTTACATTATACCAAATATGTGTGATGTCATATTAATTTTCATCCATATTTGATAAAAACAAATACAAATGAAGGCACTTTATCACCATAATTCTAAAAATAAAAGTAGTATATATTTATTTTTTTAAAGTCTGATTAATTTTCAATCACTTATATTTAACAAATATAATTAATTGCTCACTAAAATTATGGTTTTATCATTTTTATTTTCATGTTTCCAAGTTTTTCGTCGAAACATTAAAATTGAATCCGTTCAATTACTAAATTCCTTTTAAACTCTAAAACTGAAATTCTAATTTCAAAACAAATTTAGAAACAAATCCAGTAATGAGGGATATATGTCATTCAAAACTCTTATCTTATCTCAGAGGTTCAAGCCATTTAAAAAAACAGTTCTATTTTTCAGTTTTATTTTTTCTCATAATTTTAATAAAGTATTATATTTTTTAACATTGTGTTTTAAATTTTAATCATAGCGAATAAGCTTCATAAAGTTATTGGAGAAAATAAAATTGTAAATATCTTTCATACATGTCAAAACGGGTCATGGATCGACCCATAGGTCGTGTTGACCTTAAGTCGTATAAGAGCCCCTCTGACTCAAACACGACTCGTGTAATAGTATGCGTCAATTTTTTAAACCCAAACCTGACCAGCCATGAATGATAAGAGTTGGGTCAGACTGATTCGTTCGACCTCCATGACTCGCGGGTCAGTCTGACCCGTTCGACCCACCATTTCAATAAAACACAAAAATAGACTGAAATATATAAATGAGATGAGTCACAGGTTGACTCGTGAGTCAAGACTTCTAACCAGTGTTATCAGAATCAGATCAGACTGACGATCCGATCGGGAACCGGACCCCTCTCCGGTTTGGTTCAGCTAAAAGGTCGAAATGCATATGAACAATGTTTGAACCGGGTTGGACTGGTTGTTTTTTGGAAAACCAACCGATTTTACTAAACCCGGTCTGTTTTCAGTTCTAGTTTTCTAGTGATGGTTTGATTTTTGTTGTGATTCTCTTCGGTTTAAACCGATTTCTTCGTTCGATCGAGCAACTTCTTCGGTTTAGAAGTTATGTTTAAAGTTTAGACCTATTGTGTTTGATTTTGAGACTATTGTGTTATGTATGTTCAAAGTTTAAGGTAATTATGTTGTGTTATATTGTGTTTGAGAGTAATGTATATGTTTTAGACTATGTAGTTTGTGTGTGTTTAAGGTAATTATGTGTGTGTTTAAGACTATGTAGTTTTTAATTGCATTTTCAAATTTTTTTTTTGTGAACAGTGAATCGCTCGTCGAACCTGGTTGGCCGATTGAACCGAGAACCGACCCCCTCATCGGTTTGAGGGCCGTTTCAGTTATGATAACACTGCTTCTAACCCAAACTTGACCCGTATTTCACGGGTTATCCATGAGTCGTGTCAAAATGACTCATGGGTCAATAACTCTGACCCAAACACGACCTGTGGTGCGGGTTTCCAACGGGTTGAGTCAGATTTTGACCCCCTAATTACAGTTTCTTTTTATTTTCCACAATATATTAGAGATCATAAAAAACAAAAAAAAACTGCATATACACTAATCTTCAATCGATTTTAGATTTACCCGTAAAAAATAAAATAAAAAATACTGATCATAAAGATTTTCTATACAAAATCGATCCAATACGTTATCTTGCTTTTTTTTTTTTTTTTTTTTGGCCAATTACGTTATCTTGCTGGTTATAATGTTATATACATTTCTCTTTCTCTAGTAGTTAAAAAGGTGGCGACTGGCGAGTCTCGATTTCCACGTGAAAGAAGGAACCGCGAAGGTTTCTCAGCCCGACTCTCCTCCGCAGCTCTCTCCTTCTTCCTCTCTCGAGCCACTGGCTCTGGCTGGACTTTACAGAGTGAGAGAAGAGCCTAGTTCGGTCCACATTCCTGGTCCGATCATCGTCAGAGTCACCTTCGTTCCACAGATTGTTGATTCTCCACCATAGCATCCCCATTCCGTGATACTTCTCCCTGATTCAGACCCAAGCATGAGGATGCAGCTACTTTCATCGATTGAAAGCTCAATTTAGGATATAAAGATTCAGAAACAACGCTCCGTTGATTCATACCGCTTCAAATCAGACCATGTCTGGAGTACCCGACGGTAATCAGGTTCTATAAGACTATAACTCTTAAATTGCTTTTCGTTTCTTCATTATCTGTTTTTGTTTACATTGCTTTATTTACGCCGCCGTGATTTAGGGTTCGATTGATTTTCGGCCATTAGAGTAGAGTCAGATTTGAAAATTATCAATGGGCTGCAATATTTAGGTTGGTGATGAAAATTTGTCGGTGAGTGTTTTCGTGGTGAGAAGCTAGTGGGTGAGCTGTGAGAGGCTGATTATTGTCTTCTTAAATGCCAACCGACCACCTGCTGCACATGCAACGCAAACTGCCTTACCTTCGAATAACAGATCATTACTCGTGTCCCTTTCTTCACTGCATATTTCAGATTCATGTCTCTTAGTGAATTCATATACATATATATATATACACTCATATTTGTCCTTCGTTCGCAATTGTTTATTGAGGAAGGAAGAGTATCGCTGTGGTATATCACTTAGAATACTCCGCCCTGTCTACAAGAATTTCATTGTAAGCAAATAGTGTCAGTTCCCAGCATCCAGGTTCCGAGGATTCCGAGGATGTTTTTAAATCATATTTGCTCAGTTCTTCTTAGGTAGAGTTTTGATCACTGTTTAGTTTGAGGTTGAGAAGACATTGCTTCAATCAACTGTTTTGGCAGGTAATGGCTGGATCAAGGAATTATCAACAATTTGAGAAGATGCTGAATTTAAAGATATAAGCTCCAAACAAAGCATAACGTGCAGACTAACAGAATATTTGTTGATAATCAGGTACAAGACAACACATTTTTTTCCTGTCTCCTTTGCTGATGTCTTTGTGTTTTTATTTGAAACTTATTTGCATATGCTTTGAAAAGATGAAGCTCATCGTTTCTGCAAATGAGCTAGTATCTTAATAGTGTTTTCCAGAGAGGTGATTGAATCTGTCTGTGAACAATGTTAATTAAAAGCCTCTGCCTAACCGGTTCATGGGATTAGTGGGGTCTTCATACGCCTGAGATTTACTTGGCGAAGCGAAAGTCCCTCGTTATGAAAAAATAATAACAAAATAAGATTGAGAGTCAGGATGCATGCTGATGAAACTATTTTAGTGAACCTTAACTATCTCAATTCTCGGGTAATTGCACCAATAATCTCTGAGTTCCTTTTGGATTTCCTTCTTGATCAATGACAATAACAGCATTGTCATCACATCGTATAATTATACCGTTGTCACTTAATGTTCACTAGGTCTTACAGAACTATGATGATTATACTACTGTACTGCTTTACCATTGGGAACCACTAGTGAGAATCTAAAGGCCTTAAACTGGCCATGAAATAGAACATAAGAAAGTAAGTCAATATTTGTAGGTACATCTGCAGTTTTCATCGAAAAGTTTGCCTTATGATGCTAAGTACTAGATTGCACCGTTAGCTACAGAGAAATGACAAACTTGATGTCTTGAACTTTCAACCTTGGGATTGGGACATGACCTTGGAGTTAACTACACTGTATTGTTTTGGTAAAAAAACACTGAAAGAAGCTTATTTTAGTATTGAGAATATCCATTGGTAATTGGACCTTTTCCAGAAGACAATACTTTCGTTGTGAACAAGGAAGTCTACAGTCCTTATAATGTTTCATTTGTTTCGAGGAACTCCATTTTAGAGAGAGTGAGAGACAGAGAGGAGATGGGTTGCAACACTCTAGCCCTTATCTCATCTGTAGCAACAGGGACCAACAATATCACACACGGGCTTCACCGGTCAAAGTCAACCAAGAACCTTGACAGGGGAGCCACTCTCCGAAGATGTTTCTCCGAAAATCATATATGTTATGATAAGTCCTCTATCAGTGCCTCCTCCACAAAACCAGAACTCAAATCCAGCAAATCCACTGGATCTCTTCCTTTCCAACTTTCCAGTTCTATTCTTCCGTCCTCGGTCCAGTCATTCCTCTTCGATTCAGAGACCGGTAACAACATGAATTTGGTGGAGGAAAGTGATAATGATATTGACAACAGTGATGAAGTTGATACCCCAGAGGAGAAAATAAAGAGATCGAACTGGATTGAGAAGCTTTTGGAGATTAGAAGTCATTGGATGAATAGGCAGCTAGTGAAGAGGACAGAAGAAGATGAAGAACTTGAGAAAAATGAAATTGGTGGTTGTGGAGATGATGAAGGTGGGTGTGAAGTGAGCTATAGCTCTGATGAGGATGAGGAAAAACAAGAGAGTGAACTGAACTATGATCGTGAGACATTCTCCAAATTATTGGTACACAGTTCGCCTCAAGAAACTAGACTATTTTCACAGCTCGCATTCCTCTGCAACATTGCATATGTGATTCCAACGATCAAGGTATGTTATTTCTCATGCTCCACATATGGCAAATTTCAAATTACTGTTTTCAGGGTATTTAAAAAATCAAATTGATAGTTGAATGATTTATTGGATGGAACATACGAAAGAAGATTAAACGGTTGGCATCCGAACTTAAATAGAAGATAGCTTTGGATGTTAAGGCACTTAAATTCAGTACTACCTTCTTGCAAAACGTGAATTGACTTACTAAGTTCATGCATTACTGCTGTTAATGTGCAGCCCGAGGAACTATGGGACATGTTCAGGCTTAATTTTATAACATCCTCCATCGACAAGAAAGCTGAAGCAGCAGCAATAAAAGAAAAAATCGAACTGGATTCAACTTGCATACCTGCTGCTGCATCTGCAAAATCCTCCGACTCCCACGCCCATAAATCCAGATTGGCGAACTCCAATGAGACATGTTCGCCATCAGTTGCTTATGATATTGCTGTAACTGCTGCAACTTATGTCCAACAACACACTAAAGACCTTCAAAGCTTTGACTTAGAAGCTCAAGAGGAAGGTTATGGAGATGGAGAGCAGATACAAGAAGAGGAACGGAACCCACATCGTATATACAAATCCGACGTTTCTGCTTATGACATGGCAACTTCAACAATGATTGCAGTTGTAGCGGCAGGGGAGAAGGAAAAGCAGGAAGCAGCTCAGGACCTTCAATCGCCTCATTCCTCTCCTTGCGAGTGGTTCATTTGTGATGACTTGAATGTCCGTTATTTTGTAATTCAGGTAATTTTCTCTTTTTCCCTCGATCTGTCTTCTTGATATCAACAAAAGGTTTATTACGCGACTACATAAGATCAATCTTACGATGCCTAACTAGTTTTTTTCATCAGGGATCGGACTCTTCAGCTTCCTGGCAAGCAAACCTTCTATTTGAGCCCACCGATTTTGAGGTAAACTCGTGCTCTTTGAAAATTTAGTAGTGAGGATTTTTTTTTTTTTTATTTCATAAAAAATGTGAACTGGTGAGTTAAATTTTTTTTTAAAAAAAAGAAGTTGATTTGGTGAGACTAGCATATTTATGTAAACCTTGTGAGTGCACATTTGGAATGGAAAATTCTTTGGAACATTCAGGTAAATACTTGATTTTCTTTTCATAAATAAAGGGTAATTTGGTGAGCCCATCAAATTTGACGTAGCCTAGCTGTTTGTGCCATTTGGAATGGATAATTCTACAATAAACGTGATTTCCTAAGATAAATTTGCGACACAATCAACAGAGCTTCCCGAGATGGTAAAAGATGCTACTTTTTGTCTAAAGTTCCACATGTTATAAAGCAGTGTTTTTCCGGCATTATATTCAAAGTTGACAAAAAACATTTTGTTGAGCAGGGCACAGATGGTATTGTTCATAGAGGTATTTACGAAGCTGCCAAGGGAATATACGAGCAGTTCCTTCCCGAGGTAATTCTCCATCTGGAAAAGTACGGACCCGACGCAAAGTTCCAGTTCTCAGGTCACTCTCTTGGCGGCAGTCTTGCCCTTCTAGTTACTTTGATGCTGCTAAAAAGGAAAGTCTTGAAGCCCTCTAATCTCCAGCCGGTGGTCACTTTTGGTTCACCATTCATATTCTGTGGAGGTCATAAGATCCTAAATCAATTAGGTGTAGATGACAACCTCGTACGTTCTGTCATCATGCACCGAGACATTGTCCCGCGAGCTTTCGCTTGCAGCTACCCTACCCAGATCGCCATGCTTCTCAAACGACTCAATGTCTCTTTTCGGTCGCACCCTTGTCTCATCAGAAAAGTGAGTCCCTCTCTTTCCCTAAATATGTGTTAGTTTGAGTTTATATCAATGACATTTTCTGAGGTAGTTATAAATTTCGAACTTTACAGAAACTGCTGTATTCTCCTGTTGGGAAAGTGTTCATTCTCCAACCAGACGAAAAGACGTCGCCTTCCCACCCATTACTCCCGCCAGGGAACGCCCTCTACGGGCTGGATAAGAACCGGTGTGGGTACTCCATGGCTGCATTGCGCTCATTTCTGAACCGTCCCCACCCGATCGTCACCCTCAGCAACCCTAGAGCTTACGGCTCAGATGGGACCATCCTCAGAGACCACGACTCCAGCAACTACCTTAAAGCAGTGAACGATGTCCTGAGACAACAGGTGAAGGCGTTTGGTGTTGGCAGAATCACGGCAAAGAAGCAAGGAAACGAATTGTGGCCACTGCTTACTTCTCCGTCACTGCACTCGTGGAGCCACCGGAGTAATTTGTCGGTGAATAAGGAGGTATTGACTGGAGTTTGAAACGTTTCTTTGGAAAGGAAGAAAAACATTTATTATGTATAAATAGATCAACAAATAGGTAGATAGAGTTTTAGGAAGAGCAAAAAGGGGATGATGGAGTAGCTTACAGTGATACTTCTGTGCATGTAATATTGTGTATAATGTTGGAATATTATCTAGATAATAATAATTATTAAATTATACCCAAAAAATATGTTAGCGTAAATAACTCAATATGGAGAGATTAATCATTTTAGGGTTAATAACCAAATAACAAACCGAACGAAAAAACAAATAGCAAATTGAACTTATTTTGTTGACAAACAACAAATCAAACTTTAGAAATTTAGCAAACAACAAACTTAACTCAAAATTTCATTATGTTTGAACGAATTTTTCAATGTTTGAGGGAGCTATTAAGTCGTAATAATCTTTTCTTAAAATACTTCAAATAATGTTGACTTAATAACTCCTTCAAACATTGAAAAATTCATTCAAAAATAATGAAAATTTGAAGTATGTTTGTTGAATACTCAATTCCAAAAGTTTAGTTTGTTGTTTGTCAACCAAAAAAGTTTGGTTTGCTGTTTGGTTTTTCCTCAAAGTACGGTTTGTTTTTTGGTTATTAACCCATAATTTTATTTATTTATTAGAGGAATAGATTCATTCAAGCTTCTTAATTTCAATTTTAACAAGGCAGTACTAATTTTGGTAACAAGAATTAGTATTAATTTTGGTAAGATGCGATTTAAAAGAATTGACATGTTACCGAACCGTCCTATTGAAAATAACAAGAACATACAAAAAAGGAGGAATTAAAAAATAACTATATCCCATTTTTTTCTAATAAGCTGAACTGAAATAACTCTTCCCAACATTCGCATTCAGTATCTGCAACACCACCTTATTCGCAGCCCCCACAAACCTTGGTGTCTTGAACTGACTAACCGCAGCCCCCAGACCCAAAAAATGGTCCAGAACCTTCTGGAACGTTCCCCTATTCAACACCCTGAGCTCCAGCGGTCCAATCGCATTAACCCTTCTAGAACTCACGTAACCGGCATCCACAAAAGACCGATCCAAACAGTTGCAACACTGGCTCAGAACCTCCTCCTTTGGCTCCCCATTAACTTCCCAGAATATTACATAGTGGCCTGGATCGGTCGACATGTCCACATGGCTCGTGAAATCGACCAACTCAAACTTTTCCTCCGACAGAAGCTTCGAGGCGGACTCGGCAGCTAGTTGGAGGTCTTTCTCAGTGTTCTTGTCGATGTTGATGGTGAGGAGGAGGTTTCTTCTACAGATGAATTGGAGCTCCGGCGAGGAATTATGGAACCCCTTCACTTTCACAATGTCTCCGAGCCTGTAACGGTAAAACCCTGCAAAATTGGTGATAAGGATTTCATACTCCTCACCGATCTTGACATCGGTCAACCCGATCGGCTCCGCCTCCACATCGCCGTCACTCTCCCTCATCGGGATAAACTCAAAGTATCCGATATTCGGTAAGACGCAAAAGCTGGTTTCCTCCGGAGGCAACTTAGGGTTGACATTGGCTCCGATCCACCCTTCCGACGATCCGTAATCAGCGCTCAATAGAGGCAGACCACCGCCATAGTGCCTCAACTTTCCCAGGTACGGCTCCATTGATCCAGTCATAATCCCATAGATATACTTAGCATTAGGGAAGATAGTCGGGATCAACCCGTACCAATTCGTCAACCCCGAGCACCGACCATGGATCAAGTCAGCTAGTTCAGGGTCAGGCTTTAGTAGCTTTGACATTGCGGTTCGTATGGATGGAACCGTGATTTTACTTGATAGAACCCCGACCCGTATGTCGGTGCATAGATCCTTCCATATGTTCTCGAAGGTTCGAAACGCGTGCACTATGCTGTGCGCGAATGTGGAGAAGATGAACTGGACCTCGTCACAGTAGAGGAGTCCACATAGGAGGTGGCAGTAGAGGGATTGGTGGAAGTCGAGTCCGAATATAATCTCGTCGGGACTACACCCTTCGGATTGGATCGTCTTCATTATGGTTTTGTATTGCGGGCTCCGGAACACGTTCGTTGTTGCGGTCCCCGCATCGAGTCCACCCTTGGTCTTGAACTGCTTGCTTCCATACACGAACTGTAGAGCCTTACCGCACCCGATCGGGTACTCCCTACGTGATCAAGGTTCAACGACTTCGTAATGAGTATTAAGACTCGTGTTTTTAAATTTAGCTCTAAAAAATGTATATATTTTTCAATTTATCGACAATGTCGACCGCGGACCGACCAAGACTCACATTACTACAACGTTTGGACCATGTTTTTTAAAAGGATAGAATATCACATTTTCCCTAATGTTTGATCAGATTTCGTATTTCACCTTCTAAATTTTTTATTATAAAACATTTTTTTTTTTCATGTTTGGCCAAAATTTCATCCATATTTAGCACAATTGATTTTGAAAATTGCAAAAAAATAGAGAACTTTTAAAAATGTCACAGTTTAATCCATTCAAAAAATTTCAAATATTACAATTGAATTCTGATTCGATTAAAATTCAATACCTTAATCGAGAGGGATCATATATGGGTCAAGACTCAGACACGAGGTTCCAATCATCATAATTATTTGCTTATATTTGTATAAATCATCATAATTTTGTTTCATTGCTGCGATCTAGTAACTACCCTTGTTGCAAAGATGTACCAAAAAGCAACCATAAACAAACATAGGATGTTTATACCAAATATTTAAAAGATAAATACCCCAAAAGTAAAAAAAAAAATGCAGATACCAAATTATAAATGGAAAAAGTACGAGGACCAATGTTTTCCAAGTGCTCATATGCCCTAAATGATAAGAGATTGAACCTGTTTCTATAAGCAAAGGAAGTCCTGTAAATCTGCATGGTTGAATCGAACAACGCATCGTTGAAAGGAACGAATTTTGGTTTCCCCTGAGACGTTCCGGAACTGCAAAACCGATTGATACAACTTATATGTTAGGAGCAAGGATGAAACCAATAAATTTATAGAGTAGGAACAAACATTAGAATTAGAGTAATGACAAATAGTTAAACTAAAAAAAAAAATCAATAGAAGCAAATATATAATTTAAAATGGTTAAATTGAATTTTTTTTACATTTTTTAAGCTTAAATTTATGTAAAGTAAAAAATTGAGTAGGACAATTGCTCACCTTCATCCCTCTGTTTGCGAGTCTAGTTAAGAGTATACCGAATATGGGTGTCAAAATATGACACAACCCGTGGGTGAATCGCCCACGAGTCGTGTTTGTGTCAAGTTTTTTAGGGTCATTTTGACACAATTCATAAATAATCCGTGAAAACACAGGTCAAGCTTGGATCAGAACTTAGAAGTCTTGACCAACAAGTCAAACCATGACTCGTTCCATTTATATATTTCAGTCTATTTTGGGTTTTCATTGAAATGCTGGGCCGAACGGGTCATGGAGGTCGAACGAATCAGTCTGACCCAACTCTTACCATTCCTAACGGGTCAGGTTTGAGTTTCAAAAACTTACTCATACTATTACCCGATCGTGTTTGGGTCAGAGGGTCTCTGACACGACTCATGACCCGTTTTGACACCCATATTACCGAATGCTTCAACTTATATGGGTTGCATAGTCTCCTAGCATAGTCAATTATGAATCTAAAGAACCATGAGATACCTTAAAGATATGGTTGTGATCGGTTTTCCGGTGAGGATCGGGGTTGTATCTCCATCCACAATCCTTTGGATGTAGTGTTCCAAATCGACGTGAGTCGCGATCGGGACGCATGATTTGAAGCTATCAACGTCTGTCCGGCCATCCAAACCGTGATGGAGAAGATACTCTGCATTGCCATTTTCTTCTAGAATCTTCTTCAGTGTATCCTTCTGGACTCTCTCTGCATAACTCGTCATTTCTTCAAATTCATCGATAACCTTCTCGAAATCAATCTCGAACTTCTTCTCCAACATCTTTACAAACTGTGGCAAGAAGGGAATTGGCTTTTGGATTATCATACAAATACACATATACTTATATAAATGACAAATTTTTGTGCATATTAATATAAAGAATGTGGGGCTGAGATGACAAAATCATTGAGAAGCTGGCATTTTTTGACCTTTAGCTCTCAATTTTCATTAAAAAAATTGTTTTTTTATGAAGAAAAATCGTTATCCTCCTTTTTTGGGAAACACCCTTTATTAAAGTACAGCTTGAATCATGCATATATGAGAGCAGAAGAGAGCTTAATATAAATAACATTCTGCATATTTTATATACTCATTCTAATCATTTCTGTTCGAAAAGTAGTTCAAAATCAATTCAATGAATGATAAAATTGCAGGAATTTTGATGACTTTGATCTCAGGGAAAGGGGGAGTCCATGAAAAGACACAGAAACTTAATCATGGATCAAGCCAAAAAGAAAAGGACAATTTCCAGAAGCAGGGTGAGGAAGACAGCAAATACCAAACACATGGAAATGAATATAATATACACCTCGATGGACCAATTCATGATCCAGTCAATAATTGATTAAACAAATACTGTTGGATCACGTACACCGTATTCCCGTCTCGGATACCCGCTCCGTATACCTGCACAAAGGAAAGCCCGGGAAGTCCCGTTGTTTCCCCTCCGATGATTAAGTCAGTCGGAGTTTGTTTGTAATATGTGAATGTAAGGTTTCTGTTTCAGAGAATACTTAGTCTGTAATGAGGATGATGATGAGCTATTTATAGTACTTCATACCTGTAACCATGGTTTAGTCAGACTTTACCTTAGTCCTCCTAGCTGTCCTCAGAAGCATTGACCATAGTTACTTTACTGCATATTCGTTTTTAGTGGCTACTCTATTGTAGATCCTCCTTTGTATTTGTTTAATCCTAGGCATGCTAAAGTCAGCCGGCCTAAGTCATAGGTGTGCAGGCGCACCATCTAAGGTGGACAGTGAATGCACTGTCATCCACTGAAACTGGTCCTGAAATGCTTTCTGGCGAACCCCAATTAGGCGACGCCTTCATGTGCATGTCTTCAAGGGCGACGCCTCCGTCTGTGAAGACACAGGCGACGCCTGTAACTAGCTGGGCCTAAAAAGAATGAAGTCCAAAAGGCTTATCTGAGCCGAATATTAAGCCCAGCCCAGTCCAATATTTATAACCCATCATCTGCCCCCGAAGTCTTAAATGAGCGACGCTTATTTGAGAATTTAAACTCCTTCTGAAAGTCATTTTCTTAATATCTTTTCATTTATTAAGATGCTTAGAAGATGATTCTTCTTTTGTAGGCGTCGCCTGTAACCATACTTATCGTAACCGTCGTCCACGTGTCTATCATGCACTGGGCGACTTTTCCGTTACAATTCAAATTTCAAATTTGAATTTTGGCGGGATCTTCTAGAAGCCTCGGGAAACGCTGTGACCGTTTCTGTTTGGGGGGGTAAAATAGTCATTTCCACTTTAGTAACTGCTCGCCTTTATAATTCGTAGGGGTATTTCCGTAAATTCCTCGCCTACGCAACGGTTCGCCTCCTTCAAACCCTTATAAATACCCCCACTCCTCCTTCATTTAATACTTTTACTCCCCCTTAAGCTTTCTCTCTCTAAAAATCCTCTGCCTTCTCTCTAGAATTCCGGCCAAACTCCGGTCAATTCTCCGATCGCCTTTTCTTTCTCCAACGCCTTCGCCTTTCCAAAACGCCTTCGCCTTTCTTTTCCGAAACCCTTTCGCCTTTCATCATTGCTCGGTGCTTTCCCCTCGCTCTAAACGCCCATCATCTCCGCGTCATTCGGTCTTATAGAAGAATGGCGTCTGATTCTGATATAGGTAACCACATCTTCCTTCCTTCGCCTTTCTCTGACCTTAAACCAAATCTCCTCACTCTACGTTCTTTCGAACAAGCAGTGGCTGAGGCGGGCTTGGGCGACGCCCAAGCCCCCAGGTATCCCATCCCAGATGATGCGGATCCTGAAAACCCTCACCCTATATGTCATCCCAAGGAAGGCGAGGAGATTATTTTCCCTTCTCAAATCACCGCGGGATTAAGATTCCCCTACTGTCCTCCTCTAGTGGAGTTGTGTCGCCATTTTGGCATCTCTCCCACCCAACTTTCTCCCAACGCCCTTCACACCTGGATAGGTTTTAGGGTCCTTTGCTTTCGTAGAGGGTGGGAGTATTCTTTAAACATTTTTCGTAGTTTTTATAGGTTAGAAACAAATAGATATGGCGTTCGCCTTTTCACAACTAGGGCGACGCCCCCTATTAAAGAGTGGGATTGGGACGCTTCTCGTCCCTTAGTCACGGGTTACAAATCCCGAAATAGCAATTGGAAGAACGCCTACTTTTGCTTTCAAGGAGGCGTTCCATGGTGTCTGGTGACGACCAAAAGTGGCAGAGATCTAGCTCCAGGCGTCGAGGATTTTTCCTCCGCCGAAATGGACGCCATGACAGCCATCTACTTGGATCATCAAGGAGGGCGTGCGCAGATAATCTCCAAAGAGATCTGTGAGTCCGACTTAGAAGATGCTGGCGTCTCCATAATAGATCGTCGCCTTCTGCCTTTCTTTCCGGTAAATGACTTTCCTTTCCTTTTCTTATTGCAGATAGGGATTTTGCCATGTTTTCTCACCTTGTAACGCCTGTCCAGAAAAAGGCGCCCAAGGAGAAGAAAACAAAGGAGAAGAAGGCTAAGGAGCCTAAAGGCGACGCTCCGGAGGGCTCCAAAAAGCGCAAAGGGCATAACTCCTCCAAGGGCAAGAAAAAGGCGAAGCCTATGGAGGATTCCTTGGATCCTCTTAAAGCTCCTGCCGAGCTTTTCAGCGACGACACCAACGACGCTGTCGAAGCCTTTAAAGGTGCGGTTCCTAAATCTCACTGGGTAAATAACAGCGTCACTAGTAATAGGAATAATGTTTTGTTCACAAAAAAGTGGGGTCCTCCAGTCTTAGCCTATGGTGGCATCATGTGGACCTACACCGAGTATCACTCGGGTGTTGTTAAGAAGGGACCATTTGACCCTTCCTTTGATCCGACAGGGGCGACGCCTGCTGCTCCTTCAATACAGAAGACGCCAACCCCTCCACGCCATGTACCTTCCTCTTCAAAGGAAGTAATCCTGGTGGATACCTCTCCTGGCGACGACTCCTTGCCATCACCTCCTCCTTCTCCTTTAATTCGTCGTCGCCCAGATGACCTTCTTCAATTCAAGGGGCCTGCTTTTGACGTCAGGCGAGAGCTGTTGGATCAGGCTACCATCGCCAATCCAAAAGCGCCATGGGTCCCCTGCACAAAGCTCCAGCAGACCTCTTTGATGGCGGGTCATTCCAGCCTCGACCCCAACCTCAGTCTTCACCTTCTCTCAGGTGCTTGCCCCCCTGCTGATAGAGGGCCTTTGAACCTGGAGACTGAAGCCATAGAGGGTTTGGTTCGCCATTCCCTCTCTTTAATACAGAGTCAGGTAAACGCCAATTTCCTTTAGTGCTTTTACTTTCATAGTTGTATTTTTTCCTAACTTTTCCTTGTTTATTCTTCAGATCATTCCTGCTGCTCTGAAGATGGGCGCCACTCTTATGGGCCTAACTGAGGAAAGAGAGAAGGACCAGGCCCGCCTTCGCCAGGCTGAGAAGGAGAAATTTGAGGTGGAGAAGCTGCAGCATCGCCTCGCTATTTCTGAAGCAGCTCGCAAGGAGTTGGAGGCTGACCTTGTCCATAAGGAACAGCTCGCCAATCAACTGAGGGATGCGCAGAATAGGGAGGACGCCATGAAGGCTTCCCTCAGCAAGATCCAGAAGGAGATGGCGCTTGTCAAGAAAGACAAGGACAACGCCTTCAAGGAAGCAGAGAACGCCAAAAGGGAAGCCGAGCAGGCTATTAAGGAGGCGTCTCGGTCCACTCAGGAGGTGGAACACCTCAAGGCTGAACTGCCCAAACGCCTGGAAGAAGCTGTGGAGTCCTTTCGCACAAGTTCAGATTTCGCCAAGGCTGCCATCGAGTGGAACCGTACTGGCGTTTTAGCCATCTTTAAGAAGGCTGAAAAGGATATCCGTAAGGTGGATCCCAACTTTCCCTTGGATAAGTTGGAGTTTCTATCTGGGTATCTCGCCATGAAGGCTCAAGAAGAAGCTGAGGCGTTGGCTGGTAGTGATGAAGAGACTGGCGATGACAGCTCCTCTTCTGGTGATTCTTCTCCAACAGAGTCGCCTCCTGAACCAGTGCCTGTCGAGACAAATTCAGAGACGCCTGCTCCTGGCACTTCTCCAAAGACAACGCCTTCAACTCTTCCTTAGTTTTATTTTCTTTTTCAACTCGCCTTTTTTGTAAAGACAGTTTTGCAACGCTTCGCCGTTGCTATTATGAATCCTTTATTTCCATATGCAGTGTGTGTGTTTTTCCATACTTAGCTTTATTTTATACTTAGTTTTATTTTTATCCTACTTGTTAAAATAACAAGTCTTATCTCATTTATCAAAACTTAAGCAAACGCCAATAAGCTTTTGTTTGAATGTTATCGCCAATAACTTGAGATAACCATTTCCAGTGGTCGCCATTTAATCAACTTAATGAACAACTTAATTGAATGTTTAAGTAATCGCCACCAGATTGAATATTGAGAAATCGCCATTAAACCAGATTTTAAATCATCACCATTTCATCCAATGTTTAAGCAATCGCCATTTCATTCAAGGTTTGGTAATCGCCATTACATATAACACCCCTTGATTTCAACAATACTTCATACATTGCCTTCGACATTTAAGTATAATTTTTTTTCAAATGCTATGAACACCTTCAACATTAGGCATAAAATTTCTTCAAATGCTCAGCATTAAAAGTATTCTTCAACACTTTTCCTTCTAAATCTTCTAACACATATGCGTTTGGGTGAGGAACGGCGATGACTTTGTAGGGTCCTTCCCATTTGGGTGACAGCTTGTTTACTCTATCCTGGTGTGAGAATTCGTGCCTACGCCATACCCTCTCCCCCACAAAAAATTGGCGAGATGATACTTTCCTATTGTAGTATCTCGCCGTAGCCAATCGCATACGCCCCTGAATTTCTTCTGAAGCCCATCGCTTTTCATCCACCATGTCCAATTCCAAACGCCTTTGATCCTCATTGTCCAGCGTGTCATAATGGCTTACCCTGTGCGACTCAACTGCTATTTCTGTTGGAGCAACCGCCTCTGACCCATAAACTAATCCAAATGGCGTCTCTCCAGTTGCTTTCTTTGGTGTTGTTCTCAACGCCCATAAGACGTTTTCTAATTCATCTGTCCATTTTCCTCCCAAGGCGTCTAGTCTTTTCTTCAAACCATTCAAGACTGTTTTGTTCGCTGCCTCCACCTGTCCATTGGCCTGCGCATGTTTTACTGAAGCATGCCTATGGTCAATTTTTAACTCTTCACAAAACCATTTTAACTCTTTTCCAGCGAATTGTGGGCCATTGTCACTGACCAACACACTCGGGATTCCATATCGAGAAACAATTCTTGATTTAATAAATTTGATGACTTGAAATTCGGTGGTTGATGACATCGCCTTTGCTTCAATCCATTTCGAAAAATAGTCGATGGCGACTATTATATAGGTGCGTTGCTTGGATTTTGGCAATGGTCCTACCAAATCGATTCCCCACTGTGCAAATGGCCATGCTGCGCATATACTTGTAAGGCTCGCTGGTGGACGAACTATCTTCGGACTATACTTTTGGCATGATTCACACTTCATAACCAAAGCAGTCGCCTCTTGATTCATTGTAGGCCAATAATAACCTTGATTCAGAATCTTCCTCACAATCGACCTTGCCCCTTCATGACAGGCCGCGTATCCTTCGTGGACTTCTCTTAAAATGGTAACCGTTTCCGGGTGAGCGACGCATCTGAGATAGGGCGTGGAGAAACCCTTCTTATACATTAGTCCATCGATTATTCGGAAACTTGGTGCTAAACGTACAATCTTTTTGGACTGAACTTCATCGGTGGGGAGTACTCCTGATTCCAAATAAGATCGAATAGGCGTCGCCCAGTCAACAGTGATACTTATGTTAGCACAATAAAAGCCAACACACTCTTCATGATTGGTTTCTATGAAATGGGCCTGCCTAGGCGTCGCCTGCCAAGCATATTTGCTCAGGGCGTCTGCTTCTTGATTCGCTTCTCGGGGAATGGCTTCAATCTGAAATTTATTAAACCCTGCTACCAGCGCCATAGCCTCTTTCCAATATAACTTCATTTTTTCTCCTTTAGCCATATATTCCCCTTTTATTTGGTTGACCACCAATTGTGAATCACAAAACACATGCAAAGAGGTGACTCCCAATCCTTTTGCTAATCGCAATCCCGTAACCAACGCCTCATACTCAGCTTCATTATTAGTAGCTTTGAAAGTGAGGACCAGGGCATATGTTAACGGTGTTCCTCCATCTGGTGGTGTCAACACTAATCCTGCCCCCGAGCCATCGTCTGACGAGGATCCATCAGTGTGAAGTATCCAAGGATTCTCTTCTTTTTCTTTTTCTTTAGGCGTCGCTGGTTGAGGACATGTGGATTCCACAATGAAATCTGCCAATACCTGACCCTTAATGGCGTTTCTAGGGGCGAATTTAATCCTAAACTCGCTTAATTCGATAGCCCATTTGACCATTCTTCCTGAAGCATCTGGTTTTTGTAGAAAATGTTTCAATGGTTGATTTGTTAAAACCGTAATTTCATGCTCATGGAAATAAGGACGTAGCTTCCTTGCTGATACTACCAACGCATAAAGGTACTTCTCAACCTCCAAGTAGTTTATTTCAGATTTTGCAAGTACTTTCGATACATAATACACTGGCACCTGGCCTTTTCCTACTTCCTTGACCAATACTGAACTTACAGCGACTGGTGTAATACTTAAATATAAGGAAAGAGCGTCGCCTTTGGAAGGCTTCGCCAAAGGTGGAAGTGTCTTGAGATGTTTTTTCAGGTCCTGGAAAGCCTGCTCACATTCACCAGTCCATTCAAATTTTTTGTTGGCCCTTAGCACCTGGAAGAAAGGAAGTGACTTGTCGCCTGCTTTTGCCAGAAAACGGCTAAGCGCCGCCAATCTTCCATTCAGACACTGCACTTCTTTGTGGCAAGTTGGACTCCTCATGGCTTCAATGGCTTCCAGCTTCTCAGGATTGACCTCTATTCCTCTTTGGCTTACCATGTATCCCAGAAATTTTCCCGAGTGAACGCCAAAAGCACACTTTGCTGGATTCAGGCGAACTTGATGAAGGCGCATTCTTTCGAATGTTTTCCTCAGGTCCTCCACGTGGTCCCCACTCTTTATGGATTTTACTAGCATGTCATCAACATATGCTTCCATGGTGACGCCTATCATTCCGTCGAAAAGCTTGTTGATCATCCTCTGATAAGTGGCTCCTGCATTCAACAAACCAAAAGGCATCACCGTGTAATGATATATGTCGCTATCCGCATAAAAAGCGGTATGTTGAGCGTCGCCATCCGCCATTTGTATTTGATTGTAACCAGAATACGCATCCATAAAGCTGAGTAGCTCGTGTCCAGAAGTGGCGTCGACCAATTGATCGATTCTGGGCAAAGGATAAGAATCCTTCGGACATGCTTTATTCAAGTCGCGATAGTCAATACACATCCTCCACTTCCCATTGCTTTTCTTCACCAACACAGGGTTGGCGACCCAGGTCTGAAACCTGATTTCCTTCACAAACTTTGCTTCAATGAGCTTTCCTACTTCTTGCTTGATGGCAATCGCCTTTTCCTCACCTACAGGGCGTCGCTTCTGAGCAATAGGCCTGACATTTAGGTCTAGATTGAGTTCATGGGCAATGACATCTTTGCTGATGCCCGGCATATCGCTTGGTTTCCAAGCGAATAATTCCTTGAACTCCACCAGGAGCATGGAAAGAGCAGCAGCCTCATCTTCCCCGAGCGTCGCTCCAATAGATACTTCCTTCCCTGTACCATCAATCTCCACCTTCTTCAATCCTTCCACGGGTTGAGGGCGACTCCTTTCCTCCCTTGGATCTTCTTCTGTCTGGATTGCCAAGGATTCTTTTTTCTTGACGTGGCGACGCGTCGCCTGGACATAGCAGCTTCGTGCCGCTGGTTGGTCTCCCTTCACAACCCCTACACCATGGGGTGTAGGGAATTTCAACAACTGATGATACGTGGAGTGTACCATTTTGTTTGGGTTCAATGTCGATCTTCCCAAAATGGCGTTGTAAGATGCTGGGGCGTCCACCACAATGAAAGTGATGTCGAAGTTCAAAACTTGCCATCCTTCGCCCAAGCTGACCGGCAAAGTCACTGCTCCTACCGGGTAGGTGGTGTGCGAGGCGAAGCCCATCAAAGGAAAGTTGACCTTTTTCAGATCCTTTTCCTTTCTTCCCATTCGTTTGTATGCATCCAAAAATAGGATATCAGCTGAACTTCCTGAGTCCACCAATATTCTCTTCATGTTGAATCGATCGACGCCCATAGTAATCACCAAGGCATCATCATGAGGAGAAGTGACATGTCCCATTTCCTTTTCTGAAAAGGAAATGATCACCTCCTCCTCCTCTCTTGGTCGTTTTCCTAGCTTGTCGGTTCCAGACATTTGGGAAGCGTATCCCTCCCTTGCTGAACAGGTTTCTCCACCCGAGGTAAAGCCTCCACTAATCATGTTCAAATCCTCCACCTTGTTGCTAGGCCCTACCCCATGTGGCATATTCCTAGGCGACGCCCTCTTCCTCGGACTCCTACTCCTTTGGCGTCGGGCCAAGAAGTTCTTCAAGTGCCCCTGTTGGATCAACCTTTCTATATCTTTCTTCAAAATATAGCAGTCGTCCGTATGATGGCCCTTACATCGGTGGTATCTGCAATACTGGTTAGGATTATTTCCCATAACCGCGTCTGGCTTCCTTGGTGGAGGAGGCGTCGCCCAATTCTTCTTCTCCATCTCTGTTAAAATTATGGAAATTTCCCTATTCAGGGGGGTGTAGCTTTGGAAAGCTTCTCTAGCAGGCCTTGGTCCGAAAGAGCGACGCTTATCCTCATGCTTTCGCTCATCATGCTTTGAGGAGCGTTGCTCTGGTCTTTTTCCTTCTGCATGCTCTTTTCTGGACGCTTCTTTGTGGATCTTTCTTCCTTCTCGTGAAATCTCTAAGTCTATGTAAGACTTGACTCTGTCTGCCATTTCCTCCACGGTGTGGACTGGTAGGACACTCAAACTGTCGTACAAAGTCGATCCCTTTGGGCCCAATCCTCTTATGAAGGCTCGGATGGTTTCTCCCTGCGTGATGGCTTGATCAATTCCAGCCAATTCCCTGTTGAATCGAGAATAGAAGTCGCCCAAACTTTCCTGGTCCCCCTGCCTGATATGATCGAGCGTTCCCACACTTTTTAGCAGGCGACGCCCTCCCATGTATTGTACGATGAACTTGTCCTTCAGCTCTGTCCACGAGTTTACTGATGCCTTGGGTAGGTTGAAAAACCAATGTGCAGGCACATCGCCCAAAGTAGCTGGAAATAGCAACGCCAAATGAGTTTCCTCACTTGTTCTTCCCAACAAAGAATTTTCATGTCTTTGTATGTGGAAGACCGGATCAGTATCCCCATTGTACGTATCTATGCGAAAAGTCGGCTGCACCTGTGCTGGTAGTGCCACCGATAATATCGCTGGGGCGAACGGATGCGTCGACCTGTCTCGAAGGTGAGGCATGGTTCGATTCTTTTGCTCCTTTAGCGTTTCAGCTACGATTTCTTTGACCCTGTCTTCACTTAACATCCTTGGAGCAGGCGCCACAGGTACAATAGCCCCTACTGCCCCCATGCCTGCCACAGGAAACGTCTCAGGTGATGGATTTGCTGGTGCGCCTGCTGGCCTTGATGTGGCTTCATGCGCCGCCTGAGCGCTTGCTCTTTGAGCTGCCCGAGCAGCTGTCCTTTGATCCCTTCTGTCCAAGAGCTCATCGAGAGCCATCATGAACGCTGGTGTCTGGATGAATTCTGCATTTATGTCCACTTGTCGAGGCGGCGCTCTGGCGAACGACGAGTCTATGCGAGACTGCGCCGCTCTAGGTGTGTCGTTGTCGTACCTCTGCTCTTCAGGAGGCACTTCTTCCGCCTGAATATTTTCTTGCTGCACAGACCTAGGTCGCACCATTTGTATTGGTATGTATGAGGTCTGTCCCAAATGCTGCTGCAGGTTTTGGAGCGAGTCCTCATCATTCACTTCACGAATGGTCTTTGCTCTTGTTGTTGGTGGAGCCATGGCTGATTTTCGCTCAATGGTTCCCACAGACGGCGCCAATGTGTTGGATCACGTACACCGTATTCCCGTCTCGGATACCCGCTCCGTATACCTGCACAAAGGAAAGCCCGGGAAGTCCCGTTGTTTCCCCTCCGATGATTAAGTCAGTCGGAGTTTGTTTGTAATATGTGAATGTAAGGTTTCTGTTTCAGAGAATACTTAGTCTGTAATGAGGATGATGATGAGCTATTTATAGTACTTCATACCTGTAACCATGGTTTAGTCAGACTTTACCTTAGTCCTCCTAGCTGTCCTCAGAAGCATTGACCATAGTTACTTTACTGCATATTCGTTTTTAGTGGCTACTCTATTGTAGATCCTCCTTTGTATTTGTTTAATCCTAGGCATGCTAAAGTCAGCCGGCCTAAGTCATAGGTGTGCAGGCGCACCATCTAAGGTGGACAGTGAATGCACTGTCATCCACTGAAACTGGTCCTGAAATGCTTTCTGGCGAACCCCAATTAGGCGACGCCTTCATGTGCATGTCTTCAAGGGCGACGCCTCCGTCTGTGAAGACACAGGCGACGCCTGTAACTAGCTGGGCCTAAAAAGAATGAAGTCCAAAAGGCTTATCTGAGCCGAATATTAAGCCCAGCCCAGTCCAATATTTATAACCCATCAAATACCATGAGAATACAGATTCTTTAAAAAACATTATTATATGGGAATCTTTACTACAATTATTTAACTTCCCGATGAGATTATACTCACCAAACTCCAAAATTTGCGGGTTTTATGCAGAAATTCTACTGCATGCATGTTGCCAGATGAGAAAGATTGGACATTTCTGAAGAAAACTCAATGGGAATCTTTGAAATTTCATGGGAAGCTCCGAAATTATGTCGGAATTCGTCTGCATGCAAGTTGGTAACTCCGAAAAATTGAATTTTTCGACATAATCAGGAAATTTTGAAGAAACCCATTTCAGAATTGCAGTGATTTCAATAACAGAGAAAGTAGAAAGATGCAAGTTGAGGATACAGTACCTGAAATCTCAGTGCTCGAGGTTCTGATGGATACACGACTATGGAGTTTCACAGAGAAGAGGGAATGAATTTAAAACAGATTTGCAGTGGTGGACACGGAAACGCCTCTATCGGTGTTACTCCACAGCTATTGGGAAGAAGGTAGTGGAAGCAACATCAATGGTTTCTGCGCGTATTTTGTCTCTCCCGTTCAGTCAGCTGTTCCAGGGAGACTCAGCTACTATTCTTGTATTGTTTGGTGGAAGAAAGTAGACAATGCACCGTGGTATATATATACACAGTGCAGGTCTCATAGACTCTTCAAGAGAGGGGTAAATATAGAAAAAAATAATATATTAAATCATTTTTAAGGTAATATTATATTATATTGAAAATTAAAATGGTGGGTTGATAAAGAAACACATTTGGCAACAAAAAAACAAAAAGGAAAATGCATTTAATAATAAATACCAAAAAAATCAAGGTGTCCAATTTAAGGAAAATTATCATAATAAGTTACAGTGTTATATGGCAATGAATGAAATTAGTCAGTTCTTAAAAGTTGAAAAATAGGTAGGTCTTTGAATCTATAATGAAATTTAGGTTATATATTCAATCATCATCTACTGCTTTTTGGAAGGTATATAATTGCATCTCCCATATTTGTTCTTTCTCTCAAAATATAAAATTTATGAAATTAGGTCTTTGAATCTTATTTATGAAATTAGGTTATAAATTTAATCACTATCTACTTATTTTTAGAAGGTATATAATTGCATTTCCCATATTTGTTCTTTTCTCAAAATATAAAAATAATGAAATTAGGCTAGAAAATTAATTATATATTCTGCTCAATATTAAAAGTCAATGTTAGTCTCTCCAATTTTTATTATATCAATTATACGTCATGTATTTCTACAATTTTCAATCATTACAACTCTATCAATCCTCCTCAATATTAAAAGTCAATGTTAGTCGCTCTAATTTTTATTATACCAATTATACCCCTTGTACCTTTACAATTTTCAATTATCATAACTTTATCAATAGTTAACCAAACGACAAATTTCTTCATTCAATTATACTCATCATACATCTACAATTCTCACTCATCATAACTTTACCAATAATCACATTTATACAATGCAAACTTTTTTATGTTATTTATATTTATTTTCTCTGGAGTACCTAAATATTATCATCTTTATTGCATTTTCATCATTATCTTGAAAACTCATTCACGTAAAAAGATCTTTTGTGTAATTTTACTCTAGCCTATTAAAAAAGGTAACTAAATGAATAATTAAATTATGATATAATGGGTGTTTAATTTAGATTTTAATTATGTATTAGTATTAACTAGAGTTTAATACAGAGTTTAATTAAATATTAAATTAGTGAATTATTAAAAGTTGAAAAATAGCTAAGTATTTAACTTTTATTTATGAAATTTAGGTTATAAATTTATTTATTTATCTACATTTTTTTAAGGTATATAATTAAATTTGTCATGTTTGTTCTTTCTATTCAAATATAAAATTAGGCTAGAAAATTAAATATATATCTATTTTAAAAAAGTAACTAAATTAGTAATTGAATTATAATATAAATGTAATGGAGTGTTGAGTTCGACTACTATGAATCATCACCTTCGAGACAACGTGAATAACTTAATCTAAGTTCCAATTGATGGCAAAAAAAAAAAATATAAGTTCCAATTTAGTCCTCACATTTATAAAAATGTTGACTATGAATATTTATTAAATTTCATATTTGTTGCCCGAATTATTCCCTATTTAACCTAACTATATCATAGTCTAATCGGTTGGAAATATGATCTTACTTAACACTATTTCACATAGTATATTGAAATGGAACAAGCATAATCGATCACTACACATCAGTTGAAAATAAATATAAATAAATAAGAGTAATAGTCTTTTTTTTGTAGTAATATATATGTATTACAATTTACAACAAGGGCATACATTTAGCACATAAACATAAAATTTAGTCGGATTAATTAATTTGAACAGACATTATTAGTATTGTTTATAATAAATGATAAATAATTTATAAAATAAATAATACTGAAAATAGTTGTCCATATGAAATTATGACTTCCTCTTACAATTATGTCGACCAAAAAGTAGTAAAATCACTGTTTAACAGTGACTTCCTCTTATTATTTAACAGTAAAATCACTATTTAAATCACGCTTTAAATTTATACGTATTGTATATAGAATTTTTTATTTTATCGTATTATATGGTCAATTTAAAATTCAAAAATTAACGCATAGTCAGCGTCATTTAATTCGTAATTAAATTATCTACGCACTGTAAATTTTTTTAGTAAGTACATAATTAAATTTCTCACCTAATGCATTGAATTATTTGCGGTCAAATTATATAACAAACGATGTTAGGTTAAAAAATTACTGTATTTCTAATCCAAAATATTATCATAGGTAAATAATTGAATTACGACATAAATAACGTTAACCGTGGTGAGTTTGGACTTACAGGGTCTGAATTATATTTTTTGAAGTCAAATTTTCATATCTCTATGACAGAGCATTTGGCAAAAAAAAACACAATTTATGGCAGAGCGTACAGTAAATCTGTAGGTCCAAATTTACTATTTTTTTGCATCATTTGAATTGCAATTAAAATATCTACATACTATAATGTTTTTAATTTTGTTTTCAATAGATACATAATTTTATTTTTAATTAAACATCGAGTCATCAAAAAATGAAGAAAAAACAAAATAAATAAATTGAACACCACTAAGGGGTAGTGTTTTTGGTAAAACGCTACCCCGAGTAGTGTTTTTTGTAAAAATAAAAACAAATAAGCGTTACTTGTAGTAGCGCATATGCATAGATGACTAAATATATTTTTTGGATATACACTTTTCTAAATATATTTTTAGACCTGCCTACTTTTAAAAAAAATTAAAGATATATGTATTTATTTATATATGTATATGTCCACGGCCTAATGATGTCGATCAAATCACGTACTACCTTTTCATATTCGAGACCCCATCACACTAACTAGATAAGTGACACTTGAGTGTTGGATGATGCTACTTAATGAAAGGTTAAAGGAATGTCTTCTTTTTTCTTTATAAAAGTGTGTATATATATATATATATATATATATATGTGGATGTTAATATATGTTTAAAAATATATTTTAAAAAATCACTTACAAATTTAGACATGTAAGTAGAGACTAGAGACTATGATTTCTCATATGATAAAATGATATGTAACAATTTATATTTATGTGTATATATGTTTGATCTTTAACACATTATGGGTTTAAACAACTCTTATATATTTAAATACGATTAATAAATGTGTCTGAACGTTTATAATTTGTATATATATGTATAAACATGATTAAATATATATAAATAATATTTATATTTGTTATTGTACTTATTTTTGAATCTTATGTGAATTGTAAAATTTCCAATCGTGTAACACAGTGTCATGCATATTATATTATATTTTTTGTTTAGAAAGATAATTGTGTGTGATCTGTTTATTAATTGTGTCGTTTTTGTATTTAAAATTTTGAGACACATTTAAGACTTATCGATGTACCCACAAATTATTATCTCTAAAGTTAATTAAACTGTATATTTTTAAACTATGTTTAATTGGATTCAAAAGTACACAGAATCACGCTTATAAAAGGAATTTTTTCAAAAACTGTTTAGTTTAGAAAAAGAATTTGAAAAAGTGTATATCGAATTTTTTTTTTTAGAAAAGTATGTATACGCGCGACGCGCCTAGGGATGCGCCTATTGCAATAGGCGCATCCCAGGGGTGCGCCTACTGCAATAGGCGCACGCCAGGGGTGCGCCTATTGCCTAAATTTTTTTTTTTTTTTCGCAAAAACACCGGACACCGGTCTATCAGAAACCACGTTGATTTTAAGTCTGCTTATGGTTTTCCTCCTAAATAGAAATTGAGAGATAGTCTCACGCGTTGCTTCATCTCAGTATTCATAGGTCCAAACTCCAAATTTTCCAACTTGTTCTGAACAACAATGAAACAAAGTTGTTTATTCACAAGTTTCTGAATGAGACTTTTCTTCAGATACACTAGCTAGTTTGACATTTTCAGGAATTACTCCTGCAAAAGAGCTCTTTGGGGTTTCCACTGCCTTTTTCTTCGGCATCTGAAGACTCTTGATTTTCTGCATAGTGTACTCGTTGATTTTAAGTCTGCTTATGGTTTTCCTCCTAAATAGAAATTGAAGTCTTTCATCACAAACTACTCTCTTCTTCGTAGGGTGATTCAGTTTGTTGTCATTGATATACCGCGCTATAATTGCTCCAACATCTTGCTGAGAGATCTAATCATGCGTCTCTACACCAACCGATTTGAGAAACTCGATGAGATTACTCGATCCCCATCTAACAAATTCCATTTTTCTTGATTGGTACTTCCTTTTTCTGAACAACTTGTTCTGAACAACAATGAAACAAAGTTCATGTTGTTGGTAGATGATGTGTATTTATGTTGCTCCAAATATAAGCTCCGGAGCACGGTTATAACACGAAAAAATGTATGGTATGTTTGCCTCACACTTGACCTGAACATTCAACAAGAAAAATCGAACAGGGTATAGGCTAACTAACAGCTGCAACACATTAGAGGCAGGCATGCTAGAAAGGTCCTGCAGCTGCAATCTTCCGAATATCTTGTAAAGCTTCTCCAATTACTATAGCTTTTTATATGAGTTCAAGCCTGCTTATGGTTTTCCTCCTAAATAGAAATTGAGAGATACTCTCTCCAGTAAAGAATAAAGGAAGTTCTAAGAAGAAATGGTTTTCCTCCTGAAAATGTCAAACTGGCTAGTGTATTTGAAGAAAAGTCTCATTCAGAAACTTGTGAATAAACAACTTTGTTTCAATGTTTGACCTCGCGGATGTTGTTCAGAACAAGTTGGAAAATTTAGGGCAGGAACCTAAAGTATTTAACTTCTGATAACTTCCTTTCTTCTTTATTGGAGAGACTATCTCTCAATTTCTATGTAGGAGGAAAACCGTATAAGCAGGCTCAAAATCAGATGTTTTTCAAAAAGTAAGCATATAGTAGGAAAAAAACATACATGGAGGAATTTGGTGCGCGTAGAGGAATTTGGACTTGTGAATACTGGGATAAAGCAACGCGTGAGACAATCATCTCGGTGGTTTGTTAACAAATTGATTTTCTGTCCTCTTGATCCAAGACCCTTTTGTTAACAAATTGATCTTCTGTCCTCTTGATTCAAGACCCTTCCTAACCATTGGAAGGGGATCAGTTTTCTTCTGTCCTCACCGTACGACAGAAGATATTCGGAAGATTCAGAATCTTGTGAATAAACAACTTTGCTTCATTATTGTTCAGAACAAGTTGGAAAATTTAGGACAGGAACCTAAAGTAACCCCAAAGAGCTCTTTTGCAGGAGTAATTCCTGAAAATGTCAAACTAGCTAGTGTATCTGAAGAAAAGTCTCATTCAGAAACTTTTGAATAAACAACTTTGTTTCATTGTTGTTCAGAACAAGTTGGAAAATTTGGAGGAAAACCTGTGAATACTGAGATAAAGCAACGCGTGAGACTATCTCTCAATTTCTATTTAGGAAGAAAACCATAAGCAGACTTAAAATCAACGTGGTTTCTGATAGACCGGTGTTTTTGCGAAAAAAAAAAAAAATTTAGGCAATAGGCGCACCCCTGGCGTGCGCCTATTGCAGTAGGCGCACCCCTGGGATGCGCCTATTCAATAGGCGCGTCGCGCGTATACATACTTTTCTAAAAAAAAAAATTCGATATACACTTTTTCAAAAGTGAACAGTTTTTGAAAAAACTCTTATAAAAGTGCATTAAAGTCGAGGTAACCAATTAGTTATGTCTTAAATTAATGGTGGAATAATCCAACTGGCTTTTAATATCCATGATGATATACCAAATGGCCAATCCACGTATATATCCAATGAATCTGACCACAACATGAATTCAAATTTTTGTATGTATATACATATAAATATAGATATATTTTAATATTATGAATTGTATTATCAAATATAAAACTATGTGTATTTATTATAAAAAATAATTAAAAGTACATGAATTAGTAATAAAATTAATATTAACAACTATTAACAGTTTAACACAATGCAAGTTAACAAATTTAAGTTTTTTTTTTCTAAATAATTTTGTGACTTCTATTAGTGTCATATGTTTAGTAAAAGTTTCAACATCCAAACAAAATTTATTTTTATTTTTAATTCACAAAATTTATTGAGACTATAAATATATAATAAAAATGATTTTTTTTAACGTTCATATAGTACTTTTAAATTAAATTTTATGGTTTTACGACTTTTATTATCATTATATACTTATATAAAAATATTAAAACTTTAATATTTTTTATATATTTTTATAATAGTAACAAATTCTTTTATACATATGATAGTTGATCATTTTGTTAAATGAAAATATGTTAAGTTCATACATAAATAACATATATTTCTAAGATTGTTAAAATTTACTTTGATATTATTATTATTATTATTCAATCATGTGTTAAATTTGATATTAAGAATGTAATTATAATAAGGTAAGGGTGTTGATATGTGACTATTATTTTGATAGAATTGTTATTTAATAATTTTTTGTAATAAGTGCATGTTTTTTATTCATAAAATATAACATTATGTATTTTAATATTGTATAAATTCATTACATATAATATATTTAAGACAAAATCATAAATATATACATGTGAATTTTAAGAGAAATGATTTAAGATTTTGTAATTTATCTATTTAATGAAGGAGAAGATTTGAAGAATTTTAAGTGATTTACACAACACACCATTTATAATTAAAAATTATATATTTGACATGAATCAATTAAAAAAAATTAACATTCAAAATGAAAAAAAATACATCTAAAAACTTACTTATCAAATATATTCTAACTAGCAAAATTAATATATAGATTTGTTGTTAAAAAGTCAATCACACATCCATTGACTGTATATTGGTTATTAACCTTAAATCTGAACATATTTATAAATATAATTATGATAAATAAATTCAAATAATATTCCCTGTAATTATTGATTATTTATTCATTTTCTATCTCTTTACTTTACCTAACATAGGGGTGAGAAAAAAAAATGGTTGGGCCGAAACCGATCTGAGACCGGTCTGACTAAGATCGAAACCGACTAGGACCGAGACCGAACGGACAGTTTTTTTCCTCTAAAGTCGGGCTCGGGTTCAGAATTTTTCCCGAAATTCCCGATTCGGTCCGGCCCGGTCCGGGTTGCCTAAAAACCTAATACATAATACTATACAAGTATAGTAGTATACAGATTTATAAAGTTCGAGGAGTGAACACATTATGTTCTATTTATAATGTGTGTTTGAATTGTATGTTTGATACTTGATTTATTGTGTTTTGTGTTTGTTTGTTCTAAATTTGGTGAAAATTCAGACAAAAAAGTTTGTTTGTTTTTAGTTGGACTGGAAATTTCGGTAATGGACCGACTCAGACAGGCTTTTTATACCGAATTCGGTATCGGTTCTCCAAAGGTAAAAACCGAAATTTCGGACTCGGGCTCGATCTTGCTTAAAAAACCGGACCAGCCCGCCCAAGCTCACCCCTAACCTAACAAATGCTGGACTTATAATTTATAACCGTTTATTAAAAAAAAAAAAAAAACTGTATATTATTGTATAAACTATAACCCACATGGGATTCAAATTTATGTATATACACAGAACACACACATATATATATATATATATATATATTATATATATAAATATATATATGTATATAAATATATACTTATAGTGAAGTGGGAAACAAGACTATACGACCGACAAGAAACCTTCCCAACTGGGCCGGTCCTATATATATACGAATAAGAGACACGCACTGCTCATGGAAACGACAATGATAATATAATAATTCACGTACCAACAACGCATAATATAAAATTAGGGTTTCACCCACATGACTATTTGTATTTTGAATTTGAGAGACGTGTTGAAAAATTTCATTTCAGTTGATGATATAAGTTAGTTAATTAATACACCAAATATTATTATAATAATAATAAAATATTGTTTGAAATTGAATCATAGGATATGAGTGTTAGTGTATTTAGAAAAGGTGATATATCTCCATTGCAAGTGTGAAAGATGGACCGACCGAAATATTCTGAAAATGGAAAGTGAAATTGGGTGCGCCACTCCTTTTGATGAAGTCCTTGTAGATATACACGAGCAGTTCAAAACATTAAGCAGGTATACATACATACATACAATATATAGATATATATTGTATGGTCACGACTCAAATATTATTGAACGGTCATTTTATTATAAAAAAATAATTATTTTTAATATATATTTTTTTTACGACTCTTTTTTTGAACCGTCCTTTTTAAAATGAAATATTTATTTTTTTTTACTATTTTTTACGGCTCAATCACTATGAGCCGTCATTTTATTAAAAAAATAATATTTTTTCAGCTCAATATAATAATTGAGCCGTAGAACAAAAATAAATAAATAAATCAAATCTCCCGCTGTCTCCTTTTCTTCACGCTCGTGACCCCTCAACCTTCAACATATTTCTTCACTTCAACTTTACATCTCACTTCCCGCTCACTTCCATTCCACAAGAAGAAGAAGAAGACCTCCTTCGCTTACTTCAACTTTTCATTTTCATCTCACAAGAAGAAGAAGAAGACCTCCTTCGTGCAACTTCTTCTTTGGCTAGAAGAACTCCTTCGCGCAACTTCTTCTCCCCGTGAAGGTTCTTCTCCCCGTGAAGCTCCTTCTTCCGACTCCCCGTGAAGCTCCTCCCGCAGCTTCACTCTTCTTCTCCCGCAGCTCCTTCTCCTCGAAGCTTCACCTGAATAACCTCCGAAGCTGGAGCTGGACTCGCTGGAGCTGGAATCACTGGAGCTGGGGCGCCTGAAGAACCTCCGGAGGTTAGGGCTCGAATGAGACTCAGCTCGACGAAGCCTCACACTGCACCTTCGAAGCTTCACTCACGGGGATGGGGGCGAGGGCGATAGAGATGAGTAGCAGTATAAAGTGGGTGAGGGTTGTGGTGGTAGCTCCAGTGTGGAGCATCCGGTGGGTGGACGGTGGGTAGAATGTGGTGGGGGAGATGTGTAGATGTAAATGGAAATATTGATGTAAATGGTGTAGATGTGATGGGAGATAACCCTTGTGGACATAATTTTTTTGAAATATAAATATTTTTCACGTCTAGATATATTGAGACGTGAAAAATAAGAATTTTAAAATAATAAATACTTTTCGTGACTCAATAGAAAGTGTCTCCATAATTATTTTGGCGACACTTTTCATTTGAGCCAGAAATTATCACGACTCATTATATATTAAGTCGTTATAATTCTCGTGACACATCATACCACGGCTCAACAAAAATTGAGCCGTGATAATTTAACGGCTCAATTAATGAGCCGTTAAAAATGCATTTTTTAGCCGTTATTCGCAATCTCTCCCGTAGTGAATTAGTGTTGGACATAAAATTGAAAATATATATATATATATATATTGAAATCAAATGGCATAAAATTAAAATTATATATTTTTATAAACGCAACAAGCCCTATGGCATGATAAGTTAGATACACATTATATAAATAATTATTATGTATGTAAAATTGATGCTAAAAGTTATATTAGTTCATTTAGAAAAATGCTAAAGGTATATATTAAGAAAAATAAGTGGGCCGTTTAAAACACTTATTGGTTAAGTGGACGGACAATTCCTGATCAATGGCCTCAATACTCAATAGATATATTTTTTTAACAGTACTTAATGTTGTTAATAAGGTTTTTATTTAATTATCATATATATATATATAATGTTTTATTTAGCATAAGAAGTATAAAAAAACAAGCACACTTGAAGTGGTGAAGAGGTGAACTTTAGCACATTGCACATGTACTGCCAGTCTGCCCTCCCTAGTCCCCACCACATTGGTGTAAATTTATAAAAGTTATAATTGAGTTTTTTTTAATGTTTAAAAATAAAAAAGATGATTTTTAATATTTGAAAATTTATTGAATGTACCTCTACACTTACTTTATCTTTCAAACTTAATATAATATATTTTAAAACAAATAATAATAAAATTCTTTTAAAATATCACAATTTAACATTTTTTTTAATATATTACTATTGAGTCTTGATTCAATCCGTAATCGATTGAGCTCTAATCGAATTGGGATTCTGTTTAACCCGAACACACATTATATATATATATATATGAGTTAAATACTAAATAATTACCCGGACTTTGACCGTTTTACAAATAGCTACTTCAACTTTGAATTTTCAAAAATAGTTACCTCAACTTTGGACAAATGTGCAAATAGTTACCTCAGTTAATTTTTTCGTTAAATATGAACGGAAAATGACGTGACAGCACATGATTGATCCTCATTTTAAAAAGTAAATGATTTTTTAAAAATACCAAAAAATCAGATTATTTTTTAAAAAATTGGGAAATCAATAGAGAAAATTATGAATAGTTTTTTTTTTGTTTCATATTTTCAATGAAAGTATTATATTAAAAACTCTTATTTTCTCTATTGATTTTTCATATTTTGTTGGTATTTTTAAAAAAAATATTTAGTTTTTTAAATTAGGAACCAATCATGTGCTGACACGTTCTTTTCCGTTCATATTTAACGAAAAAGTTAACTGAGGTAGCAATTTGCCCCAAGTGTCAAAGTTTAGGTAGTCGTTTTTGAAAATTCAAAGTTGAGATAGCTATTTGTAAAACGGTCAAAGTTCGGTTAGCTATTTGGTATTTAACCATATATATATACTAAAAAGAACATTCCATTTCAAGTGTAGTTAACTGTCCTACTACCTACACAAACTACGATTGGACATTGCCCGATCTAGACAAGCACTATGGTCGTGGTTTCCTTGTTTACATAGCTTTCCACCTTTCCCCTTATATGATAAAAAAAACTATGATGGCATGAGAATATATATATATATATATATATAATACAAAATCTTTTATTTTAACGGACTTTTCGAATATTCAAACTTAAGGTATTTTGATACCAAAACTATAAATATATATATTTTGAAGTTAAAATAGTTATTTATAAATTTGTATTTTTATAAATGAAAACATTCAGTTACGTAATAAGTTTCATTTATTGCTTAACAAACACGAACCCGACGGGTTGGAGTTTTTAGTGTTTATCACCACGTGGGACGGAAAGGTTGTCGGGTCTCGGCTCGTTTTTGCATGCACGATCAAAACGTGCTTTAAATCATATATTTCCCATGCAGCATAAGCACTGCCGTCATCTGCATATATGAAATGGTTTTACTTTAATGGGATCTTCCTTCATTATTGGACCCTAACATTTATAAAATAGTTATATATATATATATATATATATACGCACTACCTCGTCGTTAGCGGATTCATAGGAGAGGTTGGTATGTAAGTAGGGTCTATAGGGCCTAGGGCCTATAAATTGGGGTGAAAATTTTATAAACATAGTTATAATTCTAAATGTTAATATGGTTAACTGAATTATTATGGTACGGATAATGAATTTTATACTCATAATCAGGGACGAAGCCATAAATTTATATCAGTGGGGCAATAATTAGTCTAAGTGCAAATAGTTAAAGCAAAGTTTTTTTAGAAGGGACAAATATAAGAATTTAAATGGCTAAATTGAAAATAAATATATTTTTAAGGCTAAATTGACACAAATTCAAAAGTTGAAGGGGGCAATTGTCCCCCTCATCCCTCTATGGCTTCTTTTATGCCCTTTATAATTATGCTTATGATATTTGAGTTATACCCATAATTAATATATAAATATAATAATAATTTATTATTAATAAACTAATATATACTAACTATAATTGTTAGGGGTGTTGAATCGTGTGGAATGATGTTAATGTTTCATGGATGTTAATGTTAGTGTTATATTTTTTATTGTTGGTACTATAGATTTATGTATTTTTAACAATAATATTTTGGGTCTTTTATTATATTACATATGTGAAATGGACAGTGTTATCAGAACAGGATCAGAACGGTGGTCCGACCGGGAACCAGACCTCTATGCGGTTTGGTTCAGTTAAAAAACGTAAATGCATATGAACAATGTTTGAACCAGGTTAGATCGCCCGATTTCCGGTTCTAGCTTTTTTGGGTGGTTTAAATTTTTTGTGTGGTTCTCTTCGGTTTAAACCGACTTCTTCGGTTTAGAAGTTATGTTTAAAGTTTAGACCTATTGTGTTTGATTTTGAGATTATTGTGTTATGTATGTTCAAAGTTTGAGGTAATTATGTTGTGTTATATTATGTTTGAGAGTAATGTGTATGTTTTAGACTATGTGTTTGTGTGTGTTTGAGATAATTATGTGTGTGTTTGAGACTATTTAGTTTACAATTGTATGTTCAATTTTGTTTTTTGCTTGTGAACAGTGAACCACACGTTGAACTGATTCCAACCGGATTGGACCAGACGAATCGGGAACCGACCCCCTCGCCGGTTCGAGGGCTGGTCCAGTTCTGATAACAATAGAAATGAATATGGGTATACGGGTAAAACCATGATTAATAATCACGTTTATTTTAATAGTTATGGTATTAAACATGCCGTAATGGTTATGATACGTGGTTTAAAAATATGGTACCATACCATAACCGTAGATAACTCAAATGGTGTACTTAGCATATATGTGAATGCCTTAGAATTTATATATATATATATTATGCAAGTTTTTAAAGGGTGAATTTGCAAATAAGTGTATTTTCTAGGTTGAAAATTCCTCGTAACACTCATTCTGTATAACGCTTGCATTTTATGTCTTAACACGGCTACTGGCTAGCTACTAACTAGGGTTATTGCTCTGTTAGACTTTTGTTTATTGCGGAAAACTCCTAATTGTTATCCATCTTCTTTAAGAGTTTGGATCGTGTATCCTATTGGGCTTATTCGTTAATGGTCTGTCTACAGATTTAGCCCAAACATAATATGTAATACTAGGCAACATATATAATATATTAAAAAAATATAGGTTAGACGTTCAAATCATATAAAATAGACTAAATTATCTACATAGTTACTTATGTTTATGATGACACGTGTTCCTGAACAGTTGAAACTTGTATTAAACAGTTACTTATGTTTCAAAACGTGATTGAACAATTTTAAAAAAAATATGTAAAAAAATAACTAAAATATTCTTTCACTGTTTTTCATGTTCTTTATCTTTAATCTATTTTTCCTCGATTCAAACCAAAATCTGCATTTATTGAGTTCGATTTGAACTCAGATTTGCGCAAAACTGAGTTCGAAATCAAATTTTAGACATGAAGAACACGAGATAAAAGGGAATGGTAAAATCGTCATTGTTGTAACTATTTAAGCACATTTATGTGACTGAATATAACACGTTTAACCACAAAAAGATACATTTTTTAAACATATATGAATGTTTAACTACAAAAAAAATAAGTAATCATTTAGTCACATAGTGCTAATATAAGTAATTGTTGAGGTGATTTATCATATAAAATAATATTGATATTTGGTTACGTATTTATTTTGTTAAGAAAATGTGAATGTTGAGTTAATATATGTAATAATATTATTGCAACTTGCAAGTATCCACCTGTAATCGATTACACTAAATAATATCAGAATGCCCATTTAATTTTAAGAATTATTTTTTTTGAATTTTTTTATTATTTAGTGTTTGATTATGCTTAAATTTTTCTTATTTTAAAAATTGTAAAAATAACATAATATTTGTAGGAATTGATTGAGACACAATCGAAGAGTTTAAGTATGTAAGCTCATTTATGGTTGGGGGTAGGGGTCTGAGTCAAAACTTAAAACTTAATTTTTCGATTGAGACTTAATCGAGTTTCAATCGGAGTGGTTAGTGCTTGAATCTTCTAACATTGATAACGTATTTGAAGAGTTTAACTATAACATTCATAACAGTATTTTGTAAATTATATTATATTGAGTTTAAATAGAAATAACTGAAGGAATAAATTGAATTTTTGACTAAATATCAAAGAATACTTTTTTAAAATAAATATTAAGAGAGATTCTCAAATTGTGTGTAAATATTTTAAAATGTAAAATCGTATTTTTATTTAAGAACTTAACATTATAAATTATTTAGAAAGAATAAACTGGAAATTTTATTTTTTCGTGAAGGGATAAAATAAATATATTTGGCTAAAATAAAGGGATAATTTTAATTGTTTGATTTAGCTACCTTCCTTAAATAGGACGGACCTCCTCGTGGTTCATATGATCTGTGAGATCTTAGCCACAAATAAACGACAAAGTCAAATGTAATGTTATGTGTTTATATGCCGCAATCATTCAACTAAGCTCCGTTTAATATATATATATATATATATATATATTTAAATTGAGTATCAACTTGTGTATGACAAATCAACTGTAGATTGTATTAAAATATGATCAATTTAAACACGACTTATAATTATTAAGGAGTCAATTTTTGAGATTCAAACACGGCTCACGGGTTCATTCAATCTGCACGACCCGTGAACCTTGTTGAAACTAGAATATGAAAAAAAATCTCGAGCTTTATTTGCAGTGAATTGAGAAGTACTACATAGTACATATACTGCTGTTATATAGTAGGTTATCCTCAACTAATTTCTAAAAGAGTTAACTTTCATTATTTATAAAATGACCCTCAACATATTGTAAAAGGTAAAAGTGATTATGAAGTTATATATACGTCTTCAAACCCGCACTTAGTGTTTTTTTTGTGGTTTGTATTTTATAGATCAACCTGTTGACTCGCATAACCCGTTCACCAATGTGATACATATATGGCATGTGTGACCCATAAAGTTTTATATATTTATTGTATAAATTTAGGGTTGACTCGTGAGTCGAGAGTTATAGGTTTGTTTATGAACCGGTTCAAAATTGAACTGGTATGATTTATAAAAAACGAATACTTTTGTATGTTTCTAACAAAATTGGTATGGTTTAGGTAAAAACAACTGATATGGTTCGAATCGATTCAGAACCAGTTCAAATCATTTTTGTGTGTTTTTTTATAACAATTTTGGTTCGGAAATAATATGGTTCAAACCAAAACTGAACTGGCTAAAAATCTTGTCCAACACACTGAACCGACTGAAAAAATACTGAACCAACTGAAAAGCACTGAACCGACTAAAAAACACTGAACCAATTGAAAATATGTTCCACAACCAACTGAAATTCTGTCCAACATCAACATACGAGAGTCCAATATATCTATAAGTTTGGTTTAATGAAGACATCTCTAGGTTTGGTTTAATTTAAGACCGGTTTAGTTGATGTTGCTTCAAACCAGTTCTAAAATTATATAAGTTTAAAGTGGTTTGATTTAAATTTAAGTATAAACCAGTATAAAAAAAATAAGTCAATTCAAACTGAATTTTTTGTACTATTTTGAAATGGTATACTTGAAACCTAAAAACATTGGTTTGATTTTGATACTAATTCGGCTAAATCGGTTCAAACCAAACCAAAATCAGACCAGTTCAGTCGAACCAATTTAAATGAACAAGGCTAGAGAGTTACGACTCAAATATAATTTTATTTTTTTATGCAAATTGAATAAATCGTATCAAAATAACTCGTGACTAAAAAAATAGTCAAACCTAAACACATCCTATGAACCAACTCACGAGTGATAAAAAATTGACATCTCTAATAAATATAAATTTGCCCTTCTACAAATTAAAAAGGCATAACCACAACATTTTTTACATTTTTAAGTGTCCAGAGAGCACTGAAGTTGCAATCTTTGACCATTCGGAGTCACCAAGGGCCAACGGAGGCTCTCAACATCCAAACTAGTTATATGGGCCCAAAAGGAATGGCCTTCATATATATATATATATATATATATATATATATATATTGAATTTCACAATAAAATTTGCATTTAGTAATATTATTTTAAAGTTTTATATGCAATGGATATATCACATGGATTGTGTAATAATCTATTTAGAAATTATTAATTAGATAAAAATATACAGAGAATTCTGATAGCTTAGTAATACTTGTGGCATGATATATCTGCTACTTAATCTTTATATATACTAGAACCCGGCACACGCTACACGCGTGCACGTTGTCGTCGTTGAAGTCTTACGAGAACATGATTAACCCGACTCCTAGGATAATACAAGAATTGATCACTTCATAAAAATATTATTAATGTAAAACTAAACTTAATTTGCATAAGATAATGAAATAATAAAATTTAAAAACTCTTAAATATTTTTAAAAATTGTTCGAGCGACCGGGAGCATATAACACTATCAAAAGGAATCCCGGTCGCTCGAGCAAGTTTTTAAAAATATTTAAGAGTTTTTAAATTTTATTATTTCATTATCTTATGCAAATTAAGTTTAGTTTTACATTAATAATATTTTTATGAAGTGATCAATTCTTGTATTATCCTAGGAGTCGGGTTGATCATGTTCTCGTAAGACTTCAACGACGACAACGTGCACGCGCGTAGCGTGTGCCGGGGTCTAGTATAACCATTAGGGAAATACACTTAAGTGGATTACAAATATTTCAGTATAGTTTAGTGGTTAATTAGATATTTGATAAAGTTGACATTGCGCATTGTTTATAGTCATACTATGAGTATTTTCACTCACATACCATGTCATAATATCTCATCTCATATCAACTATCACGTAATGCCCGACCTCGAACTAATTTCTATGAGTATTCATACATGCTATTACAACGACTATTACAAATTTATCATGATAATATCAACTATCGTTTAATGCTCAATCTCGAACATTCTTTGAGTAATTTTCACTCATGTATCATGTCATACTATCTTATCTCATACCAACTATCGCTAATGCTCGACCTCGAACTTTCTATGAGTATTCATACCAACCTCGAACTTTCTATGAGTATTTTCACTCAGACAACATTCGTAGGATTCAGTCCTATGCGCTCATACTATTTGAGATTCAAGACGTACGCTCATAAGTCAGAACTCGTCAATGAATGCATTCAATATACTCTTAAGGTATTTTAACACGTTCACTACCATGTCTATAAAATAGTGACTATTACAAATCTACCATGACAACATCAAGAAATTCCCACTAATTTGCACAAAAAGATAAAATTATATATTTGATCAATTTATTTCTTGTTTTATTACTTTGATATTTTAAGAGTTAAGTTTAATTATATTTTAATTTCAGATATATTTATCAAATGTTTAATTCTCATATCAACACCTCGAGCTTGATAAATATTTATCATATTTGTTTATAAGAAGAATATTATAAAAAAAAAATATGTCGATATTTGGACAAAATACGTATTTTACTTTCGGCATCCAACCAGCCTTTCTTTGAGTATTTTACTCCCGACATCCGACTGACATTCGTTTGAGTATTATAGTCCCGACATCCGACCTTTCTTTGAGTTCTATACTCCCGACATCCGATCTTTCTTTGAGTATTATACTCCTGACATCCGACCTTTGTTTAAGTATCATACTCCCGACATCCAATTTTTTTCGACGTCCGACCTTTCTTTGAGTATTATACTCCTGACATCCAACCTTTCTTTGGTTATTATACTATCGATATCCCTGGGATTTGAACCTGGGCGCTGTCAGTATCTTTAATTTAAGACGCACGCCTTAACCAACTGTCTCATAAGTTCGAACATGTCAGTGAATACATTTAATATACTCTTAAGATCTCTTAACAAACTCACTACCATGTCTATGAAACGACGATTAAAAAATCTATTGTGACAACATCAATAAATTACCAGAAAAATTGACCCAAAAAATAAAATTAGATATATTTGATTAACTTTTTCCTTATTTTTTTATTTTGATATTTTCATAGTTATTTTACTTTAATATTTCATGAGTTCATAAAGTAGAGTTGAGATTTAGGTAAATTCATATGTTAATTTTAGATATATTTGAAATGTAGAGTTAAGTAAAGATATACTCATCGAATGTTAATTTAACCAATCCCAAAAATATTTTGTAAATATAATAAATAATAAACACTGAAAATTAATATTGATTTTTATATTTCAGTAATTCGTAAAATATTATTTCAACACATCACCGGAGTTATTTTAATTTTGTAGTAAAATATTTATGTTACTTTTTTCTCGACATGTAATACCTAAATTTTGGATAATATTAGTTTGGAGTAATAACATATTAACAACTTTGGGCAGCTGGAATCATTTATGCATTAATATTAATAGTATTAAAAAAAGTATTATCTTTTAAACATTTTAATAATTATAATTATCAATATAAAAAATATATACATTAATCAAATATATCCTTTCAAATTTGATTTTGTTTTTGTATTTATTTTTTCACGCGATAGATTATGTATATTCAACATATAAATATAGTAAATTTTGATCGATTATAATTTATAGATGAAATGTATTTTTATAATGACAATGCTCACAATTCAATTTTTTTTGAACTTCTTGGAAAGAAGAGAGAATGTTTTGAAGAAAAACATATATATAATTAATTGTAGAAACATTAAAAAGTAACAATTACCAAAAGAAAAATATGACGACTTGAGAATATAATATACAATTATCATTATTATTTAAAATTGTAAAGTTATATAAAATAACAGATATAGTAATTAAATTAATAAATAGTTTTTCTTCTTCTACACGAATTTAAATTTCACACTTGATTATATTGTACATTTTAAATTTCAAACTTGATTATATTGTACATTTTAAATTTCAAATAATACATAATGCATATTTGAAATATTAATTCAATCTAAATTTTATCACTTGTAGATGATATTATAACTTTTATAAGTGATTTAAGTGTTTAGATTCACAGTTCTCTTATTGTTCAATAAAGTGAAAATATAATTTCATTTGTTAGCGATATATATAAAAAATTGTGCATGAGAAAAAAGAAAGAGATAGTGATAATGGTGTAGCTGGTTAATACGTATGTCTTCAATTATATGGTCATAGGTTCAAGTCTTTGTAGAAATATTTTTTATAACATTTTTGAGAAAACATTTAAATGACCAAAATAGTCATAATAAATGTAAACTAATTAGATTATTAAAGGATATTTGTGTCAATTTACAGGTGGCGGTTACATAAACACGTTCGGCCTTAATAATATAGATATATATAAACTTACGTAATTTTAGGTTTGTTAATGAATTGGATCAATTCTGAATTAGATTAAAATTATTAAACAATTAAATTTATTTATTTATTCGGTAAAAAAAATTGTTTTTTAATGCATAATTAATCCGGTTTAGAATAAATTTGAATGGAACTAGAAAGTTTTTTTAATAATTAAAATATCTAATTATAAAATTATGATTTAAATTTAATTTAGTTTTTTCATGCTTGAGATCATAATAGAAGTAAAAAGAAAAAAAAATGTGATGGACTTATATTGCAAGGTGCACTTATAGACTTATAGTTATCAATTATGCAATTAACTAAATGAAATAAAAAAAAATTAATATCATACTTCATAATTATTTAAAATTTTTAAATGTATGGGCGTGTCTTGACTCTTGCCATCTTGGTGTAATTTGACTAATTAATTAATAATAATATTTTTCATTATTATATATGCATATGTTAGATGATGTAGTCTCTTTTGTTTATGAAAAGCATGTTCATGTGACGGGCACTCAAAAAAGGTTACTTCTTTTAATATATTTATTATTTATACATTTTTCCTACTATTATAAATTCAATATATAATTGATTCTTGGCATGTTTACTTACCAAAATATTATATAAAGGCGTCTTCATATTGGCTCTAGTTCAAAGACATCTCCGGGGGGAATAAGGCACGTGAATATTATTATTATTATTATGGCATTAAAACAATTATTTTTTATTGCTTAACGATTTATTCATGTATATATATATTATGAAAAATGTTGCTACTTTGATAGTGCACCTTCTTTGACCTAGACTGAATTTAGGGTTTTGCATTTCATTTATTTACTATAAAAACGTCCATGTATAATATATAAATCATTTAGGTAATTACACATAAACACTTCCCTAATTGAGATTATTTTGACCCTAAAAATGTCTCATTGAACATCTAAAAATAGACGTGGTCAAATTTGTAGTATCTAATTATGGGATGTAATTTTTAAGTAAGTACAATGATTAATTATTAGCTCTAATTTTTAATGTGTAAGTAATTTATTTTAAATTAAAGGGTAGTAATTATTCGTAATTTATGCAAGATTCCATTATTTATAATTAAAAATATAAATACCAATTAAATTGAATATAAAGTTAAATATCAAGTAACTACCTGAATTTTGAACGTTTTGCAACGAGCTACCCGAACTTTGAAAATTCAAAACATGCTACCTCAACTTTGAAGAATGTGCAAATAGCTACCTCCGTCCAATTTTCCGTCACCTATCGTCTGAAAATCGTCGGATATTCGTCACAAATTGGACGGAGGTAGCTATTTGCACATTCTTCAAAGTTGAGGTAACCCATTTTCAAATTGTAAAACGTTAAAAGTTACTTGATATTTAACCTTGAATATATATAATCTGACGTGAAAAGATGACATTCATAATTCATTCATTCAAGAAAGAAATCTTCGACAACGACTGATGGTAGACTAATTTTTATTTTACTAAAATGGGAAGAAAACAAAACAAAAATAAATTTCGCAGAAATTAAAATGGGTTCGGTAATTGCTGACGTGGCGATCAGTAACCGGGAGTGTCGTTTAACGTTTGGAGTTTCGGTCTTTCTTTTCTTCCTTTGGTTTCACTTTCACCTGTCGGCTGTCGGTATATAAACTCGGTTCTGCCTCCATCACTCGATCGCCGTCACTTTGCTACATAGCCTGGTGGTAGCTGCGGTTGTTGAGACTCGAGAAGTCGTTTTCCGCGCCACACATAGAGCAGAGTACAGAGGCGGCCATTGTCTTCGGATTTAGATACTGCTTGGGTCTTTGTAATCATCGGAGATCGGATCCATTCACCAATATTGATCGTAATTGATTAATTTGATTCCTTTAGGGTTTTAGTTATCATTTCATATTTTCATGGCGTCTGAGGATGTGAAGACGAGCGAGAAGGCGGTATCCACCATCGTTAACTTCGCGGAAGAGGCGAAGCTCGCGAGAGAGGGCGTGAAGGCTCCGAGCTATGCTGTTCTTAGTATCTGCAAGTCTCTTGTTGCCGGTGGAGTGGCCGGAGGAGTGTGAGTACCATTTCTTCTAAATAAATAAATCGCTGGGCATTCATTATCATTATTTTGCTCGTGATTTTCTTTGTCAGTTTATGATTTCGATTCAACATGCTAAGGTACAGCTGTGATTTTTTCGTATGTCGAGGCGAACGTAGATGTTTCCGAGGATATTTTCCGTTTCTTTGACTGTATGGCAGAAGTTGTTCTGACATATATGCTCCCATCTCCCATGTCTCCTTCATTTTTATGTTCGTCTGGTGATTTAACGCAGGCGTAATAGTATCAGAACATACTATTGGAACAACAATCTGGCAATAGTTTGATCTTGTGTATGATCAATGATGGATTCGGTTAGCTCTTAGCCGAGAATGTTCCAATAGTTGACCTTGATTCCCTTTGCCTGTCACATTTTGTGTTTTTACTATGATATTGGTTTACTTTACTTAATCGAGTTTGTAACACCAACAAATTCAGTCCGTCATCGTTTTCTATATCGAATGGTATCGTTGTTTACTCTTTTGGCTTAACTAAACACCAAAATTATTGCTTGGCTCTTTGCAGGTCACGAACTGCTGTTGCTCCATTGGAAAGATTGAAAATATTGCTACAGGTCAGTACTGATGAGCCTTAATCTATCTTTGATTAGGCGTTTTTCTTTATCTCATTGGTTCAAGAAAGTTGCACCGATCATCCTTTAACTTTGTTGGTATCTCTGCATATTGCAGGTTCAGAATCCTCATAGCATTAAGTATAATGGAACTATTCAAGGGTTAAAATATATATGGAGGACTGAGGGCTTCCGTGGATTGTTTAAAGGCAATGGAACTAACTGTGCCCGAATTGTCCCAAATTCTGCAGTCAAATTCTTCAGCTATGAGCAAGCTTCCAAGTATGATTTCCGTGCATATTATTAATTTCTTAATAAAATAAAAATATCTACTTTGGGAGTTTGAGGATTTGAGCTTCTTCTTGCGGCCTTGAGATTGCATCAAAGTTTATAGAACTTGAGATTGACACCTATATGTGGATTGTTGTTCCCTGAGAGATTCGGATCATAACTCTTTGATATATACTTTTCCTGGGTTCTCTAGAACACAAATCCTAATGCTACCCTGCTGATGTCCATCTTATTTGTTGCACAGGGGGATTTTGTCTCTCTATCAACAGCAGACAGGCAACGGTATGGCATTCCCTGTCTTCTGCCTATTTCTTCAGGGGAAAGTAATGGTACAGAAATATGAGAACTGAGAAATGTATGACCACCTGTATTAAAAAACTTGGCGGAAATGGCGTGCTTTCTGAGCTTAAAAATAATTATTTTTTATGATTATTTTTTTAATTTTCTTGCTATATGGTGGTTTGAATGATGATCCTAACTGCAGTAGTGATAAATTAACTGGATATTTTATTAAAATAATTGTTAGATATTGTGTTCTACTTTGGTCCATTGTTATTGGAAAATGGGTTAATAACCAAATAACAAACCGAATTTTGAGAAAAAATCAAACAGCAAATTGAACTTTTTTTGTTGACAAACAACAAACCAAACTTCAGAAATTTAGCAAACAACAAACTTACCTCAAATTTTTGTTATGTTTAAACGAATTTTTCAATGTTTGAGAGAGTTATTAAGTAATAATACTCTTTCCTTAAAATACTTCAACTAATATTGACTTAATAACTCCCTCAAACATTGAAAAATTTGAGGCAGGTTTGTTGATTGCTCAATTCCAAAAGTTTGGTTTGTTGTTTGTCAACAAAAAAAGTTTGGTTTGCTGTTTGGTTTTTCCTCAAAGTTCGGTTTGTTTTTTTGGTTATTAACCCTTGGAAAATTAAGGCAATGGCAATAGTTGCAACTACTTTTTTCTTAAGGTTACGACTTACGAGTGCTTTCTTTAGCAATCATGGGTATTTGTCTGTGTTTAATGGCAATGAGTCTTTTGTGATCTGTTCTCAAGAATTACTGTTTGTTTAATTGTGCCTTTTAAGGCGGTGGAAAAACAGTAATCTATTTGTAATTCACACACAAAAGTAGTGATTTTTTTTTTCTTTCCTGCAGAGGATGCTCAGCTCACTCCTCTTCTACGCCTCGGAGCTGGTGCTTGTGCTGGAATTATTGCAATGTCAGCCACCTATCCCATGGACATGGTACGAGGTCGATTAACTGTACAGGTACGTCATTGCTGCATTTCTCCCTTTTCCCATTTTCATTACTATTTCAAGACATGGTTTTTAAGTTACATGTCCTGCTGGATTAGTTTTTTTTTAAGTCAATTGTCTATTTACCTGAATTTTTTGAACAATAAATCCTGAAACTCTGAAAATGAGTACCCTTCACTGATATGTATTTGCAGACCGACAAGTCTCCTTATCAATATAGAGGAATATTCCATGCCTTAACAACTGTCCTTCGAGAAGAAGGTCCACGCGCCTTATACAGAGGATGGCTTCCCTCTGTTATCGGAGTGGTTCGTACCCATTTGCCTTTTGAGTTCCTATTTCATCTCTTTTTTTTAATCATCTTATTAATAGATTGTTCTCTGTTTATAGGTTCCTTACGTGGGTCTAAACTTTGCTGTTTACGAGTCCCTGAAAGACTACTTAATCAAAGAGAAACCTTTTGGACTCATTGAAGGCTCTGATTTGAGCGTCACAACAAGGCTTGCATGTGGAGCTGCAGCAGGAACAGTTGGCCAAACTGTGGCATATCCTCTTGATGTGATACGTAGAAGAATGCAAATGGTGGGGTGGAAAGATGCATCTTCCATTGTTAGAGGAGACGGAGCCAGCACAGCTGGCCTGCAGTATTCTGGAATGGTGGATGCATTTAGGAAGACGGTGAAATATGAGGGCTTTGGCGCACTCTACAAGGGTCTGGTTCCAAACTCAGTCAAGGTCAGTTTCCTTTACAGAATTTTTTGTTTTTTTAATGCTGCAGTGCCTGTGCTACTCGTTGAAGTGAACCATCTTTTGAGGCCAAAGCATCATGGGTTTTCTGGCAAAGCTTGTATGTGCATGTCGTGTTTGGGGTCAATTATTTGCCAAGCTTTGGACGAATTGCAAAATCAAATTTTTCCACCATTATTTTCATCAAAGTTGACAAATTTTGTTAAAAAGACAAAAATAATAAAGGGTTAATAACCAAAAAACAAACCGAATTTTGAGGAAAAACCAAACAGCAAACTAAACTTTTTTTGCTGACAAATAACAAACTAAACTTTTGTTGTTGAGAAATAACAAACTAAACTTTTGGAATTGAGCAATCAACAAACCTACCTCAAATTTTCATTATGTTTTAACGGATTTTTCAATGTTTGAGGTAGTTATTAAGTCAACATAAGTTGAACTATTCTAAGAAAATGGTATTACGACTTAATAACTCCCTCAAACATTGAAAAATTCGTTCAAACATAATAAAAATTTGAGGTAGGTTTGTTGATTGCTCAATTCCAAAGGTTTGGTTTGTTGTTTGCCAACAAAAAAAGTTCAGTTTGCTGTTTGTTTTTTCATCTTCAATTTTTTTGTCCTCTGTAAACAAAATATGTCAAATTTAATGGAAAAATTCAACTTGTTCTTTATATATATATAAAAAAATGTTCAATACATCTTTTGCAGCTCGTCCAAAATTGAGTATGCAATTTGTGCCCGAGATGATTTTGTGTTTATTTCTAAGTGACTTCAATTTGTTTGTGTTTTTTTATGTGCACAGGTTGTTCCATCGATTGCCCTTGCGTTTGTATCATACGAAATGGTGAAGGACGTCTTAGGAGTCGAAATCAGAATATCCGACTAAACGCCCTTACCAAATCTCAATGTTCCAGTGTGCTATTTTTGTAGGTAAAAGGGGGGTAAGTCTTTAGGGTTTGTTCCTCGTTTTTTTTTCTTCTTTTCTTGACATTGTAAGATCGAGTTTAAGGATGGCGCCGTGAGCAGATAGCTCTTCTCAATTCGTCTGTCCCTTGTGATTTTTACAGACATGATAAGAATGTATTGTGTTGTCGAATAAGTGTTGAGAGTAGGATCATCCCAATGAATAAGGCAACATCAAGGAATGCAATGGACAAAACATGTTTTTAGACACTTTGTGAGGTTGTGCTTTGCTTTGGTCTTATTTCTGTTCTGTTGCATGGCATTCTGTTATTTGAAGATCTGTAAGACGAAGCATCTATTTGAATGAAAGAATGAAAAGACTGCAGCAAACAGGGCAAGGATTATGCGAAAGTGTCATCCGACCCTCAGACTTTGTCCTGTTGTGCCAGATGATGTTGTATAGCAAATTTGACAACTTCATAGAATGAGACCACGATCCCGACAGAGGGTCCAGCCCGACCAACACGAGGTCCCAGACCTGCAAACAGACCCTTCAGCCCTCCATCCCTGTTTACACAATACGAGGAATCTCTCTCTCGTCATTATAAGGACAGACATTAAGGTTGTGAATGAACTAACTACTCAAAAAGTTGTTTTTTTTGGTAGAAAAACTCAAAAAGTTGTTTCATACCTCCATATCTCTACCAATGTTTGTCTAGTTGTCATCCTCAGCGCCCTTGTCGGATCCTTCTGATAACACGAGATAAAAGTCAGTTAGGTACCTTAAAAATCACATTTTTACAAAAGAGATACCTTTGAAAAATTTATTATTCATAAATATATATACTTTAATATTTCGATCATGTGTCTGTCACGTATATCTCTAAGTTGTTTTATAGTAGTAATCGAATATATTTACTTTGTCTTTATACAATTGTTATTTATTGTTTTTGTTACTTTCAGGTACCCAATTAAAGTAGATACATTTATTCTTTTTGAGGTACCTAAAAATAACAAAAAAAATACCTATTTGTAAAAAATGTGAATTATGAGGAACTTAAATGACTTTTACTCCTAACATAATTACTTCTGAATCAGATCCAACCTACTAACAATGATATGTTAAAATCCGAAAGAGAACCTCTATTTGCCGCCTCGTCTTTGCAACATCCAGGGGACAAGTAGCTGCAGCTGCAAGTGTTCCTGCAACAAATCCAGCCGAGAAATTCGCTCCAAGAACACTCCCTGCACTTGCCTCATCCCCAACAACACCAAATATTTTCCTCCTAATCTATTCAAAGGAGAAACAAAGAAGGGCATGAAGAATGTACAAGTGCAATTAACGAATCACATTTTTTATAGAGTTAATTATCAAAAAGCAAACCGAACTTTGATGGAAATACAAAGAACAAACCAAACTTTTCTTTTTACAAACAGCAAACTAAAATTGTTATTATGTTTGGACGGTTTTTCTAATTTGGACGGAGTGATTTCTCTAATTATAAGTGCAATAACAACATTATAAATAGAATTAGATGGAATCTGGCAAATCACTCCGTTCCAAATTAGAAATATCCGTCCAAACATAACTGCAATTTTAGGTAGGTTTGTTGATTGCTAATTTTACTAAGTTTGGTTTGTTATTTGTCAAAAAAAAAAGTTCGATTTGTTCCTTGTATTTGCATCAAAGCTCGGTTTGTTTTTTGTAATTAAACCTTTTTTAAAAGTGTGTATATAACAACTCACCGGCTCAAGCGTTGACCAGCATATTGCAGAGAAAGGAACATCACGAGCAAGTTGCGCTCCTAGTCCAGTCCACATCATACGGTAGTTTTGTACTATCCCATTTATATTTATATTAAGAAAGATTTATTATGAAGAAAAACCTTAACGATCATTCATTAAATTCAATGCCATATGATATAAACAAGGGAAAACTACCAAACTAGTACCCGAACTTGTGAGTGATTAGCAAGTAGGTACCTAATTTTTTTTTTGTAGCAACTAAGTAGCAGAACTTTTGAAAATTAGCAAATAGGTACCTACCGTTAATTTCCGTTAAGAATAAACGGAAAATATCACTTGAGGAGCACCTGAGGAGCAAACAAGTACCTGAACTTACACGAAAGAGCAAGTAGGTACCTGAACCGATTCAAATATCGATTTAGAACCGGTTCGGACGAATCATTTTATTTTTTATTTTTTAAAAATAATATTTATATACCAAACACATGCATGACTCAACTCCAGACGTCCCGGAGTGTTCTTGATGCATCAAGAACGTCTGGAGTTGAGTCATGCATGTGTTTGGTATATAAATTTCATTTTTTAAATAAAGTGGTTCGACCGAACCGGGACCGAACCGATTTTTTAACAGGTTCAGATACTTACTTGCTCATTCGTGTAAGTTCAGGTACCTATTTGCTCCTCACATGATATTTTCTGTATATTCTTAACGGAAATTAATGGTAGGTATCTATTTGTTTATTTAAGAAAGTTCATCAACCTATTTGCTACAAAAAAAAAGTTTAGGTGCCTACTTGCCAATCACCCACAAGTTCGGGTACCAATTTAGTAGTTTTCCCTAGAAACAAACATGTTTTTCACAAAACTAAACTCACAGTTTCGTAGTGTGTTTGCATCTTTGACGGGTTTTGTTACTTCAAGCAATGTCTTCAACACTCCTGGAGGTTTACCATCACTTTTCAGTTCTTTAAACGCCTAGCAGTAACAGAGATTCAAAAATATTACCACGCAGATTTAAAAACGTTGTTTCTATATTCATGTTAAGAGATTTAAGGGATCAAATGAGTATCAGTGTCCACAAATTTCTAGGCATCTTTTTTTTGAAAAATGTAATTTTTCCACTTTCTCACAAATTCTGAGTATTTGCAGGAAAGTTTGATCTTGAACAATATGTGTACCTGCATACGTGTGCGGGCAAGTTCAATAGGATAACAGGATACACAAGCTAGAGAGCGTGCAGCAGAGCCTGCAATTAGGGGAACATATGGCGTCAAGCTTGGAGCATTCTGGGCAGTAAAATCTTCCATCAAATTGTGGAAAATGTCATAGCAGGGCAAATAGATCCCCACCTGACAAAACAAAAAGCACAGTTTCAAAACCTTAAACCCGAAAAAAAAACAGCAGTATGGTCTCTTGGAATGAATTTCGTATTGTAAATCATTATAAAGAAATGTAACAAAAAGTCTTACAGTTGGCACTGCCAATGCCAAGCTTGCGTTTGTGCCTCTCCATAGCCTGCCAAACCCTTCCTGTGAAGAACAAATCCTCATTATATATTTTTTTATCTAGATAAATTACAGTTTTACAAAGCTGCAGTATTGAAGATACGCATTATGATGAATTTGATAAGAACACTTAATCTTCCAACCATATTGATTTGATCCACTAACTGTTGAGAATGTAGACTTTCGGGTCACCACCACCACTCATGACCAAGGCACTAACTGAAGTGGAGAAGAGTGGAGAGTGGGGAAGACACTTAGCAAAGTGACTAAGCCATTAAGATTGTCATCTTTTTGACATCTATAAGAAGCCAACAATGTTGAAGGAAGATATAACCACAAGAAGAGAGAAGAGTAAAAACGGTTGTTGGAGAGTTGAGTCTGAGGGAGAAAATAGTGTTGTATTTGTGAGCCAAAAATACGGAGTGAGTATTTTAGAGTGCGAGCGATACATAGTGTATGTGTTGAGTTATACACTATTTGTCTATAGTGTGAGCCGTGGACGTAGCCAAATTGGTGAACCAGTGCATTTCTCTTGATCCATTGAATACCAAGGTCCTGCAAGGCGGAAAATAGCAGCTACTAATATAGTAATATCCCAACACTAACCTGACGAACGACTTTGTAAAAAACATCTAGAGTTCCCTTGTACTTGTCGCACTCTGGAAGGCATGCTCGTTCGGTTCCAAGAACATTTCTTGATGGATAGTTTCTCAGGTCATGGAGCATCTAAGTATTATTTGAGCAATTAATCAGCCATCAAAACACAGATACAGTACAGAAATATTTAGCATAATGCTGTTGAACACCAGGATAAACACACAGTACCGTGTTAGTATCGAATGAAGCCGTACAGCATAGACCTTTCTGAGGAACTTCAGCAGCCTGAGCTTGCAACCTTGTCTATAGTCTTTGCAGTACCAAGTTAGAGTTGTTTCAATGTCAAGACAATTAAAAATTTGAACTTGAATTTGAAATATATACAATGGCTTGGATTCCGGTTAGTTGCAATGAAGACAAATACTCAAAATGAGGAACTAATTAGGAATTGGGATAGCAGACCAAGAACCCTAACCATGAACGATTACAGCTCCAGACGTAGTAATTGAAAGGAATGGATTAAAATTCGATACCTTGGCGACATCGAGAGGGTTAACGATGATGGCAGAGATGACGGCGGCGCCTGCAGCAGAGAGCGCTCGCTCCCCAAAACCCAAACCGATGTCATTTATCGACTTATTGAAGGAGGACGAATTGTCCTCAAGATCGATTCTTTTGGAGGGCGCCGCATTCATCCACGAAGAAACACCGCCTTGTTGCTTCGCAGCTACCATAACTAGACCAATCTGCTGCTTGCTTGATTTGTGTTGAGCAATTGAAATATTGATAAGTGCAATTTCAGAAAGGAAAGAGTCGGATGAAGTAGAAGGTTATAGAAGAAGAAGATGCGGTTGTCGAAAGATATGATAAATAAGGAAAGAAAGCTCCATAGCTTTTTCTGAGAGAGGGAAATTCAGTGGTGCATGGGGAAGAGAGAAGAGAAGGGTCTTTGATTCGTGGCGTGGAACTGAAGGCGCCAAGCAATTGGAGCTTGTCTGACGTGTTTAGCTTTCTTTGTTTTTTTTTGGGAAAAGTCAGTAAATACACCCGGATGTTTATTTTTTTTTGTAACTGGACCCTTATGTTTTTTGTCGTATGTTATGACACCCGTATGTTTCAATTTGTTGGTAATTGGACCAATCGTTAAATCTACCCGTTAACTCTCACGTGATTAGCATGTGCAACGTTTATTTTGAAAAAAATAAATGTAAAAAGACTACTTTGCCCCTCACTCATTCATCACCCTCGACCGATCCTTCTTCTTCTTCATTTCATACGGTTTCATTTCCTTTGCTCCCTCCAAAACCTAAAAACCACTCCTTGCCCTGCGACCGAGCTAGCGACCGCGACCTCGACGTTAATAGAAGAACCAGGAACTCAATTGATACCTGCATTCGGTATTGGATGGGACAGAGCTAGGATCGGTAGAGGTAATAGTCGTGGGCCTCGTGGCAGGACTTCTGTTCTTGGGGCTCTAGTAGCAGGTGAAGAGGAGACTCAATTTACGCCTCCAGTAGGTAGGGGATGGGGCAGAGTTGGTTGGACTCCGATCACTGTTCGTAGGCGAGGAAGGAACCTCCATGCGAGCACCATGGCAGGGAGAGAGAACACCCCAATTTTTGGAACTGTTGCGGCAAGAGGACGGGGGAGAGGACGTCACACGAATAGCTTGTTACCATCTTGGTATCCAAGAACCCCCCTTCGAGACATCACCCGTATTTCAATGGTATATCCACCGTTACTCTTCTCTGAGATAACTAGATAACTAATCTTGTATTGCTTATGGTTGAGGTGCCACTCACTGATGGATTTTCGTGATTTGCTTGTGTAGAGACCAGTGTATGGGGCTTGTCGAATCGCGTCTATTCAATGTTGTGCTTGATTTAGTTAGCCTTTCATTTGAAATGATTGACAAACTTCACATAGTTGGCATGTTTGAGTCTTTGAGACTTGACTTTTCAGCCCTGCATCATTTCGATATAGATGATTTGGTTCGGATAGAAAACATAGCAAATGGGAGATATTGGGGCTTTCCAATACACTCGATACCCACACAAATATTATGTATATATTTTCTAGTCTTTTATGTTGAATGGTTGAATTCTAGATTTTGAGCTGAAACTCAAGACTACATTTTTGTAATGTAATGAAGTAGATCCTATTGTACTCTCTACGTGTAATCATATCTGTTCCAATTAGTACTTCATCTAGTGGCCTTGCTGTTGAAAATTTCTGGTAAAACTCCTTTGTCATACTTAGTTATGGTAATCTTAACTCAATCTATCGTTTGCAGAATGCCATTGTTCATGGCTGTCTTTTAGCCCTACATTGTTTTCTCATTCGTTGCCAAATAAATCCTTTCTTATGCATCATCTTTTGGATTTCTTGCGCATTTCTGATCAAACTCCGTATGCATCTAATTTTATACGTTTGAGCAATATCCTTATTGTTTTTCTTCTTAAATTAAGGCCATGCAAAGGAGAAGAAGTCGCCTTGGAGAGACAGAGGGTCGCCAGAGTTGTCCAGTTGCCGTGCATTAGTGTTATCTCCTCAACCACTTAAAAGTGGGAAAACCAAAAAAGAAGACGACGGTACGTGCTTCCCGCAGCTCACCCCGTTTTGTGCGAAGATCAACTCAGTGACAGCGAAGTCAGCACCATTAGTGAAAGATATGGATGTTTTGTTTGTTAAACCGTTTGTTTGTTAGGTTGGGTGACTTCATTTTGTTGGATTATATTTGGTTGGTTGAACATTTGTGTTGGATACTATCTTGTTGGAATGTATTGTGTGGAACCTTTGTTTGTGTTACAACAGGTTTGTCTGTGTTCTGTTCGTGGGTGTATTGTGTTGGAATGTATTGTGTGGAACCTTCGGTTGGTTTGTGTTTTGTTGGATATTAGGTTAAAACAGGTTGGTTTGTGTTCTGTTGGTTTGTCTGTTCTGTTGGTTTGTGTTCTGTTGGATAACAGGTTGGTTCGTGTGCTGTATGTCAATACATATGGGTGCGTTTACCAATTTTTTGCCAAACATAAGGGTGGAAAATCCAATACTACAATAAACATAAGGTACAACTGAATAACAACATACACAACTTGTGGGTCCAGAATGTCTTCATTAAACACACATAAAGTACAACTGAATGACAAAGTACATAACGTACACACTATACAACAAAAGTTTTAAACACAGCTACATCTTCAACATAAGTCCAGCAACAATGCAAACTAAGAACACTAAAACACACAGCTGTTGCTGATTTCTGCTACGCATAACAACAATTTGATTGTTGAGTTCGGATTCCTTTGACACAAATTTGGCCATGGCTCTCCTTCCATACACACACATCGGTGGATCTTTCCAAGCAAAGAAATCACACCCCCTTTTCAATGTCTGCAAAGTGGTAAACCGAAATTAGGGTTTCCAAAAAATTAAATTGGTTCAAAAGACAGTAATCGACTATATCTTCGAAATTAACTCAACGAATTGACAGCATTACCTAGTATCTCGGACATGAAAAGAACAGCCGACGAAATTTTTCGTGGTCCAAGCTGTTCTTGCACGGGTTTGGAGACCGCAATAGCACAGTGGTTCGTCGTTGTCCATATGAGATGCACAATGGGAAGAAGAAATGGAAGAAGAGTCACAGTACTTACCTTGGCCCATCTTCATTGGAGAAACGCAGCAAAGAAGACGCCCAGAACACTCTCTAATTTCAGTCAAGAATGAATAAACAGTCCAGCAACAAGACTTATTCAAAAGAAATAGCTAAGGGTAGTTTAGGTATAAACATAAATAGCAAGGCACATGACAAGCATGTGACCAACATTTTAACAGAAAATGTTAAGACTAGACGGAAAGGCTCAATGACAAACAAACGTAAACATAAGGGTGTCATAACAAACAATATGGGTGCAATTACAAACGGCTGCAAACATCCGGGTGTATTTACTTACTTTTCCCTTTTTTTTTGGCCAACTGACGTGTTTACTAAACCGGACTGGCCATCGAACCTGCGTGGGGGCCGGTCCCGCTTCGTCCGGTCCAATCCGGTCCAACTCGATTCAGTGTGAGGTTCACTGTTCACAATGGGAAAAAAAATTAAAATTTTAAAATACATATATAGTCTCAAACACAAACATAATTACCTCAAACTACATAGTCTCACACACACACAAACTACATAGTTTCAATATCAAACACACATTACTCTCAATTTTCAAACACAATACACAATAGTAGTGAACTGGTTTAACCAATTTGGTTAAGCCGATTGGTTTGTGCAAAACCAAAAACCGGAAGCCAAAAAACAAAATCCAGTCGATAAAAACCGGAAAAAAAATCAGCTAAAAAGGGAACCGGAAACTGGTCAGTTTTCCAAAAAACGTCTGATTCAACCTGATTCAAATAATGTTCATTTGTAAAACGGTCTTTTAACTGAGTCAAACCGGACATGAGTCCGGTTTCCGATCGGTCCTCCGGTCCGTCCCGGTTCTGATAACTATTTAGCTAGCTCTGCTGAATCTCCTCCGACATGGATGGGCCATGGTTTGAGATTATGTTCCTCCATTGGTTCTTAATTTCTTAATGGAGTTATGGTTTATCAGATAATTTTTTTCCCAAATATACCTCAAGATATAATAATTAGTGAAATATTCTCTGAAAAAAAAATCAAAGTATATTCGTGGGTGAATATAATAAGCATCACCGTGAATGTCATTCGCGGGTGTAAATTCTACCCGCGAATGTTGATTAGAAACAATTTTTATTTATTTATTTTTATCTCTCTCCCATCAACTTTTGTTTTCTCCATCTGACGAAGCAAACTTTCTCCATCCGCGAATCCTATTTGCTCGTGGAGTTTAAATGCGCATTCACCTGCGAATGGGATTCGTGGGTACGACTTATACGCTCATTTCATTTGCGGATGACAAAAAAGTAAACCCCTACCCACGAATCTCATTTGTGAATATGTATATTTTCGTATTTTTTCCCAGGTATATTTAGGTCAAAAATTCTTTATTTGGTTGATGATGCGAGAATATAAATACGAAATTTGTAATATTTTCAGTAAAAGAAAATATTATCATAACTTAAAAGGTGAATTAGAAATATTTATAATTTTAAAAAATAATAAATTGTTTTCAAGCATAATTTCTCATAATAATAAAGGTAAATGAGCTCAATGCACCTATATATTTAACTATTGTTGTTAAATGCAATAAAATATTTAAAATTGTTGTTTTGTTCACTCTTAAGTTATTAAATGCATTAATCGTTAAATTTTTATCCATTTTTACCATTAAATATATAAAAATGAAAATTGTATCCTCTTATTTTTCTTCATGTAATTTTCAACACTATATCCATTTAAAAAATGTAAATTTGGATTCAAATTCAAGCAAAAACTGCATTTTATGATTGATTTCAAACAAAAATATACATTTTGGGTTGGATTCGAACTAAAATGTGTTTTTCAATTGAAATTAGTGTTTAATATGATATAAAGATGAATATGAAATAAAATTATCATTTTGACATATTTAATGACAAGAATAAATGAATAGTTAACATTTGATGCATTTAATAACATATTCAAATATATAAATGCAAATAAATATTCTAAGTGGTACAAATAACAACATTAGCAAATATATAAATACATCGAGAATATTTATCCTAATAATAATAATAACTTAATTTAAAAAAAAAAAAAACTTATATTCTTAATAAGTTAATATACGACCCAAGTCACCCCCTTCCAAGAAATACGTTTAAATTGCCACTGCACTTCACCACTGAACCATTAACCTTCCTGCCTTTTCTTGAATCCGCCTCCCAACCAATTCTCCTTCTCGACATTAATGAAATCATGGCCGTCGAAACAAGCAACCACCTCGCAAGTTTGTGCCACTTCCATGGCCGAAACACAATTCCGATCAAGCGTACGAAGAATCCAATTCGACGATTGCTCTTTTTAGGGCTTTCTACTCCATAGCCGAAATATTTCACGAGATCTTCCATTACGCCTTGACCCTCCGTTCCTCGATAATTCAGGGCCTTCTCCATTAGAATTGATCGGCTTTCTTCTAATCGGTCGATCGCAGTGTTCCAGTTCTTCAGATGCCAACTCCGCACACTCTGGAATTGCGAAAAATTCTCAGAAGGAGAAGACAATAGTGCAGGTAAGACGAAGCTACTATGTTATCTACGGCTAAGAATTAGAATAGGGGGTAAACTATCATAACAAAAATTTGCAGGACTTAAATATAAATATTTAGTAGACTAAATGATAAAATATATATAAATTTTATATAGAGATTACTCATAATTTTGAAAAATCACATTTCTTTTTGTTTTATTTCCAGGGTGTTCTAAAGGTAAAGGGTCGACATGACATGTTTGCTTTATATAAAATAATAAAAATCACAAATTGTTATAGTGACAAATTTATCTTTTCGTCATATTGGTTTTTATTTGAAATATATTATATATTAAAAATATATAATATATATTTAAAATATGAGAAATATTTATTTTAAAGAAAAATGAAAAAATATTACAATTATTTCATTTTTTCCTGGTTTCTAATAAATTTGTGATTTTTTAAATAACTATGACTTAAGAGAAAATTAAAATAGTTATAAATTGTAATTTAAAAATAAATAATGATATGCTATTTTAAATATATTTTTACATGAAAAATGTATATTTTAAGAATTAAAAATGTTTTTTTTCTTCTTAATGCTCCTTCTAAATCAAGTTTTGAGGAAGTAAAACTCAAAATTTAACTTTACCTCTATAGATTTTGAGTTTTACTTCCTCCAAACTTGATTGAGAAGGCCTCTAAACTTGTAAAAATACTGAAAAACATCCATAAACTTATCAACATTTATTTTTTTCCTCTCCAAAACTTTCAATTAATCTATTAAATTTCATAATTTATGTGAAAATAAGAGTAGTAAGAGACCTGAATATAGAGAAGCATGGAGTGTACATCGTGGATAGAATCTTTAATGCCAATCAACCTCTGCCTTTCCCCGTCCTCTGTTTGAAGAACACAACAGAGCTTTCCTTGTTCGCAGCAGAGGTTGCAGTAGATTATGGAATCATCGGCTTTGTCGGTGACTCTCTTCTGCAACTCTTCTGCTCTGTCAATGAGAGCTTGAAGCTCCATTTGAACAACAAAGCAAAGCAGAAACACAGACACTTAGATTTCTTCTTCCATATTAGAGATTGAAGCTTTGCTGTGATATGCTTTTGTGAAGACGGACTGGAATCCCTTTAGTTTTTGTGTGGAGGAAGGAAGGAAAGCTCCAAAAGGATTTATTTTGGAATGTTGCAGCAATGGGAAGACTGTGTTAGGACTTTAGAGACGTCATTGGTTCAAGTGGGTTTGATTTTATTATTATTATTTAGGGATAAATATATTGAATGAACTTGGAACGTTTTGCATTAGTTATCCGAACTTTAAAAATTTAAAACGCGCTACCTCAACTTGGACGAAGGTGCAAATAGGTACCTCCGTCCAATTTACCGTCAACTGTTGACAGAATTTTGTCGAAAATTCAACAGAAATTGGACGGTGGTAGCTATATGCACATTCGTCCAAGTTGAGTTAGATCGTTTTCAATTTTTAAAGTTCAGGTAGCTCGTTGCAAAACGTTCAAAGTTCATGTATTTACTTGGTATTTAACCCTATTATTTAAAATAATTAATACCATATAAAAAAAATCAAAATTTGATGGATGAATTAAATGGTTTAGCACAGGTTATGACCAGACTTTGATTAATAATTGATACTCTGCTATCTTATTCAAAAACTTAAAAAAATTATATTAATCATGTAATAAATTTAATTTTGACTGTGAAATATATCAAGTTTTACACTTTATTAACTGAATTTTAAGAAAAAAAATATAATTTGATAGCAGACACGCGTCGAATACATGAATATCTACATCATTATTTTGTAATAAATTAGATGGAGCTAACAATATATTTTATTCAAAGAAAAGTTCAACTAAAAATTATTTATATCTGCAAAATTCAACTAAAAATGTAAGAAATTCTCACTTTTTATTCCAAGCCATCTCCTACTTTAAACTGTTTTTAATTTAATTAATTATGTGGGTTTCCAATAAATGTCCATTTGTTGTTCCGCAGTTGAGTGAGGAGAAGTTGATGGTGTCAGGTTTAAGGTGGTTGGATTATTCATACACAACGTGTTGGGTGAGTGGGTTGGAATGGCATTGTTATGTGTTATATATACAACGTGACATCCTCTACTCTTGCATCTCATTATATATTTTATTATTTTGTATAAAAATAATAAAGAAACTAATTTCGATAAGATAGTAAGATACTTTTTTTTTGTTCAAATAAACTATTTACTTTATGAAATAAAACGTCGTGATATGAGATCACGGTTGTTCGTACATACAATCATTCACAACTAAACATACAAATGGAAGTGGAGGTCTCTCGAGCCAATCATTCAGACTCACTCCCCGTCTCGCTTGGTTTGCAATCCAATTCGCACATTCATTAGCCAATCTTGGAATCACTCATCATTGCACTTGTTCGAGTTGCCCCGCTAGTACTCGTGTGTTGGTGATAATGTTAGCCACCCTCCATTGTGTCGGTCCTTGTTCGAGTTGTTGGTGTACCGTTTGTGAATCCGTCTCTATGATGATATTTTGCCATCCCGATCGAATCTCTAGTCTCACACCTTCATATAGTTTCAAAATGTGATTAATTGATTTTGATATGTGACTAATTGTTTTGTTTTTTACTGTTCACCGTTAGAAATCACAGTTAAATCACTATTTAGATACATAAAATGACGTAATTACCATTTTCATCAACCAAGTTGTGTTCTTCATCACCGAATTGAATTGAAGAACCCAGAAATTCGATTATGGGTTCTTCAATTTGATTCGATTATGGTTCTTCAAGACGATTCTGGGTTCTTCAATACCACTAAGGGCGTAATAGTCATTCCATAATTCAATAATATGTTAAAAAATAATTAATGGTTTACTAACGGAATAATCAATTAATCATATTGGGAAAAACATGTGTAACCAATTAGTCACATAGCAAAACCAATTAATCACATTTTGAAACATGTGTAACCATTCTGCACAATGGTGAAACATGTGTAACCAATTAAGTAATTAACCCTTTTTAATTTGGAAAAGTCTGAAAATGGTTCATGCACAAAATGTTTTTTCGTCCAATATGTTTTTTTTATGGTTAATGGTTCAATATATTTGAAAATGATGTTGGTTGGTACATTCGTTACCTTTCTTAAAAAAAATTGTTAAATATATTTTATATTTGGAAAATTAACCAAATAGTTTCTAAAAGTTACAACTAAACCCTACAAATTTACAATAATGTTACAAATAAGTCACGACTCGATTTGAGTCACACCAAGGATCCTCTAGCCAGGGTCTGAACCTAGACTAGGACCCTAGGGTTGGATGACCTGGTCTGGGTTCAGACCTTGGCTAGGGGACCCCTGATGTGGCTCGAAACGAGTCAGGATTTGTTTATAACATTATTGTAATTTTGTAGGGTTTAATTGTAACTTTTAGATAAATATTGGGTTAATTTTCCAAATATAAAATATATTTAACAAAAAATAATGAATGCACCAATTAACATTGGACCAAAAAGACAAAAATAATTGTTTGGATAAAAATTATTTTTATCAAACATGACCATTATTTTCACTTTTCTATTATTAATTTATAACACGACAGGTGAATCTTTATAACTTTCGATTGTTGTGATCTGGTGACACGACTCTCAACACATAAAATAATCAATGATTGTGTAAAGTTTGATTAGGTACAAAATTGATTTGACCTACGTGTAAATTTAATTAAGTTTGAAATAAAAATGAATACACATTCATGCGGATTGACCCATAAATCCGTTAATTATGTTTGAGTCCAGTAAATTAGCTTGTCAAAATATAAAATTCGTGTTTAAATTAAGCTTAAAAATATGTACTACCATTTATTAAAAAAAAAAAAAGAATCCCGTAGAAATATTTGCAAGTTTTTTCTAACAAAACAATTTAATTTTGCCAAGTAAATATAATCAATTTATTTTTTCTCGTTATATTAATATTAATATTTTTGTGTGTGGATATACATAAAATAATAGATATACGATAAAACGACAGTATTATAAAGATATATGCACATACAAATATGTTTAATTAATTATAAATAAACAAAAACTACTATTATAAATTTACACTCACTTTGCATTTTCCATATGATTAGAGAACTCATGCACTTTTTACACTCTGCTCACAGTCCTAATTAACTTAAACCCTACAGTCATTACTTAATTAATCTGATTTACCCTAATTAGTAATTACTATCCTTAATTTACCGTAAATCAAATCCATGGATAAACAAGAATCTTGAAAGTAACTATCAACGTCCCATTTGGACGACCCCAAATCTTCTTCTTCCACGAAGCTAATTGGAACAACAAAAACGTATTTTTCAGCAAAACAACAGCTTGGAAACCCTAAATCCATGAAGAACATCGTCTCGTTGAAGAAATTTGTCAGGAAAAGAGGATCCGACATGCTGATACTGTCGTGCGATGATGATAAATCAGAGGAGTTTTGCAGCTGTAGGATTCCAAACTGCAAAAACGATAGAAAGCCTCTGGAGTATTTATTCAAAAGAAAAATGATACATATATTGGAGGAAAATAATGCAAGAAAAATTATATATTTATGATCATTAAGATTTAGGTTAAATACCAAGGAACTACCTGAACTTTGGACGTTTTGCAACAAGTTACCCGAACTTTAAAAATTCAAAACGGGCTACCTCAACTTAGACGGAGCTGCAAATAGTTACCTCCGTCCAATTTACTATCAACGGTTGACAGAATTCCGTCGGAATTCCGTCGGAAATTCATCCAAAGTTTATGCAGTTACCAAGAGAATTTCAGGAAGTTTGTATGTAACTTCTGCTAATTATTTTGATGAAATTGTAAGCATACTGACAACTTTGAATAGTTGGGAAAATGATGCTAATTACAATCTCAAGTCAATGGCTGGGAAAATGAGGGAGAAGTTTGACAAGTATTACGGAAAAATAGAGAAAACAAATGTCATGGTTTTGATTGCTGCCATATTAGATCCTCGACATAAGTTGAAGTATGTTGAATATTGTTGCGGGTTGATCTGCAGTGATCCCTTGATAGTTGCAAACATGGTTGCTCAAGTTAAAAGTGTTTTAGACCGTCTCTATACTTTTTATGAGAAAAAAAATGAACTCTTTAGAGATGCAGGATGATCTTTTGGATGATGTCGATACTTATGAACCATGTGATGGTAGTGATGGTGGTGGAGTCGGTGATGGTTGTGTCCCTCTTGTTGATAGTATGGATCCATCAAAGATAAGAGAATGATTTAATAAGCAGAATGATATGGACGTTGACGTGACATTCCAAAATGATTTAGAGAGGTATCTTGAAGAGAAATGTGAAAAAGATACAAAAAAAGATTTTGATTTACTGTCTTGGTGGAAAGAAAAGAAAACAGTGTATAAGGTGCTTGCTATGATGACAAGAGACATTTTAGCAATTCTGATCACTACTGTAGCATCTGAATCAACCTTTAGCACATCGGGGCGTGTGCTTGATCAATTTCGTAGTTCACTGAGTGTGAATTTTGTGAAAACTTTAATTTGTACTCAAGATTGGCTCAGAACTTAGAAGATCCCCATTGCCTATTACAATTGAGCAATACATGGAAGATGCTGAAAAATATGAACAAGGTATTCATTATTCAATATTCTATATTCATAACTTATTTACTTCATTTTGGTTATATATCACATAGTAATATAGTATTAACGATTGTCTATTAACGTTTTTTTTTGTTTTTTTTCATAGATCTTAGTGGAATTATGGACGTGGAAAATATTGGTACATGAAGAAATACGTTTTGTGTTTGGAATTGTGTGTTTTGTTACATTATTATGAATTAATGTAGTGATTCTGAAATGTGGTTTGGACTGTAATTTGGAATTGTATATTTGGAAACTATTTGGTTTGTACTTTAACTTAGAATTGTATGTGTTTTAGAACTGAAATGGATTGTGTATTTGGTATTAAACCTGAATTGGAACTGAACCGGAATCGAAACCGTCTGGAACCGAACCGGACCCTGTACCGAACCAATACCGATTCGGAATCGAATCGGATCCGAACCGAGGATGCGCAGGAACCGGTTCCTAACAGGGTACCCGGAACCGTTTGTACAAACATGTTCTGGGTAGGTTCCGGTTCCAAAATTTAATACCCAGTTTTAAATTGGGTAGGTTCCGGGAACCCCTAAATTTATAGGGTACCCGGAACCGCTCACCCCTAGCAGTTTTCCATTAACCAAACAGTATCTATGACGATGCGCCACGTAGATTAGCGACAACTGTAACGGACATCTCAGACAACCTTTTTTCTAATGAATTCGATTACAGTCTAAGTATCAAGTCTAAAATCTTTGAATTTAGATTTTTTTAAAGAAAAATCCGGACCGTCCCAACCTGAATATCATCATAGGAATTCGACTTGGCTTTGCTGCACTGGCCAATCGTAAAAATTTATGCACAACACACTAATAACACAACATAACTGTTGCAAAATAACAGAGCATTCTTTACACTGAATGCTGTTTGTTTTGAACAACAATACAACATATATATCTGATACAAGTACATGTTTTAATATGTAACTTCCAAATAGTTCAGATTATCAATATCAGATGTGACATGAACAAAAGTAGAAACTAGACTAACCCATGGCATACTTCTGGGTCCAGCTCCTAGCAGTGGCCTCGTACTTGGACCGATCAGTCTTATACATATGAGCTATTTCTGGCACCAAAGGATCATCTGGGTTCGGGTCCGTCAACAGTGAACATATAGAAAGCAAGACCTAAAAAATAAAAATAAAAATCTCAGTGCAAATATATACAATTTTCCCCAATCTAATGAATGAGAGATTCTACAGTGACTTGACTTCAATATCTCAACTACAGAGAATGAGAGATTCAATATCTAAAATAGTTTGAATAATCAAGAAAGGATGGATGACCTTGGATATGGTTAAGGCAGGGCTCCACTGCTCCTTTAGAATGTCAAGGCAAATACTACCATTGCTGTTGATGTTTGGGTGGAAGACCTTAGTCCTAAATGCTACCTGAAAGAGAAAAGAAACATAAGCCCCGGAAGTCACATCTGAATACAAATTTAGCAGACTGATATCGATCTCTTCATGATTTACAGCACATTGCTACTCAAATCCACAGCCATCATTTTATTTCACTGTGATCTCTTGCAGTTATTCATGCAGATTCTCCAAATACAGAAACTGAATATTCAAAATCACATACGAAAAAGTGGTGATTGTATATACCTTTGGAGGCTTGAACGGGTAATCAGGAGGGAAATGGATAGTGACCAGGAATAGGCCGCCAGTGTAAGGACTATCTGGGGGTCCCATTATCGTTGCTTGCCAGTGAAACATATCTTCTGCAACAGGACCTGGCAAAAGAAAAACACAACAAAGATTGGTGTGCTTGTTTTGTAAGCGTTTTGGTTCACATCTTCTATAACACATATCAAATGTCATCATAAAATGATTGCCTACTTGCATAGTAGGATAATGCCAATAAAGGATAGTCTTCTCAAGCACCTCTAGTTGCCGTATTAGCCCGATTAGGACATGTATTTCATATTAAAAATAAGAATAGAGAACCGTGCCTACATGTACTTGACGAAGAGTATACATTTTGGCAATTAAACTTAAAGCATTTTTAATTTTGAAGGATCTCGGTTTCCTGATTTTCAGTACACACTATTAAAAAAAAACTAAATTTTTTTTCACAACATTGAAGGGATTTCACATAAACTGTAGGTTCTACATATAGGACACATGTTGCAGGTGTGTTTCACACAATCAATGAAATTAAGAACGAGTGGCCATTGCAGCATTCTGAGTGATTAATAATGCAGTATTCCATGCATATTGGCCCATAGGTAGTTTAGAATGTCTCGAGACTGTATGGCTCAATCTTTGAAATGCAGTACCAAGAAAGTAAAGGGATCCCAATATATAAAGGAAACTACCCTCGATAATAACTAAGGAAATAAACGAAAGGATGATGAATCCTCACATGAAGATAAACAAATTCACACATCTTTCTACCCAAAAAATGAAAGAAACTATCACATATTTGTATGTACTCCAAAGAGCGGTATCACGAGCTTCAATTTCAAAGCTAGGTATGTAAATGATAGCAATTTGAAAGTATCCTACTATTGCCCTCTTCATTATGATTTTTCTGAGGTCCACCTCATCCAAATGAATTTATATCCAAAAATGTCATCATCACTCCTATTCAATATATATGTAGCTCGAGTTCTCCAACTCATAGGCGACCTTTTTAAATAACTTTCTCCTCTGATCTACACCACAACATAAATTTCCTAAAATTTTATATAAAGATTTTTTTCTCTATAAAACTGCTAAGGTTCTCTTGATTTTGAACAGGTTTTTGCTAGGGAAGAAGCATGATTCATAAGACTATGACATGATTAGTTATGGAGAGGAAGATCATCTGCAGAAAGTTCTGATTCTGAATATTGACATCTGCAGTAACCAACATGCTGGCAGTGTAAAATGAACTTTGTACAAAAACAAGCAAGCCAAACTTAAAAACCACACTAATAGCCTAAACAATAAAGATCTACCGAGAACAAAGCTCTAATTCATGAAAAATTAGCTGCCGAAGAAAAAACGTTGTGGCGATTGATGAAGGTACCAGCACTGCACGACGTAGGAGGATCTTTCTGGAGATCCTTAAGCTCCTTCAGAATCCGCTTGGACGCCATTGGAAAAGATCGAAGGTCGCCTCTGATCTGAACAGAGAGGAGAAACAGAATTCAGGAGAGACGCAAATGAAGAACTTGATGAATCGAGCAAATGATGGAATGGAAGGCGAGAGAAGAGAAGGTAGAATGTGGAATGTGAAAGGAGGAAAGTTGTTGGATTTGGCCAATGGCTCTCTGCCGTAATATAATTGCAAATCACACCTTTATGTTTTAAACTTATCGCTAAATCACCCATCATGTTAATATATGAAGAACATATAGTTTGTAATTTTTAGTGAGTGTAATTGTTAAACCACACACTCATATATCAACCTTACTTTTTTTAAACAATTTTTTTAAACTTTATAATTTTCCCTCTAAATCTATATTAAAGATGATTTAATTTAATATTTTTGCATATGTTGTTACTTATACTTTTAAAATTAGGACAAAAGACTATATTTAATTATTTTTTCGTTAAAGTGATATGACAATATATAATTGGTCCATTGTAAAAAAAAAAGATAGAAAATGTAGGAGAAAAAAATGAATTTTTAATATAATATTTTTATTAAAAATCACTTTTATATACTTTCCCCTCTCCCATTTTCAGTTTTTTTTTTCTAATTTTTTTATATTGTTTAAATAATATAAGTTTTTAAGTCATAAAACAATTTTGTGCTGCAATTGAATTTCCGTTCATATTTAATAAAAAAATAAATAGGGGTATCATTATTTTCAACTCGAAAGTATAGAAATTTAAAATATCAAATTTTAAATAAATGATTTTTTTTTAAAAAAAATAAGGATTTAAAATTTTCTTTATGGAAATCAACTTATTTACTAGAAAAAGTCTCCCCAGTCCCTCTAATTTTGAATTAGGCTAAGTGCATCCCAAGGTTCTAGAGAATTGAAGATATACCCCCTGGTGTATTTTCTGTTAGCTTCGTTGATGGATGGGAACATCGAAGGAAGCATGATAATGACCATTAGCAAATATCCCATGGACCACAACCACATGTCCACATGGTACAAAATTATTAATTTATTTTTAATGTATTGATTACTATACTAATCATTAATCACAATCAAATAAAAATGAAACAACTTGCACTTGAAGACCATATCCATCTTCCTCTTTATCTTCTGATTAAGGGTAATTTAAATTTAGGTATATAATAACATATTCAATAAGATCCACAAAAAAAAACACAACATGAATTCATAAACTTTTGTTTTAATACATCAAAGAGAAGATATGCCACTTTCAAAGGCCAAATAGCTGAGCTTAGGTGAAAACTAACTTCATCTTCTTGATTCAGAACAGTAACATAACACACTTAGCTTATACAGAAGAGCAGGAGCCGAGATCTTACTAACCCATGGCGTATTTCTGGGTCCAGCTCCTAGCCGTGGCCTCATACTTGGATTTGTCGGTCTTATACATGTGAGCAATTTCAGGGACCAGGGGATCATCTGGGTTCGGGTCCGTCAAGAGGGAGCAGATTGACAGGAGGACCTGACAAATCAAAACACAACCTTTCTCACCAACTTAAGAAGCAGATATATGCTAGAGTTTCAAAGATATAAGTTGAGTTTAAGGCCGGCAATGGTGCGGTGAAAAATCCATAACCATGGTTATAACCGTTACTGTTTAATATGGTTAACTGTACCATTATGGTACGGTGCGGTTATGGTGATGAATTTTCTACCCATAATGGTTATGGTTATGGTATTTGAGTTATACCCATGGTTATAACATGATTATTATATAAATATAACATTTATTTATTATTAATAAACTAATTTATATAATATACTAAATATAAATTATATAATTAAAAATTTGAAATTGTTGAAAATTGAAGGCGCCAAAGTCTAACGATGGTAATATAGATTGATGTATTTTTAAAAATAAACTTTTCAATCCTTTATTACATTACATGTGTGGAATGAATATGGGTATACGGGTAAAACCATGGTTAATAACCACGGTTATTTTAATGGTTATGGTATTGAAAATTATACCCATAACCATTATGGTTATGGTATGTGGTTTAAAAATATGGTATGGTTATGGTATTTGTCATACCCTGACCATACCCTAACCATCGACAACCCTAGTTGAGTTACATTAAAGCAACTGATTTGAGGTGATTATGAAAATATGCATAGAATAACTAGTTTGGCTATATACATTATTATCATAAAAGTGCAACACTATAAGGATCTGAAATAAAGATGTGAGCAGAAGCAGAACCTTGGATATGGTTAAGGCAGGGCTCCATTGCTCTTTCAGAATGTCAAGGCAAATGCTGCCATTGCTGTTGATGTTTGGGTGGAAAACCTTTGTCCGGAATGCTACCTACAAGACAATATTGTTTCAGCCATTGTAAATGGTTCATCTGTATGGATTGTAAAGCTAAAAATCAAGAACAAACATCAAGCTCACACCCTTATATCTCCAATGCTCCGAGCATTTAGGTTCTTAACATTGTATGATGTTTGAAGTAAAATACATTTCAATGAAGTCTGCTAAGTTTCCTACTTCTACTTAAATCCAACCGAGTGATGGTTAACTAGAATCAACTTGACCACAAGCACCTTTGATGTCATTTCTCTGAATAGTATCCATGCAATTCAAACAGGCCTACCGAACTAAAGCAACCAAGCTTATCAATCTCTTTGAAAAGCAGGTACGAAGGATATGAACACAGTTGTGTGCCTACCTTTGGAGGCTTGAATGGGTAATCTGGAGGAAAATGGATTGTCACTAGAAATACACCACCGGAATAAGGACTGTCTGAGGGGCCCATTATCGTTGCCTGCCAGTGGAACATATCTTCTGCTACAGGACCTGTCAAACAAACACTAACATAAGGTGATCTTTTGCTTGGTTTTGTTGACTTTGATTTCACACACTATATGATGAAAATACATGGCCTAATTCTCCCAAAAAAGTATGAAATGGTATGTTAAGGTGTTCCATAGATAAGGAGTTAATGCTCCTCAATGAGACCGTTAATGGTATGTTCATGGTATATTTGATATTGCTAGATAAGGAAATCTGGATTTTTTCGCACTGAACATAGTCAAAGATTGCTTCACAATCCAAATCTAAGATCAAGTGATATAAATGGTCCTATTGAATCTCCACATCTTAATTTTTGTCCGCTCAAATCTTACAGCTACATGAGTTTCTTTTCTTTGTCAACGATCTTTCATGTTTAACATTAAAAAACAAAGAAGATATGGCAGCAATTTACCATCTTTTAAATAAACTATCACATGTTTGTTGAACCCAGTAACTCATCGAGATTGATTCCTGAGCCCAGCCTCCACACGGTGAGTTCTAACTACTGTAACAGTAAGACATTGAAAGTTGAAACATCTTCATATATGATTTTATTTTTTTTGCATACATGAGCTAATTTTTTTGCATATATGAGCTAAAAAAATTGCATATCTGCACGGATTATCAAATTACACACGGAGCAGCATCTTCAACACAGATAATGAACTCAGTCAGATGTAAAACCCTAGAAAGAAAAATGGCAAAAATAATATGCCTCGGACTGTAAATACCAGATCTTTACAGAAACTATATTCTATTCCCTAGAAGATGAGCTAAAGCGGAAAACACTGAGAGAAATTACCAGCGCTGCAAGAAGTGGGAGGATCTTTCTGGAGATCCTTGAGCTCCTTCAAAATCCTCTTAGAAGCCATGGACACAAGATCGCCTCCGAATCTGATCTGCTGAGGAGAGGAGGAGGACGACGAAGAAGAAGCTGCAAAGGAAGAAGATGCTGCGGAGAAGGTAAAAAAACTTTGACGAAAGCGAAATGTATGAAGAGGGGATAATTATGGTCTGCTTCGTGTACTGGCAGGCATGGCAGGTGAGTAGCTGTAGCCACTCATAGTGCGACACGTCACTCAACCACATTAGATAAACACGGTAAACTACAGTGGACTTTATATGATCCGCTTCAAAATTGAATGGTTTAGGTTAACTACCAATTTCTATAAAAAACAATTTGAGTCGTAACAAAATTTTGGGAATCTGAATAAATTATTAATTGAATTATGTTTTAATAGATTGGGCTTAAATTGTTAATTTTATTTAATTTATTGTTAAATTGTGATAGATTTTTTTTTAATTATCTTTTTTTTTGTAAATATATATTTTGTTCTAATTTTTGCATTTTGCTATCGTAACTTTGTGAAAATTGTAATTTGGTAATTGACACGAGATAGACATGCGTTGCGTGCATTTCTCTGTCACTAACTATTTAATAACAAATTTGATTGCGTTAACAAATTATAACTTTTTGTAAGTCATGTAGTAATTTGTTAAAAAAATTAGTTATACAATTAGTAATTTGTACAAACCCTAAAAGTTTAGGTATCAATAAATAATTGTTATATTTTATGTAAATAATAATATTAAATGTAGTCAATTAAGAAATTTTTTATTTACAGACAGTACTAAAATGTTATAATAGTTTTTTATATACCCTTACTATTTTTTAAGTAAATTAATTATTAAATCAACATTATACTTTCGTAGTTACTAAATCGACTTTATATTATTAAAATAGTGAAAAATTAATATTTCTACTAAGTTTTGAATCTCTAGAACTCTTACATATATTAACTACAAGTTTTACCACTACACTACTAATTTCAATTGTTTTTTTACATACTTCAAATATAGTTTTTGAGACAATTCTCATATTATTGTATTAAATATCTCATGTTTATTTATTGATACTCTTTAATAATTAATATTTATTCAACATCGCTTGTTTAATTATGTATCTACTGATTAATTTTTTGAAAGGGTTGAAAAATAAGTAATATTCTAAGTTTAGTATTTATAGACTTAACATAATACTCATTTTGAAAATATTCTTTCAAACATCTCTAAACAAATCAAAAAAACTATAGTATGTAGATAATCAAGTTAGAACTCTAAGACACACATTAAGTTAAATTTCAATTTTTTCATAAACCATAAAATTTGGTCAAATTTAGTAAAATTGTCAAAAATTAACAATACTACTTTAACCAAATTTTATGAACGGTGAAAAAATTAAAACTTAACGCCACATATGTCGTTAGATTTCTAATTTAATTATCTACCTACTATAGTTTTTTTAGAGATGATTGAAAAAAATATTTTTTAAATGAGTATTTTGGTAGTCTATAAATACTAAATTTAGAAAATTACTTATTTTTCAACCATTTCAAAATATTAATCAGTAGATACATAATTAAAATTAAAAATACAGTTAAGCAAATAACGTTGAACAAATGTTAATTATTAAAGAGTATCAATAAACAAACATGAGATGTTTAATACAATAATATGATAGTTGCTTCAATAACTATATTTGAAGTATGGTAAATAAAAATTGAAATTAGTAGTGTAGTGGTAAAACTTTTAATTAATATGTAATAGGTTTAGGGTTCAAAACTTCTTAGAAACATGAATTTTTAACCATTTTTATAATATGGAATCGATTTAGTAATTACGAAAATGTGAGGTCGATTTGATAATTAATTTCCTTCAAATTAGTAAGAACAAATATATAAAAAGCTATTAAGACATTTTAATATTTCAACAAAAACAACATGTATACAATAGTGATGGTCTGCAATAGAACTTCCCGTCAATTAATCATATTCTTACAAGGTAGAGTTGTTACTCGTTAACTTACGAGGTAGAGCTGTTTAAACATAGTTAATTAATTATTTAATGGTTATTAAATGTAATAATTAAGTGAGTTAAACACATATTTATATAAAATATATATATTATTATAAATTATTTAAAAAGTGAGTTAAACACATATTTAATGGTTCTTAAAACATTTGTGTGGAAAGTTCATAAACAAAAAGCTTTGACTTCATTTACATCCAGAAAAAAGTACGGGGACTACGGTCAGTTTAGTTTTAGTATTGAGCCAAGCCATGATGATTCATGACGCTAGCTCATCAACGTTGTATTGTATACTTCTTTCCACTTTCTCTTTCATATCATAATTCATACACCACCATTGTTAATTTCGTCAATTTATCTCTCCCGTCTCTAGAACTCTCCTCTTTGAGGATCGGAGGCGATCTCTCAGCTGTGGTCATGGCGTCGAAGAGGATCTTGAAGGAGCTCAAGGATCTCCAGAAAGATCCACCAACCTCTTGCAGCGCTGGTACGTTCTTCCGTTATGCTTTTCCGTTATTTTTCCTCGTTGATTCATGACGGATTGAGCTGGTTTTTGGTAGATCTAGCTGTATATTGTGTTCAGATTTTCATATGAATGTTGGAATTGGATGATTTTGTTTCTGCTTGGTTGATCTTTCTCTGGTCAAAATTTTGCTTTAAGCTGTGATTTCTGCTCATTCTCGTTGATGCTAATGCACTTATGGAGTCATAAGATCTGTTACACCACGCATGCTCGGTTTGATTAGCATTAATTCACGAAAGTGTGATGGATTTTTTTTAATTGAAAGAACAAGTTCGAAAGGGAGCTCGTTTAGTATTTGGATGATTTCCGATATTGCTATATAATGGTAGTAAACATTGAACTTATTCATGACCTCAGCTTTCTGTATGAAATGGTTTATACGAGATTATGAATAAATGAACACAGTTACATGAATGACGAATGAGGTGGATCCTCTTTTACTTGGATTTGTGCATATGATGGCAGAGATTGTACTAGAATGTTAAATTATTTTATGGGGACAGGGTGTTCAATGATTTCTCTAAAAGTACTAAGTATATGTTCTCCTATGTAGAAATGATTTCTCAATTCAATTGTGAAAAGCTTCAAATAATTCATGGACATGTGTTGTATTTCACTATACTGCTTGTGGATCTGAAATGGAATCTTTGAATGCAATCAAAGGAAAGCGTAATGTAACATTGGGGCCTTTACTTAATCTCACGCTTCTTTGACAGGCCCCGTTGCAGAAGATATGTTTCATTGGCAAGCTACAATAATGGGTCCCCCAGATAGTCCTTATTCAGGCGGTGTATTTTTAGTTACCATCCATTTTCCTCCAGATTACCCTTTCAAGCCTCCAAAGGTAGAGAATCAACTACTTCCCTTTCTTTCTTTCTTTTCCAACTAATAACCATTGAAAATATTTCAAGATTTACAATCTCCTCTACATGTTTCAGTGAAGAAGTTGACCTTTTGCTCTGATTAGTCTTTGGCTTTTAGCACTCAATCATGTGATTAGTGCACAATTCTTGTAAGGTTTTCCATTGTAGAACGCCAGAATCTTCTTTCAGTTTCTCTTTAACTTGCTACCTATGTTTGAAAATCAGAAAAGTGGTGAGGCTCAGGAAAGATGAATTGTGCCATATTATTATTTTGTGAAGGCATTTATCATTCTTGAACTACAGTTTCTATACTTCGACTCAAGGAAGAAGGAACCTGTGTAGTTATTGAAATTACTTCTTTCAGGTTGCTTTCAGGACCAAGGTCTTCCATCCGAACATCAACAGCAACGGTAGCATTTGCCTTGACATTCTAAAGGAGCAGTGGAGCCCTGCGTTAACCATTTCCAAGGTCCTCCTGACCTCCTCTTGCTTGATTATCCTAACTACTTCTGAAGACATTGAATTCCCAACTCTGGTATACAGTAGTTACTCATTGATCTGGCCAAGTATATGGTCAACTTTTAGCTAAAAAGATCATGATGGAATGAAATAGTATTTTCTTTTTATCTGTTTCTGAAACTGCAGAATGAGGTCCATTGTGTAAATATACTCAGATTCTGATTTTTTAGGTACTGCTTTCAATATGCTCCCTGTTGACAGACCCAAACCCAGATGATCCCCTGGTGCCCGAAATCGCTCACATGTACAAGACCGACCGATCCAAGTACGAGACCACTGCTCGTAGCTGGACCCAGAAGTATGCCATGGGCTAGATTGGAACAGAAACGGTCTCTGGGCAAAACCCTTAATGAGGAAGGGAAGCTGCCATGGTTGGTTGCCTTAATTAAGTTAATAAACCTAAAGTGTGATGTTGTTTGTTATAATTAACCCAAATCGATCAACAAGCGAAGGGGAAAATAAATAATTAATCCAAGTTTGCCCTTTGTGTATTTCATATTATCTGCAGTTTCAACATTTGTTATTCAAGTTCCACCTTTGCCCTCAATCTCGATAGCCCTCTTCCCTGTTGACAAGACCCTATGTAACTGCTTGTATTCTCGTGTTTATATTATCATTTTGTTATATAATTTCACAAACATAGTTTTTTACATACGTATAATTGTGTTTATATTATCATTTTGTTATATAATTTCACAATATTCATATCACCTTATCATGTTTATGATTCACTCTAGGGTTGATCATGGTCTGGCCTTGGAGGCAGGAGGACCAAGACCAGAATTTCAGTCTTGACATTTAGAGGACCGAGACCGATACCGACTTTGGCAAAAAAAAAAACGTTCGAGTTGGTCTCGGACTTGTACCAAATGAATTGACAAAAAAAATCACTAAGTTCTGGTATTGAACCCACTCGCTTGTCATCTTTCATCGCACTTTCCTTATGGAACCGATCCAATGGTTGTTGAACGCTTCAAGGTCATGAATTATTAGTATTCCAAGGGTTACACCGTAAATTTCTAGAATTTTCTTCAAGGTTGGGGCCGGTTCAATCCTAGTCGGGCTTTTGGAAAAAAAAAACTCAAAACCAAAACTGATCTTGAAGAAAAAAAATCGCACAGTCCTAGTCGGACCGATCTTGTCCGGAATTCGGTCAAACAAGTCTTTTTTTATCCCCTTTCACGTAATCAAACTCTGCTCCAGTACTACTACAACCAGTAACTACTCATTTCGTGTAATATATATAACATTAAAATTTACAATCAGAAAAGGGTATATCTTATCTCAGCACTAAAAGCCTCCAAGATAACAAACACAGAACATATCCTATCCCTACTTCATCATTCACTCACATAAGAGCTAACTACTCTTTCATCAGCATTATCTATCAGTCAGTTGTAAATCCCACTCTAAACAAAATCATCAAAAAAACACCATTAGCACCAACCCCAAGCTAACCATTAAAATTTCAAGCAGCTGGGTTGGGTCCCGCTCACGCCTTAACTAGCCCTAACCGCGTTGCTTATCGGTTTCGTATCCAACAGTTGCTTCAGCTTATTACTGCCCTTCCGGTTCCTCTCGGTATTCCCTTCATCTTCTTCACTGCTTACTACTCGAACCAGACCTCCAGAATTGTTTACCCTCGACAGCAAGTTCTCTGTGGTAACCTGCAGTGGCTTCCCATTGTCATGTCCGGAATCTGCATCAACCTCGTCCTTGTCAGCTTCTTGTACCGCCGGATTCTTCAGCTTTTCCTGACAGAAAAAAATATGCAGTAACCGTGATATAAACTAGAGAGATAAAAAAAGACTATTGGACCGAATTCCCGACAAGACCGGTCCGACTAGGACCGAGATCGAGCAGGTGTTTTTTTTTTCTCTTCAAGGTCGGTCTCGGCCTCGAACTTTTTTTCCGGAAGCCCAATTTGGACCGACTCGGACCGAATTTACTATGTAAACCCTAAAAACAAAAACCATTGATGTATGTTTGAAACTATGGGAGAAAATGAACTTTGTTTAAAACTTTGTATGTTTGCTACTTGGTTGATTTGTACTTTGTATGTATTTGGACAAATTCAGTTTTTTTTGGGGGGGCCAGATTAGGTCAAGGACCAAGACCAGACCGAGTCAAGAAAGACCGACTCGGGCGGGCTTTTTTGGCCGAGGTCGGTCTCGGTCCTCCAGAAGGCAAGACCGAAATTTCGGTCTCGGTCTTGCCTTCAGGCCTGGCCCGCCCCGCCCATGATCAGCCCTAATATAAACTGACTTGGTATATCACATCCAATAATAATCCAACACACTCTGCTTTAATAGAGGAAATATTCAGTGTGTAAGCTAAAATCTGGCATTTTTCCACAGAAATGCAAGACCAAGTTTTAAGATTTGTGTCAGATTGTACCATGAGTAGTGCATTTTCGCGCCTCAGCCTCTCAGAATCTTCAGTTAGTTGGTGAATCTCAGATGTGAGTGCCATATTCTCTGAAGAAAGTGCTCCAACTCGGTTTGCAAGCTCCTCTGCCTCAGCCTAGATACCAAATGAAGCAGAAGTACACAATTATGTACCAGTAAATACCAAGGAGATATAAATTCTCAATCCGAAATTTTTATGTTACGGATCTCATTATTACCTGCTTCCTCAATCTTGATCTTCTAGCTGACTCCCGGTTCGACTGCTTTCTCCTCTCCCTTTTCAGCTCCTTTTCGTTCTGATTCAATTTAGAAATTCAGAGTTTTGTGAATTGGTCTAGGGTTTAGAAATCAGAAACCCTTTTGAATGAGGAATCTCACCACCATCCAAGCCTCGGGTGGCATTTTCGGATGTCCAACTACAATCGGTTGAGCTGAAGCAGCACCTCCATCAGAAGATGTACCTCCCTCAGTTTTCCCACCTCCTATAGCATAACAAGAGATTTTACTTGAACTGTTCTATTAATCCACTAGAGAATTCTTTCTATGGCTCTTTTTAGAGACGAGTTACAAGTTTTCAATTCTTCCAATCTTGGTTACTAAGAGAACAGAGCATTACTAAGGTAATTACACTTGAATGTCAAGAGAAAGAATTATACCAGACAAGGGTGTTCCCCCATGACTCCGTTTCCTTCGGTTTTGATCCACCTGGCATAATTGTATATAACTTTCTCTATTATTTTCGGAGGTATTTAACACACTAGAGAAGAATGATCACTACAAGATGCTCACCCCCATGTCATTGCTGGCATCACTTGGATCCTCAGTCTCCGTACTGTTTAAAAAGAGTAAGATATTAATTTACTCGCTTGCTTTACCCAGAATATGATCTGGTACTCAAAAGGACTAGAACTGTTTTAGCTCTACTTCTACTAGGACCAGGACCGGCAATTGTGCGGTGAAAACCCCATAACCATGATTATAACCGTTACTGTTTAATATGGTTAACCGTACCATTATGTTGCGGTTCGATTATGGTGATGAATTTTATACCCATAATGGTTATGGTATTTGAGTTATAACCATGGTTATTATATAAATATAGTATTTATTTATTATTAATAAACTAATTTATATAATATACTAAATATAAATTATATAATTGAAAATTTGAAATTGTTGAAGATTGAAGGCGCCAAAGTCCAACGATGGTAATATAGATTGATGTATTTTTTAAAATAAAATTTTCGATCTTTTATTATATTACATGTGTGAAATGAATATGGGTATACGGGTAAAACCATGTTTAATAACCACGGTTATGGTATTGAAAATTATACCCATAATGGTTATGGTTATGTGGTTTAAAAATATGGTATGGTATTTGTCATACCCTAACCATCGACATCCCTAACTTCTACTTACCTCTCTGATGACCGTTGTTTACCCTCATTCTCAGCTGTGTCGGAGTTTCCATTGCTTGCAGTTATTACAAACCCGTCACAACTTTTCAGCTTCTTTGTTGGACCATCTACTGTGGACTTTGTTGGAGTTTCTACGGCAGACACAGGTGCTGGTGCCTATTCAATCACATATCATTCAAATCAGGAATCAATAAATGCTAATGATCATTGCGTGTTTGATGTGATGAAATGTAGCTCAAAACGTAGCTCAACTGAAGCCTTTGCAAGTGTTTGATTAGACTTACTAAAGGAACTGCAGGATGTGCATAAACGCCGCCATGAGGATATGCTGCAGCGTAAGGCGATCCATACGGTGGCATCATTGCCTGCAAGAATCAGCATCCATGAAAACCGACAGAAATATAGTGAAACAACTGCATAGGCAAAGATCTGAAGTAGGGCCGGCAATGGTGCGGTGAAAAACCCATAACCATGGTTATAACCGTTACTATTTAATATGGTTAACCGTACCATTATGGTGCGGTACGGTTATGGTGATGAATTTTCTACCCATAATGGTTATGGTTATATATTTGAGTAATACCCATAGTTATACCCATGGTTATTATATAAAAATAAAAATGATTTATTCTTAATAAACTAATATATACTAAATAATTGAAGTTCCTGTACATAGAAGTAATAAATAACCTGTACATAGAAGTAATAAATAACCATGATGTTAATTTTATATATTTTTATTGTTGGCAATATAGATTTATGTATTTTTTTAAATAAATTTTTCGGCCTTTTATTATATTACATACGTGGAATAAATATGGGTATACGAGTAAAATCATAGTTAATAACCACGTTATTTTCATGGTTATGGTATTGAAAATTGTACCCGTAATGGTTATGGTATGTGGTTTAAAAATATGGTATGGTTATGATATTTGTCATACCCTACCATACCCTAACCATCGACAGCCCTGAAGCTCTAATAAAGTAGGTACCTGTGGAGGGCCCCACATATAGGGATGGGGAGGATAACCGTGTGGAGCAGTGGAATTATAATAGGGAAGAGCAACTCCAGGACCATAATATGCCTAGATAATTCACGCAGATTTCTCAAGTTAACAATTGTTTTACTGCATGTATAAGAGAAATTAATACTGAAGTACCTAAAGAAAGAAAGAAAAAATGAGTGCATCAAGAGTAGAACCTGAGTTGCAGCCCAATCTGGGTAGACATGAACGTTAGTTTGGTCCTGTTAGAGGAAATAGGATACAGATACAGTAAGTTGCTAAATTACAAAGAATCAGAAATGTAAAAAAAATTCACTTAAGTTCAATAACATTACAGTATCAGCTATCTAAATGCCATTCTTAGTTTAGGAATTATTTCAAAGCGGACTGTTCTTCTTATATATAACCAAAGTAAATAACTTTCGTCCTTCATTGTGCATACCAGCCGAGGAGCTGAAGGTGGTTTCTCTTTCTCAGACATGCAAGACTTTGTCTCTTCCTGTTTTCCCATATTTAGTTCAGATTGATGAATCAGTATAGCTGCGCATCAGGAGTGGACATGTAATGAGTTCCTCATAAAAGTGACCAACAGAAGATGCAATTATGAAAGCCCTACAATTATATCTGTTCACTTCTCAATCACAATAAACCCAGAAAATCCAGCAAGAAATAATTAGTATGAAGAGAATAACACACTTGGGTTATGAGATGAAACATCTATGGTAAATTCAAAAGCATCTATGTTTATAAATTCAAAAACTTCATTCAATGGTCCTATAGACTTCTAGCTTACACAAAAGCGTGAACAACCAACCAGTACAATCAAGATCAGATATCAAATCTTTACTATGTGACACATTAACAGTTCAAATATCAAGATCCTCAAGCTTTTGGACGTTGATTGGCAGCTGATACAGTTTAAAATCAATTATTTGCTATTTCAGCGGACATTATCGATCTATGCCACTAGCAGGTGCAGATCAAAGTAATACAACCAGATCCCAGTAAACTACTCAATTCGGAGAGCTTTCCAAAGCCCTCCGGAAAAGAAAAGGAAGGTAGAATTACTAACAAAATCAACCAGTTTAATTCCCCATGCAACGCAATTTCTTCTCCAATTGCAACAGCAAAGAGAGAAACACTTCCTCTGCAACTAGTTATGGTGAAAATTCATAGCACTTGAAGAAAAAACCGATTCTTTCTTCCAGAATTCTCATAACGCCACACAATAGAATTTCAAATTCCATACTTTATAGTCATAAACCCAATAAATTCAAAAAAAAAAACTCAATTCCTCGAGCTGCTACTCACTCAAAAGATAACGAATCAACTTACTTCAACTCCAACGCTGAAGAAATTTAATTGAACCACAAAATCAGCGACTTCGCCGCCAATTGCAGCATCAAAATACAATCAGAGAACTGAGATCGCGCGATTGAAGAATTAGAGCTCAACCCGAGCTTCTAAGCTGCTGCATTCTCTGTCTCTCTCGAACTGTGGAGTTAAGACTACTGATACAGTGATAGAGGGAGGTGTTGTATTGGGTTTAGAGGAAGAAGAAGAAGAAGAAGAAAAGGGGGGAGCCAACGCCAAGGCGACGTCCACGTCATCGTACGCGTGTCGCATAATTAGGAGGGCGTATACATACGGCGTAGACACTGTAGAAGGTGGTTGTTGAGCTGGCCCATTCAATATCGTGCAGAGAGGCCTTTTATTCATCCCAGTCGTCACCCCACCGTACACGTGGCACTGTTTCCTTCCGTCTACGCGTAACAGACAAGTCAGTCTAACCTATCCCACCCGTCATGTAGCTTACGTGGTCTCGTACACAAGGCAGGATTAATTTACGGATATAACGATTACATTCGTTTATCCGCGTACTTATTATTTTTATATTTAATTTCCTTAATTAATGGTAATGAATTAGGATTTGGCGTCCGTTGCTGTCCGCGTGCCACTGGGCCGGTGGGCCCCTTTTCTGTTGAAAAATTTCTTGCTAAGTAGCTGTTTTAGTCCCCAACTACCAGCTTAAGCCCTTTTAGTCCTCATTCTTTAACGTTTAGAAACTCTATTGGATTATATCTTAATTTTATTCTTGAATTGATATTTCGTATTGGAACACATGACTAGCTTTGTCATCACAACTTCGTTCGTCCTTTTCCCCCTTCTTAGCAAATTCGTAGATTGTGTGGCAGCAGGTTAAATGTCGTGTCAATATCCAATTGGCACATGTATACTCAAGGATGAATTTGAATAAAAAAATAAAAATTGAGCTAACATGTGGGTGACCCGTCCACATGTCGTGTTTGAGTCTGACTTTTTTATTCATGAGTCATTTTAACACGACTCATGGATGACCCGTGAAAACACGGGTCAGATTTGAGTAGGGCTGGCAATGGTGCGGTGAAAAACCCATAACCACGGTTATAACCATTACTGTTTAATATGGTTAACCGTACCATTATGGTGCGGTGCGGTTATGGTGATGAATTCTCTACCCATAATGGTTATGGTTATGGTTATGGTATTTGAGTTATACCCATGGTTATAACCATGGTTATTTTATAAATATAATAATTATTTATTATTAATAAACTAATATATATATATATATATATTATACTAAATTTAAATTACAGCATAAAAGTGAAATCAATTGATGATATTGAGGAAGATGATGATTGATAGAAACAAATACGACAAGTGTGAAATGGTTAGGGGTGTTGAATCATTACTCATTATGGGTGTTTGTTGAATTTTAATGTTACTTCAGTGGTGTGAATGTTAATGTTGAAGCATATGAATGTTGAATGATGTTAGTGTTAATGTTGAATGGTGTTAGTGCTATATATTTTTATTGTTGGTAATATAGATAGATGTATTTTTTAAAATTAAATTTTCGGTCTTTTATTATATTACATGTGGAATAAATATGGTTATACGGTTAAAACCATGGTTAATAATCACGGTTATTTTGATGGTTATGGTATTGAAAATTGTACCCATAATGGTTATGGTTATGGTTATGGTATGTGGTTTAAAAATATGGTATGGTTATGGTATTTGGCATACCCTGACCATACCCTAACCATTGCCAGCCCTAGATTTGAGTCACTAGTCTTGACTCATAGGTCAACTCATGAATCGTCATGAATTGTATATTATATTAAATATATATAATTCTGACACTGAGTCAGTAGTTTTGACCATGAGTCAGATTATTTTGGGGTTTTTATGTACTGGTAGGTCGAACGGGTCAGACTGATCTGCGTGTCATGAAGGTCGAACGGGTCAGACTGACCCAAGATTTACTATTTCTCACGGGTCATTCTAACCCGCAGATCAGGTTTGTGTTTCAAAAACAGACACATACTATTACACGGGTCAGGTTTGGGTCAGAGAGTTCCTAACACGACCAAGGCTGACACGACTCATGGGTCGATCACCCGTTTTGACACCCCAAAACCCAACCTTACATTTGACTTAATTTAATTGATAATAGTGTACCTTAGTCTGTCACATTTAACAACTATGGAATTATTATAATTTAATTTAATGCTTTATTTTTTAATTATGGTATTGGTGAACCTGTATATGTGAAAAAAAATATATTTCAACAAACATTTATGTTGAAACTAAGTGGCTAAATTATCACTTATATGTTTATTGTGTAGCTAAATGAGCATGTATGTATAAAAAATGTGAAAATTTGGTTAGATGTATTATATTTAGTCACATATATCTGACAAATATAAATAAATGATCATAAAATAGTGATTTTACCCTAACATTTTATATGGTGTTCTTCATATCTAAAATATGATTTTGAGTTCAGATTTGCGTCAATTAGTGTTCAAATCGAATCAAGGAACACAAATGAAATTAGAGTTTGAATCGAACCCAGAAACGCAGATGTGGACTTGAATCAAACCAAGAAATGCAAATTGGGTTCGAATCAAACTCATAAATGAAGATTTAGGTTTGAATTGAACCAAAAAATATAGATGTGGGTTCAAATTGAATAGAAGTGTAGATTTGAGTTCGAATCGAACCCAAAAATGCAAATATGGGTTCGAACTGAACCCATAAGTGCAGATTTGAGTTCAGTTTGAATCGTAAATTTAAGTTCGAAATTAGATTTATGGTTTAAATCGATGAATAAAATATTAAATCTGATGAACATGAAGAATATTGGAATAATATTTTAATCATTTTTTTGTTTTTTTTTTGTAATTGTTCAATTACATGTATCAACATAAATAACTGTTGATGTAATTTACTCCAAAATAATTACAAAATGAGTCTCTCAAAACTTAAATTGAAATTAACAATTCAAGGATGTATAATTGCAATATTCATCCAATTATATTACGATATTTTATATTGTAAGTTAATGTATTTTTAATTATATGTATTAAATATTATTATCTGGTGATATGTGTTTCTTCGTTAATTATATGGGGAAAAAAAGAGTACAAATGCTTGTATTAAGTGATATTGGTAATTAAAGAAGGAAAACGTAAAGAAAAAGCGACGGGTTGAATATGATAATAGAGTCAACACATGGGCAATAAGCCAGTAACGTGGAATGACGGTATCTTCGTGAATCCCCCTCCAAAGAAACGCTGGCCGTTGATTAATGGGAAATCGACGGTGATGCGACATTTACGCGTCCGTGACCCGTGAGTGCTGGCCATGACGTGGCGACTTACACTTTTAAAGCAGAAATCCATAATAGTCCTTGTTCTATTTAAGTTATCTTTTGAAGTCCCTTTACTTTTTATAATATTAATCCGGTTCTTCGGATATATTTTTGTTAGGATCGAGGTTAGGGGTTCCCATTCTCTGTACCTAAACTTAGATAGAGATTAATATAATGTAGAATTTAAATAAGTAAATGGACTTTGCTGACGATATAAAATTGTCCAATAAGCTAGAATCTAGGGGTTACTTGACCTCCACAAAAGTAAATGGGCTAATTTGTACTATTCCATAGAGCGAAGGGCTAGAATAACATTTTGATTTTTGTTATCGTATTTATAAAACCAGTGATTCAGATTGACTAGGCCATAGAAGCATGCTTGGTGTGTTCTTCGTCCGACATGTCGACCTGTCTACCATCGGCATGGCCCACCACACTTCTGCTTGTGGGCCCAGTTGACGTGGACCTCTAGCAACGTGTACACTAATCAAAATTGACTTCCTTTCTTTGACGCTGAAGTGTTTTTTTTGGGTCTCTCAATCAAATAAAACAGTTGGCCCCAAAAAAAAATCAAATAAAACAGGATTGGATAAAATCGTTTTCAAGGTACGTAATAATTTTATTTTTTAATCCAATCAATTTAGAGATTTAAATATTATTATTTTTTATAAAAATTATAATGAACTCTACCATTTACTATAATTTGATCCATTGATCAACCACTTATTAATTTGTAATTGTATATAAATTTTATAACTTTAAATAAACTAACATTAGAGATCAATATTTAAATATTTTGGAAATAGATAATGTCACAAAAAGGTGGCCATGGGAGAATAGATAGACGGTCCATCTTTGATTGTGGACCAGATATTCCTAAATGTCTACAGTATGGGCCGATATATTTGTACATTGGGTCTTAAATTTGGGTTTATTAAATAAATTTTGTTAGATTATTTTGATCATTGTGGTCTAGTGGTTGAGAGCGCTAACTCCTGAGTGGTTTGGCTTCAGGGTCACGAGTTTGAATCCCCTCAAGTGTTCTTGGGAAATGGTCAACTTGTGTCCGAAGGGTCGGCCTCTCAACTCTAGGTTGTCGATGGGGCTACGTTGACGGGGTCAGTGCTTGCGCTGGTTGTTCAAGTGATAAAAATTTCATCGAGGCCTGGACAGGAACCCCCAGACATTATGTAGCGGGATGGGCCTAGGGTCGTCACTACTAGCTCATTCATTTCTTCGACTAAAAAAATAATTAATTACATATTTAGTTTTTTAATATTTATTTAATCTTACTTTTTATTTATTTATATATACATTGTTAAATAATTAATTAGTCACTCTGTCAATTAATCATCTATTTCTATATCCTTTTATTTATGTTACCCGAGGTTATTTTTAGAACTTCATTCATAATAACAGAAAAAATAAAAAATGTTTAAATATAAATAATACAAATTTAAATTAAAAAATAAAATAAATTGAATTCATACTTAAAATATTCAAGATAATTTTATATATGCAAAATTATGTGATTTCTAAATAAAAACAAAAATCCCAATAGAAGACAACACACAAAGCTTTGACATCTTACTTACAAATATTATCACTCGCCTTTGTCTCTACACAAAGTTTTTATTAGGGGTGAAAGCAAAATTCGTGTGTTTAAAAAATTCGGCGAAAACCAAATCGGTTCGAACCGGGAAATGGTTCGGCTTAGGGTTGGACTTTTTGTTTATAATATTTTAAAAAACTGTGGAGTTTGGTCCGTATATAATTTTATATATTATATTAATTAGTATTAATTAATCAATGAATACAAATAAATAATAATTTTGTAATTTAATAGTTATTTTAGTTGTTTAATCGGTTTAGTAGAAAGTTATATAAATATTGTTAAATCAAGTTATTTTGTTATTTAATTTGATTTTGAATACTTATTTTGATTTTGAATGTGTATTTTTTTTATTTTTTTGATTTAAACCGAATATTCAAAATCCAAATGGACGTTTTTTTTCAGTATTTTGTTTGTTTGTTTTTTTTATAAAGAAAATCTGGTCAAAAAATATAAATAATCATCAAAAACAGTAAAAAATTGATCCAACCGGTCCGATTTCACCCCTATCTTTTATATAAGCTAAGTCTCGCCACATATCTCTCCCTCTCTCTACAACTGAATAATTACTTCTGTCAGACGTCATTTTCCGGTGAGTGACGACAATGCGGCCGCCGAACCTGTCTGTCATTCAGCGTCTCATCTCGTTGACGACACTGACGGTGGCAATTCTGAGTAGCACTTGCTACTCCAAGTGCGCATACAAGGCCATCTTCAACTTCGGTGACTCCAACACCGACACCGGTGGATTCTATGCGGCCTTTCCACGGCAGACCGCACCGTTTGGTATGACCTACTTCCAACGCCCCACTGGCCGGGCCTCCGACGGCCGCCTCATCATCGATTTCATGGGTAAATCCGCCGCTCTATCTCTCTCCGTAATTACCAATAACGTAATTGTCACAAAATTTCCCGTTGTAGTTTGTTCTTCAAAAGTTTCATCTCAATTGCCTTAATGTAACTTTTGACTAAATCGAAAAATAAATGTGATTATTTTTTTTAAACACTACTTAAATCTTAATTATTTAATTTTTGTTATTCGTAAGTTAGAGTTTATTCAAAACTCAAAAGATATTTTTTCCGTTAAATATAAATAAAAAACAAAAAATAGCGTGATAATACGTCATTATAATTAATACAATTTGTAAAAAATATATATTACTTTAAAAAATAATAAAAATACACATAATTAGGAGAAAAAATTGAAAATTTGTGATGATTGATTTGAATTTTTGATATTTTGTTTAATTAAAAATATGAAATAATTTAAAAATAACTAAAAAGTGTTATTTATTTATTTTGTACTATATTAAAAAATTATATTTATTCTCTAAATTGTTTATTGGCAAAAATACTCTCAATTTTCTAGATTTTTATGTACTTCTTAAAAATAATATAATTGTTTTTTTATAGTTTAAACAAATCATTTTCCGTAACTTCATTTTTTTGCCAACTTTGAAATTACCTATAATCAAAATTGAAAATTTCAAGAAAGATATATGAATGTTTTTATTTTGGGTTAAATACTAAGTATCTACCTGAACTTTTGACGTTTTACAGTGACCTACCCGAACTTTGAAAATTCAAAACACACTACCTCAACTTTGAAGAAGATGCAAATAGCTACCTCCGTCCAATTTTTCGTCAACTATTGTCGAAAAGTCGTCGGAAATTCGTGAGAAATTGGACGAAGGTAGCTATTTGCACCTTCTTCAAAATTGAGGTATACCGTTTTGAATTTTTAAAGTTCGGGTAGCTCGTTGCAAAACGTCCAAAGTTCAGGTAGCTATTTGGTATTTAACCATTTTATTTTTTAAAGAAAAAAAATAGATAAATATGTATAAAACACATCTTCCTCAAAATTTGACACTTGCTTTATACATATAGGTTAATTATTGAATAGGTACTTGAACTTCACAATATTTATCAATTAGGTAGTTAATTTTTTTAAGAAAATCAAACTTTTTTAAACGAGCAAATATAAATTTTTGTTTAACTTTACGTTGAAAACAAGCGGAATCAGGTACGTGTAACCGATAATGGTAAGGTGTTACATGATTAGCTTGTTAGACAGTCATGACTCATTCTATACATGAATTGTCCCCAACAAAACATTGATATGTAAAATGCAACATTTGTTAAGGTTTCATTTGGTGGTTCAACATTTCTTATGGTATTCTTTATGAGTTACCCATACTATTTCAGCACAAGCTATTGGAATTCCCTTGGTGAGTCCGTACCTGCAATCGATCGGATCCGACTATCGACACGGAGCAAACTACGCGACACTCGCATCGACCGTGCTACTGCCAAACACGTCCTTATTCGTGTCTGGACTCAGTCCTTTTGCTCTACCCATTCAGATCAACCAAATGAAGGAGTTCAAGAACAAAGTTGATGAAAAACAATCCAAAATCCATGAGGGTATCAATCTATATACATTTTTACTTTTGTAAAATACCATCTAAAAATAGGTAGGTAGACTCATAGTTATCATAACCGGATTGACCCTCAAACCGGTGAGATGGTCGGTTCAAACCGTCTGACCGTCTGCCACCGATCAGTTCACATGATTTATTATCTAAAATTAGGGTTACACTTAAGCAATGACGAAGCTATTAAGGAATGAGAGTGACAATTTGACTTTGTGTAAATTTGACCCTAAAAGATGCAATAATAAATACCAAGTAGCTACCTGAACTTTTGACGTTTTGCAACAAGCTACCCAAACTTTGAACATTCAAAACGGACTACATCAACTTTGAAGAATGTGCAAATAGCTACTTCTGTCCAATTTTCCGTCAATTTTCGTTGGAAAGTCGTCGAAAATTCGTCAGAAATTGGAAGGAGGTAGCTATTTGCACTTTCTTCAAAGTTGAGATAGACCATTTTGAATTTTCAAAGTTCGGGTAGCTCGTTGCAAAACGTTCAAAGTTCAAGTAGCTACTTGGTATTTAACCATTTTTCAATTTAACCATTTTAAATTATATATTTGTCCTCACTTATTTTTTTTAATTCAACTATTTATCTTTACTATAATATTTGCCCCCATTGAAGAAAAATTCTGACTTCGTCCCTGCACTTAAGTGATAAGTCACGGTGAGAAAGATGGTAAAAAAAAACTGGAGATTAATCGAAGAACCGAAATTGAACAGTTCTTAAAAAACATTCATTTTTTTTAAATGATTGATTTTCACATGAACTGGGTTGAATATGCATTTTGATCTTTCATAAGAAACAGATTCGATCGGGTCCACCCGATTCTGATAACTATGGGTAGAGTTAACTATGGGTAGAGTTGACAATTATAACCCGACACGAGAGGACTTACCATATATGAATATTTTTGTTTGTTGTTAGGGACGGTTCACTTACCAGGCCGCGACATATTCGGGAAATCTATCTACACATTCTACATCGGCCAGAACGACTTCACTTCAAGCTTAGCCGCCACCGGAATCGGCGGTCTTCATCAGTTTCTTCCCCAAGTGGTTTCTCAAATCGCCGGAGCTATCAAAGTCGGTCAATTTCTCGGCTTACATTCCCTAATTCACTCTCCTAATTAATTAATTAATTATATGCGTTTTGAATTCAAGGAAGTGTATGCACTAGGTGGGCGCACGATTCTGGTCCTAAACCTCGCGCCGATTGGCTGCTACCCTGCGTTTATAGTGGAGCTTCGGCATAACAGTTCGGACGTAGATAAATATGGTTGCATGGTGTCGTACAACAATGCCGTGATGGAATACAACAAGATGTTGAAAACTATGATGGACGAAATAAGGACGAAACTCAATGGTGCGAAACTCATTTATGTGGACACTTTTACGGTGTTGCTTGAGCTGTTTCAGCATCCGGTTTCTCATGGTTAGTCTGGTTCTATTTACTCGAGGGTTAAATATCACATTGATCATAATATTTGCTTAAATTTCGAGTTTTTTTCCTTTAAAGTTTACGTCCTAAAATTTTATTATTTTATATTTGACCAAATTTCGAGTTTGTCCTCTCTGTCAATTAATTCATTTAAATTTAATAGAGTAAGTTTTAAAAAAGGTAAAATATCACATTGTCACATGATGTTTGACCAGATTTTGAGTTTCCTCTTAAAGTTTAAATCGTAAAATTTCATTTTATCATGTTTGATCAAAGTGCAGGTTTCTCCCTCCATCAATTTTTCCATCAAAATTTAACTGTTAGTTTTCAAAATTAACCTAAATTTTTTAAAAAATGTCACAATTTAATTCTTTAAATTTTACAATTAAGTTCCAATTCGATTGGGGTCTGATTCAACACCAATTCGATTGAGTCCCAATTGGGGGGCTCGAGTCGTACCAATCAAATCAGGACTCAAATATAACATTTGAAAAAGTTTGGGATGGTTAAATTGTGACATTTAAAAAAAAAAAATCTATTATTTTTTCAATGTTCAAAACTTATTCTGTTAAATTTGGATGAAAAAGTTGACGGGGAACAAACTTGTACTTTGGCTAAATATGATGGAATAAATTTTATGGTGAAACTGAAAATATGGTAAAATATTAGGGGTAATGTTGTATTTTACCATTTTATAAATTATAAAAAGAACAAACGAAATTTTAAAAATATCATAATTTAACATTTTTTAAATTTACAATTGACAAACCTAATTCTACCATTCACTCAATAGCATTAGTTTTCCTCATTCACACGATTCCAAATTCAAGACCTAGCTTGAACAAGTATTGGTTTACCTGAACCAACCATAGCTATAGTGATCAACTGCCATATTACTCAATTTTGTACGTACTAATTAGAATATTTTTTCAAAAAATATACATATTAAAAATAAGGTTAAATATCAAGTAGCTACCTGAACTTTGGACGTTTTGCAACGAGCTACTCGAACTTTGAAAATTCAAAACAGGCTACCTCAACTTTGAAGAATGTGCAAATAACTACCTCTATCCAATTTTCCATCAACTGTCGTCGGAAAGTCGTTGGAAAGTCGTCAGAAATTGGACGGAGGTAGCTATTTGCATCTTTTTCAAAGTTGAGTTAGTTCGTTTTGAATTTTCAAAGTTCGGGTAGCTCGTTGCAAAAAGTTCAGGTAGCTACTTGGTATTTAACTCTTAAAAATAATTTGATATATAGGCGTAGGCGCTACAAAGTGTATCGTCTTTTGTTTAAGTTTGTCTTTTGTTTAAGTCTACTAATTACTTATATATATTATTATTATTTTTTCTTCTCAGGACTCAAGTACGGTCCTCGGGCATGCTGTGGGTTCGGTGGCGGGCCGCACAACTTCGACCCGAGTCTCTACTGCGGAAACAGCAAAGTGATCAATGGAACCACCTTCAAGGCATCAGCTTGTGAAGATCCTTATAACTACGTGAGTTGGGACGGAATACATGCAACCGAGGCTGCAAATAAGATCATCACTCAAGCAATTATCAATGGCTCTTACTCCGATCCTCCGTTTCCTCTCCACAAACAATGTTATCTGAAACCAATTGAATGAAATATTAAAGTATGTCGGGTAATTGTCGGACCATGATCCGGATTGTGTCTCCAAATAGAAGTGTTGGTCGATGTGGATATGGAAAATTGAATAAAAATTATGTTGAGGGATGAATGCTTTGGGGTGGGAATGAACCAGTTTGGAGCAGAATCAGTTCAAAAACCGTACCATACCTAAAATGTGGTAAAGTACGGTTCGAACTGTTTGTTGGAATCACTCCACTTTTTTGGTGATTTGTCATACCACTTCCGAACCGGTTCAAAACTAGTTTTGAATCGGTTCAACTGTACCTTTTCCTTAAGTAAAAAATATTTTAAATTTATATATTTTAACACATAATAAGATAATACATAAAAAACATACAAATGTTGAAAACTAAAATATCTTAAAATAGAAAGATCACTTATGAAAACAATGAATAATAAAATATATATATATATATATATATAAAGTGATTCATAAAATGATACGGTTTACCACTTATGAATTTTTTTTTTATGTATTTGGTTGAACCGCTCCATATTTCTTCCAAAATAACATATCATTTTCGAACTAATTTGGTTGAACCGGTTCAAAAAATGTACGGTTCATATGTGGTATTGTATGGTTCAGCCAAACTGTTTTTTTTTTCCAACCCTAGATGAAGTAAAAAAGTAAATAGCATTTCTATTTGAAATGAAGTTGGATTGATATTAATTTTTTATAATAATATGCCGTTACTCTCTTTTCTCTCTCCTTCATGCACTACTTACAATTATTTCCTCTAATCAATTTTTTTTTTCTTTTAATGTTAGTTTTTTTTCATTATTAATGGAATTTTTTTTCACACCATGCCTGGAAGAAACAATTTATATTCAATTACTAGAAATTATTACGTACGCAGAACACGTGTTACTGCCACTCTAGTTCTTATTATTATATAAACAAAAAAAAAAACTCCTGAAAGCAGAATACAATACAAACAAGGGTTCAAACTTCAAACTAAGAAGAACTACATCTCCCTCCATTTTTGCAATATATACCATAAAACATGATCCTCTGAAGAATCTAATTCTAAACCAGAAAATCGACAATGAATAGCAGCACACAACGACAGGTGAAGCCGGAGTTTTGGACATTGAAGGTATATATGTCTTTCTTCATTGCTTTTTTGTCCCTTCAAATCCGAACTCGGGTATGCATAGTTTTTGTCTAAAACCAAACATGGTTGATGTTCTGCTAAATTGGTGTTCTTACCACCAGGGACGAAGCCATGAATTTGGTTGAGTGGGGGCAAGAATTAGTTTAGGGCAAACAATTGAACATTTCACCACACGAAATATAGACTAAGAATCTGCATAATTGCATAATTTCAGTGGGGGCAAAGTTAAAATTATTAAAAAATTTACACTATGCTTGAAATGTGAGGGGAGCAATTGCCCCTAGTTCTGGTGTAGCTTCGTCACTACGTTCATGACATTAGTTAATATCGTCGATTAACCGCACTTTGTTTGCTCATTTTATGTGTTTTGTTAACGATTTGGCTCGATTTTTGCAGTACTCGCAGCTCCTTATTTGTGATTTATCTTGGACTTTGGGGTCATCTGTTTTTTTTTTCGATTTTCTTTTAGTCCATTGTTCCTACACGGCTAAATTTTATAAGCATGATAAATGACATTTGAAAGTTTGAAAAAATTTATGTTATTTTTGTAATTTTCAAAACTTATTCGGTTAAAATTAGATGAAAAAATTGACGGTTAAAACAAACTTGTACTTTGACCATATATGAGAAAGAAATTTGAGGATTTAAATTTTAAAGGGAAAATTTGAAATCTAGTTAAACATTAATAACGGGCATGTGATTATATTCTTCTATATATAATTACAAGTATTAAATTGAAAATAATGATAATAGTATAATTATATGAGATAATTTTCAAGAAAAAGAGAGAAAGAAAAATACAGAGAATTGAATGAGCACTATAGAATAGATAATGAATTGAATTTCACACACTAGTGATATTGAAGTGAGCACTATGTATATAGATATTTTGAATTATTTTAGTAGATTATAAATATTTTAGCTTAGCTTTGATTTATCGTGGCTGGCAATGGTTAGAGTATGGTACGTGTACGACAAATACCATAATCATACCATATTTTTAAACCACATAACATAACCATAAACTTTACAGATACAATTTTCAATACCATAACCATTAAAATAACCGTGGTTATTAACCATGTTTTTACCCGTATAGTATACCCATATTTATTTCACACATATAATAAAATAAAATACCGAAAATTTTATTTAAAAAAATACATAACCATAACCATTATGGGTAAAAAATTCATCAGCATAACCGCACCACACCATAATGGTACGTTTAACCATTTTAAACACAGTAACGGTTATAACCATGGTTATGGGTTTTTCACCGCACCATTGTCGACACTAGTCTTAACCTTAAATATTGTTAATATTAACTATATTATTAAAATTCTCGTGCTACTGTAATTGTATAAATAATTTTGAGCATCCTTATCTACATACCTGACGTCAACATTATATGTATCTATATCTATATATGTATATAAACTATTTCTACGATTGCAATATATAAATATACATCCAAATATACAAATATTTATAGATATATTTGCATAAATATATATATATATATTCAAAATATTTTGATATTCAAAAATATATATATTCAACATTAAACACTAATCATGGTCATTAATCCCAGAGCTTGAAGATGGAAGCGACTACGGCATTACCGATATGGCTGAAGCCGATGATCACCGCTGCATTCTACACAAACTGCGAGACTCATCCACAACTGACCTTTACCAAGTTCTGCAAGGACTGCATCTCCTCGTTCTGCCCAGACTGCAAATCCACCCATGAAAACCACCAAACCCTAACAGTCTACAAGGCTTCCAAGGCAGTTGCAGTCCGTACCATGGACGTGAAGGAATCGCTGGACTCAGCCGACATCTGCGACTACAGCATCAACAACCGAAACATCTTCTTCGTCCACAAGAAAGCTCAAGAGGGTCGGACTTCAAAGATTATCGGAGGCAGTTACGTGGAGTGTGAGGTCTGTCGCTACAGATTGGTGAAGTCCGACAGGAGGTTTTGCTCGGTGGAATGCAAGGTGACTGCCGTCGAGAAGGAGATGCGCGCGAGGGCCAATGGCGGTGGTGGAGATCGTGTAGAAATTACAGATCAGACCGATGATCAAGAGACTGCAAGGCTGGAGGAGGAAGAACCTTTGGTTCCTGAAAGGCCGGCGAGGAAAAGGAGAAGGAAGAGTTTGGTACCCTCGAGGGCGCCATTTTTCTAGAGAATTTCTGGGATTGTGAATTGTTGATGAACTGGTGAGAAAGACATGTTTCAAGTCTGCAGTGTCGTTTTTAGGTGTTTGTAGTGTTTTTAATGGTAAATAACTAAATATATTATAGCTTATTTTTGTTTTGATGATTACTATTTATCGTACTGATATCCCTTCGTGTTTAATGAGTTTCTAAAAATTAGTTTTTTTTGGTCAAATTCTAAAAATAGGTTTAAACTTTAAATTAGTTTCTAGACTTTTTCTATAAAATAGTTTTAAATTAAATTTCTAATTTAGTTTATGTGATATCCACCTCGATTTATTTGTTATACTTGTTATAGTGGTCATACATGGAGTCTTGTCATATATTCCTACAGTTTACAATATGTTATAACAGCTACTAGTTTAATAAATTAGAAAGTTTTCTACATTATCAACATGATTAATTACAAAAAAAAATTAAAAGGTTAAGAACGAAGTTATTTATCCGAATTATTTATCTTAATTACTTAATTGGTTACACATGTTTCACTATTGTGCTGAATGGTTACACATGTTTCAAAATGTGATTAATTGATTTTGATATGTGACTAATTATTTTTTTTACTGTTTACTGTTAGAAATCACATTTAAGTCACTATTTAGATACATAAAATGACGTAATTACCCTTTTCATCAACCAAGTTGTGTTCTTCATCACTAAGCTGTGTTCTTCATCACCGAATTGAATTGAATAACCCATAATCGAAATTCTGGGTTCTTAAAGAACCCAAAATCGAATTTCTGGGTTCTTCAATTCGATTCAATTCTGGTACTTCAAGACGATTATGAGTTCTTCAATACCACTAAGGGCATAATAGTCATTTCACAAATCAATAATATGTTAAAAAAATAATTAACGGTAAAATTAACGGTTTACTAACAGAATAATCAATTAATCACATTGGGAAAAACATGTGTAACCAATTAGTTACATAGCAAAATTAATTAATCACATTTTGAAACTTGTGTAATCATTCTGCACAATGGTGAAACATTTGTAACCAATTAAGTAATTAACCCTAATTTTTATTCTAACTGCACCCTACCTCGTTGTACACAACAACAATGCATTGAATTTCCCCTGCCAAATATACCTCAAAATAAAAATAAATACCGAAATAACTTTAGTTTTGATAAAAATATCAAAGCACCTATCCGAGAATGGATAGTATAAAAAATCACCCGCTAATACCATTCGTGAGTAGAAATTTTTTCACCCTTTAGCAGCAGCAGACAAACGGACAAGAGAGAGAGAGAAACTTGCTTTGTGCGACTTACACTTGCTTTTGTATGTATATATATATATATATATATATATATATACGACTGTCTGTCACACGCGAATACTGACAAATGGTATTCACATGTGAAACTTACACCCGCGAATGATATTCGCGAGTGATATTTTTTAGATACCCCTAGAAATCTAGAATGACATTTGTGCGCAAATACCTTTTGCTGGTAAATATTTTGATATTTTTCAATAAAACTGAAAATATTTCTATATTTATTTTATTTTGAGTATATTTCCGAAAAAAATGCCAATGCATTTAGTCATTTGTTCTAAAAAGAGAGGTAGAATTGACAATTTATAAATTAGCGTTTTTTATTAAAGAGTAGGGAGGGATAAAATATATAATTCATAAAATTGGAAAGACTTACTCTAAGCTTTAATATTAAAGATACTTTTTACTTTGTAAATAGAAAAAATGGTATTTTTGTAAATAAAATTACAGTATAAATATGGTATTATTTGATTGTACTTAAAATTGAAAAATATCATAGTAAATAAATATATTTATAGATATTGACAATAGATATTATACTATAGTAAAAGAAAAGAATAATAAAATATTTTTGATATAGTTTTATTTAATCATGTATTTTGTATGCATTTTAGTTTTTTAAAAGTGTCGGTTGTGCCCTGCAGGGAATAATGTCAATGAAATATAAAAATACTAGAATTAATTTTTTTACATCTAAATTTACTGAATTTTACTCATATCATCATCTCTTTTAATTAAACAAAATCATGCTTCCTAAGAAAATAATCAAATATAGATAAGGTATTTCTTTATTCAAAATCTCTAACATATAAAATAAATTTCTGTATTTGTTTTCTCTTTCAATAATTGTGATATGATACAACTTTATATTTTCTAAACTAATTTTTACATATAAATAGATATTTAGATAGTCTGTATCTATGTACACGTACGTAATTATATATATATTATGCTAAAATGTCCCTTTGCTACCGTAAAATAACATATATGTTATTGATTTTTTCAAAAAATAAATTACATTTTTTTCCCCAATTAAATGTCTCATGATTTTTTTCTACATATTTAAGGCTCATAAAACATCATGCTGGCGGTGGCGGACCCCATAACTGTTTTTGTCTTTGTTTATTATTAGGCAGCTTTTAACTTTTATGTCTTCCAGGTCTTCAGAACGCGTTTTGCTTTGCTTTTGTATCTTTGCAGAGTAAGCTAATTGCTCATTGTTTTTTCAAAGTAAGCTGAAAGTTCCTCCCAGAAAAAGAACGATTGGTGAACTGAAGAAGATGTTTCAATCTGCGTTGCTCTGGTTCTGCTTCGCCTTTTCTCCGATTCCTGTCTGGGTTTGGTTTGTCTTGTCCATGTTTCCTGTGTTTCTGTTACTTTCACTCTATTCCCCTTTTCAGCTTCTGAAGGCTACTTGCGTTAATGAAACCACCGTCTGTGTCTCAAGAAATGATGATGATGGATCTACAGAAGGAGTAGTGGATTCAGAGGATTCATCGTCATCAACAGATGAATACGACGTGTTTTTGAGTTTCAGGGGACTTGATACTCGACAAGGGTTCACAGATGTTCTTTACGATACCATGAAGAGGGCCGGGATTCGTGTCTTTAGAGACGATGATGAGGTCTCTATCGGTCAACCTCTTCGAAAGATCCTTCATGCTATCGAGACGTCCCAGATCTGTGTGCCTATTTTCTCTCGGACGTTTGCTTCGAGCACGTGGTGCCTTCGTGAGGTTGCTAAGATGATGGAGCTCAAGAAAGCTGTGATGCCTATTTTCTATGACGTAAAACCGGATGATGTCAAACTCAAAACCGAAGCATACCGCAAAGACTTGAAGATGCATGAGAAAAAGAACGGTAAAGATAAAGTGAAGGTGTGGGAGGATGCTCTCAAAGAAGTGTCCAGAATCAAGGGAAAGGAAGTCCTTAATACAGGGTATGAACTACCATTGTCCTTGTTCAATTAGGAAGTCATAAATTTCTTGAAAATCGATTGCATGCTTAATTGCTAACTCCGTGAAAGTTTTTAGATGTTGCTTACCTTGCGATCTTACACTAATATAATATAAATGACTTTTGCAGATACACTGAATTCTGTAAGAAGCTTGTTGAAGAGGGTTTGAGCAAGTTGAGGCCAAGAAAGAGATCGTACGATGAGTGTTTAGTTGGAATTGATCGTCAAATCAAGTATGTGATAGATTTGATGGACATAGAATCTCCTCATGTTCTGTATATTGGAATCCATGGAATGGGAGGTATAGGGAAGACAACTCTTGCGAAGTCTCTCTTCGAAAAACTATCAGATTCTTTTGATTGTTTCTGGTTCTTGGGGGATGTTCGTGAATCGTCCTTGAAGTGCAATGGTCTTCAAGATCTGCAGAAACAATTGCAGGAAGGACTTGATTCTGAATTTTCAAGAGGGTGCAATTCCCTGAGGGATATTAAGGAAAGGTTCAGGACAAAGAAAGTGTTGATTGTTCTTGATGATGTCGACAAGTTAGAGCAAATCGAGAAGCTTGCTGGACATTCTAGTTGGTTTGGCTCTGGAAGTAGAATTATTGTAACAACTAGAAACGTGGATGTCTTGAAGAACTATGGAAAATTGGACCAAAATAAAGAAGTCCAATTTTTTGAAATGATGACACTAGTGCATGAGCAAGCACTTGAGCTATTTCAAAGGTATGCTTTTAGAGAAGAGAAACCTCCATCCATTTTGGAGACCATTTCAAGAGAAATCGTTTTGACTGTTGGAGGTCTTCCTTTAGCTCTCAAAGTCATGGGGTCACGCCTCTACAATTTCAAGGATGAACAAGTATGGAGAGAAGTGCTTGAAAGGTCAAGAGAAGTCCAAGACAGGGATGTGATGGGGACACTAAGGATAAGTTATGATGCACTCGAAGACGACCAGAAGAAAATCTTTCTTGACATAGCGTGTGTCCCTGATATGAAGAACAAGGCTAAAGCAATGTACATGTGGGAAGCTTTCAAGTTCTATCCACGCTTGAACCTTGCAGTTCTCAGTTCGATGTCTCTGGTGAAGATTGGTGACAGTATAATGATGCATGATCTACTTAGAGACCTTGGAAAAAATATTGATCGTGAGGCAAGAAAGAGTACTAGGGTGTGCAAGAAAGATGAAGCATTGAATGTCTTACTTAGCAAAGAGGTAATTATAATTACAGACACTTTTCTATCAATTTCTTTATGTTAATAACTTATTGTTTTACTTTATTTTAAGCCATTCCAAAGAAACTATTGAGTTAAGTTATGACGATTTTGTAAATCATTGGACACACATTCTCATTTTTTTTGTTTGTGTTCAAATGCCAGGGGAAAGAGAATATTGAAATTCTTTGTGTCGACAATTCTCTGGGAATGTCTCTGACAAATGAACATTTTGAAAGTTTCCACAAATTGAGGTTCCTTAAATTGGTTGGTACAAATCTTGAAGGTGACTTCAATAATCTTCTTCCGAAGCTGGTGTGGTTTACATGGTGTCATTGCCCACCTATCTTGAGAGTTTCCAATTTGTGTATGAAGAATTTAGTGGTTCTTAACTTGTCACATGGCTTATTCAGCGAAAGTTGGGACGGTTGGAGTATAATCCAGGTACAAGTGTTAATAAAATGTTGCATTTTTTGTTTCCACGAAATAAATTATTGTTTGCACTTATCCAAGCTCTGGGATATTCCATTTCTTTTGCAGAACTTGAATCATTTGAAAGATTTAGATCTCTCATATTGCCACAACTTAACTAGTACACCTGATTTCTCTGAATTGAACCACTTGGAGAGTTTGACATTAGATGGTTGCAGTGAATTACGTGAGTTTCATAGCTCCTTTGGTAAGCTACAAAGACTGAAAGATTTAGATCTCTCACGGTGCCTCAACTTAACGAGTACACCTGATTTCTCTGAATTGAACCACTTGGAGAGTTTGACATTATTTGGTTGCAGTGAATTACGTGAGATTCATAGCTCCGTTGGTAAGCTACAAAGACTGGAGAATTTAGATCTCTCATGGTGCACCAACTTAACCAGTACACCTGATTTCTCTGAATTGAACCACTTGGAGAGTTTGACATTAGATGGTTGCAGTGAATTACGTGAGATTCATAGCTCCGTTGGTAAGCTAAAAAGATTGAAGCATTTAGATCTCTCAAATTGCCGCAACTTAACCAGTACACCTGATTTCTCTGAATTGAACCACTTGGAGAGTTTGACATTATCTGGTTGCAGTGAATTACGTGAGTTTCATAGTTCCTTTGGTAAGCTAAAAAGACGGAAGTATTTGAATCTTTCAAAGTGTTATTCTCTTGATGGGCTGCCTGATGAGATTGGTATGTTGGAGAATTTAGAAAAGCTTACGGCGAGTGAATCATATCAGATACGCAAGTCTCTCATCACTTTTAAGTTACCACAGACATTTGGTTATTTAAAATCATTGGTTGCTCTAGAGTTAATAGCCTTTGAAATTAAGGATATTCCAGACTCTATCAGAGGATTAGTAAAACTTAAGCGCATGTCTCTGCATATAAGTGCAGAAGTGCTTCCTGAGTCGCTTGGAGATTTGAAATCACTTGTTGATTTGACACTCAGGGTTGAAGGAATTAGTAAGTTGTCGAATTCTCTTGGAAGACTTGTTAACCTGGTGTCGTTGACGTTGTCGAGATGTCGTAACTTAGAGGAGCTTCCGAGTTCTCTTGGAAGACTTGTTAAACTGAAGTCGTTGACGTTGTTGGGATGTCGTAACTTAGAGGAGCTTCCGGAATCACTCGGAAGCTTGCAAGAATTAAGGGTTCTATTCGTAACTGATGTCAATAAGCTAAGGAAGATACCTGTGTCAATCGGAAAGTTGAAAAAACTTGAAAACTTTATGTTTACTTCCACCAACGGTGCTATGCTTGAAGAGTTGCCGACAGAATTATTTGGTCCTTCTAGCATGTTGAGAAGATTTACATTGCAAGGGTCTTCCATCTCTACTCTGCCATCCACGATTAGCCAACTTCCACATCTCGAAGAGCTTTACTTGGAAGAAAATCATCAACTTCAAGAGTTACCCGATCTCCCTTTGAGTTTGAGAAACTTAAGTGTTTCATCTATGTTATTACAGAGCCCTCCAGACGTATCGAGATTGGTTAATTTATCAGAGTTGAGTGTTTTTAATATGGCCGATTATAGATGGCCACAACAACTGCCAAGTTTCAAGTTTGAAGGGATTGAGAAGTTGACGATTCTGCGAAAACTAAAGTTGGGCATTGCAAGTGCCGCCACATTATCACAATTCAATTTGGATTCTCTAACTCAACTCAACGATCTCACTATAGATTTCCAAACCAAATCTGCGTGTGTCTCTATTCTTCCATCACTTGATTTATTAGAATACAATAATCAATCTAGCATGGTAGGATTGAACTTGCCTGGCTTGTCCAGCTTGAAGTATCTGACGACACTAACATTGCAGAATTGTTTGATAGAAGATGAAAGAGTTGATAGTCTTGGGATTCCGCACTTGGGGAATGTTACGAGTGTCGCCATAGAGAACTGTGGGTTAAAGCTGATTGGGCAAATTTGTCTGATGAAGAACTTGAAGAACTTGTCAATAGAGATGTGCAAAGAGTTGGTTGAGATTCCTGGTCTGGAGAATTTAGAATCATTGGAAAGTTTACATATTAGTAATTGTGGTTCGTTGGAAAGGCTGGAGAATCTATCAAAGTTGGAAAAGCTGTCTAGTATGAAATTATGGGATTGTCCTAACCTAAGGATTGTTGAGGGGGCGGACAAATGCTCATTCGATTATTTGGAAATCTTCTATTGCAGATCCCTTCAAAATGTGGAAGAATTAAAGAAGATATCCAAAAGTGCAAGGATCGATAATTGAATTGATAAGTGAAGTGAGATCCATTTTCCCGAACAAGACGCCAAGGCAGCAAGAAGCCCGCTTAACGAAAACGACAGTAGAGAATAATTGTAAGGTATTGGATCCTCATCTTTCTTATACGTATCGAATCTGTCTGAGAATGTAACTCAGTGAGTTGAGCTTTATTTTTTTTAGTAATTTGAATTAATTTTGCCTTTTTTATGTAATTATTTGGTAATTTTATAAAATTCGTGACCCACTACATTGTGTTCGAGTGAGGATTTTAGGTTATTTTATCAAATTCTAGTTGTGTGAGACTAACTCACTTGCAAACCTAAGGTCGGTTGAAACTAGCTCGAGTTATATTTTTCAACCGCAAACGAAGTTCGAATTCTACTTTACCATATAGAAGAATAGAACTTACTTCACATAAAATGGCAAAGACCGAGAGTGCAACCGCTTGAACATTACCATATACTTCCAGTGAGCATCTATATGTTAAAGAATGGGAGTACATTTTTCTTTTTTTATCATTTTAATGCAATTACTAACTTAGCTTAGTGCAACATTTTTACTGAAATCTTACAATTAACTAACTTCAGCCTTGTCGTACTGATAGTTGCAATGCGCAGTGAAAATCAACAAGTCTATAACTAAAATATCTATCTTTGATTGAATTACATCGAGTTTGAATAAGTAGACCTGGAAGGAGATTACCTGAAAAATAATGAGTTTTTCTATCATGGTATTCTTTAGTAAATTTATCATGATGTAGCTTTTATAGAGATAAAAAACCTCCAAAATTCACATTTTTTTCGGTGTGGTATTATGAAAATCTCAAATCCACATTTCTTCGGTCCGCTCCGGTCCTAAATGGGCTTTCGGGGGAAAAGCCTGAGACCGACCTTGAAGAAAAAAAAACGTTCGCTCGGTCTCAGTCCTAGTCGGCCCGATCTCGGTCCGATCTTATCGGGAATTCGGTCCTACAGTCTTTTTTGATCACCCCTACTAAAATGTAGTAAATTACGTACGGTTCGACACATTTGTTAGAATCAATCCACTTTTTTGGTGATTTATTATACCACTTCCGAACCGGTTCAAAACCAACTTTGAATGTTGAAAGGTAAAATAATTTTAAGTAAAATAACTTTGTACCTTTTCCTTAAGTAAAAAATATTTTAAATCTATCAATTTTAACACATAATAAGATAATATATTAAAAAAACATACAAATGTTGAAAACTAAAATATCTTAAAATAGAAAGATCACTTATGAACAAAATGATTAAAAAAATAGAAATAAAATAAAAAAATTAATAATACATATATAAAGTTGATTCATAAAATTATACGGTTTATTACTTATGAAGTTATGAGCTGTTTTTTTTATGCATTTGACTAAATCACTCCATATTTATTCCAAAATACCATACCACTTCCGAACTGATTCAGTCGAACCGATCCAAAAGAGGTACGGGTCACATGTGATATTGTTTGGTTCAGCCAATTTTTTTCCCAACCCTAGATGAAGTAAAAAAAAATAGCATTTCTATATATTTATTTTTTTGGTCGAAATAGCATTTCTATTTGAAATGAAGTTGGATTGATATTATCTTTTTATAATAATAATAATAATATGCCGTTACCCTCTTTTCTCTCTCCTTCATGCACTACTTATAATCTTCATGCACTACTTATAATATATCAATTTTTTTTAATGTTAGTTTTTTTCCCATTATTAATGGATTTTTTTTTTCACACCATGCAGGAAGAAACAATTTATATTCAATTACTATAAATTATTACGTACGCAGAACACGTGTTACTGCCACTCTAGTTCTTATTATTATATAAACAAAAACAAAAAACTCCTGAAAGCAGAATACAATACAAACAAGGGTTCAAACTTCAAACTAAGAAGAACTACATCTCCCTCCATTTTTGCAATATATACCATAAAACATGATCCTCTGAAGAATCTAGTTCTAAACCAGCAAATCGACAATGAATAGCAGCACACAACGACAGGTGAAGCCGGAGTTTCGGACATTGAAGGTATATATGTCTTTCTTCATTGCTTTTTTGTCCCTTCAAATCCGAACTCGGGTATGCATAGTTTTTGTCTAAAACCAAACATGGTTGATGTTCTGCTAAATTGGTGTTCTTACCACCAGGGACGAAGCCAGGAATTTGGTTGAGTGGGGGCAAGAATTAGTTTAGGGCAAACAATTGAACATTTCACCACACAGAGTATAGACTAAGAATCTGCATAATTGCATAATTTCAGTGGGGGCAAAGTTAAAATTATTAAAAAATTTACACTATGCTTGAAATGTGAGGGGAGCAATTGCCCCTAGTTTTGGTGTAGTTTCGTCACTACGTTCATGACATTAGTTAATATCGTCGATTAACCGTGCTTTGTTTGCTCATTTTATGTGTTTTGTTAACTATTTGACTCGAATTTTGCAGTACTTGCAGCTCCTTGTTTGTGATTTATCTTGGACTTTGGGGTCATCTGTTTTTTTTGTTTTTTTTTTCGATTTTCTTTTAGTCCATTGTTGTTCCTACACGGCTAAATTTTATAAGCATGATAAATGACATTTGAAAGTTTGAAAAAGTTTATGTTATTTTTGTAATTTTCAAAACTTATTCGGTTAAAATTAGATGAAAAAATTGACGGTTAAAACAAACTTGTACTTTGACCATATATGAGAAAGAAATTCGAGGATTTAAATTTTAAAGGGAAAATTCGAAATCTAGTTCAACATTAATAGACGGGCATGTGATTATATTCTTCTATAATTACAAGTATTAAATTGAAAATAATGATAATAGTATAATTATACGAGAGAATTTTCAAGAAAAAGAGAGAATGAATTGAATTTCACACACTAGTGATATTGAAGTGAGCACTATGTATATAGATATTTTGAATTATTTTAGTAGATTATAAATATTTTAGCTTTGATTTAACGTCTTAACCTTAAATATTGTTAATATTAACTATATTATTAACCTTCTCGTGCTACCTGTAATTGTAGAAATAATTTTGAGCATCCTTATCTACATATACCTGACATCAATCATATGTATTTATATCTATATCTATATATATGCATATAAACTATTTCTACGATTACAATATATAAATATACATCCAAATATACAAATATTTATAGATATATTTGCATAAATATATATATATATATTCAAAATATTTTGATATTCAAAAATATATATATTCAACATTAAACACTAATCATGGTCATTAATCCCAGAGCTTGAAGATGGAAGCGACTACGGCATTACCGATATGGCTGAAGCCGATGATCACCGCTGCATTCTACACAAACTGCGAGACTCATCCACAACTGACCTTTACCAAGTTCTGCAAGGACTGCATCTCCTCGTTCTGCCCAGACTGCAAATCCACCCATGAAAACCACCAAACCCTAACAGTCTACAAGGCTTCCAAGGCAGTTGCAGTCCGTACCATGGACGTGAAGGAATCGCTGGACTCAGCCGACATCTGCGACTACAGCATCAACAACCGAAACATCTTCTTCGTCCACAAGAAAGCTCAAGAGGGTCGGACTTCAAAGATTATCGGAGGCAGTTACGTGGAATGTGAGGTCTGTCGCTACAGATTGGTGAAGTCCGACAGGAGGTTTTGCTCGGTGGAATGCAAGGTGACTGCCGTCGAGAAGGAGATGCGCGCGAGGGCCAATGGCGGTGGTGGAGATCGTGTAGAAATTACAGATCAGACCGTTGATCAAGAGACTGCAAGGCTGGAGGAGGAAGAACCTTTGGTTCCTGAAAGGCCGGCGAGGAAAAGGAGAAGGAAGAGTTTGGTACCCTCGAGGGCGCCATTTTTCTAGAGAATTTCTGGGATTGTGAATTGTTGATGAACTGGTGAGACTATTTATCGTACTTATATCCCTTCGTGTTTAGTGAGTTTCTAAAAATTAGTTTTTTTTGGCCAAATTCTAAAAATAGGTTTAAACTTTTAATTAGTATCTAGACTTTTTCTATAAAATAGTTTTAAATTAGATTTCTCATTTAGTTTATGTGATATTTACCTATATTTTTTTTTTATACTTGTTATAGTGGTCATACCATGTCTTGTCATATATTCCTACCGTTTACAGTATGTTATAACATTAGCTACTAGTTTAATAAATTAGAAAGTTTTCTACATTATCAACATGATTAATTACAAAAAAAAATTAAAAGGTTAAGAACGAAGTTATTTATCCGAATTATTTATCTTAATTTTTAGGGTTAATTACTTAATTGGTTACACATGTTTCACTATTGTGCTGAATGGTTACACACGTTTCAAAATGTGATTAATTGATTTTGATATGTGACTAATTGTTTTTTTACTGTTCACTGTTATAAATCACAGTTAAGTCACTATTTAGATACATAAAATGACGTAATTACCCTTTTCATCAACCAAGTTGTGTCCTTCATCACTAAGCTGTGTTCTTCATCACCGAATTGAATAACCCATAATCGAAATTCTGGGTTCTTGAAGAATCCAAAATCGAATTTCTGGGTTCTTCAATTCAATTTTGGTTCTTCAAGACGATTCTGGGTTCTAGACTTTTTCTATAAAATAGTTTTAAATTAAATTTCTAATTTAGTTTATGTGATATCCACCTCGATTTACTCGATTTTTTTTTTATACTTGTTATAGTGGTCATACATGGAGTCTTGTCATATATTCCTACAGTTTACAATATGTTATAACATTAGCTACTAGTTTAATAAATTAGAAAGTTTTCTACATTATCAACATGATTAATTACAAAAAAAAATAAAAGGTTAAGAACGAAATTGTTTATCCGAATTATTTATCTTAATTTTTAGGGTTAATTACTTAATTGGTAACACATGTTTCACTATTGTGCTGAAAGGTTACACATGTTTCAAAATGTGATTAATTGATTTTGATATGTGACTAATTGTTTTTTTCTACTGTTCACTGTTAAAAATCACAGTTAAGTCACTATTTAGATACATAAAATGACGTTATTACCCTTTTCATCAACCAAGTTGTGTTCTTCATCACTAAGTTGTGTTCTTCATCACCAAATTGAATTGAATAACCCATAATCGAAATTCTGGCTTCTTGAAGAACCCAAAATCGAATTTCTGGGTTCTTCAATTCAATTCGATTCAATTCCGGTTCTTCAAGACGATTCTGGGTTCTTCAATACCACTAAGGGCATAATAGTCATTTCACAAATCAATAATATGTTAAAAAAAATAATTAACGGTAAAATTAACGGTTTACTAACAGAATAATCAATTAATCACATTGGGAAAAACATGTGTAACCAATTAGTGTATAAACAGTAATTTTACTGTGCGAAACACTATTTGGAAGTTTTTATATCGTATGTAGAGTTTTTTACGTACCGTATTATACAATCAGTCTAAAAGTAAAAAATTAACGCATAGTTAGTGTCATTTAATTCGTAATTAAATTATCTACGCACCGTAATTTTTTTGATTTTTTTTGAGTAAGTATATAATTAAATTTCTCACCTAATGCATTTACTTATTTCGGTCAAATTTGGGTGTAAACGATGTTAGGTTACAAAATTACTGTATTTTTAATCAAAAAAATTATCCTACGTAGATAATTGATTTACGACCTAAATGGCGTTAACCGTGTTGAGTTTAGACTTACATGGTCCGAGTTATAATTTTTTAAGTATAATTTTCATATCTCAATTTACGGCATGCCGTACAGTCAATCCGTAAATCCAAAATATTTTTTGCATCATTTGAATCGCAATTAAAATATCTACTTACTATAATTTTTTTTAATAAATACATAATTTTATTTTTAATTAAACATCGAATTATCATTTTCGAACAAAATGATTTTTTTAAAAAAAAAGAACAACAGCTGCCCCCATAGGCGCACCTCAGGGGTGCGCCTATTCACCTGGGGTGCGCCTATTCAATTGGCGCACCCCTGAGGTGCTCCTCTGTTCAATAGGCGCGACCCCGGGGTGCGCGTATAGCTATTTTTCTAAAAAACAAAATTGTATACTTATTTTTTATAATAAAAAAATTAACATGGTTACTTTTAAAAAAAAACTAGTAGGATTGACAATTTATAAATTAGCATTTTTTATTAAAGAGTAGGGAGGGATAAAATATATAATTCATAAAATTGGAAAGACTTACTCTAAGCTTTAATATTAAAGATAATTTTTACTTTGTAAATAGAAAAAATGGTATTTTTGTAAATAAAATTACAGTATAAATATGGTATTATTTGATTGTACTTAAAATTGAAAAATATTATAGTAAATAAATATATTTATAGATATTGACAATAGATATTATACTATAGTAAAAGAAAAGAATATAAAAATATTTTTGATATAGTATTATTTAATCATGTATTTTGTATGCATTTTAGTTTTTTAAAAGTGTCGGTTGTGCCCTGCAGGGAATAATGTCAATGAAATATAAAAATACTAGAATTAAATTTTTTACATCTAAATTTACTGAATTGTACTCATATCATCATCTCTTTTAATTAAACAAAATCATTCTTCCTAAAAAAATAATCAAATATAGATAATGTATTTCTTTATTCAAAATCTCTAACATATAAAATAAATTTCTGTATTTGTTTTCTCTTTCAATAATTGTGATATGATACAACTTTATATTTTCTAAACTAATTTTTACATATAAATAGATATTTAGATAGTCTGTATCTATGTACACGTACGTAATTATATATATATTATGCTAAAATGTCCCTTTGCTACCGTAAAATAACATATATGTTATTGATTTTTTCAAAAAATAAATTACATTTATTTTTTTGCCCCAATTAAATGTCTCATGATTTTTTTCTACATATTTAAGGCTCATAAAACATCATGCTGGCGGACCCCATAACCTGTTTTTGTCTTTGTTTATTATTAGGCAGCTTTTGACTTTTGTGTCTTCCAGGTCTTCAGAACGCGTTTTGCTTTGCTTTTGTATCTTTGCAGAGTAAGCTAATTGCTCATTGTTTTTTCAAAGTAAGCTGAAAGTTCCTCCCAGAAAAAGAACGATTGCTCCCAGAAAAAGAACGATTGGTGAACTGAAGAAGATGTTTCAATCTGCGTTGCTCTGGTTCTGCTTCGCCTTTTCTCCGATTCCTGTCTGGGTTTGGTTTGTCTTGTCCATGTTTCCTGTGTTTCTGTTACTTTCACTCTATTCCCCTTTTCAGCTTCTGAAGGCTACTTGCGTTAATGAAACCACCGTCTGTGTCTCAAGAAATGATGATGATGGATCTACGGAAGGAGTAGTGGATTCAGAGGATTCATCGTCATCAACAGATGAATACGACGTGTTTTTGAGTTTCAGGGGACCTGATACTCGACAAGGGTTCACAAATGTTCTTTACGATACCATGAAGAGGGCCGGGATTCGTGTCTTTAGAGACGATGACGAGGTCTCTATCGGTCAACCTCTTCGAAAGATCGTTCATGCTATCGAGACGTCCCAGATCTGTGTGCCTATTTTCTCTCGGACGTTTGCTTCGAGCACGTGGTGCCTTCGTGAGGTTGCTAAGATGATGGAGCTCAAGAAAGCTGTGATGCCTATTTTCTATGACGTAAAACCGGATGATGTCAAACTCAAAACCGAAGCATACCGCAAAGACTTGAAGATGCATGAGAAAAAGAACGGTAAAGATAAAGTGAAGGTGTGGGAGGATGCTCTCAAAGAAGTGTCCAGAATCAAGGGAAAGGAAGTCCTTAATACAGGGTATGAACTACCATTGTCCTTGTTCAATTAGGAAGTCATAAATTTCTTGAAAATCGATTGCATGCTTAATTGCTAACTCCGTGAAAGTTTTTAGATGTTGCTTACCTTGCGATCTTACGCTAATATAATATAAATGACTTTTGCAGATACACTGAATTCTGTAAGAAGCTTGTTGAAGAGGGTTTGAGCAAGTTGAGGCCAAGAAAGAGATCGTACGATGAGTGTTTAGTTGGAATTGATCGTCAAATCAAGTATGTGATAGATTTGATGGACATAGAATCTCCTCATGTTCTGTATATTGGAATCCATGGAATGGGAGGTATAGGGAAGACAACTCTTGCGAAGTCTCTCTTCGAAAAACTATCAGATTCTTTTGATTGTTTCTGGTTCTTGGGGGATGTTCGTGAATCGTCCTTGAAGTGCAATGGTCTTCAAGATCTGCAGAAACAATTGCAGGAAGGACTTGATTCTGAATTTTCAAGAGGGTGCAATTCCCTGAGGGATATTAAGGAAAGGTTCAGGACAAAGAAAGTGTTGATTGTTCTTGATGATGTCGACAAGTTAGAGCAAATCGAGAAGCTTGCTGGACATTCTAGTTGGTTTGGCTCCGGAAGTAGAATTATTGTAACAACTAGAAACGTGGATGTCTTGAAGAACTATGGAAAATTGGACCAAAATAAAGAAGTCCAATTTTTTGAAATGATGACACTAGTGCATGAGCAAGCACTTGAGCTATTTCAAAGGTATGCTTTTAGAGAAGAGAAACCTCCATCCATTTTGGAGACCATTTCAAGAGAAATCGTTTTGACTGTTGGAGGTCTTCCTTTAGCTCTCAAAGTCATGGGGTCACGCCTCTACAATTTCAAGGATGAACAAGTATGGAGAGAAGTGCTTGAAAGGTCAAGAGAAGTCCAAGACAGAGATGTGATGGGGACACTAAGGATAAGTTATGATGCACTCGAAGACGACCAGAAGAAAATCTTTCTTGACATAGCGTGTGTCCCTGATATGAAGAACAAGGCTAAAGCAATGTACATGTGGGAAGCTTCCAAGTTCTATCCACGCTTGAACCTTGTAGTTCTCAGTTCGATGTCTCTGGTGAAGATTGGTTACAGTATAATGATGCATGATCTACTTAGAGACCTTGGAAAAAATATTGATCGTGAGGCAAGAAAGAGTACTAGGGTGTGCAAGAAAGATGAAGCATTGAATGTCTTACTTAGCAAAGTGGTAATTATAATTACAGACACTTTTCTATCAATTTCTTTATGTTAATAACTTATTGTTTTACTTTATTTTAAGCCATTCCAAAGAAACTATTGAGTTAAGTTATGACGATTTTGTAAATCATTGGACACACATTCTCATTTTTTTTGTTTGTGTTCAAATGCCAGGGGAAAGAGAATATTGAAATTCTTTGTGTCGACAAATCTCTGGGAATGTCTCTGACAAATGAGCATTTTGAAAGTTTCCACAAACTGAGGTTCCTTAAATTGGTTGGTACAAATCTTGAAGGTGACTTCAATAATCTTCTTCCGAAGCTGGTGTGGTTTACATGGTGTTATTGCCCACCTATCTTGAAAGTTTCCAATTTGTGTATGAAGAATTTAGTGGTTCTTAACTTGTCACATGGCTTATTCAGCGAAAGTTGGGACGGTTGGAGTATAATCCAGGTACAAGTGTTAATAAAATGTTGCATTTTTTGTTTCCACGAAATAAATTATTGTTTGCACTTATCCAAGCTCTGGGATATTCCTTTTCTTTTGCAGAACTTGAATCATTTGAAAGATTTAGATCTCTCATATTGCCACAACTTAACCAGTACACCCGATTTCTCTGAATTGAACCACTTGGAGAGTTTGACATTATCTGGTTGCAGTGAATTACGTGAGATTCATAGCTCCGTTGGTAAGCTACAAAGACTGAAAGATTTAGATCTATCATGGTGCCCCAACTTAACGAGTACATCTGATTTCTCTGAATTCAACCACTTGGAGAGTTTGACATTATCTGGTTGGAGTGAATTACGTGAGATTCATAGCTCCGTTGGTAAGCTAAAAAGATTGAAGTATTTAAATCTTTCATATTGCCGCAACTTTACCAGTACACCTGATTTCTCTGAATTGAACCACTTGGAGAGTTTGACATTATCTCGGTGCAGTGGATTACGTGAGATTCATAGCTCCGTTGGTAAGCTACAAAGATTGAAGTATTTAGATCTTTCACATTGCCGCAACTTAACCAGTACACCTGATTTCTCTGAATTGAACCACTTGGAGAGTTTGACATTATCTGGTTGCGGTGAATTACGTGAGATTCATAGCTCCGTTGGTAAGCTAAAAAGACTGAAGCATTTAGATCTCTCAGATTGCCACAACTTAACCAGTACACCTGATTTCTCTGAATTGAACCACTTTGAGAGATTGACATTATCGGGTTGCAGTGAATTACGTGAGATTCATAGCTCCGTTGGTAAGCTAAAAAGACTGAAGTATTTGAATCTTAAAGGGTGTTGTTCTCTTGATGAGCTGCCTAATGAGATTGGTATGTTGGAGAATTTAGAAGAGCTTACGGCGAGTGGATCATATCAGATACACAAGTCTCTCATCACTTTTAAGTTACCACATACATTTGGTTATTTCAAATCATTGGTTGCTCTAGAATTACTAGACTTTGAAATTAAGGATATTCCAGACTCTATCAGAGGATTAGTAAAACTTAAGCGCATGTCTCTGCATACAAGTGCAGAAGTGCTTCCTGAGTCGCTTGGAGATTTGAAATCACTTGTTGCTTTGGAACTCAGGGTTGAAGGAATTAGTAAGTTGTCGAATTCTCTTGGAAGACTTGTTAAACTGGAGTCGTTGGAGTTGCGGGGATGTATTAACTTAAAGGAGCTTCCGAGTTCTCTTGGAAGTCTTGTTAAACTGAATTCGTTGAAGTTGCTGGGATGTCGTAACTTAGAGGAGCTTCCGGAATCACTCGGAAGCTTGCAAGAATTAAGGGATCTATTCGTAACTGATGTCAATAAGCTAAGGAAGATACCTGTGTCAATCGGAAAGTTGAAAAAACTTGAAAAATTTATGTTTACTTCCACCAACGGTGCTATGCTTGTAGAGTTGCCGACAGAATTATTTGGTCCTTCTAGCAGGTTGAAAAGATTTACATTGCAAGGGTCTTCCATCTCTACTCTGCCATCCACGATTAGCCAACTTCCACATCTCGAAGAGCTTTACTTGGAAGAAAATCATCAACTTCAAGAGTTACCCGATCTCCCTTTGAGTTTGAGAAACTTAAGTGTTTCATCTATGTTATTACAGAGGCCTCCAGACGTATCGAGATTGGTTAATTTATCAGAGTTGAGTGTTTTTAATATGGCCGATTATAGATGGCCACAACAACTGCCAAGTTTCAAGTTTGAAGGGATTGAGAAGTTGACAATTCTGCGAAAACTAAAGTTGGGTGTTGCAAGTGCCGCCGCATTATCACAATTCAATTTGGATTCTCTAACTCAACTCAACGATCTCACTATAGATTTCCAAACCAAATCTGCTTGTGTCTCTATTCTTCCATCACTTGATTTATTAGAAGACAATAGTCAATCTAGCATGGTAGGATTGAACTTGCGTGACTTGTCCAGCTTGAAGTATCTGACGACACTAACATTGAAGAATTGTTTGATAGAAGATGAAAGAGTTGAGAGTCTTGGGATTCAGCACTTGGGGAATGTTACGAGTGTCGCCATAGAGAACTGTGGGTTAAAGCTGATTGAGCAAATTTGTCTGATGAAGAACTTGAAGAAATTGTCAATAGAGATGTGCAAAGAGTTGGTTGAGATTCATGGTCTGGAGAATTTAGAATCATTGGAAAGTTTACGTATTAGTAATTGTGGTTCGTTGGAAAGGCTGGAGAATCTATCAAAGTTGGAAAAGCTGTCTAGTATGAAATTATGGGATTGTCCTAACCTAAGGATTGTTGAGGGGGCGGACAAATGCTCATTCGATTATTTGGAAATCTTCTATTGCAGATCCCTTCAAAATGTGGAAGAATTAAAGAAGATATCCAAAATTGCAAGGATCGATGGTAGAATTTTTTTTTTGGCCAAGTATGGTAGAATTTATAAGTGAAGTGAGATCCATTTTCCCGAACAAGACGCCAAGGCAGCAAGAAGTCCGCTTAATGAAAACGACAGTAGAGAATAATTGTAAGGTATTGGATCCTCATCTTTCTTATACGTATCGAATCTGTCTGAGAATGTAACTAAGTGAGTTGAGCTTTATTTTTTTTAGTAATTTGAATTAATTTTGCCTTTTTTATGTAATTATTTGGTAATTTTATAAAATTCGTGACCCACTACATTGTGTTCGAGTGAGGATTTCAGGTTATTTGATCAAATTCTAGTTGTGTGAGACTAACTCACTTGCAAACCTAAGGTCGGTTGAAACTAGCTCGAGTTATATTTTTCAACCGCAAACGAAGTTCGAATTCTACTTTACCATATAGAAGAATAGAACTTACTTCACATAAAATGGCAAAGACCGAGAGTGCAACCGCTTGAATATTACCATATACTTCCAGTGAGCATCTATATGGTAAAGAATGGGAGTAAATTTTTCTTTTTTATCATTTTAATGCAATTACTAACTTAGGTTAGTGCAACATTTTTACTGAAATCTTACAATTAACTAACTTCAGCCTTGTCGTACTGATAGTTGCAATGCACAGTGAAAACCAACAAGTCTATAACTAAAATATCTATCTTTGATTGAATTACATCGAGTTTGAATAAGTAGACCTGGAAGGAGATTACCTGGAAAATAATGAGAACATTGATGAGGAGCATGGAGGCTCTCTCAGTCAGATTGTGCTTAATGATCATTCCATAAACAAGCAACAATTCCTATTTCAAAATGAAATTTATTTAACTGATCTAATATTTTTAGCAGAAATCTTCATGAACTTATAATATTTCTCCGGGATTAAATCTATTACGATAGAAAGATGTAGTTTTATTCAAAAAATCGACCTTATTAGGATTATTAAGAAGTTGGGTTGAAAATGACCTGAATCAAGATGGTCATGGTGCAGCAAGAATCATACAGGACCAACCCAGTTCTGTAATAATTCTCATGATCTTCTTCTTGTTTCTATCATTGAATTCATCAGAGTTATCAAGTACGGAATATTGATAATCCAAAATCAACGCTTGCACATGTTAAGAAACTAGATTTTAGAATGGGTTAATATGTCCAATGGTACCATAAGTTTGGGTCATGTGATCGGATGGTACCCCTATGTTGTTTTATGGTACCATAAGTTTCGCAATGTTGTTATTTGGTCCAAATTACTGTTGCCGTCAATGTTAACTAACTGAATGCTGACGTGGCACTGATGTGGCAATTGGAAAATACAAATAAATAGGAAATATAATAAAAATAGAAAAAATAGGGGAAAATCGAAAAAAATCGAAAAAAATTCAAAATAAAATTCAAAACTTTATCTATTAATAAAAAAAACTAGGTTGGACCGTGGGGTCCAATTGACCCAGCCAAGGGTCTAACCCTGGGTTGGGTTGGACCCCTACCAGGTCGCCTGAACTGGGCGACTAGGTCTGGGTCGAACCCAGCCCTGGATTCAATCGACCCTGGCTGGGTCAATTGGACCCCAATTTAGTTCGACCCTTGGGGTCCAATTGACCCAGCCAGGGTCGAACCCAGGGTTGGGTTAGACCGACCAGGCCTAGTTTTTTTTTTTTTTTTTTTTTTTTAAATTTTAGATTTTTTTTAAAATAAATTTATAAAAAATAAATTTTATTAATACATAAAGTTTTAAATATTTTTTGATTTTTTTTTATAATTTTTCCGATTCTTTTTCATATTTTTTCCCTATTTATTTTGATTTTTTAAATTAAATATTATATTATATATCTACGTGGCACTGATGTGACGCTTACGTGGTGCTGACATTGACCATTTAACAGAAAAATCTAACAATTGACTAACATAGTACCATAGGACAACATGCTCCAAACATAACATACCATTTAACCACATCAAAAAACATATGGTACCATCTGATCACATGGCCCAAACTTATGGTACTATTGGACCTATTAACCCTTTTATAATTCACAGAGTAGCTGAATCGAATAAGGTAGAGCAATTACACAAGAATTTTAGAAAATTGCAATTTCAATTGATAAGTAAATAAGGATCATTTCATAGAATATAATTGGATCTAATTCCAATCAACAGATCACGAATTCACCTAAAAAGAGAATGAACTGAGCAGATGAAGAGCCGATTCACGAATCGTGGGCTCCTGGAGCTTGAGAATCACTTGCGGAATCGCTCTTGTCTTCTTCAACGATTAATAATATCTCCAATAAATAATAATTCTTCAATCGCTCTTGGCTTTATTCAAAATCTCAACATATAAATAATATCTCCAATTTAAGGCTCATGATTCATGAGATATTATTTCTACATATTTAAGGCCCATACAAATTAAAAACATAATAGGCGTTTTTAATCCCTACTCTTTAATAAAAAATGCTAATTTATAAATTGTCAATTCTACGATTTTTTTCGAAAACTATACATTTTAGTTTTTGTTTAGAAAAGTAAGTATAGAAAAAAAATATTTCGAAAAATAGGTATACGCGCACCCCGTATTGGCAATATGCGCATCCCAGAGTTGCGCCTATTCATATGGCTGTTTTTTTTTTGAAAAAAAAAATTGTTCTATAATGACGACTCGATATTTAATTAAAAATAAAATTATAATCTATTAAAAAAAATTTAAAAAAATTATAGAAAGTAGATATTTTAATTGCGATTCAAATGATGCAAAAAATATTAAATTTGGATTTACGGATTGCCTGTACGGCATGCCGTAAGATGAGATAGGAAAATTTTACTTAAACAATTATAACTCATACCATGTAAGTCCAAAATCAACACGGTTAACGTCATTTATGTCGTAATTCAATTATCTACGTAGGGTAAATTTTTTTATTAAAAATACAGTGATTTTGTAACCTAACATCGTTTACACCATAATTTGACCGAAATAAGTAAATGCATTAGGTGAGAAATTTAATTATGTACTTACTCAAAAAAAAAACATTACCTTGCGTAGATAATTTAATTACGAATAAAATGACGCAAACTATGCGTTAAGTTTTTACTTTTAGACTGACTGTATAATACGATACATAAAAAACTCTACTTACGATACAAAAACTTCCAAATAGTATTTTGTACAGTAATTTACTGTTTACACAGTGAAATTTACTGTTTAAATAGTAATATTAATGTGCAAAATACTATTTGGAAATTTTTGTACCGTATGTAGAGTTTTTAACGTATCGTATTATACAGTCAGTCTAAAAGTAAAAATTTAACGCATAATTAGCGTCAATTTATTCGTAATTAAATTATCTACGCACCGTAATTTTTTTGTTTTTTTTTGAGTAAGTACATAATTAAATTTCTCACCTAATGCATTTACTTATTTCGCTCAAATTATGGTGTAAACGATGTTAGGTTGCAAAATCACTGTATTTTTAATCAAAAAAATTACCCTACGTAGATAATTGAATTACGACATAAATGACGTTAACCGTGTTGATTTTGAACTTACATGGTATGAGTTATAATTTTTTAAGTAAAATTTTCATATCTCAACTTACGGCATGCCGTACAGGCAATCCGTAAATCCAAATTTAATATTTTTTGCATCATTTGAATCGCAATTAAAATATCTACTTACTATAATTTTTTTAGTTTTTTTTAATAGATACATAATTTTATTTTTAATTAAACATCGAGTCGTCATTATGGAACAATTTTTTTAAAAAAGAAAAGAAAAAGAAAATAACCATATGAATAGGCGCCACCCTGGGGTGCGCGTATTGCCAATGCGCGCTAACCTATTTTTCGAAATATTTTTTTCTATACTTACTTTTCTAAAAAACAAAATGTATAGTTTTTGAAAAAAATTCCAATTCTACCTCTCTATAAAAATTAAAAACATAATTAAAAATTCAACCTTGAATCACTTCCCTTCTCAGAATACTAGGCCCAAAAGCCTAACTTTTGTTGAAAGTCAGACGTGGACTTGAAGATAGGCACTCAACCAATCAAATCCCTTGAAAGTGCCACATGTCTCCATGAAATCTTTGTCATCCTCAAGTCTGTACGCAGAAAAATATCGTTTGGATAACACGAATTTGTGAAAAACACACACAGAGGATAGATAAACAGAACAACAGAAGACACAGAGATTGGGAGAGAGAGAGTCCACATACGTATTATCAGCTAGCTAGCGACCACCACCGATAAATGGCAGCAGCATCCACCTCCATGGCGGCCACCGCTGCGTTTTTGCCGCCGCGGACCGCGGCCACAACCGTTAGAGCTGCTGCTCGCTTCTCCCCCTTGCCTCAGCGCCGCCTTTCCTCTTCTTCATTCACCGCTAACACTAAGCTCTTTCCAGGTACGATTATAATGCATCTGTTCTTCAATTAACACAGTTTGGCCACGTATCTCAGTTGCGAAATCTATTCGTAGTTTGAAAATTGGATTTGGTGGGAAACGACAGTGTGTCTGTAAGCACAGTTGAGCTGATTAATCGCAAATCGTACTTCTGAGTTGGAGTTAGGGTTTAACACTGATAATTCAGTTTGAGCTGAGAAATGTTCTATCATAAAAGCTCAATTCATGCTCTGATGGCTAATATTATTCACATATGATGCTGAAAAGTTATTCAATAATATGAAGATCTTCATTAATTTGACCTCAGAATGAGACTTAGTTATTCAATATCTCACTAATTTTCAAAGCTGTCCATTTTGTAAAAAAATCCGTTTGTTTCTCGTTTGAAGCTTCGGAGAGGTTTTCGGGTCTAAGGATCAAAGCCACAGAGGAGTCCCCGTCAATCGATACCAATGAGCTATTCAATGATCTTAAGGAGAAGGTAGGAACTAACCTTCCAACAATGTACTTAACTTGATTAGAAAGAAAGTGATAGCTTTGCCAATCTGCGTTTGTCATGTCCATGGTTATCTGTAGTGGGATGCTGTGGAGAACAAAACCACAGTTATTCTGTATGGAGGTGGTGCCCTTGTTGCCGTCTGGTTGTCTTCCGTTTTGATTGGAGCTGTCAACTCCGTCCCTCTGGTAAGTCTCACTATTGATGATATATTTACATTGCTTAATGCAAATGGAGAAGATGAAATGATAAACTGCCATCTTCTTCTTAACAGCTCCCAAAGGTCTTAGAGTTGGTGGGTCTCGGCTATACTGGATGGTTTGTCTACAGATACCTTCTCTTCAAGGTATATTTCGAGTTTGAATCAATCTGTTTAAGAATACCAGACCAGATTAAACTCTAGGATTCCTAAATCATTCGTTTGAAGTTCTTCTTTTTCTGTATGTTGGGTTTGCTCCTGCTAACGGTGACTAAAATCTGTTTCTGCAGTCGAGCAGGAAGGAGCTTGCCACTGACATCGAATCAATCAAGAAGAAGATTGCTGGAACTGCTGAATAGAGAGAGGTTGGTCGAGCAAGTGTTGTGTTTTATTTACTGTTATCCCCTATGTATCATTGAGCATATAGTTCTGTTCTTCCATGAATCTGTATTTTTATACGTTCTTGTCTGCCTCGGTGAAATTTTCAGTTACATTTTCATGGTGCATACCTTATATGGTTGCTCTACTGTAAAGAACATAATGTAGACTCAACGCTCAAGTAGTACCTCGTTGAAAATGTGATGTAGTGGAGACTCCTCAGTGTCTTAAAAGTGTGTCCAGTGAAGTTTGGGGGTGCTTGATGCTCCTAATATAAGTTAAAGGCGCAGAATGCAAATGCCCAAAGTTTTAAGGATTTACCTGCATGTTTCACAGGAGAACTGCTATGCACATGAAAAGGGTTAGCTATCATATTTAGATAATTAGATACTTATATACATAAATAGCTTATATTATATATATAAAGATGTATTACATCATATTTTAAGATATTGAGCAGAAGTGAGTTTAGGGTTTAGATTTTTAAGGTTTTTTGTCCAAAAGAAATTTAGTTTTTATGGGATGCCTATTACTAAAATTTTGACTTAATATTACTGAGCAGAATTGAGTATACTTTTAAGTGTATGTGGGAAAAAATAGTTTCTCTTGTATAAGAAAGACTTTAAAATTTGACATTTTATTTTTTAAAATTTGACATTTTATTTATTAAATTTGAAATTGTTTAATGCACTTATATTATATAAAAAATCTACCCCGTGGGATTATTAACTAGTATCAGAGATAATTTAGCTAATTATCGCAATATAGCATAACGGCTCAATATTTTGTTTTTTAATGAAATATCTCGGATTTTTTAAACCTTGGAAATGAAAAATATTCATGGCCAGCACTATAATCCTTAGATGTTTTTTAAATACAAATTATTAGATCAATTCTCAATATTACGATTTGTTTTTTGAATTTAATTATTCTACAAAGACAATTTAAAGTAAACCTCAAATAGATTATTAATACTGGGCTATACTAACAACGATTCGGCCTAATAGGCCCAATATAGTAATTGGGCTTGGAGGCACATATAAATGTTCTGATGGCCGGACGGTGCACGCTAACTGAGCTTTAGAAGCGCTGAACACTCTAGAAACTCCATTTCCGATCTCTGAAAAATGAAAATCCTGCGAGTGGCCAAAGTGGAGCGTGTGTTGTCCTCTTCGCCGTCTTCGATCGAATCCATTGCTCATCTGTTCCTTCAGCAATGCTCGGTGATCGGAACTGCGAAAGCGAAGGGCAAGGCGGCTGTTCCGCTGAAGCGGTCAGAGATCTCGACGAAGAAAGGCTGCGGAGGCGGAGACCCTAGCGCGAAGGAAACCACCAAGATAGGTACACATAATTGAGGTTGCGATGTTGAAGAATGGGAAAAAGAAATTGGTCGGACCTGAGAAACCTGATATCATAGGGACTCCGGGATTGGATCTGATCACGTTAGGGTTAATTGATGCTGATAAGATCCCGAAGTACGAGCACGCGGTTGAGGATGGAAGGAGGTTTGCGAAGGAGTATTCGAGGGGTTTGATGAGTAAGCATCCGGCGAGGCAGGCTGTAGAGACAACATTGTTGCGGCTGAAGAAGGAGGCTACTGATGCATTGCCGGAGCATTTAAAGGGCGTTGCTCTGATACCGGATCTGACTCCATTTCCCGCAAATCGGTTCACGGCGACACTGACACCTCCAATTGAGGGGTACATTGAGAAGGTTATGGAGGCTGCTGCCAAGAAGTGTGCATCAAAAGAAAACCATAGGTGACGGCGGGGGATTTGGACTTCTCAGGTTAGGTTTCTGTCTGCAAGCTTGAACAGTTTCAAATAAATCTCATTTTCTCCATCCATGATGATCATTTTGATTTGCAATGCCAATCCTATTTCTCTTTTGTATTTGCTGTAAACACAGTTTGGTTTTCATTGTCGAACCTATCATGCGTTGGCATATTGCTATAGAGTGCATGAATGTGGTGGTGATCATATCAGCAGTGATTTATGACTATGAATAGTAAACTGTCGGTTATTATTCATTAACAGTAACATTACTGTTCACTTTTGACTAATTAGTAGACACTGTTCACATTTATTGTCTGACACTGTTCATCACAAAATTTTGGAATCCGAAGTTTAAGTCCGGACGGTTTTGTAGACTCTCTCTTTCTAGTTCTCTCTTTTTTACTATAATACTACCACTTGTAAGATCCTGCTCAGTTTGGCATCAGAGCCAAGTTTGGCTATAGGTATGTGATCTAATTAAGTTCTTTAAGTTTATGCAAATTTTAGTTCGTATATTTCAAGTTTATGTTTGTATAAACAATACTTATATTTTGTTCAAGTAAAAATATTGCGTGTTAAGTTTATATCTGTTCTGTTTAGATTTTGTAAACCGTGAAGTCCAATTTTAGAATTATCTTTATTAAAGACTACTTCCGGCATATTTATTCTGGAAGATTAAGTTTTAGTTTTCCAAAACAAAGGTTTTGCTGTGAAACCCGGGTGGAAACACCTTAAGTCGCGTAGTCTGATTCCCGTGGAGGCCCGTGTTGAGGCGTAGGGTTGACGTAAACCGTTGACAGTGATCGGCATCACAATGTTTGGGTTAACTAAATCTTGGTCTAAAAGACAAGATATTGCTAGTAGTAGCAATAATAAAGAAATTCTTATTCTGAAAAGGGTTTACAAAACTGGAAAACTCTAGAACAGACTTCTGTTTATAAACAGAAAGGAACTTTCGAATTTGCTTCTGATTATATAGTAAAAACTGTAGAAGAAGCAATTTCCTTAACTGAGGGATGCAATTCATTTCAATTATAATCAAAGTCCTTGATTGAAAAACATCAGGACAAACATAAATTCTTACATTTTGGTTTAGTTCAAGTTTAAAACTGGCAACAAGATTAGGATTAAATACATCCGTAATAGTTTGTGTCGGAGATAACAGACACAATAGGTTTCATGATTGCTTATTAGGAATAATTGAATCAAGCTTATGTGATAGCCCGATATATTTTTCTTGCTTTCCAAATGTCACTTTATCATTAAATGACCCAAATCTTATGCATGCTCTTTGTCTCGATATTAAATCTGATGGATTTAGTATGCAAGGATCTGAAAATATAATCCTAATTTATAGGTTTCAATACAAAGTAATGAACAGAGTAGTTCCAAGATTGAGATGAATATCTTCGAATCCAATAGCATCAACTACTTTGTTTATAATAATTCTTGCTAAAAGCAATGTAAAGATCCCTAAGACAATTACTTGGGAACATGTAAAATTACCTGAAATTTGGGTTCTAGAAAGAGCTAGCGAACCTGTAAAACAAGAAAATCGCGAGCTGGAAGAGATAGTAGAATACCGAGACGACAATGTCGAAATTAAATTCTCTAACCTAAATTTAGGCCAAAGAAGCTTTAATTGAAGCAGAAGTAATTTAATTTCAGGAAGATACTCTACGTCTTCTGTTCCTATGTCCAATCTCGAAAGAGATAATATTTCAGGGACTAGGTTCACAACGGACGTGGTTAATCAACCTGAATATACGGTTAATATACAGCCTTCAGAATCCGGAGTAAAATCTCCAACTCCTTCTGATATGGGTTATAATGGTATATACACCATTACCATCCCAGAAGATGAAATTGAATTTTGTCCCTTAAAGGGTCTTACCAGAGAATTATTTTATTCTCAAAAATTTGAAGTACAGATGAAATAGTTTTTCTTAAAGAAAAAGACCGACCACCAAACTAGATTGTAAACACTAAAAGGTATGTACAGACGATTGTAAACAAGAACAGAAGAATTTATAAGTGAGAGAGTCTAAAAAACTGTGTCCTCTGTTAAGGACTAAACCTCCTTTTATAGAAGAGAAACTCTGGACTTCAAATGCGGACTTCAAGCTTCTAAAATGTAGGAGAGAGTGTACGACAGGTACTGCAAAAGATGCCCGACAGGTACTGCAAAAGATGCCCGACATGTACTGCTGTTAGTCGCAAAGGTGAACAGTACATATTTCTTACAATTGACTAATAAGTCAAACTAGAATAATGAATGCATTAATAAGTGCTTGCTGACGTAAAGGCTTACGTTTGCCGCTATGCATGTGGATCTTGAAAAGCATCTTGCATAGCGAAATCAAAGTATTGGCTATTAGCCTCATCTTCATCTTCTGGCTCAGTTTCCTCTGAATCAGAGAGAAACTCTTTCAACTGCTTTCTTAAATCAGATTTAGAAGCAGAGGATAATAATTCTTTTAGAATTGATGTCATATCCCTGGTAGGTGTTGGTAAAATAGGCAGTGGTGGTGATGCAAAGGTAATTAAACTTTTTTTTTTTTAGAAAAAACAAAGTTCTTTAAATAATACTTTGTTTTCTGGAAAAGAGGTTTAATAACCTTTGTATCACCACCACTACCTATTTTACCATCACCTACAAGTATATGACAACAATTCTAAAAGAATTATTATCCTCTAAATCTGATTTAAGAAAGCAGTTGAAAGAGTTTGTCTCTGATTCAGAGGAAACTGAGCCAGAAGATGAGGTTAATAGCCAATACTCTGATTTCGCTATGCAAGATGCTTTTCAAGATCCACATGCATAGTGACAGACGTAAGCCTTTACGTCAAAAAGCACTTATTAGTGCATTTATTATTCTATTTTGACTTATTAGTCAATTGTCAGGAATCTGTATTGTTCACCTTTGCGTCTAACAGCAGTACCTGTCGGACATCTTCTGCAGTACCTGTCGGACACTCTCTTCTACATTTTAGAAGCGTGAAGTCTGGGGTTTCTCTTCTCTTATAAAAGGAGGTTTAGTCCTTAACAGAGGACACAATTTTTTAGACTCTCTCCCTTATAATCTTCTGTTCTTGTTTAAAATCGTCTGTACATACCTTCAAGTGTTTACGATCTAGTTTGGTTTGTATAAGAATATTAAGAAGAACCCATGGATTCTTCGAATTTATGAGAATTCTCTATTTGCAAAAAAGTAGAGAATATCCTAATTTTGAGGATGAAACTTTTATTCTTACTCTAGAACTCTCTTATAGAGAGTTTGTTGCCAAAAATGGAAAAGTCACCCACCTGAGGTGAACCTAGCCGTAAAAATTAACTTTAAAAATGAAGTCTTGGCTACTCCTTATAGGAAAAGCAACAGTTTAGAAGCTGTTGTCGAACAAAATAATTGTACAAATTCAACTCTCAAAATAGGAGACCAATTAAATAGAATGCCACCCCGCAGACTGCCGTGCCACTACCCGATGAGTGATCGTTCTATGGCAGTGCATTTTCAGACTTCCAGTGTAGTGGGCGTTCTTGTTCCATGGCGGCACTATGATCTGTTACACTGTCTTTTTGACAGCACATGGCCTCATGTGTAGCTTTTCCTACCATGTGTAACACTTGTGTAGGTATTCTCTTCCTATCATATTTTTTTAAAAGTCAAGATTGTTGGTGGTACTTTTATAAGATTAAGTGTTGTCTACTCTGTCTTGTGTTTTCAAAAAGAGGGATCCGATCGAAATTCAGGTTGCTGAATTTATCGTTTCTATAAGATTAGAATTATCATTGGAGTATTATAAATGGTATTTTGAGTAGATATTTTTATTATCTTTATATCAGGCGTGACTCAAAATTTTAAAACATTTTGACTGTATCTTCAGCGTAATGACCATGATCTTTCGTTTATCTTTTTAGTTGATGTTATATCATGGAAATTGTATCTATGCAGAGGGTTATTGAAAAATGGCCGACTGCTATGGATGAAGAATCTAGGTATGCAACCTTGAGCGCAGGAAGGAAATAGAGGCAAATGAACCCGATTTGGGCCATCTATCTCAAAAGTTGACAGGTCTACATATGAAGGCTAACCAAGCAGAGAAAACTACAGGTTACTATTGGTGGTGTCTTTATAATTCCTCTGCAGCAAAATCAGTTGCAAAAGCAATGAGGGATTGTGGAGCAACCTTAGTTATATTGTTATTGCCTTAATATAGATTTTTGTGAATTTTTTTTTATTGATGATAGCTCATATTTTATTTTTCTATTTCCAGGTGGGAGGAGGGGAGGACATCGCATTACAGAATCATCAAAGCTCCTAGGATGCACGCCGGAGGTCGTTTAACTCGCTGGATCCCTTGGGTGTCAAATAAAAAAGCTTAGCTTCAGGCAGGCAGGTTACGGTTATTGGAGTTTCTTATTTTTAAAGGAAACTGTTGTTTTTAGCAAAAACAACCCGATTTCCCCATGATGATGATTTCCATTCTAAAAAATAGGAATAGTAAGTATATTTGATGCCCAACACGTTCAACGGAGATCGTATTCCTCGTACCGAAAAAACTAAGGCCAGCAATTTAATGGGCCTTTTTCTCAAAAGACCATGGGCAGTTAAGTGAAACTGCACTTTATTATTAAAATGTTGGTCCTTGACATTAACGTTTCGCATATATCAAGTTCATCATACTGTAATTATTTATATCGTTTCAAAATGGGCTTTTACATTATGATGCACGGTCATATTTTTGTAAAGCCTACTTTCGTTGAACCCTACTTCGTATTGGGCTTCGTGAAGGCTCATTCGACATGTAGCTTATATCATAATGGGCCTTCGAAATGTAGCATATTTCATAATGGGCCTTCGACATGTAGCGTATTTATAATGGGCCTTCTATATTAGCCCATATCATAATGGGCCTCAGACATGTGAACAGTCATAATGGGCCTTCGACATTTGGCCCATTTCATAATGGGCCTACGACAATCGACCGCTTCCATAAAGGGCCTTAGACAATTGACCAATTTCATAATGGGCCTTCAACATATGTAGCCCATATCATTCTGGGCCTTTGACATGCGGCCCATTTCATAATGGGCCTTCGACAAGCGCGTCCCAATGTCTTGATGGGCCTTCGCCATGTGACCCATGTCGTATTGGCCTATGACATCAGGCCCATGTAATGAAGCCCGTTCCTTATCATAATGGTCTTCTCCATTTCCTAATGGGCCTTATAGTTTAATTGCAATGGGCTTTCCTTCAAAGCAAAACTAGGCTTGCGTGAAAATGGGACGTCAACACGGTCGCGGCCCATGATGTTTTAGTAAAGTCCACTTTCAACATATCCTGACAACAAAAAAAGGCCATTCGCTAGTGGGCCTTTGAAAAATATTTAGCCCATTTGATGGGACAGTAGTTATACTTACTAATATTAATGGGACTCCAGCATAAATTTGGCCCATATCGTAATGGGCCTTGGCAAGTGGACCAATTAGATTATTTCCTTAGCCCATATCAAAATGTGCCTTGGATACAATTGTTGTCCATATTGGGTTTCCCTACACTAACAAACCCTAATTTAATGGGCCGTTTAATTGAACATGGCCCATAAAGAGGCTTTTTAGGTTTGATTTATATGGCCCGGTAAACAGCCTTGCTTAATGGATAGGTGGGCACTTCCGTATGGAGGATAGGCAAATTACTCCTTAAACTTGAGTAATTTGCCTATCCTCCATACGGAAGTGCCCGCCTATCCATTAACACTACTTGTAATACTAAACACATTAAAAAGGATCCGTTCTTTTCTCCTCTCCCATACTATTACACCACCCGCTTTGGGGATTTACATTTCACATCACTAATGGGATCCATCCATTCGACAACCTGACCCGGATGCAGCTGTTAGTGGTAACAGAAGCCGAAAGAAGAAACAGTCTAAATTTAAACCCAATCAAAGTCAGTGCCGAATGGTTAGTTCAGCTCTGAGGTGAAGAATCCCATTGATGAAGAAATGGCAGTCCTCCGCCATAAAACTCGCCCACGTTATCCCAAATAGGTTCCTATACCCAACCGCCTTCCCTCCTGTGAAAGTGTAATTCCCTTTGTACTTACTCATGTACTCCTCGGTCGGCTTTGATCTGGCAGCAAACTCATAGTCAACTGCAAAGGAAACTGATCCCTTTTCTTGCATACCAAGGAACAGCCCAAAGCAGTGGAATGAGCTCTGCTGATCCATGTTACAATGAGCCGATAGAAAGAACCCTTGACCACCGAGATGGAATGCTTGGGAATAAACTCGGCCAGAGGGGAACAAATTCGCACATTCATCTCGCTTTAGGTCTAAGTAAACCACGCATTGCTGCCTGGGGAGCTCAAACTCGACCACTTTCACAGGTCGGTATTTGTAGGCCCGTTCGACGAATCGGCGGCTCAGGGAGGACTCTTCGGCGGCTAAGGAGCGTTGTCTGTGAGGGGCCTCAGCTTTGAAGAAGAGAGCCTCGAGCACGAGCTTGGATGCTCCCTCATGGTCGAAGTCGTTGCAGGTGAGGACCTTCTTTAGCTTTCTGCAGGACATGTAGGGGAAGCGGATGTATCGGGCGAGGCGGGTTCCGAGGACTTCTCGACGCTCCTCGACAGATGGGTACTGGGTTCGGGCCCACTTCAGGACAAAGTCGTATACAGCATCTTCGGAAGCAACTTGGAGGTCGTCGCAAGATAAGATCGCCTCGATACCAGCTAGGGGTAGTGCCATCACTTCTTCTTGGAACCTATTTCAAGAATCAAAACATTTTCTATTATAAACATGAGAATTGCAGCAAATATAAATTATTCATTGGCATCAAAGCATGTGGATGACTTAGAACTCCTGGCCAATCACACTCAATCTAGAAAGGAAACATCTCTTTTTCGGCTGGTGAGTAATGTGATTGGCTAGGAGCTTTGGTCGAATAGTATGTTTGGATACATCCACATAAATGGGAAGAGAATGGAGGGAAAAGAAATCCTCGTTTGGATACCGCCTCATTAAAGAGTTGGGATATATAAGGGATTTCGAGAGAAACAGAGTGAATCACTGCCGCTCCATTTCCCTTGCAAAGGATGCGGTCTCATTCCCTTCCCTTTCCCTCAATACAAGCACACCTTATGATGTCAGCCTCATTAGAATAAGTAGAGTTCCAAGAGTAGTTTGAGGGTAATTGCAAAAATAGTAGTACGTCTACATTCAGCATCTATATAAGGAATGTACTGAATGATGATATGAGTCTGATGAAAAATAACAGAATTATTCTCTCTCTCTCTTCATTCTGTTGGCTGTATCATCTTGGTATAAAAGCTGCGATCCTATCTGCCTGAATTCGTTGAGTTCTTCATGGTGACTGAAACTACAGCCCAGAAGGATGCCAATGTTGATCGACCTTGGAAGAACACAATCGATTTCTATCCGAAATACTGACGTCCAACAGGGAGATGAAGTCAATGCTTCGGGGAGATGAAGTTGATGACATCCATCGACGAGCGATCGTCACCCCGCCAGCTTCGGGGAGATGAAGTCGATGCTTCTAGTGGTATCAGCAAGGCAGTCGGAAACACTGAAGGATTCGTGTGCCTGGAAGACTGTTTTATGGAGAAGCGAATGGATTGAGCCTGAGCAAATGGTTCCCATCTCGAGCATTTCTTTAGCCAACCTTTCAATGACATCCTTCTGAGGGCTTGGGTATCTATATGGTTTCCGACTGCTTGTTGTGTCTCCTTCCTTCGGAATTTAATGATCCACCGCCCGGATATGGAATAACCTTCTAGGCTCCCTTTGACCTCATGAATGCTCCAAACACATTCCAAGGACTGAAGAATACGGTGTTCAAGCAATATTTGAGAAAACTTTAATTAGTGTTCTTTGATGACATATTGGTCTATAGTTCCAAGCTACCGCAACACTTGTACCATTTGGAATTGGTCTTCTCAACCATGAAGTCAAACTCTTTGTTCGTGAAGTGATCAAAGTGCTCATTTGGAGGTTCCCAAGTTGAGTATCTTGGAAACATCGTCTCGGGTCATAGAATGGCTAAGAATTGGCCTCAACCATCATCAGTTAAGCAGTTGAAGGGATTCCTAATATTAACTGATTACTACCGGATGTTCAAATGAAATTATGGAGCCATTAGAAAGCCCCACGAAATTACTAAAGAATAATTCCTTCGCATGACCAGATGTTACACAAGCCTTCACGGCTCTAAAGAAGGGCCCCAAGCTCAACTCCAATTCTGGCATCACCGAATATGAATGACACATTTATAGTAGAAACATATGCGACAGGAACATGAATTAGCACAATGTTGATGCAAAAAGGACACCCTATAGCGTTCATCAGTAAGGCTTTAGCACCGAAGCAACAAGTTTTGTCAGTGTATAAGGAATTACTTGCAATACTATTTGCCATCAAAAAGAGACTTATATCTCACTGATCGCCACTTCTATATCATGTTCCCAATTACTGCCCATATCCATTTCAGGTATCGACACATATATGCTAGAAAGGATCAAATAGAGCTGGACTGTATTGGCAATAAAGACTGCAACTGCTGCAGCAAGGAAAGGGACCCTCTTGCAACCTTTTTGCTTTTGTGTAGTGAAAGGTTGCTTAAGAGAAAAGGGAAATTGGTAGTGGGGAAGAATGTCGAGCTACGAACAGATAAATTTAATTTGTTTCACTCGTCAGCAGTATGAGGTCACTCAATGGTGATCGCCACATTGCAAAGGATTTTAGCTCTACTGTATTGGAAAGGGATTGTTTGTTCGGAAATTCACTAGGCATTGTGATGTGTACCACGAAACAAGTATGACACCTCAGCTTCTCAGGGGTTGCTCCAGACATTACCTCATGCGATCTTCACGGACATATCCATGGACTTCAATACGGGATTACCGAAATCCAATGGGAAAGAGGTGATATTTGTGGTAGTTGATTCACTAACAAAGTAAAGTCATTTCATTGCTTTAAGTCACCTTTTAGTGTTGCAATAGTGGTCCAAGAATTCATGGAGAATGTTCATAAGTTGCACAGAATGTCGAATAGGATTGCGAGTGACAGAGATTTGTTCTTGAATAACTTCTGACAATTCCTACCACCCTCAAACAGATAGACAAACTGAGGTCGAGAACAGATGCATAGTCGTGTTTGAGGTATGTGGTGAGTGAAAGACCACATGGTGTATAAATGGCTATCCTTGGCCAAATGGCTATCCTTTAACTTGGCCAAATGGCTATCCTTGGCCAAATGGTGGTATAACACTTCATGACTCCCTTTGAGGCGCGCTCTATGGGTATCCACCTCCTTTCCATATTCTTCTTGAGACAGAGATCTGTTTTTTTTAGTAACTTTTGGCAAGAATTGTTCAAACAACATGGCATTACCGTGTATTTGTCATCTTCCTACCGCCGTCAAACGGATGGACAAACTGAGGTCATGAACAAATGCATAGAGTCGTACTTGAGGTATGTGGTGAGCGAACGACCTTCGACTTGGGCAAAATAGTTATCCTTGGTTGAATGGTGGTATAATAGTTCATGACATTCTTCAATTTAGATGACTCCTTTGAGACGCTCTATGGGTATCATCCACCTTTCCATATTCCTTACTTTCCTAAAGATTCGAGTGATGCTATTGTGGGCACACTCCTCAAGGATAAGGAAGAAGCTATTAGTTTGCTGAAGTTTCATTTAGCTCATAATTGAATGAAACAAATAGTGGATAGGACAAGGTCCGAAAGGCAATTCAATGTTGGAGATTGGGTGTTTCTAAAGCTCCATGCATATAGACAACACTCCATGCGTCATCACAAGGTTCAGAAGCTACAACCCAAGTATTTCAGACCATACTTGAGACAGAGATTTGTTTTTTTTAGTAACTTTTGGCAAGAATTGTTCAAACAACAAGGCATTACCTTGTATTTGTCATCTTCCTACCGCCGTCAAACGGATGGACAAACTGAGGTCGTGAACAAATGCAGAGTCGTACTTGAGGTATGTGGTGAGCGAACCACATTCGACTTGGGCAAAATAGTTATCCTTGGTTGAATGGTGGTATAACAGTTCATGACATTCTTCAATTTAGATGACTCCTTTGAGACGCTCTATGGGTATCATCCACCTTTCCATATTCCTTACTTTCCTAAAGATTCGAGTGATGCTATTGTGGGCACACTCCTCAAGGATAGGGAATAAGCTATTAGTTTGCTGAAGTTTCATTTAACTAGAGCTCATAATTGAATGAAACAAATAGTGGATAGACAAGGTCCGAAAGGCAATTCAATGTTGGAGATTGGGTGTTTCTAAAGCTCCATGCATATAGACAACACTCCATGCGTCATCACAAGGTTCAGAAGCTACAACCCAAGTATTTCAGACCATATTCTTCTTGAGACAGAGATTTGTTTTTTTTAGTAACTTTTGGCAAGAATTGTTCAACAACAAAGCATTACCTTGTATTTGTCATCTTCCTACCGCCGTCAAACGGATGGACAAACTGAGGTCGTGAACAAATGCATAGAGTCGTACTTGAGGTATGTGGTGAGCGAACGACCTTCGACTTGGGCAAAATAGTTATCCTTGGTTGAATGGTGGTATAACAGTTCATGACATTCTTCAATTTAGATGACTCCTTTGAGACGCTCTATGGGTATCCACCTTTCCATATTCCTTACTTTCCTAAAGATTCGAGTGATGCTATTGTGGGCACACTCCTCAAGGATAGGGAATAAGCTATTAGTTTGCTGAAGTTTCATTTAACTAGAGCTCATAATTGAATGAAACAAATAGCGGATAGGACAAGGTCCGAAAGGCAATTCAATGTTAGAGATTGGGTGTTTCTAAAGCTCCATGCATATAGACAACACTCCATGCGTCATCACAAGGTTCAGAAGCTACAACCCAAGTATTTCAGACCATTTCAAATGTTGATGAGGGTTGGTGCAGTGGTTCATAAATTGAACCTTCTTCTGAATACTTTAACTCATTCGATAGAAGAAGATAAGAGTGGACCGATAGTCAAACCAAACGAACTGGTAGTCAAACCGTATGAACTGGGATCTGGCACCTTTACCGGTTCGATGACCAGTCTGATTCTGATAACTATAGTGAAAGGAGGAAACCGTGCAGCTACCAAACTACTTGTCTAATGGAGGGAGTCTTTTAAGGATGAAGCTACTTGGATGTTCATGGAGGATTTCAGCAAAGAGTATCCACATTTTGACCCTGAGGTCAAAGTCTCTTAATATGGGGGAAAACTGATGTGAGACTCAGTAGACAAGTAGTTCGAAGAGTAGTTTGGGGGGTAAGTGCAACAATAATAGTAAGTCTCCGTTCAGCACCTATATAAGGAATGTACTGAATGATGATAAATAATAGAATGATTCTCTCTCCCTCTCTGCCGTTCTTTCTCTCTCCATTCTGTTGGTCGTATCACCTTATGAGGATGCAATAATCTCACTGTAAAAAAAATGCTTTAAGGTAAATGGGAAAGGGCTTACTTGTTAATGTCCTTATAACGAGCAGCGAGATACTGCTTTGCTGCATCAGTCAAAGGCTGGACAGCTTCACCCATTAAAACAGTGGATGGAAGATCTAAATACAGCAATGCAGATTCAGGGGTCATGGGCAGGTTTCGCAGCATACGGCTGCAATATCTCATGCATGAAGCGACTTGAAACTTGTCAGCAGCCATTAATACGTCCAGCAATGCAGGAGCAGTATTAGCTGATAATGTACTACTATACATGAAGTTTAGGAGTTCCATCAGCGCTGCTTCTTCTGTTTAATTTTATCATGCAGATTAACTATGTTAATTCAATCTGCTTTAATTGACTTTCATAACAGCTGAAATAGATATTTACAAGCTTCAACAGTGCCTATGAACTTTTCAGACTCGACCAATTTATTAGGGAAGTCAAGAAGTTAGAAAATAGCTAGTATTACCAGAAGAACTGATACGAAGTGTTACGTGCCTTTGCTCTGACTCCTTCATCCCATTTGAGAAGAGCTACACAAAAAACTAGCCAAGTTATAAATGCGTACAATGGACTGCTAAGTTACAACTAATAAAGTCCATTGAAATCGTGGCCAAACAGATTCTTACCTTGTAAAAGAATGGACTTTTGGCTGCTAAGATGGGACTACTTATGTGCAGTGTTTTGACTCTTACAACAGTCGTACTATCGACACTCCAGTTTGATTCATTGCCGGAGTCAGCATCAACATCATCACCTTAATTAAGGCCAAATTTAGTTATCAACAGTAAGAAAAGTTTTGGCACATACATTTCCAAGTGAACACAAATACCAACAATACCAGTTCCTAATGCTTCTAAGTTTCTAACGTGGTAAAGTTAACCATTCCATATTAAATTGAGAACTAAAATGAACCATTTTTTATGTTTCACAAAATATTACCTGATGGTAATTCTTCAATCATTGCAACAGCTTCATCTTGATTTTCACAGCCTTCGTCGTCCATCTCATGCTGATTCAGGATTTGCTCCTCAGCGCATATAGTGATGTCAAGAGCTGAAAACATAAACTATGAGTCAACAAAATAATCAAGAAAACAATGATAAATTCTGTTACGAGTCTAAAAAGCTAATGCTAAAGTCGGAGGATAGACGTGAAATCCAAATGTGAAATGACTCAACAATAGTTTTCAAAGAGTCATCAATTGGCATATATAAAATAGTCAAAAGTCACTTCCGAGCAACATGAATATGACAAAACTTAATCAATTAAGACTTTTTCCTACATCTAGAATAATAGTCTGTAGAAACTGTTGCAGCATCAATCTTATATAGATATACTATTACTATATTTCCAGCATGCTTCATGATGAAATCAGGTGAAGATGAAAATAGAAGTAATGATGACTATACACTATCAAAACATGAAAGAATCCACATACAATCTGATTCATTCTTTCAATGTGGCATTTCCAAGTGTTATATGAGCCCTTAGCATCATCATTAATAATATAGACACTTCCATATGAAACAGAAAGAGTGGAACCATTATAACACAGTCAAACGCTTCACTTCAATGGGCCCAAGTTCCTGCAAGAGGTTCAGTATTTGAGGTATGGATCAATTGCAGGACTTGGACCAATTGAAGTGAAATTTGGCCAAGTTCAGCATGAATTTGCAGTTGCAGGAACTTGGCTAGGTGAAAATTTAAGGGAATTATAACAGTTGAAACTTCATAAGGACACGTCTGCTAGTAGACATATTTCTCAGCTAGGAAGAGTAGTAGGAATTTCTAATATGCCAGAATATTGTCATTTGTTATCGTATCTAATTCAAATGCCAATAAATGACGAGGTATTTCCAGAAATGAAACAAGAAAACTCCAAGAAATGAACAAATTCCTTTAGCCCGTATGCTGCGCATCAGAAAGCCATCTAAGACACTTGAGCACATGCCCCGAAATAGTCCAATAGAATGCGGATTGTAGAAATGAAATGAACAAAAATGGAAGCAAAGAAAAAACATCAAGAAGTACAACAATCTACTCCCTAAAGCTTCCAAAAATTGATCTCCAGAAGTCCAAACCCCAGACGCAGACAATATCATTCACAATCACTTGAGAAACAAAATTAAATCCTTACAAACGGAAGTAGAAACCCACCGTTTTCCTTCTTGACGTCTTCTCGTCGCCGCTTCCTAAGCCGTGCCCAATCGGCTACACTGGTGCAGGCTCCTTCGCCGTCCGACCTGTAGTCCAGCGAGCCACCAACGATCTCGATACACAGCACCCGGTCTGAGAAGTTGCTGTCATTGAAAGCAAAGCCGAAGTTACCTTCGGAGGGACGGGGGGAGTCGGAATCCATTTCCGACCTCGGATCAAACAGATCGGCGTTCTGCTCCTTCATAATCGCAAAAGCACAGACGCTGAAACAATCTAGCTGAACGGATGCGGCCGAAACCCTAACGATTGAAGGAGGAGCAGGTCGGACTCGGAACTTGGTGTTATCTCAACAGAGAGGTTGTGGAGAGAGGTTATATTCCAAGTCAGAGAAAGATTTGTTTTGAAAATGGTTTTATTTTTCGGTTATGACGGTGCACCGTGCACCTTATATGACAGACACGTGGAGCCTAGAGACTCGTATATATTTCAGAATCGAGCGACGACACTGATTTAAGTATACAATCTTGTCTTGTCCATATTTATTTTTTAATTTTTAATGTTTGATATCTCGAGTTGTCCCTTAATAGAATTTATTTTATAAATTGTAAAAATAATAAAATATTCTTAAAATGTCATAATTAAATTATTTAAAACTATAGTATATATTATAATTAAGTAAAAAAATCATAATTAAATCAAGACCAATTGAGCATATCTAGTTTGATCAAGATTCGATTTAGTCTCCGGCGAAAGGTTCAAGAGTTGGGTTTGATCCAGACTCCGACCCACCCAGGTTGAGTTGGTCTGAGTCAAAATTCAAAGTTTATCTCATCCTGATTAAATCGATGCTCAAAATTATAATATATAGTAAAGTTTAATTATTTTCATGTACTTTGTTTTATGTTATAGTCTTAATATATATATACATATATATACTTTATTTTATTATTGTAAATTAATTTATGTAATTTGTCTTATTGTTTTAATGTATTATCTAAACTTTATTGTAACTTTTCACATTTTAACTAAGACTAACATATTAAGAAACAGAGCAATACTTATAAAATTTTAAATATTCCAATAAACAAATTTAAAAAAAAAAACTTTAGATAAGTAATTTTCAGGTACTAAAAATTATTTTTATGGCCATGAAAGATTATTAGCATAATTTGGTCTTTTACAATTCATGTCACTCACTCCTCTAGTATTTCGTATTCCGAAATTTGTCAATTCTGCGAAATAAATAACTTCATACGGAATCCGTATCACATATTTCATTCATATTACGTAAAAAAACATGTTGTTATAGTCCTGAGGACGGAGATATTTATTTATTTTTCTACAATTTTAATTTTCGTTAGTAGTATTAAACTTATTATTTAACACTTATTTAATTATAGTATTCATTTTATTTCGTAAATATTATTTCTGGTAAGAATATCTCTTTAATGAACTCCATATTGGCATACAATGAATGCCGTATAAAAGCATATTAGGTTGAGTGGAATTTCCCTAACTCTATACAATTTATATTATACTCTTGAAAAATGTAACTAATTTTAATTTAATATTCTAAAACTTTATATTTATTCTCTTAACATTTATTTACTTTAATTATTTATCTTTACTCTAATTTTCACTTTGAATAAAATATATTATTCGTATCATCTTGACTAGAAATAACAGGTAAGGTAGGGAGATTATGCAAATTGGCCTACTTGAAATGACACCAGCCAAGAGCGTGCAATATGAATAATTACAAACGTGAATTTTAGGTTCTGAGCTTTGACCTTATACGTTATGTAATGTTGATTTTAGGGTAAACTATTATTTTCAACTTTTATTTTTATTAATAATATTAATTTTTTGGTTATTTAAAATTTTTAGTATTATTAAATGATCACTTACATTTAAAAATATTATTTTTTATTTAAAGTTGTGATATTTAGTCACTTATATTTAACTAATGTTTTTAATTATAGACATTAAAATGATGATTTTACTATTCTATTTATCATTTTCCTCCCTTGTTCATTATCTTCCTGTTTTTCATTTTTTTTTTTTCAATTAGCTAATCCTATTTTTTTTTTAAATAATATAAAATAAGTTTTTTAATTCGTTCTGAACTAAAAAAATAAGATTCAATTGAACCCAATGTTGATAATAATATTATTTTTTTCATTTCATTCACGTTTAATTGATTATTATTTATTACTCAGCTAAGAGTTATGTCGGCTTCAATTTCGGCACTCTTTATTAATCAGCTACATTATTTTGACCTGGATTTAAAAAAGAAAAACTATTATTAGGCATGAGCAAACAGACCATAAACACTGCAATCAAACTGTAATTAATTTTTATCGGATAAAAAAGATCGAGCAGTTTCAGGGTGAAAATTTAGGTTTTAACTCTTTTCAATTGAGGTTTAATTAACTTCATATCAAATCAAAACTTAATTAGGACATATAACAGAGTTTTAAATGATTTCATTGTGATATTCTTAAAAATATTATATTATGTTTTATATTTTTCTTAAAAGTATTCTTAAATGTTTGAATAGAAAATTTGACCATATAAATTCAAATAATGATCAAACATAAAAGGAAAAAAAATAAAGAAAAAAAATTATGTGACAAAATTCCAGTCCAGACATAACGGTGCGTTTGTTTGACGAAATTCGGAATTCGGAATACGGAATAGGAATTGGGAATAAGGAATAGGAGTTAAGAATATGAAGTTGTTTTTTTGGTGGAATTGAATAGAACGGAACAAGGAATTCTGTTGTTTCTTTGGTGGAATTGTGTACGGAAAAGGAATGGAATGTGCTAAAATGACATATTTGCCCCTCTTTGTATATGTATAGTATATAATAAAAATAATTTGTATTAATTAATTATAAAACTTTAAAATATTAAAAACGTTTATTATAAAAAAAAAACGATTTTTTTTTAATTTTTTTAAAAAGACCAATTTATTAATTCTATTTAAAAAAAATAAAGAATGTAAACATGACCACATACATAATACATCTTACATACATAATACAAAATGTTGTTAGTCATCACATACATTATACAAAACGTGGGTTTGTCCTTAATCAGTTTAGTAAATCATTATATAAACATTGTTAAATTGAATTGTTTTATTATTTTAATTTAATTTTAAATACTAATTTTGATTTTGATTTTGGTATTTTTTTTGAATTTTCAGTTTAAATAAAAAAAACACTCAAAAATCTATAGTACAAATTAGGGGTGATAATAAACACAGTTGTCGATATGTCCGAGTGGTTAAGGAGACATACTTGAAATCTGTTTGGCTACGCCCGCGCAGGTTCGAACCCTGTTGTCGACGTTTTCAGAAGCAATCAGCTAATGGCACGCTCGTAAATTCTTCAAAATGGCGAGGGCAATTTGGTCTTTTGGCAGCTGATTCCGGATTCCGACCCGTGTGGGCTTAGGAAATCCGAGTTTTTTACCCGGACCGCCCGGAATCCATTTTCAAGGAATGGCCAATTCCACCAAACGAACATGGGCTTACGGAATCCGTAAGCCCAAATCCGTGGCCATTCCTTGAAACGAACGGGCCATAAGAGAACAATCGTATTTACTCAATTTAAAATCACATGAAGAACAAAATTAGGGTAATTTACTTATGTTGTCACATGTGTCTACAAAGTTTAAACTTGTGCTGAACAGTTACTTATGTTGCAAAATGTGAATGAACGATTAAAAATAATGCAAAAAAATAACTAAAATACTATTTCATTGTTCTTCATATTCATCAAATTCATATTCATCTTCAATCTCTTATTCCTCGATTCAAACTCGAAATCTGATTTCGAACTCAGTTTTGCGAAAATCTAAGTTCGAATTGAACCCAAAAATGCATATTTGAGTTCGAACTGAACCCATATTTGTGTTTATGGGTTCGGTTCGAACCCAGATTTGCACAAATCTAAGTTTGAAATCAGATTTCGGACATGAAGAACACAAGATAAAATGGAAGGATAAAATCATCATTTTTGTGACAATTTAATCATATTTGTCAAACATGTGTGACTGCATATAACACGTTTAACCAAAAAGTTATTTTTTAAAACATACATGATCGTTAGCTACACAAAAAACACACATAAATGATCATTTAGTCACATATTGCCAACATAAATAACTGATGAGTTTGTTTATCTATAAATTTATAAATTAAATGAAAAATAAATAGAATATAACTAGATTGGTTTGCTTTTAGAAAAACAAATGGATAAAAAATACTCATTCCGCAGTCTGAATTAGAGAGAAAGGAGATTAAAAAGAGTTAAGGAGCTCCCTTCACTCCAATACCAAAGGGATCAAGGAAGCCTCATCTCCTACTTCATGCAAACCATTCATTCCAGCATTATACATACATTATATATATATATATGCTGTTTCTGTGTTTCTGGAAATGAAAGGTATCCATGAAGTAGCAGCTGCGTCTTCCCTTCATCTCCCCTTCAGACATGGAGTAAGGAGAGCTCCATTAGACTCTTTAAACTATATATATTTTAAGGCATTTTCATTTATAGGTGATGAGGATAGTTCTTCAAGAACACTTCTTTTTATACTCATACTTGATAGTTTTTTTTTTTTTTGCCAATATACTTGATAGAATTAGATACTCACCATTGAGTTTTTTAATTATATTTTTAATTAATTAAACAAATAAAGAGAACATATTATTTTAAAAAACAAATATATATTTTTTTAGTTTCCAACAAGGGGTCCCATCAGGAGGACAATACCTGAATCTGAAACCTTTGGTTGTAAAAGATAAAATGCTAAAACTGTTACTCGCAATGATGATTAAAAAAAATACTTAGTAAGTTAAATTAATAAGAATAAGGTTGGTGTAATTTTCATTTTTTTTTTATCAAATACTCGCCTTACTTTAAGAAATAAAACGCCGTAATTTTCAAGAAAATTGGATCATCTCTTTACATAATTAACTTATAATATTTATAATCTTAATTTACTTTTTGTGTTAACTAAATTTTTGAAAAATTCACATTTTGGTAAGATAATGGACATATGCATATTTTCATTTTCAGATCTCAAACTTAAAATTTGTAATTAAAAGATAAAATGCTGAACCAACGTGTTATTTTGTTTTAGATGATTGTAGACGACGAATACCACCTACCAGAAGGAATCATAATTAGTGGGTAAATAATAATACTAAAGAAAGGTTCAAAAGATATAGGGATTCTGCTGACCTCATATTTATATATGGTAGCAAAAGATTCCATGGGTACTACTACTGTGTTATTAAAACCGGATCGGTTCTCAAAACAGTAAGAGGGTTGGTTTCCAATTCTATCGGCCGGATCCGGTTGGACAATCTGATTCACTATGCATACTGCGCTCGCTTCTATCAAGAGAGGAAATATATGACCGGCGTCTCTGATTTTTTTTTGTTCGATAAAAAGGAATGAGCTAGTAGTGGCAACCCTAGACTCATTCCGCTACGTAATGTCCGAACTTTCCTGTTACGGGGGTTTCGTTTGAGATGTTATCCTTCTGAACAACCAGCGCATGCACTAGCCCCGTCAACGTAGCCCCACTGCAGCCTAGAGTTGAGAGACCGACCCTTCAGACCCAAGTAGAAACCTTTCCCCAAGAAGCACTTTGGGGGATTCGAACTCGAGACCCTGGAGCCAAACCACATGGGAGTCAGCGCTCTCAACCACTAGACCACAACTGTCGGTGGTGCCGTCTCTGATAACTATGCGTACTATCGTTAATTTTATAAGATATACAACTTTAATTTTTTTAGTGGGAGTTGCCCCTCGTTTCTGGATAGTTCCGCTTCGTGCCTAGATGGACGATGGACAATTTATTGAAAAAAATAAAAATAGTTAAGACTTAGGAGACTATATATATTTAATAGATAATTATGAATATATAACTTAATTTTATATGGTTTGATATTTTTTTTTAAAGAATAAATATATAGTCAAACTTTTTTAAATGGACAAACACAAACATCCGTTTAATTAAAATAAATAGAATTTGTTGATTTTAATATCTAATTGGTCATGTTTATGTTGTAGCTTAAACATTTTTAGATGACCAAACTTATTTATCACGTAATAAACAAGTGACTTATTTTGTTTATTTTTAACGTAAAATTAAACGGGTGCTTGTATTTACTATTTACTCATTAAAAAAAATCCTAATTACCTATTTGCTTCAAAAATAATAATTCAAATACCTAATTTTCAAACCATATAAAATCCAATGCCTTATTTTATAATTAATTCTCTAATTAATACTTAAGTTAGGTCGAATATTTCTTAAAATAAAAATAAATAAGGAAAATGTTAGTGGTGTCTACTGTCTAGCTTTAGCTTTTATGGCCCGTCCGTTTCAAGGAATGACCACGGATTTGGGCTTACGGATTCCGTAAGCCCATGTTCGTTTGGTGGAATTGGCCATTCCTTGGAAATGGATTCCGTGCGGTCCGGGCTTAGGGAATTCGGGTAAAAACCTCGGATTTCCTAAGCCCACACGGGTCGGAATTCGGAATCAGCTGCCAAATGACCGAATTGCCCTCGCCATTTTAGAGAATTTACGAGCGTGCCATCGTTCAATTCTAATTGACAGCTTCTGCAATTCTCGATTCTCCGTCTTCAATTCTCGATTCTCAGCTCCAATCTCTCAAATCTCACCAACCCACTTCAATTTACCATCGATTCGAACTGATTCCTCAGAGCTTGTCTTCTCTCTCGTCTCCTCAGCGAAAATGGTTGCTACAACTAGCAGCTTCCTCTTCAAACCGTTCCTCACGCAGTCCAAGTCGTCGTCACTCTCATCTTTTGAGTCCAAATTGTTTGGCGTTCGTCTCTACAAGCCAGAGTTGACGAGAATCACTCTCTTCTTAGCTGCGCCGAGCTCCATTACCGCACGTTACGGTGGGGGGTCACACTTTAGTGGAGGCGGAGACTCGCGGCGGTCTAAACCGAGCGATTCCGACGATGAGAAGACCCTGGATTTATCAACTATCAGGTATGGTGTACGGTGTTTGCTGTCCTGCTGTATCTGTGACTTTGAAATGATAGGATTCGAATTGAAGTGAGCTTCCATTGATGATTTGAAACAGGTCTGCTATAGTGCGGTTAATCAATGAGAAGCAGGATATGGTATGCTTCCATGGCTGCAAGTGGGCTTATGTAGCTTAATTAGGCATTTTGGTCCTTTGTGATATTCGCTACGAATGGCTGAGTTAAATTTCCTTTATTGATTGCTCTATGCAGATCGGGATAGTGCCAAAATCTCAGGCAATTCAAATGGCAGACGACGCCGAGCTCGATCTGGTATTGTCTAAATAGAAGTAGTTTGATATCAGTGAATTGTTGCACAGCTACTATGGAGTTAAGAATCCTTTATCATTTGAATTTATAGAAGAGGAGAATGATCGATCTTTGTAGTTTGTGTTATTGGTGCTAGTTTCAATTAATTTTGACTGTGGCCTCTCTGAACTGCGATGCTTCAGGAGAGGTTGAAGTGTATTTGATTTTGCTCTGTGCTGTAGAATATATCTGTTTTTCTAATCCTTGTTTAGGAATTAATATAGGACGTTTATGAGTAATTAGATTCAATAGTTCTAAGAAATCACAATGTTAATTGCATATTTAGGGTACTGCAATCCTATATTCATGATTAAATCAATGTCATACTGCCCCAAAGTTTTCATTTTCCTTTAAAGGCCAATATCTCCTGGAAAAACAAATATGATGTCGGAATTCAGATTGATGAACAAGGAAGAGTTTAAGCTCGAAAAAGCGTTGTTAATTCAGAAATCCAAAATTAACGAGGTTATAGTTAGTGGTTTTACACTTTTACTTTTACAGGATTTGTTTTAACTTTAAGTGGCTTATGGATTCATCAAGTACTACAAGGGTGTGAAAATTTTCTAAACACATTGGTGGAGGAAATTTATACTTTTTTTTTAAAGAAAAAAATAAATAAAATTAACAATGAGAAAATTCTTTGTTTTGATGGAGTTGAAGTATAATATGTGATAAAATCTCATAAGCTAATTAAGATGTAGATTTATCATAGTTTTGGGATGGCGCCTGCCAACCGACTCGAGTGGTTGCGGGCAATTAAGATGTAGATTTATCATAGTTTCATCGGATCGACATGTATGTATAATTTTGATTAAGGACAAACCCACGTTTTGTATAATGTATGTGGTGACTAACAACATTTTGTATTATATATGTAAGATGTATTATGTATGTGGTCATGTTTACATTCTTTATTTTTTTTAAATAGAATTAATAAATTGGTCTTTTTAAAAAAATTAAAATAAATAAATTTCGTTTTTAATTTTTTTTTTTAATAAACGTTTTTAATATTTTAAAGTTTTATAATTAATTAATACAAATTATTTTTATTATATACTATACATATACAAAGAGGGGCAAATATGTCATTTTACCACATTCCATTCCTTTTCCGTACACAATTCCACCAAAGAAACAACAGAATTCCTTATTCCGTTCTATTTAATTCCACCAAAAAAATAACTTCATATTCTTAACTCCTATTCCTTATTCCCAATTCCTATTCCGTCAAACAAACGCACCGTTAAGAATGAGGTTGGGGAGGAGAAAGAGATCCGTTGAGCACTGGATGCTTTCACGCTTTTGAATTTGGTTGGTGTCTTCGAGCTCACTCGAGGAAGGGGATTGGAACGGTAAAGTACGTTTCTGGAATTAATTAATCTTCTAATGTCGAATCAGAAATGGACTAAAAGATTTAGAGTTCATTTCCAAGGCAAGAAGGCAAGAGTGAGATTAGTGGGTCAAATTAATTCGGCTTTCTTCGGGAATAAATATAATAGGAAATCACTTGAAGTTGTGGTATAGTGGTTGAAATCGCTGACTCTCTTGTGGTTTGACTCTAATTCCCGCAAGTGCAAAAAGAAGCTCTGACTTGGAGAAAAGATTACAACTTGGGTCTAACGGGCCGACTTTTCAATCACATGTTGCTGGTGGGGTTACGTTGACGGAGTCAGTGCAAATCGCCGGTTCTCGGAAAGTCTGAAGACCGATACACGAAAAATTCAAACATTACGTAGCAGGATGTGCCTAGGGTCGGTCGCCACTACTTGCTCGTTCCTTTCGTTGAAAAAAAAATATAGTAGTAAAAAAGTATGTATAGACATGTTTTTTTCTTCATATGTATACTTTTTAAGAAAAAGTGTTAGTATTTGTTCTTTTGAAAAATTCTGAATGATATTTTTGATGAATAGTCTTTTCCAAATAATCAAATTCAGTAGAGAAACGCAAGACCTTTCACTTTTTTGAGATAATAATTGACGAAATAACGTGGTAACAAACAAAGCACCCGTGGCGAATTCATTCATTCCCATCATCATCTTTACCCTGTCCTGTCCATTGCTGATAACATAACATGGCAAAAAAGAGACGAAATTACCTATGAAGAAGATTGATGATGTCGATGAACTAAACAGAGCGTCGTCTTGAACCCCTCGATCGTGACTGTCGACTCTCTAACCGTGCCTCAAGCAGCTTCGCCATCAATGTATTCTCCTTCACTTCTTCTGGCAACTTTAAAGAAAGCTCAGATTCTCTGTTATTTGGGGGGAATGTCGGGGGTTTCAATCTCATTTGCTGTAAAGGACTAGAAGCTTCCCTGGCACTGCCCAGATAGTAAAGCCGGTCACCTTTCAAGGACAAGGAACGGAAGACACCATTTCTGTGGACCACTTTTGCTTCGACAGACCTTGAATGTGCCATCTCTTGCTTAGAGGCCCCTTTCCTTTCCCGACTGTAGAAATCACTTCCAAAAGAATGCTCATCTGCCACACCTGGAGCATCGGCGGCTTCGTTCAAGGCAAACGACTCGAGGGAGTGGCGGCGCAAGCTGTTTCCCTTCAACTCTGTTAGCATACGAAATGATAGTCATTTAGGGAATAATAAATCATTAAGAATAGATAATAAGTACGCATCTTTACGATTGGTACCTAAATTCTGCCTAACGCATTATTTGTATCTTAACTTTGATCCCTCCTTGGATATTTATCAATCTTTCCTTCAAACTAATGGATTGAACAATGTTTAGTTATGTTTGATAGAAAAAGTTGGACGTACCAATAGTAAGGAGGCATACAAGTTGAGATACGAATAATAATTTAAAGGAAGTTTAGGTACCAAATTCGAAGTGCATAAAAGTTGAGGTACTAATAATGCAATTAACCTAACAGTTCAGAATCACCAAATATCTATATCTGCAGCTAATAACTACCAAACTCCTTCCTAAGCTACCCATTTTTACTATTTCAAAGACCTGTTGATCATTTCGTTCGATTATTTTTACCCCCGAAAGGTATTTTTTTCACCTTCACCACAGAACTTCTCATAATCTCTATCTCACTCTTTGTAGATTTTTCCAATTCCGAAAACACCACAACAAGGCAAGTCTCATAAGAAAATATACCTTTATCCTTCCCTTTCTCCACATAACGTTTAGCTTGAAGAAACGTTTCGACCTCGGGACTGAGATGATCAAAGATCGTATCTTTCTCCCTCCCACCATGTGTTTGCTTCATCTGCATCCGTTCATCAAGCCAAGCCTCTGAGGTGTGGAGTATCGAATGGTCAAGGCTTTCACCACAAAGAGTATCCTCCCCAAGTTTATGATTTGCCAACCGCAGCTTCGAATCGTAATCTCGTACTCCTCTAGCAAACTCATCACACAAGTTCTCAAGCAGAACCCGGGTTTTTTTCTCCCTCTCTTGCTTTTTCATCATAGTTGAGAACCCAGATTTCAACCCAGAGATCTCTTTAGAGAGTTTTCTTCGCTCGATCTCAGAGTACTCTCTTAATTTCCTCTCCTCGTTTAATTTCTTGACAAGCAACTCCTCCTTCTGTTTTTCTTGTAGTAAATCAGTGATCTTCGCGCGGGAGTGAAGAAGTTCTTGTTTAAGGGATTTAGTTAGAGAAGAGTTGGTGATCTTCAGTAATTCAGTGGATGGACCCTTTTGAGAATTAACTGGATTCTCTTGTGGTCTGTAATGTGCCACCTGATGATTCATGTCATAAATAGACATCTATAACTTTAGTTATCTAAAAACTTATCTCTTCATCATTTTAGACTTCACATGGTACCAAAAAACTAAGGCATTAAAAGTTTGAAGCGTGGCTGCAAGATAGATGATTCATCAAATTTATATGAAGGGGATATATTACATTTAAAGCGAGATCATATCCGCACTAAATTATGAAAAGATTGAGGTTGGAACTAAAAGAGATTGCTTAAACAATTTTTTTTAGTCTCTAAGTTCAATAGCCAAGACAGCGACTATTTATGCAGGAAAAATGGTTGTTGATTTGCTAAAAAGAGACACAATGCAGGAAATTTCTCATTGAGGTTAACTAAACAACTAAATGCACGGTACATGAAATAATGTATTCTACCTAAATTGGCACAAGTTTCTAGCTTTAAGTCAATCTCCTAGAAAATTTTCATTTCTAAGAGAAAGGAGGATTAGAAAGTTTAAACAAACCTCCATAGAGCTGACATAACTTGCTGAAGAAAGGTCTGTATGCTCGTTTTGTCTAGACTCGCACTGTTGAAGGTCAACTCCATTTACATTCTGAAACTGAACAGAATTCAAGTTAGTTTTTTGAAGACAAAATGAGAATTTAACGCAGAACTCCAAACTCCAAAAGTTCAATTTCATATCTCTATCCATGATCAAATAGCAACCATTATAATACAGAAAACTACAAAAAAAAAAAAAAGAATTTCAAATCAGTGAACATTGAACAAGGCTGAACCGTATGGCCAAAGCAAGAAACAGCAATTAGCAAACACTCAAAGGCAATTATAGAAAGGAAGTATAATAATCAGTGACACATTTGAAATACCACTAACAGTAACTACAATTAAAATACATTGAACAAGGCTGAACCGTATGGCCAAAGCAAGAAACAGCAATTAGCAAACACTCAAAGGCAATTATAGAAAGGAAGTATAATAATCAGTGACACATTTGAAATACCACTAACAGTAACTACAATTAAAATACTCTTCTAGTTAAGGAGACAGAGATATCAAAAGCAATTCACTTTCCAACTAACAGTGCCACGAGAGCCAAAAACCACCAACAAGAACACCAGATAATCGACAACACCTACACACAGAAGGGACATACCCGATGAGGTTCCACATCAGAGTGGTCAAAGTCAAACCCTGCATCAATTTTGACCTTGCGGAGAGGCTTGGGAGCGCCTTTCCTCATCCTAGCTGGTGGAATGTTCTGGGGATGAATCTCCCAGAGGATGGCGCACAATTTCCTGGCAGAGACCGCGGAATTGTTTAGAGGGCTGGCGAGGAACTGTTTGGCGGAATTACTGCTCCCACCGTCAGACGCGAACATCTCCAGTCTCCATGTAGGGGACGGCGTGCTGGGTCCTGCTTCTACTCCTCCTCTTTTACCGACCAGACAGAGGAGATGTCGCTGCTTCGACAGATCTTTTTCCCTGTTTTTCTCCATTGATGATGTATGTGCCTCTCAGCCCCTATGTATAAGCATATGCAGTGGGCGGTTTAGTTCCTTCTCTCGAATTCTCATCAACCTAAAAATATTAGGCTTTGTCTGTTTTCGTTTTCCTTTTGGCTTTACCCCTACAGAGTACAGACGACGCTGAAAATTGCAATGAAAAGCCAAAATGTTCTTAGTGCAACGAACGAAAATGAGAGCTTCGGAGAAGAAAAGAGTGTTCTTTTCTACTCCCTACTCTAGTAGTAGTAGGGATTAATCGGTTACTTTCTCTTTCGGTAATTACTTTTCTTTCATTGTCATTTGTAACTTTGTCAGCTTCTGGAAAGAATTAAAAGTTTAAAACTAGGGTGAGAAAAAAAGATTAACTGAACCCGAATTCTTGATAAAATTGGTCCGATATTGAATAGACGGGATTTTTTTCACTCAATATCGGGCTCAAACCTTTTTTATTTCTTTCTAAAATCCCGACTAAAACTAATTCGATCCGAAATCGGTTAAAAAATCCTATCCTATACAGCAGACGATCTATTCCCCCAACAACATTCCTCTCTCCAATTTGTATGGTGCTAGTTCTCCTAGATTGAAAATTCACCTTAAGTGAAGATTAGACGCCTCCCGCAGCGGCGGGTAATGAATTAGTGACTGATTTCGCGGTAAGGAATTTGAGCAGAATTCATACGCTTTACACGAGTGTGATTGAGCAGAAGAATCACTTAATCAGAACACAGTGTCCAAGCTAGCGAAAGGGAGGAAACCAGTTTCTGAGAGCGACTATTCGACAATGTCACCAGAATCGTATAGCGAAAGGGAGGAAACCAGACTAGCATTTCCCCTTCCCCAAATATCAGTAAAGACTGAAATCGACCCGAGTCAAGCAAAACCGACTCAGATGTTTGTTTTTTTTTTTTTTTTTTTTTGCCTAAAATCGGTCTAGGTCTCGGTCCTCCAGAAGTGAGAATCGAATTTTTAGGCTCGGTCTTGCCAAAAAGACCGATCCGTCCAGCCCGAGCTCACCCCTAATTAAAACAATACAAGTATTTTGTACTTGTTACTATAGCAACAACAGTTTTTTATTTTATTTCAAAAACACTAATGCAAATTGCAATAATTTAGGCCTTGAAGTGCATTACCAGGGTTAAAAATCTAAGAGAGTGGGGACATGTCCGTATGCAGATTAAGATCATATATGAAAATTGCAATAGAATTATCATTTTTAAAAATGTTATAAGCACGCTATAAATCCGAAATTACCCAAAAAAAAATGATACACCAAAGAGAATAAAATGATTAACTTAATCTATAAAGCAGGGGAAAATCGGTGGTCAAGATATTCTGGGAAGTGATTTTAGTTCTTTCATGCTATGCTATCGTCCTAGCTGCGAGTATAGGTTCATAATTCAAGTAATTTAATTAATAAAAGTAACTAGCCTTCTGTAAACACCGGACTGGACTACAATTACCACACCTCTGTAATGATGTGTAACAGTGGAACTGTAATAGGCACAAGTTATAACAATAAATAAAAGTTAAAGGTCCAACTTTTAATTAACCTAAACCATGCGTCTCCCGGAAGGGCATGTGTAGCAGGTAAAATTCTTCAATATGATCATCGAGGCATGGTCATAAGACTTACGGATTTGGTAATTAAAAAACTGAAATGTAGCAAACTTTGCTATAAAAACTAAATTTAAATTAATGAACTGTATGTCCTATGTTAAATATATATTAAATACTCATGCTCATTTTATTTATTTGCTAAATCTATCATTTAATATACATTCATAACTTACTTCAAAAGTAGAAGACCAACTTTTAGTTGAACCACACAAATAGTACAATGTAAACTAGAGTAAAATAATAGCATATCTGGTAGATTCTTGTGTGCAAGAAGTAAGAACAGCTTTTTATAATCCAAGGTTGTCGCTCTCGCTTGACCATCATGGATGCCACTAGGACTCTAGGAGTCTAGGAGTGTAATAGTAGAGGAGGATAAATAATTCAAAGTCTAGTTACCTTGGACCACCTATTTTAGAATATTTGTGGTCCTAGCTATCCAGCAGGTTTAAACATTTAGGTCCAGGCTTGAAAGGACACACATTTTATGATAAAAGTTAACCTAAAACAAAGTTGATTCATCAAATACTTCTACACGTAGCTAGCTTTGCTGCCAGAAGAAAATAGCTTAACTAACCATAAAAGTCACCATTGATCAATTGCTAATCGTTTTCGCCCCCGCCTACAATCTACAAAGCACATGCATTATACGCCAATGCCGTGCTTCCCTTGGTTACTTATGGACCTAGGGGACCTACTTAATTACTAGGCCACCAAAGCCCACTCAAATGAAGAAAATGAAGTTATGGTTGAGCTAGGGTGACGTTACAGGACATTCTCCAAGTCATGGACACTGTTTTTGCTACCATCCGGCGATCTATACACCAAGAAAATATCATAAATGTCCAATTATGTTGAAAATCATTTCTCTTAATCCATACCAAAGACTAAAGCTGAATTGTTGCCAAATATGTGCTTTGCAACAATTATTTGTGCAATAGGATAAACCGCCAATTTACAGCATTGATTTGATCCAGTCTATAGAGGGTAAGAGGGAGGATGCACCTGATTCACACAATTCAAGAACAGGAAAGCAGTAGAGAAGATAATAAGGGCATAGATCTATGATTCTCTTTTTTATCAGCTGTTTATTGTTAGATTGCAATGACATCAATAAAAACCAGAATTTAAAGTACCTTTGCCAATGCAGGCCTATCTAACCAAACAAGACTCATCGCGCGCGTGCTCATGACGCGCTTCTCTCAGCTAGGAGAGAAAGCTATCGCTGATTTTGCCGAGTTCCAACAGCTCAGTCTCGAACTCCTGCAAGATCACACGCTATTCTGGAACTCCCATCTCAATTCCTTGGGTTAATCGACTCGGGAAGGAGTCTCCTTTCAATTTGCGTTGCCAATTCAGCCTATCAATCCCTCAGCTGGACGATTCTTCTTGTTCGGAAGCACAACGGTAACCCTAGGTTAGAAATCCACCATTTTTCTTACCCGATATTTCCTTTGCTTCTTCTTTTGTCTTCGTAGGTGTTCTTCTTGCGTGAACTTGTCTGGACCGTGCCTCTTCAATGGCGAGCCAATCCAACTCCGGCGAGGGGAGACGGCTCGAAATCCCTACGCTGCGCCTGCGCCTGCGCCCTTCATCCTCCCAATCTGAAAACAGGGGAAATGGTTCCCGAGTCCTTGGCATGCTGCTGTCGGAGAAGAGGATCAAAAACAATGTTATTCAAAATGTGCTTAAGGAAGCGTGGGGGAGATTCAGTCCGGTAAGATTCACTGAAGTAAATGATGAAACTTTGATGTTCGATTTTGAGAGTCCTAAGGATAGAGATCAAGTGCTTGATTTGTCTCCGTGGTCTGTTCACGGGAGTTGTCTGAATCTGAAATTCTGCCCCAGCCATACTTCGGTCACCGAAATTGAATTTAGGAAGGTGCAAGTGTGGGTTCAAGTGCATGGTATTAGTTTAGAGATGTTCAACAACTCTAATGCTAAGAGCATAGGGAAGAGTATCGGAAGATGCATCAAAGTGGAGGATGATCAAACTATGCAACAACGGACGTTCCTACGGATCCAAGTCGAGGTTGATTCAGTTCTTCCCCTCCTACCTGGCTTTCATTGGATTGACTCTCGGGATCAAGAGAAGTGGGCTTCAGTTCACTACGAAAGGCTGACCGATATCTGTTATGCATGTGGGAAGATAGGCCACAGCTCCACCTCATGCCCAGATCAGTCAACTGCGAAGGACAACAATGGGGATCCGCTATATGGTCCCTGGATATCAATTGTACGCCCTAGGGCATCCACCCGCTGGGTGAACATCGGAGGCCACAGGGAGGAGGTTAAAAAGAAAGTCCGGGACTGGATGAGGGAGACGTCATTTGTCAACCAAAGGTGGCAGTTTGCCAAGGAGGCGTATGGTACAGACTACAGTCAGGCGGCTAGCAACCCCACAAGCCCGCTGCCTAGCTTTGGTTCGATGGACAAAACGGAGCAGCTGCAGGAGGCCGATCAATCTATGGGATCGGGGAGCCTCCATGAAAAAGACCAAGACGTGCCACAGCAGAACGAAGGCAACCAGGCGGATGTCCTCATGTCCTCAACTGTTAGTGAACCGATCACTATCCAGTTTGATCTCAATGCCGAGCCTGAGATCGAGAGGGCTGGACAAGAGGTTGTGCAGGACCTGTTTGACTTGACCCTCAACCTCACAACTCCAGCTGTTGAGGAAGGGGGAGCTCGGACAACACACTTACCAGCAGCACAGGAACGCGACGATCAGTATGGGGTGCAACCGAGTGCCCAGTCACAGTCGGCAGGGGAGGAAATGTTCTCAGGTGGTCAGACCCATAACTCATGCCCGACAGCTCTTATGGATCAGCAGTCATCGCAATCAGCTGAGGGGCGCTCTTCTGAGATCAACCCAGGGAATGCACCAGTGTTATAAAAAAGAAGAGCACATGTGGCTAAGGAAGAGGGTCCGGATAAGAGGAGGAAAATTTCGGTGAGGAGGGTTGCATCATCTTCGAAAGGCACAGTCTCGCAGAAGGCCTCGCAGGTGGATGTCGATAGAGCTCCTCGTTCCATTTATGGTGGGAGGGGTGTACCAAACACGAAAACTACTATCTAAACAACAAAGTCGGGTTCCGGTGGCTGTCCCAAAACAGCCACGGGGTTAAGATGATCTACCTCAGCTGGAACTGTCAGGGGTTAGGGTCTCCCCTGACGGTTCGTCATCTAAAAGACCTGGTTCGGGGATCTCGACCTGCGGTAATCTTCTTGATGGAGACTAAGCGGAATGAGTCCCGATGCGAGAGGGTTAGGAGACAGATAGGTATGGAGTCAGCAGCATATGTACCACCGATTGGTATGAGCGGTGGATTAGCGTTATGGTGGACGAACGAAGTTACACTTACTATTCACGAGATGAACAAAAACTTTATACACACGACCATCACGGGTCTGGATAGCTCGGGGGATATTCAGCTTACGTGGGTCTACAGGGACCCCAATTTCCAACGGAGGTCCCGCATTTGGGATGACTTAAGGATGTTGGGGACAAACAGATCGATCCCGTGGGCGTGCATAGGGGACTTTAATGACATCTCACACCATCGAGAGAAGGTGGGAGGGGGACGGAAGGAGCAATATAAGATAGACAGGTTCAACACTCTCATGGAGGATCTTGCTATGGAAGACCTGAGTTTCAAAGGACAGATGTTCACATGGACCAACAACCGGAGGGGGACCGATCGGGTTAGAGAGAGACTAGACCGAACTATCATAAACCAGGCGTGGGCGACCAGGTTTCCTACGGCTCAATGTATACACGAGATTATTATTGGCTCTGACCACGCACCGATCTCCCTACACCTCTCTTTTACAGATCGGAGAGGCCTTAAGCCTTTCAGATTCGAGGAGATGTGGCTAGAGAAGGAGGAGTGTCACAATGTAATCAGACGAGCGTGGCAGTCGGGGGGGGGGGAGGGGGGGCTGTCTCGGCTACCTCGGACATTCGCTTGAAACTTCAGAGATGCAGCTCGGAATTGGTCAAATGGAGTGCTAAGGAATTCAAACACAACATGGGGGAGATAAGGAATGTCAAACAGCAAATCCATCTACTATCTCACCGACATGGTACCACTGACATGGACGTGGAGGAAAGAGCACTCAAATCCCGACTCCACGCACTTTGGAAATGGGAGGAGATTTATTGGTCACAGAGGTCGAGGGTGAGATGGCTTACGTCGGGGGACAGGAACACTAAGTTCTTCCTTCAGACAACGTTATCCCGAAGACGGAGAAACAAAATTATCCGCCTAAGAGATGGTGACGGGGTGTGGCTTGACGGGGAAAGGCAGATTGAGAACGAGTTGCATGCCTTCTATGATCATCTGTTTACATCGGGTAGGCAGGGCCGCGACGAGCAGGGAGCCTTTGAGCAGATCTTGAGTTGTGTGGGGGAACAAGTTACGAGTGACATGAATGAGAATCTGACACGTATGCCTGCGGGGGAGGAAATCAGACGAGCCTGTTTTCAGATGGGGGGGTCGAAGGCGCCGGGGCCGGACGAATTCTCAAGTACGTTCTTTCAAAGGAGTTGGGGCACCATCGGCCCAGACATGATCACGTCGGTTAGAGCATTCTTCGAGGCAGGTATCATGCCCCCCTTTCTTAACTCCACTGATATCACCCTTATACCTAAATTGCTTAACCCGTTATGTGCTTCCGACTTTCGTCCTATTAGCCTTTGCAACTTTGGTTACAAAATTATTTCAAAGGTTCTGGAAAATAGGCTTAAAACCTATCTGCCAGAACTGGTCACGCCGTATCAGAGTGCCTTTGTTTCAGGGAGACTAATACATGACAACATCATCATCGCCCACGAGATGTTTCATTTTCTCAAGACTAGGGGCAAGGCAGGTATGGCTAAACCATATCCCTATCTCGGCTGTTAATTTGGGACATGCGTCGATGGAGGAGTTGTTGGGTTGGGCGGTGAAGGGTGCCTCGGCAAGGACTAGGATGTGGCCGAGGCTAATGACCGTATGTTGGGTCGTTTGGAAATCGAGGTGTAAGTACGTATTTGAAGGGGGGATACCTTATGTTGGCTCTATTATGTTGGAGATTCAAAGATTGTGCTCCGAGTTGTTCGCGCCAATACGAGTGACACAGCCTTCTACTCGATCGGTCACGCCTTGGAGCCATCCTCCCGCGGGCTCGATCAAATTGAATTGCGATGCTTCGTGGCATAGAGGATCGAACCGCGGGGGAATTGGAGTCATTGCAAGGGACAGCTCGGGAGCTGTTTGTGGAGGGACAGCCGATACTAGGATGGGAGGTTCGGCGGAGGAGCTCGAAGCGGAAGCGACTCTCGGGGCGGTACGGTTGGCTATTGACAAAGGATGGTCGCGGGTTATCATCGAGACGGACGCTTTGGGCGTTGTGAACCACCTTTTTCGGAAGGATTTCTCTTGGAGGATCGAGCTAATTTTGTCTAACGTTATCTCTTTAGCGTCGGCTTTTACGGAGGTTACGTGGGCTCACGTTCCTAGGTCCGCTAATGTTTGCGCGGATTGGATAGCCAAGAATGTATTATCGGGGTTGTGTCCACCGGATTGGGTGTCTTCACCCCCAACCCCTCTTTCTAGGTGTATTGTTGCGGATTGTAATTTACTTTCGAACTCGCTCGTTTTTTCGAATTAATATGAATGAATCGTTATGTGGCCAAAAAAAAAAAAAAGTACCTTTGCCGTAACTGGGTGATCACAGTTCTGCAGTGGTTATAGCAAGGCGCTCTACCAGACTTTGAAAATAGCTTTAAGAAAATGCAGCAGCCATTACTCACCTGCCATAAAGGACCCTTGGGAACAATGGGTCTATGATCCAAGTCAGATTAAGGGTATATTTCAAAGTTTTTTCGCTAATCTGTTCACTTCGGGTAAGGGTGAAGTCCAGATTGACCTGGATCTGGAATTTAACCCCCTGGTGACCCTATCTCCTGATATGGCTAACTCCATGAACCGTGTGGTCTCTGAGAGTGAAGTGTTGGGTGCGCTTAAGACGATGGGGCCCTTGAAAGCCCCGGGCCCTGATGGGCTACACCCCATATTTTACCAAAAAAATTGGGACATTGTGGGAAATTCGGTTTGTGGTCTTATCAAAAACATTTTTGCGGGCAGCCTGCTACCTACGAACATGAATGATACTCTCCTATGCTTGATCCCGAAAATGGGAAATCCTGAGATGGTTAAGCATTTCAGACCGATTAGTCTCTGTAACACTTCTTACAAGCTGGTCTCTAAGGTCATTGTCAATAGGATACGTGCATCACCTGATCTCCCCTTTTCAGGCCAGTTTTATTCCTGGTAGACGTGCTAGTGATAATGTGGTGATCCTTAGGGAGGTCCTAAGATCTGTGGCTAATAAGAAGGGTAAGTCGGGGCTCATGGTGCTTAAGCTGGATTTGGAAAAAACCTATGACAGATTAGAGTGAGATTTTATCCGGCAAACCTTGATGCACTTTAATTTCCCTAGGAAGATGATATCCATCATTATGAATTGCGTCTGCTCCACCTCTGTCTCCATTCTATTGAATGGGGGCAAACTGGAGCCATTTTCTCCTTCCAGGGGACTTAGGCAGGGGGACCCCCTTTCCCCGTACCTCTTCATTTTGTGCATGGACTTTCTTAGCTTCCTCATCGAGGAGAATGTTAAGAGAGTTCAGTGGAAACCCCTGAAATTAGGCAGGCAGGCCCTCCAGCTATCGCATTTGCTATTCGCTGATGACCTGATTCTTATGGGTGAAGCCTCGTTCGCCAATTGTCAGTCGATGACAAGGATTTTACAGATTTTCTGTGAAAACTCCGGCCAAAAAATTAACTTTGAGAAATCGCAAGTGATTTTCTCAAAAAACATGGCCACGGAGTCGACCAACCAGTTGGCGGGTTTGTTGGGCCTGACTAAAGTGGACAACCTGTCTAATTACCTGGGGTTCCCTATGAGTTTGTCGAGTAAGGAAGTGAAGTCATTCACTTTCATCCTGGACAAAGTCCGGACAAAGCTTGCGGGTTGGCGTTCTAAGCTTCTTTCTGTCACGGGTCGTGGGATCCTTATTAACTCGGTTATGACTTCGATTCCGGCTTATTATATGCAATGTACTAATCTCCCATCTTATACTTGCAATGAGTTGGATAAATTGAACAGGAACTTTCTTTGAGGCTCCTCGGAGGAGAGAAAGAAAATGCACCACTTGAGCTGGGAAGTGGTAACTCTTCCAAAGGATAAAGGGGGGCTAGGAATGACACAGACCAGGGAAAGAAACAATGCCATGTTAGCTAACCTAGCCTGGAGAATGGACAGGTCGGAGGCTCCGTGGGCGAGTATCCTTAAGAGTCGGTACTTCAGGCCAAACAGGAGGGAGATGAAGACTGAATCAGTCACTTGGAAAGCACTGAGAAATGGGAGGAGCTGTCTGAAGGAAGGACTAGGGTGGATTGTGGGAGACGGAGCTAGCGTTAACGTCTGGTATGATAAATGGTTTGGCCCTAACTCTTTGCGTAGTATGGTGCAGGGTCCTCTGGGCTTCGAGGAGCAGGATCTTAAGCTGCAGGAGTTAATTTCAAATAATGGGGAGTGGGACGTTTCAAACCTGTCACTCCAGATCCCGAATTCCATTGTGGAGATGATAAGAGCGACTCCAAGGAGTATAGGCCAAGGGGGTCAAGATAGGAAGGTATGGTGGGGCTCTCCGACAGGTACACCATCCGTAGCCATGGTTCATAGGAGTATCAGCCAGAAAAGGCACAACCACATCGAGCAGGATCGGAGTAAGTGGAACTGGATCTGGGAAGGTAAAAACTTACCCAGAATCAAACACTTTTTGTGGTTGTGTAATCATGATCGTATACCTACTGCTTGCATGCTTAGGAAGAGAGGTATGGATATTGATCCCGTTTGTAAAATCTGTGGCCTATTTGAAGAGAACACCCTGCATGTCCTGCGGGATTGTCAGTATGCTAGGCAGGTTTGGTTGGATATTGGTATTCCGGGTGACATAGAATTTCATGATAACCAGTTAGCGGTTTGGTTGAAAGCTAACAGTCATGATGATAGGGAGCATCACGAGGGGATGAAATGGGATTTGATTTTTTCCTCTGCTGTGTGGTTTATCTGGAAAAACAGAAATTCGTTTATTTTCACTAACAAATTTCTGGATAGAGATATTGTGAGTCTAACACTTTCGCAGGTAAGAGAAATATCGATTGCACTGGAGAAGTCACAACACGCACGGAGTGGGATGGAGCTCGAAGTTCGATGGACTACACCAGAGTTTGGTTGGACCAAACTGAACACAGATGGATCGGCGATAGGAAATCCGGGACCAGCAGGATGCGCGGCGATCCTAAGAAACCACCTAGGTGGTTGGGTGAAATGGGCTCAAAGAAGACTGGGCATAACGAATAGCTTGGTCGCAGAGTTATGGGGGATAAGGGACGGGCTTATATTGGCAAGGAAGATGGGAATTCAGGACCTCCATGTGGAGTCGGATGCTAAAGAGGCGATAGGTATGATTCTAGAAGAGAACTTGGAAGACAGACCGCTAACCCCTATTATCTGTGATTGCAGGAGACTGATGCTGGGATTCAGGAGAGTGAAGCTAAGGCACGTGTTCAGAGAAGGAAACGGAGCAGCAAACATGTTGGCTAAGGAAGCGGTCAACATAGAATCAACATTTGTTGAGTTGGATCAACCACCGAGGAGTGTTGTAGTGATTCTTAGACTGGATACCATGGGTGTGACTAGTACTAAACTTGTAACTCTAGAGTAGACTAGTTTGTATGATTTTGTTTCAGCATTTACCAAAAAAAAAAAAAACTGCAGGAGAAATGACTTATCACCTTAATCACTCTGCCATGCCATAATTTACAGAGCAATCATATAGGACACAAGGCAAGGCTTCTTGAATGTGCGCACATAAAGGTTTTTGGTTTGTGGCCAGAGAGACGATTTAGTCAGAATAATCAATAATGTCTACCATTCTATATATGTCTGAAGAAAATGTACCTCCTACCATTGCTGATTCGTATGTTTCATTTTAAGGGGGTTAGGTCCCATCGTCTCTTTCAAATTGAACGTTAAAAATAATTAGGGAAAGATATTCGTCTCAGGTTCTTCGCCCAAACAAGCTTGCTGCAAATACGATATTCGCAGTAGAGTTGGGACAAAAGAATTGTTCCTTGCACATCAAATATTGCATATATAAACATTAAAAGCAAGAAGGCAGTAATAGCAGCAGATGCTGCAGATTTACTTTTAAGACTACTGGCAATGGCAACAAAGTGACACTGTAATGATAGTAATACATGTAAAAATAGAAAAACATAAAATACCTGAATATTGTAGATGAATCCACTCAAATTCATCTTCTTCTCCGTTCAAAATAAAGTTGAATTGGTATTTACTATCTTGGTATTATGGTCCTTTAGTTAGCACAGAACTGATAGAAGAAAGCTCCATCACTTGGGTTCAACACCTTTTGCCAAAAGTGGATCGCCCTAGAATAAAAATATGTTCAGGTCAGAAACAAACATCACGCAACTTTTAAGCCGATTAATAAGTCGAGAGCAAGACAAATGTTGCGTGCAGTACTGCCGTTTAACTAACTTTGACAAAATCTCCTCCAAAAGAACAACGATTACTACAAGTAACCATATTCTGCTTCTACAAGATAACTAACCCAATTGAATTTTTTACAGAGCTAACTTTCCACTAAGTATCACCTAAATTACTCCGCAATGGATTCTCTCGGGATAAAGAAAGCTAATCTTCTCTTATTAGTGGTAAATCTTAATTTGGCAGGAGGCAACATCTCTCATCAGATCTAATACATTTAACTACTACCTTCCATTTCCAATATATGAAAATTCCATTTACTCCCATTTTTGCTTCAGAATTTTCAACTAACAAACCCTAATATAATTAGTTGTAACACATGCAACTTAAAATTCACCTCGATTTGCCCTAATGTAGCAGAGTTAATAACAAAACAAAATTCGAGCACAACTAAAAGCAGCTACACTACACACGATTCATAATGCTAAAGAAGATTCATCGGATCAAAAATTCGGATCTATATACAGATTCCACAGCGAGGATTAACTTTTCACATTTCTTATCGAATCACAAATTTGTTGCAGAAGATGAGTAACTGTCAAGCGAACTCACAGTTGGGGCAAATTCAATTGCGGAGGAAGTAGAGGATTCGCAGTTCCACAGTCAATAGTTCTCCATCTCGGCATCTCCGCATAGAAGCTTGATCAGTTTTATATTTGATCGCTGAGAGATCAGAGAACTCTGATGGGAAAGCTTCTCATTCGTTCCGTTCCGCCGTGTTGCGCTCTGGAAATTTGGCGGCAATGTGTTTGGGTAATTGCACAAGTAGGCGACTATACTTTAATCCTTTGAAAGTTGTCCCCCTTTTTTAATATATTAAGAAGCTGAGACTTATACTTTCTTATTCTCGACTTTGAACCCAGTACTTTCGGCCCATACAAGCCCATCACGTCCTCTCTTTTTATTTTTAAAGCCTATTATTTTCAGTATACTCCCTCTCTCTCTCCCTCTTCCAAAAGTCAATATCAAATTTAGCTTCGTAGTATTCAATGAGAAACAGAAAACGTTTATATAGTTTCCTCTTCGTGACATCGATTTTTTACTAACATTTAAACATGGACTTTTTTTTACACTGCCTCTACTGTTAGACCGAATTCAAGTGTATATATTAATTATTATTATTAGATAAATTCAAAAAAAATATCACTAATTATTATTATTTAAGCATTATAATTTTTCATATAAAAAATATATTTTACCCTTTAAAATGTAATCTTTTTTCTCTAAAAAATAACAAAAAGATGAATTATTACAATTATAAAAAAAAAGTTTTTAAAAAACGAAAAAATCTTCAAGAAAAATAGACCACTAAGACCAGATTTTTAGTATCTTTAGAGCAATACAAATTAAAGGGAAAAAAGACAGCCCAACCGCACTAGATTCACCCGTAACAAAAAAAAAAAAAGTATTTACTATTATCGAGTAGGAGTGAGCACAGGCGAGACATGTCGGTATTTTTGGTGAGACCGAGACCGAAAAATCGGTATTGACTTCTGAAAAACCGAAACTAATTTCTGACAAAAAAATACGCTCGAGTCAGTCTTACTTGACTCGAATTGGTCTCGGTCCGAAATTCTGGATTAAAAAAATAGAATTGCTCCAGCAACAAGAATTAGTCACACAAGCATTGAAAGCAAGAATTGGTCCCGCAACATGAATCTATACTAAAGATCCTAATACCTGGCTAATGGTAACTTAGTCCCGCGAGAATGGAAGATCAATAACAAGGACTCCGAGACTTGATTTTGCATTAAGCAAGTTTTTCTACAGAAGCTCAGCCGCTCAAAAGCGACGTCACGAAGAGGCTGAGGTGCTTGCCCTAAACGCCGCGAGGAAGAGGCCGCCGCTCAGAAGCGCCGTTAGGAAGAGGTTGAGGAGCTTACCCTAAATGCCGCGAGGAAAAGGCCTCCGATTAGCGAGGAAAAGGCTGAGGAGCTTGCCCTATAGGTCTCGAGGTTAATTTTCTCATAAATTCAGTCTTTTTTGGTCAGCCCTATTATTGAGAATTTATTAATTGCTCCATTTTTTTTATGAGGCACCCTCTTTACTGTTTCAATGAGAGGACCCCTCTCAGCTTATTAGTTATTACAATGTAGACTCAGACAACAGTAGATTGCATGGGGCCCACCATATCGATGTTCCTAGCCCGACCATACTCCCAATTGCACACTGCCCCTTTCGGCAATTGGATGAACCTGTCTACTTGCTCTTCAGAAATCACATTTATCATAAATGCTTAGAGTAGCAGGTATCGTAATTTCAATGCATTACAGACCCTGACATACTTGGCTGGCAAGAAATCAATAAACAGCCGAAACATTTCGGTTCAAATATATATTGTAAATCAACAGTGGAACTCAGAAACATGCACTCAACAGAATATGACTCAAAAATCACTCTACCAATACCATCTGCTAATTTTCTGAAAATTGAGCCTCCAAAACAAACATGCACAGACAATATCAAGGAACAACCTCCAGCCTGGGTTCGAAGCAAAAACCAGAAAAGAGATGAAGAGGGAACCTTTTCGTGACTGGACACCTCTGTGACCACCTCCACTGCCTCAGCCTCATATCGAATAAAAGTAGAGTCGGGGCTCCATAGCTCTGTATGTAAATAAGCTCGTTTATCCCACTGCTAGCAAAGACATCATCCAACTCTCCAAAACCTTGGAAGAACTTGTGAGGCATCCTCGAAATCTCTTGCCATTGGGTACCATTGAGAACCCAAATCCCGATCCCCTTTATGATGTCGGGTCGGTCCTGTTTCCCAATCCCTCCGACCATCACTAGCTTCTCCTTCAAGTTCATGAGGCGGCCACAGGTGAGTGGGCACGGAACCGGGACAAAGCTCCTCATTAAAGAACCGTGCAGAGCACGATCCAGATCATATGCTATCAGACCATGCCGGTTCTCTGGAGCAGAGCCACCTGCAGAGAAAAACTATTAGAGGCACTTTGGGCAAACGTGGGGATTTAGCTCAACGGACCAATTTCTTTGAAAATTCAAATGGGATCCATCTCCTTTTTGGTAGGGTTCCTAATTTTAGAATAGAGGAAAATTCTATATAGAGACCAAAATTTGTTTTCTAAAGAACACAATTTAGGAATGTTCCCACTTTACCCTTTAAGTAATATTGTTTTATTTTGAATAATTTGATAAATTTAGCAAAAAAATTAGAAGCAAGGATTCATGATAGTTTAATACATAAAATATATTTCTAATTACTGAAAAAGTCAAAATGAGGTTTATTATCCCTTCAAAATTAAAAAAAATATTAGTTTAATAGAATAAATAAATTACATTATTCTGGATTAAAAACAAATTTTTTTTCCTTTCTTTTTGGTTATTTCTCACATAACAATAAAACAAGATAACTTAAAAGGGTAAATCAGCAAAATTTCTAACTGCAATTTTTTGAAAGCAAAATTTGTGGTCTCCATATAGAATTTACCTTTACCTTGGTTAAAACATGTAATAATCCGTCACCTGCAGAGTAGATCAAGAAATAGAGAACGCCATTGCAAATGACGCTTTCGTCCCCTCCTCTCCACCTGTTCAAGATTTCATTCACCGGTGTAGCCCACGACTTCGAACAGGAATCATAGAGGTGGATCGATAGATCCCATTGAAAGAAATCTCCAGGAACTTGGTTTGATTTCACTAGTGAAACTGTATATCCATGAGAACCCATATTAGTTGATATGGAGTGACCCCCATAATCAGGCAATTTCACCCCAGGTGGCTCAATAACCTTTCTCCACCGTCTTGTTATTGGATTGAAGACATATAATTGACTTCTTGTGTCGTTATCTATGCAAGAGACAAGGCCACAAGAAGAAGCAATGAACCAATTGGACGTCTCAATGCAGGGGAGGTCAATGTTGTACCATTTGCGTAGAAGGGGATCGTAGGTGTAGCCACTGGGTTCATCAGAGCTTGTGAACATGAAGTACCATGGTTTCTGGGCCATGACACGGGACAGGCTCCTTAGGAACTGGTTTGAGGAAACGATCTCACTCCACCTCTTACAGACAGAACCTGCTCTGAAGATGCTTGCAATGGGGAGAATGGCTAAGATTCGTTCCAAGATATCATCGGGCAGGATTAGATTCATGGAGGCTGCTAGAGATTCTTCCTTATCTTCATCACTGAGCTCTGAGAATGAGCCCAGTTCTTTGATATCACTTGATGTGTCATTGTTTGGATTGTCGAACCACGAGGATTCTCCAGCCATGATCTGTAAAGGCATAATAAATCAAACTGCCTTATTGAGATCCATTTATCTTCGGAAAGATTCTAAGAGGAAATTCAGAAAATTTCATCTGGATGAATAAAGGTTCGTAACGGGTCATGCTATGTATCAGAAATATGATAAGTTACAAGTAAATAACTTTCAAGACATAGTATCAGATACAAAAACATGAAAGCTCCAACCAAAATTTCAATGTGATATCCCAGAAACATGCTCATAGAAATTTATTTGGTTTACCTTTATGTGCCTCTACTAATGAATGAAGCAACTACTGCAAAGGCATAACACTTTTTTCTACCAGGATGATGCAAAACATATGGTAATACGAGAAAATAGACTGTGCAACAGTAAGGAAAGTTACGTTATCAAAAGGTAAAATGTATAGGTTACAACTTTACATTCTGCAACTCAAAGACAGTTACAGTTAAGATAGCAACAAGACTATGAGACCACATGCATTGATAAGGAAACCTAAGAAACTGCAAAAAAAATTAAAGAGGTTTGCGTAACGACAGCTGTGGAAATTTACCAGGAACAAACTCTTCCATTATGAATTTCTTCCCCAGAATAAAGAAAAATTCAAAATTCCTCAGCATAAATTTTAAGAAGCTACACCAAAATAGAACCAACGGAAAAATCAAAAGTACCCATAATTTTTGTACCTTAATGAATGATTCCAGGGATTTGTAAACTTATTCAGAGAAAGCGATTCTCAGTACATCTAACAACCCTAAGATGCATTCACGGAAGCAAAATCAACAGCAGTCGAATCGAAGAAAGAGAGCTTAAACAAGATTGGCGAAGGATTAGTTCGCTTAATCATTATTACCTCAACCTGACGAACCTTCTTCAAGCTTGGGACGGCCAAATTGAGTTGGTAACCAAAGTTTACTGCATGAAAAGAAGAAAAAAAAAACAGAAAAATGGCGAATAAACCAAAAACGTCACCACGAAATGGAACACCGACGACGATCTAGATTCATCAGGAAATCACCCATTGATGACTGACGAGAGAGAGAGAGACGCTTCCTCCTCTTCTTAAGGTAGCTGAGGGATCTACAGTTTTATATAGAAAGCGAAGGCGAAGGGAGTGTGAGCATGTGCTTCCATTCCTCTCCTTCGTTGTAGGAGGGCCAGGTTATTTTCTTTCCCTTACAGTAGAAATAGAGAAGGGGGGAACAGAACTGCAATTCAAGAATGGTAAAAGGAGTGACCTTGCAATTAAATGAAAGGTAAAACTTAAAAGAATTGAATAAGTCTATAAAAAAAAGTACAATTTAGTTTTTAAAAATAACGAAACCATTTTAACTATTTTCATTTAATTTTCTTACCAAAATATACTTTTCTCCAAAATGCAAGTTTCCTACATTTTCATTTAATTTTACTCTATCAAAATTCTGAATTTCGATTTTTAAAGAACCAAACTTTAGAAATTCGAAAAATAAACATTAGAAGTTCGATTGTTTTCCTATGTTGTTGGTAAATGTCCTAGTTCAAAAAAAAATGTTTGGGAAAATAAAATAGTTGAAATTCGTGCTAAAATTAGAATTTTATCTTTGAGAGAAATAATTAAAATATTGTTTTTAGAGAATTAAGGTAAAAAAAATCGAGGAGAGAAAGATGGAAAGTCTTAATTCATTCGTTACCGTTGGAACTTGGAACGCTTTAGGTTGTGTTAAATTAATTTAAGCCTGAACTTTATAAGATTTACAACGAATTAACCGAAACTAAAAAAAATAAAACTGACTACTTCAATTTTGGACGAAGATGTGATGAGATACCTCCGTTCAATTTCTGACGAACTTCCGGCGTAGGAAGCTCGTTGCACATTCGCCAGAGTTAAGTTAACCCGTTTTGATTTTTTAAAATTCGGATAGCTCGTTATAAAACATACAAAGTTCAGACAGTTTCTTGGTATTAATAATAAAATAAAACCAATACGTATTCAGAAATCACATGATTGACATATATGTTGCATATGGCACAAATCTCTCCACGCACACCAAAAATATAACTTCATTTTAATTTTTACATGAATTACTTGGTCCTCTTCCTTAACCAGATGAGGCAATTTGTCCTTCGTCTTCTATTCGAAGCCAAAGTTATGTCTTTGTTGTTGTTGTCGTTGGTTGCAGAAAAAACATAATGCAAAGAAGAGGGAGGGAGATTTCATTTCAGGTCGCACTAAAATTTGTTAGGATCGATTTTGCAACACACACACAGAAAACTGATGAACAATAACGAAAATTGAAAAAGATTTGGAAAAATTAGAGAGAAAACATGTGAGAAAATTTTACGTGGTAACACTCCTTTAGAGTAACCTCCATGGCGATTTCAATATGTATATTGATGATTGTTCCACTCTCTATCTGAAATACATAGATGGAAAAGTATATATAGTACAAAACTATGAGTAAGTGCAAAATTTCAAATGTAACACGTTAGCTTGCACAACACGTTTTCCAGCTTGCATCGTTCAGCTGCCCGTGTTGACCACCGTCCATCCGCCCGTGTTGACCCATCCAGCCGCTCGTGTTGACCTATTCAGACGCCCATGTTGACCACCGTCCAGCTGAGCAACCCATGTGCACCATCCAAAGCTACAGATTGAAGCTACAGATTGAACCGCAATACGTGTGAACATTAATATATAAAAGAATATTACATATTCAGACTAAACAAATTAATAAAACGTCCATACCACAACGTCGGAGAGAGAACAGAGAAAGCGCAAAATTCGGAGGTCGTTTTCAAATGGCACTGTTTGAGACAAGTCAGCACTGGTCTGTTCATATTATAGAGTGATTTGTTTACCACAGATAGGCGATACATGAAATTAAATGAATTTGGATCTCTTGGGGGTGTCTGTCGCATCAGACCAATGACGTCGTATCATGCTGGACAGATTTGTAGCTCATAGGGCTATGTCTGATCGCTCATTAATGGCTTAGGGTTAGGGTTAGGGCTAAGCTAGGGCTAGAGCTAGGGGTCTATGGATATGATGAACCTGATACTGCATTTATGAAATTGGGGGCAAAATGGCAGCTTCATTTCCCTGATTAATCAATGTGAAAGGGGAAAGTTAGAGACATATTTGTCTTCAACTATGAATATCACAGGTGTGGCTTTGGGTTTGGCTTTTCCCGTTGGCCAATTTCTGAATTTCATATCATTTTTGGAAACGTTCTTCTCCTCTAAAATAAAAAATATAATAAAAATTAATATCTATGAGTTATCATCCAGAATAAATACAAAAACAACCACAGTAAGGTACTACAGTAGTATCATCTGTTAACATTGTGAACTTCTTTTAGTTTTCATTTCTTTTTTATATTATAATATTTAATTTTTCTCACATTTATGTATAATTAGCTTTTCTATCATCCTATCCAACTACCCATCCATCCAAACCTATAATTAATTTTAGGATAAAATACGATATTATCTTCTAACATTTGATTAAAATTTAAATTTGGAAGAAAAAATTGACGGTTGGGACAAAATTTCACATAGACTAAAGAGGGAAGAAAATTTTTACGATTTAAATTTTAAGAAAAAAAAATAAAAATCTAACCAAATATTAGAAAGTAATGTCGTATTTTATTATTAATTATATGGCTCCATCAACTTTATCTGGTTCCAATGAGTCAATCGGCGATTTTCCCCATCGGCTCACTCTTGAGACCAACCTACTCTTAAATGAACTAACTCAACTAGCTTCAGGAAGGAGTCAAATACCTGAGCCATCATGCACTAATAGAAGAGAAAATACGAAGAATATGGAGTCGTGATCACCTACCAACCAAAGGCCGTAATCATGGAACCGCTTTATCTTCTTCTCAATCCAAGGATGTAATTTTTGTGGATGATTGATTACATGCCTACACTTGGTTTCCTTAACCCATGTCTTGTTCTTGAAATATAGACCTCCGGTCGGGAAGGCTGTTTGAGGAAGCAAGTACATGTCCACCTATATATATATATATATGCAGCTAGTAACAACATCAACATAGCAGCTCTTTTGTTAATCTTCAACAAAAACATCACAAAAAGCACTGTTGGCAACTGGATTTCATTTAACCACAAGCTCAAGAAGCAATCAATATACATCACCACCGGCAACCGATACAAAGATCAAACCATAGTGCAATTTGATTAGAATTATGAAGGTCCGGACATCAACTTAGGTGTTTTCTGTTTTGCAAAAAGTGCAGATATCAAGCTTTTGCTGCGGACTGGAGGTTGAATAATTGCTCTGCTGTTTGGGTTATCGAATGAGTGGAATGAGATCATTGGTCTGGGAACACCCGTAGAGTCCTAACAAAAATTGGAACATTTGTAGATGAACAGATCTCTTTTTTTGGCATACATAAATAAGGACAACAGTACAGAGAAATGACTAGTTTGAGGTTGTTGACATAATTAATTACCTGCCGTGCTACCCCAACAGAATCAAACGAGGAAAATTTTCTTCTCGGAATTTGAGGAGCCACTAAAGATCCAGACTGTGCATTGTCCTCATCGTCTGCATGGATGATGATGTCAAACAAAGTACAGGCATGCATGCATTTCATTTACCTACTGTAAACTATGTGAAAGCAGAAGAAGAGTTGAAGAAGATCATGTACTCAGAAGCTGAAACACTTGCATCTTTCCAGGAGTTTGAAGGCTGCACATTATTGAATAGATACTCAAAACGGAGAAATCATTGCATTACAATGTAGTAGAGCAGGGGTTGATGATTGTACCCTGTCAAAGAATGTTTCCTTCCTTTCGAAGAAGGCTTTGCTTCTGATGCTAAATGCCAGGAAAGAGTTTTTGCTGCATTGGCGCCTATATGGAAAGTTACAGTGGAATTAATAATTTCAATAAAAACTCAATACAAGCAAGAATGTGTAAATACAGCTTCATGGTTCTTTCCCTTCAAGAATTTAGACTCTTATGTTCATTAACTTCTCATGCTCACTAAAAACTTACTTCTGCTACGAACTGAACAAGCAAAAGATGCAAAACCATTGTCATGATCGTGTAATGTATGATTGTTGTAATTTCCATTTGTGATGTATCCAGCGAATCTTCAAGGATTAATGCAAATGCGTAGAGAGCAATACCATTGAAAGAGTCGTAGGTTTTGAAGTTTCACAGACATATTTTTTCTTACAGATATGAGCAGTTCCTTTATAAATATTTTATTTCTTAAAAACTCCTCAAGTAACTTTGCACACAACTTAATATTTGACCAAATATACATTAAAGAAAAAATGGCTTCCGTAGTGAAGTACCAATTTGAGAACTCAACTGAAAACTCAGAATCATATACCTGATTGCTGAAGCCGAGGCCGAATAAGATTTTTCCTGGCATCTGACGAAGTTTGCGGGCCAAAGTATACCTTTTTATTACCACATTCTAGCTCACAAACACAAAAGAAATGAATAAGATAGTAGATCCATTTATTAAGAGAAAGGAACAAAGAGCGCAAAAGAAAAAACATTTCTTTTAAGTTCTCATCATAAAAATCTAAGTGATCGGGTGATTAATCTTTACTTGGTAGAGTGTAATGCTTGTGATGTCGTGGAGTATTTGCTAACAGCTGCTGCTGCCGAAGACCTTCTTTATCCGTCAATGTTTGACAGGTGAGAAATCTCTGTGTATAGAACAAGTAGGTTATAAATTTCTTAGTACATTAGTTCTGGACTTAATCAAGCTGAAATATTCACCTGATTAAGAGCATTATATTTTAGCTCCATGACTTTGATGTCTAAAGATTGTTGCTCAACTACATCAGTTAACTTGTATGTGACGGTGCCAATGTGATCAACAGCATTAACAATGGCTCTAACAGCATAATCTTTTAGGTTGTCCAGTACCCTGGTCAAGCAAAAAAGTTATCTCAACTTTAACCAACACAATAATTTGAAGGAACAAATTGATATATAAAACCCAATCGATAAGAATCTCGTATAATTATACTAAACAACTAAAAAAAATCCTTGTGTATAATTTCATAGACAGTTTCAAGCATCCTTCTTCCTAGGACGTGTGGCATCAAAAAATAAGAACATGCAGTCTGAAGTTTTACTTTTGCAGCATTTTCTACTGGTCCAGATCATCATCTCTTTTTTAAGTTCCATACTAAAGAAAAGGACCATACTCAGTTTACCTGAACCATGTGCAAATAAAACTCAAAGAATTACGACAACTGAAACATGCACTTTTCTTACAATAAGAGTTAAGAAGTGAGAAAAACATAATGAGCAATATAACAAATTAATGCTATAACTAGAACAGTTTCCTAATGTAGACGATTTACATCTTCAAATGAAGCACGGGCATTTCAATAAGATCAGCATTACACTCACAGCATCACATATAGCATTTACAAACCAAAGGTATTATGGTAGCTCACATTTGCTTGTTCTCTCCTTGAAGATAGGATCTTTCGCAGTATTCAGCAGCAGAATAAAGTTGGGGCTTTAAATTCTTCAGCTCCTGTAACAAAAGGTTCCATTCGAGTAGGAAACCAGATCAAACCTCATAAACAAAAAACAACTCTCAAAACCAAGCCTGCTTAATGCATGATTTAGGTCTAGTCCACAATCCGAAACTGAATTTGATAATTCAATCCGCTAATTTGGACGTTCAACAAATTAGAACCACTTAAAACAACGAGTGAAGATCCACACCAACTACAACGAACAGAAAGTGAACCTGCAAAGCTTTTACGAAACTCTTGCTCCGATCCATTAACACATCATCTGACGTCATGTCCCGATTATCCGTCACCGGTTGTTCCAACACCATCTCTCCGAACCTCACCCCTCTTCTTGATCAAAAAGAGGATATCATCGAAATGGAACCCTAATCCATTGAAAAGAGAGATAATGGCAATGGATTGGAATCACCGCAAGGGTGAGTTAGGTATCTGATAGGATTGCTTTGCCAACTTGAGAAGGAATTTGGAGAGTAGCTTAGCTAGAGTGCGGGCGAAGTGAAAATGACTAAAGTGAGATTATTTTGTGAAATTATAAAATAGCGGGAATTTGCCCCTTTTTCTGTTTGCGGGGAAGACGGAAATAGAAATACCATATTACTATCTATTACCAATTTACCATGGTTTGGGAAGACGTAGTGTATCATAGTAGGAAAATTGGCATACAATAATGTTAAATTGTGTATTGCCGTGAATATTGATAAGTTTATTATGTTAAATTATTAAAATATGAAACGATAATAATTTTTTATGTTATGTTTCTAAGCACGGACGTAATGTCACGTTTTCATGTGTGTTGACGGTTGTGATGTTGTGTTACGTTAATTAGTTATACGTCTTGTACAAAATTTTCAAAAAAATATTTAACTATGTATAAACGAATAAATCGGTTCGGTCGAGCCGGTTCACAAAACAAACGATTTTTTGTAACAAAAATGGAGTGACTCATAAAATGTACAAAAAAAAAAGTTCACAAACGGTAAACCGTACAACTTCCTGTACCATTTTAATATAATATTATATTTAATTTTTAAAATCTATTCTCTAAACCATTAGACCAATTTTTTATTTTTTTTGCCAACTTAGACCAAAGTTGATTAGGTGATGATTTACAATCTACATTAGTATAATGAATTATATATTATGGTTTATGGATTATGGTTTATAGATTATGGATTATGGTTTATGGATTATAGATTGTGGTTTATGGATTAGGATTATGGGTTATGGTTTTATGGATTATGAATTATTTATTATCATAATACATAATAGATAAACCATAATACTATTATGTATAATTATAGTTTTTTTTTAAATGTATATAAAGTGGTTCGGCCAAACCGGATCTGAACCGGTTTAAAGATGTACGGTAATTTTGTCAACATTTGGAGGGGCCAAAAACTGGAGCGGTAGACCGTACCTCTTTAAAATGTGGTAAATGTACTGTTCATGTTCCGGTTTGACCCCGAACCGATTCATACCCACCCCTATATAAAAGGGACAATTCTAAAGAAAAAATAAAAAAATTTAACAAACATTTTAAAAGTTATTAAAAACACCTATACAACACATGTATTTAAAAAATCAGACTTACTCGCATAATTTTATTGTGTGTATATACTTAAATACGATTACAGTACGAAATTTACCTTGCGTTGTAGTATTTGCACTATCGTAATCTCATATATTTCCATAAGCATAATTTTATATAAATTTAGTGACCTGTAATTATATGTGGCAAATCGTGTGTGCGTGCTATTATGTTTATCATGTAACATTTACTCAATGTAAACATGAACGATAAACTTATTGTGTCATGTTCTGCAACACGAATACGACACACAAATATCCATGCATAATCATGTGTTTGTTATCGTGTTGTATTAAGTTATTTAGTTATACATTCAAGTGCAAAATTTTTAACAAAATAATAAATTATTCATAGTAAGAATTCTAAAGTTGAAAATTAAATTTCACGAGTTCTTAATATAAAATCGATAAAATTTACAAATTAAACAATTAAATGAGGTTTTAGAAATTATTAAATTAGATTTATTTAGACAAATGCTTTAAAAAATTAGATTTATTAGAAAAAAAAATAAAAATTTATTATTGTAATTTTATTGTGTGATATGTATTTTTTTATCACTTCAATTACGGGTGATAATTTATGACAAGACACGATTAAATGATTTGCAATATACACGTTTAGACACGACACAATTACTAAGCGGATCTTCAATATTAGCACAAAAATCGAGTTTTTTAAAAAGTAGGCACTGTGCCAAAAAAAATTAAAAATGTAAGTATACAGAAAAAATATTTAGCAAAATGTATATAAGCGTTATTGGGGGTAGCGTTTTTTACAACGTGCGCTACTTTGAGTATCGTTTTTTTTTACGATTCAATGTTTAATTAAAAATAAAATTATATATTTATTTAAAAAACTTTAAAAAATTATAGTAAGTAGATATTTTAAATGCGATTCAAATGATGCAAAAAATATTAAATTTAGATTTACGGATTGCCTGTAGGCTCTGCCGTAATTTGAGATATGAAAATTTGACTTAAAAAAATATAATTCATACCCTGTAAGTCCAAACTGACCACGGTGAACGTCATTTATGTCGTAATTCAATTATCTACCTAGGGTAATTTTTTAATTAGAAATACAGTGATTTTGTAACCTAACATCGCTTGTCTTAAAATTTGACCGAAATAATTAAATGCATTAGGTGGGAAATTTAATTATGTACTTACTCAAAAAAAAAATCAAAAAAATTAAAGTGCGTATATAATTTAATTACGAATTAAATGATGCTAACTAGACGTTAATATTTTACTTTTAGACTGACTGTATAATACGATACGTAATTTACTTCGTATTATATTGTATTCATACTATAATATTATTATTTTATATATATTTTTATAAACATGTTTTTGTGTGTTTATTATGTTTATGTCATATTATTATTTTATTATACAAGAATTTGTCAGTATTTAGTTGTTTTGTTACTGTTATTTAACGTACGAACAACGGAGTTTATGGCCCAATGGCAAGCTATGTTGTATTTGGACCAAATTGTCAAACTTTACATTTGAGACCTTTTCTGGGCCGTCGTCTTTACTTCGATGACTTCGTTAGACGACAATTCCGCAACCATGTACTGTAACCGACTAACCGTATGTTAAAAAAAAACAATAATAAATATAAATAAAATATTTATAAAAATGTATTTAGGAGTTGTGCCAATTTAAACAGCTAGACGAAGTTAAGCAAAATAACACTTCCCTCCATGGTTACCAATAAAAAAAAGTTCCATACTTTGGGCATAATCAATAGAAAGATCCACGAACCCACAACCAAACTACAATCAACCATGCGTGTTATAAGCTTCCCAGACCAAATTCTTTGGCACAGGCCGAGTAAGGTCTCGAGCCTGAACCGCCGCCTCCCGAAGGGTCCGAATTGTCCGAACATTAGCGTCCCAAAACCCAAAGGCCCTATACGGCATGCCGTGCTTCTTACACAGGTCCCTAGCCAAGGGCGCGATCTTCCTAAGCTGCCCACGTGGAAGCCTAGGGAACAAGTGGTGCTCCAACTGGAACTGCAGACCACCGAAGAACCAGTCCATCCACGTAGGGCAAGTGATATCGATTGTCCCCTTCGTCTGCTTCTCGAACCAGTTGTCCCCCTTGGGCGGCCCAACGTAGGTATCGCCAGAGAAGTGGTTCAGCGTGAACTGGACGTGTTGGATTGCGGTGACTGCGAAGCTGAGAAACACAAACGCAAACCGCTCCGGCCAGTTGGGGAGACAAGATACGAGAAGCGGGAACCATGTCCAGAAAACAGCGATACCGAGAAAGTTCAGAGCCCTGTCGGGGACATCGCGCCTGGTGAGGAGCAACAGGAAGGTCTGGATGAAAAGGTTGACCCGGCCGAAGATCATGACTGGGTAATAAGTCCAGTGCTGGTAGCTGACTAGGAATCGAGACACGTCATCGAACTTTAGGACCCGGCCGTAGAAGACCGAGGTAATTGAGTTGAAGAACCGTGTGGAGACCGCAAAGACAGGGATGTGCTGGAGGTCTGGGTCGTAGTCGAGACTGTTGCAGGCGAGGTGGTGCGCGTTGTGGGTCCACTTCCACCATGCGATGCTGATTCCGGTTAGGATATTGCCTGCTATGAGTTGCGTGATTTTGTTGTATCCTCTCGTTGGCATAACCTAAAGTTATAAAAAAAAAAGAAAATCAAATTAATTACTGCTGGGTATTTACAGAATCTTGTAAAAAATGAATCTTTATTTTCTAACAAGAGTTTTGTTCCAAATTGCACAAATGAGGATGAAGACAATCCAATCCAGAGTGTAAAACACCCCAACTGCAAATCCGACCAGAACTTCAAAGGCACTCTTTAAATTGTGGCCATTCAGTTGAGTGGCCTTATTGGCGCCACGTATATCATGTATTCTAGTACATTGTCGTTTTCTTAGTGTAATGATGTTCATGCAAAGGTTGCTTCCATAGTTCCATCGGGCTGATCATGGATGGGATGGGCCGGTCCAAGATCGAGACCGAAGTTTCGGTCTTACTTTCTGAAGGACCGAGACTAAGACCGATCTCAACCAAAAAAGTCCGCCTGAGTCGGTCTTTCTTGACTCGGGCCGGTCTCGGTCTTGAACCGAATTTGCACAAAAAAAACTATGAGCTCATGATATTATTTAGTAAAAGGCGAAAAAATAGTTCATCTCTCAAAAAAAAAAAATAGGAGCTCACGGTAAGGATGTAGCTTTTATAGAGATAAAAAACCTCAAAAATTCACATTCATTTTCGATGCAGTATTATGAAAATCTCAAATCTACCACATTCCTTGTGTTTCCTTGTGTACGGGCCGGTCCTAAACGGGTTTTCGGGAAAAAAAAGTCTGAGACCGACATTGAAGAAAAAAAACGTCCGCTCGGTCCTAGTCGGACCGGTTCCATCTATAATCTTTCTAATAATAAATAAATCAAAATCACGAACTGAGTTAACAATGTAGACAGAGAGACAGGCGGTGTTTATAACTACATATGAACAGCTCAATCTTAAATTACATGCACACAAAATGTTTTCTTTTTATCCGAATTTTATGAATCACGTTCGTTATTGACATAACACACAGTTATAGTTCAATTGTTGAACATGTGGGAACGGGAGAATGCAAATTCAAAAGTTTATGTAGCAAGATGCTTTAATATGAAAGTTAAGGGGTGTATACTCGTTGGTTTGCACATATGATATGACGATAAAGCGAGTTATTTTATTTTACCTGGTAGTGGCCGGAGTCATGGCCCACGTACGCGGCTTGGATCCACAGCAAGCCCAGTAATGCGCCGCAGAACATGTGAACTCCGACGGAATCCGATGCCACCACGCCGTAGACGATTACCGCCATCATAAGCGCGACGGCAGTGAACGTATACAAGATGTGGTGCCCCTTCTTCTCGAAAATCCCAGACCGCGACATCTCATTCAAAAGCTTCCGGTAGTCCTTTGAGATCTCCGACACCTCGAAATCCTTGAGGTAGTAGCCGGTGAAGAGCGGATCCAGATGCCGCCAGGCCGTGCCTGGGTGGTATGCAATGAAAGCGTCGGTAACGTCCTGGCCGGCCAACATCAGCAGCGGGACCTCGCCGCCGGGGTGCACCGCCGCCCACCGCGAGACGTCGTAGACCTTGCCCTGGATGGAGATCCATAGGTCGCCGGACTTGTTGTGCTGGAGAAGCTCATTCGCCGTGATATACTTCTTAGATTCGCTTTCCATTGTGAATCTCTGGTCCAGATGGAGATCAGTGGCGATCTGCGTAAACAAATGAAGGAATCGGAGATCAGTGGGGGCTATTATTTATGGCATCGATGTTCACATCGGGTCGGATCGGGCCAAGCGTTGATACGGGAAACAAACACTGTGACAGATGGCCTTTGCCTTTACCTTGACAGCGGTTCGTTCTTAGCGCAACGTTTGGAGACTTCAAGGTGGAGACTTGGGGTCGCCTCTCTGGTAGTCTGGTTTCTCTTTTATTCTTTTTTTTTTTAACCAAACGCATCTCTGTTGTACACGTAGGATAATCACGTGTCTCCAGCTGCAATTTCCGAGTATTTTGCGATTTGTTTTTACCAAAAAATAAATGCAATACATAATATTCTTCGTCTTAGGCGTCTATCATATATTTATGGAACACAGGAACAATAACATATATATATATAAGAAATATACAAAAATATAAACTTGATTATTTATGGTCCCAAAAAAAAACAATAAGTCAACAGAATAATCTAAAACCTACATGCGATTAGCTGCATTAGGATGACTTTTCCCAAAACAGATATTTTCACAAGGCGGTTTATTCAAATTCAAAATAAACTATTTCTTAAAAGTTAAAAGAGTCCAAAATACTAGGATTGGGCACAAATATGTTTGGGGTCAGACCGGTTCAGAATCGTATATTTATCACATTTTACCAAATGTACGGTTTACAACTCTAGATTTTAACCGATTTATCGATCTGTATATGAACCGATTCGACCGAACCATTTTATTAACAATAATAATTTACAAAAAAAATCATGAATACTTAATACAATACATAACAGATAATACACTAACAGTCTAACTGCATCACAACCATAACAGAATGAATCCAAATATCCAATTACCAAACACATTTAAATCCAATTGATACATAGTTCATTTCCAATAAACTTGCTCGGGTAGATTTCTAATCCAGATAAATATTTTGTTTATCCACAATAGATACCACTTGCTTAATTCGAACCATTTTATTCAAATATACATAATTTAAAAATATTGATAATAAAACGCGTATGACTTTGTCTTCCCAAGCACAGACTTGAAAGGTACCAATTAAAAGATATATTCTCATAGACAACTAATCTTAGACCATAATTATCAAAAAAAAAAAACTAATCTTAGACCATAAGTCTTCTTTTTGTTAGACTATAAGTCTATGATGATACATGGCCCATATATAATACGAGAAAACGGACAACAGAGTACATAACTTTGGGCATGGATAAATTATATTTTGATCCCCCTATACTTGTGATAGTGTAACTTAGTCCAATAACTTCTCAACAGTAAAATTGTACCCATTCTCTGTTAACTTTTTGTTAGTTTTAGGATAATGGACCGTCTATAAGTGGAAATACATTCACATAAATTCAGTTGTGTGCCTGGCCTTAAAACTTATTCATCTATATATCAGTATATATAGGGGTGCTCAGGGTTAAAAAAAAACGATGATAGATAGTCACCTTACAATTTAGACAGAGGTCAGTAGCTGTGGTATTATAGATCATTGTCCGTCAAACCGTGGTGTGTCCTCCCGTCCGCCATACCGTGATCCCAACCCCAGTCAAATCCGTTTCCGCTAAAGCAATCAAACCAAAGATGTAACTTAAATATGTGTTATGTTGTGGCCTAATCGATTGCATGTTTCGTACAGATTTCAACACTTTTCATGATCATACTTAGGTGATTTAACACGTGGCAACACGAATGCTATGAATGTACAGAATTACTAAAACCATACGAGTCTATGTAGGCCATACGAGCGTATCATAATAGGTACAGAAAATTGGTTAACCGAAACTTTTTTGTACCAGTGTTAACCTTAAAATACTAAATCAGACCAGACTAGACAAAACCGTTTTTTCTTCACTATTCTCGTGAGTACTGATTCACGTCTTCAATTCAGTCTTCAGAAATGAGAATCAGACATTCAGTCATTCTCATTCAGACCTAATTGGCATCCAGTCACGCTCGCCGCTCGGACGCTCCCTCCTCGCCTCGCCTCACCTCTAGTCTCTCCGCCTCGGCGCCTCCCGTCTTCTTCGTCTGACTACTCGACTAGTCCTAGACCATGTTCGTCTTCTTCGTTTGTTGTTGATTACTTGCTATCTTACTAGGCTAGTACTGATTGGAGATTGCTAATTTGCTATTGGTGTTGATTGACTATTGCTGTTGATTGACTATTGTTGTTAGGAAAACTGATTAGTGATTACTAATGCGATTACTTTGCTATTTTTTTGTGTGTATGAACAGGTTCGAACAAACTGATTTTTGAACCGGTTTAAAACAGGTGCGGTAAATCGGCCAAAATCTGAAGTGGCCCAAAACTAGAGCGGTAAACCGTACCGATTTTAAACTATGGTAAATGTTTGGTCCTGAACCGGTTCGATCCCGAACCAGTTCATGCCCAACCCTACCTTTCTAACAGTGTTGCATTTCTGAAAATAACCATTTTAGCAATGGGTTTTGTTTACATCATAGTCATAGTTACATAATTTTACTATGACATTTTACATAATTTTTCTTCATACTAAATTACAACCTATTTTCTATATATTATTTATTTATAATGATTTTATTTTAATGTAAGTTATACGTTTACTGTCATCATTATTAACACTTCTGTTATCAACTCTTCAGTTGTCATTCTACCATCGTTGTTGTCCACCATATGCCATCCCTTCGCCATTATTGTGGTCTAAGACTACTAATTTGCTTTAAATTATTTTTTTCAGATCACTAGATTTATTTTAAATTGAGATAAGTCGTGCTTCTCTATATATATATGTACAAATTTCAATGAACTCATTGAATTAAATCTTTTTTTGATGTGTAAATTCATAAAAACTAATTAGTAACATGATAGAATCAGTACGACATTGTCAATTGTTCTCTAATAACTGGACTGTATTTATTATTTTATAACTCATAAATTAATATGGATTAATCGATTTTTAAATTATAAATCAATAAGTGCAAATCGAGTATTAAAGAATAAATAGACAATATTATGCTAATTTTACCATATTTCTACCATTTTTTTTTAATTATACATCAAAATAAAATAAAAAATATGAAAATTAATACAATAAATGGTGCCACCCACTTGTCCAATACGTGCACATGTAAAGTAGCGCCCCAAGTTGATTTTAAAATACGGATGTCGGTGCACCCTCAACTTTAGGAGACTAATAATATGCACCCCAAACATTCTTTTTAAGCAGTCTCAACTCTCAAGCTTGATAATGACAGCTGGTGTGACACGGTAGCACGAATGAGGCATGATCATGAAGAGGCCTAAGGGGTACCTTTACAAAAAAGAGTGTATAATATTTAAATTTATAATGTGACTGGTCTGAAATGCCAATTTTTTTTATATTTTAGAGTCAATTAATAATTTATTAACGATGATTGTATTTTAACATTAATTAATTATTCATAAATATGTATATCATACAGTATACAACACTAATATAGTTTATTTTCTTGTTTGTAGAAGAAGACTTTATGCCTTGTCCAAGTAAAAAGTTAATAAAAACATTACAGTGAGACGCAGGCTAATTGAATTTTGAAAAAAAATTACAATTTAGTAGTTGATATTTGTATGTCTCCATTAGTATTTAATAATAAATTAAATAGAGTTAATAAATTATTATTATTTTTATAAAATCAATAATAACAATTTGCTTTGCAAGTTGCTTATTGCACTTGTTAAAGATTAAAGAAACTTCAACCAAAACAAAAGGTGTTTATGTAATTGATGGGTGAAGAGTAAAATAGTATGGTGTGGTACTAATTTAATACATGGAGGAACATAAGCGGAGATAGCCACAAGAATTTTCTAATGAAAAGTCGCAGGCTGATGTCTTCTCGAAGCCTTTACGTCGTTAAAAATTGTATGTTTCAGAACCAAACTATAAACTTGTGTCATAAATAATTTGAATTTGTTTATCTTGAATCGATGTAAATATTTATCTAATTCTAAATACATGTTACACATTGAAAATAATTTAATATTTGCTTCTTGAAAAACTTTGTATATATGGGTCTTCTTCACGGTTCTCTATTTATTTACTCAAGATCCTAATTTACCCAATCTCTCTGGTACGTGTATCTTGTCTTAAAACATATATCTCTCTATATAATTATATATAAAAGTGCTCAGGATTAGGAAAAATCTGATGAGGATAGTTAGTCACTCTACACTTTAGACAGATGTCAGTAGATGTTGTATTATATGTCATTGTCCGTCAAACCGTGGAGTGTCCTCCCGTCCGGCAGACCGTGATCACAACCTCAGACAGATCTGCTTCCGCTTCTGCTAAGGCAATCGTTTAAGGAGGTAACTTAAATATGTGTTATGTTGTGCCCAAATCGATTGCATTTTTAATACATAAATTCCAACATGATTCATGTGAAAAATAAGGTTAAGTACAATTCGCTCTTTATTATTTGTGTTAAAGTCAAGTTTATTTATAATGTTTAGAAATGAAAGGTTTGTTTTTATATTTATCAGAGGTTCAATTTTCCTATTCGTTAATGTTTTTCATCAAAATTTAATAAAAATATATTTTAAAAATTACAAAAATAATAGAATACTGTTTAAAATGTCACAATTTAACTAGTTTAAACTTTTTTTATATGTAACAATTGAACTCAAGTTGATCTGACTCATTTGAGCCCAAATCAAAGCAGTTAGGGCTTTGATATTTTTTTTCACTGAAATTTATTATGCATTATATAATTTTGGTTTCCTTTCATCTACATCAAGTCATCATTAGTTAATTAATACATTCTAGACTTTCTTAATTAGAACCTCGAAAGGAATTGTATTTGCCTTAGAAGAGGGGCAAGAGTCTCCATAAGGTGCTCGGGAAGATGATTATGTCGCCCGTCGTAGGTTGTTAACACCGTGCTCGGTTCCTCTGACAGTCGCTGAACTTGTTTCTTCACGTTGCATGTGTGGTGAGCACACCTGTAGTAACTCCTTCAATAAAAATAAAACGGCAACAAAATTAAGGATTTTCATTAAAAAAAATAATAATAATTCAAATGTTTTAAAACTAAAATTTTGTGGTAAAATATATTTAACAGTATGCCTAAAGTCTTAGATTTTATTTCTAATCGTAGTATAAAGTTAAAACACCATTAACAATGATAAAAAAGAAATTCAATTAAAAATTAAAGTGGATAAAACTCATGAAATTCCTTATTTGTATACTCTCACTAAATTAAAAAATTGAAGAAATTCTAATATTTTTTTAAATATCCTTCATATATATTTTTTTCCTTCATATTTAACCTTTTTAAAATTAAGGGTTAAATTCCAAGTAGCTACCTGAACTTTGGACGTTTTGCAACGAGCTACCCGAACTTTGAAAATTCAAAATGGGCTACCTCAACTTTGAAAAAGATGCAAATAGCTACCTCCATCCAATTTCTAACGAATTTCCGACGACTTTTCAATGACTTTCCGACGACTTTCCGACGGAAAATTGAACGGAGGTAGCTATTTTCACCTTCTTCAAAGTTGAGGTAGTCCGCTTTAATTTTTCAAAGTTCGGGTAGCTCGTTGCAAAACGTCCAAAGTTTAGGTAGCTACTTGTAATTTAACCTTAAAATTAATTACTAATATAACCTTCAAAAATTCAAATTAACAAATATGATTCAAAACACTAACCCTGTTCATGTTTATGATGTTTTTGCTGTAAAAGCGAATATGATTCGGGTTTAGGGTTAAAATATATATTTTTTAGAAAAAAATATCACCATATTTCTTTTTATTATTCTGAATCTAAATAAGGAGGTGGATCCTTCTTCCTTGTGTTCCAAACACCTAGATCTCGTCATCTTACAATAATAGCTAGAAAAAGCAGTCTATATAGATATACCTGGGATAACTGCTGTTCTTGACCGATTTCTGACCGTATTTTCTCCACCGAAATCCATCATCAAGAACATCCTCGGAACTCCGTGTCCTGAAGGCAATCTTTTGTTTGGTCGCCTGCTTTCTCGTCAACTTGCCTCGACATTTCCTCATATCATCTCTGTAATTCATTTCTTCTCCTTTTATCCCATTCCCAAACATGGAAGAGGAAGCTCCATCTCCGGCAGACAGCAGACCATCAATAACCCTCCAGTCAAGTTGAAGGAGATCATTGTTAGGGTTAGGGTTAGGGTTAGTGCTGTTTGTGGGTTCCAGTTGTTGTTCCATTGTGTGAAGGGACTGTTAGAAAATGGAATAATAATGAATATGGAGTTTTAAAGAAGTGGTTAGTGAGATGGAGATGCCTGGTCAAAGGAGTTTGTTGGTCTGACTGAACTGTAACTAAGAGAGAGAGAGACTGCTAGGGTTTCCTTGTAGGTTGACGACTATACCTTGCAAAGGACGTAAACCAACGGCATTCCACCTATTTCGGTTCAACTGCCGTAGCTAGCCTAGTAGCTCTCCTCCCCACGACAGACACGTGTGCTGACAACAAAACTGACTTCATGCTCATGCATGGATAATCTACGTGCCACACAAGTCGGTTCATACATTCTATATATATACTTTGCATGTCACGAGTTGCATTATTTTTTAGGATAAATAGTGTAAGCTACCTCATGATGTGTTTGAGCACGTTATTAAATATATCAACTATGTTGTTATGTGTATTTAGATTTTTTAGAGTATTCTTATCTCCACTGTCGTGTTTCTATTCCATCATTTTTTTTCCGGTTAAATCCATCAAAATAATAATTTTGTCATTTTGTTCATCTTCGTGACTAAATTCAATCCAAAATGCATATTAAATTTTGAAATCAATCAAATTTTTAACGTAAAACAATATTTCTTAATTTGAAATCAACCTAAAAAATTTGTACTTATGGATTCAAAATCAAATAGAAATGCAATTCTTGGTTATTGTTTTAAACCCAAGCAACATTCTTGAGTTTAATGCAGAAGCATAAATGTTGTTATGGGTTGATTTTGAATCAAAAAATGTATTTCGTGGTTCAAAATTATACTCAAATATGTATTATTGCATTTGAATCGTGATTTTGTGTTAAGATGGGATGAACATGAGGGCAAAATCATCATTTTGATAGAAAACACATAACAATTTTTAATGGAAAAAATTGATGGAACACTAAAGACGGGGTATTTAACAACAATAGACAAATGTCTTGGTACATTGAATATATAACACTTTCAAACATATTAGTACAATTATCAATCACATGCAAACATCGGCGGATCTAGGAACCCAAGTAAGTGGGTTCCCCCGTTCCAAAACTGCTGTGCTGGAAGCTACTCATTCACAGTTTAATGGTTTAGTGGGTTCCCTGCTTCAAGTGGAGTCCCCTTACATACTTTAGTGGGGTTCTCAGTAAAAAAATAATAAAAATTGTGTAAATAGGAAGAAAACAAGTGGGAGTGCGTGAATGACCTGCATATGAATGTGGAGAGTTTGCACTGTACTGTAAATAATATATTTTGAGGTAAAATGGGATTCAATCATGCCTACACTTCATAAATTTAAATACGGCATTAATGAAATATTCAAAAAATAAGGGATAAGCATATATACCATATTTTATAGTGGTCATCCACCCGTTATGTAATAACTAATTAAGAGCATAACGGCGCATTTCAGTACAATATACCAATCTATCTACACGATTCATTCATTATAGAGACAATTGGGATTAACTTTTTAGGTCAATCAGTCGAGTTAATAACTGAGATTTCACACATATTTTTTGAATTTTAGAATATATATATTAGAAATATTAATTACATTCATTGTATATATAATTGATTTCATTTATTTAATCATCTTTGATTATGATCCACGTGTCGTCACCATAGTGCTTTAATACAAATTTGATGAAGCACTGTTCGCCAACCCAAACCCATCCCTTAAGGAAATCAGGAGATCAAGTTCCAACTTTTTTTTAAAGCTCTCTCGTATCCAGTGAAAAAACTAAACAAATAAATGAGATTAATAAATTTCGTTGCATCGTTTGGTAAAATGAGTTGCAATAGAGTTGAGTTTGAATTTTATTAAAGATGTTATATATATATTTTTTTATATTTTATTTTTAATACTTTCATTTAAAAATTTGAAATAATTTAATCAACATTTTTAAAAGTTTTATATTAATTTTGCAAATTTGCAATTTTACTATTTTAAATTTGGATGAAAAAATTGACTATGAACAAACTTGCACTTTGAACAAATATTGTTTTTTAAAGATTTAAATTTTAGAGAAAAAACTGAAAATATCATTAAATATTAGAGACAATGTTATATATTATCTTTATATGGTACTTCGTATTGGGCTTAGGCCCGAACATACATAAGGGCTTCGCCGCTTCGGTTCGGCCTATAAAGACGTTTCAGTACGAATTTGTCCGCCGCTCAGCTCCCCAGCAGTTTCTTCAGTTCCCGCCATTCCCTTGTTTCTTGGTGCTGCTGCCATGATTCATATCATTTCTCTCTTTCAAATTTTCATCTGCCGCGAAAATGAAGAAAAAAAGAAGTTGACGGTGAAAGAGATGGACAGTAGTCACACTACTGGATTCCCCATCTGCTCGATTTGTCACGATGATCTGAAACCAATTGTTTCAGACCTTCAAGCTCTCTCCGTTTGAGGACATGTTTTCCACGAGCTCTGGTATGGCTTTCTCTCTCTCTTTCTTTAGGTATTACATTCTAGGTCAGTTCTCTCTCTTAAGATCGATTAGTTTCAATCCGTGTTTTGAATTTTCAGTCTAGTACTGATTTCATAAGCTCAGAGTTCGAATTTTGCCCTATTAAGATTCTGTTTGTGCTAAACTCAGTTCTGTTAATAAGATGTTATTCGTTCATGCTCTAGTCACGATGATCTGAACCAATTGTTTCAGACCTTCAAGCTCTCTCCGTTTGAGGACATGTTTTCCACGAGCTCTGGTATGGCTTTCTCTCTCTCTTTCTTTAGGTATTACATTTGGTGTCAGTTCTCTCTCTTAAGATCGATTAGTTTCAATCCGTTATTTGAATTTTCAGTCTAGTACTGATTTCATAAGTTCAGAGTTCGAATTTTGCCCTATTAAGATTCTGTTTGTGCTAAACTCAGTTCTGTTAATAAGATGTTATTCGTTCATGCTCTAGTCACGATGATCTGAACCAATTGTTTCAGACCTTCAAGCTCTCTCCGTTTGAGGACATGTTTTCCACGAGCTCTGGTATGGCTTTCTCTCTCTCTTTCTTTAGGTATTACATTTGGTGTCAGTTCTCTCTCTTAAGATCGATTAGTTTCAATCCGTTATTTGAATTGTCAGTCTAGTACTGATTTCATAAGTTCAGAGTTCGAATTTTGCCCTATTAAGATTCTGTTTGTGCTAAACTCAGTTCTGTTAATAAGATGTTATTCGTTCATGCTCTAGTTATACTGTTCTTATGTCGAATCATTTTTTCTTCCTTCCGTCTATGCGGATAATATCTGATGTGGGGCTGTTATGACTGGAGCACAACCACTTTTCGTTTTGCAAACATACACAGTTAATGTTCTCCTTTCTGGAAGGCAAACTTGCCCAGTTTGCAAGCAGACATAGTCTTCGGGAATAAAACATTCTGGCTATTTCTCCAGTCATTTGAAGACACAGTTGATCGATATCAGACTCGGTATCTCGTGCTCATGGTGATAATCCTGAGGCCCTGTATCGAGAGGTCAGGAATTGGAAGCGCAAGTATCGTCTCATAATTCCAAGGTAGAATGCCAAGTAAAGGATCTCAAAGATTTTAGTCATGAGATACATGTTCGTTTGTAGACTATGGATCTCATATATATATAATTGTAAAAGAATGGCAATTCCTGAACTCTATTCAACTATTCCGTAAGCTTGCTAGCAAATTTCAAGTTGAAAATGGTTAAAAATCACAGTAGTTATTAGTTTTATATAATAAAGGGCTCTGTGCACTAGGCATGCATTGTTAATACTGGAAAACAGCTTTCTAAGACTACATACATCTACCATCTAGGAATATTTTTCACATGGCTACATTTACCATCTAGGAATATTTTTCCTAATAATTGCTCTGGTGGAAAAAATATTTTTCACATGGCTACATTTGACGACATTTGCAAGGTTAATGTTGATGTGCATGACCGAGTATTTCTATCTCCATCTTCCTTATTCATTCTTTCTCCTATCTAGCGCATTCATTCATAGATCTCAGTTCACTCTAATGCTTCTTCCTTAGGGCTAACGAACCTTCATGTTTGTAGCTCTTAAAAGTTGTCCTCCTCTCTTACTGTTCTCAAAGTGGGATTAATGTACAGCTGAATCAATGCAAGGAGATTATCCAAACAGATGTGACACTAAAATATCCTGCTCTCAAGCAAAAGTCTGCCATTCAAAATTTACTTCATATAAGATCTCAGGTGTTAGATACTGCACCAAATTTACTCTGTACAGCTTTTCTTCACTTCAAGCTTATCTGAAGATTCTGAACATCTGAGTGTATTCATCTATTCTGTTTATATCATTCTATAGGAGCTTGACAAATCCAATATAGTAAGTAGCCCTTAGGCTGCAGGAAAGAAATATGTCATTAGCTAAAGTGCTTGGAGCTCTTAAACTGTAAGTACGGTCTTTTATAGAAGACCCCAAGCAACTAGTTATATCTGTCATTTACGATTCTTCTGTTTTACCCCATACAGGTTGACAGACTTGGGAGAAGATAAATCTTAAAGCTCACTTCTTTGGAAAACAATTCAAACAGTAATGATACACTGCACGAAGACATCCTCAGGAAGCCGTCCTTGATGACCCAGAATAAGTTAGTCATCATTCATCTAGAAATTTAATATCTTGTTGGCATATAACTGTGTATGACGTATCTGTGTATTTTTCTTTCCAGGAACTATAAGGATTTAATGGACAACCTTCTAGGGACAAAACACGAAAAAGCATAAGAAAAGATAAGCAAATTGAAGGTTAGTTGGTTGATCTCTAACAATATTCCATCGATGACAAATTCGTAATGTATAAAACATAATCTCCTTGTTTCTTGTCAGATTAGGATTCAGGAACTAGAAACAGATGCTGAAGCGAAAGAAAATGAAGTTTTGAGGGGTTTAAGGCCTTCAAAGGGTAATAACAGTTGCATCTCTTCTACTGTCAAAAAGTTGTGTGTAGAGGAGTGTCTAGGGAGACTTCCAGCAAAGGGATCAGCTCCCCAATCTGGAATATTTGCGAAAAGTTAACATTTTCCGGAAATAAAGGAAGCAACACTCAGGAAAGAAAAAAGATGCAGGTTCTACTAATGATAATAATAAGCCTGAAAGCTATGCAGTTTCCAACAAAGTAGAAGCGTCATTTATCATGATAGATGAGGGCAGTCCAGAAAGATAATGTAAGGATAATGAAGGAGCTAAGAAGCAAGATTTATCAAGTAGCCTAATAAGAACATCAGGTTCAAAATCAAAACCGTATGGGGACCTTTCCGATTTCGGTACTACTGCAGATGAAGATGTGATGATTCTTGGTGGAATTGCACATGGTGACCTAGTACTGATAGAAAGGAGACTCCCTTACAACCTCTTATCACGTTGCCAGTTTATCATTGGTCGAAAAATCTCTTATCTTATGCATTTGTTATTATTTTCTCACATTTTGGCATAAGTTAATTTGGATCTGATAAGGGATATATGTTTCTCTCGGGGTTTGCTTGGTCCTGTTGGAACAAGCAGGTTCTTGGGAAAATGGTGTAAGAGGACTTAGAACTCAAATATCAGCAACGGTGATTTAATAGCTGCTAGATCGGATGGACGAGGTGGTAGAATCAAGACCCTCAGATAGATCTCCTATCCAATCCTTCATGGTATGCCTTCCGTTTGATTTTTAACTTATGTAACAATCATTGCTTAACTGATACCGAAATTTGGATAAGAATTCTTGTCATTGAACAACCAAAAGAATACTGCAAACAGGTCCAAGTCTGGATCGAAGACTAGTACTCCTCAATCTCAAGGATGCGCAGATTGAACTCTTCTTCTTCCAAAAGATGAATTGTTAGAAGATCCTAATTTGAATCGCTTAGCAAATCAACTGGTAAGGCATGCTTTGCAGTTTCTTGTGCTGCTGTCATTATACATAATGTCTGCAAATTGAAGGAAAATGGCATTCTTGCTTTGGTGCGTTTGAGATGGTGGAAGTTCATTTTTATGCATTGGCATGTCTCAGTAGGAGAGTGAACATAATTTAGGAGTAATGTATATTCTTATCAAAAGGCTCAAGAATGGGAGATTGTTAGCAAGTTAACTTTGAGGATACTCAGTATTCTTATTTGACTAAATTGGACAATCATGTTGTAATACCAAATCCTTAAGATAACAGTGTCAACTGTCAAGAAATAGATTTGAATCTAACTCAACCCTAAAAGTCAGTAAACCTGTCTGATTCTTTATATAATGCATCAGATTACATTCTTATGCTATGTTAAGATAATGAATTTTAGTATAAATTTAAAAGTTCATTTGTAAGATGTTTGAGTGGTTAAGCATTCTTATAGAATCGAGGGCTAAAATATATATATGTGATTTACTTGAATTCATTTATCCATTCTTTTTAGGCTACTAATATAAGCACACTATGAATGCGAGGAGCTCTTGACGATCAGGAAGGCCACATGTTGTCGTGTCAGTACTTTTATCACCAAGTAGGGCTGGCTTTGGCTTTGGGCGGTGGAATTGATTGCTGCCGTCTACTTTGAACGGACAGGAATCCACCTCAGCCTAGAAAGCTGAGGCAGAATTTCTAGGTTGGTATTATTGCCTATTATCTTCCGTCTCTCAACTCAAAGGTAAGTTTTTACAACCCTATTTATTTATTTATTTGCTTATGCGCATTATACAAATTTTATTTAAATTATACAGTAATGTTATAAGTAAAGAATATTAACTTCATGAGGGATAACAAAATCATTTGACAACAATAAAGAGTGAACAATACTATAATGCCTCTTGGCAGCTGTATTCCTTCATGTACCCTTTAAAATTTATTTATTTCCCTCTCAAATTGGAAGATAGTAAAAATTTCCCAAAAAACAATACATTATTCCAATACAACTAACCGTGTTATCATTTGACATTCTGGTCACATGCAAAAATTGTACACTGTCCTCCAAACCTCAACAAGAGATTCATCAAAGTACAACCACCTTCCATTTATATATATATATACACTTACACCCAACAACAAAAAATGTTACAAGTACCGAATCCAATGTTCGAAACATAACAGATCTCATTTTCAACATTTTACAGTCTCTTTTCGATCTGTATTTCTTTGGATCATTGAATACATAATATGTATCATTTTTCAAAAATAGGAAAGGAGCTCTTCTTTTGTACTTTAGCTGTCTTAACAAATAACACAAGCATTGGGGTTCTCTTCCATGCTTGGAGCATAGTAGTAATTGGTCATATGAGGGTTATATGTTCGGTGAGCCATAACCCTAGGGTCGGGCGGGGGCATGGACCAATAAGGATAAGGCATTGGCATTGGCAATGGCAACGGCAATGGTGGTTTCTTTGGTTCTTCATCCTTCTTTGTTGTCTCTTCCTTTTTCCCTTCATCTTCTTTCTTCTTCTCTTTGTCTTCCTCTTTCTTTGGTTCCTGTTCTGGTTTCTTCTCCTCTCCCTCCTTTTTGGGTTCCTCCTTCGGTGCATCCTCCTTCTTAGGTTCTTCTTTCTTCGCCTCTTCCTTCTTTTCGGGCTCCTTTGCCGGCCCCACACTGACTATGTCTGTTTGCCAATACTTGCGGAGTTTGCTCACTACGTCGACGGGGTCGACAGACCCAATCACGGTTAGCTTATTTTCTTTCATATCTACTGATATGGAGTCGATTCCTGTAGACTCAAAAAAGCAATTCATGGATTTCGAATCTAGGAATTTTCCACATATCATCAGAAGTGGGCACAAAGCAAAGCTAGCAAGGGACGAGGGAGATAATTACTTCAACCCTATAACACTTTTAAGTCTTAACACTAGCAATGCACAAGCTTTTTAGGGTTTCTTCTACCTTGGAGAGAAGAGACAGTCTTGAGTGCCTTCTGTTTGGCTCTGCCATCATGCAAATCCAATTTCACCACAAGTTTCTGCAACCATGTCAAATCCAATACTATTGAATCACAGAAAGAAAGAAAGACAATTTCTCTATAATAATAATAATGTAAAAGGTTTAATACTGATCAATTCAAACCTTCATGGCTTCTGCTTCTTTTTTTGGCTTCTGAAGGCGAGAGACAGAGAGAGAGAGAGAGAGAGAGAGAGAGGGACTGAGTGCTGAAATGGAGGTGGAATGAATAATGTGGGTACTTAGAGAAGAGAAGTAGGAAAAAGGAATGGAGAGTAGAGAGAGAGAGATGAAGAAGAGAATCGTGAGGTAGCAGAACACGAAAATCCGAGTGGAAACAAAAGTTGCAGAGTCAGACAGAAAAAAGGAGAAATAGACAGATAGAGAGAAGTGTAGAGTGTACAACTTACAATTGCAAGATATAGCAAAGTGGAGCAACTTTTAAAATACAAATCCAAAAAAAGTTTTTATCGTATTAAAATGATATAATATGCTGTATACAATTTTGTAAATCTAAAATACTCAATTTATAGTTTTTTTACGGTGACGTATTAGGTGCGCGAATATAAAGATATAATTTACATATTAATACATCAATAAAAGTATGGTCATCATTTTACAATTAAAGGTGATAAGTCTCATGATTTCTTTCTTTGTTTCTTATCTAAAATTCAAAAAATATTAAAATTTGAAATTTGTATTTTACAAGATATTAACATGAGAAAAATTCTATTTCTAAATCAATTATTAATTTTTATAAATCAATTTTGTTAAAATACCAAAATATTTTAATAATATGTTATATATTTGTCCTTCATATTAAATTATAAATTATTTCTACAGACTACTTTAAGTTGATTCATTTTTATTGCAAAATTCGCTCCACTACGTACTTGCGTTAAATACTTAAATTCTCAATTCCACGTAAGTGATTTATACATGCAAATCTTATCTACAAAATTTGAATATGAATCAGTTAAGGTTTAATTCGTTATTCACAAATCGGAATTTGAGATTCCTCACTGGATGGCGACCAACCAATTAAATAGTAACTATGTAATAATTAGAAAAAAAAAGAAAGAAATATTTCTTTTTTGAGCTAAAGGCTAATTAGTGGGGCTTATATTGGAGAGGTCAAGACAAGGCATGATCACCTCTATTTTATTTTTTAAAAAATAAAAAATGACGTAGATGGTCGTGAAGGTGGGTCCCGCCGGTGATATGGCGGTGGCTGACATAAAATGGTAGGCCACACAACCAGCCAGCATTATTAGACATTTTGAGGTTCAAATTTTATAAATAAAATTATTTATAATCTAACATCTTATTTTAAAAAATAATTGAGGATAATAAAGTTTAACTTATTATTTTTATTTTGTTATAAGAGTTTAGTTGATTATTTTTATTTTGTAGTAAGGACTAGGTTGTGATCTCCTCTCCACCCTTAGTGTTTTAATTTTTTATATATATAAAAAAAACTTTTTGTTTATTAGGAAATAAATACGGTGCAGTAAAAATTAATTATTTTAAATGTATTAGAATATATTAAATATGTAATCATTTAGATAACAACATAAATACATATTTTAGTTATTTTTTCAACAATTGTCTTAGCGAAAAATGATTTGTCTAAAGTTAGGATTACAGTCTGTTAAATGGGAGGACACTGTCTAGTTAACACGTTGTGACTTATGTCTCCACAACTACTTATTTCAATCTAAACGGTAGGAATACATAGTTTCTCTCTTCTAGGCGAGAGTGATAGAACATCAAGGTTTTCAACCATGAACACTCCTATACATAAAGAAAATTATTTGAGTTAATATCTAATACTAAATTTATTAAAATAAAATTCCACTAATGACCCAATCTAATAAAATCAACCATATGTGAAACAAATATATTAGTAATACCATCCTTTGCCTTATGGATAACTCTAAAAATCAAGCAGGAATATAAAATAAAATAAAATAAAAATAATGGTAGGCCACACAACATGAAATCAAATCACCCTCCACCTTCCGTTCCGTTAGCCAAGAGAATGACTGAGATTCAAAAAACAACCTCAGCCTCACGTTTGAGTCAAAATCAAGACCTAGTTTAAGTTTCCCCTAATGATACTTAATCCTACCCTAATCCTAGATTAAACTTAAATCCAATCCGTCAAAGAGCTTTCTATCCAACAATTCATGTTCAAATGTCAATCAATTGTTAATAATTAATACTCTACTTTTATAAATTCCACTTATTCAATAAAGTAAATATTAAAAAAAACGTGATTCTTAGTAAAATAATACAATAAATACTCCGCAAATATTGCATTTAATCTTGTTATATATATATACACTTATTCTATAAAATGTGTCCTGTTTTTTATTTAAATGTTGAAAATAATCCAAAATACCTCTAACCTTCCCATTTATAAAGATTCTTTTCAAAAACTGCATTTTCGTTGTTTTTTCTAGAAAAGTATAGAAAAAAAATATTTCGAAAAATAGGTATACGTGCACACCCGGGTAGCGCGTACTGGCAATACGCGCATCCCAGGATGACGCCTATTCATATGGGCGCATGACAATTTTACTTTTAAAAAAAAAATTGTTCCACAATGACGACTCGATGTTTAATCAAAAATAAAATTATTTATCTATTCAAAAAATTATTGTAAGTAGATATTTTAATTACGATTCAAATGATGCAAAAAATATTAAATTTGGATTTATGGATTGACTGTACGGCCTGCCGTAAGTTGAGATATGAAAATTTTACTAAAACAATTATAACTCATACCATCTAAGTCCAAACTCAACACGGTTAACGTCATTTATGTCGTAATTCAATTATCTACCTAGGGTAATTTTTTTAATTAGAAATACAGTATTTTTGTAACCTAACATAATTCGTTTTATAATTTGACTGAAATAATTAATGGTATTAGGTGATAAATTTAATTATGTACTTACTCAAATACGGTGCGTAGATAATTTAATTACGAATTAAATGATGCTAACTATGCGTTAATTTTTTAACTTTTAGACTCACTATATAATAAGATACATAAAAAACTCTACATACGATACAAAAACTTCCAAATAGTGTTTTGAACAGTAAATTTACTCTGACTTTTAATTTGTTCGTTATAAAACTTACAACCAATCTGTTGGGTATTGATAGTGACGACCCAATAAGTGAAAGACTTCAGATGCTTAATCACTTTGCTGGGGTAAAACTCATATCATCCGGGCCGACCCACAGTAAGGTTAATATGACCCTCATAGAGCGGTCCAGTATCGAACCTAAGTCAAAATGAACGTCAAAGCTCCACCACAGGTCGCCCTTAACCAAGGTCTAAGTCTCCTACTGCTCGTCATAGGAGTGCTCGTCATGAGAGTCTAACCTCTCAACTATGGTCCCACCAACCGTCACTAAAGATATGACCACGATATCCCGCGTATAATAGACACATATTCTCTAAAGATTACATAAGGTAACTGCAATATTACGTCATAACCGTAATATTTGTTATCATAATCTTTACCGGCACAATATTCACTAAGATATTCTGTTGCTTATAACAGTTTGATATCTTCACTCTATAAATACATTTGTTTTTCAATACGTTCATTACGTTTTGAGTTCATACACATGATATACTCATTTAAGCATCGGAGAGGGACCCAGAGACTCCCCCTCTGTTGCGATCCTCTTCTTGCAGATTCATCGGAGCTAAGACGAGAGCATTAATCATTCATCAATGACAATCAGAGCTAAGACGAAAGCATTAATCTTTCATCTTTTGTCATTCAATCCACTGACAAGTCAGCACATGAGAGAGTCAGACCCACCCCAACTTAAATTTCATTGGATATGCTCAAGCAAACCGATTGCAGACCGGATCGCAACCCTGTCACCTCCTTCATTGTGGAAAGTGTGACGTCACCTTTTTTCAGCTCTTTTAAAAAAGGGTTAATTGTTAATTTGCCCCCTAATGTTTGGATCGAATTTAAGAATTCCCTTAAAGTTTAAAATTTTAGTCCTAATGTTTGGACGAAATCAAAAATCACCCCATTCCGTCTTAAGACCGTCTAATTGAAACGGAAAACCTGACACGTGCCTTGCACATGCGTTTTCTTAAAAAACAAAGACAAAAATGCCCTTATTTTAGTTCATCCGTCATTTAGGGGGCAAATTGACAATTAACCCTAATAATAATAAACAATCAATATCAATTACCATAACAGCAGAACAGTCGTCGATGTAATTAATTCTACAAACAGACCCCAAAAATTCACGGTCAACAAATTACCCCCTGAACTACTCAAATTAATTCAAACTCATCCTACCTGAGATGCGCGAAGAACTTGACCGCACCTCTGCCTTCAATCTCCTTCACAAACTCCACCTTGAACGGTAGATTGGGCAATATCTGCTTACCTTTGAAAACCGCAATGTGCTGCTTCACCTGACCGTCCATCCCGATCAGGTCAACCTCCTGCACACGCGGCACGTGGTAGACCTTCACCGGCGCCGTAACCTTAACTCTGGACCGTCCGTTAATCATCGAAGGGGACACCAGACATAACATTGCTGATCTGCAAATACACCAACATACTGAATTGCCTCTTCTTTGGTTCTAGCAACAGAGCGAAAGTCTTTCCTACTTCTCTTCTGCTTTCTCATGAAGCATGTGCTCTTTCTTTCGGGATATGAGTGCACAGTAAAATGCCTAAGTCCAGCAATATATGTAATCTGCCAAAATCAAGACGAAACAGCAGATCTGTCAAAAAAACACTTAACGAAACGAAGCAACAACCATTACAACTAACAAAGCTCAAACTTATGCTAAAAGGAAAATTCAAACCAACACTATATCATCAAGTGGCAAGATATCACAAACTTATGCTAAAAGAGAAAATTCATAAAGACACTATATCATCAAGTGGCAAGTTATCGCAAACTTATGCTGAAAGAGAAAATTCATACTGATACTATATCATCAAGTGGTAAGATATCGGATCCCCAGAACAAGCCGTTGCTAGTTAGTTTAGCATCAACAGATGGTTCTTGACTGGTGGCTTCGATTGAACCCTGCTTCCAAAATTTCTCATCTACATGTTTTCTCTTGTCCAAGTACAGTCTACCAGTGTAAATAACATATCCTAATAGATCAGACTTCTCATCTCCACCACCTCCGCCCAGGATATCAATTCTATGCTCATTCACCCTCTCTCCGTTATCATTTACTGCGCTCGTTGGGTCGGCGGATTGCTTCGAAGACAAAGCTCGGACCTTACTTGCTCGTTTCTCGGGGAATACGACTGGAGATGTTTGCTGCCCCCCACCTGATAAACACAGACCCATTCTCCTTAGGGTTGAACTGAAATAAGAGCATTTTTGTCTTTGTTTCTTAAGAAAACGCATGTCCAAGGCACGTGTCGGGTTTTCCGTTTCAATTAGACGGCCTTAAGACGGAATGGGGTGATTTTTGATTTCGTTTAAACATTAGGACTAAAATTTAAAATTTTAAACTTTAAGGGAGATTCTTAAATTCGGTCCAAATATTAGGGGGCAATTTACAATTAACCCTTTAAAAAAACTAAAGATGATTAAGTTTAAGAAAAAGTAGGTATTGGCATCGCATGCTGGTAGCAGGTTGAGTTTCTTACGTTGCATGATGAAATGCCAAGACAAATAATGTAATGGACTTAAAAATATATAATTATAATATTTACTTATATTATTATTATTATAAATGTATCTATGTAATGATCAAGTGTATATATACTCATAAAGGCATGGACCATGGTGGAAGCTAAATTGTCCGAAATTATTATATATATATATACGATGAGATGTTACACATATTAATAAATATATGTATCCATATACGTGTTATGTAGAAAGACAGAAGTAAGCATCGACTATTGCAAAGTCAGCGAAACGCATGCAATAGCATGGTTCATCAAATAATGCAACATTCGTCACATCAACTTGGAGACAAAAAATGATAAGACTTATAATAGGGCTAAATATATATAAAAGCTTTTGGCTAGAAGAAGAGATAAACTTAGCTTTAGGTTAAATTGTTAGATATGTTATTACGTAGAGTCTAATTAATATGTAATGTTAATTTATGTATTAATATTCACGTGTCTCGCGGTTCAACCCCGACCCGCATTGTAGGCTTCATTGTACATGGACGGTGGTCAACACAGACGGTTGGACGATGGTCAAACGCGGTTGACTAGAAAACGTGTTGAGCAAGAAATCGTGTTCAATTTAAAGTTTTGCACTTAGTTATAGTTTTGTCTATATATACTTCTTCATGTATGTATTATAGATAACAATTATAAAGGAGTTGAACAATCATCAATATATTGAAACTGTCATGGAGGTTACTTTAAAAAGGTGATACCACGTAAAACTTCTCTAAATTCTCGTTCTTCTTTATTAATTTCTATGTGTGTTGCGAAATCGATGCTACCAAGATAAATTGTCTCTATACTCAATAAATAACTTGTAAGATCATGTTGGTTCTACGCATACGGATAAAGTATTGTTCATAAAAAATTAAAAAGTTAAAAAATCGAAGTGTTTGATTAAGGAATAAAACTCAATTATTATTAATTACGTCATTAATAAATTGTCCTTATCTTATCTTGCATTAATTGTCTTTGCACGAAATTGGCACATTATTGTGACCCCACGTCCACGTCGATCTACCTATGCATGCAAAACATTGTTTTTATACATTTCTTATTTGAGAAACTATATAGATTTAGATTTTGTGCTATGTAGGGAGGTGGATATGGAATTGATGTGAAATGGATTTAGAATTTGGAAGGTTTAAATTTAAATGGTTTTATTTTTTAGAAGATAAATAAATTAGGCTGGTCTTATAGTGGAATTATGGACACTGAAAAATGAATTTAAATGTATATATCAAATACTATAATTTAATATTAAATCTACAATTTAATACATTCATATCACACCCTAACTAAAATATTCTCCTTAATTTGATGACTTTTGTAATATATTATTACGCTTCCAATTTAAAATTGCGATAATTCTATATAAAATTAAGTTAGGGCTGAAGATCTGTCCGACATAAATAAACATATCGCTGGCCCGTAGGTAACATAGTACAGACCAAACTTAATGGACAGCTCGATTGCCGGTATCCAAGCCCGGATTAAGCCCACTGTATTGTGAGCACCGACTACCGAGTACTTAATTAGTATTTTTGGTTTAATTAGAGGGTAAATTTCAAAGATAGTGAAGGTTAGGGACGGAAATGGGATAAAGGAAGGTGACATAGAAGGAGATGAGTGATTATCGTACTAATATATTATTAATCATGTTTTGTTATTAATAATGTTATGTATAAACGAACAAGTTTTAAACGTGTCTCTAGTACGATTATTAAACATATCACATGCGACACACACAATTAACCTTTTCTCATTGTGTTATTGTTATATAATATCAACCGTCACAAAAGAACACAAAATTCGTTATTTAATTCATAATTAATGTTTCAAAATTATGTATAAGAACAAATCTAAATATTATATATATATATATATATTTATATTTATTTAATTATTACATAATTAATAATTATGTCTAAACATATAAAAATTGTTTAACACGTAATATTAATATTAAACTTATGTACATATAAGTGCATATTTTTTTTTGGGCCAAATACTCATTTCATTCGATTTAGGAAATAAAACGGCGTGACATAATGTCACGGATGTTCGGGAATACAATCATTAACTACTAAACATAAAAATGGGAGTGGGGGTCGGTTGACTCAATCATCTAGTCTCATTCCCATTCGGGCTTGCTTCGCGATCCAATTGGCACATTCGTTCGCCAATCTCGGGATAGCTAGCCATTGCACTTTGTCGATCTCGTTTGCCAGTGCTCGTGTGTTGGATATTATTGTAGCTGTTCTCCATTCGGTCGGTCCCTCCCTAAGTTGGTTGATCACCACCTGTGAGTCCGACTCGATTATCACATTCGTCCATCCCTTTTCCTTTGCCATTCGCATGCCTTCGTACGTTGTCATCGCCTCTGCCATTGTTGCGCTTTCACATCTTGTCTTCCGGTTGAAACCTCCGATGACCTGTCCTTTTCCGTTCCGAGCAACTGCGCCGAGCCCCGTTGATCCGGTGTGTTGACACCACGAGCCATCACAGTTTACTTTGACAGCACCCTCGGTCGGCCTCTCCCATCGTGAGCTGCGCACCTGTCTACGTTCGGTCTGGTTCTGAACCTGTCGCTTGTGCTCGCTACAGACTCTGTTGATCTCCTGTATTGCTGCGGTTGGGTCTGGCGCCTTCCCTTCATACTCAGCATCACATCTCGTTTTCCAAATAATCCAGAGGGCAATCATGCATTTCTCCCATCTTGATACCTGTCTCGAGTGATGAACTCCATGCTGTCGACTCAAGCTCTCCATCCAGACGTTGATATCGTGCACAACTGTTCCATCGACTCTGCGTCCCAGCACGATGGTCCAGATTAGTTCAGTCCATTTGCATCCTATTGCCATGTGTTCTGTCGTTTCTGTCTCTCCACATACTGCACAGCTCGGGTCGATCACCAATCCTCGCCTAATGAGGTTTACCTTCGTCGCCAGGGCATTCGTTGCCAAACGCCAGATGAAATTCTTGGCCTTTGGCATGATGTTTGCGTTCCAGATCGCATTCCATAGGAGCGTAGGTGTGTTGTTCCTCTGGTTCACGTTCGTTGTTTCAGCTGCCACCTCCCTAAGTCGATGGTAAACTGATCGAACCTCCGCATCCCCTGACTTCGTGTGAGGCCACACAAACCTGTCTCCTGTGCTAGCGTATGGTATGGGCATTCGGGTGATGATGTCTGCATCTTCTGGTGTTACCCATTGTCTGACTGCTGCGGTATCCCAGCCCCCTACGCTGTTGATCAGGTTGGACACTCGTGGCTCCTGTGTCGGATCGCCTTGGAAGTGGTCGTCTACACGGAACCCCGGTTTCGAGCTGAGCCAAGGGTCCGAGAAGACGCTGTTCCTGTCCCCCGTCCCAATGGTCCATAGCATAGTTATCAGAACCGGACCGGACATCGAACCGGCGAGGGGCCGGTTCACGGTTCGGTGTGCGGTTCACTGTTCACAATGGGTAAAAAATTTGAAAACTTAAAATACATACATAGTCTCAAACACAAACATAATTACCTCAAGCTACATGATCTCACACACACACAAACTACCTAGTTTCAATATCAAACACACATTACTCTCAATTCTCAAACACAATACACAATAGTAGTGAACCGGTCTAACCAATTGGGTTAAACCGATTGGTTTGTGCATAACCAAAAACCGGAAACCAAAAAAAAAAAAGAAAACCGGGGAAAAATAACGAAAACCGGAAAAAAATCAACTAAAAAGTGAACCGGAAACCGGCCGGTTCGACCCGGTTCAAACACTGTTCATTTGCAGAACGATCTTTTAACTGAACCAAACCGGAGAGGGGTCCGGTTCCCGGTCGGACCCAATCCGACCGCCGGTCCGGTTCTGATAACTATGGTCCACAGCCCTTCGCGTTTAAGTACGTCCCCCACCCCCCCCGACCATTATGCTACTCCATGCTCAAGATGCTCTCCATGACCATATAAGTGCATATAGTTTAATCGAATCATATCAAAATTATATTTAGAGACGGGCTTGAAAAGAAATTACGAGTGAACAAAGTTTTTTTTTTTTGTAATTTTACTATAAGACGAGGCTATCTTGTAAGTTGTGATATCTGAAGTTGGGACCAGTAGACTGATATAGTACCGAAATCGAATCTAGCAAGGGAGGGGAGAATCAGCGATTAGCATTTCAGCCTCGACATATGCCGCCACTGCTACCACCGGCGACGCCGTAGCTTGCTTCTGCAATTGAAAGATCTAGACCCCCTTACTTCTCTTTCAGCAGATCCATGTCCTATCCATGCCTATTGCTCAAGAATCACTCCTCTAAACCCTAGCCTTCGACCGCGACCGATTTGAGCTTTCGTGGAGCTGCCATGGCCAGATCCTCAGCGTCAATGCCTCACCATACCAGCAGCCCGGCGCCTCTCCCTTTGGTAGTCACCCTCAACTGTGTCGAAGACTGCGCCCCCGAGCAGGAATCTCTCGGTGGCGTTGCCTCTGTCGAGCATGTGCCGCTCAGCCGCCTAGCTTCTGCAGACAAGGCGATCCAGTCCGCCTCCGCCGTACTACTGCATTCGCTGGCCTACCTCCCGCGTGCTGCCCAGCGCCGGCTCCGTCCATATCAGCTGATCCTCTGTCTTGGTTCCAGCGATCGCGCGGTGGACTCTGCCCTGGCCGCTGACCTCGGGCTCCGCCTTGTTCACGTGGATGCTTCTCGAGCTGAGGAGATCGCTGACACGGTGATGGCGCTCATTCTTGGGCTACTAAGGCGGACGCATTTGCTCTCACGACATACGCTCTCAGCTTCTGGCTGGCTTGGTTCGGTTCAACCGCTTTGCAGAGGAATGAGAAGGTGTAGAGGGCTGGTTTTGGGAATAATTGGTAGATCTGCTGCAGCGAGGTCCCTGGCCACTCGCAGCTTGGCTTTTAAGATGAGCGTGCTCTATTTCGACGTCCTTGATGTAAGAACATAGGGTTATCTATTTCATTTTCAATCTTGAGCTCAGTTTCATTCTGGGTGCAGATGTTAACACTGTATGTAGTTCCTGATTTAGTAATGTCCTTGTATAGTGGAATCGGGAGGTTCACGGTAGCTTCAGTGGTCATATCAGGAGTGTTAGGGAGAAACATGTCAACAATTCTTTCTTCGAATGGATCCTGCGGTGGTCTTTCTTTACCGCCAAATTTTGTTGAAGTCTAAATGGTGTCAATTGTTTTCAAGTTTATGTTTTTGTTGTATGAGGGTGCTAGAAGGCAGGACAAATTGCCTGAATGATCTAAAAAATAATCTGAGTCTGGAATACTTTCAAACTTAAATCATTTTTGATTCAATTTTTCTATGAATTCATGTTATGTCAGGTAAATGGAAGGGTAATGAGGTCTTCAATTTCTTTTCCTGCCTCTGCCAGAAGGATGGAGACGCTTAATGATTTGCTTGCAGCTAGTGACATCATCTCCCTCCACTGTGGACTAACAAATGAAACAATTCAACTTCTTAATGCAGAATGCTTACAGCATATAAAGCCTGGTATGCTTTTGTGGTAATCTGATGCTTTCATGTCGAAGCAGTCCTGTCATCTATTATTGATCGAAAATATTTTTGTTGTCAGGGACGTTTCTTGTGAATTGTGGGAGCAGTCAGCTTATCGATGATTGTGCTGTGAAGCAGCTTCTCATTGATGGAACCTTAGCTGGGTGTGCTCTGGATGGTGCAGAAGGTCCACAATGGATGGAAGCATGGGTATGATAATTATTTTTAGGGTATGACTGAGTATAATAATCTAAAGAGGTTGTATTTTTACAGGTCGGTCATAATTGACATTTTTTAGACTGCATATCGTTTGTCCCTATATTATATTTCCTCCGATTGTCATTGTCAAAATCTGTTGCAAATTAAAGCTCTTGCCCTAAATCTCACATGATTGGGTTAGTAGTTTCCTAGTTTCTATTTTATAGCTTATTAAAAAGTTCCAGAATGGTAGTCAGGGAACTATTAAGCTTGAAGAATATCTTCACATTCTCTTTTCTTGTTGGCCATACATGTTGGATGCTTGTATTTAGGTTTATATGTTTCTGCACTAGTTGCATACAGCTTCTATTCTATCTAGCTTTAGGATTCTAAGCTGCAGATGCTTTCTAGTTTCTGTGAAAGAGACTTTCTATGATACAAGATCTAAACATGAAAATCATATAGCAATATATAATGTTATAATTTTTGTTTTAAATATTATTGTATGTCTCTTGAAGTTTTTTTTTTTAAAAAAAAGTATTTCTCTTGAAGTTGAACTCATCAATTTCCATATCCTCTTTTGTAGGTAAGGGAGATGCCTAATGTGCTTATACTTCCACGTAGTGCGGATTACAGTGAAGAAGTATGGATGGAGATTAGAGAAAAGGCGATTTTAATGCTGCAAGCATACTTCATTGATGGAGTTGTTCCAAAAGATGCTGTCTCTGATGAGGAAGAGGATGAGAGTGACATAACCTTGGAAAATGAACAATATGCCAAGACAGACAAGGAAATTGCATCCCATATTTCTGTGGATCTAAGGCTGACAAATGATATTCAAGCAACTTCTGAGACCAAGGAATCAATGAGCAATCAAGAGAATTTGGGTGTATCTCAGAATAATACTGAAAGGTCGGAAGGTCGGCGTAGCAGATCAGGTAAGAAGGCAAAGAAAAGGCACGGTCATCAACGATCAAGGCAAAAACCTGATGACTCTCGTTTGCTAGAAAAAGAAAGTACTTCTAACAGAGAAGATGACACTGCCATGAGTGGAACAGAGCAGAGTTCTCGTTTTGCTTCTCCTGAAGACATAAGAAGTAGGAAATTACCAGCTGAATCAGTACAAGTTATGGCTGCTAGCCCATCTCAGAGAGCAAGAAGCAATCTAGTTGGAAGTCTTAGTGAACTGATGAAAGATGGTACTGTTATTGCTCTACATGTGAAAGATCTCCGCACTCTCCATGTCGCAAGGCAAAGAGTCAAAGGTGGTGGTTGGTTCCTAGATTCTGTGTCTGGTGTAGCAAAAAGAGATCCTGCTGCACAGTTTCTTGTTGTCTTGAGAGGCAAGGTTGGTTAACCTCATTATGCTCCTTTGCTCCTTTTCTACTCTTTGCAGGCTACCCACATGGCCGTTAATTGATTTCTGTAGAACTTCTGTTAATTTTTGCAATCAGGCACTTTTAAATTTAAGCATGGCTTTATGATACAGGACACGATTGGCTTGCGGTCTTTCACTGCTGGCGGGAAGTTATTGCAGGTATCATGGTGTTCTCATCCTAGTCTCACTAGTTGGAATGCTGACATTTTGCTTTGCAGATTTGCTTTTATTAGAGTTTGACACTTTTGTGTTTGATGCTCTTTTTATGTCTTTGCAGCAGATTCCACACAAGCAACTTTTTTATTAAAAAGACATTGAAACATTTGGTGTCTGACAAAGCTCTTTTCATGGATTTACAGATTAATAGGAAAACAGAATTTGTATTTGCTAGCCATAGCTTCGATGTATGGGAGAGTTGGATGATGGAAGGTTCTTTAGATGATTGTAGACTGATCAACTGTCGAAATCCTCTGGTAAGCATGCATTCTTTGAATATGCTTTTTATATTGCTCAATAGCCACAAAAATGTGTATGGGTTGCATAAGTAATTTCTTACAAGCTCCTTGGTAATTACTGGTAACTTTGATGGGATTCTGTGCGATTTGTACAACATTTTTAGAGTAATTGTATTCCAATGAATGAAAATGCTTGTTATGTATGCAGGCTGTGCTAGAAGTTGGTGTTGAGGTCCTGGCGGCTTTGGGTGATGATGGGGTTACCCGCTGGCTAGATTAAAGGCATTTCCTTTTTCAATCTTCAGTTTCCCTACTAGCTCGTAGAGTCGTAGTTGTATCTCACATACCAAACATCTCGCTGAGCGATTTCACTCTATGATTTTGATTGTTTCACCCGATTTTTATACTGATTTTGGTAAGTGGGTTTGTTATTGATGAGACATGTGCAAGGATGAGTTGCTTCAGTGCTTGAAAGATTTTCACTGCAGAAACATATATTTGAGCTTCCATTGGTGTGGATGGTATTTAAAGGGATTTGGTGTTTCTGATTCAGGATGCAAGACGAAGAGCAACCTGCCCGGGTACTTACTTTTTACGTATTTTACTCGTCTAAGTTCTCATTTCCGGGATCTATCTGAGCTTTGATTTGAATATCCGTGATGTAGCCATTTCTTTGTATGTGATTAGTTTTGAAATTGATATATGACTCTTGCTGTGTATGCAACTGCAGATATAAGACATATTATATGTCTTCACCGTTTGTGTTTCTTGTTATCGTTGCTGAACTTTAATTTGGTTCATTTTCATCCTTCTACTTACCTACTTCGTCCACAATATAAACTTTTTAGTCACTTGGCTTACATAACATTACTATAAGTAATAATAATAATAAAATAATTAATAATGACTATTTTTCTTCTACTCGTGATGATTTATTGGTGGAGCCGATAAGTGTATGACATTAATTAATAAAGAATTTTTCACGGTCTCTCATTCTTCATTTCTATGACCATAATATATCTTATTATAAAAATTTATTGATATTTTTTTTTTGGCCGAAAGAAACCCGGATTAGACTGGATTACTTATAATAGAGTTTGTGTACAAATGTAAATCCGAAAACAATAGAGAAACAAGAGGGGAAGGTGGTCTTGCGACCCACTCCAAAGGACACGTCCCCTGCATGGCTAGCTTAGCTAACCAACCCGCACAAAGGTTGGCGGATCTAGGAATGGACACCCAACTAATGCTATCAATCGGGTCTCCTAAGACCTTAGTATTTTGTACTATGGTATCTATTTTCCACAAAAAACCTATACCGTTAAAATGTTTGACGACCATCTCGTCCTCCGACTCGATCAAAATTTGTTGCCACCTATGATCGGTAGCAAGCTTAACGCCCTCCAAAATTGCCAAGGCCTCCAACTCTTCAAGAGAGGAAGCGGTAGCTTGGGCGGTTCGGCCACCAACGATGTGACCATCACAGTCCCGGGCGATGACTGCGATTCCTCCACGGGTCGCCTCCGAGAGCCAAGCCGCGTGACAGTTTATTTTGATTTGGCTCGGCCCCGGAGGAACCCACAAACCGTTCCGACCTGCTGCATGGCGTTGTCCTCTCCCATGTCCACGTACAGCAGCTGTTCTTAACTCCTCGAGCGCCTCCCTCGTCTGTTTCACCACGATCCATGGAAAAATTTATTGATAGGGTAGTAAATGTTTTATTATAATTAGTTAGCTTATATAATGGAAAGCTTTGGCAAACTGTTAAAAAATTGGATAGATTGGGTCTCTAGGGGACGCTCAGCAATAAAAAAACGTTGAAATAAAAATAATTTTACATGTATATATATAAATTGAATCACTATCGTATCAATTTACGAAACTCACACTTGCTAGACTATTGTTTTACGTTTTTCCACTAAATTGCGAATATATAAACTTCACCATTGTGCATTTAAAAAAAAAAAAAAAATGAAGATACTTTTTTTTTGGTAACTACTTGTCTTGTTTAATTCCTATAATAATTCACTAACAACTACACCTGTTTTTATTTACCTGACCATACACCTACCAATAATTGTTCTTAATAAAGTTACCAAAATAGCACGTAACGACCTTCATAATTTTTGCAAAAAAGATTAGCCACCTAATTTAATTAGGGATTCTTTTTTAATATGGAAAAGTTTGCTTTAGTGGTGGTGCACTGCATGGTGATGATCCATAAATTAATTATTATCCATTATTATTATTATGACTTTTGTTTTATTTGGCATCAAAATAATGCAAAATCCTATGTGTAAAAGGAGGAATGGTTCATTAATTTAATGTCCTTAATAATAAATTAAGAATAGTAATAATTCCGTTAGATACACACGACAAATACCAAATAAATTCCGTTAACGATAATCTAGAGTTTTCCATACACGTCACCTAGGAGTCCAATTGACGTCACTTTCCGGCACTTAAAACAAACGACGGAACCGTCCCTACCAGCTGTCTTAGAAGTAGAGCGAGAAAACTCCAACAGACCTGTTGTAAGAGAGAGAACGTAGATTCATAGTAGAATTTAAACTCACTTTCAATTTTATAATAAATTAAGAAATAAATAATATAAAATACTCTTATAAGTTAAAAGTTTAAAATTATGGCTAATGATTTAATGACCCAAAATTTAGTAAAATAATAAATCAAAAACATTTTTTTTAAAATATATTCAGTTATATTTAACTTTTAATTTTTAATATATAAATTATTGTTCAGAAAATAGATTATTCCAAAGTGAGAAGACTGAAGAGTGCTCTTACTTTATAGTTTCTATTAGAACCATAGTTATCAGAACCGGACCGTCCATCGACCGGCGAGGGGCTGGTTCACGATTAGTTCGGTTCAACCCGATTCAATTCGGTTCAGTATGCGGTTCACTGTTCATAAGATGAAAAAGATTGAAAATTTAAAATACATACATAGTCTCAAACACAAGCATAATTACCTCAAACTACATAATTTTATACATTGGGCCAAAAAAAAAATATAATTTCATACCCACACAAACTACATAGTTTCAATATCAAATACACATTACTCTCAATTCTCAAACACAATACACAATAGTAGTGAACTGATTTAACCAATTAGGTTAAGCTGATTGGTTTGTGCAGAACTAAAAACCGGGAAAAAGACCGAAAAAACGAAAATCCAAAAAAATAATCAACTAAAAAGTTAACCGGAAACCGGTCGGTTTTTTAATAGAAACTATAAAGTAAGGTTCTAATTTAGAACACCTTTCTTCCTTTTTCTTCTCCGAAAAACAAAATTCTCTCTGTGAGTCTGTAGTCTATATACCGTCGTCTATAGTATTTGGTTGATTCTCTTCTCCTCTCTGTCTCTGCCATTTCTTTATTGCCTTCTCTGCTACTCTGTTCCTCTGCTTCGTTTGATAAAGTAGTCGCTTTGAATTCAAAACCTTACCTGAGAGGTTCCATATCCTCTCTGTACCTTCACGGTGGCCGCAGTAGCCTCGCCGTGGAGATCCATTGCTCCGGAGAATGGTATAGCGATCTCTGAATAAAAAAACATCCTTCAGTAATGACGGTCTACAATGCCTCGTTTGTCAACAACGAGCTATCGAAGCAGACCTCAATCTTCGGCCTCCGGCTGTGGGTGGTGATCGGGATCTTCCTCGGCTCCGTCATCGTCGTAGCTCTATTTCTCCTATCCCTCTGCCTCACCTCCCGACGCCGGAGCTCAAAACACCAGCCTAAGTACGCCGCATCGGCCGCTACACCTCCAATCTCGAAGGAGATCCAGGAGATCATGCACTACGGCGCCGCACCAGATCACTACCACCATCAGGCCACGATTCCAGAGATCCAAATCGACATGGGGAAAGTGGAGCACCGAGTGGTCTACTCCGATCGGCAATCGAGCGGGGAGAGCCGTGGGACAGCTGGAGTCGAAACCGCGTCCTTTGGCAGCAGCGGAACGGTGGGGCCTGAGGTTTCACACTTGGGCTGGGGTCGGTGGTATACTCTACGGGAGCTGGAGGCTGCCACTAATGGTCTCTGTGAGGAGAACGTTATTGGAGAAGGCGGCTACGGAATTGTTTACAGCGGAGTTCTTGTCGATGGAACCAAAATTGCAGTAAAGAATCTCTTAAATAACAAGTACGTAATTGCTGACCAATGCTTGACTCTTGATTTCAGTGGACTGCTCCATTGATTCCATCAAAAAGACACTGAACTTATGTGCAGTAAATTGATAGATAACTTGAATAGGGTTACTGATGAACTTGTTAATCATCAGAGGACAGGCAGAGAAGGAATTCAAAGTTGAGGTCGAAGCAATTGGTCGTGTTAGACACAAGAATCTTGTTAGGTTGCTCGGTTATTGCGTTGAGGGTGCTTACAGGTATTGATTGATTCTTACCTTATTATGGAGATTGAAGTTTTAGTGTTTTCATTGATGGGACTTTGAATTCAATATGATTCGTTAAACTGGTTTGCTATGTTTCGTAGGATGCTTGTGTATGAATATGTGGACAATGGCAACCTCGATCAGTGGCTTCACGGTGATGTAGGGGATGTCAGCCCCCTGACTTGGAACATCCGCATGAACATCATTCTTGGAACTGCAAAAGGGTAAAGATGAAATTTGATAACAATCTATGCTCTTTTTGATCAAGAATTTGATGTTTTTTTCTTCTTCCAGACAGAAGTAAAATTTAGCATATGATTTTTTTCTCTCTTTGGCTTGTTTATAATTATATTACAGACTTGCGTATCTTCATGAAGGCCTTGAACCAAAAGTCGTCCATCGTGATGTAAAATCCAGTAACATACTGATCGACCGCCAATGGAACTCGAAAATATCGGATTTTGGACTTGCTAAGCTCTTGTGCTCAGAGAGTAGTTATGTGACAACTCGAGTTATGGGAACATTCGGGTTAGTCAAAGTCTGCTGCTTTAAGTTTTCTTTGGAGCAATGCTGTAGAGTAAAACTTAGCTAGAACAGTGAGATATTTTAGTACTATTTCAACAAACTATTGATTGCCTTGCCTCACCAATCATTTTAATATCTTAAAATGGTAAAAGTTCTAAGATTTTTCTTTTCCTTGCCCAGATATGTTGCCCCAGAATATGCTTGTACGGGGATGCTGACTGAGAAGAGCGATATCTACAGCTTCGGAATACTTATAATGGAGATAATTACTGGGAGAAGCCCCGTAGACTATAGCCGACCACAAGGAGAGGTAAATGGTGGTCAAAATTCGAGAATACTGCATCTTTACTCGCCGTGTTAGTCATTTTTATCCACAATCTTTAACTAGTATAGGCAAATTTTGTAATTTTAGGTGAATTTGGTTGAGTGGTTGAAAATGATGGTTGGGGATAGAAGAGCTGAGGAAGTAGTGGACCCTAAGTTGCCTGAAATGCCCTCGTCAAAGGCGCTCAAACGTGTTCTATTGGTGGCTCTTCGATGTGTTGACCCCGACGCAACAAAGAGACCCAAAATGGGTCACATTATGCACATGCTCGAGGCGGATGACTTGCTAATGCGCGAGGTAAGTCCTTTTGATCTCTTATCTTATCTCATTTTGAGAATGATTATGTTGTATTGAATGTCAAGTAGTATTTAGTTACTCAAAACTAATAAATGGAAATAGGTAGAGTTTGTATATGTAAAACTAGGGCTCATCATGGGCGGGCCGGTCCTGAAGGCAAGACCGAGACCGAAATTTTGGTCTTGCCTTCTAGAGGTCCGACCTCGGCCAAAAAAGCCTGCCCGAGTCGGTCTTTCTTGACTCGGGCCGGTCTCGGTCCTGGACCGAATCTGACCCCCAAAAAACTGAATTTGTCCAAATACAAACATCATTGGAATCAAAGTAACAAAAGTACAAAGTACAAATCAACCAAGTAACAAATATATAAAGTTCTAAACAAAGTTCATTTTCTCGCATAGTTCCAAATATGTATCATTGGTTTTTAGGGTTTGTATAGTAAATTCGGTCCGGGCATATACTAATCGGGCTTTTGGAAGAAAAATAAAACGAGACCGACCTTGAAGAAAAATAAACACTCGGTCCTAGTCGGACCGGTTTTGTCGGGAATTCGGTCCAACAGTCTGTTTTGATCAACCGTATGTAAAACTCGTAGAAACTTCATCAGAAACTATACCATTGTTTACAGTATTTACATTTTATTCTTTGTACATTTGCAGAGTGACCAAATTAGTAAAGAACCCTCAAACTCGAGTCGGGAATACCAACATGTGAATCAATCAAACCCGAAAAATACAGTTGAAGCAGCAGCATTGGATCGATGGAGATAACGCTGCAGTTCATCGTCTTCATCTCTAACAGTTGGTTTGGTCAACGTTTACTTTATTGTCTTCCATTGCTTGTAGTGTATTAGTTTCCAGAAATGGCGATTGTATTTTCCAACTTAGGGACTTGCTGTTACCTATGTATTTTCATGAATGTTTAGCAGTATTCTTTATACTAATGATATAGATGTAATATAACTAAAGTTTTTTTGGGATTAACGTGTGAAATGAATTCTAGTGGATAAGGACGAACGAAATTCAAATTTCATTGAAGGTGTCATTTTGGAGCACTTTAACCTTGGTTGGGGAAACAATTAAATTTATTGAAAATGCACATCATATCAAATTTATCAGACAATAATATATGCACAATAAATTTATTTTTGTTAGATTCACAACACGATCATAAGATAATAATTTTTGTCAAGCTAATAAATTTCTCATAATTAGAACTATGGATTTATGTGCCTAAGTTATGTCTTTTAAAAGAGGGTTAATTAAAAAAAACGAATTTTTGGAACTGAGCATACAATAAACCTAGCTCAAATTTTCATTATGTTTGAACGAATTTTTCAATGTTTGAGAGAGTTATTAAGTTGGCATTAGTTGAAGTAAAGGGTATTATGACTTAATAACTCTTTCAAACATTGATAAATTCGTTCAAACATAATGAAAATTTGAGGTTGGTTTGTTGTTTGCTCAATTCCAAAAGTTTGGTTTGTTGTTTGTAAAAAAAAACAGTTTGTTGTTTGTAAAAAAAAAATCGATTTGCTATTTGTTTTTTTCTCAAAATTCGGGTTGTTGTTTGGTATTTAACTTTTTAAAAGAAGACAATAACTTACAAAATGACGAAGGTTATACATTATAAACTTTATTTCTTTAAAACTTTAATTTATTCTGTAAAAAAGGTTATAGTATGATTCATTATAAACATTACTTTAATATGTATATTTTTTTTTAGTACTTTATTCCCTTAGTTAGATTCTAAACTTGATCATGCATGCAAATTATACAATAATTATAACCAAATTGCCAAATCCTCCAAGTCCAGGACATCTCCAGCTATTTCTTTGGAAGGAAGTGTCCTAGTGAAAGTGAATGGTTTGATGTCAATGTTTTGGAATTGGGTTTCTATGATTTGGGCAATTTCCAGAACGTGCCATCCTTGTCCTTTAGGCTTTACTTGTGGCATCTGGCAACTGAAAAGTGAAAGTTGATAAAAAATGAGCTGTCATTAGATAGACATTAACATGGGACTGTTCTTCTCGCCATTATAGATGCTGATCTGGCATGCCATATAGGATCGATCAATCATTCGCGATGTCTGGAACCAAACAACTCTGGATAATGAAGAATAAGTCGGCTAAATATCAAAATAAATCGTTATATAATTGGCTCTTAAAAGTTAAAACATCCCGTGAGAAATATTTCCACTAGAGTTGCAGACCAAACCCGGTTCGTATGACCCCGGTTGTCAAATAGATGTCAGTTATGAGTTATGACTTATGCAAGCATACGGTCTGGTTGTTAATGAGGAAACAAGGGTTAGGGACTAATTAATATTTATATGATAAAATAAATGTTAGATGAACAGTTTACCAATTCTAATTGAAAATTTCAGCGGCTTTAATTAAATATATTCATTAATTTAAGATTATTTATAAAAAAAATATTTTTAGATATTTATAGAGACAATTGGCGAAGTTAAAGTAGGGGTGAGATTGGGCAGGCCAGTCCGGTCTTTTTGGCAAGAACGAGTTCGAGCCCGAAATTTTGGTATTCGCCTGTGGTCTGTGGAGGTCCGAGATCGAGATCAATTTTGGTGTAAAAAAAATCGTATGATCCGGTCTTGCTTGATTTGGACCGGTCTCGACCTTGGGCCGAAATTTTCAGTAAAAACAAAAATTGTCCAAAATTTGCTGTAAAAAAAATAATATCTTCGCGCGTTAGTTTCAAAAGATTCAGAGAAAAAAACAGATCTTTAAGGACTTCCAATTATGAAGCTCTATGTTTTGATGATATGGGCTTGACTAGGCTTCGTTAATGGATCATCTAAGGCTTGGCTTAAAAGGAATCAAGAGGATGGACTTGGCATAAAAGGAAAATTTGGGTTGAAGAAAGAGAAAAGATGGGCTTAATAGTCGGGTCGGGCCAGTCCTTATCGTGATTTTGGTGAAAAAGACCGAGCTCAAGCATGAGACCAACCTGAATATAAAAAACCTGCACGTTCGGTCTCAGTCCTACTCGGTACGGTCTCAGACCGATCTTGTCTGAAATTCGGTCCGGCGAGTCTTTTTTCTCATCCCCTAAGTTAAAGTAACTCCCTCTCTAATTAAACCGTCTTAATTTTATGATACATTATTTATTTATGTAAAGCTGTGATGGTGTAATATGGCTGCACAGTGCAGACAACATGTTTGATCTTTTTCAAAAAGTAACCATATTCGACAAAAAATTTGAAAAAGTATACATGGAGAAAGAAAATTTAGCAAAATGTGTATACACGCACCCCGGGGTCGCGCCTATTGGACATAGGCGCACCCCAGGGTCGCGCCTATTGAAAAGGCGCACCCTAGGGATGCGCATATTGCATAGGTGCACCCCAGGGGTGCGCCTATTCCACATAGTTTGTTTGTTTTTTAATAAATTTTTCAATAATAATGGTTTTGAGCGTGAAAAAATTCTAACGGTTTCTTGGAGTTGGGTTCTGTTCTGACCTACCATTACTGACGCTATTCCGAGAATAGCTAACCAGTGTGCGGACCATATTGCCAGTTTGGCTTCTTGTAGGGTGTGTCTACTGGGTTGGGTCGAAAGACCTCCACCTGATCTTTATGCTTTGTTGAGTTTTGATATTTCTAGGTAACAGATTATCTTTATAATGAAGAGGATTCGTGTTGATGGTAAAAAAAAAAAAAAGGTTAGCAGATTGTGACTTCCAATGTTTATGCTTTTATATGCATCCACTCTCCAATGCATTGACTGCATCTTCCAATGTTCATCCTTGTGGATGCATGAATGCTTTTGTCGATTATTAATTTATTTCTATTTATTAAATATTAGACAAGGAAGGCATGCTCATATGCATGCATGCTTGGTTAGCAGATTGTGACTTCCAATGTTCATGCTTTTATATGCATCCACTCTCCAATGCATTGACCGCATCTTCCAATGTTCATCCTTGTGGATGCATGCTTTTGTCGATTATTAATTTATTTCTATTCATTAAATATTAGACAAGGAAGACATGCTCATATGCATGCATGCTTGTTGTTTTGGACAAAAAAAAATGTATGCTTTCGTTGATTATTATTTTATTATTATTCATTAAATATTAGATAGGGAAGGCATGCTGCAAAAGTGTAATAAAACTGCACAATTAAAGAGCATGTATGAACAAAAGGTGTGCAAAAGAGCACTACGCATGCTCATGTTTGAACAACACTATATACTATCTATGTTCCTATATTGAAGAAATGAACAAGTTTATTTTTCGACCAAAAAAAAAACAAGTTTATTTTATAAAAATTACACTTCATGGATTTTTCCAAATAGCGTCAGTAATGGTAGGTCAGAACAGAACCCAACTCCAAGAAACCGTCAGATTTTTTCCACGCTCGAAACCGTTATTATTGAAAAATTTATTAAAAAAAAAAAACTATGTGGAATAGGCACATCCCTAGGATGCGCCTATGCAATATGCGCATCCCTAGGGTGCTCCTTTTCAATAGGCGCGACCCTGGGGTGTGCCTATGTCCAAAGGCGCGACACCGGGGTGCGCGTATACACATTTTGCTAAAAAAAATTTCTTCATATATACTTTTTCAAATTTTTTGTCATAAATATGATTACTTTTTGAAAAAGTTCAAACATGTTTAGGTGCGGCTTTCTTTGCTTTATCCAACATTTTATACTTTTTTAAATAGGACAAATAAAGTTCAATTTGCCAATAATATGAATTAGTATCCTCGTTATATAAAAGAAAAACATACATTTTATTTTAAGCTATATTAATCACTATTCCACTTTTATTTAAAATTATATTGTATTGTATTGTATCGTGAGATAAATACTGTTTATTAGACTCACACATCGCGAGAGGGACAAATTGAATTTACATTTGTGATATTTCGTAAGTTATATTTAATAATATTATTTTTTATTTAAATCACTAACTTTCGTTATTTTTCATTACTATTATTATATAATGTACCGAAATATCCGTTTTTGTTTTTTTCAAACACTGGTACAGATTTGTAAAGAAGCAAGATAAAGAAGAAGAATAAATAATGATATTTTCATCCAATCTTAATATTACTATGTAATTTAAATTAAAAATAATATTATTAAATATAATTAGATAAATAATCATCGTAAAATAATAAAAATAATAAAAAAGTGTCTCATAACTCGCACAATATCACAATACTCGGGGTTTAAGTTTGTTTTTTTTGGCCATCGTGGTTTACGTATTGACAGAAAATATATGTGCGTTCCAGTTGCCACCACTAGAAAAATGGCGAGAAGAAAAGTAGCGAAAACAATAAATAATAATAATAATAATAAACATCGTTCCAATAATATGGAGCCACGTGCCACAAGTTAGCTGGCTAGAGGCTTAGTCCGTTCTCATCTCTTGCTGCCCCTGCCATATTTTCAACGCCTCCCTGGTATACTTTTCGTCTTCTCCTCGTGCTTCATACCAGACAACGAGCTCGACGATTTCTACGAAAGAGCAAGGTTGAATCGGTAATCAGGTAGAACTGGAATTTCATTTCTTGGGGATATTTTCATACTGAACTCACATGTTCTGTGGTAGAAAGGATTCGATTTTCAATTTCCTAATTACTGTTGGTGCTTAACGTTTGTTTTGGGTAAGCTCTGATTTATTGATTTTCACCGATCTGTGATCTATATGCTTAGTGTGTTCAGATTTCTCCGTCTTTGTTTCAGTTCCTGAAATTGAGGGTTTTGTGGTGTTTCTTACTAATTTGTGTTCGATCTAACTTATCTGAAAGATTTTGACGAGTTTCATGTGATTTAACTTGCTTCTATGTTTCCTCCGATATAAGGATTGAATAATTGGGTGTCGTAGCTGGTCCTTCGTAATGTTGTTCGGAAATTATTTTTATTGCCACTCTGAAAAGTTGAGGATGGATATGGTAGAATACCCTGCTTTAAGCAACTGTGTTCTAGCTGTGTCGAGAACATCTAAGACCCTCTTTTGATGATACGTGCAAGTCAACTTAAAAGGGGATATCAAGGAGATGGTTCACACCTTAGTGCATGGGTTTTTCTGAAATATTAAAGGTGGATTTTTTACTCTTATATGGCTTGTCTGAGATCGGTAGGAATTCAGATGCAGAGGAATGTTTTCATCTGAACTGATATCTTCTACAAATTTTTATGCTTGTTAACATATAGGTAATATCTCAGAGAAGTATCAATGATTTTATAAGTTATTTCTAGAGACAAAGTGATTAGATAGCCGTAAAATACTGTTAAACAAAAGGATGATACCTCGGTAATAACTAATAGTACTTTCTTTAAATTGGATAACTGCTCTAGCTTGTAGACGTGCTTTGATGAACATTTGAAGATTTGTTATGTTGTAGAACATGTCTATAATTTTCATATCTCGAATGTTTATCATGTGAATCATTGGAAGTGAGACCTAATAGCCACTATATGTGCATTGGAATACTTTCAAATGCTGAATTTGACAGTTGGTTTTCTTTTGATGGTTCATAGTAAATATTAAACACACGAAATGAGCCACCCACAAGAGCCAAGCAAACCCTTTTTCTCATTTGGGAATCCTTTTCGGATGAGAACACACAAGGGTTCTCAGCTTTCTCCAACCCTTCAAGCTCTGTTGAATTCTTTTGAGGAGTCCTTGGCAGGAAGGCTAAGAAAACTCGATACCAAGGATGCAGTCAACGTTCTTACCTTTTCATGGATGAAGCAAGCCATGGAGTCTCTTTGTGAGACCCACAAAGACGTCAAAACCCTAATTGCAAACCTAGATCTTCCAGTGCCCAACTGGGACGAACAGTGGATCGATGTTTACCTCAACATCAGTGTGAAGCTGCTTGACATGAGCATTGCCTTCAGTTCAGAGCTGTCAAGTCTGAACCAAGGCCATCTCTTTCTCCAGTGCGCTCTACACCACTTGGAGTCCTCTTCTTCAGACCCGAAGCAACAGTCAATTCGTGCTCATTCCAACCTTAATGGTTGGAGACAGAAGATCGGTTCAAAGAACCCCAAACTTGAGAACTGCGGAAGCTACCTAGAGGGTCTGATGGAGACACTGAATCTCCCCAAGGTGAAAAACTCATCCAAAGGTAAGGTCTTGATGCGTGCAATGTATGGAGTTAAGGTGCAGACTATTTTTATCTGCAGCGTCTTTCTTGCTGCCTTCTCTGGCTCCCCAAAAAAGCTTTTAGAATTAGAAGCCTCTGAAACATACATCTGGGCACCAGTTTTCAATAATTTAAGAAGGAATGTTAATGGGGTATTACTGCTTTCTAGCGATAAACCAATTTTGTTGAAGGAGCTCGAAGCTGTTGACACGGCAGTTAAGAAGCTGCAACCACTAACTGAGAATGGATCAGACCTGACCCAGAAAGTATCACTGGTCTCTGAATTAAGAGTTGGAGCAGATGAACTTTCTCGAGGACTCGATCTTGTTGTAAAGCAAGTAGATAGCTTTTTCCAGATAGTTTTGGTGGGGAGGGACGCACTGCTCTGTAAACTTAGAGCCAACTGTACAGGTACTGACAAAGTGTTAGTGAAAGGTGCAGGAAAGTCAGTTGCTTGATGGGTATATTGAAGCTATTTGCCCTCATGATCCGGGTTCAGTGTAGGAATGTTGCTTTGTGTTTTATATGTTAGGTAACATAGTTTGTTATGTGGTGTGTTTTTACTTGATATAGTTAGTAAGTTTGTAATGCTATATATATGTATTGCTGGGTGTAATGGGAGCTCAATCGAGTTAATAATGCTATTCGATATATATAATTGTGTCATGTTCTCATTGATGAACACTTGAAAATTTCGATCTCTCAGCAGCAGCGTACAGTTCAGATGAGAACACTTTAAAAAAAATCAAAGCAAGTAAACAAACCAAAACTGTTAAGAGAACAATTCAGACATGAGAAAAGATTGACATTTTTATTTAAAAGTCATGGATCCATTCACCTTTTCCATTATAGCCCTTTCGTGGCATTAACGGGCCAGTTCGGGTTTTGCAAGAAGGCGAACACAAGCCAATCAGTTAGCTACTCAATAAGAACGAACAGGAAATTGATGGATCTTCCATGTTATCAGAGAAAGATTATAACCTTGGACTCGAGAATTGGTAGGAGCCGCGCGAACGCAGGCTCCCTCTGTCACAAATTATGACGTAGACTCTGCCACTTGGGCAGATCTTAAGCTGGCACCCCTCCAGAGTGCAATGGAGGTCACCAGCCTAGCCCATGAGCCTTCTTGTTCGACCATTGAGCCCGTCCAGGTAAGTATGTTGATAGTTGCCCAAGACGCTTATTTTATAGTGCGAAGAAGCGTGTTTCCCTCAGAAGCTGGCCGGTGTGGTACTAACTAATAATGAGTTAAACGCCGTCGTTGCTGGAAGGGATTGGTTGGTCCAGTCGAATATCATGGACTGACTCAACGATTTTTTCGACCCATTTGAGAAAGAAAGCCCATGAGTGGAATTAAGCAAAGCGCTTTGTTTTTCATTTCATTCTTGATAAAAAAAAATAATTGGCCGAAAACCCTCAACTTACACAATTGAGTAAAAGCTCCCCAAATTATACATTATTTGGAAGTTTGCACCCCCAACCTTTCTTAGTACATGCTGGAAGTGTTAAAATGTTGCAACAAAAATGTGCGAAATGCTCAAATACATTATATTTTATTATTATAATATATTATTAAATATATGATTTCAGTTAAAAATAGCTGATTTCAGTTAAAAACATGTGCTTTCATAAACATGATTATAGACTGAGACACAGGATAAATTTAACCATTAGCTCTATAAAAATGTTTAAATTAAACAATAAATGATAACAATGAAATTTGAACTCACAAATTATATACACAAGTATTGTAGATATCAATTATAAACATAATAAATTATTATCGATTATATAAATAAGGAACAATATGGAGTCTGCTGCTTTCACTTCAACAAAATGCATGCCATGGGACGATACTAGTTGCTAATATAATTAACCATATTATTTATCCACCGAATATTATGTCACGTAAGTGATCCATATATATTCATTATCAGTTTCCAGTTGAAGAAATAATATAAGGTAACAAAGTAGGACACGTAATTAAAAATAAAAATAAAATAGTTAGACCAAAAGAAGTGCATCGATCTTTGCTTCCGCCATCAATGTCCTCCTTTTTTAGGCGAGTCCGGTGGTGGGTATGGCGGAGGAGGTCCGTACCCTTGATGACTCGAGTGATTGGACGAATCGTAAATGGGAGGAGGCATGTAGCTGCCTGGTGGTGGTGGGCCATAGGCAGGGTAGCCTGGTGGAGGTGGGCCATAGTAGCCATCCTGTGGTGGTTGTGCTGGGTAGCCGACTGCGGGTGGATAGGGTTGGTCGATGCGAGACATTTGTTGCATCGATGGTGCAGTCATGGGGAAGGCTTGCATTTGGTCTCTCTTGTCAAGTTCCAGTTTATGTTGGGTCTGCATGCATGGGCAAACACTGAAAAATAAAACATTAAAACATCATTAAAACACAAAAATCAATAAATAAACTAAGAAATAGTAAGGATTGAACAACAAACATATATGTATATATATAAGAATGGACCACGTGAGCTCCATTGCTTGATACTAAGGTGTCAACTTTCTACTAAACCCAATGGGTGACCAGTTTACGGATCGTGTTTGAGTCAGAAAATTTTGATCCATGAGTCATTTTGACACAACTCATATAACCCGTCTAATTCACTGGTTGTGTTTGGGTCAGAATCTTTGACTCATGGGTCAATCCACTCACCCATTGAATAATTTATATTATATAAAAAAATGTAATCTCATTTTTTTATGATGTGACAAGTTAGGGGTTACGCGGATCAAGCAAGTCAGTTTGACCCATGCATTTTGTGGATAATGTTTCGTCATGGGTCGGTGGGTTACGTGGGTTGACCCATCGACCCGTGTGTCGTGTATGAGTTATAAGAATTGACTCATAGAAATATATGAGTAGTGTTTGTGTCAAACGATTTTTGACACGACCAACGGTCGACTGTGAATGATCCAAATTGACACCCCTACTTGATAATATAGGCCATAGGGGATAAGTGGTTATGAACTAAACGTATATGTTAATTAGGGTTAGAAGGCTTACGTGCAAAACACCAAATCTGCAAATAAGTTCAGGAGAGACGCAAGCTCAGAGATTTCGTCATTTCCGAGTATGCAAGCGATTAAGCTGAATACGCAGGACACTGTCTGAATGCAGCACATAAAACCCTGCAATATATATATCATTTCACAGTGCACATATTCCATGCATGCACAATGGACTTTCAATAAGATAGAGATATTACAATGATGCAGTTATCACACTTTGTGTTTTTTATATTGAACTCGTCCTGCAACATGAACCGTGTCGACGCAACGGAGGTGGAGAAGCAACACACAGTCTGAAACACAAATATAAACCATGTATATATGTATTCATGTATCAACTTATTGACTTCTCGTAGGATTGACAAATCGTTCGAAGCTTAATTAAGTTTCGTACCTCGGTACAAAGACAACACTCGGGACAATTTCCTTCACCGCATTTACCGCTGCACGGCATGGTGCCGCCACAGCAAGTGTACCTTGTGAGATCGCCATATAGAACTCGTTTACGAAGTATATACGAAGCACAAGGTCCGCTGTTCATCAAAAGACATGTCAAAGTTGATGTTCAATCAAAACCCTATATATTTAAGAGGGGAAAAAGGGTTAATAACCAAATAACAAACTGGACTTTTTTGTTGACAAAAATCAAACCAAACTTTATAAATTTAGTAAACAACAAACTTACCTCAAATTTTCATTATGTTTGAACGAATTTTTCAATATTTGAGAGAGTTATTAAGCCATAATAATATTTCCTTAAAATACTTCAACTAATGTTGACTTAATAACTTTCATCAAACATTGAAAAATTCATTCAAACATAATGAAAATTTAAGGTAGGTTTGTTGATTGGTCAATTCCAAAAGTTTGGTTTGTTGTTTGTCAACAAAAAAAAAGTTCGGTTTGCTGTTTGGTTTTTCCTCAAATTTCGGTTTGTTTTTTGTTATTAACTCGGGAAAAAAATATCACGAAGACCAACAAAAGAACGCTTACGTACCACCACATGGCGAAGCAACAAACTGCAAACAAAGAAAAGACAGAAGGGAAATTAGGGTTTTCACGATGAACAATTTGGAAGAACAGGAGCGAAGGTGATAATGTTATTACATGGAAGATCACCCGACATGGAGTCGAAGATTTCGGTGTGCCACGTATTTGTGTACTCGTCTCGCATCTCCATTCTCTCGTATCGACATTGCTTCCCCATTGCTATGATGAAAGATTGAAGCGATTGCGTGTGTCTCAAGTATAATATGAAGAAAGAAGAAGAAGATCTGCAAACTACGTAGAGTCACTGCATGCAAAAGGTAACGTATGTTAATTAGAGATGATTTACGTTGGGAAGGACAGAGGGTCGAGGAAAAGAGGGTGGTATTGGTGATTACTATACGTACGTATACGTTGATCCGTGTTCACCGACAACCCACGCGTAAATTGGATAACTGAAATAACTGCTCCCGGTTAAGGTGGAGAGAAACAGAGACAGAGATAGGATCCATTACAATAATACAATTGCATCCAACGCTTCCATGAAATAATTCATGGGGTAGGAGAATTGGAATGATTAGGATAGGCTTGTTCATTTAAACCGGTTCGACTGAACTTATTTGATTTTTGTCTGGTTCGAATCGGTTCGGCCAAACTAGTATCAAAACTATACCGTGTTTTTAGGCTTTAAGTAGACCAGTTCAAAATAGTACCAAAAATTCAGTTCGAATCGACTCGTTTTTTTATAATGGTTTATACTTACATTTAAATAAAACCACTTTAAACCTATATAATTTTAAAACCGGCTTGAAGCAAAATCAACTAAACCAGTCTGAAATTAAACCAAACCTAGAGATGTCTTCAATAAACCAAACCTATAGATGTATTAGGCTCTCGTATGTTGATGTTGAACATGATTTCAGTTGGTTGTGAAACAGATTTTCAGTCGGTTCAGTGTGTTTTTTAGTCGGTTCATTGTGTTTTCAATTGGTTCAGTATTTTTAAGACGGTTCGGTTTCGATTTGAACCAGATTAATTTCTAACTAAAATTGTTATTAAAAAAACAAATCAGACTTGTTCGAACCAGTTCTGAATCAGTTAGAACCAGACAAGTTTTTTTAACAAAAAATAGACCAATTTTGTTAGAAACTTAAAAAAATACTAATTTTTTACAAATCAGACCAGTTCAGTTCTGAACCAGTTCGAGGTCAAACTGGTTCATGAACAAGCCTAGATTAAGATACTTTTGCACAATTTTTTGCCTTAAGTAATAATTTTTCACATAATCTGTTTATTAAAGTTAAAATTATAACTCATAAAAATATATAGTATTATGAAATGGATAAAATTTCACCAAACACTATCAATATATGAAAAATATCAAGACGGTAAGCAGTACAACATTGAGCAGTAAACACCATAGTTATCAGAACTGGACCGGCCATAGAACCGGCAAGGGGGCCAGTTCACTGTTTACAAGTGGAAAAAAATTGAAAAATTAAAATACATACATAGTCTCAAACACAAACATAATTACCTCAGACTACATAGTCTCACACACACACAAACTACATAGTTTTAATATCAAACACACATTACTCTCAATTCTCAAACACAATAGTAGTGAACCGGTTTAACCAATTGGGTTAAGCCGATTGGTTTGCGCAGAACCAAAAACTGGAAACAAAAAAAAAAGGTCGAAAAAAACAAAACAAAAAAACCAGCTAAAAAGTGTACCGGAAACCGACCGGTGTTTAAAAAATCGGTCGGCTAAAAACTACCCGTTCAAACACTGTTTATTTGTAAAACGATTTTTTAACTAAACCAAACCGGATATGAGACCGGTTTCCGAGCGGACTCAATCGGACCGTCGGTCCGGTTATGATAACTATGGTAAACAGTATGATCTTACCTATATAAATAGGTTATGCCTATACTATTTTTACATTTAATATTATCTTCACCATGGACTAAGGGGAAGTCGTCCACCTGTCACCTTTTATTACGTGAGCTTTGAGTATAACTTTTTACTGTTAAAATTAGGGTTAATAGCTCATATGGTACCATATGTTTGGGTCATGTGATCAGCTGATACCGTATGTTTTTTGAAGTGATCAAATGGTTCGTTATGTTTGGAGGATGTTGTCTTATGGTATTCTGTTTGTCAGCCATTAGATTTTTCTATTAATTGGTTCATGTCAGTACCACGTCAGCGCCACATCAGTGCCACGTAGATATATAATATAATATTTAATTTAAAAAATAAAAATAAATAGGGAAAAATTATAAAAAAGTTTTAAAAAATATTTTAAATTTTATATATTAATAAAAATTATTTTTTATTAATTGATTTTATTTTTTAAAAATCGAAAAAAAAACTAGGGTTCAACTCTTGGGGTCCAATTGACCTAGCCAAGGGTCGAACCCTAGTTTTTTTTTTTTTCCAGTTTTCGATTCTTTTTAAAAAAATAAGTTTTAAAAAATAATTTTTATTAATATATAAAGTTTTAAAATATATTTTTAAATTTTTTTATAATTGTTTCCGATTTCCCCCTATTTTTTATATTTATTTTTATTTTCCATCCGCCACATAAACGCTATGTCAACGATACATCAACATTCTGTTAGTTAAACTTGACGACAACAGTAATTTGGACTAAATAACAATATTATGAAAACATAAGGTAACAATAAACAATATAGGGTTACCATCCGATCACATGAACCAAACATATGGTACCATTCAATCTATTAACCTTAAAATTAAGACTCACACTCCCAATGAATTCTACAACGGCAAGGACATACATATGGTTTTAAGATATATGGGATGAGGAGGGGCAAATTGGGAAATTACTTTACTGGAACTAGTTTTTTTTTTTTTTTTTTTGTAAATGTTGAAACAAAATCATACAAACTAGTCTACTCAAGAGTTACAAGTCTAGTCCTAGCCACACCCATTGAATCCAGTCTAAGAATCTCTACAACACTCCTCGGTGGTTGATCCAACTCAACAAAGGTTGATTCCAAGCTGACCGCTTCCTTAGCCATCATGTCTGCTGCTCCGTTTCCTTCTCTGAACACGTGTCTTAGCTTCATTCTCCTGAATCCCAACATCAGTCTCCTGCAATCACAGATAATCAGGATTAGCGGTCTGTCTTCCAGGTTCTCTTCCAGAATCATACATATCGCCTCTTTAGCATTCGACTCCACATGGAGGTCCTGAATTCCCATCTTATTTGCCAACATGAGCCCGTCCCTTATCCCCATAACTCTGCGACCAAGCTATTCGTGATGCCCAGTATTCTTTGAGCCCCTTTCACCCAACCACCTAGGTGATTTCTTAGGATCACCGCGCATCATGCTGGTCCCGGATTTCCTATCGACGATCCATCTGTGTTCAGTTTGGTTCAACCAAACTCTGGTGCAGCCCATCAAACTTCGAGCTCCGTCCTACTCCGTGAGTGTTGTGACTTCTCCAGTGCAAACGAGATTTCTCTTACCTGCGAAAAAGTTAGACTCAAAATATCTCTATCCAGAAATTTGTTAGTGAAAATAAACGAATTTCTGTTTTTTCAGATAAAGCACAGCAGAGGAAAAAATCAAACTCCAATTCATCCCATCGTGATGCATAAAAAAGTTTAGTTAATAAATTGTTGGGACCTCTAAAGTTTGGTATCTATATTTTTAAATATATATATAACAATTACTATCATTAAAACAAATATACATTAATAAAACGTGCTTGAGTTATCACATCATATTCATATGGTATCACATCATCTCTTTGGTATCTTCTTCCATCATGTCCTACAGTAGAGCTCCTAAACGTTGTCCACAAGCCACACTGTCATCTATGATTTTCTTGAAATCGTATTTGTATTCAAATCCCATCTCTTTCAGCCTCGAATTGTCAATGATTGCGCGTTCATCTCTCCTTGACGACTGCCCCATAAATCTGCAATATTCATGCACATCAAACACAAGCACAGACAGCAGATCCACCATTTACACAACACAGTATGTACGTAGTTAAGCTTACTCTTTTGAAATCTTGCATTTGGAATGATTTTCTTGCATATAATCAGCGAGTTCATTGGTAGTTGCAGAAGCTGCAGCACACAGAAACCGACCTTTCATGGAAGGTTTCTCCATGCAGAAGATGTGTGCGTTGCAGACGTCATCGATGTGCACCAGAGGCACTGTTCCCAGGAGATCTTCCAGGTACTGCAACCCCATGTACAGACCTGGATCGTCCTTGAGCTGTGAAATCATGACCAGCAGACTAACAGGACCGTAAGGAAGGAGAGTGTCCCCTCCCACGAGACCACATGCAAGGCTTACCACTTCGAGATTGGAATCTTCCATTTCGTTGAAACTCATAAGCTCTTTCTCGGACAAGGTCTTCCACTTAAAGTAAACCTGCATGCACAGGTGAGTGATTCATTATCTAGACTAGATGCTTAATTGTTACTTTATAAATAATTTATAGGATGCTTATATGAGTGATTAGAACATATATAACCTACCCGTAAAGCCCAAGATATTAGAAGAATATTTGAATTGGTTGGCAATTTATGATTAGGGTTTAATTAATCTCACAATAAAAATTTATATTTGCAAACTAATTATTAATTGTATTTTTTTTAGAATAATTAATTAGATAATAATGTTAGGATCAAAACTTCAATCTAATGAAGACAAAACACTTAGGATTGTTTTTCTTGAGAGGAAAGAAAAGGGAAGCAAAATCAGATTTCTTGTGGTAACACTCAAGTGAGCAACCTCCACACGGTTTAGAAGATATTATTCATGACGGTCACTGTTACAAAATACGTATACATGGAGAAATACAGTACAGTATAGTCTATTGGTACATAATCGACCATTAGATATTAATCATACTACAATACCTAACAAATAAATCATTTATTTTATCTCTATTTAAAAGCTATATCTCGTTTTTTACTCTAACTTACCTTCATTATAGGGTCGCTTATGTTGGAGAAAGTAAGATGAATGGGCGTCCAAAAGGATTCATCCAACGTGTATGATTTATACCCAACCCCATCTTCATTGAGTGGTGATAAAGCAACCACCGATCCAGTATAGATCAGCCTCCTTACACTTCCAGATCGTATACAGATCTGGGCGATGTTCCTGACACTCGAAACAACACTTTCTGTGTATCTTTCAATCTGCACGCGTTTTTCAACAAGTAAACAGAGGGGAGAGGATGGAGATCATATGGGAGAGCAGTAATTCGATTTAATTAACCTGATCCGATGTTACATCTGAGGAGATCGGAAGAGCGTCGTGTAAGACGAAGTCGCAGCTGTCGATGGCGGGTATGAATTGTTCAGGATTGTTTACATCGGCTTGAAACAGAACCAGATGGGTATCGGCTTTGGGGAGCGATTTCAGGAGTCCAACCTTGGTCTTGTCTTCTGCAACCCAGAATGAAGTTCTAGAATAAATATATATATATATATACAGAGAGAGAGAGAGAGAGAGATGTTCGAACCGAGGTTTCGCAGAGTGGCGTGGACGGTGTAGCCTCGAACTAGAAGCTTACGGACAAGCCAAGAACCGATGTATCCAGATGCGCCAGTGACGCAGCAGACCGCCCTGCCCCCGCTCTTCTCCATACCTTCGTTGTCTCTTCCTTTATCGGTCGATCGACTCAGCTGCCTATCTCCACATCTTCAATTTACCCACCCCTCTCCACATCTTCTTTTTACCCACCCACCCCACCCACAATATCGCATTTTAAATATCTATATAATATGATAAAATATGTATCATAAACACAAGGGCGGCGTTTCATAAACGCCAACGGTATAATGAAGAAAACGGTATAATGAAGAAAACGCGGGAAATGCTTTTATTTCATCTTTTTTATTAACAAAACGAAAGTAAGCACTTTTTTAAAAATAAAGTTTTGGTAACAATTTATAAATGGTCCAAAGTTGGAGTAGCAATTTGATTATTAACCCTTTGAAAATTAATTACCAAATTATATATAGTCGCAAATGTCATTTACGGGTAAAATTTAAGGTATAATTAATTACAATTGATCTAATGGAAAATGTATTGTTCTAATAGTTACATGGCTTGGATTTAACACTTTGCTCAGACTTTTTTTATAATAAAAAGTATCAAATTTCGCGGATAGAAAACCCTTTATAAAATGGAAAAGTATGAAAAAAAAATGTAGGATTAATGGCCCCTGCTCCAAAAGGTTAACTTAAAGCGCAAACATGATGAGGATTCGGAGTCAGAAAAGGACGAGATGGAGCGTACAAGGCCCAAAAGACAGAAACACGGGGAGGAGGAGGTGAAACAGACAGAAAAGGGTAAGGAAAGGAGAATTGGGAAGAGGAAGCTGGGTGTAAAACGCACCATCGAGCAGAGGCTGAACCAGGCTGAGCAAACGGGGTTGGGTGGCTGTCCCAAAACAGCCCCCCCAAGCCAATGAATGCTCTGTTGTGGAACTGTCGGGGAATCAAGTCGGCCCTGACAGTTCCGTACCTATCCGACTTGAAGAGGAGACACCAACCAGCAATAATATTCCTTATGGAAACCAAAAACAACGAAGGAGCATGTGAGAGGGTGAGGAGAAGAATGAAGATGGAAAACGGGATATACGTTGAACCAGATGGAATTGGCGGGGGTTTAGCCCTGTGGTGGACGAATGAAGTTGCGATTACAGTACACCAAAGGAACGCGAACATCATAGACACAACGGTTGATCAGAAGGACGGGTCCAAGCCTGTACACATAACTTGGGTTTATGGGAGCACAAAGTGGGAGGAACGGAAGCAGTTATGGTCGGCTTTGAGGAACATTGCATGGAATAGAAGAGGACCGTGGATTTGCATGGGGGATTACAACGAGATAGCTCGGTTGACGGAAAAAGAGGGAGGTAGACCAAAGCAACAGAGGAAAATGGACGCGTTCATTGAAATGATGCACGACACACAGTTGGTCGACCTTGGATACAAAGGCCAACCATACACATGGAGCAACAACAGAGAAGGGAACCAAAGGATCAGAGAAAGGCTTGATCGGGCCCTAGGAAACTCGGACCTCATCGGGGACTATCCGACTCTAAGAGTAACCCATAAACTTCTCATAGGATCGGATCATTGTCCTCTGGTTCTTGAGCTGAAACCGAAGGTTAAGGGAGGCAAGAGAAGCTTCCGATTTGAAGGGGCTTGGCTCGAAAAGGCCGAGTGTGGGGATCTTATAAGAGAAGCTTGGAATGGAGGCCAAGGAGGAAACAATGCTCAGCCGATGGAAGCCAAGCTGGGCAGATGCAGACTAAGACTCCAAAGATGGAGTCGGACCAATGGAACCAACTTCAGACACAGAATTTTAGATATCCAGGAAAAGCTGAATCAGCTTCAACAGAGTGGGAGACAGAGGGCGGAGGACAGATCTGAAGAGAGACTTCTTAAGCATCATTTGGAGGAGGCTTGGAAGGGGGAAGAGGCATATTGGAGGACCAAGTCCCCGGGTACAGTGGCTCAAGGGGGGAGATAGAAACACTCACTTCTTCCACCAAGCCACGATACAAAGAAGGAGGGGGAATCAGGTCAAACGCCTCCAATTGTCAAGCGGAACATGGACAGAGGATGAGACACAAATTCGGGGGGAATGCCTGCAGTACTTCAAAGGCATTTTCAGAACTGAGGGATGTCGGGATATGGACGATCAGTTAGAGGGGACCCCAAAACTGATTGATGATCGAATGAATGAGAGATTGATACGAAGAGTTAGTCGGGATGAAGTGAAAAAGGCTGTGTTCCAGCTTGGGGGTGACAAGGCACCGGGTCCTGACGGCTACCCTGGATTGTTCTATCATCGCTTCTAGGACATGCTCGGGGATGACGTATTCCATGCGGTAAATTCTTTCCTAGAATCTAGTACGTTATCTCCTAATTTTTGCTATACCGATATTGTCATGATACCAAAAGTGCCAAACCCGATTAATCCAATGCAATTTAGACCTATTAGCTTATGCAATTTCAGTTACAAAATCATATCCAAAGTGCTAGCTAATAGGTTAAAATGTGTGCTACCTGATATCATAACCCCTTTCCAAAGCGCATTTGTCTCTGGCAGGTTCATCCACGATAACATCCTTATCGCACACGAGGTCTTCCACCACATGAGAACGAACTCTAGGGCGAATAGAGAGGAGTGTGCGATAAAGCTGGATATGAACAAAGCGTACGATAGAGTGGAGTGGGCGTTCGTGCTTGAGACTCTTAAGAAGCTCGGGTTCTCACAAGTATGGTGCGGTTGGATAAAGGAGTGTATGGTAAAGGTGCAGTACAGTGTGGTGGTGAACGGGACGAAGACAGAAAGGTTCAGACCGACTAGAGGGCTGAGGCAAGGTGACCCGTTATCACCTTACCTCTTTATTTTAATCGCTGACGTTCTTTCTAGGCAGATGTGTAGGGCGGTGGAGGAGGGCCGAATAGAGGGAATCAGGATGAAACGCACATGCCCCGAGATCCACCACCTACTATTCGCGGATGACTCCATCTTTTTCATCCAAGCTAAGGAAAAAGATGCGAGGGAGCTCAGGAAGATACTCGAAGGATACGGTCAAGCGTCGGGACAGAGTGTTAACTTAAGTAAGTCCTGCATTCAGTTCGGGCCGAAGGTGCAGGAGTGTAATAAGGAAGCGGTTCGGTCGGTTATGGGGATTAACGAGGTAGCAAATGCGGGGAACTATTTGGGAATACCGACAACATGGGGGAGATCAAAGAAATCAGCCCTGAACTACATTAAGGACCGAATACAAAGGAAGATGCACGGATGGAAGGCGATCTTCCTCAACAAGGCGGGTAAGGAAGTCCTAGTGAAAGCGGTAATCACTGCTATCCCAACTTATCTGATGACTTGCCTAAAACGTGGTGTGAGGAGATTGCTAGATTAATTGCTCGTTTTTGGTGGAATGGAAAGAACGAGAGAAGGAGCATGCATTGGGTGAGTTGGAAGAATATGACTTTGCCAAAACAGATGGGTGGTGTTGGGTTCCGGGACCTTTGGGATTTCAACACGGCCATGCTCACAAAAACGGCGGCGAGATTACAAAACAACCCGAGGGCTTTGTGGGCAAAGATCATGAAGGGATTGTACTACCCGAATGGGGATCTAAAGGATGCGAAGAAAGGAGCCCGACCGTCTTGGGCATGGAGCAGCATATTACAAGGTAAGGAGATCATGAACCAGTATGGTATGTGGCAGGTGGGCAACGGGAAGTCGATTCGCGTCTATGGGGACAGTTGGATTCCGGGTAGGCCGAGCCACCGACTCAGCCCATCCGATCCAAACAGACCGAATGAGACCATGAAGGTCAGCCACCTCATCAAGCAGCAACCCAAGAGATGGGAGCTGGACCCGATCGGTCAAGACATCACGGAAGGCGATAGGAGGACGATTCAAGCCATCCACCTTCGGAATAAGGAGGTTGAGGACAGATGGGTCTGGCCGACCGAGAGAGGAGGAGAAGTGAAACCAAGGAATGTCTATAGAAGACTTAAAGAAGCCGAGAGGGAGGGGACGGCGAGGGAGAGCCACGGTCAGACCAGTGAGGAGCCGAAGTGGCTCGGCATTTGGGCAAGCGCAGCCATCCCCAAGGTAAAATCATTCTTGTGGCAGGCGGGTCATCGCGCAATACCGGTCCAAAAGGTATTGGAGAGGAGAGGGATCAACGTAACAAGGCGATGCCCGTTTTGCAACAATGACGAGGACGAAGTGCATGCATTGATGGAATGCGAATGGGCTCGGAAGGCATGGAGGGAGGAGCTCAACATGACATGGGTGTGGACGAGCGAGAACGATCGAGCGAGATGGATTGAGGCGATCCATGAGCTTGAGAATGGCACGGGAGAGGAAGGAAGGAGGAAGAGGCTCGGGGCGGAGAACTTGACGTGGAAAATTTGGAAAGAGAGATGCCGGGCGATACACGATGGGGACGAACCTAGCTCGGAGAAGGTGAGGAGGGCAGCCCGAGAACTCACGGCCGAGAGCTGGGCAGCTAGGAGGGAAGCACGAGCCGAGCATGGGCAAGGCGGGCCGAACCGTGCAACGGGATGGACGAGACCAAGGCGAGGGTCGATCAAAATTAACTGCGACGGCGCGTGGGAGCAAGGAACAGGAAAGGGGGGGACGAGAGTCATAGCACGGGATTGGCAAGGTAGGATCATCACAGGCCGACACTTCACCGGGAGAGGGATCAACGCGATCTCGATGGAGGCAAAGGCGATATTACAGGCGGTGGAACTTGCTATTAATTGTAATTGGTGTGATGTTGTAATCGAATCGGATGCACAGGTGCTTATTAATAGCCTCTTGCGGCCATCCGAGGCTCGGGAATGGACATCGCACCATGTTATCAGTGACATTTTGGAGGCGGCCGAAGGTGTCCCAAGGGTGCAATGGAGCTATGCTCGTAGGAAAGCGAACAGGTGTGCTAACTGGGTCGCTCGTAAAGCTAGACAGGGGATGTGTCCAGATAATTGGATGCTTATACATCCACCTCCTTTATTTTCGTTATGTATGTTAGACGTTGAGAACTCGGGGTTGAATGTTTGAATGAATGAAGGTTTTTATCGTCAAAAAAAAAAAAAATGGTCAATGTGCCCCCTAAAGTTTAGCCGAAATTTAAGAATCACAACATATACATTGTTTTTTTTTTATAAATATTTTATTCGATAACGACGACTCGATGTTTAATTAAAATAAAAATGATAATAGAGAGATTTGAGACTTTGAACTATTGTAGACAAGTATAATTAATTTAAACATGATCTTTAAGCTATAATGTTTTATTAAAAAAAGAGTCCGCAAACGTAAAATAAATAACCAATTATTAAGAAAACATCTTCTACTCTATATTTTCAAATTTAATTTGTTAATAATGAGCAGCTATCTCATAATATGAAGAATTATTTATTATAATTAATAAATAAAAATACGGGTTTTTATCGGTGAAGGACTATCCAAATTTCAAAGTTAGTGTTCAAATTTGTCAAGGCTTACCTAATATGAAAGCACCATAAACCAAGATTTCGGCAATCTCGATGGCTTTAAAACTTAGTATAATAAATTAATAATGGACGATTTTTAGTATAAATTTGGTTCGTGCATGTAATATTACGATTTTGTATCTTTCTCTTCCAAAAGTCCGAGTACGTCCGGACCGACCTTAAAGAAAATTCTAAAAATTCATGACATAACTCTTAAAACACTAGTAATTTATGATATTGACGCATTCAAATAACACTTGGATCGGTTACATAAGAGAAGTGTGACGGAAGACGAGAAGCGAGCGAGTTCAAGATAAAAACTTCGGTGACGATCAAAGATCGAGATCAGCCCGAGTCAAGCAATACCGAGTCATGTGAATTTTTTTAGTTAAAGTCGATCTCGATCCAATTTCGATTTCGGTCTTAGTTTTACCTAGTAGACCGGCCGCCCATGACTAGCATAGTTCCATGTGCCATGCACTTGATTATATAATTATTATTTTTTTGACCAAAATTATATAATTATTGATTAGATATAATAATGAAAAATTAATAATAATTACATATATTCCTTTTCTTCACTGTATTATATATATATTTTATTTTTGGCCAATACTGTATTATATTCAAAATAGGGTTTTTTCGATTTGAGGACAATTTGTCTGCCATCATTTCACCATTCTAAGTTACTTGACAAGAATACCCCTCCTATTCCAACTTAATTATACTTATTAATCTTAATTACATTATTTATCCTAAAATCGACCCCTATAGTCACATTCAAGACCAAGGTGAGCTCCGGTGGTAATCAAGTCCGGACCCTGATTTTAACTATTTTGTATCAGGATTCAGGGTTCATCTGGACTCGAACGGGTAAAAGTCAACCTAGGGTGATTTGGAGTGACTCGTTCTACCATCACTAATCACTAATGTATTATCCAATAATTTCAGTTAATTTTAATGTATTTTAAGTGATGGTTGGTCCATCCGCTGGTGTATAGTTTGTGCATGTAACTGTAATAATTGGTTGACAGAAGGGTGAAATTTCCTCCCATTAATAAGTTTAAGGGCGAAATATTAAAAAGAGGTGAAGGATAAAAATGCGCTTTATTAAAAGATTAAGGACTAAATGGTAGTTTTCTAAGTAGAGAGTATGAAAGGGCCTTTATGTACTTGCACCGAAAGCATCCAAGGAAAAATAACCTTTTTCAATTGTCTCCGTGTAGCAGCTTTTCAGACGTATATCTTCAACTTCACCACCACCACTGTCTTGTCCAGTTGTTCTTCTTCTTCATTGATCGATTGACTAGATTGCCGGCAACCCAAGATTCAATGCCACTCTCAGCGTCTCACGGTTCCTCAGTTAAAAGCCGGAGAAGAAGAGTCAAAGAAGCAATAACAACTGGGTAAACCACAATGCCGCATCCGCCGCTGCCCACGGCGGTTCTTGTGGTCACTCTAGTTCCACTTCTTCTAGCAATACTTCTGGAAGCGCCCACAGCTTCTGCCACTGTACTCATCGGAGGAAACTCGACGATTGCGAGCGAGAACGGCACTTTCCTGCTCGGATTCTTCAGCCCTAACGGCGGTTCTAGCTGGTACGTGCGAATCATCGCCGGTCCCAACACTATCCTTTGATTTTCCGTTTTCCGACACTAATTCCGACATGCATTTCTTGTGGTTTCTCTAATTTTGTAGGTATTTGGGGATTTGGTACGCTTCGATTCCGACGCCAACGTACGTCTGGGTCGCGAATCGTGTGAATCCGGTCCATAAACTGACGTCAGCAACAGTCGAGATCACTGAGACTGGTCAATTAGCAGTGAAGGAGCTGAGGACTTCAGTTTTATGGCGAAGCAGCAACGCAGCGGCGGCGGCGGAGATGAAGCTTCTAGACAGCGGAAACCTCCTTCTCTTGTCGGAAAACCAGGGAATCGTGTGGCAGAGCTTCGATTATCCATCTGACACGTGGCTTCCGGGGATGAATCTCACCAAAGATCGGCCGTTGGTCGCGTGGCGGAGCTTCTCGGACCCTTCGCCGGGGGTTTACTCACTTTGGCTGAAACCGCCGGAATACGGCCAGTTCAAGCTGGTCTATAATTCCACCATGAGGTACTGGGACACCGGAAACTGGACCGGAGATGCATTCTCAGGCGTCCCTGAGATGACGATACCGTACATTTACAGGTAAATTTACAAACATTTCTAGATAACATTTTTTTCACAACATCTGACGTTAATTGAGGGGAAGTTACTACAAAAATCAAATAAAAACATTATTTTTTTTCAATCATTTAGCATTGATTAAGGATAAATTACTGCAAAAAATCAAAATTATTGTTTGTACTTTTTTGCAGTTTCTATTTCGACCATCCCTTCACGCAAAATGCATCATTTGGGTACTCAGAGACCTCTCTGGACAGCGGCCTCATGCCACCGCCGACGCGCTTCCAGGTGGATCCCAACGGGCAACTTCAACAGTACACGTGGAGTTCCCAGGCAGAGAGCTGGAACACATTCTGGACACAGCCCGAGAAACAATGCCGTGTCTACGGTCTCTGCGGCAACCTCGGATTATGCAGCAGCACAACCTTGAGGCCCTGTGAGTGTCTTTCTGGGTTCCGACCAGTCGATGAAGACGGATGGACTGTCGGAGATTACTCCAACGGCTGCCGCCGGAAAACCGACCTTCCATGTCAGAGCAGCGATGTATTCGAAGAAGTGGGGGTCGTGGCTTTCGATGGAGGGGCAATGACGTCTTTTTCCGGCAGCCAAATTCAGTGCGAGAAATCTTGTCTGGCGAATTGCTCTTGCGTCGGTTTGTCCCACGATTTGGAAACCAACTTATGTAAAACTTTCTTCGGGCCGATATTGAGTCTGAGAAATTCGAGCTCCGGTTCGCACCTCGAGGATCCATTCTTCGTGAGGGTGGAGAGAAGAGGAGGGGTTTCGAAGAAGAACATAGTAAAAACCATGGTTCTGGTCGGAAGCATTGTTGGCGGAATTGCAGGGTTAGGATTATTGATTTTAGGGTTTATGGTGGTAAAGAGTTGGAGGCAGAAAGAACAGGGAAAGGAACAAGATGATGAATCTGGGTACCCGATGCTGAATCTTCGGGTTTTCAGTTATAAGGAGCTTCGAACATTTACGAAAGGTTTCTCAGAGAAGCTCGGCCATGGTGGATTTGGAGCGGTTTTTCGCGGGCAGCTTCCCAATTCCTCGATTATAGCCGTGAAACGTCTCGAGAGGCAAGGAGGAGGAGAGAAAGAGTTCCGGGCAGAGGTCAGGACGATCGGCAGTATCCACCATGTAAACCTTGTGAGACTCAGGGGATTCTGTTCCGACAATGTTCACCGCCTCTTGGTATATGATTACATGCCAAACGGTCCCTTAAGCAAGTACTTGGGCTGCGATTCTCCGAATCTTGGCTGGGAGGTGCGGTTCCAGATAGCCATTGGGACTGCACGAGGGTTAGCCTACTTGCATGAGGAGTGCAGGGATTGTATCATCCACTGCGATATAAAACCGGAAAATATACTAATCGATGGCGATTACATGGCGAAAGTATCGGATTTCGGCCTGGCAAAGCTGATTGGTCGGGATTTTAGCCGGGTTCTAGCCACGATGCGGGGTACGTGGGGGTATGTGGCGCCAGAGTGGATATCTGGAGTAGGAATAACAACTAAGGCTGATGTTTACAGCTTTGGGATGACGTTACTGGAGTTGATCGGAGGGAGGAGGAACGTGGTGGCGCCCCCGGCCCCACCTGATTCGGAAGGGGGTGCGGGGTGGTTTTTTCCTCCCTGGGCAGCCCAGCGAATTGTGGAGGGACATGTGGCGGATGTGGTGGACAAGAGGCTGGGGGGAGCTTATAATAGGGAGGAAGTGGAGAGGGTGGCAGGGGTGGCGGTTTGGTGCATACAGGATGAAGAGAGTGAGAGGCCGGCAATGGGGTTGGTGGTGAAGATGATAGAAGGGGTGGTGGAGGTGCCGCCACCTCCACCGCCTAGGTTGATACAGGCTCTTGTCTCCGGCGAGTCTTTTCAAGGGATCAAGGGAGATTCCGGCGACAGAGCAGATCCTTGCTTGGCCTTGAAATCACCGGATGAATCTGAGTGTTCTCAAGGGTAAATTTGTAATTGCATCGTAGATTAGATTGGATGTTGTTCTTGTGGTGAGAAAGTTGTATCAACAACATTTGACAAGTTAATTGTTGTTTGTAAATTTTGTTTTTCCTAAGTTTTGCCACTGCCGAACTTAGAGACGTTCCTATTAAAATTTTACCATTCAGTCTCTTTTCATTGGGAGTGAAACCGGTCTTGTAGGATCAATTTTTTTATTATTTCAATTGGATACTTATATTTCGATACCACATTTTCTTTATAAAAAAATGATCAAGAGGCTGAATAGAAAAAAATAATCCGTTCATTCGGATTATGAGTTTTTATATTATTTTTTCGGTTTAAATTGAAAATTAAAAAATATACATACAAAATCAAAATAATTTAATTTAACAATATTTACATAATTAATTTTCTTACTAAACGGATTAAACAACTACAATAACTAAATTATTATTAGTTTATATTCATTTATTCATTATAATAATTAATACTAATTTATAAAATTATATGTGTATTAAGGGTAAGACCAGACTCCACGATCATTTAGATTCGTTGACCGAACGATCCAAATAAAACTAAAAAAAACAATTGTAAGCTGAACCGCGTATTTTCGGACCGAATTTTACCGTCCAATTCAATACGTTTTCCTCCATTTTTTGAATCAACCTATTTTTTCTTTCACCCCTACTTTTCATTTACTTAACATATCCAAAAGAAATGGAAAAGGGTGAATTATGTATAGAGATCATCCACTAAAAACACGAATATGTAATTTGCTAACTCAAATTTTTGTAAAAAATATAATTTTTTAGTTAAATTTTTTGTATTGTATAAAAAAAAAAACTAGTTTTGTCAGAATTTTCTGTTAAACTTGACATAAAATAATGTCAATATTTTTAAGATACTAATGTTTTTTTTTTTCCTTCTTCTTCCTTCTAAAATAGATTATCATCTGGTTCAAATTCAAAATCAAGTACCCATTACCCACTGCATTGACATTGTAGAAAAGTAGGTTGGCCCATCACTTCAGTAGCTAATTAAGTCGTGTCTTGTTCTAACTTTAATTCAACAATCATCACATTTGATACCGACTCTTCTTTGCCCATTCATCCATAAATATCACAACATACATTTCGATCTTCTTTTATAATTGCAATTCAGGCATCCAATAATAGGAATACCTACTCTACAACCCCAAACATTTTAAGTACACACTTTAAGTTTAAGATAGCTGGGAGGAAACCAAGACGAGGTATTGACCGACTAATCCACCGAAACCGGTTGCATCTCTTCGGCCTCCTTCCTCAATTGCTGAAACAGAACCGATGACAAGTACCGTTCGCCGAAACTCGGGTGAATAGTCTGCATTATGATACGATGCTAGTAATTAGGATAATTAATCTATAATAATTATTATAATTTCGAATTAAATAATAAATTTGTGGAAATTGTATAAAATCCTACTATAACATGCAAAATTTTAACAATATGGCGAAACCGATTCAATAAAAAGAATTTTCATTTAAAACTAAGTCTCGTGAGGTGCACAGTAACAAGTTCGTGTAAAAAGAAAACACTGAGACGATTACCTCCCAGAAATATAAAACGGTGTCGTTAAGGCGAAACAAACACTGTGTTTCCTTAACCGAACTGAACAATATCTAAACTAGGACTCCAATGAAAATTCGGACGTAAACTCGGAAGTGACAAAATTATGACTGAACCTTAGAGCAACCTAGGAATTATTTTCAGATTTCTTCAAATATGAAGAACTAACCCTTTATTTATACGGTTTTTCACAATAAGTGCACTAATAACACTATTTTTTTTTAAAATCAAGTTGGAATCGGGATATAGTAAAAACAATGCAAGTTTTAGCATAATCCGCATCATACAAGCAAATTTTTCAGAGCAACAATCATATCTCATACATGGATCAGCACAAATCTGGGAGTGCCAATCAAATTGATTCGCACGTTCAAAATTGTAAACTTTGCTTACCACAATAAGCTTGCCCTTGTTTTCCGGCCTCCTTGCAAGGCGGAGGGCGGCTACCGTATTAGCCCCCGACGATATTCCGACCTGCATATCATAACCAAGCTTATATAAATGAAACTCTTGTCTTGTAAATTATAAATTAAAAGCTTTCATTTCCCCCAAATGAGAGTACCATAAGGCCTTCTTTTACTGCTAATTCCCGAGCCATTTTCACGGAATCTTCACTATTCACCTATACGACACAAAAAGTAAAAATCTCAATATTGTCTGCAACGTTAAATTAGTAGTTAAATTTTATATTTACTGTATATTGAGTTATTAATACCGACTCCAATGTTTGGTTAAAAATACATAATTACTTTTCTAAATTAATAAAATAATTATAAACACGCTTTTTTAAAAAATTCACTACTTTTGATGAATTTTTTCGTATAATAAATGGGTTTGTCCACTAACCATAAGGACTTCCTTCATTACGTCCATGTCGAGAATATCCGGCTTGAACCCGACCCCATTGCCGGTGATGTGATGTGGCCCTGTACAGCCAGACCGGTTTTAGAAACGAACCAGATATTACACCAATAGGAAACATGATATAAAATTTATACCCGGTTTACCCCCATTAAGGATATTGCTTTCTTCGGGTTCGATCCCGTATATCTGACATAAGGAGATTAAATGTTGGTAGGGGTAGTTTGGGAATATATGATTATATACATAACATTTACCTTAACATTAGGGTTCTTTGATTTGAGGTATTGTCCGACGCCGGAGACCGTGCCTCCGCTGCCTATCCCCATGACGAAGATGTCGACCTGTCCGTTAGTATCATTCCAAATTTCCGGACCGGTGGTTTCAAAATGAATCTGTTTAAAAAGAATTATAACTATTATTAGTTTTGACTTAAGCTATTCTATATTGTGTTTTTTTTCCGGAGTATTTTAGGGGTCCGTCCATATTTAAAAACTAGTATTTTTGATATTTTTATTTTATACCTAGAATAAATATCACTCGCGCGCCCTTAAGGAGTCTTGGTGTTGACCATGTTTTTTTTTTATTCTCGTAACTCGAATTCGAAACATATGGTTAAGTGATGAAATACTATATGTTATGTCAATGTTATATATATATAATTAAACAAGTATATATTGACATGTGTTGAGACTATTTTATCAATTTATTATTAACATTATTTTACAAAATTTTGAATGCAAGAGCTTGATCTTGAGTTTTTTTGAGAAAAAATGGTAAACTCTCATCTCATTTCTTAAAGTTTGAGTTTTTTTAAAATTCTAATAAGATTTAGTTTTTAAGTTCCAATTATTTATTTTTCGATGAATTTAAACTTCACCTTTTTGATCATTTGGAGTAAGTTTTGAATGAAATACGTTTTGAAATTGTAAAAATAATATAGTACCTTTTCGAATATCACAATTAAATTCATAAAAAATTTCAATATGTTACAGTTAAGTCCTGACTCGATCAAGACTGAACGAGCGGTAGTCTTAGTCAGGATAGAAACTCAGATCCGAACCTCCTCAATTGAGCCCAAGAATCACGCCAACCCCTCGATTAAGAATCAATCGAGCTCTATTTGAATTAAGACTCAATCGTAACTTATTAAAAACTATTAGGGGTTTCATTGCAATATTTTTTTTAAAAATATTTTATTTTATGATTTTTAAAATGTATGACAATTAGTTTGGACAATAAACTGAGTAAAATGGGTGAAGTTTAAAATTGCTAAAGAACCAATTTTTTTAAAAAATAATGTTACATGTGTTTTTTTTCAAAAAAACAAACAAACTTTAAGGTGTAATGTAACACTTTACCCCAAAAAAACAAACATAAACACACTACAAAAACATTCATAAACACATGTCATGCCACCATTCACCTATGTTAATCAAATACTCCTCCTTATGAGATTAATCTCGTACGCAATATTATTACCTGGGTATTTGCAGGATTTGAGAATTGTTGTAGCATGAAGGCATTTGGCGTGGAATCGAGCAAATCATATGCCTTCTTGACGGTCCCACCCATTCCTTTTGCGGGGTCCGTAAGAATCAAATCCGCCCCAAAAGCTTTCATAGTGACCCGCCTCTCTAGGCTGGTGTAAGAGGGCATTGTGAGCACCATTTTGTATCCTCTCATGGCAGACACAAATGCCATGCTTATTCCCATGTTTCCCGATGTAGGCTCTATCAGGGTAGTCTTATAACATACATATAGCAATCTCATTAGCATGTTAGAGGTACTAAATATGTCTTTAACTAACTATTTCATGGTGAGCGAAAGATTTTTAGTTAGGATTGTTCATTTAAATCGGTTTGGACGAACTAATCTGGTTCTGGTCTGGTTTGAACTGGTTCGGTTGAACGAGTTTCAAAACTAGACCAATTTTTTAGACTTCAAGTAGATCAGTTAAAAATAATAGTTTTAATTCAGTTCGAATCAATTCATTTTTTTATACTGGTTTATACTTCAATTTAAATCAAACCACTTTAAATTTATATAATTTTAGAACCGGTTTGAAGCAAAATAAACCAAACCGGTATGAAATCAAACCAAACCTAGAGATGTCTTCAATAAACCAAACCTAGAGATGTATTAGATTCTCGTATGTTGATATTGGACAGGATTTCAGTTGGTTGTGGAACAGATTTTCAGTCGGTTCAGTGTTTTTTTCCAGTTGGTTCAGTGTGTTGGACATGATTTTCTATCGGTTCAGTTTCGATTTGAACCGAATTATTTCCTAACCAAAATTGTTATTAAAAAATCAGACCAGACCAGTTCGAACCAGATCAATTTTTCCCCTAAACCAGACTAGTTTTTTAGTGGCAAAAAAATATTAATTTTATTAAAATCAGACCAATTCAGTTTTGAACTGGTTCGGGGTCGAACCGGTTTATGAACAAGCTTACTTTTAGTATACCCATATAGAGGGTAACACTTTTACATATGTCTACTCCACATTTAAAATAATTTTCATGCGTACCAAAATCAGCCTTTAATGGGTATGAGAAGTTACTGACCATGAATACTTTCTCAAAACTTAATCCCTAAACCTTTGATTATAAGATGAAGCATTAAACCGTTACGTCATGTTGCATGTGATTAAGTTTAAACGAATATGGGAATGAAATCATCAAATGCGTGCATACCTTCCCCGGAGTGATCAAGTTCTTCTTCTCAGCATCTAACACCATAGCAATGGCTGGCCTGGTTTAAATGGTGTCAAAGAGAAACCAAATCAAATGGACATTCATCAATTTCCGCGCCATAGAAATCACAGTATTTGGTAGGGATATTAATTTTCGATATGAGTAGTGTATGATTTGATGTTAGGAATAACATTCTAAAATGATTAGTAAATGTTGGTTTTAGGATAATGGGTCGCCCATAAGTGGGAGTCCATTTACATAAGTCAAGTTGTGTATCTGGCCCTAAAACCTATCCCTCTATATATCAGTATATATAGGGGTGCTCAGGGTTTGGAAAACCTGATGATGACAGTGATGCCCTGCCGCCCTACAGTTTAGACAGAGGTCAGTAGATGTGGTATTATAGGTCATTGCCCGTCAAACCGTGGTGTGTCCTCCCGTCTGACAGACCGTAATCCCAACCTCAGGCAGATCCGCTTCCGCTAAGACAATCGTTCAGGGAGGTAACTTAATTATGTGTTATGTTGTACCTTAATCGATTGCGTGTTTTGTACATCAATTTCCAACAGTAAAAATTATCTATCGTGTTAAGATTGAATATAGTTTAATACAACTAGCAATTAACTCATTAACACGAATGAATTAATTTGGATAATATTCTACACTATGTAGAGATTCCAGATTCATCATATTCGAGTTTCATTTTTCTTTTACCTGTCTTTGATACTAGATGTAGGCTGCATCATCTCTTGCTTGACTGCAACAAAAGCACCACACCCTTCAGTGACTTGGTTCAGATACACTAGGGGAGTCTTCCCAATTATCTGAGAATCATTAAAAAATAATAATTATAGAGTATAAGATAATTAAAAACTTTAAATAATACTAGTCATCGGAAATTCTACAAATTAAATTTTTTATAATTAATTAAAATGTGTAATAATTTAGCAAAAATTACAACACAACATTAATTCTAACATGAATAAAAAATAATAATGCAGATATGACAAATACTACATTTATATATATTTTTTAATTACATAGCATGATCACAACTTTTATAGATATAATTTTTGATATTATAATTGTATCCATAACTGCAATAATTAAGTACTCATATTTTAAATAATAATTTAATTATTAAATCAGTTTAATTTCAACACAATCCATTTAATTCAAATTCAATATAAATAATGAAATATATTACATGATAAATTTTTATATATATGTTTATGGTTATAACTACAATTTTGAATCAAATACTATAATCATAACGTATAGAAAATTCAATATCAACACTCCACAATTATATTACGGTTAACTGTGTACGTAAAAATATAATATAAAAAACTCGATTTTTTTTTTTTGGCCAACAAAAATACAGTAATCTAAGATCGTGATAAATTCTATGATCACCTGAGTGACGTCGTGATTGATTTTCGTTCCGGCAAGACGTTCCGGCAGTTGTTTGAGGTTGTTGTTGGCAGAGAAGGATCGAGAATGCTCTAGCACTGTCTGAGAAGACAAGAACCTTCTCCCCGCTGTTGCTGCAGCTCCACCATTGCAGCAGCTTGTAAGCTCTAAGCAACGTCGAAGAGCCGCCATTGTTGAACTTATTCAGCACAGTAGCAGTAGAATAGGAAGGGGGGAAGCACTTGAATAGGGAAAGGAGAAAAGGCAAATGGAATGGATGGAGAGGAAAAGAGAGTTTGTGGGTGCTTTTATAGGAATAATTATCGTGGGAGAATAAGTTAGTCCATCATGTTCTTGGTTTAAATATCAAATTCGTAGTTGATTTGCTAAGTGTTTTTTAAAATTAATTTACATAAAGTTATAGTTTGTTAGGTGTTGTAAAATTTCGAATGGATGTGGTGGATGAACTCGAATTTGTATGCTTGGATTATTCTGAAGTCGTGACGACACTTTCAGATTGAAACTATTTGGAGGCACCCAAACTTTCAATCGGATAAAATCAGAATACTGAACTAGAACTTGAGAGAAGGATTGTGAATGTTTTAGATGAATTTTTGGATCTCAACTATGCCCAATTTATAGTGTTTGGCACACCATTTGAAGGAGACACTTTGCCCCTTGAAAGAGACACAACATCCCTTGGCCAAGGTATATACCATTTCGGCCAAGACATGCCCTTTGATTCAAAATTTTGGCTCCAAAATCAAAGGGACACCTTAGGAAGACTCTAGAAACATTTCGGCCCTAGCCATGGTTTGGCCATTAGCTATGGTTCGGTCCAATACTTGGTTCTAAAGCAAGTGTCCAAAAACCGGGAATTTTGAGGTTTAAAAAAGTTAAGTCATTAGTTCCAAAATTCAAATTTTCAATGAATTTTAGAATAGTGAATTTTCAAATTGCCCCTGGACCCGGCAACGCCCCCTTTGACCCTCATTGCCTCATCTCTAATCAACCGATAAATCTCCCAATACAATGAATCATAATATACTTAAACAAGCGTGCACTTCGCACCCTCCTAACTTGTTTAATGAGATACTATGATCCCATTGGTCAACTAGTCAATCCAATTACACTAAAATATATAACATTAGGTCCGTTTATTTAACTCTAAAATTGTAATAAATTTGTATTTTGCTTAATATATTCATTTTCTTTTCAACTTGTTACTTAAACTTTAAACAAAAATGCTAACTAAACTTTGAGGACATAAACAATTTGCTAGTTGAACTTTGAAAAAAAAGTTGAAATTTGTTAGATGACACTAACATGTCTTCGTAAATATTTAACATAACTTTATATGAAATCAAGGGACAATTTATCAATACCGACAAAGTTTAGCTAGTAAATAGATAATTGTCATTTTAAAATTTCATTTTTTTTTAATATTTAAATTTTGCTTGTTATTATAACATTTTATATAGTATCACACTTTTGTTTTGGTTGCAATCTGATATTCATTTTTGTTTTTGGCCTAAAATACTAAATAAATCGGCTTAGAGTTAATATCTATTGTGTGTTTAAAATTAGTTTATTGTGTGTTTAAAGTTGTGTTTGAAATTTAAACTTCTTTATATTAGATACTCGGTATGATGATTGTATTGGATACTGGTATGATGATTGTGTTGTGTATATAAAATCTTTGAATGAAGCTTCTTATTTTTTTATAAAGAAAAATCGGTTCATAGCCGAAATCGATATGAATCAATTATGCCCGACTCATACAAGTTTTGTTAGGATGATCTTAATTTCAGGTTTGGACTCAATCTTCCAATTTCCAAACATAAGTTCCGAAATTTTAGACTAGTTTTTTTTTAAAGAACGTTCATTCCACCTAGGGGTCAAAACGGGTCATGGGTCGACCCATAAGCCGTGTCAGGGATACTCTGACCCAAACACGACCCACTATGAGTCAGTTTTTGAAACTCAAACCTGACTCGCGGGTTGGTGGGTCAACTCGCGAGTCAAACTGGTCTGTCAGTAATGGTAAGGATTGGATCAGACTGACTCGTTCGACCTCCATGACCCGCAAGTCAGTCTGACCCGGTCGACCCACAATTTCAATAAAAATAAAAAACAGACTGAAATATATAAATGAGACGGGTCACCGGTTGACCTGTGAGTCAAGACTTCTGACTCAAACTCGACCTGTGTTTTCACGTGTCATCCATAAGTCGTACCAAAATAACTTATATGTCAAAAATTCTGATTCAAAGACAAACTGTGGCGCTGTTGACCCACGGGTTGAGTTGATTTTATTGACACTCCTAATTCCACATGTCTCGATCTCACCTCTAGTCAATATTAGGTGAGTGTACTCTGCATATTTTTTTAAACATTTATTCAAATCTTATCTCTTAACTCTTCTCTACATGGTCATGTGATTGCTACTCTATTCGGTACTTGGCCAAAAAAAAAAATACTCTATTCGGTCGGCGGCAGACGAAATTGGCTTTGACGACTACCCACAGATTAATGCAAGGACGGAGTTATTGGATAACAATAGAACATTTATCTCTAATTTTAAATCTAAAAAAATATAATTATTTTTAAACTAACCTTTTAAAAAATTATATTTACTAGTATTTTTGTAATTTATTTTTTACCCTTATTTTAATTATTACTTCTGCTATGAATTTCTGTCTCCCCTTTTGGATCGCAGACGGACTACTAACGACAAAATTTCAGAGAAGTTCTATTTGGTCTTTTCCATTTGTCATGTGCAGTTATTCGATTCGGCTATGTAAACTGTAAAGAAGTCTCTGCCAAATCATATTATAATCCATTAACACCAATCCTAAAGAGTAAACGTTAACCAAAAAAAATCCTATTATTATTTATCATTATATCTTAATTAAAATAAATAAATAATTAAAAATAAGCATGATCGTTACTTTTGAATGGCCGGCTTTTTCTCGATAAGAAATTGCTGAGGCGAATCAATGATGTTACGGGGAATTTTTTTAAAAAGTTAGCAGGTTAAATTTGGTTTTAAGGTATCTCGAAATCTGGATATACGCGCATCTTAAGGTGGCATGTATTATCAATATATGCTGTCATAAAGTGTACGTATATCCAAATTTTGAAATATTATTTTTATATACTTACTTTAAAAAAAAATTAACATGGTCACATTTTTAAAAAAATTCTGTTACGGAAAATCGAAACGGAGTAAAAATGATTTAAGTTGATTTTTCAGAAGAAGAAACTATTCAAAATCGTAATATAAATAAGAAAATCGATTTGACTTTATAGCCGGCTATGAGTCATTTTTTCCCTTATTAATTTAAATAATTAAGTGTGGATTTGGTGGATCGTATTAAATACAATTTTCGGTCGATGTTACTAAATTAAATTAGTATGTAATATTTGTTTGATTAGTTCTTAGATATATCATGCTTTGGGTTTAGCCGATTAAACTCAACTTTTCAACCCGTATTGCAATTTTTTATAAATTAAATAACATTTTGTCCAAAAAAATTCAATTAGTAATTTATCCAGAATACTAAAATTAAAGCTATTAATTTACTAATTAATGTTGGAGGCAATAAACATTAATGGATTTCAATAAATCATAATTATAGCTATGTAATATATAATAAATAAAATTATTTATCTCATCCAAAAAATGTAACTTCCGACGTGGCGCTTAATAATCTCACATGTACAAATTTTTTTTCTAATTTAAACATATTTTAATAATTAATTATCAAATTAACCCTCACATTTTGAAATATACAAATTTGGAACTGAACGCTGACGGATCAGCGTTTAGGATGAAGTGAACACTGATGAGATCAGTGTTTGACAAAAAACTCCTTGACGCTGATTCAATCAACGTTTAAATTTTTTTAAATTCTTTCTCAGCTCTTCTTCTCCGAACAGCAGTCAATGTTTTTTCTTCTCCCCCTCCCTTGTTTTGGCCATCCCAAGGTGGTCCTTTGTGGTGTCTGTCACATCATAGTTTTCCCGACAACAACATCTTTCACATTCTCATAGGTCCCTTGGACCGCGCCGCGCATAAGACATACCCGATCATTCTGGGGCTCTTCTGATAGGTGGTGGTGTCTGCGACCACCTAATCTTTCTTTTCCTTATCGTGCTTCAATGACATTCTCTCTACGATATTTCTTTCTCCCTTTTCGTCACTCGAACACAAATATGTCATCCAACTTTGTTTATGTGGCATTTATAAATATATTTTTTCTTCATGAGTTGATAAAGATTTGTAAGGGTTCCCACTTTTTTCTTCTCTATCTGTCTCCATTGTCAGACCACTCATAGCAAAATGTCAAAACAGAGATGGGGAAGAAGAAAGAGAAGAAGAAACACTTATAGATGTTCGGAGAATAAGAAATGAGATAGAATAAAAAAAAATTAAAATGATGATTCAATCGGTGTTTAGGAGTTTTTTCTCCAAACGCTAATCTCATCAGCGTTCAATTCGTCCTAAACGCTGATCCCGTCAGCGTTCAGTCTCATATTTATATATTTTAAAATGCGATGGTTAATTTGGTAATTAATTATTAAAACAAAGTTAAATTTGAATAAGATCTCAAAACTTGTTAGCAACTTTTATGTTTATGTTTTTGCGATTGCTATTATTTTTAGCCTCTACGTTGTGGGCCATGTCATTAACCTGCTATCGTCGATCAGTCACATTTAAAATCGACGTATCATAGGCTCATAGCTAGGAGTGTCAATTTGCGGGTTGGGTCGACCCATGAGTTGTGTCAGGAATCGTGTGATCCAAACAAGACTCATGTATTTGTATGAGTCAAGAATCGTAACTCAAACCTGATCCGCGGGTCGATGGGTCAACCCGCAGGTCAGACTGACCCGTCAGTAATAGTAAGGCATATGTCAGACTGACACATTCGACCTCCTTGACTCGTAGGTCAAACTGACCCGTTCAACCGACCACTTGTTAAAAAACCAAAAACATCTGATATGTGGGTCACGAGTGTATAGTAAAGTCTCTAATTATTATTTAATAATATATAATTGTATTGGATCACGGGTTGACCCATGAGTTAAGACTTCTGACCCAAACATGACTCGTAATTTTACGAGTCATCCATGTATCGTGTCAAAATAACATGTTTGTCAAAAAATCTGAGTCAAATACAAACACAGCTACGAGTCCGGTCAATTTTTGAGACCCTCGTCAACGCGGAGGAATCCATGTTACCGGATGATCTGGTATCTTCCCGGATAGATGATAGAAAAATAAAACTTCTCACCCATTATTCTGCTCGTTTCCAGACAGTTTCTTCCGATCAATTCTAACGCTCCGGCGATCTTGCCGACAAGCTCGTCGCCGTCGATACCTTATCTTTTTGTTCTCGTGATACGGTAAGATGTGCTGTCTCTAGATTCCAATTTTCACGACCATGTCTGCTCTGAAGATTCAGTTTCTTCTGTTTGGGTTGTTTATCTGCTTATCCGATTGATTAGATTCGTTTTGATCTGAGATCATTTTGCTGATTTGATGGTTATGGTTTGACGCATATGATCCATATAGAAGCTTTGTTGTTGTTTGTCTAAGTGGCAGTTGGCGGTGAGGATCCAACTTACCTGATGTGTTGTACTTAGGTGGTTAATTTTTACGTTGATCTGAAAAAGTTACTGACTAATGGTTAAATTAGCTCAATAAGTTGGATCAAATGCCAAGTTTTCAATACTCGTTGTCTCATTGCGGCATCATTTACTGAATATCGCTGTCATGAACATAAGTATGCTGTCATGAACATAAGTATGTTGAGTTGTTTTTCTTTTTATTTCTTCATCATGAGTATCCTGGCACGTAACATGCTGGTAATAATCCAGTTCTCTTTTCTTCAGGAACCCTATTGAGTTTTCTGTAAGACCATATGATTGATTTAAATTTTGATCTCTAAACTCTAAAAAATGAACTGTTCCATTTCTAACCTTCTATACTCCCATTTTCATTGATTATGAAAATTCTTGATGCAAAATCTTCTCTCTGTAATCCTAAACATGCCTTTCATTATATAGGTAGAGAAATCCGTGTAATCTTTTGGGTTGATTTCTCCAAACCTTTATCAATTTGTTGTCCTCCCTCACAAACTGTTTCAGACATAGATCATATACTGATTTCGGAAAGGATAGTACAAAAGGGCTATAAAATAAGGAGTATTCACTCTTTTATCCAGATCTTGAGTTTCCTCTATCTTAGTTCCGGGGACTGTCAGAGTCGTAGGTCTTTGGCTGATCCCCTAGGGGTTCATTAGTGTTCTGTGGGTACCTAGGATGGTGGATCTTGCTCCATGGTTAGATAAACTTGTTCCCATTTGGTTGAGTTTCTGATATTAGAAGACTAATTTGAATCTCCTTGGTCAAGGTTAAATAAGATTAGGGCCGATCCTAACTGCTCTGCTCTCTCGTGCTGGATGGATCAGTTTTTAATGATAAGATACTATAGTGAATTGCTATTTATCTAGTTCTACCTTCCACCATTATTTACTCTAACCTTTACACCTTGGTGGACTTCTGTTACAACACAGTGAAAGAATGGCTAATAGTGAGGATGGAGAGGGAACTAATACTCGGAAGAATGATTGGGAAGTTGTCTCACTTACTGCATCAGCATATGAAGCCTCTCCTGGTCCAGATGAAGTAGAAGGGGCCCAAGTCAATACTGAAGCTGAAACTGAAACATCTCGTCCATTATTTATGTCTGATCACTTTGTCTTTCCACCCAGCCAACATGAGAATCAACCCCTGGAACCTGAAGATAATGAAATTCCTGAACAGCAGGAAGGCAACGATGAGAATACTGAACTGGGTCTGGAGGTAAGTAAGACCAGTGTGAAAGACGAAAAACATCACACTTTTGACACTGTAAATGAAGAATCTCCAGAAAAACATTTCTTTGATGAGAAGGGTGCTAATGTATCAACCCACAAACCAGAGTTTGAGGAAGGAAACCACTGTAGTTCATTAGATGAAACCAGTATTGGTGGTCCAACTTTTGAAGAAACAGAAGAAAGTGAGGGTAATTCAGATCTGCCTGCAGATCTATCCCACTTTTCTAATCCCATAAAAGAAAATGACGAATTTTATGAATCTGAACTGCCTCCTGGAGCTTGGTGGAAGAAGGGAGCTGCCTCTTTATATACTCATGCAAAAGATGCAAATGCCTTATGGTCGATCTGTATTGCTGCTGCTGTGATGGGGCTTGTCATTCTTGGGCAGCAATGGCAGCAAGAAAGGTGGCAAGTTTTGCAATCTAAATGGCATTTAACCATGAAGGATGAGGTATGTTACTCTTTTCATCAAAGGACATGATTTTACAGTAGAAGCGTCATAAATTCTGTTAATTAGTAGAAATCTAAATGGCAACCTACGCTATTTGCCTGGATCATAATATCCGTGGGAGAAAACATGCTGCAAGACTGCAACTGACACTACTAGTATCTTTACTTCATTTTGTTTTGACCTGCTTCACAGATGGTTGGAAGGATGCTGGCCCCCGTTTATCGGATCAAAGACATGTTCGTGGGTGGGCAGCGCCGTAGTTTGTTCTTAAGGAACAGTCCCTCAGGCGAGAACTAAGATGATGGCGAAAAACGGTTAGATGTTTGCTAATTGGTTGGTTCGACTTTGGTTCCACTCAATATGTGAACAAGAATTCTACATATATTTATTTCCATTTTTTAAAATTATGTTCTAAGTTTGCATCGCGTGCTCTGTATAGAAAACTGTCCTGCGTTCTAAGTTTTTTAAATAACATGTAGAAAACTGTATAGAAAAATGTAACAAGGTTTGTTGTGTCTCATTTACTCCAACGCACTAGAATCCAGATCGGTCCTGGATGTAAGGGAATTTGTTAAGTCCCAACCCGTCTGAATTAAAAGTTGAGTCACAATCCGTCTGAATTAAAAGTGTCCTGCCTTAAAGCTTTCATGGTGCAAGAGAGTGTTGAAGTACTCCACCATGTAGTGACACATTGGTGACTTGTCCACCATTCAAACACTATATATAGAATAAAGTTACGTCTTCCTATCATCAATAGATTTTAAGATTGAACTCAAGTTGTATAATGTGATTGTTATTTGAGCATGACTCAACCCCTATATTAAGCATTTAACAATATCCAGCAGAGACGGATAACATAAGCAAAAAATTGACAATTGACATGGATCAGACGGATGAGTCATGCTTAAAAATAAATAATAACCCTTTTTAAGTCTTAATATTGTATGAAGGAGATGCTATTTTGGGCAAAATATGAGGGAATACAATTGTTCTTGGAAGGGTAAGATGTACCAATTTCACCAATACTAACTACTAGAGAGCAGTTCGAAGGGCCTTGGATGGGTAACAAGAGTTGTAGGGCTGCTACCTTTACCTTACCTTACCTGATTGACGTTCAATATAATAATATTCCGCATGCTTGCAGCTTCGTGCTCTATTAATGCCTCTTCCCTCTGTTGTAATGTAATATCCCCAATCATCATCACTAATTCACTCAGCTTAAATTGACCGACTGTTTTCTGTGGTGAATATTCTTCTCAGTCAAGAACTTTCTCCCCTGTTGAAAAGAGATTCCAGACCACTGTGCCGATGATGTACAGTATAACCGCAACCTTAAATACATCGTCCCATGAACCTACCAATAGTGTCAAGCTTAATAAGTTAGAGAGCATCTATCCGAAATGAACTGAATGATAAGAAATGGTTTAGATTAAACAGTTTAGGAAGCAAATAGATATAGCTACCTACCTCGTTGAAGTATGTATCCAGTTGCAGCTGTCCCAAAGACACCTGCAAGAACTCCAGCAGTGTTGGACAATCCCAGCAATACTCCCTGACATTGTGGTCAACATGAATCAATCAAGCTTATATAATCCAACCTGAAATGCTCTAGTAAATTAGATTTTTACAGCATATCGTGGTCCAATGTCTTGGTGATTCGAATAGAGACCCGATTGGGAGAATGCATCGGATCCCTGCAACAAATGGAATAAGCAGACAATTCAATTTCGTTATATTTTTCTTATGCCGTCCCATATCTGGATGGTGAAGTATCATGAGATGGTTAAGGTACCTGACTGCAAGCCATGCATAGAACTGCCATGGCGGGTGTCTTTACATGGCTCAGCTGTGTAAGGAAAAAGGCAGGGCCTAGAAACCCAATAGACTGCATTATCTGCAATGTTGAGTCAGAGATCATAGAAAATGATTACTCTTAAGGAAAATGAAAGCTTTAGGCAATGAATGAACTCTGAATTAGCAACATGGTATGGTGAAAAAGAAAAGCCAATTAGAGTTGTATTGTAAGACATTGCAATATTGAGAACAGAGGATTTTGGACTTGCCTTACGAACAGTAGTTATGGAGAAACCTTTGCTAACAAGTGTATCTGCAATCCAACCCCCTATGTTAGCAAACACTGCCATGGTCAACCATGGCAAGACGCAGAGGAGTCCAGATTCAGTAAGGTTGAATTTCAAAACCTGAAAAAACAAACCCAATATTCATTGATAATTTTACTTCATGCATAATATATGAACCAGAAATTCTATTGATTTAGGATACATACTACGAACTAGAACATATTGTGAAGCACGGAAGCTGAGTTGTCCAGTTAATCTACCATACCATGACAATGAATTGATATACCTGGTTGTAGTACGTTGGCATCCATGTCAGAAGGATAAATGTGCCCCAATTGTGACAGAAGTGGGAGATAATTAGAGCCCAGACTGGAGCTTTGGACAGTATCAACTTCCATGGAATAACGGTCACAGGCTCCTTGGATTCGCTGCTGCCTAAGATGAATTCTTTTTCCTCTGCACTGAGCTCTGGATCTTCTTTTGGGGAGCTATATGCCTGTATTTAATGAACCAGAAGGAGAAAAGTAAATCTTGCTAAAGAGATGAAAGTTGGCATTGGAATAACCCGCAGCAGTTAAGCAAATTTAGTTCATAGAAATAATTTGAAATTGATACTTGTTATCATTTAAGTGACAGAAAGTATTGCTGGTAAGATGGCATATGCATGTAAATATGAGGCCCCTAAAAGTGCGAATTTAATTACCATTCAACTAGTTTTCAAACAATTTGATATCCATCTTTTTAGGTTCATGTGGAATTTAGGCAGCATTGACTATCAAGGATAAAATAAAGAAATCAAGGATAAAATGAAGAAAATAATCTTACTTTTCTCATCCACAAAGCAAACCAAATACTTCCGAGAGAGCCAAAAGCATAGAATACGGACGGCCATCCAAATTTTTGGATTAAAAATGGTGAGAAACCCAACCCTGTCACTGAACCCAGATACATGCCACTATATACCAGGGCCAATGATCTGCTTCTCTCAGAGACTGGAATCCATTTGGAAAGTATATTGTTCATAGCTGGCATTGCTACACCCTGTTAGAAAAGCATTCTTAATTTAGAACGTGAATTCAAACAGCAATCTTTAGTTTGATTTTCAACACACAACTTAAGAATATCTACGAAGAAAAAAACAATAATTCAAATAACCAATTTGTTTGTGACAAGTTATACCCATAACACCACATGCACAAGCATATGGAAGAAAGACAGAGATACTCAATGCAAGTTGGTTACAGATGGCCGATACGCTAAGTAGACCTTACAGAAAACGAAAAGGAGCGGAAGAATTGACCAACCTCACCAATTCCCATAAAAGCACGCACAACGAGCAAACATGGAAGCCCGATCCGTGCGGCAATAGGTGTCAAAACTGTTGCTATTGACCACCATACTACTCCAAAACCCAACACTGACTTCCCACCGATTTTATCAGCCCATATGCCTCCGACAATCTATAAAAGGAAACACTTTAAAGTTCAGTTAGATTTAAACCCATGCAAACTAGTGCTCCGTATATAATAGGCAAGCTCACCTGAAAAATGAAGGTCTAACACCTTAGTGTATAAACAGGAATGACATCAAACATTACCCTCCTCCCTCAAAACACACACTTACTAAATAATTATATTTAGTTGAAACGGCAAGAACATTGAAGTTGAAGATAAACCTGAGTAAGTAGATAACCCCAGAAGAAAGAAGATTGAATTAATCCAACTGTTGCACTGTTCCAACCAAATTCTTGTGACATAGGAAGAATTGCAATGCTCATATTAACCTAGAAAGATGGATAAAAGGAAGTAAGTAAGCAACAAGTAAAACTAGATGACAAATTTTCTGAGTGTAGCTGAAAGATGCATACCCTATCCATGTTGCATAACAGAAATGCTGTAAAACACAGAAGTACAATGACCCATCGCCTTGGAAATTGCTTCCACCAAGAGGACGCTTTATTTCCACCTGCTTTCACTTGAAAAATCTCGCCTTGTGGAGAAGTCAAAGCTTCTAAATTAGCGTCTGCAAACTCAAAGTCCTCCGATTTGTAGTAAGCCCGAATTCTATCGACCTTGACAGGGTTGGACTTGTTGACTTTAGCACCACTTACTCGTAGTAACTTGGATGCTCCAAGTCTATTCCAAGTGTAGTTGCAAGCATGTGAGGGCAGTGAATGGTAACATCTCCTACTTTCACTTCTCTTTTGTGACAATATGTGAGGATGCTGTCTTTCATCACAATAAGTTCCATTACTTTTTGAGTTTGTTCCTCGAGAAAGAACAATCAGATGAAGAGAAGGAGACGATACTCTAACTGTGTACATCTTCTGATATGGGATCCTTCCCTGTGCATAACAAGAAAAAGTGCTAGAATTCCCTCCTCTTCCTTCATCTTTATGACATAGTTTTCCTGCCAGTTGAAAGAGGTTTCAGCTTTATGAGTACAATGCAGATCGCAGAACATGCCCTTGCTTGTCGCAGTAAACTTAGATTACATCAGTTTCAATAGGTTTTACAAACGCAAGAACTAAGCAACGATATGATATACGAACAATTCCGTTAATGTACATAGCCACATAGCACCAAAGTTCCTATAATTGCAAATTCAATTAAGGGGTTTCAACCTTAGAAAATACAGTAGAAACTAGATTACAGGTAAATTTAAGTAATCAATCAAGTTTCGGACGAAGATACTCCACAGCGTCGATTCATTTCAATGCTACTCAGCTTATTACTTGTGTGATTAGCGCATAAAACAAAATGCTTCACTCAAGCACACTTTCCGATTCATATGACTCACTGCCCAAGCAATGGAAGCTACATTGGAATCAAACCAGAGCTGTATGGAAACTGGCATGAGCATGCTCATAGACTTCTCGCATCGCAGAACAATGTTCAGCAAAGCAGTTCTTCCAGATAAAAAAATGGAAGAGAAACAATCACCTGAACCGATGAAGGCGCCGAAATTCCGGTTCGTTATCAAACCTCCGAGTGCCATTGCTTAAACTGTGTTTCCAGCAGTAAACTGCTATAGCATCTCAATGTGCAGACGACGGAGGTCGGCGCCGTCAGTACCTGCCTTCTTTTTCCCTTCCCTTCCTCTGCTATGGGGTGGCTTCTGGTTCGTCTTTCTACAGTTGAGAGGATAAACCGAGAAGGGATGTTCTCGAATATTTTATTTATTTTCGTTTTCTTTAATCGTTTGAAAAGCGGGAAAATATCCGAGTGGTGTTCATATAGCCAACAACGTGGGGGTTGTGAGTGCGACACGTGGCACGTCATCCATGGTTTGGTCTACTTTACGAATTTACCCCTACCGAGGCGCCTAATTACGTTATGCTTTGTGTAGAAGCCAGAAGGTGGATCAATTGCGCTATGCCGCTACACGTAGTCCGTTCCCACCGTCGCCGTGGTCGATATCAGAAATTCAGAATCACTGAATCAGACTTAACGATGACGCGCCGTTGGAAAAAGAGTGATTTTTTCCGTTAAAGGCACCAGAAAAATAGTTTTATTTTTTGTAAGTCTTTAAAATTGCGTTAATTTCCTTGCCAAGTAAATGGATCCTACGTAGAATATTCTGGCAGAGACGCTTGGTTGTTTGTATTTTTAATTTTGAATTATACTTAGGATTAATATTGTTATTTGAACTTTACTTTTTAAAATTTTGTTACCTGTACTTTTAGACTAGGGGCAAATTGCTACCTCATTTAAGTTTTCCATTAAATATGGACGGAAAATGACGTGTCAACACATAATTTAAAAAACTAAATAAAATTTTAAAAATACAAAAAAATTGAAAAATTATTAGGGAAAATAGTTTTTTTTTTTTAATAAAAATAGTATATTAAAAACTCTTATTTTTCCTATTAATTTTTCAATTTTTTTAAACTATTTTTTCTAGTACTCTTAAATAAAACAAAATATGGATTAATCGTGTGCTGTTACATCATTTTCCGTTCATATTTAACGGAAAACTTAAATAATGTTGCAATTTGCCCTAAATGTCAAAATTTAGGTAACACTTTTTGAAAAACTAAAATTAAGGTAGTAAATTATAAAATATATAAAATTGGGGGTAGCAATTTAATTATTAACCCTTATACTTATGTCTTTCTTCTGTCTTTTGACATGACAAATAAGTTGAAAAAAATGAAAAATCCACAAGTCATTCTTTATTTTAATGAAAAATAATAATAAGTAATAAAGAATAGAATAATGTAATATGTATAAGTAATTTTAAAAAATGATAATTTTGTCATGTTCTATTATATGATTGAATCGAGCAGAATTACATCTTTGATTATAAAATTTTGTACATTTATTTTCATATAAGAAACAACTTGCAAATCATAATATTTGAAAAATAAATAAACTTTTGATAGAGATACTAAAGACTAAAATTAATATTGTAGTATGTATAATAAGTAAGTAAATAACTATATTTATAAGTATTAAAATAGTAAATAAAATATGAATGTATTTTTGAATACTAAAATAATGTATATTGATATAATGATAACATAATATTATATGTTTTAAATAAAATCTTTTGGAATTATTTTAAGCGTGTGGTGTGATTTAATCAACTAAATTTATAGTTATTAAAATCGTGACTTGTTTAAGTATTATATTTAAATTTAATATAGTAGAAAATATATAAATATAGTTTTTTTAATCATTATAAATTTGAAAGTATTATGTTATAAATTATGGAGGAATGAAAGCCCAGGCCCAAGAACCAAAACGAACCGAAAAGAAATAAAATAGAATCTCAATGGTTCACTGAAAATATAAATTTAAGCCCGTCCCAGTTCCCGGCACGTTCCGTTGCATTTACAGAAGAAGAGCAAATAGCAATGCATCTCTCTCTCTCTCGGATACGTAAGTCGAATCTGATCCTGCAATGAACGAAGGCGATGAAGTTGAAAATCAATACAGCATGCGATCTCAGCTCCATCTCTACCCATCCACACAGCAGGTTCTATTTTCTTCCTAAAAAGATTCCTGTCTTTTTTAGCTGCAAATGATGAAATACAAAGCACATTTGACAGTTGATTTCTAATCGGGATACCGGTCTCCACTCATATCACTACAGTTCAACGTATAGCGTTAATTGTGATTAGGTTTGGTTCAATCTGTTCCTGGATCATTGTAACAGAAGTAACACTTGCAACTGTCGTCGAACGGCTTTTGGGAGCAGAATTAGGGTTAAGCAATCTATCTGTATCGGTAGAACAAGATCTGTGTAAGCTATTGAACCCAGTACTTACGATTTATCTGTTTAATTTGTCGCGGAATTGAGTTTATGCACATCTTGACCCGTTTCTGACTATTTGCTATCAGATGTATATGACACTAGGCTGATGATATCGTATTGTCCTTTTTGCTTAGCGGTTGATAGAACATAAGATTTTATGTACTTAAGTTGTTCTTCCTTCAGTAAAGGTAAAGGTGCTCATCTTGTGGGAAATTCAGGATTTAGTCTCTTCTGTACACATTGTAAAACAACCTCTTGCTGCAGTTTTTCAGGACACTGATGTTCGGAGTATCATATCAACTCAAACAGAACTAGTGAAACAGTAATTAGAAGGCTCTACATCTTCAAGGCTTGCGTCACTTATTCTGATTAGCTGACCTCCTTGTCCGGAAACTGTGTCCATGAATTTCTAGACAGTAAAGTCAGTTTTGCATTTCTCATCAAGACATCAACTACTGTATTACGTGCAATACAATTTTTATATTACAATAACCTAGTGAATCTCTTGATACGATGCAGAGTCCAGGAATTGTCTTTCTTAACGTTTATCTTTACAGAGATGGTAACTTTCTGGGAGAATCTTGGCATCATTTTGTAAAATACTATAGGATCAACTTGCACAATTTTATTTATTTTTATTTTCCATGAGTTTCTACCTCAAAACTCATAGGATGCAAATATGCTACTTGTTTCAGTGCATCTGAGCATCCAATATTTTCATCACCACCAAAGATTGAAGTTGATGGATAGACCTCAGTAAAGCAAGAAATGGCTACATCCATCAGATCACCAAGAAAGGAGCAGAATCAAAATGAGATTTCGACTGTTAAGGTGATTTAAGTTCAAATTTACATGTTCCAGTAGGATTCTCAGTGATCAAACTATTCATCTGTTTCATTACTGTCATCTTCTGCTCTATATCCATATAAAATGTTTATAGCCACTTATCTTATATAAAATGAAAGGTCAGGGCGCAAGAAAGAGAGTTAGTTGAATTAGATGATGAGATTGAGCTACATTTATCATTTATTATAGTAATAAATATGATTGACCATAGAAACGAACACATTCAATATCCCATTCGTATTTCACTCTGGATGATAGACTTCCTCCACTGCTAAAGTATAACAATTTTTTCATTTCTCGACACCTTAGAACTATCAGCTAGATGAAAAACCGTATCATTTGCAAGTGATGACATCGTTTTCTTATTTTGGTTTAGGAAACTTTACAATCGACAAAGTCGTAGTAGCAGCTGAAAATACTCTGAAGAAAGCAAGGAAGAGAAGGTAGTGGGAATCGTCCAAGACAATAATTATCAACTGAACTGAAGGTACATGCATCACTTCACGTTAATGACTCTTCTGCTTGTCAATTTTGAGATTACAACTAAACTTGGTGGAAAATATATTAAACAAAGGATAACCTTAGTATATTATTGTTTATCGAGGTGTTCTGTTTGCCAAAGCATGGAACAAATGAGCTTGGTCTGTGAAGGAAGCAATCTGCAGTACTAACATGTAGTGTTCTCTCACTGAACTCAACTTTATCGAAAATGAAAACAGTCTTAGTTGATGTTTCTTGAAATCAAACCCATTTCTGGTTATTTGTTTCTGGTTTTACTTGTAGTATTAACATGGTGCTTATGAACCGGGAGCATGGTCTCCTAATTCCTAAAACCTTATGGCATGCTAGGATTGGAAAGAAAGAACAAAAGCCCATTTTCAACGGTTTGAATAGGTTCTGCTATCTACTAAAAAAATTCTTGAACTACCGGCCGCTCCATTGATGCTGGATAAATATTTTATAATTTGTTTTTGATCGGAAAATATTTTATAATAGGTGGTGGTTTTCTAGTTCTAGTCTTCTTCCACCTACTCATTGCTTCGTTTGTTGGAATCTTTAGCTTTATATACCAACCCGTGGTGTCATCTTTGTATTGGCAGCTTCATTGTCTTACTATTGACACGTATAAACTCTGATAAGTCTTTGGATTATTGATGTGGGCTCATCCTCCAACTCAATGCTTTGTTTTATATATACACTAATGCCCAAAGTCATTCGAAACTTGATATTTTTGAAGTAAAAAGTTATAACAATTACAATCTGACCGTTGCTCCACGCTTGAATCTTTTTCTCTCTCCGTTAAGGAGATTAGCTGACTTTTCTTATCCTCCTTTTCGGATTATACCCCATATTGTTCATAATATACATGTTGATGTTTTGTTTTCAGAAGCGTGTAATTATAGCTGGACTGAATTTTGCTAAACTGTAGGTACACCTGGTAATTTTAGCTAATTATATCTGCATTTTACGACCTCCTAACAGTCAGTTCAGTTTGGTCCATTAATCATTTTTCTCCCCAGAAATGTGATACATAGTATGAGAACAGATGAATTTGCTTTCTTTTTCATTTATTTCACTGGTAAAGTAAAAAAAAGATGGCAAATGGGTTTGTGCCGGTGGCTGGGGTAGCAGGTTGCTGACAAAGGGAGAAGTGCGGGAGATTCATGATTCCATTGTCGACCATGGAATTAGAAAGGCATTATTCATTGATGGACCCTTACAAAATAATAATGACTGTAAGTTCGGACATCCTTATTTTATATTTAGAAGGATTAAATACGATATTGCCCATAAATTCTAAATCATTAAAATTTACGTCGATTTTAAAATTTTCATTTAAAGTTTAAAATCTCTCGTATGTTTAGAAATTATGAAAAATTCTCTCTGAAAGAGCATCTCCCTGAAAGAGCATCTCCCTGAAAGAGCATCTGATAATGGTGATTTTTCATCATTTTCAAACATTAGTGTGATTTTAAATTTTAATAGGGAATTTTAAAATTGTCGTAAATTTTATAGGACAATTTCATATTTTACCCTATTTAGAATACTTTTCATTTACATGTTGATTAACTTCGTTTCCATATTTGAATCCAAAATCGCTAGTTAATGGATGGAGTGTTGAATCGCTATCCAATATTACGAAGAATTTTCTCCTCTTATTATCAATGACCCTTCATGTATTTAAATTTTTTTATTTTAATAAAAAAGATACTTTTAGATATTTGTAATGCATTTCACTTATATTTATTTTTGTATTTGGTAACTAACTGTTGTACTTTTAATTCTTAGTAGCTTTGAGTACAAAGTGAATGAGTAGGTTGCAATAAAAATAAAATACATAATACAAACCCTTAAAAATATATTACAATAACAAATAAATATTAGATATTTGAGAATTAAAAATAATTATCTATTTATAAAAACTACAGATATGAAATCTTAAGTAAAGAATTTTATATATAGGATATGATAATATTTTGTGGTGGAGAAATCCTAGAGGATAGTATTTATTTTTTGGAAAAACAATGTCAATAATAACCTACCTTGCTTTTCCCATAAGATATTTATTTATTAAGCTTCCCTTAGACATCTCTTTCTTAGATAATGATCCAAGATATATGAGTCTATGCCATATGTTTTTCATAATTATATATATATATATATATATATTGGCCAAAATAATTATATATATTGACACGTTTGTTTCCATCTGTTTCCAGCTATTTTCTTAAATTTTTAAATAAAATAAAAATCTAATTGAAATAACATTTGTTTTTTGCAATATAACACCAATATTTGTTGATATACAAAATTATTTCCTTAATTTCATACCGAGGACTTAAAGTTCAAAAACCTTGTTAAGACAGAAATTTCAATAAAATTCAAGTTTTGTTGATTTAGATTATCGTCACCTGTTTTACTAGTTTGTTTTATCACTCACAGGTTTAGTTAAGAAAACATCAGTTCGTTCAAGTAACAGTACTTAATTAGTTAAAACTAGCTAGTTTTGATTGTGTAATTTAAACTTGGGTGATTAGTTGTAACCTATAGCGATTTTTTAATTCATAATTATAAAAATATATATATATATATAATACTTAATTATTTAGTAAAGTTGGTGCTGATGTGGCCCACCTGAACATTACTGACCGTTGTTACAACAGCTCCACAAATACCCTGCCCCTACTAAGTAGACAGCAAAACTTTCAGCGCCTAATGCACATTTTTCTTAAAGTCAGGGGAAAATTATTTTTGTTCTCTTGATTGGTAATTTGATTTGTTTCCATCCCCTTTCTTCAATCGTTTGGGAGCATTTTTCATCTGAGATTTAAATGGATTTAATTGTTTTGAAGATAATTAATTGATAAGGTTCCATCATATTATGTAATTATTTTTTAAGAAAAATTCCTTTGATATAGGACTTTCCCTATGTAAAATTTCATCATTTCGAGTTTGATAATTGGCTACAGATGGTGGTTAGTTTCAACTTAATACTTAATTAGGTTTAATCTAAAAACCTCTAGAAAGAGTAATTGTTACATTAATTTGAATTGATAGTTCCATGATTAATGATTAATTTTATTTTTTTTGGTCGAAATGATTATTGATTAATAGTTAGTTACTTAGTATGCCAAATAGTTTTTATAATTTATTACTGTCACCATTTCCTACATGGAGCATCCCACCCCAGGCCTGTTTCCCTTAGCAAGTATCTTCGGATTATTCATAAAAATGTTTAGGCTTATACATAAAATTAAGTTTAAATATGGATCATCATATAATCAAATAATATAAATAAATAAATGGATTGAGTACTTAAAGTTGAATGATTACATTTTTTTTCAAAAAAAAAAAAAAGAATGCGCTAGTAGTTGCGACTTGCGACCCTAAGTCTATCCCGTTACGTAATGTTTAGACTTTTCGTGTCTCAGTCTTTTGGACTTCCCGACAACCAGTGTGTTGCACTGACCCCATTAACGTAGCTATACTAGCATTTTGTGATTGAGAGGTCGACCCGTTAGACCCAAATCAATATCCAAACTACGTGAGAGTCAGCGCTGTCAACCACTGTAGACCACAAATGCTGGTGGTTAAAACGTGGGTGACATGATTTGAACCCGCGCAAACTAAATGCACGGAGACTCGAAAATATGACCTTATAATTTAAGACATACAATAAATAAATAAATAAATGGTCCAAGACTCCGAGTTTTCTATAACTCTCTACTGCTTTAATGCTACTGTTTTCTAAAATATAAATGGTCCAAGACTCCAAGTGCACTTGAATGTTTGTGCATTCAAGTTTATTTCACGGTTTCGTGTTAATATTTACACTTTATAATAATGGAATTGTTGGATCACGTACACCGTATTCCCCTTTCAGATACTCGCTCCGTATACCTGCATAAAGGAAAGTCTGGGATGTCCCGTTGTTTCCCCTCCGATGATTAAGTAAGTCGGAGGTTGTTTGTAATATGTGAATGTAAGGTTTCTGTATCAGAGAATACTTAACTTGTAATGAAGGTAGTGATGAGCTATTTATAACATTTCATACCTGGAACCATGGTTTGGTCAGAGTTTACCTCAGTCATCCTAGCTGTTCTCAGATGCATTGACCATAGTTACTTTACTGAATATTCATTTTTAGTGACTACTCTACTGTAGACCATCCTTTGTATTTGTTTAATCCTAGGCGTGCTAAAAGCAACCGGCCTAAGTCATAGGTGTACAGGCGCACCATCTAAGGTGGTCAGTGAATGCAGTGTCATCCACTGAAACTGACATAAAATACCTTCTGGCGCATCCCATTTAGGCGTCGCCTAAATGGGTATGTCCTCAAGGGCGACGCCTCTGGCTACTCTGATATGGGCGACGCCTCTAGCAAGTTGGGCCCTGAAGAGTTAAAGTCCAAAATGCTTATTGAGCCAAATGTTAATTACAACCCAGTCCAATATTTATAACCCATCAGGAATGGTAAATATTAGTCATTTAAAAGTGTTGCGCGATTATATAATATCTTTTCAAGAGAATCATACGAAAATTCGAAGTGAAGAAATAAGATATTTCTATATCAAAATATCAGTTGGATCACCCGATAAAAATGTAGAGAAGAACCAAAATAATACCCCATTAAATGCATAAAAAACTAATATCCCATTATGTGCTTGTAATCTCATCTTAATTTTTAACTTCAACATCTTTTTTCTTTTCAAATTAAATTCAAAATTCTGTTTAAGGATTGAATCTGAATCAAGAACAATTTTCTAGGTTTGAATGTTCTGATTTTGGTTTGATGAAAAAAAATGAAGTTTTAGATCAAGATTAGGGTTGTCGATGGTTAGCGTATGATACATGTATGACAAATAGCATAATCATACCATATTTTTAAACAACATATCATAAGCATAACTATTACGGGTACAATTTTTAATAACATAACCATTAAAATAACTGTAACTTTTACCAGTATACTCATATTTATTCCACACATGTAATATAATAAAACACCGAAAATATTATATAAAAAAAATACATAAATATATATTGACAATAATAAAAAATATATAAAGATAACATTATGGTTATTTATTACTTGTATGTACAGTAAATTCCATTATTTAGTATATATTAGTTTATTAATAATAAATAATTATTATATTTATATAATAACCATGGTTATAACCATGAGTATAACTCAAATACAATAACCATTATGAGTACAACATTGATCATAATAACCGTACATCACCACAATGGTACGGTTAACTATATTAAACAGTAACAGTTATAACTATGGTTATGAGTTTTTCACCGCACCATTTTCGGACCTAATCAAGATGAATATGATGATATATTGGTAAAAAAAGGTAACATTTCACGGCAAACTTGAATAAAACATTAATAATGAATGCATTTAACTTCATAATCGTGCAAGTACATTAAATTACATAAAAAATAAGTAGATGCAGATAATATATATTTTTTAATCTCATGTTCTAAACTTATAGTTCCCTTATTATATAAAAAAAATCCAAGCAAAAAAATAAGTTACCACAATTTGGCAAATATTTCACATGGTATCTTCTTAATGACGACACAACTGTTAGTGTTTGATATTTATTTAAATTTAACCTTCTCAAAGTAGGAAAATGACCGTTCAAAATGGGGCCCAGAGATACGGCCCCCCAACTGTCACTTTTTCCTCTGCTCATCACCCAAGAGCAGCGACATCATGGTAAAGCTCGCCTTTCCCTTTCTCTCCGCGACCTCCTACAACTCTTCCCACTCTTTAACGTCTCCACAGTATGTGATTCTCCTCCGTCCATTGTCGTTGGGTGGTGCTTGATCAGCCTCTGATTGGATGTGCCGAATCAAATCCCTTTTTTATGCTTCTTATGTCGCATTCTCGTTTTGGCATGATCTGGTCTGTATTCTATGGAAGAAATCCTCATCTCCTTGATGGTAGAGAGCTGCAGTAGTGAGCCGTGAGGTAATGGATGCGATTTGAGTCATTCGGGCAATACTGTCGAAGCTCAGTGTTCTCAAATGCATGTGGCTTTGACTATTAGCCGCGAGATTAGGTTTTGTGTTTACTAGTTAGCGGATTTGATTCTGTCGATGAGAGCGGTGATCATTGGTACCGTTTTTTCATCTAATTGATTTTGAGCTGAAATTCTGTGTTGATGAACTTGTTTTGATCGGGTTGATACCTCATTCTAGGATTATTCATGTATGATGTTGAAGGTTTCTGATACCTTCACTGTTGAATGATCGAATAAACCACTATAGCTTTCACTTAACTCTTTCATGAAGCTTCAGATTCTGAAAATTGGTATTCATGCCAATGCAGAGGGATCAATTACAATCAAATCATGCTCTGTTTCTTCTCTGATTCATCGGGTTTGAGCTATTTTAAGTCTTAAGGTATTTCACAATCTGTGGTACTATTTAAGGTTCAGTTTTCTGCAAAAGCATTTATACTATTTCAAATTTGATTATGACTTTCATTTTGTTGCTGAATGATGTAACTTGGCTGCACCTCTCTCCTTCTAAACTCTACGTCGATTGATCACAATTTCTTAGTTCATTTGTAGCTCATTGGGTACTAGATCAGAAAATAAAACTGATTAGGGTTCTCGGAAGCACCACAGCATGACGAAGAAATCTCAGAGGCGGCCTGCCCCATACGATGAATCGAGTTGTATGTGGGGTTTCATTAGTATCCTGGATTTCCGCCATGCTAGTAAATCGAGCCGAAAGCTTCTTATTGATAAGAGATGTGGAAGCAGGACCACAGTTGGTAATAAAATCTTTCAAAATCAAGTTATTTGTCTCCGGTCTCTTTTTGTTTCTCTTCTTAATTTGGATCTTCTTTATTCTTAACTGATCTTTTAATTAACTTACCAATCGCACAGATGTTGGAGACTTGCTTACTGAGATTAATTCATCGAATAATGTCAAAGTGCGTCCTCCTCAAGGAAACCCTGTAAGTGGCAAAGCAATTTTCTGGGACACTCATTTAATTTGTTTCATCTGTTTCTTATGATTTTGATATCAATATTTTAGGGCGAACACAGCTTTGGAGAAATCACTGATACTAGTAAACCTAGTGTCAAGACTCTGATAGAGGAAGAAATGGTCACCGAGCACCGAACATCCGTAAAAATACGTGATCCCAAATCTGGGCCCAAACAACAAGATCAGAGTCATGAATTTCTAAAGAAGAAGAAGAAGAAAAATCGCAGGAGTAAAGGAAATTCTAGCTTTGATTTGGAGAACAGGGTTTTGAATTTGAAAGCTGCTGAAAATCCCAACAGTGAGTGCCCTTGTAATGATAAACACAACGTGAATGGGATCATGGAGGAATTCTGCAATCATATGTGCGAGAGAAGCAGAAGCATTAAAAACCCAGAAGATAACAGAGTAAAGTTGCGTGAAGTGATTACAGATTTCATATCTCAGGAACTGAATAGTGGGAAGCATCTCACTGAGAGTGGAGGAGTTAATTTCCCTCAAGAACTCGTAAATGTGCTTCAAATCCCGAATTTGGATGAAGAGTCGTTTGTAAAGCACTTAGGGGACCCGAATTCGTTATTGTTGAAGTATGTTCGGAGCTTGGAGGATGCTCATTTGTCTAAACAGAAGTCTGATAAAGTGAAAGACCCCGAAGAGGGGCCCACGAGCAAACCGAGGAAGTTCTTCAAAAAAAATGTCAAGAATCAGGAAGAATCGAATACAATTGTAATTCTGAAACCTGGACCTAATGATCCAACAGGCAATTCAAGAAAAGGCAAGATTGAGTCTTCATCTGAGCCAATGGAGAGAACAAGTTCGCATTTCTTCCTGACAGAGATCAAACGAAGGTGGAAGAATGTGATGGGGAAAGATCAAGCAATAGCAACAGCTCCTAATTCCGCCACTATAAAACGTGAAAATTCAAATCTTGGACAGAAATCTCCAAGCAAAGACCATTTTTACATTGAGAAGATAGCTAGACCCAGAAAGGAAGAGAAGACTGAAACTCCCAATAGTTCTAAAAAGAGTGTCCCTAACATTTATATCGAAGCTAAGAGACACCTGTCTGAGATGGTAAACAGTGGAATTGAGGAGGTTGATCCTTCGGGGAGGAAATCTCCAAAAACACTTGCTAGGATTCTCTCTCTTTCAGATTTCAACTCTCCAGTGCGAAGCCCCAGGTGGGACCGGGATCACCGTAGCTTTATAACATCACCAATGAGATTTTCTGGCCAGAGAGAAGTTGAAAAGAAAGAGGAAGTGATGGAGGAGAAGAAAAAGGTTGCAGATAGAGAGCCGGGAACGTCTGAAATAACAATACTTAGAATGTCTGATAAGCTGCCTGCTGCTAATGAAGGGCAATATGTTTTTTCTGCTACTAGAGGTGACATGAGTTCTGAAGGTAATATTTATATCATTTTTGTATAATACTTACAAATTTATGTAGAAAATGGTTAATGACATTTTTCACTACAAGATTAAATCTTTTCCATTTCTGGAAACTGTTGACAAACTCTTTTTATCCTTACAAAAATGTAATTTTTTTTACTTTCACATTTTGTAAACACAAAATCCCTTTATTTTTCTTTTGGGGTTAAAAAACGTCAGATAAAGCATTATCGAAACTTGAAGTTTTATGCCTTCATTCAAAAATCCTTTTTTTTTTTCAGGCAAAGTGGATCTAGGAACTACGGACATAATCGAGGAAGATTGCAGTGCTACAGATGCTACTAATGTGGAGGGAAGTGGCAATATAAATCACCCATATATAACTCTTGAGCTGAGCAACCATGTAGAACGTCTAAAAGAGGTAATTACTGCAATATAAATTCACTTCACTACGTGCTTGGTACAACTCTCAACATGTTTTTACATTGTAACTCAAGATTAATTTCCATCATATTTTTGTCAGTAAAACATGTTTATAACCTTGCAATTTGATGTCTCGTTACCAGGAAGTTCTCTTTGTTCAAGAATCATTACTATCTCCAGTAGAATCTCCGCAAAGCTTTTCAGTAAGTAGAAAAACTGAAAATTTAGAAGTCACTGAAGGAAAACCTGAGCGAGATAGTCCTGTATCTGTTCTTGAGCCTTTATTCATGGAGGAAGACGACAGTCCTTCAACATCCTCATCTCGGTCAGGTACAATTCAGCAACAGATTCTAAGTTTTATGCGCAATTCATTGATAGAACAGGTAGTAGTGTATCATGTGTTATCATATCGTCTCCCTAGACGCTAATTGGACCAACTTATAATCGCCGTTATGAAAATTGCGCCCCAACTTTACATATCTGCAAATAGCAATCTGATAATCAAAATGTGACTAGGGATTTACAACTCAATGCATGAGTCATCACGTCAGAAAAATTAATGGTGTGGGTGAAAAATTGATAATTGTAATATGTAATTGATAAGTTGGTAACTTGCTATTGGTAAAAAGCGCAGTGCATAATACACATTTGAAATGTGTAGGTGCTATTTGCACATCAGTAAAAGTTGGTCTCCTTAGTTGACATTGTCTTGCAGTCTAGATTTAAAAACCATGTTTTGGGCTTAATTTTCTCTAATTTTTTCAGTTGAGCAACTCCCGATAAAACCACTGAGAATCAAATTTGAAGATGATGACGCTTCATCAGAGGAGGAAACCTTAATTTCTTACATAAGATCCACCCTGCAAACCCACTGCTTGAACTGGGACGAACTCTACATGAACTCACAATCCTCAGACCAACTTCTCGACCCATCCCTACTAAACTCAGTTGATTTCCACAGCACCCAACACGATAAAAACCTCATCTTTGATTGCATCAACCAGATTCTCCTCGAGATCTGTGATCGTCACCTTGGTAGCTGCCCTTGTGTCTTATTTGCTGGAAACCCTAGTGCTCGATCTGTCCCAGACATGGAAGAAACCGTGAATGAGGTCTGGGAAAGTATTCATTGGCACCTTGTTCGTTTAGCTCCTCAGACACTGGACCAGGTTGTCCAGAAAGACATGTCTAGAGACATATCATGGATGGATCTTCGATCTGATACAGAAATCTTCGGTCTTGAGATGGGGGATGATCTTCTTGATGACTTAATAGAAGAGACAGTGACAGTCACAAGATTCACAACTGGATCCCGACCACCAGTCAATGAAAATATAACTCCGGTAACGTATATTTTAGAGTTTGACCCGGGTTCTTGATTCTGCCATCTGTGTTGGATGTTTTTTTTTTTCACTGCCTGAAGATGATAGAGCTTGTGTGGTTTGATAAGCAGTGTAGTATATATAACATGTAGATGCTTAGTTTTTGAGGATGTGTTTTTTTGGTGTGTGTGTGTATAACCATTTTGAGGTTTCCGTTTTTTCCCTTTTTCAGGTTTGAGTTTGTAATGAGATAAGGTGGCATTGTTTTAGATGTCACATGAGAAATAAGATCAAACATATGAATTTACACTTGAAGAGTTGTTTTATGATGATGAATGTGCATTTTCAATCAAAGCAAAGAAACTTGGTGTCCAAGCAAGCGTAAATATGCATCATTTGGAGCAAAATGTTCTACCCTTCTATTTCTATGCATCTTCAAACTAGGGTTAGGGATGATAAAAAAAGACTGGTTGGACCGAATTTCCGACAAGACCGGTCCGACTAGGACTGAGACCGAGGGGACGTTTTTTTTTCTTCAAGGTCGGTCTCGGTCTCAGGCTTTTTTCCCCAAAAGCCCGACTAGGATCGAACCGGCCAAGAAAACCTTAAAAATTCATTGTGTAACCCTTGAAACACTAATAATTCATGACCTTGAAGCACTCAACAACCGTTGGATCGGTTACATAAGGGAAGTGCGATGGAAGACGAGAAGCGAGCGGGTTTAAGACCAAAACTGCAGTGATTTTATTGGCTAATTCAGTTGATTTATTTTTTACCAAAAATTTCGATCCAAGACCGAGAGCGGCCCGAGTCAAGCAAGACTGACTCAGACATTTTTTTTTTTGCCAAAGTCGGTACCGTTGGATCGGTTACATAAGGGAAGTGCGATGGAAGACGAGAAGCGAGCGGGTTTAAGACCAAAAAATCAATGATTTTTTTGGCCAATTCAGTTGATTTATTTTTTACCAAAAATTTCGATCCAAGACCGAGAGCGGCCCGAGTCAAGCAAGACTGACTCAGACATTTTTTTTTTTGCCAAAGTCGGTCTCGGTCCTCCAAATATCAAGACCGTAATTTTGGTCTCGGTCCTGCCTCCAAGACCGGCTTGGCCCGCCCATGATCAACTCTACTTCAAACTATAAGAAATTAGTAGATTTTAAAAAATATATATAGATTTACTACTATAACTGTAAAAAAAAAACGTTATTTACTACAAAAATCAAAATTTCTCTTTACAGAAATTGTGCTGTTTCGATGTTCTAACTGTCCGGATTTACGGCGATCCTATCTACATAAATCACGTCTTCGATCCACGCTACAATGTTGAACGCTAATCCTTCCAATACCCTTGAGTAGCTTTCCAGGACGGCTTGCCCCACATCCTATACAACCCGTAATTCCACGTCATATTTCGATCATAATAAAAAAAAAATTAAACGACCGAAATTCACGATATTATTTATTTTTATTTTTTAAAAAAATAAAAAAAATTACCAACCTTGTTGTATTGAATCTTGCAGATGTCCAAGCTTGTCTGTGAAAGCTCAGGAAACCTCTGCTTCAAGCGAAACAACAAGCTCTCTGCTCTCTCTGCTAGGGTATGGTTCTTGTCTGTCCGGCCGGTTTCGACGATGTAGTCCTTTACCGCCGTCCATGACGATTTTGAGAGGTAGATGCACGCCTTGCGCCGCCATGTGTACATCGAGGCCTCAACACGGTCGGCCAGCTCGAGGGCCTCGTGCTCCGATCTTACCTTGATGTTGTCAAGGAGATGGTCGGGGCAGAATTTCTCCTTCGCGGTCATGCACCGGTAGATCGAGTCACCCACACTAGTTCTTCCGCACTGAAATAGAACAAATTTATGTCAATTAGAGAGTTTTCATTAAGCTCCCGAGTTTCAAATAGTATGTCTGATTCTAGGATTGAATAGATCGATAAGAATATTATCATCAAAATCTAAGCATTTAAGAATATTCTCATGTTGGGCGACTTGGTCTATTTTCGGTTTAAACGATTGGAGCTCTAATTGAGCCTCAATTGATGTCTTATGTTCTGAATCTGAATCCAGACCAAGTCGTCCAACCTGGAAGACCTAGCCTGAGTTGAGTCTAGGAACCTGGTCTGAGTTCGGACCACAAACCATAGGACTTGAGTTTGGAGACTTGGTCTGAGTTCATACCCCAGTTTATAGAACTCTCGATTGTGACTCAATTGGAGCATCAATCGATCTAAACCGAACCTGGACAGCAGGACCAGACCGTTTGAGACTCCAATTGAGCCCTAATTGGGAGTCCTATGACCTGGCTAGGAGACCCCCGGTGTGGCTCGAATCCAGTCGGAATCTGTTTGTAATATTAGTGTAAGTTTGTAGAATTTGGTTGTAACATTAAACAAAATATTATGTTAATATTTGCAATATCAAAAATATTTAACAAAATTTTATTATAGAAGTAACAAAAGTATCAATTACCATTATTTTTAAACATGTTAAATTATTAACTATTACAAAATTCATGTTGGTGCAACTAAATTTTAGTGCAAACATGTTGGATCATTTTCAAAATTTTCCCTAAAAAAACTATTTCTTGCCACACAAGCTATCGATTTCTCGGGATTATAAGGGAACCAACCTTCGGAAGAGACGTTATATACGAATCAGGGATATCCATTTCGTCGAGAATGCTGCTGTTGATGGCAAAAGCGGCCTTATGAATCTGACTCGCTGTGTCTCTCTTTTTCCTTAACTCATTCCTCGAATTCTCAGAGAGACCTTCGGAAGGGACACAAGGGACCGGAAGCCACCACTTCTCTTCTTTGTGGTGAACCACTCGTCGGAAAGAACCCGATCGAGTCGAACTCGAAGACATGCTTCCATTTTCAGCGTACCAAAACTCTGTCTCTTGGAAACCATCCAAGGTTTCCTGTAAAAAAAAGATTGGTATGCAATTTATTGATTATTCTGGAAATAAAAACACCAAAGAATGAATTTTGATCTGAAATTCTTACCAGAAGCATCGCATCGAGCTTCTTTAATGCCGGAAGATTGATGCAGATATCGGATCTCGGCCGATTCGCCATTATCTGAAGAACAACATTACATAAACCTAATTAATCCCAAAATTCTGTAAAATCAATAATCGTTGTGATTGGAAAACGACATGATCTTTAGGTTACTGGTTTACCTCGACTGATGTCCCGTTCTGCATTGTCTGTAACGTCGGGAGGAACTCGACGATGTAATCGCAGACCGATAGAAGACAAGACATTTCCCTTCTCCACATTGCCTTCTTTTCCGGCTTCAGAGGCTCTAACCTTAAATTATGTCCGAATATGGTTGCTGAACAATGCAAATGTCAACTAAAATCAGCAAAAGCAAACGGATTAAACTGAAACCCTCGTTTTTGCCGGTGTTTTCTTATTAGAAATTGATATTTTTGAGTGTTAATACCGTAGAGATTCGTAATGGAGTTGGAGATGGCGACAGCAGTACAGACTCCTTTGCCACTTCCAGACATGTCTTCTCCTAACAGCAGCTTCCCGAACCTCTCCTTCATCATTTCAACCTCTGCAAGTGAAATCAGCTCGATCAATTGTCTACCCAGATCGAGGAATTCGACAAATATAGCAGGAATCGTACGAACTTTGCAGAAAAAAATCAATGAAGTTTCAAGATTCACCTAAATCCACTGTCTCGGCATGTTTTATCTTCTCCTCGGAGTCATATTGGTGCAATTTCAATCCTAACCTGCTGATGGCAGCTGGGTTGTGGCGGCCGGACTTGATGGTCGGACACCTTGAGGGTGACGGTTCGCTGCAGAAACTCCTGTCGTCGATCGGGTCTGAGAATTCCGACGTAGCGGAATTCGTCCGGCAAAACAAGAACGAGTCGGTGCTCACAGTTGAATACATCGGAGTCTCGGGATCGCCGCCGTCATTGGCCGACGGCTTGTCCGTGATCATCTCCCTGAAACTGAAGCTCTGTTCCAACCTGCATTCCATCATGTCGAAAACTTGAAATTGCAACGAAAGATTCGAACTTTTCTTCTGGATCGGAGAAATCGAACTAGGGTTCTTCGATTCCTATAGAATCTAATGAATGTAGAGAGATTTTGAAGAAGAACAAAATGAAGTGAAGACGATGACTGATCCGAAACTGCCCTAAAGCAACGTTCTTTAACCATAACCACACCCTTTAATTTCTTGCTTTAACGTTACCTTTTTTATTAATCAAGGTGTCGAATTTCGAAACTGAAGAATCGAATTGAATCAGCAGCAGCAGATGAGGAATGCCGTTTAAAATTGAAACTGATTTTCCCTCGCAATCCTTCCTTCCTTTTTCTCGGGAAACAGAGACTTGAAGAGGAAGTAAGAGTGAGCAGAGAAGAAGCAGAGTTTGGGTTGAATTCGAGGGGGATTCTTTTATATATATTATAAAGAAAGAAATCAGAGTAGTAAGTACGTGAAAAGCATGGTGTAAAAAAAAAAGTACAGCAATATTGAATTAGTTTTTTACAGATCATTTTCATTATAATATGCAATTTGTACAAAATTAATTCATACACCTACTTGTGGTTGGGTTTTTCTTGTTTTTTTTATAAATGTGATAGTAAATTTGATGAATAATTATGTTGAAATGATTAACATTTGGTATTTGAAGTTTGTCATTTAAAATATATTATTTGTATTGATTGAAAATATTGTTTTGATTTAGAAAAAAAAATATCACATATTGAGAATGAAGACTTTCAGGCCACCACCACCATTCATATGAAGTGGGGAAGTCACTTACTGAAGTGGAGAAGTCAATCTTTTGGTGGGCAAGTCACTCACCAAAGTGGACAAGCCACTCACGAAAGTGGGCAAGCCACTGACCACAGTGGGCAAGACAATCATCAAAGTTGTCAAGCCACTGAAGATTACCATCTTTTCTGGTCTATAAGAAGCCAACAGTGTCTGAAGGAAAAAGAACCACAAGAAAGAGAGAAGAAAATAAACGGTTGTTGGTGTCTTGAGTGTGAGAGAAAATAATGTTGTACTGTTAGCCAAAAATACTGAGTGAGTATTTTAGAGTGCGAGTGATACATTGTGTGTTTGATGTGATACACAATTTGTAACACTATTTGTCTATAGTGAAGTGTGAGTGTGAGTCGTGGACGTAGCCAATTTGGTGAACCACGTAAATTCTTGTGTCGTTTGCATTTCTCTTAATCCATCGAGTCCTAAGGTCATGTAAAAGGAAATTAGCAGCGGCTAATATCCCAACATCACAATGCACTGTGAATTTACCTACAATATATTTTTTTTTAAAGGAAAAATATATGTTTTCCTCATGATACGAGTTGGGTAGAGTATAAACATGTCCCACCCCGTATTGTTAACACTCTATATACAGATGTTGTATTTTAATTCCGGTTGTATCGGGAACTCGTGCGTTCCCCAATTTTGTGAGTAATATACGAAGATAGTTTGGCCAAAAAAAAAATATTAAGTAGGTATGGAAGTCATAAATTTATATTAAAAATGTAAAGTATATATATTATAAGATTTAATTTTAATTATAACATACACTTTTATATGAATGAAAATGTATCATACACCAATTGCCCAACCACCAATAAAGCCCATTCCTGTGATGGATTAATCAATTTTGAGCTAGATTAAAATACCTGGTAACAGCTAGCACACATGATATAAAGGTGACCTTATTTATATATTTCTTAATTAATTCATACTCTACTTTGTTATTGATCCTTCTTTGTCATGAACTTGGTTATCGATATGTATTTTTCTATTTATATATAAGATTACTTCCCAATATTTTGTAAAATGATTAGACTAACTAGTAAAATGATTTCTCAATAAATCAAGTTCAACTTTCTCTTGAGAAAATGTTTAGCTTTCAATCAAATATTATAAAATAATTTTTACAAACCAAAAAGGAAAAAAATAAATAAATAGTGTTATTGGCTAACTAAATGTCTTCATTTTTTTTACTATTCATAATTTAAGTATATTATGCCTAAATATAGTAAACTAAGATGTAAAAATTTATGGTAACTTTATATTTTCCCATTTTGCTAAGAAAAGTCTACTATTTGCTATTTATTTTTCAAATATATCATCTCTAAATTAAGGTAACTTTATATTTTTTTTACAAAGTGCACAACTATATTATTACATAAGTATTATTATTACTCAATTCTCTCTATATATGTATGAACGAATGTTGTGTTTAGTATATATATAGTTAATTACCTACTTTGTAGTTGAACTTTAAGATTTGAATAGTTTGTTGTCTGAATTTTTATTGAATAAATTGCTAACTTTTTTTTTTTCAAAGTTATAATTTTTTAATTTCTTCTAATTTATTATTAAATGAGACACTTACATACATGTGTAACCTAGTAAATAACAAATATTTCCAAAGTTCAACTAGCAAAATACTTATTCATTTTTTTACAAAATTCAGTTAGTACATTGTGAACTTTTCAAATATTTAATTAGCAATTTGCACAAAAAAAAATAGAGTACGATAAACAAACAAAAATGCAGTTTGCATTTTGCAACTTTAACGATAAGCTAAATAAAAATAGTAAATTGCAACTTTATATACAGTCATTTAATTAAAATAAATAAATTATTCAGACTTAAATACATGGTGAGTTGTTAATTGTTTATGGTCAAAGAATAGAGACATGGTGTCTTAGTGGTGTGTGAAAGAACCATATAGAAATGAAATGTTTATGTCATTACGTGTATTTATTTGTTTTCTTCTCATCATTAAGGAATTAATGACGTGTTTAGTTTGTTAATACTTTATCTTTGACATACTAATCTGTTTTCTAGGTGTTCAAAGTATAAAGACGTGCCTACCATATCTTCATCATGTTCTACGACCTTTGTTCTTATACATTAGTTTAGAGTAATTCACCACATTGCTCATTCAATTTTTAATGTGTTTTTTTTTTTAAATAAATCTCTTAAAAGTTTAAATTTGTAGGTTATGTTATTTATAATTCAATAATTTTTAATTTTTTTCCCAAATTAGCAGAATATATTGTAAAATGCAAAAATAACTAAATATTTTTAAAATTCCGGAGAATTAAAATTTAAAAACTTTTTAATATATTACAATTAAGTTTCGAACGATTCAGACTCAATCATGGAGTTCTTTGTCCTCTGTCTTTCTTAAACGAGTTGATCTACATTTTGAGTTGGTCTAGATCGTAACCCAAACTAGGACCCTCTAGTTAGATTCCATTAAGACCCTAAACTCGATTGTAAGAGTTTAATTATAATATTTGAATAAGTATTTTATTATTTTTACAATTTTAAAATGCATTCTATCTAAAACTGATGACATATGACTGAGATAAATATTTAAATTCGTTGAAACATAGTTATTTTTTGGATTAATCTATTAAAAAAAGTCCATCTAAAAATATTTTACTTTAAAATGTTTCTTGTCTATAATTTCAATGGAACTTTTATAGTTTGTTTAACTAATTAATTATTATAATTTGTCCCCGTATCTTTATATCCTTGTTGCTGATGTGTTGTCTAGGAGAGTCGAACAGAGAGTTAGGGACCGTGAGATAGTTGGAATCAAGCCAAGAAGGTGCTGCCCGGAGATCCATCATCTCCTGTTTGCTGACGACTCGTTATTTTTCCTGAAAAGCACGGTGGAGAACGCCCGGGCCCTTAAATCAACTCTCGACGAGTACTGCAGCATGTCAGGGCAGAAGGTCAACTTCACAAAATCAGTACTCTTCGGGGGAGTGGAGGAACAGAATCAGACAGCCCTGGAGATTGCAGCAGTCTTCGGAATGCAGCTGGTTCGTGACCCAGGTAAATACCTGGGGCTACCGTCTATGTGGGGGCGTTCAAAAAACAAAGCTCTGCATTTCTTGCAGACCAAGATACTACAAAAACTTCAGGGATGGAAATCGAAGCTCTTGAACAATGCGGGGAAAGAAATCCTTATCAAATCGGTCATCACTGCGATCCCCACTTATACAATGAGCGTTTTTAAATTTCCAAAGATCTGGTGCAACAAGATTAATGTTTTCATTGCTCAGTTCTGGTGGGGAGCTGCGAATGGAGATAAGAAGATCCATTGGCGAAAGTGGGAGGTTATGACGAGGCCAAAGGAGAAGGGTGCGGGTTCAGGGAATTGGAGGCTTTCAACATAGCCCTTCTGGGCAAGATGGCTGCGAGACTGATGACTGAACCCGAGGCCCTCTGGGTTAGATTTTTAAAAGGTATGTATTATCCTGATACTGATTTCATTCATGCTGTTAAGGGAAGTAAAGCTTATTGGGCATGGGGTAGCCTCTTGGAAGGCAGACGAGTCATCCGAGAGGCTGGTGTATGGGAGCTGGGGGATGGGGTCTCGATAAACCCCTACACAGATGCATGGATCCCAGGAAGCTTTAAGTCCAGATTGGGAAAACACCCGATCACAAGGGCCCAACATGAAGGGAGGGTAGCTGACTGGATTGAGGCGGAGCTTAGACGGTGGAAGGAGGACACAATTAGGGAGGTGCTGAGTGGGGAGGAAGCTGAAATGGTGCATGCTGTCCCAATCCCGATGTTCCCCATAACAGATATGCTAAGGTGACCGTTTGAAAGATGAGGCACTGTTTCCGCAAAATCTGCCTGCAAATACATTCGAGCTACTAATCACTCAGGGGAGGATGAAGCATTAGAACCAGGCTCGGGACAAAATCTATGGGACTTGATCTGGAAGTCGGATACACTCCTGAAAATTAAGACATTCGTCTGGAAGCTAGCTGCAAATGCGGTTGCAGTTAGGCAGGAATTAGTCAGGAGGGGAGTGCAGATCCTTCCTACCTGTCCGATGTGTGATCAACTGGAAACTAGAGAACATATGATTTGGGAGTGCGAATGGGTGCAGCCTATATGGAGAGAGTTGTTGCATCTTCAACAGGCTAGTGATGGGTGTCAATTTATAAACGAGTGGCTATTGAGGAGAGGATCAGAAGGAGGGAGATCTCGATCTGTATTTTCACTAAGGTGGAATACAACTATGGCCACTTGTTGGATGATCTGGAAGGCTAGATGTGAGGCAGCTTTTCAGGGGACTGCACCGGATGCAACAGGAACCATCCTCAACGTGAGTACTTGGAGGCTAGAGCTGTATGTGAAGCTGTCAAGTTTGCTGTTCACAGAGGTTGGCAGATCGTCGAGATAGAGTTGGATGCTTCCATAGTCATCAACCACATTGTGGGCGTTGAACGGGCCTGGCGACTCGACACAATTTTGCAGAATAGTCTCCTGGAGGCGTCACATTTCAGGAGTATAGTTTGGAGGAAGATCCCGAGGTCCGCAAACGATTGTGCGGAATTGGTAGCAAGGAACGCGATGGTAGGGATGAGTCACCACGGCTGGGTTTCTAACCCACCACCCCCGCTCTTAGATCTTATGCGGTTAGATAATGAGCTTTTTTCAGCTCCAATTTTGTCAAACCTTGAACCGTTATCGGCTCCAATTTTGCTCTCGTTATAATGAATGAATGTTTGTTGGCCAAAAAAAAAATATCCAATTACACTAAAATATCTAACAAAATATTTTAATCAAATAACAAAATGCTTAAATGTCATGCCATATTGTAATGGTTAACCTAACCTTACATGTGTTCATGTTGTGTTAAGTTAGTCAGTTATGAATGCTCTCAAATTATACACACTCTCTCACTGCAGTTGAGACTGCAGAAATTTTGAATAGCAATACTAAACTCAAAGAAGATCAGATGCATTCTTTGCAAGATATGGAAGAGGATGCACCAAAGAGCTCAACGAATTCCATCTCCTACAAGGAAAAACTCACTGGGATTGTTCCGGGAGCTTATAAAAAAGCATTCTATCAGGAATGCCTGAATTTGTCTGAATTTTCTACCTCAAAAGACCAGGATGCAGTGGAACAGGCGGGTAAACTGACCTACACCATATCCAAAGATGAGAAAGCAAGGATACATAAAAGGTATGACCAATCTATAATCGTTAAAATTATAGGAAGGAGCATACCTTATCATCACATGGTGCTGAGAATTCGAAATCTCTGGAAACCGGAAGGGGAAATGTCATGCATTTTGCTTGGGGAAGGTTTTTACCTTGTCAAATTCACTTGTTTGGGAGACATGGATAAGGTGTTTAGAGATGGACCTTGGTTCATCAATGGACAATTTTTATCCATACGAATTTGGGAACCCAAATTCAATCCAGAAAGAACCAATGTATCCAAAGTAGCTGTTTGGATCAGATTGCCAAAGTTACCTATGGAATTTTTTGACCCTACTATATTACAGGGGATTGGTAACACAATAGGTCCTCTGTTGAGAATTGATAGTTTCACCATAAACGCTGAAAGAGGGAAATTTGCTCGGTTGTGTATTCAAATGGATTTGAGCAAACCTCTTCCTCCTTCAATCGACATTGATGGTTATTCCCAAAAAATTTCCTACGAAGGAATTCAGTCAATTTGCTTCTCGTGTGGCATGGCAGGGCATACAAAAGAGCAATGTAAATTGATACCTGTAATAGATACAAGTTCTGAAAAGCATACACCAATCAATACAAACATTGTTGCAACACCGAAAAATATAGATCCGAACATAGAAATTCCGAATGAAGAAAGGGGTCCTTGGATGTTGGTTACCCGTCGGAAGTCAAAGCCTCTTAATCAAATGGAGATCCTGCTCCCGCACAAGCGTACGGGCCACCAGAAGAAGACGGAGAAGCTCGTCGGAAATCTACCAACATCAACCACCGGGAGTCAACTCGGCGAAAAGACAACCATCGACGTACATAACGGGAAGAATAGCTCGTCGGAAGCTGGTCGGGAAGAGGCAGTGGGTGGGACCGTGATCGAGTGGAGACATAACGGTTATGTTGAGCAAGAAGATCAACTAGAATCGACTCGCGTGGAAGAAAGGAGACATGCGGAGACACCTTCGAGTGGAGGAGTGCGGGATAACGGATGGGAAGAGGAGAGGCATGCGAAGACAACACACCGAGGCATGCGCAGACAACAAACCGCAGCAATCTCAACCATGGGCAGACAAGGAGCTAGTGGAGCAGCTGCTTTTGGTAGTGGAACGGTAGTGGAGACAAGGAAGGATGACCGAGACAATGGAGAACATGCAAGGAACGGTAGTGGCTTCGCTGGAAAGGAGAAGACAACAAGCAATGGGGAGACAGCATGGAGAAAAGTGAAGACGACAGCAGCTGGTCCGACAGGAAAGGTGAAGACAAGTACCGTAGGAGGAGCTGGCACTCTTCAGATCGAGGAGGATGTCGAACGAACAGGTGGAGATGGAGCTCAGGACATGGGCCGTGGTCTTCGGCAGCAGGAATCAACAAACCAGAAGAATAATGCTGGTGAGGAATGTCGAGATACTCACAAACCAGATGGCGGGGGAGCTGCATGCGAGGGAGATGTCGAGATGGGCCAAACTGGTGGGCTTGCCAATGCTGCTTTGTTGGACCGAACAACAATGATGGACCGAAATGATGGGATGGGCTTGATCACTGGTTTGGATCGAAAGGCTGGGCCGGTCGGTGAGCAATCAGAAGTTATGATGGATTTGGCCGAACCGAACTCACATCTGCAAGAAGAGTCGGATGTTTGGACAATTCAACTTAAGACTATTGAGGATGATATTATTATTAGTCCTATTTATTATCCTAATGAGAATAACATTTTAACTCACTCTGTGAAAGTTTCAAAGGGCAGGGATGTTTCAAAAGGCAGGGACATGGGAAAATTGGGAAGTCGTAAGGATGTTTCGTTCAAAGGCCAGGGACACAAAAAAATTGGGAAGCCCAGAAGTCATTTGGATATGGTGGATAAAGGGTCAATACACATCGAAAAGACATTGACTGAGCAACAAAGTCAGAATGGTCAAACTCAGGAAGGTGAGAGCCAAGGTGAGGTATCTAATATGATTTTAGATGATAGTAGAGCTATGTAATTGGGTTGGTTGTATTTTTAACAGGTTATTTATGAATCAAGTACATCTTTCTAATAATATGGTTCCTGAAAAAGCCCACATGAAAGCCTTAATGTGGAATGTTAGAGGTTTTGGTAATCCGACAGCGGTTAAGGCGGTCAAGCATCTCATTCGTACTCACAAGCCTACGGTGTTGATTTTAATTGACACTAGACTTAGTGGTCAAAGGATGGTTGAGCAAGCAGGTAAATTACCTTTCAACAAGTTTATAGGGGTGGAAGCCAGAGGCTTTAAAGGAGGGATTTTAGTGTTGTGGAATGATCACGAGACAAAAATTTCGAAGATGGCTTCTACAGAGCAGGAATTACACTTCAAAATCCAGGTTACCCCTTCTAATCTGTCTTGGTTCATGTCTGCTATTTATGCTAGCCCAAACTTAAATGAAAGATTACTGTTGTGGGATAATCTTAAATCGGTTGCTTCTACCATTTCTAGTCCTTGGTTAGTTGTAGGGGATTTTAATGACGTCACTAATAGCTCGGAGAAGTTGGGGGGTAATAGTGTTTGTTTGAATAGGGTGTCCCTTTTTAATGATATGATTAATGATTGTAATTTGATTGACCTAGGTTTTAGAGGGCCTAAGTTTACTTGGGTCAATATGAGGAACTCTGATAGTTTAATTCAGCAAAGACTTGATAGGATGATGGCAAATATGGATTGGAAGTTTCGGTTTCCCAATGCCTCTGTTACCCATCTTATGAGAACTCACTCTGACCATTGCCCGATTTTTATCAATTCTGGTGGGGATGGGGGGAACAGGGTTAAGAGACCGTTTAGGATGGAGCCTATGTGGCTTGACCACCCAAGTTTTGAAATCCTGGTTAAAAATACTTGGAATGAATTTAATAACAGGATCACGCCTGCCATTAATTACTTCCCTGGAAAAGCTAGATCCTGGAATAAAGAGATTTTTGGGAATGTTTTTCAGAGAAAAGAAAAGATTCTTCGGAGGATTGAAGGAGCTCAAAAGAGTATTGCTAATGCTCCCAACGAGTTCATCGTCGCTCTGGAAAAGAATCTTCAGGTTGAACTCTCTGAGATTCTTGACCAGGAAGAAAAACTTTGGGCTGCAAAGTCTCGAACAAAGTGGGTTAAAGACGGGGATAGAAACACAAAATTCTATCATATTTCTACCCTTGTTAAAAGGAGGAGAAATAAGATTCTCGCTATAAAAGATTTAGTGGGAAATTGGATTTTTGATGAGGGACTTATTCAAGATGAATTTCATAAGTTCTTTTCAAATCTATTCACCACGTCTAAAGTCAAATCCACCCTCTTGGTTGCTTGCCCAGAATCTTGGAGAACGGCGTTGTCTGATACCGAAATTCGTCGTCTAAACAATGCTGTCTCTTTTGAAGAAATTAGAAAAGCCACTTGGGATCTGAAACCTTTTAAAGCTCCGGGGCCTGATGGCCTTCATCCGGCTTTCTTCCAAAAGATGTGGAATTGCACTGGTAACTCTCTGACAAATGCAGTTAGTGAGGTGTTTAGGAGGGGGACGGTCCCTACAAGCTGGAACGAGACGTTTATATGTTTAATTCCAAAATGTAGTCAGCCAAATTCGGTCTCTCATTTCAGACCAATCAGCCTTTGCAATTCTATTTATAAGGTGATTTCAAAAATCCTGGTGAATAGAATCAGACCGGCTCTGAATAATCTCATATCTCCTTTTCAGACTAGTTTTGTCCCAGGTAGAAGAGGTTCTGATAATGTAATTCTGCTTAGAGAGGTGCTTCATTTTTCTAAGCATAAACAGGGCAAATCAGGGTGCATGATTATAAAAATTGATATGGAGAAAGCGTATGATAGAATTGAGTGGGACTTCATCAGACGTACTCTTAATTTCTTTAAATTCCCTGAGAATACCATTAAGTTGATGATGAGTTGTATTTCCACGTCTTCTGTTGAGATTTTGTTTAATGGGGGGAAACTAGAAAAATTCTACCCGTCCAGAGGCATTAGACAAGGGGATCCTTTATCTCCGTACATCTTCATCCTTTGTATGGAATATCTGGCGTTTCTAATCGATGAAAAAGCTATGCAGGGACAATGGAAAGGTGTAAAAGTGGGAAGAGGAAACTTGACTCTTTCTCATCTTTTCTTTGCTGATGACCTCATTCTAATGGGAGAGGCGACACCTGAAAATTGTAACTGTATTAACTCGGTTTTAGAAGAGTTCTGCGCCATATCGGGTCAGAAAGTTAACCAAGGGAAATCAATCATGATGTTCTCAAAAAATGTTCCTCCTACCACAAGAACAGAGATCTCAACGATTTTAAAGGTTAAAGCAGTTGAGAATTTTGGGGCTTATCTGGGGTTTCCACTTGATTTATCAAACTCAAAAGTTAACTCCTTTAACTTTGTCTTGGATAAAGTTAGAAATAAACTTTCGGGTTGGAGGGCAAACCTTCTATCAATGGCTGGAAGGGTCACGTTGGTCAAATCAGTCATGTCCATGATCCCCTCTTACTATATGCAATGTACTATGTTCCCTAATTCAGTGTGTAAAGAGTTGGACAGGATTAACAGAAATTTTGTTTGGGGATCTACGGATCAGAAAAGGAAACTTCACTTGATCAATTGGGAGGAAATTACAAAACCGAAAAATCTAGGGGGACTTGGTATTCAATCGGCAATGTATAGAAACAAAGCGCTCCTGGGAAGTTTGGCGTGGAGATTGAAAAAGGAAACGGCTCCTTGGGCTGTCATGATTAGAAACAGAACGTTTAAACAAGATGGAAGTTCTCTCACTACTTCGAACAAAACTCCATGTAATTGGAAAGCTATTAATGAAGGGATGAAAACCCTGAATATGGGTTCGGGGTGGGTGGTAGCAAATGGTAGGGATATTAAATTTTGGCAGGATAATTGGGTAGGTAATCAGCCCCTTCGAGCAGCTATTTATGGCCCTCTGAAATATGAGGAAGACAAATTGATGGTAGCAGATGTCTTTCAAAATGATGAGTGGAACTTAGATAGGATTTCTTTTGAGTTCCCGGAAAAAGTTGTGGACATGTTTCGAAGTACTCCGGGGGATATGACAAATGTCTCCTTGGACACTAGAATATGGAATGCCACAAATTCGGGAAATTACACTACTGCATCTGCTTATTCTATTTTAGCAGGGCATGACTCAAATAGTCAGGTACTTGAACAATGGGATTGGGTTTGGAAAATTCAGACTATCCCAAAAATTCAGTACTTTATTTGGTTGTGCCTGAAGAACATATTAGCTACTTGCAAGCTTTTGAATCGCAGAGGATGTAGTGTGAGTCCTATCTGCCAAATATGTAATGCTGAGGTGGAGGATGTAGATCACATATTGCGTGGGTGTGAGCAGACAAAAAATATGTGGAATTCAGCCATCTGGCCGCCCAGTCTGGGGCAATCGTTCCATTATACTCTGAATGATTGGATTAAGTTCGGATGTCAGGCTACGGGTGTCAACGTTCAAGGAGTTCAGGGGAATTTCCTTTTTCCATATGTTTTATGGAACATTTGGAAAAATAGGAATTCAACTATATTTAATAAACCTGCTATTTCTTATGTTATTAATCTTTCTTTATCTCAGGCAAAATTTCACCAAAATGTTTATCTTGAGACTGAGGTCACTAATGAGTTTGTTTCCATTGATGTTAGTTGGAATCCCCCCAAAAAGGATTGGTTTAAAATTAATACTGATGGAGCTGCTAAGGGTAATCAAGGAATTGCAGGTGCAGGCGGGGTCATCCGAGACTACAAGGGCCAATGGATTGCAGGATTCTCAAGGAATTTGGGTTGTTCAAATAGTCTCACTGCGGAATGCTGGGCCATCCGAGATGGGCTCTTACTGGCAAAATCACTTGGTTTAAAATCCATTCACCTCGAAACAGATGCCCTCTCAGCCCATAAGGTAATCTCTGAGGAAAATATGTCAAATCTAAAGCTAATGCCCATTATTGCGGATTGCAGGAAGCTAATGATGCAGTTCGAAAGAATGAAGTTCAGACATATATACCGAGAAACAAATGCGGTAGCAGATATTATGGCAGACATGGCGACTAAACAGCGTCAAGTGTTCGAATTTCATATTGTACCTCCGAAGGAAACTACTAACGCGATTCGTAAAGACGCGGTCGGTTTTTCTTTTTCGAGAATTGTAAAAGCTAGCTAGTTTGTGTTTTGTATGTTTTGGACTTGGGCAAAGTTTTGCCACCTCTTTCATTTTAATCCATATTTACCAAAAAAAAAAAAAAAAAAAACCTAACCTTACATGATACACATATTACATAGTTTATCATTATTTAATAAATATTACACAATTATAGATTGAATGAATAAGATTTGTCCAACCAAACGCATCACCATCATCGTTCATTGATATTACTAAAGTTGGCGAATTTACACACACACCACGAGGGAGGAATTAATATTGTATAATATTTAATCAATCATTAAAATTTGCGTCGATTCATGCATTTCATGAACGTGAAGAGGACATGCATATATTCAGATAAATATCATCAACTTAATTATTCCAATACACGATTAAAGCACTCTTCTCATATATTCGTGTTTAGATATTTATATTAAAAAATCTCACTTTGTTTTACATTGATCTAGTAACTCACGACTCAAACATTGACTAAATGTTTCTATAAAATGGGAAGTAGAGTAATCCAGGTGCACACAACTTTGTTAGTTGGTAAATTAAATTTTTTGAAGGTGCCTAAACCCGGTGTACGCACACCCTGCAGTAAAACGGCACCAAAAGACCAAAAATAAATCTTTTTTGGGGGCTTATCCGTTCACCCGGTGCATCCATTTCACCCATATGCAGACCACTCCATTAAGTTGGGCTATCCTTAATCCCATCATATAAAGCCCATTTATTTAAATCAGCTCATTCCATTATGTGGAACAAAGGTTGATATGTAGGTCCATTCGGAAGCCCAACATCTCCCGCAAATACAGCCCAATTCATTTTTATGGGCCTAAAGTTAATGGTTTGGGCCCAAATAAAGCTTATTTCCCCTAAATGAAGCCCAGACCATTATGATCAAGCCAATATCTTCTCAAAAAGGCCCGTCTCTACTTTGATAGGCCCAAGGTTAGTTATTCGCGGCCACATTTGAAGCCCATTTTCCCAAATGCAACGCAATGGACTATAATCCTCGTCTAAGGTTAACGTTTTGGGCCAATTTAAAGCCCATCTCGATTAAATAGAAGCCCATTTAACTATGATCGTCCTAAGTTTATTGATTTACGCCACATTGAAGCCCATAATTTCCAAATCCAGATGACTTCATTATGGTTAGCCTTAGGTTGATGAAGTGGGCCATTTGGAAGCACATACGAGCCCAAATACTTTCCATTCCGCCATGGTGGTGGGCCTTAGGTTAGTTTTTAGATATTTATATGAAACATCTATTAATCTGGTAACTCTTTTTATTACCAACAGTTATCGTATTTAAAAAAATATAAATATTAAAAAAAAAATAACAATTATTGAAAACGAAAATTATTTATTTATAAGGTGAAATATCATGTACAAAAAAAAACATATATTGACGCGTGTAATAGAAACTAATCTGTTGGTAAAGGTGAAGTAAGATCACAATTTTATTGAAATAATAAAATAATAGGGACAAAACAGTACTTTTTCCCAACGGAGATTCAACAAAAATTTCGTGTTATCGTGTTCGTGTCGTGTTGAGACAATAAATTTCGTATCGTGTTCGTGTCGTGTGTCCGTGACACGATTACATTTTCGTGTGTTTCGTGTTGAACTTTCGTGCGTGTCGTGTCGTGTCCTGGTGCACGATAGCACGCACGCACGCACGCACGAATTGACAGCACTATATACAACCTAATTTCCACTATGATAGAGCTTGATTAGTTATGTGGGCCACATAGAAGCCCATTTGTTCAGTATACAGCACATTCAATTATTCTAATGAATTGGCCCATTTGAAGCACATCATCAACCAAGTAAAGCCCAATGCACTTGTGGGTCTAAGGTTAGTGGTTTGGGCTATATAGAAGCCCATTAATAACAAATGCAAGGTTGAGATTTGGGCCATATAGAAGCCCATTAATCACAAATACAAGATTGAGTATTTAAGTCATATATTTCAGTCCACTATGATGGGCCTATGATTACTGAATGGGCCTATATTGATGTTAGTTTTGTGCAAGTCAAGCCCACTCAATCCAAAAGTAAGGTTTTCGTGGCGCGTGAGTCCACTCTCTTCTCTGCCCAAAACAGAAAACCCCAAATTTTCTAGGGTTTCTGATTGTGACAGATTCAATCCGATCGAGGTAATCCTTTGGTCGTTTCCGTGTGTCTCCGTCTGATCTGCAGCAGTTATGACCAGAGACAAAAGGTGGAGCTCCAATTGAAGTCAACCGCCAGCTGCAACTTTCGACCAACAGAGACAGGACAGCTGCTACATATGCCGAGGGACAGAACAGCGCAAGCATCGCTACCTGCTACCTGATACGGACGAATCCCAGGCGCCAATCCCAGGAACAATCATCGGATACTCACCGAGCTGCCTACCCCTCTGCTGCTGCCATCTGTCGTGGAATCCAAGCCGACTTCTGTCCAATCAGCAATCTAGCGGACCAATCACGATTTAGCATTCCCAACAGAACCATGCAGAAGAAGAGAAACCAAAGAGTGAACAGAAAACCCTAAACCCAGATTAACCGAACTAATCCTCCTTTTTCATCTGATTTGCAGGAAAGTAGAGACAACGGTGAGGACGAGTGGTCCACGGGCAGGATGTCGAGTCCAACTGCCAATTCCGATGATGATAATGGACCCCGGGAAATTTGGGAACTGAGTGAAGAACAGTACATTGGCGAGGCCGACCGTTATGTCGGTAAGATTATCTCGCAGAAACCGATCAAGATGAATGTTGTTAATAGTGTGCTGGACCAGGCGTGGGCTAGATTTAATACCATTAGGATCTCTGAAACTGCCCCGGGTATATTGCTTTTTGATTTCGATAAGGCGGAGATAAGGGACAAGATACTTGATATGTCACCTTGGTCGATTAACGGGCACATTCTGAGTATAAAGAGGTGGGACCCTAGCACCGGGGTAAATGAAGTGGAATTCCATAAGGTCCAATTCTGGGTCCAAATTCATGACCTAGGATATGAAAAGTTTAACTCGGCCAATGCCAAGAGGATAGGAGACAGGATTGGTAGATGCATGGGAACCGAATCCGATGAGATGATGAAGAACCGAACGTATATCCGCTTGAGAGTGGAAGTGGAGGTAGATAAACCCCTACTACCGGGCTTTTGGTGGAGGAACTCGCAAGGAGTGGAAAAATGGGCAACGATAAAATACGAGCGTCTCTCCGACTTTTGCTATGGTTGTGGAATATTGGGTCACACGACCCAATCTTGTAAGGAAGACGTCAGACAGTCCGAGACAAATCCCCTAGCTCCCGCGTATGGCCCGTGGCTGGTGGGCATACGCCCAAAACAATCATCGTCTAGAGGCAGCCCGAACAGGGAGGAGGGGCATAGAACTCCGGGCAACACTAGAGGGACAAAAAAGACATGGTTCGAGATGATGCGGGAAGCTGAGGCTGCGGAACAAAGCAGGAAGAGAGGCGAAGCTCACAATCGCCGTGGCCCCTCTGAACGCAGCAAGGGGAAGACAGACACAGGGGGGAGCTCAGACGTGGAGATGGGAACAGAGGACGACGAGCTGCAACAGGATCGCCAGGAGGGACAGACCGGGCAGAACGCAGGTCTCGACCTTAATGCTCCTCCGGAGGAAAATGCCCTGATATTACACCGTCCACAGCCCTCCCAGACACCACGACAGAACCAACCCCAACCTCGCCTAAAGCTTACCCTCCCCAATGACTGGAACCCCATAACGAACAACCGCCACCAACAGAGCCGACACCTGGACAGTCCCCCAGCCTCCACCACTTACCACATGGCCACCCCGTACGCCAACCCCCAACCCGCGCAACAAACCCCCACTGCAGCCCAAACCAGACAGACCAACCTACAACAGCTACCACCATCACAGATACCTATCCCCATAACCCAGCCCCGCATAACCCAACTGCCCGATAACACCGATCCTCCACATCCCACAGGCCAACCATACATCCCCCAGCTATATACAGTCGAAAACCCCCCAGACACTCCCCCCAAGACCCCCATAACCGAACAACAAACTCAAGTCACGGGCCTGAGCCCGTACATGCACCGTATGACACTAAAAAGGGCACAAAGGGAAGACGACGAGGATCTAAGCCAGGCAAAACGTATGAGAATGGAACTGTCTCTCAATACCAAAGAGGAGGAGGTAGGACGGCACAAGGGCAGAAAGAAACTTAGCCCAAAGAAGAAGGAGGCCAGAGCTAAGGCTGCTAGGCGAAGGAGGGAGTTAGCTCAGCTAGGTTCTGGCGAGGCTAGCACCGGAAATGACATGGATGTAACGGGTTGTGGTGGCTGTCCCGGAACAGCCACACGACCTCAATGAGCCTCCTCGCATGGAATTGTCAAGGTTTGAGGTCTTCCTTGACAATCCAAAATCTCAAAGACCTCAAACGGAGGTATCGCCCGAACATCATATTTCTCATGGAGACAAAGAACGGGGATACCTATTGCGAGACGATAAGGACACGAATAGGAATGAGAAACACAAAGTATGTAAGCCCTATAGGCGCATCGGGGGGTCTTGCGCTTTGGTGGGATGAGGACACGAAGCTTACGATTCTCCACGAGAGTCACAACATCATTGATTGCCATGTTACCATTGGATACCGAGAGACACCGACCTATATAACGTGGATTTATGCCGACACCGATGAACGAAGAAGGGAGGAAAACTGGAATGTGCTGCGAAGTATAGGGGCAGGCCGAAACCATCAATGGCTCGTGGTCGGAGATTTCAATACCATAAGTCACTCGCATGAAAAGGAAGGAGGCCGACCAAAACCACAAAACCAAATGGACACGTTCAACAAGTTGATGGAGGACATACGGGTCGAGGACATGGGCTCAAAAGGTTACCAATTCACGTGGTGCAACAATCGAAGTGGCCCAAGCCGAATAAGCCAAAGACTAGACCGGGGACTCATTAATGAAAGGTGGGCATCCACCTACCAACGGAGCCAATGCATAAATGAGCTCGCCTTAGGCTCGGACCATACACCCTTGATAATCTTAATGGAGGATCGGAGGAAAAAGAGTGTTCGGAGATTCAAGTTCGAGGAAATGTGGATGGAAGACCCGGGATGCAAGGAGATCATAAATGAAGCGTGGCATGAGATACCCATGGATGAGGAGGGCCGAAACATTCAGCCAAAACTGGGCACATGTAGAAGAAAGCTTACAAAATGGAGCAAGACCACTTTTGGTAACAATGCAAAGAAGATCACCGAACTAAAAAACCGGTTGAGGGCACAAACCGGACCGAACAAGAGTCAGCACGAGGTAGAAATGGAACGCGAAATCAAGAACAAAATAAAGGACACGTGGCACCGCGAAGAAATATATTGGAAGCAAAGATCACGGGTCAAATGGTTAAATGAGGGTGATCGCAACACAACGTTCTTTCACCTAACCACAACATCAAGGAGGAGGAGAAATCACATAAGTAGATTGAGGGGACGAGACGGGAGATGGATTACAAAGGATACCGAGATAGGGAAGGAGATGACCCGATATTACAGTGAGATTTTCAAGTCGGACCTACCCGAACCGAACCAAACAATCCTCCAGTGCGTACCCAGTCAGATATCTGAGACCATGAATCAGGAGTTAACAGGGCCGGTGTCAGAGAAGGAGATTAAGACTGCGGTTTTTCAAATGGGGGGAACACGAGCTCCGGGCCCAGATGGTTTCCCGGGTCTATTTTATCAAAGGAATTGGCAAACCGTGGGTCCAGCCGTCATCACCGCCGTCAAAGCTTTCTTCTCATCAGGTACACTTCACCACCCTATAAACCAAACAGATGTTGTTTTGATTCCAAAAGTCCCAAATCCGATGGCCCCAACGGATTTTAGACCTATTAGCTGTTGTAACTTCCTATATAAGGTTATCTCAAAAGTTATGGTGAATAGACTCAAAACCTATTTGCCAGAACTTATCACCCCCTATCAGAGTGCCTTTGTAGCAGGTCGGGCGATTCAGGACAATATACTGGTGGCACACGAAGCGTTCCACTATCTGAAGTCAAGGGGACAACCTAGCAAGACTGAGTGTGCCCTAAAGGTGGATATGCAAAAAGCGTATGATCGAGTGGAATGGGACTTCCTGATAGCTAGTCTCAGGAAGCGAGGTTTCAACGAGAAGTGGCTCACCTGGACACGGGAGTGTATTGAAACGACTACTTACAGAGTGGTCGTGAACGGCGATCGGTCCCCTACCATTAGACCGACAAGGGGTATTAGACAAGGTGATCCACTTTCACCCTATCTATTCATACTCCTAGCTGATGTGCTCTCTAGAAACATTGAACAGGAGGTAAGGCTAGGACGCCTCCGGGGGATACGACTAGGGCGCTCGTGTCCCGAGATACACCATATGTTGTTTGCAGATGACTCGCTATTTTTCTTGGAGGGCTCCCCCAATAATGCGAGAAGGTTGCGGGACATACTGGGATCATATTGTCAAGCCTCGGGCCAAAGGATAAATGAGGCAAAGTCGACCCTGTTCTTCAACAAATCAGCCGACCCAACCCGGGTAAGAGAAGTGGAAGAGGAGCTACAGATCAGGAGCACTACGGACCCGGGGAAATACCTAGGCCTTCCGACCACTTGGGGCCGATCACGCAAGGAGGCCTTGGGGTACTTAAAGAACAAGGTACGGGATAAACTAGCAGGATGGCGCCCCAAAACCTTGAACCAAGCCGGAAGGGAGATTCTGATCAAAGCGGTCATAACCGCCATCCCGACATACGTAATGAGCATATTTAGCCTACCCAAAACATGGTGCGCGGAGATTAATGCCCTAGTAGCGGATTTTTGGTGGGGCATGAATGCGGATAGGAGACGAACCCATTGGAGAAAATGGGACATCTTAACAACGTCAAAGGACGTGGGGGGTATGGGTTTCCGCGAACTCCAAACCTTCAACAAAGCACTACTCACGAAGATGGCGACCCGAGTCCAAGAGGAACCATCGGCTCTATGGGTCCAAATCCTTAAAGGTTTATACTTCCCTAATGGGACTTTCTTTGACGCCCGAAAGGGAGGGAGAGCTTCATGGGGGTGGAGTAGTCTCTTGGCCGGGAGAGATGTTCTAAAACAGGAAGGACTATGGACACTTGGCACGGGAAGGAGCATACGGTTATTCACGGACCCGTGGCTACCGAATAAACCGGGCTTCAGACCGGACCGACTCCTACACACCAAAACAGAGGAGCTGACCGAGAGAACCACAGGAACTGAACCGCTGGTTTCTGAACTAATAGGACCGGACGGAAAGTGGGACGAACCAAAGGTACGTGAGTTGGTACCATGCAGGGATGCCGAGCTGATTTTGGCCTTACCGATCCCCTATGATCACATGGAGGATACTTACATATGGCCTCACTCAAAGGATGGTCAACCGAAGGCTAGATCGGTCTACCATCGACTACGGGAAGTCCAAGCGAATCAAGGAGACCAAGGGGCACAGAACCGAAACCTAACAAGCCTATGGAGAGCTATTTGGGGAGCTAGAGTGGTCCCAAAGGTAAAGAATTTTGTGTGGCGCCTTGCGACAAATGCGGTAGCGGTCAAGGGAAACCTCATCCGCCGGGGCATGAACGTGGAACCGGGATGCACAATCTGCGGAGAGGAAGAGACTAGAGATCACATGGCTCTTGGATGTGCATGGACCGAACCAATCTGGCTGGAACTTCAAGGGGCTAGCCGAACCGAAACCAGCTCCATGGACACAACCGGGTGGCTGGACATGTGCAGCCGAACTGGTGACCGGACTGAATCAGCCAACCTACTGAAATGGGAGACGTGTATGCTAACCGTGTGGCACATATGGAAGATGAGATGCAAGGCCGAGTTCGAAGGGGCACAACCGAACCCAAGCCGAGCTGTACAAGAGGTCCGAAATGACCTAAGGGAGATGTGTCGACCTAGGGAGCCGAGACAACCCAATGCCACCGAACCAAGAGAGGAGCAATGGGAGAAACCGAACCATGGCACGATCAAGATCAATTGCGATGCCTCATGGTGCCCAAGGACCGGGACGGCAGGAATTGGTGTGGTAGCACGGGACGCGAATGGGAAAGTGGTTGGAGGATACAATAGGAAACTTCGGGGCGAGAACGCAACAACAATGGAAGCCATGGCTATTCACGAAGGGATCCGACTAGCAAAGGAGAAAGGTTGGTCCACCATCATGATTGAATCGGATGCGCAAGCTGTAATCCGACAAATCAGGGAAGGAACGACCGAATGGAGATTGGCCACGTGGATCGCCAACACCCGATCACTAGCTCGAGGCTTCGAGGAGGTTCATTGGAGAGCTATTCCGAGATTAGCAAATGAATGTGCTAATTGGTTAGCTAGACAATCGCGTATGGGAGTGCGTCTAAACGATTGGGTTTCACAACCCCCACTTCCTTTTGTTTGTTTGCTTGTTAATGATTGTAATACCGAACATCCGTGACACGAGAGGATCGTGTCACGCCGTTTTATTTCTTCAAATGAAACGAGTACCTTGGCCAAAAAAAAAAAAAGCCCACTCAATTACTATTCGCCCAAGATTTTAAATTGGGCCATTAGGAAACCCCATCATCGCCCCCAAAAAAATAATGGGCCTATGGTAACCAGTTCAGGCCAGAAAAGACCATTTGGAACTGGTCCATTTGGAATCCTATCATCCCAAAATCCAATTTAGACTACTATGTGGGGCCTATGGTTGGAAAATGGGCCAGATATAAGCCTATTTATTCAAAATACAGACTACTATATTATGTCGTGTCTTAGGTATAGAATTGGGTCATTTGGAAGTCCATCCAGGCCTATATACTTTCAAGGCCACTACATTATGTGGCGACAGAGGTTGTTATGCTGGGCAATTCAGAAGCCCACCGGCCCAGTCTAACACGGCCCAGTTCAGTTAAATGGGCCTAAAGTTAATGATTTGGGACACAATGAAGCCTAATTCCACTCAACGAAGCCCACACCATTATGATCAAGCCCATATATTCTCAGAAGACTGACTCTACTTTGATGGGCCAATGGTTAGTTATCCGCGGTGGCTGTTTGGACAGTAGGACTATTTGCATTGATTGCGAGGAGTCAGCGTAGCAGTAGCGTTGATGATTTGGGTCATTATGAAGCCCATAATCAACTAAAGATAGCCAGACCACTAAGAATATGCATAAGGTTATTGATTTGTGCCACATTGTTGCCCATTTATTCCAATTGCAACCCAGTCCATTATGCTACGCCCAAGTTTGATGATTTGGGCCTTCTGGAAGCCCATCATCACTCAACAACATCCCAGTCCACTATGATGGGCCTAAAATTAATGATGTCAGACACATAGAAGCTCATCTGCTCAAACGCTTATAACTCAATTATGCTATCGTTAATGATTTGGGCTCAAACGTATAAAAGTTGTTTAGACACGGGATCCGTTAACGTCAAACTCATATACGCTTTAAAATAGATCGTGTCGTGTCAGAAATTGTGAGTCCTACCATTAAGTTGTTAAATTGGGCCATTTAGAAGTCCATAATGATCCAAAATGCAACTCAGTCCACTAAGATGTGCTTATGATGATCAAGCCCATAAATATAATTGTTGGGCCATAAGAAAGTCCATCATGGCTTTATACACCACAGTACACTATGATGGGCCTATGATTAGTGATGTCAGCCAAAGCCCATTTGTTCAAATGCAGGTAAGGTAACTCAATCATGGTAGCGTTAATGATTTGGAAGTAATTTTGAAGAATAAATCTCAACATATTATTTTCAAATAAAAAAAATGTCCAGGCACTCCACTTACTTTGAAGTAGTTACAATCTGGATTAAAATTTTGAAATTTAATATTTGTTGAGGATAATTATAATCTAGTGGTATTATCATGATTTCGAATGATATATACCACATTAATCTATGGTGAAGCAAGATTACAATTTTTATTGAAATAATAAAATAATAGGGGCAAAACAATATTTTTCCCAAAGGGGAAATTCGACAAAATGTTTCTATAAAATGGGAAGTAGCGTAATCTAGGTGCCTACACCCGGTGTACATACGCCCTACATTAAAACGGCACCAAAAGAACAAAAATAAATCTTTTAGGGGGCCTTGTCCGTTCACCCGGTGCATCCAATTTTTCTGACAGCTTTTATCGTTTCTAGCTTGCAGCAGATGCAAGAAATAATCCCATCAACGCTACTTCACCCACCCACCCCAGAAAATTCATTTCGCGTATTTTCTTTATGTTTTTTTTTATAATGATTAAAAAAAAAAATACGCGTATTCTCTTTATGTTGCGACTAAGGTTAATAATATGGGCCATACGAAAGCCCATCAATGTCCATATACAGCCCAGCCCACTATGATAGAGCTTGATTAGTGATGTGGACCACACGAGGTCGAGCCATCGAGAGGCTTGGAAAGCACACCAACATGAGCTGCATAACCACCAGGGTGAGGTCCAGGGAAGGGACATGGTTCGATATAAGCCCTAGAGAGGGATTCTTGATCGTGACCAAAGGAGACATGTTTCAAGCGTGGAGCAATGACAAGCTTCCGTCTTCGGAACATCGAATTGTGTTGAATAAACCGAGCATTCGGTTCTCCTTGGCGTGTTTTTGGTGTGTTGAGGATCATAAAATGGTAGTTTTGCCTGATGATGTTGTGGGGGAAGGGGAGTTGAGGAGCTCTTCATGCATTGGAGTAAGTTAAGTTTAGGTAGGGCTGACATTTCGTGCGTGCGTGCTATCGTGCACCAGGGCACGACACGCACGATAGTCCAACAAGAAACACGAAAATGTAATCGTGTCACAGATACACGACACGAAATTTATTGTATCAACACGACACGATAACACGAAAATATTTGTGGAAAGTCGTAACATGATAACACGATTTCACGAAAATAACACGGTAACACGATTTCACGTTTTCACGAAAATAACACGGTAACACGGTTCACGTTCGCACGATAACACGGCCTAAATAATATACACATCCCCTCAAAGGCAAACAATCGTGTTATCGTGTTTTGAGACCTAAACACTAATACGACACGAAAAAACAATCGTGTTATCGTGTTCGTATTATCGTGTTATCGTATCATCAAAGGCAAACACGAACACGACTTTTTTCGTGCGTGTTCGTATCGTGTTATCGTGTCGTGAGTGAAATTGTCAGTCCTAAGTTTAGGGACAGCAGCGAGCAAGTGAAGGTCGGGTTCACTGTCAAAAAGGGTTTGCAGGGATCGAATTGGATGTTCGGAAGCTCATTGGGTTAGAACTACATGTTTCTCCATTCACAAGACTCGAGCTTGAAAGTGGGCACATTGTATAAGTTTCCTGCCAAAATGGTAAAACTTGGTGACAATTTGCAGAAGCAAAACACAGCAAATACACCACAAAGCTGTCTCTTCCTTGCATTCTAATATCTAAACTGTATAGACCGAGTTCAAACAAGAGCAGATCTGTCAAAGTACATAGTCAAAACATAATTCATGACGCCAACATTGATCCCTGTCATGATTGATAAACATTGATGGCCTAAAGTGGTTGATTAGTTCGGTCCTCCCAAAATGCAGGATCGATGGTTCTTCCCTGATCCAAATCTAAAGTTTCGATCTTTGATACACATTCTTTGATCCTCTTCAAGAGGACAGGTGCAGCAGTGGCATTCACTGATGCCTTCCTTTTAAGCAGCTGAATCTTCATCTTCATCTGTTGTTCATCATCCCCTTCAAGTGCAGAAACTGCAGCTCCTTCAGCGGGTTCTGAGTTCTTGCTGTTACCTGCAAAATAATAGAAGAACCCAATTTGTGATTAAGCATTGCAAACATCATCTGTAAGAAACTGATGCTAGTGATTCAGCAAGGAAACTCAGTCCAACATTTTCTTCAAATCCGCACCGATTCTACTGTCGATGAATTGCCATCTTTCTGAATTTCGCTTGATCGTTAAGCACGGAACTATGCAGAAACGCAACTAATGAAAAGCTTGATGCACTTCCATTGCCATTTTCGCAAATTCTATTTCACATAGGGAGCTCATCAACCTCAGTACCAAGCAGAAAGTCACCATTTCTTGAGAAAGTCCACAGCAAAACCAGAAAGCTTAGATTTGGAGAAGAGGAAGTACCTTGATTGTCTCCGTTGGAAGTTCCGCTCCGGAATCCTGGCTCATCCTCGGTCTCGTCGGAAATCTGTTCGGACACCAGCAGAGCAAACCCTTCCTTGAGCTGAGACGGAAGAGTTTGCCGGTAATGGAGGATCCTTTCGGCCATTTGCTTCACATCGTTCTGCAATTTCTCTAGTTCTTCCTCCGGATCCAACCCTAGCTCCATCTCTCTTCGCACAGACAAATTCGACAGTTCAACTGGTGGCATTTGGCTCGGAGGTTGGTGGTATATGAGTAATTTTGTTAAAACTTTAGGGGAATATCTATAAATTTTATAAAGTAAAAGACCTAACTATAATTGTATCTCTTTCGCGGTCTCTCTCCTCTTCACTCTATCTCAATTCTCAATAGAATGCCACTTACCAGTCATCATCTCTAAATCAGCCGCCGCGACGCCGCGACGCCGCCTGCCATTGTCCATCGTCTAGATTTAAACGAAGGTGGCTACTCCTCGGTAAGTATTATTACCCTTAGACTTCCATTCATTGGCATTTGTCTGAAGCTTGAGAAAGCAAATCGTGGTTTATAGCAGTTTTTCATCGTTCTTCATGGATGATTATGCAAAACGATTGACCTAACTTGTTCTTACTAAGCTAAAATCATTCATAATATGTAAAAGTTACATAATTATAGAGTTTATGCAGAAATCGAGTCAAAATCGTTAAATTACGTGAAGGAGTGCTTATACTTCATACATCAGTGTAGATGCCAATTAGAAATAGACATATATTGATTGATTCTTATAATGAAATCATTCTAAGATACCCGAAAAGTGGAGAATCATGTGACATGTCAGCCAAGACCTGAATTCTCAACCTTGACTCGTTTATTGTGAATCATAGGACAAATGCGTCTTGTTCAGTTCAATGATTGATTTTCTCTACATGTATCAGAATACTTATTCAGGTTTCTTAAATGTTCAGAGACGCATCGTTTCCTGCATCTCAGTCATTGATTCTGCACTATAAACCTAATCTCGATCAAGTTCCAACTCCAGAAATTAAAACGCCAGATGATGCAAGTTCTAAACTTTTCTCTTCCTAACTCCAACATCACCATCCCTAATCTCTCTCCTTCAGCTCGTCTGATCGCTTACCCTTCAGAAATTAAAAAGTGCAATAATTTTGTGCACCCTCCAAGTTCCACCGTTGGATTGTGCGGTTCCAGAAGTTCCGCAGTACGGCACCATAGTTGGCTGAAATACGGTGCTTTTAGAGTTCATTCTGAAATGTCTCAGACTGATGATGGGTTCTATATGAGGAGATCTGTGGAACTTGCAAGAAAGGCCATTGGCCACACAAGTCCCAATCCAATGGTTGGATGTGTTATTGTGAAAGATGGCAACATTGTTGGTGAGGGTTTTCACCCCAAAGCTGGGCAGCCTCATGCTGAGGTCAGTTTATTGTCACAAAGTTTGTATTTTGACAACATTTTGAGTTAACTTGTGTGCCAAGTGAAGATTCTATACGAAAAACGAGAATCTTTAGTTTTTGAATTTTTTTGTTAATATAGTTCTTGCTCTCTTCTTTATCCAGTAAGCAAAATGCCATCTTTCGAAGGAGCAAAATTACAGTCTAAAAAGAGAGATTGGTTCGTTTTATATTTGGTTAAATAAGTGCTTAATTTGATGAGAAATGGTTTGATATGTTCAGGTATTTGCTCTAAGGGACGCTGGAGACTTAGCTGAAAATGCAACTGCTTATGTTAGTTTGGAACCATGTAACCACTATGGTCGGACCCCACCATGCACTGAAGCACTTCTTAAAGCCAAAGTGAAGAGGGTGGTGGTTGGGATGGTGGATCCAAACCCGATCGTCGCGTCAAAAGGGTTGGAAAAATTGAAAGCTGCAGGAGTTGAGGTAACTGTAGGTGTTGAGGAAGAACTCTGCAAGAATCTTCTTGAGGCTTATACCCATAGAATGCTTACTGGAAAGCCTTTTGTTACTTTGAGGTAGGAAAATTCTGTAGTGCGGGAAGCTTAGAGTGAATCTCAGTAAAAAAGTGAAAAAATTATATTTTCAGGGGGAAATAGTTAAATTTTTCTAAAATGAAAAAAAAAAATCGCTAAATTAAATTTAATTTCAAACTTTGTACCATTGCCTTTTCATGTAAGGAAAATTCATACAAAGTGTGAAACTTAGTCAAAAAGTATATATATATATAGGGTTAAATACCAAGGAGCTACCTGAACTTTGAACGTTTTGCAACGAGCTACCCGAACTTTGAAAATTCAAAACGGGCTACCTCAACTTTGATAAAGGTGCAAATAGCTACCTCCGTCCAATTTCCAACGACTTTCCGACGAATTTTCGTCAACAGTTGACGGAAAATTGGACGGAGGTAGCTATTTGCACATTTTTCAAAGTTGAGGTAGCCCGTTTTGAATTTTCAAAGTTCGGGTAGCTCGTTGCAAAACGTCCAAAGTTCAGGTAGCTTCATGGTATTTAACCCATATATATATATATATAAAGAGATTGAGTGAGATAATCAACAGTTTGCTGAAATGAGAGATATTTATTGATGATCCTCCTTCATGATTTGAAGGTACTCAATGTCGATTAATGGCCATGTTCTTGACCAGCTCGGCGAAGGAGCATCAAAATATGGTGGATATTATTCGAAGCTGATGCAGGAATATGATGCAGTCATTATTTCTTCAACCTCATTGAATCAGAATTCATCTCTCCCTGTGTCTGAAGAACCCGAAGCTAACCAACCCCTTCGGATCATAATTTCCAGAAAGTCAGATTTCCGATTTGAAGCTCCAGAGGACAAATCCAAGACCATCATCTTTTCAGTCAAAGAACATGATAGAGCAACTGGTTCTGCAGACAGTGGGATTGAGACTGTCTTGTTGAATCAATTGAATTTGAAGGACATCTTGGACTACTGTTATCGGCAAGGATTTTGCAGTGTTCTTCTGGATTTGAGGGGGAACCTTGATGATTATGAAGATCTGCTTAAAGAAAAGGATTTGGTGCAGAAAGTTGTGGTGGAAGTGTTACCAATTTGGGATGAATCGGATGTATCCACTCGATCATTGACAAGCCTCGTAAAACGGGTTAGAGTACAGAACATGACTGCACGAAGCTTCGATCGAAGCATCGTACTGGAGAGTCGAATTGTGTTCTAAATTGAAGTGTTTGGATGATTCTGTTGGTTTTAGTCATGGTTGTGTTATTATTACACGTGACGTTGCTGTAAAATTGGCCCTCTTGGAGTCGATTTCTTGCGAACATTGAATGGTAAATTGTAATCTTCTGTCAAACTTAATGTAATAACACGGATCACATTTGATTTTTACCATAATGGATACTGAATTTCTACATATCGGAGTTATTTCTGGTTTGGTTTGATTAGGAGAGAAACAGGAGAAAGCGAAGAGGGAAAAGAAGCTTCAAGCGAAGAAGAACTAGATGAAAGTAAACTAACCTTGAAGTAAGAATTTTTTTATTTTTTTTTTTTGGATTTTGGTTTCCAAAAATAGTTTTTTACTTGTAAAAAATAACTATTATGATAAAAATGTAATTTGAGACCTGATTATTTGAAATAAGGGTAAAATTCGACATTGCTCTTTGACTGAATTTTTAATTTTCTCCTAAAGTTTAAATTGTAAAATTTCATTTTTTCATGTTAGGCCTAAGTGAAAGTTTGTTCATTCCGTCAACTATTCTATCCAAATTTAATATAATGAGTTTTGAAAATTACAAAAATAACAAAAAACTATAAAAAATGTTATAATTTAACCTTCTTAAATTTTTTCAAATGGTACAATGTAGTCCTGATTCAATCGGGGGTCGAGTCTAGATCTTGACTCATACTTACCTTACCCCCCATGGGTTGGGGATCTGGTTGGGGACAAGACCTAGACCCAAGCCCAATCGAATTGGGGGGGGGGGGGGGGGGGGGAGCTTGGGTCTGGGTCTTGACCTAAATTTAATTGTCGATCCCATGTGGGGTCGGTCTTGGTAAAAATTCATACCCGACCCTCTATTGGGACTTGAATTAGGGGCTGGTTTGTAATATTTGAAAAAGATAGAAATAGTTAAATTGTGATGTTTTTAATTTTTTTTTTATTATTTTTACCATTTTCGAAAAATTTAAAGATGATAAATTTGCAGTTTGACCAACCATACAATTTAAACTTTACCACACGTTAAGGATTTTTTTTTCTTCATAAAGTAACCACATTAATAACAAGGTGATACTTTATCATTCAAAATAATTATGATAAAAGTTGCCATGCGCCGGCGGCGTCCGTTAACATTTTCAACACGCGCCATTTATACGCGTAGTCGATTGTGCGAGAGTGTTTCTACTTTCTCCTGAGCCGTACGAGCTGGAGCGTGAAATCACGCATCATAAATGATCTGTCAAGTGTTATCCGTTCGAGGGAAGAGAAGAGAGCGCATCAACTTTTTTGGGTTCAAGTTTTTTGTCTCTTTTCAAATTTCTCCATTCAATTACATTATCGTTATTATTACATCACCACTAATTAATTGGGTGGAATGAACTTCTCAAAACAAAGTAGTCACAGTCAACTTGTTCAAGCCAAATTAAAAATTTAATTAAGAATTGGAGTATAGATAAACTAAAAATGAATTTAACAGTGTAAAGTGTAAATATAAAATTTTAAAAAGATTGAATCGAATATATATATATAAATTATAACTTTTTTTTAATGATAATAATAATAGATTCTTGTCTTACAAATAAATAAAATTTCTAATAGTTATGTTAAGTTTTTTTTTTTACAACTAAAAATGAATGAGCGTAATGTTCGGACTTTCGTCCCACGGTACTCAAGCTTCCACTAGGAAACCAGCGCATGCACTGATCCCGTCAACGTAGCCCCACCAGCAGCCTAGGATTGAGAGGCGTTAGACCCAAGTAGTAATCCTTTCCATTTTTTTCAGGGAATTCGAACTCATTACCCCAAAACCAAACCATTTAAAAGTCAGCGCTCTCAACCAATAAACCATCTATGTTTAGGTTAAGTGTTAACTATTAGTTTTATTTTTATAGACTTCGTTTGAATGATTAGTCAAACCCTAAACCATGATTATTTACACTTATTAGTTATTTACACATATATTAATTTATTATATATAGAGAGAGAGAGAACCAAGATACAAAAAGTTTTTCCAGGCAAACGAAAGAAGAAGAATCATCACTCACTCCACTGTCTCCCCTTCCTGCCCTAAAAGAAGATTGCGATAAAATAGCTTTGCAGACACGGGGAGAGAGAAGGTCTTCGGTCCTAGAAATCTGCAATCCGATAAGGACCCGTTATTAGTCTCTCCCTCTATCCCCACAGCATCCATAGCTTAGGGTCCTTGCTTCTTCTCCATCTTCAACCTTGGCGTCTTTAATTCTCTGACCCTCATTACATCTCTCTACTTCCCTCTAACCGGCCACCTCTAGAATTGTTTCAAGATGCCATTTTGAAGCATATGTTCTAAGGTTGGTGAGCGGGGACCTGTTTGAAACCAGTCTTTCCAGTTTCCATCTTCTCTGCCTTCAAGCTGAAGCTTTTTACTGCAATCTCCATCCTTTCGAGTTCCAATCCTTTAAAGCTTCGCCCCTTTTTATTTTATGATCCTTATTCTGTGGCCTTCCTTATTCCCATAGCTGTAAAAAAACACTAACTTTACTATTCACCGAGCTGCGTTTGGTCAGATTTGAGGTAAATGCATGGATCGGAGAGACACAATGGGAGGCCCTTACTACACGCAGCGGGGGATGTCGGGTGCTCAATCTATGATGCATGGATCCAGTATGCAGCAGTTCCAGTCTAACTTTGGCGGTTCAATAGGGGCGACGCTGCAGCAGGAGCCTCCTCCTCATCTATTCTCCTCCTCCAATGCAACCCCCCCGAGTGTGGTACCGGCGGCTCCAGCTGAACCGATGAAGCGGAAAAGGGGCAGGCCAAGGAGGTACGGCGGCGGTGGTGGCAGTGATGGCGCCGTGTCTTTAGGACTTTCCCCAGCATCGATTTCTCCTTCTTCTGGGTCGATGGGTTCGACCCAGAAACGAGGCCGTGGTCGCCCTCCTGGGTCTGGAAGGAAGCAACAGCTAGCTTCCTCTGGTAAGGATTTTCTTGGCCTTTGCTCATATATATGGATAGATAAGTGGTCGGTTTGATGTATGTCATTAATGTTGTTCCAACTATATCCAACTTCGTTCTTTAGATTAGTATCTACCTTTCTTAAGCCCCTTTCTTTATTTGAATTTATTATTAGTATAGACTCTGGCAGATCCAGAAATCCTAAAATTTGGAGTAAAAAAATACCATTTTGATGTATAAATTGCTTATTTCGGGATTATGACTGTTGCCTTCTCACATTTTCACCATTACTCAACGACAATTATCCGCCACCGAGTATATCTAGATAGAGTATAGGTACATGCACAGATCTTTTGACGTCCCAACTCCCCATTTTTTTTTGCCAAACATATGTACAAAGCACATTTTAATTGTTTGATGTTTCTTTTTATATATATTTTTATAGTATCTATCTACTTGGGATTGAGTTTACTTAGCTTTTTTTATAGACATGAAATGGAATGTAGCTATAGTTGTAGACAATGATGTCTCCCTGTTCTTGTTAATTATCTGGTAAAGGTTGATTTTTTTAATGGATTAAATTCATTACATATCATATATATATATGTAATGTATTTCTAGTTCTACTGTTCGTACTCCGTAATGCTGTCATTTCCTTGTTTTTTTGTGCTGAGCTTGATTATTTTATTGCGGTTAGATCAAACTTTAAAGGAGGTATCTGGAAAGGCAAATGCATTATCAAGATTGATAGAATCTTCACGTTTCTTTCTGTTTTATTTGAGTATTCGTTACTTAATTGGTTACAAATGTTTGCCTAATGTTCAGAATGGTTACACATATTTCAAAATGTGATTAATTGGTTTTGAAATGTGACTATTTGGGTTTTTAACTGTTCACCGTTAAAAATCACAGTTAAGTCACTATTTAGATACGTAAAATGACGTAATTACTCCTAGAATCATCTTCAAGAACACATCATCTTCAAGAACAAGAATAGAATAACCCGGAATCTGGTTTCTGGGTTCTTTGATTCTTGTTCTTGAAGATTATGTTGTGTTCTTGAAGATGATTCTAGGGGCATAATAGTCATTTCACAATTCAATAATATGTTTAAAAAATTAATTAACGGTAAAATTAACGGTTTAGTAACAGAATGATCAATTAATCACATTTGGAAAAACATGTGTAACCAATTAGTCACATAGCAAAACCAATTAATCACATTTTGAAACATCTGTAACCATTCTGAATGTTGGCCAAACATGTGTAACCAATTCAGTAATTAACCCTAGGGCTTAAAATCCTTTACACTTTTCAAATATGAGTATGAGGAGGCAAACAACTGTGGTTTCTTGAACCTCAATGAGAAAGTAAAATAATGCATTATTTTACAGAACTGTTGATTAGCCAGCCCACACTCTTGTATTTTTTTTTTCACTTTCTCATTAAGTTTCACAGTATGTTTAACTTGTTGTACCATTGGTCTAACCGTAATATCTGGTAAATGATGTACAATAATTTATGTCACTTCCTTCTGGCGAGTTCTTGATCTCATTTTCTTCACATTTCTTTTGCTACAAAAGTTTCATGTCAAATGAAATGGCTTATATATCTATAATATATGCTTTACTGTATTTTGCTAGGTGTATGGCTATCTGGTACTGCAGGCACGGGATTCACTCCCCATATCATCACAGTTGCAGCTGGAGAGGTGTATATCTATAAATGATTCAAATAGGCAAAAGTATTAATCAATAATTTTGAAAGATTGAATCCCTTATGAACACAGTTACGTTGTTTGAAGTTACCTTGTCCGACCGTGACATTATCCATATGTTGTTCATAAACCAAGGAACTTGTATCTGCTGCTGTGTTTCTGCAGGATGTGGCTACAAAAATCTTAGCTTTTTCACAACAAGGTCAAAGGGAAATCTGTATATTGTCTGCCATGGGTTCTGTATCGACGGTCACACTCCAACAACCTTCTAGTTCTGGCGGTTCTGTCACTTACGAGGTTTCTTTGCCTTCTTAGGATTTGTTTTTTCCTTTTTAGATGATATTAATCATTAAAAAAAGGGTTAAATAGCAAGTAGCTACCTGAACTTTGGACATTTTACAACGAGCTACCCAAACTTTGAAAATTCAAAACGAGCTACCTCAACTTTGAAAAAGGTGCAAATAGCTACCTCCGTCTAATTTCCAACGATTTTCCAACGACTTTCCGACGAATTTCCAACGAAATTCCGACGGAAAATTGGACGGAGGTAGCTATTTGCACCTTCTTCAAAGTTGGCTTTTAAAGTTGAGGTAGCCCGTTTTGAATTTTCAAAGTTCGGGTAAATCGTTGCAAAACGTCCAAAGTTCAGGTAGCTACTTGGTATTTATCCCTTAAAAAAAACTATAAACTACGTAAGACATGATGAAAACCATATATGTAACATCCACATTATGTATTTTAACAGAAGTAATGTTGGTTTGTCGCTCTTGCACAGAACTGTCATGCTTGCATTAAGTTTTAATGGAGAAATCAACATAGTTTCTTGAAATGAGAATATCTTGCTTCTATAGAATTATGTGGAACCTACAATTCTTGACTAGATTTGGGTCTATGCAGGGTCGTTTCGAGATACTGTGTCTATCAGGCTCTTACTTGCGATGCGATACGGGTGGGTCCCGGAATCGAAGTGGCGGTCTGAGCATCTCCCTCGCTAGTCCCGACGGGCGTGTGATTGGTGGAGGCGTCGGAGGAATGCTCATTGCAGCGAGCCCAGTTCAGGTAAACAAGTTATTATCATTAGCCAGACACGGAGCCACTAAGAAACGGAGGAGGGGCAATTGCTTCCCTCGACTTTTGTCTGTGTAAATTTGACCATAAAAATGTAATGATTTTAAATTTAGTCATTTTAAATCATACATTTGCCCACACTGATTTTTTTTAGTTCAACTATTTGACCTTACTTTAATACTTGTCTTCACTGACTAAATTTTGTGGCTTCGTCCTTGTCATTACCATTGGTATGGTATCAGCTAACAATATATATCATTACCCAAGCACGGAGCCACTAAGAGACGGGGGAGAGGCAATTGCTTCCCTCGACTTTTGCCTTTGTGTAAATTTGATCATAAAAAATGTAATAATTTTCAATTTAGCTATTTTAAATCATACATTTGCCCTCACTTATTTTTTTTAGTTCAACTAGTTACCCTTAACTGAATAAATTTTGTGGCTTCGTCCTTATCATTACCATTGGTATGGTAATTGCTAACAATATATATCATTAACCAAGCACGAAGCCACTAAGAGACGGGGGAGAGGCAATTGCTTCTCTCGACTTTTGTCTGTGTAAATTTGATCATAAAAAATGTAATAATTTTCAATTTAGCCATTTTAAATCATACATTTGTCCCTACTGATTTTTTTAGTTCAACTATTTGCTCTTACTCTAATACATTGTCTTCACTAACTAAATTTTGTGGCTTCGTCCTTTTCATTACCATTGGTATGGTATCAGCTAACAATATAAATCATTACCCAGACACGGAGCCACTGAGAGACCGGGGGAGGGGCAATTGCTTCCTTCGACTTTTGTTTATGTAAATTTGGCCATAAAAAATGTAATAATTTTCAATTTAGCCTTTTTAAATCATACATTTACCTCCACTGTTTTTTTTAGTTCAACTATTTGCCCTTACTCTACTAACTTGTCTCCCCTGAATAAATTTTGTGGCTTCATTATCCCTGTCATTACCATTGTACCTGGTAATCTGGTATCAGCTAACAATATACATAATGTACATCAAATAATCTCATATGGTGAATTGGTAGGTGATTATTGGAAGCTTTTCCTGGGGAAGTTTGAAGACGAAGAACAAGAAAGGTGATGCTGCAGAAGTTGGCCGAAACTCTGATAACAATAGCAGCAGCATGATGGCGAGTGCAAATTCATCTCCTTTAGGACAGAACCTGAGTTCTCTCCCGATCGGGATTTGGCGCGATTCGGGGCCCTCGAATCTTCCCGATGTTCATGTTGACATTGATCTAATGCGAGGGTGATGGTCTTTAATTTGTTGCGAATCAGATGTTGGAATTTGGTTGATGACAGTATAGAAAGCTGACCTGAGTGTGGTTCCAGAATTGTAGTTAATGGTGTCGAATTTGCTGGTATAACTTCACATGTATGCCTTACCTTCTATATGTGTTTTAACTGTGGTGTAGAAATTTGTTGGTGAAAGAAACCTTATCATTTTAAATGGAAAAAGATATTTGGTATGATATATGTTTGTTTTTTTGGCCAATAAACTAATACTAATACAAATGGTTAATTACTTAATTGGTTACACATATTTGACCATTGTTCAGAATGGTTACACATGTTTCAAAATGTGATTAATTAGTTTTGATATGTGACTAATTGATTTTTTTACTGTTCACCGTCAGAAATCACAGTTAAGTCAATATTTAGATACATAAAATGACGTATTTACCATTTTCATCCACCGAGCTGTGTTCTTCATCAATTAATCCAGAATCGCGATTCTTAATCCACAAAGCTATTCTTAATCGCATTTCTGGGTTCTTGAAGAACCCAGAATCGCGTAATGTCACGAACCCAGAAACACATTTCTTATCGGCTAGATGAAGAAGCAAGATCCCTCCCTAGATGAAGAAGCAAGATCATGTTCTTCTCGGCTTATCCTGTTCTCATTAAGAGTGTTATACCACTAAGGGCATAATAGTCATTTAACAATTCAAAAATATATTAAAAATATTAATTAGCGGTAAAATTAACGGTTTACTAACAGAATAATTAATTAATCACAATGGAAAAAATATGTGTAACCAATTAATCACATAGCAAAACTAATTAATCACATTTCGAAACATATATAATACATACGTAACCAGTTAATTAATTAACCGGACTACAAATGGACAAAAGAAGCTAAATTCGCAAGACCAGTCCCTTAGAACAAATCAAACGAAAATTTACAGCATACTATCAGTCCTAGCTGGCAACCGCCGGAAGAAATTCAACGGCGCCGACGGCATCTTCCCCCTGAACCTTGGATGCCTCATAACGTAACACCCACCGAACAGCGCCAGCAGCTGAAACGGCGTCACATACAAGAAAATGGCCGCGCTGAAGCAGAACAGAATAAAGATCGCCGACGCCCGGGTGTCGCGCCAGCTCAGCAAGCTCTGCACCCTCTCCCCCTGACTCGCAATGTCCCCGACCACAGACTGTATCCTCCCCGCCACATGGCGCAACCGGTCGTACCTCGCCTTAACGAGCTCCGAGCTCCTTGAAGTAGGAAAAGTGTCGAATTCTTCGTCGAGTTCGTCAGGGTGGACCGTGTCTGCGTGCGAAATCCTCGTGTTCATATGGGGAGGGTACTTCGGTCGATAGTAGTAGTTCCAGATTCCGATGAGGCACATGTAGAGGAACGTGGTCGGAAGGATTAGCTCCGGGAAGTAGACGAGAAGCGCGAGGAGGACGTGCATTAGCGCGGAGGTCACCGGATTTTTCCACGCGCAGACTTCGCCGAACCATTTGCTGACCGTGATCAAGCTCGAGAAAACGTTGGTTAGCCGGAAAAAGTGTGCTTTGCTCTTCCTCATGCTCCATAGATGTGAATGGACGTCAGACATGTATTCAACGACTTCTTTTCTGAGCGGCGGCTCAGTCCGAGCCATTCGGGCCGCCACGATTCCGACCGCGTGGACACGAAGGTTCTCTTGTTGCATGACCGTTAATGGCCGTACGTAGTGCATCTTAGGGAGGAGCGGTTTGGAGTATAGGGTCATGAGGTTGATCATTGAAGTGCATGAAAATCGGATCGCAAGGTGGACTTCCCCCATTTTCTTAACCCCTGACGGGTGAAGGACGAGGAGTGGGTACGAGTGTGTGTAAACCCGCCCCGTTTCGAGAGTCGAGATTCGGACCCGAACTTTTCCGATATTCATGTCTTTGGTCCCTCCATTTGAGCTTCCTATTTGTCCGTTGTCGAAGACGCCTAGGGTTAGAACCGTGGCGGGGTCGTAAACTTCCCAGGTGTACTGCTCGTTGTACTTTGGACTAAGACTGTTTAGCACGGTTCGGGTTCGAACCCACTTGTGGCCGTATTTTGCGACGCAAAAGGTGTCGGAAGTGCCACGTCCCTCCCGTGTTTTCATCGGCTGGAGACCATCGGCGCTGAGAATTCCGACCTCCAGGACCCCGATCGAGGATTTCCAGAGCTGTCGGGCCGTGGGTCGGAGGTCGCTGCTATAGTGAGTGGATTCGTCGAGGACGTGGTACCCTCCCTCAAGAGACACCATAAGTTGGAGCCTACTGAAGAACTTGTCCTTTTTAAGGTGGTCTTCGTCTAAGGCGGCTGCGGTCGACTTCTCCATGTTATACCACTGCGGCCGCCGACCCTTGTCTTTGTCGTCGATCCGTTTTTGTACCATGCTCAGGGGTAAGACCACCTTCCCGAGCATCTCGTCTTTGTTGGGGCCCACCCGATCCTCGACGGTTAAAACGAGGTGTTCGTCGAACGGCTCAGCGACTACCAACATCATCTCGTCATTCCAGATCGGGTTCATGTTGCGGGCCTGGACTGGCCTCGTCCGATGAACCTGGTTCCCTATTTGGACCTTAACGTACACGTCTGGGAACCGGGTTCTTTCCGACACAACCAAATCCTGAGCAGATAAAACATTAACCCGCAAGTACCACATCCGTGGAGACTGATAGACTTTAGATCGGATATGGGACTGGTACGAATAATGCATGTCGTCGGGTACGGCCGCGTTCGTGTGGATAGCGTCGGGGAAAGCCTCATCGGCCTGGGTCCCATTCCACACGGCAACCATAAGCTCTCCATTTTTCACCTTCCCGCCGTTTTTGTCCTCGAGACGATACCATTCAGGCGCCAACGGGCTGTCGGGCGGGACACGGGTCGGGATCTCGTGCAGGTCGAAGAAAACCCGCCCGACAAAGTCGTCGACCAAAATATCCTTGTCCTTGACAACCACCTCGAGCACATGTGCCTGCCGTTGATCGTTCGAGAACGCAAAAACCTCGTTCCACTCGGGGTTTTTTGTCTTGCCATAGTACTTGGTCTTGCCCTTGTAGTTCCCCATCTTGACCTCCACATACGGGTCGAGGGCCCCGGTTATGTCCATGGTCGGTAGGTCCCGAGCCTTCACTATCCGTATAAAAAGGTACTGCATCTTCTCGACAAGATCGTAAGTGCTCGTGGGGCGGTTATTCGGTATCACCCGTCCGCCCACAACCCGCCCACCCCCAAGATTCGGGCTCGTCTCCTTGATAGAGTAGTCCATTGGCTGCGGCATCTGTCCCGAGTACCCAAACCTCGGTCCCATTCCCAGCCCGGACTTCATATCTTGGCCCATCCCATAGTTCATAGGCATCTGTTGCGGCGGGATCTGCTCCGACAACTGCTGGCCATTGTTCGGCAGGTGCCGGAACGTGCGCCGTTTCTCAGCCCGATTCCCCGAGAAAAGGCCCGAACGCGGAACATGTTCCGATCCTTGTTCATGCAACAAATCATCGACCATTGAGGACTCCACTGAAGGAAGTGGGTTCGATGACCTTATGTAAGGGTCACTCGTCATGAACACCCTTAACCCGAGCTCGCCCCTGGCCCGGCTAAACACCCCGGGCTTGTCTAGAGGGTAGTGGAGGAGGGCAGCCTCGGAGAATGTCACGAACGATGTCCCTGTGAGGCAGACTTTCCCGAGACAGACCTTCTTCTTAGGGTCGGATCGGCTTTGGTGGTATACGTAAGCATCGAGGGTTAGGTCGGAGATGGTCATTGGATCGTTGATGTTGAAGTAGAAATTTTCGTTCCAGACTGGGTTTAGATCTTTGTCTTTGACCGCCGTTCGGAATTTTTGGCCGTCGAAGTGGATTTCGACGAAAGGATTTGAAACGCCGCCTTCTTTCGAGAGAAGGTCGTGGGCGCCGGCGACCTCAACGCCGAGCTTTAGATGACTCATTGCAGGAAAAAATAGACGTTTCTTGATCTGCAAAGAAGAGAAGTGAGTCAATGGCTCACCGGCGGTTTCTTAATGACTAAGAAACATTACTTTCTTAATGACACGACAACCTAGGAATCACAATTTCCGACCACGGATTTCGAAATCTGCGACTTTTTAAGGAAGAGCAAAACGGGAGAGAACAGAACTTTCTGCTTTCTGGTTCTTGATTCTACCAGAAACATCAAAGATCCTCCAAGATTCCGAGAATATCGCAGACATGAATTTCAACGTTTGAAGAGTATTCCACATCATATGATCATCCATTCAATTCAATCCAATCACGTTAAGAAAACATTTTCTTTTGATTTTTTTTTTTTAAAAACTACATAAATCCAACCCCTTCTGAGATTTTCTGAATTTGATGAATCCGAAAACTGAAAACAAGCCTTTCTTGATCTTGCCGGACATAAAGTTGCAATTTTTCGGCAGAATTCTGAAGCTATTCATGTAAAAAAAATTCACCTTTCTGCAAACTTTTGGTCAAACCCATTTTCTGGGAAATCATTTCACAACCGATGATCAAACACCAGCAACATCATAGATATCAGTCGGACCCAGAAAGATTCCGAGATTGAAAACAATAACAAAGCAGTGGGAAGAGACTTACCGTTGAGAATCGATCGAAATGATAAAGTCTGACCAGATGTTCCAGGAAGGGAGGGGGGAGGAAGAAGGAAGAAATAAAGTAATTGTGTTGGAATTGAGGATGAATATATAAATGGGTTGAAGGAAGACGTTTCGTCGATGTTTCAGTGAGAAGAAGGGAGTCGCAGAAAGACAAGTCTTCGCTTCTGAAACAAAAACACGGACACCAGCAGGAGACAAGTAAGGTGGACAAATCTCAACTGAACTTTTTCTTTTTGGAAATTCATGGTTTATTTCACATGGCGAAATGTAAACTTCAGTAAGATCAAAATTTACTGTTTGTCTTCAAGTATTTACTGCTTGTCAATCCACTTGTGATTTCCAGTATCGAACAAGTTCGAATTCCGTTAAAAAATACTAATTTTACGGTTCAGATCCGAAATAATATGAACTATCCTATACCAAAAATTCAGGTTTATAATTGCTAAAAGAAATACAGGCGATTCTATACAATATGTAATTAATAGATAGTAGTTCGGTATCACGTTTGGTTAAATTTGGTCACTAATTCGGTATACAATATGTTAATTTTATTAAATAATCTGCTATCCATTTTTACCTTATTTATTTATATAGTAAATTGTTTCTGTCTTCATTTTCATTGTCAATAAAACAATTTCTGATATGACATGATTAAACGATTTATAATGATTAGTATTTAAGGATTAAATGCATTCAGGTACTTCAGAAGTTGAATTTTTACATCCAAGTATTTCACAAAAAAATTGTTATTTTTAGGTACCCAGAAGTTGTAAGTGTAACTACTTTATTTTAACATCCAAAATGGATGGAAAACGTGAGTCATGTCAGTCTCGTGACTCACTTAATGTTGTTATCATGTACCTTTTGTTTGTAAAATGTTGCTTTAATGTATCTCTTGTTTGTAAAATGTTGATCTCAAATATATCATATTTCTTCGCGTGACTGACACGACTGACGTTTTTCATTTATTTTGGATGTCGAAATAAAGTAGCTACACTTACAACTTCTAAGTTGTACCTCAAAGTAACAATTTTTTGTAGGGTAATCGAATGTAAAAACCTAACTTCTGAAGTATCTTAATCCCTTAGTATTTATGTATATATAAGTTTTACATTACATATCTACGATTAATAATTATATTTAAATGCTTTTAATATATAAACATATGTATATATAAACATAATTAAGTATATATATTTAATATTTGAATCACTTGTATATTTTAAAATTAATAAAATAAAATAAAAAATTATTAAATTTTGATCGCGGAATTTAATTTTTTCCGAAACCAGTGCAATGTCCCACTCCATCATATATAATATATTGGTAGTATTTTAATAATTACATTCAGTCATCCACGTAAGTCTACGACATGGGCTCATCTATTCTCTTCTTTTATTAGCTGTTGTTAACTGCGCGCGTACTATGACGCGCTCCTCTCCCCACCTTCAACGGAAACCTAGCGACTGAAGGTCGCTCCGTTCCGAGGCACGCTGGTCTTCTCTCAGCTCGAGTTTGTCACCTTCTCTCAGTGATCTGTCGGCTTCTCCAGCTCAACCCCAGCTCGTTTCGGTCCTCTAGCTCATCCAACTGGCGATTTCTGCATTTCCTTTCAGCTGTGACCTATTTCGGGAAACTTCCCCAACTGCTCGCCAACCGCCAATCCTTTGTCTTCAATTGGATGCACAGAGCTAATCGGACACCCCCCCTATCGCTGACGGATCGCAATCTCCAGTAACATCTCATCTCAATCCTCTATACTCATTTTCTCTGCCTTTTCCACTGTGTGCATGTATTGTTGCGACGACGTGAGACAGTCTGGTCCGGTTACGTCTGAAATGGCGAGCACCAACTCTGAGGGGGAAGCTGCACCGGGTATGGCCATGTTGAGCTTGGTCCCCTCTGGAAATCTCGGTTTGGAAACAGGGCCGGAAAACCGTGCGATGGGGGTGCTGATGTCGGATCGCCATGTAAAGAACAATGTGGTGATGAATGTCCTCCGGGAGGCATGGGCTCGATTCGGACCAGTTAATATAGCAGAGGTCAATGAGACAACCCTGGTGTTTGATTTCGCCAATGCTAAGGACAAGGATCAGGTGTTAGATCTCTCCCCCTGGTCCATACATGGTCACAGCCTAAACATCAGAACGAATGCTCAGCATATAGGTGATAGCATTGGTCGGTGTCTGAAAATTGAAGATCATAATGTTATGCAACAGAGGACGTTCTTGAGGGTGCAGGTTGATCTGGATACTCTGTCGCCTCTGATGCCAAGATTTAAGTGGAAGGATTCGGGTGGTAACGAGAAATGGGCGTCGGTCAGATACGAAAGGCTTATGGATCTGTGTTATGGTTGTGGCTTCATAGGACACTCTTCAAAGAACTGTACGGAACCGGTCATCACGAACCCTCAAGATGGATCACCTTTGTACGGACCTTGGACATCTTGCGACCGCCCCAAGACTATCAATCGTTGGGTCTGTGTGAGGGGTGGTGCACGGCCGGCCACCTCTAGGGACCCGCGAATGAAGTCTTGGAGCCAGCTTATGCAACAACAAGGAGCGAAGCCTCACCAAGGTCCGTACTGCAGGGGGAATACGGATGCGTCACAACAGCCAGGTCGATCATTAAGGGGAGCCTTTGGTGAACAAAGGAGCCATGCATCGAGCTCACACTCGAACAACGCACCATCTGTGCACAACAATGGGGCAGGGCTGCTGAAGAATCCAGTGGCAAGGTGGACTCATCCTCCGAACCAAACCCAGTCGCCTGTCACTACCTTGCCCACGCAGGATGCTCAGAAGGAGGGAGAACAGATGGGCAGCAACAAGTTGCAAATGGAAATGGGAAACACAGCTGCGTTTAGACCAATCGTTTCTATCTCGGGTGACTCCATGAACACGAGGGAGGTTGGCCTAGTTGGGGACAAGGAAGGACATGATAGGGGTTCACAGATGCAGGGTACTCTTGCCGTATTGCCCAAGTCTCCACTGCTGGACTTACCTGGATTGCACGGAACAGGGGGGGACGCCGATGTGAAGGATACTGCGATGGGAAGCCAAACCGAGTCACTTTCTGAACCCTTAGACCTGTCTTCCCTCCAGCTGATAGGACCACCACTGCAGGAAAATCCTAGCAGGAACATGGCTGCGGAGGGACCTTCTCTCGGGTGGGCGATGGCAATGACAAACATGAATGAGCCAAAGAGAAGGGGGGATACTGACAAGGATAAGGTAACATCCAAGAGGAGGAGGACCCAAAGTGGACAGTCAGTGGAGGGTAATAGCGGGATGATCTACTTTTCGAGGGAGGACACGGGTGATGACCGAGTGGAGTCGAATTCTAGACCCGTGGGAAAAACAACAATGACTCGTAGGACAAGGCAAACAGATAAGGCGAAGGGTTCCGGTGGCTGTCCCCAAACAGCCACGGGGTCCCAATGATCTTCATTAGTTGGAATTGTCAAGGGTTAGGGTCTCCCTTGACAATTCGACACCTAAAAGACCTGGTGAAGAGATCTCGGCCTTCGATCGTCTTTTTAATGGAGACGAAGAAGAATGAAGCCCACTGCGAGAAGGTTAGGAGGGAAACGGGGATGGACTTCGCTTTCTACGTCCACCCCATTGGTGCGAGTGGGGGTTTAGCTCTTTGGTGGTCCAAAGAGGTAAACATCAACATTCACTCACACAACAAGAATCTCATTGACACGACAGTGGTGAGCAGCGATTTCAGAGGACCGTGTCGGATAACATGGGTATACGGGGACTCACATTTTGCAAGACGAACACAAAACTGGATGGACTTGAGGGGTTTGGGAGCGAACAGAAGAGATGCATGGGTTTGTATCGGAGATTTCAACGACATCTCCCACCATAGAGAGAAGGAGGTGGGCGAAAGGACCAAAACAAAATCGATGACTTTAATAGCCTTATGGACGACCTCTCCCTCGAAGACTTGGGATACAAAGGCCTTATCTACACATGGAGCAACAATCGAAGAGGAGGCGACAGGATTAGGGAGCGGCTAGATAGGGCAATGGCCAATCCGGCATGGCTCGCCTTATTCCCATCGGCTCTTTGTAACCACGAGATCATGATAGGCTCGGATCACGCCCCAATATCCATCCACCTCACTCGGAATGAAACCAAAGGCAAGAGACAATTCAAGTTCGAAGATATGTGGCTGGAAAATGAGGAATGTCACGACGTAATCCGATCGGCTTGGCTTAGGGGGGGACCAATGATACACGGTCCAGAAATCAAATGCAAGATGGATCGGGCAAAGAAGGATCTCACTGAATGGAGCTCTAGGGTGTTCAAGCACAACTTGAAGGAGATCGCAAAGGTCAAGACACAAATCCGGATCATAAACCAATCGACTTACAATGACGCGTTGCTTGATGAAGAGAGAGCTCTCAAGTCTAAGCTACATGCCCTCTGGAAAAGGGAAGAAATTTACTGGAAGCAACGCTCGAGGATTAAATGGTTGGGCCAAGGTGACCGGAACACGAAGTTCTTCCACCAAACAACGCTATCACGAAGACGTCGCAACAAGATAATCCGTTTGAGGGACGCTTCGGGTGTCTGGATCGAGGGGGAAACAGGGGTCAGGGAGGAGCTCCACGGCTTCTATTCGAAGCTTTTTACTTCGGAACGGGATAGGGGGATCAGGGGTACCTCTTTCAGTGAAATCCTATCTTGTGTTCCGTCAGTGGTAACTGAGGAAATGAACGACAATCTCACGGCATTGGCATCCTTTGAGGAGGTTAAACGGGCTTGTTTCCAAATGGGGGGATCCAAGGCACCAGGTCCGGATGGCTTCTCGGGCACCTTCTTCCAAAAGAGTTGGGGCACGATCGGACCAGACTTGCTCACATCAGTCAACGCATTCCTCACGACAGGTATCATGCCATCCTTTCTAAACCACACTCATATTACCTTGATCCCTAAGATTGCTAACCTGTTATGTGCATCCGATTTTAGACTAATAAGCCTATGCAACTTTGCCTATAAAATTATTTCTAAGGTTCTGGCGAATAGGCTTAAAACCTATTTGCCAGAACTGGTCACCCCGTTCCAAAGTGCGTTTATCTCAGGGCGACGCATACAGGACAGTATTATCATAGCGCACGAGATGTTCCATTTCCTGAAGACAAGAGGCAAGCCAAGAACTACCTCAGGGAGAACGGAATGCGCTCTCAAGATAGACATGCAGAAGGCCTATGACAGGGTCGAGTGGGACTTCCTTCTAGAGAGCATGCGCAAGAGGGGATTCAGTGACAGGTGGACAAGGTGGATCAAGGCGTGTATATCAATGGTTACATACAAAGTCTTGGTCAATGGGAAACAGTCCAGCCATATCCGCCCATCCAGGGGACTAAGACAGGGTGACCCTCTCTCACCTTACCTCTTTATATTGGTAGCTGATGTCCTTTCTAGATTGCTTGACGACCAGGTCTCCAAAGGGAACATAAGGGGTATCCGCCCAAAGAGGTCATGTCCCGAGATACAACACCTCTTCTTCGCGGATGACTCCATCTTCTTTCTTAAAGGTTCATTGGCCCTGGCAATGAACCTTAAGAACACGCTTGGAGAGTACTGCGCATCATCAGGACAGAAGATCAATTTCTCCAAGTCAACCCTTTATTTCAACTCAGGGGCCCATGACAGCTACAAATCAAGCATATCATCACTTTTCGGGGTAGCTCACTCAGCAGACCCGGGCTTCTATCTTGGGCTTCCGACAGTATGGGGCAGATCGAAGAAGGAGGCTCTAGGCTACCTAAAGGAGAGAATCCGGGATAAGATCCAAAGTTGGCGGAATAAACTGTTGAATCATGCAGAAAAAGAGACTCTAATCAAGTCGGTTCTTAGTGCCATCCCGACATATGTCATGCACGTTTTTAAGCTTCCAACAACTTGGTGCAACGAGATAAACGGCCTCATTGCCCGGTTCTGGTGGGGATCCAGGGATGGTAATAGGAAAATACACTGGAAGAAGTGACCATCTATGACTACCTCGAAGTCATCCGGAGGATATGGATTCAGAGACATGGCACATTTCAACCGTGCTATCCTTGCGAACATGGCCGCAAGGGTCATGGCCGAACCGGATGCACTGTGGGTAAGATTTTTGAAGGGCCTCTATTTCCCGTCTAGCTCATTCTTGCAGGCATCGTTGGGAAGCAGAGCATCATGGGCTTGGTCGAGTCTCCTCGAGGGACGCGATGTTATCCGAGCGGAGGGGTTTTGGTCACTCGGGGACGGCCTCTCGATCAGACCTTTCGAGGATGCATGGGTGCCAACCGTGCAAACCTCAGGATTCGGCCGAGACATAACGACAACATGTCGCCCTCACCGTGGGTGGCAAACTGGATTCGACCCCTGTCGAATTCATGGGACGAGTCGGCCATTCGAGCAGCTGTGCATGGTGACGACGTTTCGGCAGTCCTACAAGTCACTATCCCGAACACCTGCACCGCGGACAGACTACGTTGGCCACACGAGAGGTCGGGGAATATTTCTGTCAAGTCGGCGTACCACACCATTCACACAGCTCACATTCGGCGACAGCAGGAACTCGACATCAACACAGCGCGGGCAACGAGCACGGACAGATCTGCGGTGTGGCGAGCTATATGGTCGACAAACGCATGGCCAAAGATCAAGACCTTCATGTGGAAGCTAGCTAACGATGTGTTACCGACAAGGGGAACCCTCTTGAGACGTGGCATCACCCTTGACCCTCTTTGCCCTACATGCCTTGTATCTGAGTCCCGTGAACATATGCTTTTTGCGTGTCCTTGGGTGAAACATGTTTGGCTATCATATATGGATCGGGACGACCTGGAACTGGGGCTGCACTCCGTCGACGACTGGCTCGCTGCAGTTACCAACATGACGGGCGACAGGAGACGGGTCCGGACCGACAAATGGAGACGATCGATGGTGGTGGCGTGGGCGATCTGGAAATCAAGGTGCAGCCTAGCATACGAGGGCACTCAACCGTACATACCAGCTATTCACCATGAGATTACCCGAACCATGTCCAAGATGGGATCCTCCCATTCAAGGGTGCTCAGCCGTGAACAATTCAGAGCGTGGGTTGGCCCTCCCCCGGGGGTGATCAAGATCAACTATGACGGCGCGTGGTCGAGTGAGACCCTTCGGGGGGGGGGGGGGGGGGTTTATGGTGTTATTGCAAGGGACGACGCGGGCGTGGTTCGGGGAGGCGATGATGGAGTAATTCCAGCGGGTTCGGTCGAAGAGATAGAGGCTCATGCGGTCTACTCGGCGGTTCAGCTAGCTATCGACAAGAGGTGGCCTAGGGTCATCATAGAGACGGACGCCTTGAATATTGTAAACCACATTCAAGGTCGGGATTTCGCTTGGAGAATTGGTCCCATTTTGTCAAATGCGGTTACCTTATCATCTTCGTTTAGGGAAATTGCATGGGAACATGTTCCACGATCCGCAAATTCTTGTGCGGATTGGATAGCGAAGAATGCATTAGCGGGGTTGTGTCCATCGGAGTGGGTGTTTTCACCACCAACCCCTTTATTACGTTGTATTGTAGCGGATAATATTCTGTACCCGAACTATGTTTCTATTCATGAATGAAGTGTGAGGTTTCTTGGCCAAAAAAAAAAAAAAATTAGCTGTTGTTAAAGATTATTATATTTATTTTTTATTAAATATAATAAATGACGCGTTCATGTTATAATGCATCATTGATCATTATATAATTTATTTATCAATATATATATATTAATAGGAAAATCTTATTAATAATCACTTAAACTATTATATAAACTGTGAACATTATTAATTTTATATGACTTGCTATTTTTTATTTTTAAATTGATAATAATTTTGCAAAAACAGTTGGAAAGAGGAGAAATAGAGATATCTGATATGCTATTGACCAAGTAAAATTCCTTACTAACAAACATATCAAAATATCATCTTCATTTTTCCCTCATTCTTCACGTGGCTAACCTAACCCTACACATTAAATAATTTCACAAATGATTTAGTTTCCATTATAGTTTAAAATAACAAAAGAAAACGGACGCATAAGGTAATCTCTGACGAAAATATGTCAAATAAAAAACTAATGTCGATCATTGCGGATTGCAGGAAACTATTGATGCAGTTCGAAAGAATGAAGTTCAGACATATTTTTAGGGAAAAAAATGCGGTAGCTGATACCATGGCGGGTATGACGCTCAAACAGCGACATGTGTTTGAAATCATAGCTCACCTCCGAAGGAAACTATTAACGCGCTCCGAAAAGACGCTGTTGGCTTTTCTGTTTCGCGAATTATTAAAGCTAGCTAGTTTTTGTTATGTAATTTGAACTTGGGTGATTAGTTATCACCTATAGAGATTATTTATTCCATAATTATAAAAAAAAAAAAAAGGTTAACTGAAATAATAATAAATAAAAGACTATAAATGTACATGAAAAGGTAAGTAGATTTTTTTTCCTCTAGTCAATGCATTACTAGGCCACGTATGAGTATGTAATATGTATGACGAAATTATTGGCAAAAGGATGATTTTTTTTAAATAATTTATTCATTTTTTAATTAATGTGCCTAACTAAAGTCAGAAGTCAGCGTACGTACGCCATCTTTTTCCTTCATCTTGATGAAGACAATTAATCAATAATCAACTATTATTAATTTATTATTCTATTTATTTATGAATTATTATTATTATTATTATTTAATAACACTTTCAACAATATAATTAATAATTTGATTATCCAATATTACTAGAAAATAATTATCTTATCTCGAAAACATTAAATAGAGTCATATCATATGCAATTTGAGAACTATTATTAAGTTGATATATAAATAGTTTTTTTATATAATTAATGATACTTGATTAATATCAAATATTATTATTTAAAAGTTAAAATTGGAAACAATCATCTAGATGTAGTAACTGCCAATATTTTCCATAGACCTTTGGTCGAAATGATTTTCGAAATAATCACGTAATTTTATACTTTCAGAATTCATAATAGACCAATATTAAATTAAATCATATTATTTTTAAATATCCACGTTTTTTCTATGGTACTGTCTTGTCGTTTTATGTTAGCTTTTATTTAATATTTAATTAAAATTTTGATTACTGAAAAATGAAATAAGTTTGAGTAAAAAATTAAATAAACATTATTACATTGTTTTGTTGTTTAATATGGTTTTGAATGTTTATTTTTTTCCCGAAAATATATTTTTAAACCAAAAAAAACGTTATGAAAATAACTTTTAAAAATAGTAACTCAATAAGAATAGTCCAATATCAATAGCAGTGTTATCAGAACCGAACTGGTCCTCGAACCGGTGAGGTGATCGGTTCCCGGTTCGACGTGTTGTTCACTGTTCACAAGCATAAAAAAACTGAAAATACAATTACAAACTACGTAGTCTCAAAACACACACATAATCATCTCAAATTACATAGTTTCAAACAGACACATTACTCTCAAACACAATATAATTACCTCAAACTTTGAACATACATAACATAATAGTCTCAAGATCAAACACAATAGGTCTAAACTTTAAACATAACTTCTAAACTGAATAAATTGCTCGGTCGAACCAAAGAGAACTACCCTAAAAAAAACTAGAACCGGAACCGGTTGGTTTTAAAAAACAGTGGTTTTTTCAATAGTTGTCTGGTCCAACCCGATTCAAACACTGTTCATAGGTATTTCAGTCTTTTAGCTGAACCAAACCGGACAATGATTCTATTTCCGGTCGGACCGTCGGTCCGGTCCGGTTCGGATAACACTGATCAATAGCCTAACCGTAATAGTGCAACATTACAAATTAAATTTAAATTAATCGTTTTTTATATTAAAATTGTTTTGATATAGTTTGTTTTTTTGTCATATTTTGATATACAAAAATGTAACCTTCGTCCACAACTTGAGAAACACAAAGCCAAGAAACGACACTTTCTTCTCTTGCAGTATATATGTAATACTAATAAAGAGCACAAACACCCTGAACTTATAAACAAATCCACTTTTGACCCTACAGTTTCATTTCCCTTACATATAACTACTTTGAACTTAATTTATTTCCTTCTCCCTTGTAGCATCCTTCCAATACTCATCTTCCCATGTCTCCACCATCTTCGTCATGCGGGCTTTCTCCTCGAGGAAGGCTCGGAGCTCCGAGGGCTCGTACGGTGGCGGCAATGTGCATGGGACCGAACCACTTGGCGACTTAACCATGGACTCGAGCATGGACTCCTTGAATATCGGTTTGGCATTGCACGCCATAGACTCCGGGCAGAGCTCAACCGCTCCGGGAGGCACCGTAGGCTTATACCGGAGTAGCTTCGCATATTCAGTCAGCATGTGGAGCATGAAATCATATATATACTCCATCTTCATGTCCTCGTGTATGAACCGACTCCCTGCCTCTCCTATAGCTTTTGCCTGCATCATCGGTCGTCATTCATTTTTAATATATATATATATATATTGTTTTTGAACTTTCGAATGGTTGTTTGGATTATTATGAAGTCGTGACGACACTTTCAGATTGAAACAATTTGGAGGCACCCAAACTTTCAATCGGATAAAATCATAGTACTGAACTAGAACTTGAGAAGGGATGTGAATGTTTGAGATAAAATTTTCGGACCTCCCCTATGACCAATTTATAGTGTTTGCCACACCCTTTGGAAGAGACACCACACTCTTTGAAAGAGACACTATGCCCTTTGGAAGAGACACTACACCCTTTGGCCAATCAAAGTACCATTTCGGCCACAACATGTCTCTTGGATTCAAAATTTGGCTCCAAAACCAAAGGGACACCTTAGGATGATGACTTGGAGCCGAAGTAATTGCAATGGTTCAGCCTAATACTTGGCTCTAAGACAAGTGTCCAAAAACCGGGAATTTTGAGGTTAAAATGTTAAGTCATTAGTTCCAAAAATTCAATTTTACAGTGAATTTTTAGAATAGTGACTTTATGAATACTAAAAAGTTAGACCCTAGCCAGGGGCACTGCCCCTGGATCCCTGCAAAGGGGGCGTTGCCCCCTTTGACCCCCATTGCCTCGTCTCTAATCAACTGATGAATCTTCGATACAGTGAATCATAGTATACTTAAACAAGTGTGAACTCCGCACCCTCCTAACTTGTTTAATGAGATACTATGATCCTATTGGTCAACTAGTCAATCCAATTACACTAAAATATCTAACATATATATAAGTAGAATTACAACATCGTCGTTGGTTTAACCGACCTTGTCGGTGTGGTTGTTTCCCCATTCAACGGCAAACTTCAAGGCGGTGCACTTCCGGTGGTCGGACCTAATAGGCCAATAGTGCTGCAGAGGCACCAATCCTCTTGTGAAGAAATCATAGAAATTAGGGTTTACTAGCAATGTCATTGAATCACAAGCAAGTATATACTTCTCACTCACGGACCATCCCCGTCCTTCGATGTAGATCTTATACCTAATATTATAAATTAAAAGGAGAAAAAATAGTTAAATTAATTATAATATAGGGTTAAATACGATGAAATTGCCCCTAAAGTTTAAGCCAATTTTAAAATCTCCCCTTAAAGTTTAAATTTCTCCTACTTTTTGAAAATGATGAAAAATTCCACCCCTAAAAAAGCATCTATTAAAGAGTATTTTTCATCATTTCCAAACATTAGGGGGAGACTTTATACTTTAAGGGATAATTTTAAAATCGGCGCAAACTTTAGGGGGCAATGTCGTATTTTACCTTATAAAATATTAATCACTACTCTATACCACATAATTTATTTCAACAAAAAGTTCTATAAATGGGAAATGTATATATCTTATTGCAATCATATATATGTTATTATGAGCATCACTCATATATATATTTACATATATTGTTATTTGACATGTTACTGTTTTATCCATTTTTTGCATTAATATTTGTTTTTATCATAATGACAATTTGACCATCATGTTCATTAGTGTTGCTCTTTTTTTTTTTTAAACCTTGAACAATTCGAACCCATAAATGCAAATATGAGTTTGGTTTGTGAAAAAACTGTAATATTTAATGGTAAAACTAGATTAAAAAAAGTAACTTGGTCATGAATTAATTTAAGATTTTACTATATTTAACAAATATGTATTTACACTAACCACATGAAAATAAATATATTGATACAAATAATCACATTAAGTGTCTTACCTATGTGTGCATTGATCTTGTAAATTTGATTGTTTGTACCCGACATTTGCTGCTTGTTTCCAATCCTGATGAATAATAACATATCATTTAGTATCGAAACATTTATTGATAAAAAACACAAAAATGTTATAAAACACAAAACCCTACATTGATATATATGCGGCTGTTCCATTCTTGTTTGTCGGAAACGTTGCACTTGAGAAGATCTTTTCTATTGGGTGTCACATTTGGGTTACCTCTCCAATAGGCGTAGGGTACCCTATCTATCCACTTCGTCCTATTATTCCCTTCCTTAATGTCATTAAGGACTTGTCTCCATGCCTTGATATTGATCTCCTTCCTACAACCTCAAACAAATCAAAAAGGTTACAAAATGAGGAAGGGAAAACTAACTTTTAACATTTTTTTAAAAAATTAAATCCTTAAAAGAGGAAAATACGATATTATCTTTTAATGTTTAACCATATTTTAAGTGTTTTTTTTTTCTTCTGAAAATTTAAATGTAAAATTTATTTTGACTCATGTTTGGTTAAAGTGCAAGTTTGCCCCAACTGACAATTTTTCCATTCAGTTTTAACATAATAAGTTTTGAAAATTACAAAAATAACAAAAACTTTTAAAAAATGTTACAATTTAACCCTTTCGAACTTTTTCAAATTGGTATTTTGGCCCGGCTGAGATTCTTTTAAAATAAAAAATGAGATTCAAATTATATATATATATATATATATTTAATTTACAAATAAACCTAGGGTTTATTAAACCTATCAAAAAATGGGGAGACAAAAGTCCTTCATTTCCTTTATCACCTTCGCCACTATTTACTAATTGCATAAACAGAAAAATCATAAAAGTTTGATCAATTTGCTAATTGATTTTCTTTTTGAAAAAATGTTATTATATAAAAATATAATTTGCTAAATTCGTTTAATTTAATGTTAAATGGTAACAAGAATAATTATTATTTTTTTGTATGCAAATTACTAGTTAAACTTTTGAAAATTTTGTATTTTGTTAATTGAATTTTGTAAAAACTTATACTTTGGGAAAATTTGTCAATTTGCTAAACATGTGTATTAAATCCATGTCTTCATCACCATTTTACCAAAAATAGACAGAATTAGAAAATTATAATTTTATATAAAATTAATAATTTCTTTAAAACAAATAATTAGCAAATTATTCAACTATGAAAGTTTATATGCATATACTAAATAACTCAAAATAATATTCCTATGAATTGTCAATTCTTTAATTCTGTAATAGTTATTAATTACTTAATTACCATCCCCAGAACGACCAATCTGGAAACACGATATCCAAACTCTGATCATCCCTGCAATACTTGAACAACGGCGGCGGTGGTGTCATCGGCGTCTTGAAATCCCTAACCCTAATCAAGGGTTTATCTTCAAGGTTAAACATTAAGTCAAGATCGGGCACCCTTCCAGGGTACCACCTTACGAGCTGAAGGAAGCCCCACAATGTGAACAACTCACGGCTGGACAGCTCCTTTCGATACTTCTCCATATAGACTTTGCCGGAAAGGATCACGACTCGAAAGTGGGCCTGTTTCCGCCCTTGCTCCACCGTGTCTCGGGTGATTCCGATGTCTTGCCACGGCCGTAGATCTTCGTGGATCCAACGAAAGTATGACGGACATGTGGAGTGGTGAGGATTCGGCACGGTGTGGTGGGTTGGGTAGTTGTTGGGGGGACATAGATGAGTTAGGTTGGTGCATTTGAGTGGGAATTCTACTGCTTTGGAATTAGAGAGGATTGGTCGTATGATATCACCTGAAAAGTTATACTAAAAATAGACAGAAAAAAAATATTATATGAATTAATTGGAATGCGTATGATTGATTTAGAACGTTAAATCAGTAAAAATGACCTCAAATTTGTGTAGAATCATATTAAAAAAAAGTAATATTTGTAAATTTAATATAAAATAATATATGTTATAAAAAATCAAGGTAAATTAACTATAAAACAATATTAAAAGTGAAAAATTGAAAGTTTTTTATATAATTTAAGTAATATTAATTATAGGGTTAAATACCAAGGAGTTACCTGAACTTTGGAGGTTGCAAAACATACAAAGTTCATATAGCTCCTTGGTATTTAATTCTTAATTATAATGGTTATTTAGAAATCTTACAAAACATTTAAGAAAAAATATTTAAAAATGAAAATAAGTCAAGATGTTTCGGACAAGGACTAAGTAAGTTATTCCTAGGTTTGAACTCATCTCAGAAAATATATCTTACATTTATTAATTTTGGATTGTAATTAACTTTCAATTTGTAAATTGTAATAATTTTATTTTATTTATATATTATTTAAAATCATTTTATGATTATATTGAAACTTTTAGATTTTTTACAAAATTTTAAAGTTTTCCCGTTAAAATTAATGAAACAAATAATAATTAGCTATCCTTTTATACATAGTTAAGTGTTGTTTGTTAGACGATACTTACAGCTCCTTTCAGCCATGAGACAAGAACAACTGCACTGATGGAAATGAGGAAGAAGAGAAGAAGAAGAAGAAGAGAAGAGGCAGCTGCTGCACTGCTGCTCTTCAACTGCAGCCTCTCCCTTCCACCACGGCGGAACACGGCTAATATCCAGCTACTGTGTGTCCTTTTGTGTCTGGTTTCGGCCACCATTGCTGAAATTTCAGAATCAACGTCAAGTAAGTTGATCAAAGTCTGTAGTTACTGTCATTCTTTATAGGGCCAGAATCACCATATTGGAGGCCGTGAAAATCGTTGTGTCTCCGTGGTTTAGGAGATCTGTTTGAAGCCGATATGGAAAGCATGGTGAGGTGTGGTGGTATGGTCACGTGTCTAGTCAGTCATAGACAGAGGTAGAGGACGACACACCTCGTTGATTTTGCTTCTGTGCAGTACTGGAACGTGGTATATGTTTTGGAGAAGACAATGTAATATATAAGGTTGGATCAAGGGCAGAATGGACAATACGTATTTATTTCATTTCATCCTCTTTCCTTCGGCACAAAGATTTCCTTATGATCATCCTAATTTCGGTATTTGTTTGACCATTGAGTTTGTAATTTACTTTTATAAGTGGCATTTTATTGTTTCATATTTTGTAACTCTCCAATCTCGAATAACTGTCCTCACTATCTTATCTTAACCTCTAATTGAGACTGTTGTTCTCACTTACACCCAGAAAATGAGAAATTTATGTTATACTCAGGGACGAAGCCATAATTTTTTTTTCAGTGGGGGCAATTATTAGAGTAATGTCAAATAGTTGAACTAAAAAAAAAATCAGTGGAGGCAAATGTATAATTTAAAATGGTTAAATTGAGAATTATTACATTTTTTAGGGTCAAATGTACACAAAATCAAAAGTTGAGGGGGGGCAATGTCTAGTTGTACTTGAGTAGTTTATCTCTGTTTATATGAGTTCAAAATCACTTATTTCTTTCTATCCGATGTGGAACATAATATCACAATATACTCCTTAAAGCGCAACACAGATCTTTGCCCTGGTAGGTGACACAGTCTTGCAAGCCCTATACTTTTTAGATAATCTTCAGGATTTGACCAACTATTTTCTCCCATTGACACGTATCTTCAATTTGCAAGCCTAATCAGGGTCCCGGGTCGGCTTTGATACCATTTGTAACACCCTAATTTCGAGCAGCTATCCTCACTAGCGCAATACAGTCTGACTGAGTCCGCTGTCTTCACTTAGACTAAAAAAATAAGAATTTTCTGTACTTGAGTAGTATATTTTGCATATATCAGTTTCAAATAACTTTTTTCACATGTGAAACGGTGTATCACATATTTACTCCGCATACTAGAGATTTACTCCATATACTAGAGATTGGATTGGGCTTAAGCATGAGAGGAGAATTTGTTAAAATAATAATAATAATAATAAAAACTTAAGGCATGGGAAGAAACTGAGAAGTCGAAAGCTGAGAAGAAGTACGGTTTCCTCTAAATTATATGATTCATTTGGATTAGTGAATCTCGTGTTCGGTTCGGTGTATGATTCAAAGCTAGAAAATAAAACTGGTTTGACTGATTCATCCTCATCCTTTAACAGGGATCAGAAACAGATAGTTAACAAGGATCAGAAAAAGATAGCTGTGATTAGGGCTGGCAATGGTTAGGGTATGGTCAGGGTATGCCAAATACCATAACCATACCATATTTTTAAACCACATACCATAACCATAACCATAACCATTATGAGTACAATTTTCAATACCATAACCATCAAAATAACCGTGGTTATTAACCATGGTTTTAACCGTATAACCATATTTATTCCACATGTAATATAATAAAAGATCGAAAATTTAATTTTAAAAAATACATCTATCTATATTACCAACAATAAAAGTATATAGCACTAACATCATTCAACATTAACACTAACATCATTCAACATTCATATGATTCAACATTAACATTCACACCACTGAATTAACATTAAAATTCAACAAACATCCATAACGAGTAATGATTCAACACCCCTAACCATTTCACACTTGTCGTATTTGTTTCTATCAATTATCATCTTCCTCAATATCATCAATTGATTTCACTTTTATGCTGTAATTTATATTTAGTATAATATATGTATATATTAGTTTATTAATAATAAATAATTATTATATTTATAAAATAACAATGGTTATAACCATGGGTATAACTCAAATACCATAACCATAACCATAACCGTTATGGGTAGAGAATTCATCACCATAACCGCACCGCACCATAATGGTACGGTTAACCATATTAAACAGTAACGGTTATAACCGTGGTTATGGGTTTTTCACCGCACCATTGCCAGCCCTAGCTGTGATTTCTTCATGGGAGAACAGCAAAAAGGCTGCCAAAGTAGCTCAACGGAAAAGGAATGAGGCATAGAAGATGATGTCGCCGTTGCTACGCGACTTTGAATGATTACTTGCAGAGAAGAAGGCTCAGTACGGGGAGAAGATGAAGAACCAAAAGACGGACCAGGACAAACATTTAAAGAGAAGCAACTTACAAACATAACCACAAAGTATACACATTTAGATCCGAACGATTACTTGCAACAAAGACGACACAAAATTATCCGCGCTTTCCGTTTTAATAAGAGAATCAAAAGCTAAAATGTATGCAGCAACCTCACCGGATCTATAGACCAATCCACGAACACGAACCAACTTATAGACCCCTCGGTCCACAGACAAGAACCAAGTACAAGAACTTGACAATGCACAACAGTATTCATAGCACTTCCAGAGACTAAACACCAATGTAAGAGTGTCTTCCATGCTTCATTTCTTACCACAATCCATCCTGCCTCTCTACCTACCACTTTCAGAGAAACACAACCCCAAGCGCATAATTATTGGCAGTAAATTGCCTGATCAATATGAGGAGGTATCTGCTTGATCTCAGTTCCAAGTTCTTGCTCAATCCTATACCTGCAGCATCAAAATTCTTTTTAAGTTTACATCCTAGTCACCAAAAGATTCAACTCAAATTTCAAACTACTAATAGTAGTTTAGCTGAGAATAATAAGACTAGGAGATTACAAGTTGAAGCGGTCCTCATATGTTATCAGATTGACAGCCAAACCGAGGTGTCCGAACCTTCCTGAACGACCCACCTTGATCAATAGAGAAGCAAAACAATGATGTCAATAGATGAATGTCTACTACGTCTGTATGAGAGACTGAAGAGAAAACATGTATTTACCCTATGCAAGTATGTCTCTGAGTTCTTGGGGAAGTCGAAGTTAATAACGACGTTTACTGCTTGTATGTCAATTCCACGGGTAAACAGATCTGTAACCAACATACAAACATGTGATTATGACAACAACAACAAAAAAGACATAAACAAAAAACATAGAGTTATTCAAAACAGTAACTGTCATATCAGTTGCAACCAGAAATAGTTCCATGTCTTTTTCTTACATTATCTTAATTATTATTGAGAAGATTCCTTCCTAACACCTAATAACATGTAATTGAGTAATACAAACCAAGCCGATAGACAAAGTAGAATCCAACCGACATAATGATAGGAATAATCTGTCTAACATACCAGTGCAGACAAGATTCCTGCAAGCCCCATTTCGGAAATCATGAAAAACTCTGTTCCGATGGTCTTGCAACATCTTTGCATGTATGTAAAAGCAAGAATAGCCCAGCTCCGTGATCTTCTTGGCTAAAAGCTCCACTCGATTGACTGAGTTGCAAAAAATGATTGATTGGTTGATTTGAAGCTGCAAAAATAAAAAAATCGCTTTTAGTCACAAAAGAAATCCAGGATTGTCTAGCTGCAGTATCCAATGCCCTGGTAGGGACAAACCTTTGAAAAGAGTGTGTTGAGGCAATGCACTTTCTGCCTTTCTTCTACAAAGGCATAGAATTGAGTAATACCCTTCAGAGTCAGCTCATCCATAAGATTGATTACATAAGGTTTCTTTAGGTATCTATCTTTGAAGTCTTTAACTGTCACAGGAAATGTAGCTGAAAACATCAAAATCTGGCGATTGGTAGGCATAAATCGAATCAGCTGCTCTATAGATGGTTGAAACTCCGGGGATAAGAGTTTGTCAGCCTGAAATACATTAAGACATTGGTGTCAAATTTCAAAGCTAATGATCTAAGAATCTAAGACACCACTTGCATTATACATGCAAGCATAGATTGAATCACTTGGCAATTGGATCATCCACAGACAAATATGGATTAAACACAGAAAAAACAAAAGGAAATTGATGACAACATGATGAACACAGTAGCAAATATTAGCCGTAAGAACAGTATCTAACTTCAATTTCCAAAACATAGATTCTATAAGAATAGTGATAGAGATACCTCATCCATCACAAGCATAGAGCAATCCTTTAAAATGCAGATTCCTTTCCTTGCAAGGTCCAAGATTCTTCCTGGAGTTCCAACAAGCAAATGTACTGGTTGATACAGACGCATAATATCATCCTTTAAACTGGTTCCACCCGTGGTAACCATCACTTGGATTTTCAAATTCTTCCCAAGCTCCTTACAGACTTGTGAAGTTTGGAGTGCCAGCTCTCGTGTTGGTACGAGAATAACAACTGCATGAAATAGCATACATCACTCAGGAATCTTTCAGAGATGAAAATGAGATGAAAATAAATTAGTAAAAAGCACGCACACAAGAAACTACAACTTCAGACAACCATAGTTTATATTTATATAATCATTAAAGCATTACCGGGCATAATATGTGGAACGGCAATGCATTTGTCAATGAGAGGGACAGAAACCAGGTCCATGAGATCCCAGATAAAGGAGACTGAACGAGCCAATATACAATAAGCCTATGAAATAGTACCTTGAATAACATTGTTGTCTTGGTCAATCTTCTCCAATGCCGGAATGCAGAATGCAGCTGTTTTGCCCGTTCCATTCTTAGCTCGAGCAAGGATATCGCTACCAGTTAAAGCAATTGGTATACTTTCCTCCTGGATAGGAGAAGGTCTTTCAAATCCCTTCTCATATATTCCCATAAGGAGCTCTCTTTTTAGGAAATAGTCCTCAAATTCATTTCCTTTTGTGGCTGTCACATCCTGGAGTGAGGCACAAGAAAGAAGATTACAAAATTAGAAGTGCAGAGGCATAAACTCGAATCAGTTCAATATATTCCGCAAATCCTTTCAATACAGGCAATACCAATTGCTTATCAGTGTATAACCAACTTCTGGTCATTCAACAAATCGGAATAAAGCAAAAGGAAATTATCTGGTCTCCTTTGCTTCTTCATTTAAAAAAATACATTAGCGGGTCATACCTCTGTCCTGTATCGTGTATCTGGTGCAGGAATATTCAGGTTAGCTTTCCAATCTTGTGAGCTGCAGCGATGGACAATGTAAAGTCAGTAACTGCTAAGAATGTAGCAGCACCCTAGAGAATTCCTGATCTAAAAGCTATAAAATACACAAACAAAATACAGTAATTCAGTAAGGGAGATACAAAAATAGTAATCACGTCTTGAATACACAGAGCAGCAGGACACACGTAATAGGTAATTCATGTTGCAGAAGCTTCATCATTATTAACTAATAAAAAAAAATCATTTGAAAATTAAATGGCTAGCAATGGGTCATATTGGTCCAAACTGGTAATGATTACAAGCTTATCAAACAGCGAATATCAGCTTCAAATAATTCCAGGAACTAACGTTGATTGACATCTTTTGAATACCAGAAAAACTTTAAGCACTTAGCTTTAAGCATTTCTCAACGCCCAAATACAAAGACACAGAAACCTACCCTGAATCAACGGCTTCTGATTGCACGGTCTTCTCAACTTCAACCACAGAGGGATCTGTACCTCCTATCTGGGGCCTCCTCGACCAGTGTTGCTGTTGCTGAGGATGAGATGGAGGTTGTGGTGGGTAATTCTGCTGGAACTGTTGTTGCCCTGACTGATTTCTCTGCACATAATGCTGCTGTTGCGGGTTGCGAGACTGGAAGGCAGTATTGGCATTCACGCCTGCAATGCCTCTTCCAGTACCAATTCCAGGAGGATATCTTGCTCTATTGTTATTGTTGTTCATGATGAAACCTCTTACCTTTAATTGACTGACCTAAGAAACAAACGACTAACAACAACCTAGGGTACAATACTTTTTACAAAACCTAGAGATTCTTGAATTGGAAGTTAGACGAATCGATCTAGTGTAGAATCAACGTTCGAAAGACTAAACAGAGAAAGAGCGAGAGAGAAAATGGCAATTTGAGTCAAGAGCTAAAGCTTGATCAGAACCGTCAAACTGGAGCAGAACCGTGTGGATACAATAACTGATTCTCGCTTCCGGAGACTTAAAACCCTAAGATTTACAACTAACCGCAGCTTACATCAGACGATTAACGACGGAGACGAAACTCGACGAAGAGCAGGAAGATTTCTGTACAGATCTGTGTCACACGCAGGGAATTCGATCATCAGCAATGGAGGAAATTTCGGAAAGCAAACAAAATCTGGAATCGAGGAGCAAATTGTAAATAACAAGGTGTCGAAGTCGTCGGTTTCCTCAGGAGGATATTGCAGTCGCGGAGAAATTATGATGAGACCAAACCACACAGACGACGACAGACACTGAGTGACTAGGGCGTAAACTATTGCGTTAAATTGCACTTTGAACCCTTCAGCTTATACTCTTAGTCATATTTGATCCTAAACATCTAAAATTTAATTACTATTACCTTCTCAATAATTACAGTAAATTTATTTTTCATATTATGATATTCTTTGGAAACTAAATTAATTTGGATTCGGTCCGGAGATAATATGAGAAGTACAAGGTTCAAATATAAATAGGCTATATTTATTTTTGGATTAATGGTACCATATGTTTGGGTCATGTGATCGAATGGTACCTAGGTTTGTTCATGAATCGGCTCGGGGTCGAACCGGTTCTGAACTGTTCTTGTTTGAAAAAAAACAGTACATTTTTCTGTTTCTAAAAAAATTGGTCTGGTTTAAGGAAAAAAGAACTGGTATGGTTCGAACTGTTCTGATCTGTTTTTTTTAATAACAATTTTGGTTCGGAAATAATACGATTCAAACCGAACCTAAACCGGCTGAAAATCTTGTCCAACACACTGAACCGTCTGAAAAAATACTGAACTAACTAAGAAATACTGAACCAGATGAAAAAAATACTGAACCGACTGAAAAATACACTAAACCGATTGAAAATCTGTTCCACAACCGACTAAAATCTGGTCCAACATCAACATATGAGAGTCCAATATATCTCTAGGTTTGGTTTATTGAAGACATCTCTAGGTTTGGTTTAATTTTAGACCGGTTTAGTTGATTTTGCTTTAAACCGGTTCTAGGTTTAAAGTGGTTTGATTTAAATTTAAGTATAAACCAGTATCAAAAAACAATTCGAGTCGAACCGATTCGAACTGGATTTTTGGTACTATTTTGAACTGTTCTATTTGAAGACTAAAAACACTGGTCTGGTTTTGGAACTAGTTCGGCTGAACCAGCTCGAACCAAACCAGTTTCAGACCAGACCAGTTTGTCTGAACCAGTCCATTTGGACAAGCCTAATGGTACCCCTATGTTGTTTCTTGATATGTTTTCAGGATATTGTTATTTAGTCCAAATTATTGTTGCTGTTAAGTCTAACTAACAGAATTGTTGATGTGGTGCTGACGTGACAGATAGAAAATAAATAGGAAAAAATATGGAAAAATTAGAAAAAAGTTTAATCATGCGACCTTGTTGGGGTCCGACCCAGCCCAGGGTTCGACCCTTGGTTGGGTCAATTGTACTCAAGTCAAACCCTAGTTTTTTTTTGGCTTTCAATTTTTTTAAACAAATAAATAAATTTAGAAACAATAATTTTTATTATTATATAAAGTTTTAAAATATTTTTTAACTTTTTCTAATTTTTTCCTATTTATTTTTATTTTTTAAATTAAATATTATATATTTATATGCCGCTGATGTGGTGCTGACATGAATCATTTAACAGAAAAATATAATGGTTGACTAATAGAATACTGTAGAACAACATAACAGGTCATTTAAGCATATTAAAAAATATATGGTATCATCTGATCACATGACTCAAACATATGGTATCATTTAACCTAGGGTTAATTACCTCAACCGTTACCTATGTTTGACAATGTGACTGAACCGTTCAAACTTGAGCTCAACCGTTACTTAAGTTGACACATGTGACTGAACCGTTACTATCAGCTAACTGCCGTTATTTCTTCCCGTTAAGTACCACCATGTGCTTGTCACGTGATTAACTTGTAAGGTGAAGTTCTCAAACTACCCCCAACATACTGTTTACTTAACACAGCAGCTGATTCTTAGAATCAAGGAACAGAGAGAAGCAGTTTGCGCGCGAAGAACCTCCAGAATCGAAGAACTGAAGAACCGAAGATCTCCAGCCATGAAGTCTGATGAATGCTGTCCTATGGGTTCTGAGAACCGTAGAAAGGTTAGATATCAGTCCATCTCTTCTGCGTCTGCGAATGCCAACCACGGAGCTTCGCGTCTGCGAATGTGCTACTGTGGGCTTGTGTGCTCCATGAAATCAGCTGGTACGTAGCAAAATTTCTCGCGCCGATTCCATGGTTGCCCCAATTTTGAGGTAATTTGACAGTGGGTAACCCTAATTTGCAACCCTAATTCGTTTTGCTGCAGTAATTTGAAAGAACAATGGGAGTTTGCGAAAAACCGAGCTGTTGAAAGTTGACCCAATCGGAAGTTAATTGTAGTCTTTGTCATTGTTGTTGTTGTTGTTTTTGTTCTAAGTTCAATTGCGAATAATTAGCAGAAGTTAGTTGTAGCTGTGTCTGTAACTGAACTGTGTCTGTAACTGAACTGGGTCTGTAACTGAAACTGAAGGATGAAGAACAATGTGTATTTTGCGAAGGTGGTGACTTATCTTTTCTGAACTGTGATTAAAAGGTGACTTAAGTTTGTGAATTGTGATTAAAAGGTGACTTATGTTCGACGTACTGTGATTAAAAGGTTACTTAAGTTTGGACATTTTGTTACCCAACCGTTACTAAAATACAGAATACATCCGAAAACACAGAATCCATAATAATCCATCAAAATCCAGAATTCAGAATACATCCTAAAACATGGTCCATCTTATAATCCATAACTCAGAATACATCAATAACAGAACTCAGAATACATCAACAAAATCCAGAAACAAAATCCAGAATTCAGAATACATCAACAACAGAACTTGATGCTGCAATTTGCGAAAATGTTCCCTTGGTGGTGTGTTCTTGACAGGTCAGCAGTTCATCTTAGACAATTCAATGATTGGCGACTTCGTTCCCTGTGGAGTGCGAGTCTGATCTGCATACATCTCCACAACAAAGTGGACATACTCTGAACAAAAAACAACACACTAGTGTCAGCAGACCAACTATTATAATTAACCCACCAACATAAAGCAAATTAAACATTTAAAAAACTAATTTGTTCAATCTCATTCTCGTCACTCTCACCCACTTCATAAATTAACTTCATCAAGTTTGTTCAATCGATTACTGCACATTTCATCGATTTAACAGCATAATCATCACCACCACCCACTATCTTCACGGAAAACAACATATTATGCAGCAATTTACAGCGATTATGCAGCAATTTACAACAATTATTGAATACACGCCCAAATACGAACATATTATGCAGCAATTTCATCATTTCGTACCGCAAACCAACATCAAAGCCCTAATCTTCAACCGAATCGAAGATTAACGAAGTGAAACAATGTAGAATAACACAAACCCAAATCCGAAAACAGAAAGAATGCGAAAAGCCACACAAACCGAAGTTCAATCGAAGCAAAAACACAAACTTACTTCCAGTTGCAGTTCCGAAACGCAATGTCGCCGAGGAGGGTTCCTTCCGTGCTGCAAATCGACACTATCGGGGCGGAAGGAGGTCTGCAAGTTTCGGTTGGAGGGAATGGAGTGTGGAGATGGTTATCAAACGAGGGGAAACGTTGCAAAGTGACAAGAGGGCATTATTGTCCTTTCAAATGTCTTCAAATCGTTTTAATTAGGTCATGTGCTGTGCACGTGACACTTTGACAGTCAGATTTGACGAAAAGTTCACGAAGTAACCTTTCAGTCACATCTTCAAACTTAAGTAACGTTTCAGCTACACAAAAAAAGATGAGTAACTTTTTAATCACATGGGTCAAACATAAGTAACGGTTGAGATAATTAACCCTTTAACCTATTAATCAAGATGTGACCTATTAAACAAGGGTTTCGGTATATCCGTATATTCTTATATATTGTTATTGCACTATTTATAATTTTGTATACAAACTTGAAAATAATTTTTATATTACGTTGTCGGATCCTCCCTTATCCATTACACAATAGCAAGAAATAGTAAAAAAATAATCCTAAAAAAGATAACTATGAGGAGAACTGCTGACAGCTGTTTGTTTTTACGCCATTCAAATTAGGGTTGTCTTGAATTGAACAGGTCAAAATATGAAGAAAAAAAAGACAGTGTCTTCCTCCGATCCACCATAGCCGCGTATCTTCCAATCTCCAGTTTTAGACCTTACCAAAGCATACATAAAGGAACATCACACTTCCATGATCCAACAAGTTTCTTCTTCTCAGACAAACGAACAACTGCTGTTCTTGCCCATTCTGGTTTGTCTGGGAAGAGATTTTATCATTCCATAAAAGGGTTGTGTTTTTTTTTTCTGTCACGTGATAATTATAATAAGAACAATGGCGTTTACTGGGACTCTGGATAAGTGTAAGGTTTGCGACAAGACAGTTCATGTGGTCGACATGCTGTCCCTGGAAGGCGTGCCGTATCATAAAGCATGTTTTCGATGCACTCACTGTAAAGGCATGCTGCAAATGAGCAGCTATTCGTCCATGGATGCTGTTCTTTACTGCAAACCCCATTTCGAGCAACTCTTCAAGGAATCTGGAGATTTCTGCAAGAATTTTCAGAGTACTTAATTAATTAGTTACCCTCTTTTTCATATGTTTTTTAGATCGTGAATTTACTGTGTTTTGTTTGGATGGTGATGATGATCATTTGGCAGCCAAGGCATCTTCTGAGAAGGAATTGGTATGTATGTATATATGTATGTATGTCTTTGTATAGTTGTGTGCTTCAATACAATGAAAAACAAAACATCCTTGTATAATGCAGTTTCATGGTGGTTTTACTTTTACAGAACCGAACTCCCAGCAAACTCGCTGCATTGTTCAGTGGAACACTCGATAAATGCGCCACGTGCCAGAAAACAGTTTACCCCTTGGAAAAGGTTGGTTTGTAACTTTAGAAAGAATGGAAATCATGGTATGAAATATTGAAACTATGAAACAATTTCTGACACGACACAATTAAACGATTTGATTTGTAAACGATATGCAATTTACACGTTTAGACACGACATAATTATTAAATGTGTCTAAAAACAAATCTTATACGTTTAAACACGATTAATAATCGTGCATAAACACATCTAACATGAAAATACACGACAAACACACGTTTAGACACAATTAGTAATCTATATTAAGTATGAATAAGCATGAACAAGTATTATATACTATATAGACTAATATAGATAATATTATATTTATGGATAATAAGTACGAACATATAGATATTTGTAATTAAAAATTAAATATATTAATTAAGTATAAATATAGATTATGGGAGTGTATAAACATTTTTGGGAGTGTAAACATTTTTGAGAGTGTATCAACTTTGAAGATATTAACTTTGTATATATAAATTTGCATATATATCTGTTTTAAAGTGTATATGAGTTTGACTTTAACGGATCTCGCGTCTAAACAACTCTATACGTTTAGACACGATTAACGACCTACACGTTTAGACACGAGATATGTTTAGACACGTTTAAAATTTATCCGTTTAGACACGAGACATGTTTAGATACGATTAATGACACGACATGATTAGACATAACACGATTGCCACCCCTAAATGAAACATAGACGAAAAAGATCGCATTTTTCAGACATTTGGTTATAAAAGTGGTAATCAAATGATATGTTTGACTGTTTCTAATCTTAAACCCTACAAATTAGGTTACTTTGGAGGGAGATATCTTCCACAAGACATGTTTCAGATGCGCACACGGTGGTTGTCCCTTAACCCATTCCTCGTACGCTGCTCTAGATGGAGTTTTGTACTGTAGACACCATTTTGCTCGTCTCTTCATGGAGAAGGGAGATTTCAAGCACGTGCTTCAATCTGCAACGCACAGAAGAAACACATCGTCGTCATCAACCGCAAGCACACCTTCTGAGTCGAAATCCGACGGTGACCAGGAGGTGGAATGACATGAGGTGATGATGTTGTGGGAGATATCAAAGGCTAATAATTCCTTCATGGGTTGTAATAACTTACTGAAAAACTATGTAATTTCCACCAACACAAATCAATCAATATGGGGTGCTTTTAGTGTACATTTATGTATCCATAATCTTAAACATGTTCCAACTCTTCGGGGGAATATATATATTTTTTGGGGAATATAAATACATAGGCTAAATAGGCTCAATGCAGTCATATATTAACTCGTATTATTATTTGCATATCACTTATATAATAACTATATGAGTGATATGTCATATAACTTATTTACACGATTAAACATGTTAAATATATCAACATTAACGATTCATCTATTTTTCCGTTAAATATGTAAAAATGACAATTTTACTCTCTTATTCATCTTCATATAATTTTCAACATTAAATTTAACATTCATCTTCATATAATTTTCAACATTAAATTTAACTTTAACATGGAGATTCATACTCAAATTGAACTCAAAAATATAAATTTGGGTTGAATTTGAATCCAAAAATGCAAATTTTGACTATAATTATGATAAAGCAAATACACATTCGTTCTATTAGATGAAAAGATGAGATTGTATTATCTAGAAAAACAATTATTAATATGTGCTAATTTAATATAATAATAAAAAGGGTTAATAGGTCCAACAGTACCATAAGTTTGGGTCATGTGATCGGATGGTACCCCTATGTAGTTTTATGGTACCATATGTTTCGCAATGTTGTTATTTGGTCCGTTGTACTAACTGTCGTTAGTTTTTGCCGTGAAATGCCCACGTGGCTCTCACATGTACTGATATTTGAATTGAAATGTCTAATTTGCCCTAGGATGTTCTTTTATAAAGCAGCTCCCTCCATTTCACATTCTTCGAACGGCTACTTACTGTGCTTTGCTCCTTGTGCTTTGCTCCATTTCATCCTCCTTGTGCTTTGCTTCGAACGGCTACTTACTGGTTGGTATGTCTTCTCATTCGTCTGCCTCTTCCAAAGAATTTTCTGAGTTCAAGTCGTGACGATGCCACTGTGGTTTACTCTGCATTGTCAAACCAGCCGGAACCTGGAAGAATTTTTCAAGACGGTTTCATGGGTGTCCACAATTTGAGGTTTCCATTCTCAATCTTGTTTAAACCCTAATTTTGAGCTCAATTTATGTTTTAGAATTTCTGATTGTTGAAACCCTAATTCCATTCTCAATCTAATTGTTCCATTCTCAATCTTGTGAAAACCTAATTTTAGGTTGGTGGAAATCGTGGATGTGGTTTCTTCTTCTGGTAGGATCCCCCAATGTGCCCTTATGGAAGAAGAGCAGTGCACAAGTTTGAAGTAATGCAGAGTGAATTGTGTGCTAAAGTGGCGAATGAGAATGCTGTGAAGAACGTTCTACAGAAGATTGTTGTTGCACTAGTCGTTGTATGTGTTGTTCTTTGTGTTAGATTGGCTGCTTAGAATGTGTATGGTTATGTCTGTTGTTAAGAATGCTGGTGTTAGAGGTTTCTGTTAATGCTGTTAGACAATGATTTTGTGTTTTCAGAAGTTACGGTACCATTCGACCACACTCCGTGAAGTAATTGGACCATATAACAACATATCTTCAAAGATAATGTACCATATAACAACATATATTCAAAGATAATGTACCATATAACAACATATATTCAAAGATAATGTACCATATAACAACATACATTATGCAGCAAGACTGTAAATGTAACTTCATTAAACAACAACTCCCTGTAAACAAAAATAGACATCACAACTAACACATCAGCAGGTAAAACATTCTGCAAGTCCACATATCCTTTAAAAAGTGTTCACCCTGCCAGAATAAAAGATGACAACATTTCCGAACCACATATACAACCATGTTGTTGACAAAACACAACATTAGTGGTTGATAAGTCTAAAATCCACCCCCACCCACCCAAAACAGCACGATGTCACTGACTGAAATGTCTTTTTGTTGTGTTTAGATGTGCCATGTATGACTTTGTTCTCTTCGGTGTGACCACTTTAAGAGGTTGATCAACCACCACAAGTTCTCTTGATTCAGAAAACACAGGTGCAGTTGATAGGTACACCCGTTCCTCAACGATGTCATCAACATCAATTACTTCCTTGCCTTCAGTATGTCCATATGCCATTTGTGCCTTTGATAAGTGTACGCACACGCTGCAGACCACAACCTTGTCCTAGACTCTGCGTCAGCTAAAGTTTTCGCTTGCATGTTCTGATGGATGTGTCTGACACAGAACCTGTGTTCAGCTCCTGGAATAATATCCTATACTGCTTGTATTAATCCCTGTATATGGTACCATTTAACAACAAAACGTCAAACATATGGTACTAAGAGAACACATTATGAAAACATAAAGCTATGTTTAACATCAAAAATCTTTTGTCTGTCAGACATGATTGACAACCTCCTCTCATCTCCTACATCAGCAGCTAAGATTTCGATAAACCATCTCCAGGACGAGGCGTTTTCTGCCTCCACCCACGCATATGCAATGGGAAGTAGAGCATCATCGGCATCCCTCGTCACGGCGCAAAGTAGATGACCACCATCAGGACCTTTTAGAAAGCTGGTTCTTCTCTGAAATGGTCGACTCAGTCCCTCCTTCCCGCTGGTCGTCCACCTAGATCAGCATCCTGTCTGTCTTGCGTGCTGGGTTGTGCTGCTGTTTCTCCTTCAAAACCAGCAGCACCACACTCGGTACCACCAGCATCACCACCCTCCGAACCAGCAGCTGCACTTCCCTGTTTCTTTTCATACGACTGAGAGTGAGATGCCTGGTTTTCATCAAGTAAGTCTTCCCAATCGCTTTCCTCGGTCGAACCCATGTCAGAAGCTGCCCACTCTGCATCCGAAGATGAATCAGAAGGACTCTCAACCATCTTTTCATTACCCTTACCCTTAATGTCTGAAGGACCCTTGCCCACTCTGCCCACTCTCTGTTTTCCAATGAAAATTCCTTCGACCTTCTTTTTAGAACCGACTTGTGGAGCAACAACACTCAAACGCAGCTTCTCCATAAATGGCGACTTATACCAAATCAGAGCATCAAACGGAGGCATGACAAACAGTTTAACAACATCATTCGTTAAATGATTACCGAACATCGCCACTACATCGATGTCATTGCGGATCACTACAAGGTCGTTCGCTGGTTTACCATTCGGTGGGAGATACCATATGGTCCCTTCATCAGTAAGTCCACAATAGCACATCAACAATGACTCCAAACAATCAAAATCTAGACCATACGCAGTCATCTTCATGTTTTCGACTTGTCCTTCAAACACTTGAACGTTATCACGTTCCACCCACTTCCCCTTATAACCGATTTGAAGGCTATAAACGACATCATTATCGGGCACCATCCCTAGTTCAAATCACCAACAGCAAAACAACACATACGAAACAACAATCAACAAGCAATTAAACAACACCACAAGCATCAGCCGAAACAACAGAACCCTCGACCAAAAACATAAATAAACCAGCAAGAATCGGTCGCCCGCCACAATCGCCTCCGACAACACTAAACCAACACGAATCCTCTAAATCACGAGGTTTGAAGTCTAAAACACGCATGCATTACCAACATTACTCATCTACAATGGTAAAAAACGTACCTTTTTGGAAGATCAACCCTTGACCTTTTTGGGGGAGACGATACGGCTTGCTTCAACCAATTGAAGGTGCCGACGACTGATTTCAGGAGAAGGAATGACGCGTGACTGCGGGAAGACTCCAATCGGTGGCCCGACTTGAAGTTTGAGGAAGAATGAGTGTGGGAAGAGCTTGAGAGAACGTTCTTAAGGGACTCCAAACAATGCAATTGTTCGTTTGGAAACGTCGATTCATATGGAGGGAATGAATCAAAGGGTATTTTAGTCCACATTTTCTTCTTCATTCGGTTCAGACCACTCACGTGCTCATCACATGTCAATTTAACGATAAAAGGAAACGGCTCACTAACAGAAGACTGTTGGACAACATCGACCAAACTTATGGTACCATTAGACCACATCAAAAAACTTAAGGTACCATCCGATCACATGACCCAAACTTATGGTACTGTTGGACCTATTATACTCACTTTATTATACTATACTTAATTATAAACATACCAAACACATTAATCTAAAAGTACCATTTTCATATCCATATAATCGGATCGGAGAAATAAAAAATAAAAAATTCTACCGACAATCACTAATTTTAATATTTAATAGATAGATAAATAGATAAATTTTTGGTGTAAAGGTCATTCTTATAAACTTAGTTGCAAGAAACTAATTTAAAATCATTTTTCTATATTTCTATATAGAGGTGTAGGCATAGACGTCCGAATAAACTCTAATTTTACCGTTTGTTAATATGAATTGAACTGGTCTGGTTTCTAAAAAATTAGTATTTTTTGCTGTTTCTAAAAAAACTGATTTGGTTTGAACCGATTCAAAATTGGTTCGAACTGGTCTGATATGTTTTTTTAATAACAATTTTAGTTAATAAATAATATGATTCAAACCGAAACTAAACCAATTGAAAATCATGTTCAACACACTGAACTGACTGAAAAATACTGAACCAACTGAAAAATACATTGAACCGACTGAAAAATACACTAAACCGACTGAAAATCTGTTCCACAACCAACTGAAATTCTGTCCAACATCAACATACGAGAGTCCAATACATCTCTAGGTTTGCTTTATTGAAGACATCTCTAAGTTTGGTTTGATTTTAGACCGATTTAGTTAATTTTGCTTCAAACCGGTTCTAAAATTATATAGGTTTAAAGTGGTTTGATTTAAATTTAAATATAAACCAGTATAAAAAAACGAGTCGATTCGAACTGAATTTTTGGTATTATTTTGAATTGGTCTACTTGAAGTCTAAAAACACTGGTCTGATTTTGATACTAGTTCGACCGAACCGATTCGAACCAGACCAGAACTAGGTCAGTTTAGCCGAACCGGTTTAAGTGAACAAGCCTACTGAAATAGTCATAATTTTTTTTTGAAATTTGCAACATTAATATTGTAGTCTCTTTGTTTTGTGTTTTTTCTCCCATCAGAACTCAGACTCTTCCTTCCTGACAAAGAATCGACCGGAAGGGCTTCCTTCAGGCAGCAATGCAATCTTGACCACACTTTCACCACCTTCCTCCACCGATAACAACCCGGAGTTAAAGTTCAGATCCGTCTTGACAAATCCAGGGCAGACACAGTTTGATAAAACTAGCAAGGAATCGAGCACAATAACAAGAACGAACAGACTTGGGGTTCATCGGGTCAGTTCCTTCAACTGGTGACCCTCCCCCTTAAATACAAAATCCTAAAAAACTAATCAGTTCAACAAAAAGGAATAAGGAAAACATACCGTCAAGATAGAAGAGCAATCGTCAAGAATATGAAACGGAAAAGGAACAACCACCCTAGACTAAGAAACCCTAGAACTAAGAAATAGAAACAGAGGAAACGGCTGAAGAAATGAAGACGGTTCCTCGCAAATCAGATGAAGAGGCAGGGACTAGAAGCTTCTCCAAGGTGGACCGGACTGAGTGTGCTTCTCCAAGGTGGACCGGACCAATAGCAGATGGGCTGAATAAAGAAGCCCACAAACCAAAACCGGACCAAGCGAGCACAATGATATGGCCCATATCATAATCAGCCTGCATAGCCTGTTTTCAATACTCCCCCTCAGGCTGATTCATATATGCTCCCTCTGTCTTCCAAACACATTAATCATCCCAAGTCTTGAACAAAGTTTCTCATGTTGATCAGTTCCCAGTGCTTTGGTGAATAGATCGGCCAATTGGTCACCTGTTCTCACATACTCAAGCTGCAAAAAATTTTCAAGCAATTTTTCTCTAATATAATGGCAGTCAATTTCTATGTGTTTGGTCCTCTCATGAAAAACAGGATTGTTTGCAATTTGCATGGCAGCTTTATTATCACAGTGAAGAACTACAGGTTCATTTTGAAAACAACCAAGTTCTTTAAAAAGATTTCGCAACCACACAATTTCAGATAAAGCAGTCTCCATACTTCTATATTCTGATTCAGCTGAGGACCTTGAAACAGTCGACTGTTTCTTTACCTTCCAGGAAATCAATGATTTTCCTAGGAAGATACAGAAACCTGTGACTGATTTTCTACTTTCTATGCAACCTGCCCAGTTTGAATCACAATATCCAACTAATTTTGGAACAGAATGAGATGACAATAAGATACCCTTTACAGGTTCCTTTTTGACATACCGAATAATTCTCATTGCTGCATCAAGGTGGGATGATTTTGGTTCCTGCATGAATTGACTCAAGTGCTGCACGGAATAAGAAATATCTGGTCTCGTAATGGTCAAGTATAATAATTTCCCTATCAGCCGCCTATAAAGGCTAACATCATTTAGGGGTTGGTCATCCCTATTTACACCCAGGTGCTCATCATATTTGACACTGGTCAATTTCAAGTTCAATTCCATGGGTGTTTTAGCTATCTTACCAGCAGACAAACCAACAGAGGATATCAATTCCAGCGCATATTTTCTTTGATTCAAGAGGATGCCATCTTTGGATCTGGCAATCTCAATTCCTAAAAAGAATTTAGATTCTCCCAGATCCTTCATCTTGAAATTAGTCCTTAACACGTGCTTCAACTCATCAATCAACCGAACACTATTTCCAGAAATCAGCAAATCATCCACATAAACAAGCAGCACAACTAACTGATCTCCATCATGCTTTGTAAACAAGGAATAGTCAAGTTTTGACTGGGAATAACCAGCTTTAATCAATGCATCACACAACTTCACATTCCATTGTCTACTAGCCTGTTTCAATCCGTAAAGGGATTTCTTTAACTTGCAGACTAAGTTTTTTTTTTTTTCAGCAAAACCATCAGGGACATGCATAAAAACCTCCTCATCTAAATCTCCTTGAAGGAAAGCATTATGAACATCCATTTGAAAAATGGGCCAGTTAAAGACAGAAGTCAAAGCAAGCACAGACCTCACAGTGTTCATTTTTGCAACAGGCGAAAAAGTTTCAAAATAGTCAATGCCATGTTTCTGATTATAACCTTTCGCAACAAGTCTAGCCTTATGCCTACTTAAGCTACCATCAGAATTATATTTCAACTTATAAACCCACTTACATCCAATCACTGACTTACCTTGAGGGAGAGGCACCAAATCCCATGTTTTGTTTTCTTCAATAGCCATTATTTCATCTTGCATAGCCTGAACCCAGGCTTTATCTTTTGCAGCCTCATTAAAAGATTTCGGTTCAACCAACTCAGAGGTTAGGACCAAATAATGTTGGTGACTGTCAGACAGGTTATCATAAGAAACAAACTTGTCAATAGAATAAGCATTTGATGCATTCGGGACCTCATAATCTTTCATCCAAATTGGGGTGCGGATAACTCTTCCAGACCTACTCATTGTGGGTCTGTCAGAGTTATCAACATGAACAGGATCATTCTGGACAGAACCATCAGAGTCAGTTTCTGACTCATCATGTGGTATATTTCCTTCAGAGTTAGATTCTAACTCATCACGAGGAATATTGGTATCCGTATGAGTGTCATTCTCCTCAGTCAAGACATTTCTATTGACATCATAGGAGTCCATCTCAATACTAGGGTCGAAAAATATGGGCATCTGATCAGGTTTGCATTTCTCAAAAGGGAAGACATTCTCAGTAAACCGAACATCTCTACTTACAAAAAATTTATTCTAAGTCATATCATAGAGTCTATACCCTTTTTGAGTTTCAGAATATCCCATCATAACAGATGGGATAGCCCTAGATGCAAACTTGTCAGTCACCAACATATTTTTCGCGTAACATAAGCAACCATAAACCCTTAAATGACTAACAGAGGTTTTTTTTCCTTTCAGCACTTCAATCGGACTCTTACCATTCAACAACTTGGAAGGCATCATGTTTATCAAATAACAAGCTGTAAGGATACAATCCCCCCAAAAAGAATTTGGGATTGATCCTTGCAGCTTCAAGGCTCTTGCTATTTCTAGCAAGTGCCTATGCTTTCTCTCAACTCTCCCATTTTGTTGGGGAGTATAGGGACAACTGCTCTGATGGAGAATTCCTTTTTCAGAAAAGAAACTTTTAACAGGCTCATTAAAGAATTCTCCACCATTGTCAGTTCTAAAACATTTGATTTTCTTTTGAAATTGAGTTTCAATCATGGCATAAAATCTTTTTATAACAATCACAGCATCAGACTTAAATTGCATCAAATGAACCCAAGTAACTCTAGAAAAATCATCAACAAGGGTTAAGAAATATCGCTTATTATTATCAGTCTGACTACTGTAAGGACCCCACACATCAGCATGCATCAAATCAAATGTAGTATCTGCTCTAGAATATGAAGTAGGAAAAGGATTTCTCACAATCTTAGCCTTGGGACAAACAGGGCAATCAACAACATCCAAACTTTTATTCTTAGACAGATTAATAGAGTCTACATTCTGAAGAGCTTTCACAGAGGCATGCCCAAAACGCAAATGCCATAACATGCTATTGTCATATACAGTATTATAAGCAGACAAATCAGTGCACTTCCAATCCAGTCTTATGAAGTACAGGCCAGACTCTTCCTTACCAGTCCCCAAGACCTTCCCATTTGAGAGGTCCTGCAGGATTGCAAGGTTAGGATAGAAGAAAACACTGCAGTTTAAATCCTTGGCAAGTTTTGATACAGACAACAGATTGTATTTGAATTCAGGCACATACAGAACATTGTTCAATTTTTTATCTGAATCTAACACAATATCCCCAATTCCGCATATATCAGAGTGCCCACCATTTGGTAACTGGACTTTAGTTCCAGGAGCAATCCTTGTGTCACATAACCAGTCATTTCTGTTGGTCATATGATTGGTTGCCCCTGTATCCAAAATCCATTGATCGTTTCGAATTAAAGAGGTGGAATTCAGATAAATACCAGCGGTGTTAACATGATGCTCTGTGGGTGCGGTAGCACCTGCTCCTAAGGCAGTGCTGCCAGCAGCTCCCATAGTTGTCAAGAACTTCTCAAACTGATCCTTCGTAAAGGTGATCCCACCTTGCATACCATAACTCGAAGAAGAATCATTAGAAGGATTTTGCATAAGAGGATCAGAATCACCAACACAAGAAGAGACAGTATTTACTTTTGAATTTCCTTTAACCCTCAATTGTTCTTTATACTTAAAACAGTTATCCTTAGAATGTCCCTTCTTTTTACAGAAGTCACATCCCTTGGAATAACACCTTTCAACAGTGTGGCCTTTTTTGTGACAATAGGAACATTCCAAGTTCTGATTACCTTTCGGTTTATTCAAAACTAAGGAACTGTTACCAAAATTAGCATTTACGGAAGCATTCATAGCAGAAGAAATTCTCCTTTGACTTTCTTCTTGCATCAACAAGTTATAGGCCTGATTAACTGAGGGTAAAGGAGTCCACAAAAGTAAACTACTTCTCACATTGGAAAAAATTTCGTTCAAACCCATAAGGAACTGAAAAAGTTTTTGATTTTCCTTATGTTCAATATGTTTCTTGAAATCTTCCCCTTCAATATGGGGAAGAGCACAAGAAGCATCATACTCAGCCCACAACACTTTCAGCCTTGAAAAAAACGCAGATATGGAATCAAGACCTTGCCTAGAGATAACAATTTCCATATGAATTTGATAAGTCCTTGGTCCACTTACTTTATCAAATCTTTCTTTCAATTCTTTCCAAACAATAAAAGCATTCTCTGTATACATCATACCATTAGACAACTCTTTTGATATTGAATGAGTAAGCCAACCAAGGACTACAGCATTACATTGATCCCAAAGATGATGATATGCTGGATCAAACTTTTCACGCAAGCAAGAACCAGTAATAAATCCAAGCTTATTTCTACCAAGCAGCAAGAATCTTATCGATCTACTCCACATCACATAATTTTCAGGACCAGTCAAAGTCATAGAAATCATATTCACAGCAGGATTATCACTTGCATGAAGATATAATGGATGATGAAAATCTACCTTAGCCATAGCCTCATGATTTACCTCATATTCATATTTCTCAGCATCCTCAACAACAACAGGTTTATCCGGTTTCTTTTCATCCATAATAAACCAGATACAAAAATATACTTTTCGATCAGAAACAAGCAACAAAATATACAGATCTCACCAAAGAAGACGAATCGGTTCACGATTCCAGGAAGAAAAAACCGCAAGCCAAAGATTCGTCTAATAAGAAAATACGAAAGGCTACAACAACAAACGAATCGTTAAGATTGAACAATAAGGGAAACAACAACGATTCGTAACCTGGATGGCCACAACAACAAGGCCTTCAAGCAGAAGACTCAATCGACATTCAGAATCGCAACAACAAGGGTGAAGAACACCTTATGGCTCTGATACCATGATAAAACTAGCAAGGAATCGAGCACAATAACAAGAACGAACAGACTTGGGGTTCATCGGGTTAGTTCCTTCAACTGGTGACCCTCCCCCTTAAATACAAAATCCTAAAAAACTAATCAGTTCAACAAAAAGGAATAAGGAAAACATACCGTCAAGATAGAAGAGCAATCGTCAAGAATATGAAACGGAAAAGGAACAACCATAAACCCTAGACTAAGAAACCCTAGAACTAAGAAATAGAAATAGAGGAAACGGCTGAAGAAATGAAGACGGTTCCTCGCAAATCAGATGAAGAGGCAGGGACTAGAAGCTTCTCCAAGGTGGACCGGACCGAGTGTGCTTCTCCAAGGTGGACCGGACCAATAGCAGATGGGCTGAATAAAGAAGCCCACAAACCAAAACCGGACCAAGCGAGCACAATGATATGGCCCATATCATAATCAGCCTGCATAGCCTGTTTTCAATACAGTTGATGCGTATGTTGGGGTACTTCTTGGCAAGAACTCGAGTGTAAGCATTCATGGCTGCCTTGGACAGGATATAAGCAGGCATTAACGCAGGCCACCCCTTTGATCCCCACGACCCTTCTCTGAAATCTTCAAGAAACAGCTTCACCACCTCGTCTACCTTTGTCTCTGTGAGACTCTCAGCATCGCTCAACACTTGCTTGGCCCATTCATGGCTCAGTTTCTATAAGAAGAAGAAAAAAAGGAACACAAAAAATTCTGACATATACGAATGGTAACACTGATTTTGGGGTTAGTTACAGTGTGTACCTGAAGCTTTCCCATGAAGGAGGAGACATTGATAATGGTTGGAGATTCAGAGAGTTGAAGGAGGTCTATTAGGGCTTCTACCATTCTCTTGGCACCATAGTAGTTGGTCTCTATGCATTGTTCAGCTGATTCATATGGTTGAGTGATGAATGACCAGAAGAAAAGACTAACAAAAATAAGTGAATTTTGATTGAAGGTCATCAACGAATTAGATTGCAGATCTTTATTGCTTTTGTTTGGG